>HG995371.1:17387218-18637218 GCA_905333075.3 Atethmia centrago | reverse complement strand
TACAATAATTATTATTATGTTAATGAGCTTAGATACATTTTATTATGTAACAATTATTTATTAACCGTATGGTGCCGGGTTCCGTGTGGTGCCGGACGAAAAGAATAGCACCATCCCATTTCTTCCCGTGGGTGTCGTAAAAGGCGACTAAGGGACTTACTAGAGAATGGACAGCAGCGTTATCTATGCATTTTAACACCATACTGCGATCGCCAACCCGCCTGCCAAGCGTAGCAATTATGGCAATCCCCCCATTTTGGGGGAGGCCTATGTCCAGCAGTGGACGTCTTTCGGCTGAAATGATGATGATGATCATTTATTTACTATAGAAAATAGTTATTTACTTAATACAATCTAACACTATAATATATATAGTATGAACAAGGATATAATAAAAAATAAAAATAAAAAAGGGGAAGAGCTCATTGGGCATCAAAAAATTTGTCCACATCGCTGTCAATGGGAAAAGGGCCCAAAAGGCTAGCAGCATTGCCACATTGGATGGCAATGCTAATGCATTATGGTCATTCCATCTGGCCTCATCATGTGCCAAGCCGTTGGGTTCTAAAACAGTTGGCACCCCAGTGGTGACGAGAGCCCGACAGATGATGTTGTTAATGTTGGAGTGCCGTGCCATCCGACCAGCGCACTTGCTTCAGGATAGGCCATGATGTCTGAGGCAGTCGACTCATTCACCACATTGACAGCGATGTGGAGCCCCGTAAGTAGCGCCCTGATACAAACATGTAGAGAGCCAGAATGTAGTGTCACCCAGTATAGTGTCTATGTTGGGTGATGGTCGCGCCTGAAGCCACAGCCAGCAGGCGGGCACGCTCAGCAGTATTGGTGGACGTATTAATGAGTTTAATTCATACCAACCTGCAGACGGGCTCATCCCATTGTCTCTGGGAAGATGGGTTCTCGGGCTGAACCGTATCCGGTAAGGCTACTTTCCAGGCGTTCACCGCATCGGTTAAACACGGCACTTCAGAGTCAACCTGAGAAGAGGCTAAGATTCTTGTGGTTATCTTTTCGGTGCTGTGGACCGAGGACAAGAACGCTTACACTAGAAATTTTGCGGACGCCGAGCCCACCAAAACGAATGGGTAGTGTGGCTTGCAGCCAGGCGCGGAGATCCAATGCCACATTTAAAATAGGTGTAACAGTACTTTGAATAGTATGATTGATTTTGTCTAAAAGCTGTGGCTGCTTCTATAAAGAGAAAATACATAAAATTTGGACCGAAACAGCAATATTGATTCTTAATTTTAGAAAGTCTATCTGAAATATTGTTAAAATATTTAATAGTTTCCTCAACAAATGGTGAAAAACTGACTTCTAAAATTGGGGAACCTAGGAGGTGTAGTGAACTTTTTTCTAAAACTTTAATATCTGGGGCTATTGAATTGAATTTTTGTATAGTCATTGTCACAAAGGTAAATTTTGCATTTAGAGGTCAAGGCCTATGGATTGAAACTGCTGCTTTAGGAATTGAAGATCTTTTAGAACGGTGTCTGTCACCTCCTAGTGTTCCATCATCTAAATACCACACATTAAATTTTGAATTTAGTTGTTGTATTATGGGATGGATAGCCAAACTGAAAATGAGTGGCCCGAGAGGATCACCTTGTTGGCATCCAACTGCTGATTCCAAAACATTGTCTTTATATTATGATTTTGATGGGTGCCTGTAGCACTGCCACATAAAGCCATATGGGTGGTAACTCCTTTTTTACTTCAGCCAACAAAGTGTCCCTGTTAACAGAGTTGAAGGCGTTCTTGACGTCAACCTTGAAGATGATGGCTGGAACTTGTTTGTTAGAGTTTCGCTGTACAATTTACAGCATATTTTGGCTGCCGTACGCCTGTAGGTGCACCTAATGGCAATGGGACGAATGGCGCCGTCCCCAGAGGGACGCGTAGGGCAAATAAGTTGGCCCCGTACAAGACATCGACGACGGCATCATTCACACCGCCGTTGAGCATCAGATTAATTAGAGCTGCAAGCTCCTTCAAAAGCGACTCACCAGCTTCTACGGCGCCTGAACCCAATAAATCTTTTAAATGCTGAGGAGTCAGGCCGTCCAGGCCGCCGGCGGAACGTAACCTAATTTAAATATACCAAAGTAAAACACTTAAATTTTTATATTTCAGCCTCGAAATTACTACCAACATCAACAGCAAAATGAGAAAAAAAAGCTTGAAATGGACATACAGGATGCCATCATCAATGGGAATTTAAGAGATATTCAAGAAATTGTCACTACAAGTAAAATTATTTTTCTTAACATTTTTTCTGCTATACTTCTACTATTACTTAATATTTTTTACAACTGGTTAGTCCCCCGAAAATAATTAACTGTGATAAGGTGTAACAGTTAACAAATGTTTTTTGCCAATTTAGCTCTATGAACGTATGTGATGACAATGTAAAAAAAATGAACCCACATAAAACATTGTCTTGTTCAAAAAAGAAAAAACAGCATTTTTTGGTAATAGAAATCAATCATAGCCTGAGTTTCAACTCAAGTGTGGTAAATGACAAAATAGGTTTTTAAACTCCCACTTCCTTACATATTATAAAACAAAGTCCCCTTGCTGCGTCTGACTGTCTGAACGCGATAAACTCAAAAACTACCGAATGGATTTTCAAACGATTTTCACCAATGGACGGAGTGATTCATGAGGAGGGTTTATGTGTTTAATTCATTAAGGTTATGTGTAAATTGGCTGAAATGTGACGAATATTGTTAAAGATGTTGGAAAAAATTATGCCGACATGGGAGATTTTCTGGCGTGGGCTGCGTAAACCGTACGAGATACATAAAATTTATTTTGTACAGGACTGCACATCTTTAAAACTTCAACAAAAACGTCCGCTATATTATATGTCAATCTTCTAAGGATGACCCACAGTAACCACTTTTATCTTTTAGAATTTGATAAAAATTAATTGTTATTTCCGACAATATTTTAACCATCATTATAATTATTCCTTATCCAATAAAATTTGTTAGTTAAATTGGGCATTTAATTTAGATCACAAACATAAATCATTTAAATGAATGCTTTAAAAGATATCACAGATTAAAATTTACCCGTAACAAAATAACGATGGGCGGGCGCAGCGCTCGACTATGAGGTATGCGATCGCTATCGTTTCCTTTTAATCCCCGTAGTACGTTCCCAAGGGATATTTTCCGACATCCACGCGGGCGAAGCCGCGGGCAAAAGCTAGTCAATTCTAAGCCTTGGTGGGCCTGTAATGCCTATAAACCTGGTATTGTTCACAAGTAATGATAAAAAATCATCGTTTTATTTCAGGATTAAATAACAATGTGAATGATAAGCTAGACAGTGGCTGGTCTGCGCTAATGCATGCATGTTTCCATGCACAGGATAATATTGTTAAATACCTGCTGGAACAGGGTGCTGATCCCAACTATCGTGCTGGTAAGTTTAAAATATATTACGACTCAATAATATATGACCCAGAAAAATGGCATGTTTTAGTGTCTGGAGATTTGTCACTGTTATTTGTCAATTGTCTGTTTTGTGACTTTGCTTGAATTTGCTTGCTTATAGGAGTTTCAAATGAGTGTCCATTACAATCACTCATTTCCATCATCATTTATAACTACAAGTATAGAATATAATGGGCAGCCGTCACCTCCTTCTGCGAAACAGTAATGCTCGCGAGGGAGGAGGCGGGACGGTTGAGGGAAAAGCAAATTTCGCGCCCTCTCGCCCCTAGCCGCCGCAGGAGACGCCCTGGGCGTCGGGAATCCCGGGCGGATTTCCGGCCACCGTAGGCGCGGGCTTGCGGACGGTGAGCAATGGGTAGCTCAACGTCCGCTAAGGACCAGGGCCAGGTCGACGGCGCGTTGTATTCCACGCGCGCCTCAAAGAGATCTCGTCAGCGCAAGTGTAGGGGTCCACTAGGGCCGATGCCTGCCGGGGTCGCGGGAAGGTACTAAAGGGTCACCGAGGCCCCTGGCAACAGGCAACAGAAAGGAATACGGATGGGTTTTAGTCAGTAAGAGTCTGACACACCCTCCCACTCCGCCCAGAGCGGGAGAAGTTATTTGATGATTTCCCGTCCAAAAAAAAAAAGTTTAGATTATAATATAAACATGTCAAAGGGGTATGATTTACTTCATCAAAATATTATTAACATAACATCACGCCTTGTATCCCCGAAGGGTTGAGCAGAGGTGTACCTGTAGTACACCCACAATTCGCCAGATTATAAACATAAATAATAAATTAAACATCACAATTTTACAGATTCCATGACACCCATAATGAGTGCATGTTCAAACAGCAGTGCCAGCAATGAAGCCATATACAACATCGTGACAGACTTGATAGAAAAAGACTGCAAACTGAATTGTATTGACAACTATGGACAGACTCCCCTTATGAAAGCCATAGGATGCGGCCGAGTAGCTGTTGTGCAGAAACTGTTAGATCTGAAAGTAAATATTGAAATAAGAGATTTGCAGGGATGGACCGTAAGTAAAAATTAAAATTATAAAAACAAATATGTACCTACAATGGAAAATCTTATCGCTTAGGGAAAATTCAGCCCATTAACCTTGGCATTCAAATATTATTTGTCCATGTTAGTAAAAAGGGAGATAGGGTATTACCATTAGGATCCATAATTGGCATCCTTAACTTTTGTATGTAGATTGTGATGCTTGTGGAACCTTATATACCTACAACATCCATAGAATAATATAAAAACCGGCCAAGTCCGTGTCGGACCACGCACAATGAAGGGTTCCGTAGTTGGGAAGTTGGGATGAATTTATCCTGAAAAACAAACTTAAATGATAAATGATTTTATTTATTTTTAACATTGTAGTTGAAAAACATGTTCTCCCATACATCGATATATGCCACGGTCGATTCTCCATCTGCAAATTTAAGTTGGTCGACTATTACTCGTAAAAGCCCACTTAGCTGTGATAGTTTTCCTTTTAATTTTATTATATGTACTACTGCCATGAATTTTTTCACATCTCCATAAACAACCATTTAGCTGGCAGGGAGGGACACTGGAATCGTAACAAAAAATAGCACTTTAATGCTTAATATTACGCAAGCGGATCCTTGAATTGAAAACTGGTGTTCACTGTCCCACAATATTTTTGAACGGCCTGTATACCCCACAACATGGGGTAGACGAGAAAAAAAAATATCATCCCCACATTACGTGCAAGGGAGGTAACCTAAAAAAAAAATTTTTCGAGATTTTGTTTTTGCACTTTGTCGGCGTGATTAATATGTATACCTATGCCAAGTTACAACTTTCTAGTACTAAGCGTCTCTGAGCTACAGCGGGGACAGACAGGCAGACAGACAAACGGACATGGCAAAACTATAAGGGTTCCTTGTTTACTACGGAACCCTGATAAATGACTAACTAGCTCATAAATGTTAGAGATAAGCAAAAATTTTTGCACAAAGAAGTGTACTTCCATGGTAACAATTTGACTTCGACTCCATCTTTATTTCGTAGCAGTAAGAGCGATTTTCGTTGTGTTAAGTGTTACTACTGAGATGCAATGAACTACTTGAGGTCCCACTGGTACAACAAGTGATAGGCCATACTTCATAAAAATTGTCTTTAATAAAAATCTAATTAAATTACAGGCAATATTTTGGGCCGCTCACCACAATCAACCAGAAATATTAGAAATCCTAATAGCCCGAGGTGCCAGAATGACCGAAGTTGACAAATATAACCGCTCAGCTCTAGACCTGGCAGAGTTACACGACTACAATAATATTATTGAAATATTAAAAAGACATCTTCAAATACCGGAGGAACATGAAGAGTCCTTTTTCATGGATTTAACGTCTTGGCATGATTTTTACCCAGGAATTAAGAAAGGACAGAGGTATTTTATACAGAGGGATTTTAGTACGGCATCTTTTAGCGTCTTGGGTTGGTTAACTATCAACCAGTTTAACATTTGTTCTAAGCTTTGTTTGTCTTGAAATTATTAATATTATTCACTTGTTATCTTAATGCAAATTATTAAAACAACGTAAACTGTCAGAAATAACCCTTCTTATGCTATTATTATGCAGTTAAAAACAGCCTGTAAAAAATGCGAAAGCAATGCTTCAACTGCGACATTCGCTTTTTTCTATAAGGAGCTTGGTGTAAACTCTATTGTATTTGCAGGCCAGATTACAAGAGCGAAATCCCGCATCTATTATATGGTATGCACCTGGAAAATTTCACTACCACCATTATGAAGACTGGCATGGATTTAAGAACGTTCCTGTTGCTAGAAGAAAACGATATGATAGATTTGGGGATGGATTTACCGTACGAACGACAAAGACTAAGAAGCGGACTTCGAAGCTTTCATAAAAGGAACTGGAAAATTAAAGCTGTGGTCGGAATGACTGGTCAAAAGCCAGAAAATTTTAGGTAGTTATGAATATAATATTATTTATGTATAAAGAGTGGTATATTTTCCACTGCTGTTAAATGGAACATAGTCATCGGGGTTTTATAGCTACCGTTGCTTCTTAGGAAATACAGGCGATATGTTATGGTGGTATGGTATGGCGGTGTCTTATAAAGATCGCTTTTAGTGATAAGACCGCCCATTGTGCCCTATGTAAAATTTCTACATTTATATCTATAATTTTTATGGTGTAATGTTTTAATGTGCCCACGGCGCCAAGCTACGAATTATTCCTTAAAATCTGTCGTGTAGTCGTGACCGTGGCGTGCTGGGCACATTTTGTTTTGTCATCTATACATGACTGTGGCGGGTGAAGGTTAACAACCGTTTTTCCAATTTAAATTTTAGATTTCTTGCATAGTTCAGCTTATCACCAATATATTGCCGATAAATTCGAATATAATCCATCTATCCTAATCTACTGCTGAACATAGGCTATTCAATCATTCGGCTGTTCAGTATTTAATATTTTTTCTAATTAGATTAAAATGTTACTTTTCCAGCATGCTAAACTATTTAACGGCACTGGGGTCCCACCTCCATCAAATATACGTATTAGAAGCGACCTTGCAGTATATTCTGCGTGAATACAAGAAAGTCCAGGAACAAATTAAATTTGAACCACCAGACTCTCTCATTCGTGGGCAATTGAATAATGCAGCAAAGAAAATGGTCACAAATATCAACAGTATTAGAAGAGCGTCAGACAGAGTGAAAATTATACTAAATAAGGTAAGGAAGGAAATAACTTCTTTAATGTTTATTAAGTTCACCCACTGCTGTGCATAGGCCTCTATTTGCCTGTGCCTCCACGCCCCTGTGCCTGTCTCATCCAGGTTTTACTCGCGCCGTCCATCTCGCCGACGGAGGACTGACACTCCTATATCCAGTTCTTAGATGCCACGCAGTGGCAACCCCACTCCACATGTGTGCCTCCATCTCCAAGCATAATTCCTTGTGTCGGATAACGCGGGAGGAAACGCCCGGGTGTCACCACTGTGTGGATCGCCCGGAGGACACGGTGGAGGTCTGCCCGGCTTGGGCAGAGCCGGCCACCGTTGGCGCGGGCTTGCGGACGGTGAGCAATGGGTAGCTCACCGTCCGGTAAAGACCAGGCCCGGGTCGACGGCGCGTTGTATTCCACGCGCGTCTCAAAGAGATGTCGTCAGCACAAGTGTAGGGGTCCACTAGGGCCGATGCCTGCCGGGTTCGCGGGAAGGTACTAAAGAGTCACCGAGGCCCCTGGAAACACAGGCTACAGGAAGGAATACGGGTGGGTTTTAGTCAGTAAGAGTCTGACACACCCTCCCGCTCCGCCCAGAGCGGGAGAAGTTATTTGATGATTTCCCATCCAAAAAAAAAAAAAAGCATAGGTCCTTAAAAAAAAAAAAATTACCTTTATTTCTTCTGACCCACCCTTCTCCGTACATAAACAAGTTCTCAATACTAATAACATTGTTTCTTATGGTTGTTAACTCTACATAAGCAATTATCAGCTACCAGCAGGCTTAGAACGAGCACCGTTTTGTCTACGGAAGAATAGACAAGAATGACGTTCTGTGTAGAAAGTACGACAACAAAGTAGAAAGAGTCAACTGTCCTGCACTTTTTACGAAATTCACTCTTTTACATAATTCGACTCAGAATTCTTTGTTTTGTCATACGATTTTTTTTCTGTTTGATTCTCAATTTTTACTGATATTAAGGTCACGTAAATAAAGACAACTACATCATTTTTTCTCAAAGTGTCGAAGTAACGGTACTTCGACAAAGCGAACGGATAAAATACGGATTTTGGACCAAAAAAATATTATGGTAATATTGGCCTTCACCATTTCCTTAAAATAGGAGAAGATAGCCTTGTTCTTATAGAAGAACAAGGCTATCTTCTCCTATTTTACATCATTAATAATTAATAGTAATTATCACAGTTTTGCGTTCAATACGCTCTCCTGCAAAATCATGATTTTGTAGATAACCGTATATACCTTGTGGTCGTCGAGTAGAAAAACGCAAATTGTCTTCACTAACTTAGACAACTGACAGTTGTCAGTGTGATTTTGACAGTTTGCGATAGAAACTTTCTTCTGAAATAGGCTACATAAAAAGGGACATAGACACAGATCAGATCGTTACACAACATACAAATCTATGGTCTGGAAATACCTACAAAAAAAGGTGCATACCTGCAACTCGATAATGTCTCATAAAATGACTGCCGTTACTAGGGTTGTGTCAATCACTGTGTGGAACATAGGTGTTACTATAACCAGTATCGATACTGTTCTTACTGGATATCACGTTTGGATCATAATTACATACTTACATAAAGTCCGTTGTGACAGAAAAGATGAGTAGGTTTACTTACGTTCTGATATCTGAGAATAAAATTGAAGTCGTGTTTTTTTCTGCACATAGTTTAATCTGTTAAGCCCCGCGCGACACCGATTTGGAGTCAAACAATAGAATATAATTGTGTCTCATTAGCTATCCTTGACCAATTAAATACGCTTTATAATTGCATCACGTTTACGTATTTTAAGTGAAAGAAAACAGCATGAAGAGATAGATCCGTTGGAAGCCCAGAAAGCAGTAGCTTCTGTAAAGTATGCGGAGCCTAGTGTAAAACAAGATAATCACTAGGGATAAAATATTATGTTTATATTATGTGTTAATGAGTTGTGGAGATTAAAAAAAATTAGAATTATTTTTTTACCTTTGTTTATTGGTGTAATAATACATACATAAACTCACGCCTTCTTCCCATGGGGGTAGGCAGAAACTATAGAACGCCACCTGCGAACGTACACGAAGCAAAAGGAGTATGTAAGGAGCGCCTTAAATACTCCTTTTGCTTCGTGTACGTTCATACATCTGGTCATACACGCACGCCGGTTGCGAGTACTACGCACCTGACCTTTTTGAAGAACATCACCAATGAGGTCACTGTATGTCTTTCTGGGGCGTCCCCTCCCGGCATTTCCACTCACATTTGCCTTGTAAATACCTTTTGTTAGTCGCCTTTCATTCATCCTCTCAACATGGCCAAACCATCTAAGCATACTCTTTTCAATTTTTGTCACTACATCTTCCTTTAAACCACTCCGTTGCCTTATCACATCATTTTCCAGCCTATCATTTATAGTCACACCACACATGGTGTAGGTAATAATGATTATAACATAACGTTTGATTAGAAAAGTAGGCTTACAAAAGTACATTATGATACAAGTGTGTAATGATCAATGCACACGCGTTTCATACGACGTTTTTAAACACACGCGAGGAAACGTGAAATGTGCACCGTGTTCACAATTCGATGGGGTAACTGCAATGGATGGAGGCATTACAGTAAATGTACCAGAAACATCAGATTTTTTAATGTTGCTTGTACTAATATTATAATAAGCACAAATGTTTTTATTTTTATTTAAGTATTTATTTAATATATGTATCTATTTATTTATTTCAGGCCAAAGGGCCAGGCTATTATTAATCAATCATTTGAATACACACTTACCGAAAATACTGTGGGAACCGAGTTATCATGTAATCTCATTACGCCAAGTGTTCTATTGAAACAGCTTTCTTCAAAGTGAAGTAAACACAGGTACCTATCTATAGAATAACGCGGCGCCTCCATGTTTTTCCTTGCTCGATGGTTAGAAACGAAAGACAAAATGACAGATTGCAGAAGAATTTCTACGGTGTGGTGTCAAAAATGAAGAAACGAAATGTCACTTTGTATAGAAAGAGCTGTTTAATATTCAAAGAAATAGAAAGCGCCATGCTAAGCCTGCAGGTCAGGCTGTCGTGCGACATAGGCCTCCTTTATTTCCCTCCACTTATTCTTGTCCAAAGCTGTTCTTCGCCAACCTTTTGGTAATTTCATCACCACTGTTCTCAAAACGGTGAAGGAAAACATAGTGATGAAACCGGCATGTCCTAGAACCAAAAATTCGAAAACATGTGACATCTACCAACCCGCACTGGGCCCGCGTGGTGGATTACGACCCACTCCCTCTCACAGAGAGGAGGCCTGTGTCCCAGCAGTGAGAACATTATAGGCTGATTATGTATATTCTCATTTATTACAGGTGGCTGACAGCAACCCGGAGCCTGCAGACCTCATCAAAGAGAAGAGCGTGCATGACATCGTCGTGGGATACGTCAACGAAGCTATGTTTGTGGTCTCTCTAGGTTTGCTGGTCTACAATGTTAAAAACTTCTTCTCCTATTTAGTGAAAAAATAATGTGTGGACCTCGTTTCTGTTATTTAGTATGTGTAAGGATTTGAATTCGGCTGGGCTGAAGTGTCTGATTTGTAATCTGATGACTGAAAACAGAAATTCAGTGTTTTTACATGTTGCTGCAGTTGCTCTGCATAAAATCTAAACATTGCCATTCCAGTTATTTGCTGCATCATTAGATATTAAAAAAAAATACTAACTGTGCTCTGGCTGGTGAAATAATACAGGATGCAGGATGGGTTCTTTTTTTCCGAATACAAAGAGTTATATTCCTGGCAAAAATACTTTCAATTCCTGTTTATAAAAATATAATAATACAGTTTTAGTTTCTATAAAAATTGGTATTTTTCGCGATTTGCGATACGTTCGGGTATGCACACTCGAAACATTCATTGTTTATACAAAAAAGTAGATACTCCAGCCTATCCCACTTAAGTATTTACAGATTGAAACTCTAAAATCTATAAAGTATATCTCGTGTAGGACACTGATGTTATAATAATACTTCGGATAAGTACCAAAAAGAACAAAATATTTTAGTTTTAAACTGCTCTAACAAGTGTTTTTTTTTTTTTGTATTTTGTGTACTTAATAAACTGGGTGGCAACATCTTTAAGGCCATACTATTTACGCTTTTGTTTAAATCAAATACTTGTAAGATTTCATTTATATCGAGGCAAACACTCAAAATAACTTTAAAACCGAACCGAACAATATTTAGAGCACAAAATAATTATCAGTGAAAAAAATCTGCAAAGGGGATCATGTATTCGCGGCCAACAAGATTTTTTTTTTGTAATGACTTATTGCGACTGGTCAATGATTCTTCCAGCCCAAGTGGCTTTAAGACATACAGAGATAGATTGAACCCAGTTTGTCCGATTTGGCACCATTTTTAGGGTTCCGTACCTCAAAACCCTTTTAAGATCCTTATTCTTTTGAAATTAATATCAAATACGTGTCTATAGTCCCTTGGGGCTCTAAAAAAATCAATCCCGTTGACCTAGAATCATGAAATTTGCCAAGAAGCAAGGTCTCACAGCACACGTAAAGGAAAAAGCTCGAAAATCGTTAAATTTTTAGTTTTATCACGGTCATGATTAGAGATCGGATATTCGGATGCATATTCACCTAAAGTTGAGATGTTGGCTAATATGGAATGCGCTTTTGTATCGCAAAATCCCGCGGCGGGAATACAAATTTAGGTTTCTGATTATAGAATCAAATGTATATTAACTTACTTTCAAATGTTAGCTTATATGGAATGCACTTTTGTATCGATCGTAAAAATCCCGCCCGCCATTCCCGAATCGACAAATTTTATGTAATTGGATGCATATGTACCTACCTAATATTATGATGTAAAGTAGGTAGAAACATTAATTTTAAATAAACATGCAATCCAATAATCCCGGGTTTTTTTTAAATAAATATTTTTGTAGAAGTCGCTTCCATACTATACACCGGACTAGTTATGCATTCCCGTTGTTCGTGGCCTCTTAAAAAAAAAAAGATTTTTAAGAAGCCGCTTCCATACTTTCATAGCAAAAATTAACTCTAGGTAAATATGCATCCGAAAATCCGATCTCTGGTCATGATTGAATTAGATTTTTTTTGCGATTAGAATGAAACTTCATTTGCAGTTCGAGAGTTGACCGTGACGTATATCGATGTATGGGAGAAAATGTTTTTCGCCTACAATGTTAAGTTTGTTTTTGGGATAAAGTCATTCCAACTGCGGAACCCTGCATTGTGCGTGGTCCGACAAACACTTTTTTTTTTACGACGGTTTTTTTTTACTTATACTAACTCAGTCGACTCGCAAGCACGAAGCGAGACGTTCCTTAAAGAAAAAGATCTTTAAATGATACATCTTAGAACTCCAATCTCGGAACTTCTTAAACATGGAATGTACGAGGGCGGCACTGAAAATTTTGGGAATCAAGGAAGTGACACAACATTACTATTTAAAAATGTATTTAGTGCTTTTCGAAGTATTCTCCTCGAAATTTGACACATTTTTCCGTACGATGGAAGCAATCATTGAAGCAACCATTCCATTCGGAAGTTGGGGTCTCCAAAATGGCCGTTTTGTAGGCGTCCACAGCTTCTTCAGGTGATGAAAATCTCTGTCCACGCAATTTATTCTTTATTTTAGGGAAAGTATAGAAATCATTAGGGCTTAGGTCGGGGCTGTACGGCGGATGGTCTAATAATTCTATGTTTTCTTGCTCTAAAAACTATTTTGTCTTTTGTTCTGTGCGCGGTGTGAGAACTCGCATTGTCGTGATGGAGGATGATGCGGCGGTTGCAGTTCTCTTTACGGAGTTCAGAAACGACCTGTGGTAAACAAATGCTAGCATACCATTCTGCATTAACCGTTCTTTGTCCCTCAAGAGGAATAGTCGTAACATGGCCGGTTTTGGAGACAAACGTGGCCACCATTTTTTTTGCAACACTCCGTGAACGAACAATTTTTGTTGGCTTTAACTCATTTTCGAACACCCAAACTCGTGACTGGTTTTTTGTTTCGGATTCGTACGCGTATATCCAGGATTCGTCACCTGATACGATGTTGTATACAGCCTTTGAGGATCCTGCGTGGAATCTTTTGAGAGTTCTGACGCACCAAGTAACGCGAGCCGCTTTTTGCTCTTCACAGAGCGAATGCGGTATCCATCGCGAAAACAACTTTTTTACACCTAATTAATTGTTCATGCAAGATTATTTGTATTTGACTCATGCCAATGTCTAAAGTTGCCTGAATTTCGCGGTATGTCACATGTCGATCTTCCTCAATCAGCTTACGCACAGCATCAACGTTTTCTTGGGAGACTGCAGTTTTAGGACGACCTTGACGGGATCATCACTGAGCTTGACACGTCCACGTTGAAATTCAGCAAACCAGCGATAAATTGTGGTTTTGGGCTTCATCACCAAATGCAGAAATCAACCGGTCAACACACTGTTTTTGTGTTAAACCACTTCGAAAGTCATAATAAATCATCGCTCTTGAATTTTCTCGAGTTAATTCCATTTTCTCAACGACTAAACAAGTTTGACAAAAACTTGTGACAAGACCGAGAATCTTTTTTTAAATAAATAAATGGTATTCTATTTTTAAAACCAATGAGTTTTCAATTAAAAAGATTTTAATATGACAGAAACATTGGAAATATTCCATTCCCGATACTTTTAGTGCAGCCCTCGTACCCTTGTAGTACCTTTTTATCAATCGGGTCTGATGGCTGTTGAAACAGACACCCCCAACTCCAAGGGGTGAGGATGGTGGACATCCCCAGCGAGACAGACTACCACCGAAACGATGAACAGTGGACTTGTTCATTGATCCATTCCCATCATCTTAATCTAATAAATAAAAAAAAATGATTAGACGACTTCATAGCACACTCAACACAGTGTAAAATGCGACCGTTCCTTTTGTAATACATGCACTAACAAATCCCAATAAATTATAATTAAAGGGTCACCCTGGCTAATGCGTGACCGTATCCACCGGTCAACCGGTCATGAATGAATACATTTATATGTATTCTTCGGTTTTTTTGTTTCACAATATGTCTGAATTTCTAAGAATTATACTTTTAGAAATGATAAATATTAACACATTACATTCACGTTGCAGTTTTGCCAAAAACTTGTTATTGTTTTTTTTTTCTAAATTGTGAAAAATGACCGCGGCATTGATTTCACTCAAAAATTACAGTTTCATATTTGAAGGGCAAATTGTTAAAAGAACAGTTATTTACGTAGTCTTTAAAAAAATACAGACATTCGTATGGTCCGCAAATAACACTGTTATCTCACGTTTCAAAAATTTTAATTACGGTTTGTTTTATCTTTGACGAGCTTTAATCAAGAAAGAATGTTAGACGGTACTGAGTCACAATAACACCGAGACCACACACGTTTGAAATTTTATTTTAATTTATATTTTGATTGATGTTTTAATTTTTTCAACGCGTAGGCGTATGTGGAGCAACTACTATCTTAAATCATGTATTTCATACATGACAAAATGAACTGCTCTCAACGGCATAGTCGGCCCACTTTAGAATTGTATATCATGCCATAATTCATTGATTTCGACAGGCATCATGGCACATTACATGCGTACATTGAAAATTATGAGTGGCACTTGCCAGTTTGTTGACGGCCTTGTCACCTGCAGTTAGTTGCATTTGGCCGGAGATAATTAGAGCTCGTTTATAATTAATTGCACGTCATTTGTATCCATTATTCATGCTTTGGATGCGACGTGGTTGTGTTCGTTGGTGCATTCATGCGTTGCATGCAATTTTGTTTTGTCATCTTCTATCTTCATACCTACTTATGTGTATCGTTTAGTTTTTTTGCGTGATTGAGGTAGGCAATTCATAGACTCTAATTAACAAAGTAAGTACATATGATGTGAGTTTCAGGTTTGCAAGTCTCGAGTTTTGTCTCAACATAATCTCTATAATGAATGACACTTTTTAAAAATCTATTTTATCATTTTTATTTTATTTTGACTGCCTCGTTGATCTCGTTAGTCACAAGCGCTACTGTTGATACCGATTCTCAGGTCGGGAAAAGTGTCACTGGGTTTTTCCATCGGGAGTTTTTTAGTAGCAGCCCGGAGTCTGGATTTTTGTCCGATTGATGACAATAGGCTCACTACCTGTATTTTTTTATATCTGAGCTCACCACCTGTTTTTTTTTTTTTTTTTTTTATATCAGCTCACCACCTGTTTTTTAGGTACATGGGACCTAAACATAACTGGCGAAATTTGGGTGTACCGGGATACACCTCTGCTTAAATCTGCTTCGAAAACAGGCGTGTTATTATGTTCGTTATGTTTTCAGCTAAAAACTTTAATAATAAAACAGCTTTATCCATGTAGCATAGCGACCGGCGCGCATAAAACGTTACTGACTTTGCACTTGACCTCAACGCAATCATGTCCCAAAATATTCACCGCGTAAGCGCTCAGAAATGCGTTGACATTTTGACACAGTCGCTTAGCTAATCTTTATTAATTTCGTTGCAGTTCTTAAAACACTAGCTCCCGGCGTCAACATCAATTACCTTACTGTTTTTATTCGTAGTCTTTGTTGATACTGCACTTGCCAGGAGATTGCAATAGTCAGCCAACTTGGTCAATCTGATTTTACTGGCTGCTGGCAATAAGTCGCGGACTTTATCCCGTTTATAAGAAATTACTGGATCAGTGTTATGGCGTTGCACAAAGATAATTTTAATCAGAATTTAAATCCGTTAATTATTTTGTTATAAATGAATTAAGTAGGTACCTATTGACCTCATTAGACCTTGTAAATATTATTAATTAGTATTGAGAAACGGGAAAACCAAAACTAAGCAATGAATAATTAATGCGAGGAAAAATGTACGTTTACCGAACACCTGTTTCTCATGGTGGCGTCACACGCCTTTCGGTTCGCCGCGGTATCGGTTAGCTTTCGCTTTTCTATCTACATTTAAACGATACCATACATTACAAAATAAAAACGCTTCGCCACGATATCGGTTCGCTGTCTATTGGACACGGACTTATAAGAGAGACTTGGAGATCCATAGCTATGTCCTACTTTAAATAGTTAGTAGGAAATAGTACGAATATATTTCCATTAACCATTTGATTTGTATCTTTTTTGTTCTGAGAATGGCAGAAACAACTGATCGTATCAGTAGTAGCACTCATGGTTTATAGACTGCTAATCGAAACAAGTGGCGCCATTAGCATCTGGTCGAGGAACATGCCAATGAGTTTGTTAGACGATGACGCATGCGCTGTGGCGAATTATCTTTGCCGAGTCTCGCTGTTTATATCGGTTTACGACCGAATTCGGTCGTAAACCGATCGCTATCTTTGTCGAGACTGCAGCCCCTGGTTGAAAGTGTTGAGAATCTAACATTAGGCATCTTTGCTAACATGCAGCCCCTGGCAACAGAGGCAACGGAAGGAATAAGGGTGGGTTTTAGTCAGTAAGAGTCTGACACACCCTCCCGCTCCGCCCAAAGCGGAAGAAGTTATTTGATGATTTCCCACCCCAAAAAAAAAACATATTTGCTAAGCAGTAAGTCCCTCATCAATTCTTTTTATCTTGGTCTGATGTTAAGCAGGTTTTGGCTTGACAGGGCCCGATTAAGTCGTCTAGATCTGCTATTGGTCCATCTCAACGTATCACTGTTTCATGCAAGTATTATTTCAGCATATTTGGTGCATTTTCTCTAAGCTGTGGACAGAAGTCTGAGCGCCTCACAAAAATAAAAACCGGTCAAGTACGTGTTGGACAACGCACAATGAAGGGTTCCGTAGTTGGAATGAATTTATTCCAAAAACAAGCTTAACATTGTAGCCGAAAAACATTTTCTTTTGTACATGGATATACGCCACGGTCATTTCTCTCAAAACTGCAAATGTAAGTTTGTAATCGCAAACAAATATTTTTATATGATAAAACTACAAATTAACGTTTTTCTGACTTTTTCCTTTACTTGTGCGCCTTGCTTCTTGCCAAATTTCATTATTCTAGGTCAACGGGAAGTAGGTATCCACCCTGTAGGTTTTGATTTATTTGCGAGTATCAATTTTGATATTCGCATAAATGGCTATATTTTTTTATTGCGTTAACTTAGCTTGATTTTTTTAGAGCTCCAAGGGACCGTAGACTTCGTGTTTGATTTTAATTTCAACTGAGAAAAAGGGTCTTGACAGACAGACAGACGGACATCGATGTGATCCTATAAGGGTTCCGTTTTTCCCTATGAGGTAGGGAACCCTAAAAATGCTCATTTGGTTCAGCTTGATTTCGTACAGCAATTTTGAAATTTTGTAATTTTAAATCAAGATTTAAATCGCTGACAGACGACAGATTAAATCCCCTAATAAAATTGTATGAAAGCAGAAATGGGTGTGCTTAAGCACTTTAATTAAATAGGTACACGCTGTAGCGCAGTCTCACGAAGTTTAACAGATTATATCTGTCTCTTTGTCGCTCGCCCGGTAATTAAAACTGTCAGAAATGTTTTCACACTCTTTATACCGTTGTGTCCACAGTCGACAGAATGTGTGACAATGCCATTAACTTACAAATAATTGTACTGGTGTGTTTATTTAGGTCATCTTGAGAAATGAGTAATAAAAACATAACATCACGCTTCCCACGAAGGACACCTTTGCCTACGCAAAAGTGTCCTGAACATTCACATTTCGCCACGCCAGGCAGATGATGATGTAAGTAAATAACTATTAGTTGTTACTGGGGACAACTAATAGTCATTTACTTACATCATCATCTGCCTGGCCTTTTTCCTAACTATGTCGGGATCGGCTTCCAGTTTGTACACCGGATGCAGCTGAATACCAGTATTTTACATGGAGCGACTGCATAACTGACCTCCACAACCCAGTTACTGGGTAATACGATACTCCTTGACCCGTAACGACTGTCAAAGATCCACGAATGTCCGCCGGGACCAACAGCTTAACTTGCTTTCCGAGGCACGGAAGGGTCTTGGTATGTAAAGATGGTCACCCATCCATGGACCAACCGCGGCAAGCGTAGCCTAACCTGGTCGATCAACCCGTGCGGCTGTTATTACTTAGCCACAAACAAGCCCCTTCTTATTATTTGCTTACATACTCTTATATATATATAAAAATGAATCCCTATTTACCTTGGTCACGACATCACGCGTGAACGGCTGGACCAATTTCGCAAATTATTTTTGTTGTGTTTGTCAGGAGAAGGTTCTTATGTAAGTAAAAAAAAAACGTCCACGCGGGTGAAGCCGCGGCAAAGATCTAGTCTAATATAAAGAACAAAAGTAAACGAACGCTGGCCTGAAATGCTGTAAGGGTACGAAAAAACAGAGTATGTAATGGCTTTAGTCTCTACAGTAATGAATAATACGCAGACAAATGTTTTTGAAGTGTTCTTGTAATTGTGTGTACAGTTGTCAGGCGCGTTACATTAAACAATGACCTTTTCATTCGTTTGTAACACGAATAGTTGCGCAATGACGGCTCAACTTAGTCATCATCCGGCCTGCCCGAACATGACATAGGATCTACGCCGACTGTTACTAATAACACTATCCGTTTCCTTTATTTTGCGTGCGTTAAGCCATGTGGTTTCATAATGACTACCCGATGTGTTGTAGTGCTTGTCACATGCTCACGTGATCTGAATGTGTATTGCGTTTCTTGTAGGTGTGCTTTGAATTTAGTTTTGGTTTTTGGAAATGGTAGGTATTATTGATAACAACACTGTTGTTTTTGATTGTAAGTGTTGGTCCTAGTTCGTGGGGTTTCAGTGTTACTGGGTCGTTCCATAAGGAATTTCTCAATGACAGCCCGGCCTGGTAAAACACGCGCTCTATTAGGTACATAGGACTTAAACATAACTGCCGAAAACTGCTACCTACTATACATCTCTGCTTACCCCTTCGAGGAATACAATCGTGACGTAATATTATGTGTTGTATAAATACATACAATTTAAATGATTTGACAATCACTACACTGTTCTCGCCTGCGGCTTCCAAGGGAATAAATCAAAAATGCTGATTGCTAATCTTTTAATCCCAAGTCTCCTTTTATAGCTAGCTTTGTGACGGACGTGACTCATAATCTAAGATATGTTTTAGTTGAACTACTCGATTTGTTATTATAACAATGGTTGTTTCCTTATACAGTGCAATTATAATCATGATGAATTAAGTTATCATGTGTAGTTAGGTATTCATTCTGCATTGCATCTCGTTAGGTATACCACAGAGTAAACGGATAGAGGGTTTTTTTTTTTTTTGGGTGGGAAATCATCAAATAACTTCTGGAGCTGGAGGGTGTGTCAGACTCTTACTGACTAAAACCCACCCGTGTTCCTTCCTGTTGCCTGTGTTGCCAGGGGCCTCGGTGACCCATAAGTACCTTCCCGCGACCCCGGCAGACAGAGGGTAAGCTTCATACAACCGCGCTATGATAGGTACAGTCAGGAGCACTAATATGTATTACACTTAAAAACTTTTAAATATTATTTTCTTCTACTGTGTTGATTGTAATTTTATGTCGTTACGAAAATAGCATTTTGGAACCCATGCGGCCATGCTATTATGAAATAGGTCTTACCTCAATGTTGTAGTCGTTATTCCACGAAAAAATCGCCTTAGCAATTGCCGCAAGCGTAATATTAGTGCTCGTGACTGTATACTGCTACAAGCATGAGGCGCGTGTGTGCGGGCAACTGGCGTCTTCGTCGCGTACGAAGAGAAACCGGTTCATATCGGCTCAGCCAGTTGCGTCGCTCAACGAAGCTGCCAGTTACCCGCACACACGCGCCTTGCTTGTAGTAGTGTTCCTAGTCGTATGAAGCTTACCCTCTGTCCGTTTTTACTCTGTGCTTATACATTGGTTTGAGTAGATTTTGTGGTATTTGTATGTTGGTAAAATATATCCAGTATAATTTAGGACTGTAGTTGTCTTTGTTAAACGTTACATTCGCTGTCTAGGTAAAAATAAAATAAATACGAAGCTTTTTATACTTTATTGACATCTAAAACATTCGTAACAACTGTTTGTACTAAAATATAAATGTGTTTCATGTTAAAAGCTGTTAAATTGGTGTATTATAACGTGCTTGTTATAGCTGCTCATTGCAGGTAGTGTTAAGCAAAATGGACTTCTGTACATATAAGTATAAGACACTTTATCAATCGTCGTTGTCGTCATAGCCTATTTGTCAAATAGCCTTTTATAATATCAAAGTACAAGTTGTATCAATGCATTATTCGTGAACACGTTTAAGCTCAGTGAAATATTTCTTCTAGGCCATTTATTTCCAATTGGTTAGTGATCCTAGAGCTACTTAATCGTATAGGACAC
Source organism: Atethmia centrago (assembly GCA_905333075.3). Lineage (NCBI taxonomy): Eukaryota > Metazoa > Arthropoda > Insecta > Lepidoptera > Noctuidae > Atethmia > Atethmia centrago. Next base: position 18,616,569 of record HG995371.1, on the reverse strand, counting down.
AAATAAACTTCATCGTAATACCCAATATATAAACAAAAGTAACAATTGCCTGAATACGTATCCTATCATTCATCGAGAAAGCTTAATGTCGCTAAAGCAACATTCAACATGCAAACTGTGCTCAATATATCGTTGGTTGGAATTTTCGAGAATACTAATTGACCAATAAAAATATTAAGGAGTTAATAAATTTTGAGATTCTCTAAAAGATTCTAAATAAATATCGCCAATTGCTCCTCTTAAATTTATAAAACGTAAATTAAAATAAATTATTAACAGTATTATGGAATAGCTGCTGTCATGTCAGACGGCTAGCGAACGCACTCAGTGCTTCTGGATGGGGATGTTCCTGTCGGTGATGGCGAGCTGCGGCAGCGGCGCCTCCACGGTGAGCACGCCGTCCCGCGACAGTGACGACTTGATGGCCTCGGGGTTCGTGCCCTTCGGCAGCAGGAACTCCCTATTGTACTCTCTGTACACCGACTTTGTGTCAGACTTCTCCTCGTGCTTGGCATGGACCTGAAATACGACCAAACAACTCGAGTTAATTACTGAAACTTGAGAATTCGTGTTTTGGCTACACCCTACGACTCCGTTGACCCCGATAAAAAAAAAAGAAATGCTTGTGTTTTGTGTGCAGAAAAACGATACCTTCATGTTGGCATGCTGCCTGCTCTGAGAAGTTTCGGGCATTTTTTTCACACTAAATACGTAAATAAACGCTTCATTATTTCACAGATAATTTATCTTCATTAGACCACGACAGAAAATAATGGTGAAGGAGCGTTGATGTCTTGTCTATAGAGAAACCCTTTATGCAGAGTAGCGTCCTACTAATTAGGTAATATCTTGATGAAAATGCTGTACAATGTCACATCTAATGTGCTGTCTGCATAAATCTCCGCCTGGATTTAGTCTGAATTTAAATACATTTTACATTCACAAAACAGTGGTTACATTTACTAGACTATATGTTTTTCGGTTATTGCTTTTTTGGTGGAATCGCTCATTAAACGTCTGTGGCGCTGTGATAAATCTGCCTAAAATAAGTCAGGAATTCAGTGATGACGTCAAACGGCAACCAAACATTGTGTGGATATAAACCGCCCCATTGCCAAATATTTGTGTAAACCTACACCGGTAGGTATCTATGCTTTACAGTGCACTGTGTAGTTGAGCAAATTGCGCGAACTGGTAACCATTTAGTTGCCATAAATTTAACGAGCGTCGACTGTGACTTTAGTTTGCAATATAATTCGTAACTGCCTAATGAATACATTTTACATCCACAAATCATGGTTCATTTCTTGCAAATTATTGCAATCTTGTAAAGTTACATTTGAAATTAATACATTCCATGTTGTGTTTGAGTAAGAACATTCAAAGTTCGTTTTAGAATGTAAATCTAATAGCATCTTTAGATTCTATTTATTCCTAACCGCACTCCGCCTACGCCTGATCGAAACAAACGGAGCGTTGCAAACCTATTCTAATAAGATGAAGACATTATATAGGAATCAAAATGAGATTATAATATATTTGGCCTTCTATCACAGACGATACAGAGTGGGTAAGTAGGCACTTCGATTTTACTTTTGTATTGTATGGAAGAGCATGAATAAAACCATTTACAGAGCTCGTTTAATAAGCTCAGGAAGCATACTGTCTACTAACAGTATTTTTTTTTTTTTTAGTTAGTTTGCTGTTATAGTCTTACATAAAATACAGACCTACTGGTTTGTATTTTATGTAAGACTATAACAGAAAATTCTTGTCCTATTTATACACTAGTTAGTTAAGAAAAATGTAGATACTCACCAATAATTTGTTGTCTACAGTCTTAACGACGATTTCTTCAGGGGTGTACTGGCTAACATCGAAACGGAGCTTCAGTGACTTGCCGTCGCCCTCATCCTGGATCAGCGGCGAGTTGAGGCTGTCCCAATGACTGGGCTCGGCCAACTGTCTGCCGTCACTGTGCTGTGATTGTGTGGTGCTGCTGCGAACATCACAACAATCAAATTACTTAATGTGAACACTCATCCACACATCGGGGAGTCCATTACGTAACCACCAAACACGGAAGTTTCGGGTTTCGTTCTAATTTTCAAATGTGGACTTTACTGCCGTTTCAACACCAGCTAATAAATATCTATTTCAAATCTAGGATACTATCTGTTTGGCAGTTTGAATGCTGACTCCCTTATCCCAAATATACCACCAATACTTCTAAATTCGTGCATTATATTCGAGTCGTAGTGTTGGACAAGACGTGTTTCCAAAGTTAGTAGTAGATAATTATTAATAATATGCATGATTTAAGTGGCGACATTGAGAGATAGATAACCTTTGCCAAGGAGACGTTTATTGACAATCTTGTAGGTAGATGTGAAGTGGGTGCTCTACTTGTCTGTTGTAAGCACATAATTTGATTAACGTTGACACTCGTCGCCTCGACAGTCTTTAACAAAGAACATGTAAAGTTCAAGACACTAGTGAAGTACCCAAATATGGGTAGATGTGAATTGTTCAAATACGACTATAACATTCAAACAGCTACCTACATGATTTTAATTGCCATGTGGTTGATGTTTATGTAAATCAACATAGCTACATAAATGAAGTGGAAGATATCTAAACAGAACATCGTAACACTTACATGCAAAGAATACTAACTACGATATGAACTAGTTGCAACTACAGACAGTTTTGCAACCATACTACGTAGCCCTGAGGTCGTTGACGGTACTGTACGTATCGATTCTAATATTAGACACAAAACTGATAAAAGTAGTAAGTAATTTGAAAATGGATTCTGATAACATAAAAATACCTAGTTGTTATTAAATTCAGTCTAGCGAAAGTGATTACTGGCATGCGGAATACTATCACGCTATTCTTTTATAATCCGCTATCGACCACGTGGATTGCATGCAATTGTTATTAACTGTTAACTAGCTTAATTAAATGTGTCCTTTTCTTAGTATATCTACAATACAATACAGCCTGGTCCTACTTAATAAATAATAATCCATTCCAAAACAGTTTAAGTAGGTGTGACGCCTACCCATTACCTTACAATCATTAGGTTTACAGAAATATCTTAAGTATTCATGAACGGATGTTGGTTAAGTAAATTAGGTGCGAACACGGCATATCTTTGCCAATTTTGTTCCAGTTTGTGAACACTTATAAATTCCTTGTAATTTTTACTCAGTCTTCGAATCCATATATGGTATCATGCTGTAGAGTTAGGTACCTAAGTAGGTAGGTATCTGACTCAGTCGCTGGGAGCAAGTAATAATCTATGACCCGTGAACAATTCAGCCAGTGCATAATATAACATATTTTACGTTTTTTAACAAAACAGCTGATGTCATTCTCAAGTCATCAGCGCAGATACAAGGTCACTGTCAACAAAATGAGCTCATCGATATTAGAGGGCACTTGTATCGTCGTAATTTGTGATCAATTGTGCAAGTGGGCGGTAGGTAGGTACAATACATAAGTATGTACCTACTGTAGTCCAAAAAATATGTTTACCGGTCTAACGTTGAATATTCTTTGTGCTATGATGACGATGAGCTATCGTTGAAGTTTAATCTCTTAAAATTAGCGAGGTCTCAAAGTGGTAGGTAAATCATTTCACATTTGTTTTGTGCACCGTACCACGAGTTACCAACTTGTGTGTGTGGTGTATACTTTACCACATACCGACCGACCGGCAGACAATCGCATAACTTCAATGCTAAATGGATTAGGTTTCATTCGACACATAAAACAAATTCCTATAACGTTCAAGTACGGTTTACAGAATTAATTAGCAAAGTATCTAAGAAATCTGTAGTGTGAAATAAATCAGATTCCTTTGACTCAGAAAACAAGTCCAAAACATTATTTTGTGTAACAAATAAACTTTAGGTACAGGGTCATTGCAAATTCAAAATCTCCGATGTATATAAAGTAACTTTTCGAGAAAAAATTAAAAACTTCCTAGCACAAAATAGGCGCAAAATATAAGTACAAATCGCCAGAAAGTCAAGTTACCACAAACTGTTAAATTTTTTCATTCGATTTTGAAATTTGGAGAAATTTGACAGTTTGTGGTAACTTAATGTGCTGGCGACTGTATCACATCATATGACTTTTTGATTAACAATTAAATGTAGGCTAACTCTTGAGATTTTTTAAAAATACGTGCTTTATCGAAATAATAAGATATTCACATGGAAGTTGTTGCTAAGTATGGGTAAGTATTCAAAATTGCTTTTCAATTATTTGCAAAACTTATTTTCGACAAAAATGTCACTTAAGAAATGTATAATTTTCAACGACGATAGGTACAGTCTTAGTGTTTCCTGGTCGAGTCGTAACTCACTCCAGTCTAGTTTTAGTTCACCTGAATGCAAATTTTACTTTCTATTCAGTCTAGCCTTGGCTAGGTACTTGTCTCGGTCGTAGCTCCTTGCCTCCCAGCGAGCTGCAAATATTGCAGCTACACATAGGCTGGCTTGTTAGAGTACCTAACGCTCAAATTAAACAATCACGACTAGCTTTATTTGCACTTGCACCGTTGCCGTTTCTGAGTACACCTATTCTATGTATGCAACCTACAATCTACATACCTACGCGATGTAAATTCTATTGGGATACAGAACCTTTAATTACCATAGAATTACGGGCACAATTTTCTTCCAAGCGTTTAGTGTGCAACTGCTAATGATAAAATGCTTCGTGAATCGTGATTTCACTATTAATCCATTAAGTCGTGGTATTCAATATTTTTATACTCTAGTCGAGTCTGCGGTTACCAACGTTTCAATCACGTTGTCTTGTGGTATATACGCAACTACTACCACATAATCCATCTTTTGATAAAAGGAAATCCCATATGAGTTACGGTTTCTCGTCCGTAACACAGAAAATGTATTTCCTCAAAAACCTTCGAATAGTAAAGTAGACAAATCAATAAATACGTTTCAATGTTAACAATACTTTTGTCTTATTGACAAGATTAATACATACGATACAAAGATCAATACTTAAGTAAATACTAGGTAAGTGTATGGTGTATAATGATTCCTTTACAGGTGCGAGACTACTGCAAGCATAAGTGCATGATTAATATATTAATTAATGCGTACCTACATACACCATACTAAAAAATAAACGAATGTTACATACTATTAAGTACATGGGTTACATACACAATATAGATAATTTTATGATAGAATTTTTACCTCTCTGATGACTTGGTTACTCCTCCGGAGGAAACAGATTCGAAATTGTAAGACATGCAAAAAGCAATGTATGTTGTTAGTTTTAAGCTCAAAACTGTTTTTTTTTTACGTCAGGTAGTGATATACCGCTAATAGATATTCCCAAAGTGCCTTTGGTCTTTATTGAACATAAAGTTTACTTTCCTTTAGGGAAAACTAGAATTAGATTCCCCTACACAGACACAATTTGTTTCTAATATCTAGGTACACAATTTGGGTAGGTTCTATATGAAATCCATCACTACCTACCAAGTATTTACAATATTAATTTGTATCTGGTAGTTAAAGGTCGTTTGTACAATTTGGGGCGGAGGGGATTAAACGGATGTTAAGTTAATTGAGCGTAAGATTGCCACTTTTAAGTACCTACTGGGAAGGGACTACCTTGTACTATTTTTTGAGTAGGTAATCAATAGAAGAACGATTGTTATTATTATTATGCTGGGTAGGTACAGATTGGTTAAACGTAACATGAAATCACAAATGAGCCGTCCAGAATAAGGCAACGGCACATGAAATGTAACACAACAACTAGGTGAATTTGTTTCAACTTGTGTTATATTTCAAATTACGTTCAACCAATCTGTACCCGGCATTAGGTAGGTTGGTATACTCCGTTGACTCTCTCTCTGCTAGTAAATACGGTTTACAAAAAAACCTTAATCAGATGGGTACAAAATAATTCTCTCGCAGTCTCGCAGATGAAAATTAATGACACCAAAAGTGGCGAGCCTAGTCAATAAACTCGATGTAAACGATAGGGGTATCAAATCAACCGGAGAATATTTTTATGAGAGTATATGAATAATATAAAAACAATGAAGTTTACGTCATCGATGAATATAACTATAGTCATCGAGACAAAACACACCGTTCTAATACACCAGTAAAATATAGGCATCAGAAGCATTGATATGTTTTTTGTATATCAATGATGAGAAACATCTTAAACGCCTCAAGGCAATGCGATAAGAATGACATATCATTATTCCTTATAAGAAAGCAGGTATAATATTAAAAATATTATAAGTAATGAACTAATGAATAATGATACAAAAATATGGGCATACATATTACATACATATATCGCAGCACACAGTATGGATATTGCAAACAGAAAATGACGTCAATGTCTCGGTGGCCAAAAGACCACACAAAGTGAAAAATTGACGCTTTAACTTGAATCATTCTGCTAAGTATGTAGGCATTTGATAACATCTGCTACCGCCAAATATGTCCAAACAGTTCTTACTGTAACGCAACCCACACGGAACCATTGAAACATGGGCGGACCAGTAAGCCCACACTTGAATGAAATTGAGCAAGATCCTAAAAATATTAGTGACATGGTGTAAGCAAGTCCTATCGTTGTTTATTTTGCTCGTTATGTCGTATACAAATCGTATTGCTTCCATACATATTTGACTACCCACATGTGTGAATATGAATTAAGGTTGACGAGCACGAATCCTACGCAGCGTCGCGAGATGTCGAATGCTACTGAGTGAAGGCTGGTATTGCATCACTAGACTTGTGGCTGAAACAGAACCAACTCGCTCCAAGTGGGTCATGTATTCATGCCGTAAACATAATTTCAGCGCGTTTGCGCCAACAAAACTATATAACTTCAATGCGATTTAACGTGTTGATAAAACAATCGTAAACCGGTTTTCTCGGCGGTACGTAGGAGTTTTCCCTACAATCGAGGTGTGATATTAACATGGTGCATTTACTTAATGTTTAATTTTATTATAAACCTCTTCATCTCCGATAACCTTAAAACTAAAAAATGCAGTTTAGTGAGAAATTAAACACATGACATATAATGTCGACTCCGACCTTGATATTCAAGATGAATGTAGGTACAGTTGACAAAAAAACTGCAGTTCTTTATGAAACGATTTGCATTGTTAAGTATTTTTTTGCAACACGCTTCCATTGAGATCCTTAAAGCTAGACCTTACGTGGCTCATTCGTAGCGCGGGATTCGCTTATATAATCCGTCGTTATGCGCATACATTGTGTTTACAATTCATCGCGTTTCTGTGTTTTAGCTACAAAATTCTCTGGTTTAGAAGCGCGCAACCGGCGCTATTTCTATTTATGACATCATCCCGCGTCGGGCTTACGTATCGCTGCACGCTTTAAATGGAGGCGACTGAGTTGTCTGCAGTCGATGCCGTTCCGCTGTCTGATCCCGAATAATACCTTTTGAATATACTTTCATGAAGCAGTCGACCCGGCCGAGGTGGACGACTGTCTTGCGAAACTACCAAACTCATTAATTCAAGATTCCCTTTTAGGAAACACGCCCGGCAACGTAACTGTTACGGACGGAATAATATTATAGCCATGAGACAACTCGGTTTATTCACCCTCTTGTATGTCTTGACAAATGTCCGAATTAAAATTACATGCGTTATTGACATGTTCAACTTGGATATATGTAAATTATCTTTATGAATTAAAGTGTAAATCGCAGACTTAAGTCGATGTTAAATTAAATTTTAATGAATTAAGTTACAAAATAAAAATAAATACCTAGTTGTGCTTTTGAAGAAGTTGTTGCTTTCTCTGTTCATGAGTTCCGATCTGAATTTGCTCATTTCTTCTTCCATCTTCCTCATTTCGGCGTCAAATCTCTCCCTAATGCTGGAGAATTCAGTGTCGATGACAGAAAAGTCACCAAGCTTGATAGGAATATTCCTTTTCAGACCACTGTCAGCCATTTTAGCGTTGTGTATTTTGTGGAATAGTTGAAACTAAACAAACACTGAAACGTTCTTATGTAAACACGGATCACAGTGTCGCTACGCACTCAACGGTAGACAAGGCAGGACTGATCATTAGTCGTCGCTCGACTCGGCGCCAGGGGGCCTGCGCACAGTTTTAAATAGCCTCACGTTCGAACGTCGCGCCGCGCGCCGAGACTCACTCGGCGTCACTCGGCCCACACTATGCTTCTCGCTCATTCCACGTCTGGCCATACCGTGGCTAACACTCGAGCATCTTCGCCATGATGCATAGGCGCTACAAACGACATCATCGTCCTCAGCCACTACGTAACGTGATTGATGAATCATTCATCTGAATCCGTCCCTTCTGTTTAAGGCAATCAACACCATAAATATGTTGGTACCTACCTACGATTATCATAATCTTGGTATTTTATGTTTACCCGCTTGTCTTTCCGTCTCATCAATACTGACAAACTACTCACTGCATGCAGTAGGCCTAGCATAACGCTTTCTACCTACTATACTGTAGAATAGAAATCGCTTGCCTACATTTCTCGGTATAAAACTGTCAACTGTCTACCCTTCCATCGACAAAACACTTCTCTACGGATCTCGTGCTAAGCCTGCTGAACTAAACGGTACCAGCTCTACAATAAAACAATCTAGAAAAATTAGGGACCTTGGCCTTATGACGTGAACGCCAAACGTTAGGTAATGGCGGAAATTACCTAATCGTTTCAAGATTCCCCCAGTTTGATTTATATCAGGAATTTCTTTATTGTTTTATGTCAAAGAGCAACAATACGCTGGCATTTATCTCGTTAAAAAAGGATTTTAATCTTTAATTTCTCATTGACAAGGATTGGGAACCTTAAAACAATGGCCAAATAAATAAAAGTCCGTTTAGGGCGACAGCCGCATGAAAGCAGCCAGTAGACCTTGATTCCTAATTATGAGCCAGAAGTTTGTCATGTCTTGAGATTGTAAAGACAAAAACATCCAATTATGTCCACGTTAACCAGTAGGCGAATATGTAATATTCGTTGTACTCATTTCAAATAGGAAACATTACTCATGCTCTAACTCCTACGTTAATATCATTGCGAGATATTTACCAGGAATTCGGTTTGTATTGAATTGAACTAATCCAATCCCAAGAATTGGTTCAAGGTTGGATTGCACTTATGAATTCAATACCAACAAAGCCAGGGTGTTCACAAAAAGTTTTTAAATTCTAAATCAGATGATTCAAGAAAATTCATGACTATAAGTAGTTACCTACCTAGATCTATCAGGAATGCTGTGGAGACGCAATTTGACGCTGTTTTTAGTATGTTTCGCTCAGATTGCAACAAATAGTTTTTCCTGCTTAAACTGAAAAACAGATAGGTACCTTAGATTGGCTTAGTTTAATAAGCTTCAGGGTTAATAAACTTTCCGAATCTGACGACCTACCCTAAAATCTTAAAGCAACTCTCAAAAAGTTGTCTGAAGCGTTTGGCCAATTTTAACCTTATACGACAGTTAAACATAATCCACATCATCAGTTACTGTCGACTAGGTTCTCGAACAGTTCTGAGCGGTATTTATAGATGTGATTCCACATGTGCCATAAGCCCCCGACTGCTCAACAATGTAAGCACTAGTCATCCCTCGAAAAAGCATCCACCCCACACTTAATGCTCCATTTATAACCGCCGACAGCTCTTTTACCACGGGAAACTGCTCTGCCTGAAATCCGTCAACATTATTTTTGGAAACATTGTTGTTTCAAAATCTTTCAATCATAAAAAAAACCCCCTGGAATGTTATCTTTTGTTAGATGGATGTCATAAATATTATAGTAAACACGTTGTTTAAGCCACTAATAAATTATTGAATAATACCTAACTTACATATATAAACTTTAACTTATAAACTTTCAGGAGTAATTATACGTAGTTAAGTCTAACGACGAAGATCTAGGGACTTAACAAAACAACCAGATCCTGACCGATCGAAGGAGTGCCATTGAACCCATAAATGGTGAAAAGATTTAAGTTTTCTATTGAAACAGGAGTGAGACGAAAGGGAAACATGGAGGAAAAGGGATAAAGGGATACAGTTTGCGCTAACCTGAAGCCTCGGCATGGGTCAAGGGCAGGCAGAAGGTGAGAGGAGAACAAGTGGTAAACAATAATTATTATCAATGCTGCTGGCTAAGATTCCGACTGTAAAACATGGTGACATGGGGCATTAGCCTACCGCTTTTTTGAAGCGACGTAACGATAGTAGATGCATGTTTGCAATTTACCTTGCAGATCAAGCACAAGCCCGAGTTTGCCCAATGTACGGATTGTCCCTCATTCATCATTGTTATCATGTCAAACTTAAAACAACCACCACTGAAGTCAACTCCCTAAGGTCGCTACAATGGCTGAATAAATTTAGGCAATCATCCCAGTTTACTGTTTCGGAATTGGCAAGCAGAAAGACTGTAGTCCTGTTTGTCTTACCATGCCAACGATTGCTCATTGTAGAGGACCTCAGGGAACCTCCTTTACGGAAGGAAGACATGATGTCTAGAGCTCTAGTATGTGTGAAATGTGAACAGTAGTGTTAAGTTGACTCTTACGTACCATGAATTTGGTTAAAATCGCAGTTAAACTGTTATGGTGCCTGGCAATGCCATTTCATGTCATGCCAAATTGAATTAACATTTGAGTATCGAGCTCTATGCTGTGCATAGAGCTCGACAAGACATCGCTAAACACGACTAGTCTAGAGACGTGATATATTGCAATCGTGCTCCATTCATTAGCATAGCGCGCTCTATTTAATGCATTAAGATTAGGACCGTATGACTCTCGCACAGCGTCCGTACCATTTCACACGATCATTTATTTATACAAAATTACCTACATCAGACTCTGATAGATCTGACTGATGTTGCTATTTACAGCGTATACGTTAGTAATGAATTAATTACTTTAATCATTTTATTTATATCAATGAAACATTAGCGTCCAGGAATCGTTGTCAAAAACAATGATGCATGTTTAAATTTACAACGGTCAACAAAGAAGCGGTAAATTAGCGTGTTTCACGTCATGTTCTCAAAATAGTTTTCATTCTAATATGAAGATGGTAGTTTAGAATGAATATTTATGAGAATGTATGCCTAATTAGTCGTAGAACTGCTTTTAGTTGGGCAAATATAATTATTTCCTGATTGTTGTTTTTATTCTGCGCCGCAGGGTGCATGTGATGTTATGTTGGGTTTTCGTCTCAATTCAAATCTCGACGTCTCGTGTGCTCAGCCATATGTAGGTGAATAACATAACAGGTTGATCAGTTTGAATACAACAATGAGACCTTCCGCTCCGTCGACTCTTACGATTTTCCTTTATTGACGGATAACAATAGCTTTATAAATAATTCAAAGAATTTAACTAACAGAAAGTTCCTGTTCAAAATAAATCTAAAACTTTTCATCATCTGCCTGGCCTTCTCCCAACTATGTTGGAGTCTACTTCCAGTCTTACCGGATGCAGCTGAATACCAGTATTTTATATGGAGCGACTGCCTATCTGACCTCCGCTACCCAGTTACTGGGTAACACGTTACGATACCCCCTGGTAAGACTGGTTGTCTGGTTGTCAGACTTTCGGGTTTCTGACGACCCGTAACAATTGTCAAAGATCTACAAATGACAACCGTGATAGTATTTAGAAGACTATTTTAGGTTCTTATTGGGTATGTTAGTAAACTGTTTCATAATAACTGTTTGAGTAGATCCTAAACAGCTCTAATTGTTTTCAAAATTATTTTCGCAAATGCATACTTTTCGAAGGAATTTTCTGATGTTACCTACCTCTATCTCGGAATGTACCCATCGTGTTACCGGCAAATCCTAATAACGTGCCAACTACTGCTATTCTAGTACTGCACGGTACTGTCTGGGCCGGAATGTTGATGAAAGCGATAAACCTAGAGGTCATTCACATCCCGCCACAATGAGGAGCAGGAACCCAATATGGAATGGAATCATCCATTATTTTTTGTTATATAATGCTAAAAAAAAGTATTGACAGTTCCTCAGATAAGCTCCTCCAAAGGCGGCAAGTACGTTGATTAAATTTTAATAAGCTCGGGTGAATGACCACACCGATTAGGAATAGAACGCGGGGCAAGATCGTGACGTAATGCTGCTGTATACTACCTACCTACAGCTACAGTGCTAATAACTGGCTTTATAAGGGCTTTATGCGATGCTACGTTGCACGGATCCACATGCTTTAAATTTCAAAAGAAACCCAATACGAGCAAATTGCATTCTTAGGATTTGTGCTGACTCTGTAATAGCATGTAATACTTAATACCTGCCTACGTAGGAAGGTATTCTTCCCAGGAAATACTTTACATTTAAGATCTAGCTACACAAAACATAAGAACCAGTCACAAAAAATCCCATATTACCTTCCTATGTTCACCAAAAAATGGCACCAACGCGAGAAACCACCCAGCGTGTTTGCAGGCGGGTTATGATTTAAAAGAAAAAGCTAATTTATGTCACGATAAATCTTGTCCAAGACGGATTTCAGTTTTCAAAGTACAAGCACAAATAAAAATATTACAAAACAGGTTTGAAGGTAATATTGCGCTTTATAAACATTTCATAACATTTGCAAGCTAGCCAAATGCCATTTCCGTCTCAAAAATTAAATGGCATTTCCTAATGGCGTCATATTTTATTATAAACATTTTATTTGTAATAATAACATAACATCACAACTGTTTTCCCCGAAGGGTTAGGCAGAGGTGTACCATAGTAGGTACACCTACATTTCACCAGTTATGTTTAAGTCCCATGTAATTAAGGGCGAGCCTGTTGCCATCAACCGGGCACGGATCCAGACACCGGGCTGCTACTAAGAATTCCTAACAGAATAATAATAATTTGTCGGTGTATTTTATATAAAGCATTGGTCACGTAGGGACCATAGCTTTCCTATAGTCTTAGGAAACCGATCCACTATAGCCTCCCAAACCCATAGCCCAATATGTTTTGTTCCCATGTTCTGCAATAGTCCTGCATCAACCGGGGTTGTCCTTGGGTGCACCTTCATAGAGCAAACAGGGATAATCTTCGGTTGGTGCCTCATTCCATTACAATTGTCCAAGGGGCCTCTGCGAGTTGGCTTCGGCCCCTCGTACTCCTTCCAAAGGTCCGGGACCCCATGGTCCCGAGATATGTAAGGACATAATAATAATAATAATAATAATACAGTTTATTTCTCTCATCAAGTACATCCATTGTTACAGTAGTTTGTATTTACAAATTTGCCTTAAGCTAAACCTTCGTGAGAGCTGGGGTCTGAACTAGGTTCGGGACCTTTATGACAGATCTCCAAGCTCACCCGCTCTGAACATTTATCACAATTAGCGGCGTCTTGATACAGTTTATGCATAAATGATAAATGATTTTATTTCTGTAAGTAGGTTTTTACAAACACTTTTACACGTCAAAACATATTTTTTTAAACTAGATGAGGCCGGCGTTTCCTATCTGACTACTCTGAGAAGAAAGGCCGAAACAAACTCAGAGGTCAGTCTCTTTTAAAGTCCAGACATAATCTTGGTCAGATCATGTGAAGACCATGTCGATTGGTGTCTGAAATGGTCTTTTGATGAAAGAACCACACAGATTGAGTGGACCTGTCCAGTCAGTGCACGCATTTGCCAGTCGTTGTGCAGCTCATATTACTATTATCAAACAGAATAACCCAATAACAATTATGTCGACCTGGGAATCAAACCCAGGACCTCATGCTCGGCCGTAGAGCTTGCGACCACTAGACCAACGAGGCAGTCCTATAAATAATATTTATTTTTGTAAGTTGTTTTTTAATACAAACACTTTTACACGTCAAATGAGATCCGAGTTCAAATCTTCCAAACAGCATTCGAAAAGGCAAAACACCAGCAGAGTCTATTCTCCCGTCAAGGTTGTTCCAGTATTGTATAACAAAATGTGACGTCCTCGTAACATAAGGTCCAGTTGAAACCCAGCGTCAGGCACTAGTTCTCTGGCATTTATGCTGAACTGGGAATAATTGGCGCAGGCGTGTTTTTTATTTTTGTTGTATGAATATTGTGTGCTTTAACCAGGATCAAATAAATTTATTTTCTCTGTTTTATCTTTGTGACGAATAGTCTAGGTAAGATCAAGGCTAGGTTCATTCTGTGCCACTCACGCTCGTGGCGGGTGGCAAGCGGAGCGGAAAGCGGAACCCGGGTCAGATCGCCGCCTTCCGCATTTTTCCTCACGAGCCTATAAAGTTTCGATGACACTCGATATTATGTTCGCGTGATTTCACATTGACAGGCACGGCGAACAGATGAATAGGCAACCATTTCATCGACTCTTAATAGTTAATTGTAGATGCTTTGCTTCTAACTTGCCAGTTTATCACGAAGAACTTTAGCAGAATCAGCACAACAATGAGAACTGTTCAAGTTATTTGCGCTTAGGTAGGTACAAAAAGGCTACCTACCTATGTTAAGCAGCTTATTAGACTACAGGAAAATTATATCGTGTTGCTGAATTGTTATAGCCATAATAGGTACTGGTGCCGATTCCCTTGTTTACAAACTAAACTGAATTTAAGTTAAGAGTGCATCTTTTTCTTTCTAAGATTAGCATTAAGAAAAGGACAGTAGATACATTTTAGTTTAGTCCTGTCAAATTAATCAGCGCTTGACGTAAATTTACATAATTTTAGTAGGCAAATTTTTAATCACGTCTAAACTTGTATGGAGTAGTAACAGGCGCTGATTAATTTGACAGAACTAAACTAAAATTTATCTTCTGTCCTTTTGTTAATACTAATCTTCGAAAGAAAAAGATGCACTGAACTTAAATTCAGTTTAGTTTGTGAACAAGGGAATCGGTACCATTGACTGTATAATTAGTACGACTGGATAAAACCAAAATTAAGGAAGGATAATAAAACTTAAAACAACAGCCGATTGCACAAAACCGATTGCCTCGGTGGATCAGTTTCATAAATTTTCTCCAGAGGAATTGTTCAGTGACTGTTAGCGAAACGACATTCATAAAAACATACCCACAAATAATTATGATAAGTATTCACGAGACCTAAAGAAATAGTGCCACTGTTTCTGCTAAACATTATTTGAAAAACTGGAGCTCTCAAATAACGCCGTCGGTGTTGTTCGATAGGTAGGCAGGTACCAGCGATTGGAAACAACAGAGCCATGACGTAAGCTACCTTGATTGCTTCAGGCAGTTTGAAAAGAGATGACGTCACTGGCTTCATAACTGTTCTGAAGCCTGACTTTGATTCCTCGTGACGTTCGCTTGTTTTGAAATGATTTCAACATCACACCTAGCCTAGTGTTTATTTTAATGTCGAACGACTTACGTATACGTCGTATGATGACGTTAACATTTTGGGGTTAAATAAGCAACATGGGAGTGTAGAAGATAGTTCTCTTTTTATCTATGGTGTGGGTCAGCGATCCCCGTATTAATTGAACTTAATTAACTACCACATTAAATAAACGGTAACTATCAAACAATGAAACTGAACCATCTGAACTCGCTTTGACTACCTAGTTCACCTACTTGCTTAAATGCTAGCTCTTGAGTTTATTAGAAAACTTCCTCCACCCTTCTCATTTTCCAAGAGATGCTTTATAAGGAACAAATTCATCAGTCATCACTTTTCCTACCACGCCCAAGAACATTGTTATTTTGGGGATCATGTGGTTGGTACCAAGACCTCACAATGCTCGTGTTAAACTCGCAATTAATTATAATGAAGTACGATGAAACATTGCAGTGTAACCGGTTATAAATCCAACAAAGTAGTTATGCTAGGTACCTACTGCAGTTTTACACAGTGAATGAACTATGGATTGCAAGTATGTACTTATGGGCAAATACAAATGTAGAGGATTTTACAATACATCCCTACCTATCATATCAATCTTCTATACCAGTTTATGTATGTCCTTTTATTCAAATATCTCTCTCCTCCTACCCTCATACCCATTTTCAGGGTTCCCTACCAAAATGGTAAAAATGAGTTCTTATGCTATACGCTACACGCCAGGTACGCGATGTGCGCTTCGAGGCTACACGCTACGGCAACCGCTTCGCGCCTCGATCTACGCGCTACATGTCGCACCACGGTTTACTCGCTCCACGCTACGCGGCACCGTCGACGCGCTACATGACGCACCACGGTTTACTGACTCCACGCTAAACGCTACGCGCCACGGTCTACACGCTACATGACGCACCACGGTCTACTCACTCCACGCTACGCGCTACTCGCTACACACCTCGCTCTACGGTCTACTCACTCCACGCTACGCGCTACTCGCTACACACCTCGCTCTACGGTCTACATGACGCACCACGGTCTACTCACTCCACGCTACGCGCTACTCGCTACACACCTCGCTCTACGGTCTACATGACGCACCACGGTCTACTCACTCCACGCTACGCGCTACTCGCTACACACCTCGCTCTACGGTCTACATGACGCACCACGGTCTACACACTCCAAGCTACGCGCTACGCGCCTCGCTCTACGGTCTACATGACGCACCACGGTCTACTCACTCCACGCTACGCGCTACTCGCTACACACCTCGCTCTACGGTCTACATGACGCACCACGGTCTACACACTCCACGCTACGCGCCTCGCTCTACGGTCTACATGACGCACCACGGTCTACTCACTCCACGCTACGCGCCACGGTCTACGCGCTACATGACGCACCACGGTCTACTCACTCCAGGCTACGCGCTACTCGCTACACACCTCGCTCTACGGTCTACATGACGCATCACGGTCTACACACTCCACGCTACGCGTTACGCGCCTCGCTCTACGGTCTACATGACGCACCACGGTCTACTCACTCCACGCTACGCGCTACGCGCCTCGCTCTACGGTCTACATGACGCACCACGGTCTACTCACTCCACGCTACGCGCCACGGTCTACGCGCTACATGACGCACCACGGTCTACTCACTCCACGCTACGCGCTACTCGCTATACACCTCGCTCTACAGTCTACATGACGCACCACGGTTTACACACTCCACGCTACGCGCCTCACTCTACGGTCTACAGGACGCACCACGGTCTACTCACTCCACGCTACGCGCCACGGTCTACGCGCTACATGACGCACCACGGTCTACTCACTAGTTATATAATTCATTACGGTTTTGTGTAAATTGGCTGAAATAGGAGTATGACGATTATTGTTGATGATGTCTGAAAAATCATGCCGACCGGGAGCTTTACTGGCGTGTGCCGCGTAAACCGTACGAAATACATAAAATGTATGTTCTACAGGATTGTATATCTTTAAAAGTTCTACAAAAAAATCTGCGCGAAAGCGATCGATACACCACGGGTATCGATCGCTTTCGTTTCGTTTTAATCCCGGTAGTACGTTCCCGTGGGATATCTTCCGACATCCACGCGGGCGAAACCTTGACCAAAAGCTAGTGTATCTATAAAATTTAAATAAAACTTAGCTATTTCAGGTAGGTCCGTAAGTACTTACTGGATTCCTGAAAAGTACCTAATGTACCTACACATATACTGTGCGATCATGTATGTATACCTAACTATAATGCAGCTTGTAAGTTTCGTCTGTCTGTAATTGAGTGACATCATGGTTGGTTTATTGCTCACTTATGTGGGGCATCACCGCATCACATGTAAATGAAATTGTTCCCCATGCTGTTACATTATTCCTATGATGTATCTCGGCGTGCCGTCGTTTCATGCTTTGTAATGACATTTCAATAAAAGCGCAATTTTTTGTACCTATGTAAATTTTAGGCATTTTGCTAAGTAGGTAAGTAAATAATAATGCTTACATAGAACAGGAAACTAAGTATTTTCAGTCCGAATCCGTAAGTTTCTTACTGAAAAGCCCTGACTAGACTTTAAAATTAGGTACAATACTCTGTTTTAGGTAATTGCTCCAATATTCAGTTTTAGCTTTTAGCGAATACAGGTTTTAGGTATTAACATAAATATTTAGCTTTTAAATTATTATAGTCATCAGAGCAGTGACGATATTAAGGCAACAGAATATTAAAGCATTCTAGGAAGTTGTTAGTTTATCCAACAGACTATCATCCCACCTAACGACTGGTTAAGTCACCCAGGAAACTTAAACGAGCGTTATGTTATAGTACAGCGTGAATCAGCGTGATAACTGATAATGGATACATTTCCCGTTTTGTACGGTAATTCCAATAAAATATACGCCAACCTGAAAATGCATGGGTAAATAGGTACCTTACCTACTCAGGAAGATTTTCGGGAATCGTTGTGTATCGCAGTCCTTTCTACCTACTGAACAACTGTTTGTACCTAATTATAATACCTACGTTACATTAGTCCAAAGAAGTTTTTATTAGTACGGTACCTACCAATTGTAAAATTAAGTTCTCATGTTTATAAGGGCCTAAGCTATCTGAATACAAATAGGTAATTAAGAAAACATAGTCAATATTCTCGTTGTGGGTTCAAATTCGGGCAAGTACCATTATGACTTTTTCAATTCATATGTGCAGTCGCCAGCACATCAAGATCACACAAACTGTCAAATTTCTCAAAATTATTTTATACCTTAAAATGTGGATGGTTGAGTTTAAAATCGAATGAGAAAATTGGACAGTTTGTGGTAACTTGTGCTGGCGACTGTACTTTCAAAGTCATATCTACATAACATCACGACTTGTTTCCTCGAAGGGTTGGGCAGAGGCGTACCTGTAGTACACCCACATTCGCCAGTTATGTTTAAGTGTAAAAAGGGGCGAGCCTATTGCCATCAACCGGGCACAAATCCAGACTCCGGGGTGCTACTGCGAAATTCCAGATAGAAAAACCCAATAACAATTTGCCCGACCTGGGAATCGAACCTAGGATTTCATGCTCAGTGTATTTTCGTGAGGAAATCTGGACTTATAGTTATTATAAGTCTGAAATCGCCAACCCGTCTTGAGCAAGCGTGGAGACCAACGCTCGTGCCTTCTCTGTATGAGAAGAGGCCTTTGCCCTGCAGCAATAGGCTGGTTTAAGAATAGGTATTAATATAGTCAATGAAAATAATGAAATGATCTAAGGATAAGTCCCCTACGTTAAAAAGGCCGAGGTATGCAGACTGGTACTTTTTCCATTGTTGTTCTAGGCACATAAATGCACTAGACAATACTTTATATTGATCACGGCAGAGTTACTATGCACCTACTTACTTAGATGTGCGAGGAAAATTAATTGATTGCTTACGTATTTGCACGCTCGTATAAATCATTTGACTTGGGTGTTGCCTTGGGTTATTTTTAGAAATTAACATCACTGCACCCAGTGCTCCGGAAAGTCAGACATGAGAAATGTAATAAAGAAAGATAATATCGAATGTTTATTGCACCTACAAAATTAAATATCGATATTTTATGGAGATCCACTTAATTCATTAAAAACCATTATTATCTAGACGGTATTATTTTACAAAATGTTATGCAAACCCGTCACACATTCGTGTTCAATTTTACTCAAATTATGGCTTTTATGTAAATAGCTATCACGTCTCAGATAACACAAAAAATAGGTATATTAGATATCTAAGTAGGTAACTTTACTTAACCGATTAAAAAATAGAGAGAGTTCTCAATAATAGTCTTTACTTGACTACCCATTGGTATTGTTGTCCTCTAAAAATGTTTTGTTTCGTATGGGAAGCGAACCCATGACCCGTATGGAACTCGGCTTATCATTTTAGATACTGCGGGAGTCGTGCTGCTTGAAGTGGAAAGCAAAGGTTGCCACCATTTCTCTGTTAAGTACCTAGGTAGGTATTGCGATTTGTAGCTAATTTCATAGGCAAGCTTCTAGCTAGGCTAGGTCAATAAAAACATAGTTACGAACAAATAATCTGCATACACGATACGGACACGTTTCTGACTAAAATAATTCACAATTTAATGCTGGTCAGATTATATGAATGAATGAATGAATGAAATGCACCGACCCCAGCGTGGTTAAACCAGACTCGATTGCTCGAATGAACCCAAGGATTCGCACTAGTCCCTAGAGCCTCATGTTTCATGGGACTACAGAGACCATTGCATATCAAAGAGTAGACCGCGGTTATGGTCAGGAAAACGTGCCCTTAGGATAGGAAGGATTATTAGAGCCTGCCGGATATGCATCCCTGAGTAAGCAATGGAATAGTGGAGAGACGGGTAATTTATCTATGGGAGGGCATCTTTTAACAACGTCGCCGCCAAGTTGGTTTAGGTCCAGTTGCTTTCTCGACTCTTTTCTGTGTCACTGCTACGCTGTCTTGCACGTTGCTGTTTCCAATGTCTTCATCAGAGGGGTAACCACCACCTCTTATAGCAGTATTATTTCAATATTACTTCAATGTGAGAAAGATATGGAGCTATAAGTCCTGTATAGCTCCATCACTTTCCCACTGTGAAGTAATATTATAATAATACTGCTAGCAGAGGTGATGGTTACCCCTCTGAGGTCTCGCTACTATCCGTTTCTGATTTCTTGTAAATCTCGCTAGCAGCCTTCCTAATCTTGTCTCGATCTAAATGGTTGATGGTTTCACGTGCCAGATTATAGCAAAAAAATAGTTTTTCTGTCAGTTTGTGGAGCCAGTGGCGCCGATTCCCTTGTTCACAAATTAAACTAAATTTAAGTTCAGTGCATCTTTTTCTTTCTATTTCATTTAGAAAAGGTTATTAAATTTAGTTTAGTTTGTGTACAAGGGAATCGGCACCATTATCAAATAAAGTTAGTTACGTTACGTTCATACCTATGGCACTACATACATAACATCAAGCCTGTATTCTTCGACGGGATAGGCAGAGAAGCGGGCGGGCGATCCTGTTGCCATTAAGGCTCGTGCAGATTGGGGCGACATCGCGGGCGCGACAGGCATATTGCTGCCTGTCGCGCCTGCGATATCGCGCTAGTCTGTATGATCCTTTAACATAGCTGCAGGAAGTAGGTACCCACCCGACCTGAGATACAAAGCTGGATCAGGAGCTAAGAACATTATTTGGTTCACAGCATAAATTGTACCTTTATGATGTAGGTACCGGTTTGGTCATGTTGAGAGAACAAAAGGTATTAACAAGGCAGATGTGAGTGGAAATGCCGGGAGGGGACGCCCCAGAAAGACATAATATAGTGACCTCATTAATGATGTTCTTCAAAAAGGTCAGGTGCTAGTACTCGCAATCGGCGTGCGTGTATGGCCAGATGTATGAACGTAAACGAAGCAAAAGGAGTATGTAAGGAGCGTAGTAGGTGGCGTTCTATAGTTTCTGCCTACCCCCATGGGAAGAAGGCGTAAGTTTATGTATGTATGTATGTATGACGGTATGATGTACCGGTTTACTTCCTGATCGGCATAGTACCCACCATACAAAAAATGTCTCCGCGTGCTCAGTCAATACCTTCCTTTTATGGTAAGTTATGTATGTTTATTTAATCATTAACATAATAATAAAATATATGAGTAAGTAATCCAATTTGCAAGCATGGTGTTCGCAGGCCGGACAGAATTCCATAAAAGGACAACGCGTTATCGTAACGTAGGTGTCAAGCTTAGTTTAAATACCGCCTACATTGACCCAACTGTTGTTTTATTCATTATCTTATCGTAGGCCAAAAGTTAGAATTAGCTAAACTAAAATGAATTATACTCATGTTTTCAGGTCTTTTTAAGATGTCTAAACGGAAGGACTCAATCGCCTTAACCTTTTGAACGCCAGAGCAAAAACGCATGAACTTGCCCTCAACGCCAGGCCACAAATTCACCGCAAATACCTACGAAAAAAATAGGGATTCCAAAACTTCATCGATAATCAATTTTATTTTCATTTTCGTCTTTAATTTCGAAATATAATGTCCTTATAACATTGAAATTTAATTCAACATTACATTTCTTCCTATTAAAGTAATAGTTATACACTATTTACAGACTTGTATAATACCGTAATAACAGATATGAGACTACAATATATTTAAATATAATAACTGTAGGTACAACACTATTCTTGATCTGCTGTCTTCATATTGTGACCATGGCGTGGACGGCCCGCCATTTTAATAACTACTTCGCTTCCGAAATAAGGATGTGGCAACGTAATATCTCGTTTATCGATGTTCTAGTACAATATTATTTTATAATAAATGAAACACGTTTTTTAAATCAGATTTATAATTCCGAATGTAACAGGTACTTAAAAATATATGATTGAAATAGGTTAAGAAGGTAAATAAAAACTATGAAAAAATAGAAAATTTTAATAAAATGTTATACAGTATGTACTATGTATACATGTTTTTAAATATTAAGTTCTATAAACCTGGCATAAAAAGTAACAAATTAAAACAATTAACGATTATATATAATTATCACAATTACCAATCAGTCTTATACTAATAAATCTTTTGAATAATAGAACAAAATTATACAAAATCTACAATGCAACCTGCATTCTGATCATCTAATTCGCTGGGTGCAAAGTGGGTGGTGGGGACAGTGAAATCGATCTCAGCGCGCACCGTGGCTAAAAAAGGAACTTTTGGCAGACTTTATTCCACGAAGTTATAGGTAAATATGGAGCCCACACTTAGAATAAAAGTTTCGAGTCAAATACTCTCGCTCCTATTCTCTGAGGCAAACTGAGGTCTGATCTCTTTTTCTAGTGTACTACAGAAATTGAAACAAACTGACCTCAGACAGTAGAAGAGAAATAAAAATTCAAGTAGGTATTTCAAGTGTGTACTGTGTACTCCATCTTTACCTACACCTTCATGCTTTATTCACAAATAAATCATAAAATCTGTAAATTCGTTCATTTATTTATTTCAAATACTTTTCAGACGTGGCTTAATTCTTTCTTAACCCTGTGCTCTACATAAATTATATCTTAAAAACATTTTCGGAGGGATCATATAGCTTGACGAACACTATAGGAACTATATACCGAATTACCGAAACAAAACTGAAAAGTCGAGTTCTCTGCACACATATATACATAATAATTAATTGAAATAATAGTATACATATATTAGAAACCTATGAGTGCAGGCTTAGGTATAAGGCGCAATTAATATTTCATAAATATATGTAATATTTAAACATATTATATCGCTTAAACATATACACAAGTAAAAATATCAAAATCATTCTTGATTTTTACTTATTTATGTTAGCGATCAATAGGTTAAATAATACAACAAGCATTTAGTAGGTAACTGTATGCTGATTCATATCTTAATTAAATCGTATGTAAACAAACAACGATCGATATATCAACTTAAAAACTCTGTATAACGGCTGTATCTATTTTTTTACAACAATAATATTCTCAAAAGTAACTTATTTCCGTAAAAAATATGTTTCTTTCGGTCTACAAACACCAATACCAGGCCACACTTACAGATTTCATCGTGATTTTTAATAAGATTAATATTTGCTCAAAATTTTTAAAATAAAAGCAGATAAAAATAACTTACCTCTAAATCAAATTCGTCCAAAGATTCTGTTTCCGAAAATTCTTCGTCATCTGAGACTCCTTCTAATATGCGAAGAAGTTCTTCCGTAGTCATTAAATTCCCACTCATTATAATAGTCACTTAATATAAATCTTGAACTCGATATCACAAGTAAATTAATCATAAATATTATTCATTCACTTCACTAATTTCTGGTCGCCGCGCTTGTGACGTCACGATATTGTCGTCTAGTCGTGACCATGGCGTACAGGTAATTAGCGTACTGATAATTCGGGTTGCGTTAGGGATGCGCTTGAGTTGGGATTAGTGAATATCGAAATTCGACCCAACCAAATTTTATTTTTGACTATGTAGCTTATTGAATGATTTTTAAGACTGGTTTTATAAAATTAATGCTGCTTTATCCTAGTACCAAATTATACCTAAAATAATATATTCCAGAGGAAAGTTTCGAATCGATCTTTGATTTGAAATAATGATATTATCCAACATGCGCTACATCACTAGCGGTCACGCAGTTATGACTCTGGCGTGTGAGGACATTCTTTTTTCAGAGTTTATTTCTTTCTTTTTAACGTAAAATTTCTCAATATTTATAATGCAATTTAATTAGTTTTATGGAAATAAATAAATTTTGGACCTTCTATTTTACAGGTATATAAATAAATAGGCATTAAAGTAATGTTTAAATAGTTTATTTCGTGTTTTAATGTACCGCTGTTTTTGTCACATATTTGTGTCGTTGGCGCTCAGGGACAGTTTTCGCTTGTCACGTATTTGTGACCCTGGCGCTCATAGGCAGTCATGGGGACTGCCAACAGAAGTACTTATGAAACTTATCGCTCAACTCGCCTAAAGAAGTTTTAACTTCAAAAACACGTTTCTTGTATTGTAAAAAAAAACTGTTCTTGTATGTGTCCCACATAGAAGAACAGTTTTTTTACGGCATTTCTTGCATTTTTTTTAAGGCTCCTACATACTGGCGCGACTTGTCGCGCGACGCGACGCGACACAAAGACACCGCGTGTAGCGCTACAAGCGGTGCCTTTGTGTCGCGACGCGTCGCGCCAGTATGTAGGAGCCTTTAATAAAGTATTTTTTAAATGATGTAGTGATAAATATTGTTCGGTGGTACGGAACCTTTCGTGTGTGAGTCTGACTCGCATTTGGTCGGTTTATTTTTTATTATTCAAGCTTTTGCCCGCGGATTCGCCCGCGTGGTGGTCGAAAATTCTTCCACGGGCATGAACTACAGATATTAAAGTATCCAGGGCAGTCTTCGCCATTGGCCACTCTGGGCAAGTGCCCAGGGCCCCCTAGTCCCTGCCAGCGTCGCAGCTAGAGGCTTTTAAAAGAAAAGCTAAGTAAATCTCAGACAGGTCACTAAAATTTTCGAGTTCGCTTCGCTCGCTCATAGGTATGTACAAAAGTTTTCTTAGTTCCCAATTTTTTTTGCATAACTCGAAAAAGTACCTACCTAATTACTATTTCTGTATGAACGGTCAAAAAAAAATCCTAGCCTATCCGAGGCGGGGCTATAAATTTCGAGCTCGCTCTTGCATTCTTCATATCCTTAAGTGCCCTGGGCCATTTAAGATAATCCTCCAATAGATTGAGAACGGCCCTGAGTATCCTATGTATCGATACTTCGTCCTATCCATGTCACGGTCTACGTGTGTCATAGTATCTTTCAGCCGTTAAGGCGTGAATTTTAAATTCTCCATTCGCATTTATAATTTTACTAGCTTTTGCCCGTGGCTTCGCCCACGTGGATGTCGGAAAATTTCTTACGGGCACATACTGCGAGCAGTGATGGCCCAGTGGTAACGGCCGCGACTTACGAGTTGTAGGTCGTAGGTTCGAACCCAGGGAGGCGCTTTACTTTGTGTAAATTATTTCATCACCACTGCTCTCAAAATGGTGAAGGAAAGCATCGTAAGGAAACCGGCATGTCTTAGAACTAAAAAATTCGAAGACATGTAACATCTACCAACCCCCACCGGGCCCGCGTGGAAGATTACGGCCCATCCTTCTCACAGAGACGACGCCTGTGTCCCGGCAGTGGGAACATTATAGGCTGATTATGTATACTATCGGGATTAAAAGTAGTAAATTCTGTGTAAATCCCCAAAAAAAATAAATGTGTAGGTAACTAATAGACCAAGCGCAGGGCTGCTGTTCGGTTATTTTCTTACTTTTAGCATTTTTATACCCTATGAAGAGGGAGTTTCATAATCAACCGTGAATATGAACATGAAAACATTAAAATCCATTCATTATAAACTGGGTTCCGTCATTTTTAGGGTTCGGTAGTAAACAAGGAACCTTTATAAATTCGCCATGTCCGTCTGTCTGTCCCCGCTGTAGCTCAGAGACGCTTAGTACTAGAAAGCTGTTATTTGGCACGTGTCGGCGTGCCAAATAACAGCTTTCTAGTACTAAGCGTCTAGAGTCAATCAATCAATCAATCAACTCAGCCTGTAATAGTCCACTGCTGGACATAGGCCTCTCCCAGGCTGCGCCACAACACCCTGTCCTCCACCTTCCGCATCCAGTCTGTCCCAGCCACCTTTTTAAGGTCGTCGGTCCATCTAGCTGGAGGGCGTCCCACACTACGCTTGCCGATACGCGGTCTCCACTCCAGGACTCGTCTGCTCCACCGGCCATCGGTGCTTCAACAAACATGGCCAGCCCACTGCCACTTCAGCTTGCTGACTCTACAGGCTATGTCGGTAACTCCGGTTCTCTTCCGGATAACTTCATTTATGATCCTATCCTTCAAATAAACTCCGATCATAGCTCGCTCCATGGCGCGCTGAGCGACCTTGAATTTGTGGACCAGCCCGACTGTCAGTGTCCACGTTTCGGCACCGTATGTCTTAACGGGCAGGACCCACTGGTTGAAGACCTTAGTCTTCAAACACTGCGAGATTGGCGACGAGAAGACTTGACGAAGTTTTCCAAACGCTGCCCAACCCAACCGGATCCTCCTGTCGGCTTCTTTCTCAAAGTTGTGTCTACCGAGCTGGATAACTTGTCCTAGGTAGACATACTCCTTCACAACTTTGAGAAGCGACCCTTCGATGTGGATCGGACTCGGCAAGACGTGCGAATTGTACATGACATTCGTCTTGTCCAAATTCACGCCGAGTGGCTCCATTTAGGTTGCGCAGCATCTGGTCTAACTGTTCCAGCGTCTCTGCTATTATGACGATGTCATCGGCAAAACGAAGGTGTGAGATGTACTCGCCGTTTACATTGATACCCCGACCAGTCCAGTCCAGCGTCTTAAACACGTCCTCCAATGCATTGGTGAAAAGTTTCGGGGATATCACATCCCCTTGTCTCAACCCCCTGAGCAGTTGGATAGGGCTAGCTTTTTCATCCTGGATTTGAACAGTCATCGTTGCAGCGTCATACAAATACCTCAACACTTCGATATAACGCGAGTCCATTCGACATCGTTACAGAGAGGCCAGAACTGCCCATATTTCGACGGAGTCGAAGGCTTTCTCGTAGTCCACAAATGCCATATACAGCGGCTGGTTGTACTCTTCGGTCTTCTGTAAAATCTGCCGAACAGTATGGATGTGATCCACGGTACTGAAGCCTTTTCGAAAACCGGCTTGTTCTGGTGGCTGGAATTCGTCAAGTCTCCTGGCGAGACGGTTCGTGACGACCCTCGAGAACAGCTTATAAACGTGGCTCAGAAGTGAGATGGGTCTATAACTATAGACCCATCTCACTTCTGAGCCACGTTTATAAGCTGAGATTAAGCTAAGATTTTGTCGCCTTTTTTGAAGAACAGAACCACCGCACCTCTGCTCCACGCCTCCGGCATTGTGCCTTCTTGGATGACGGAGTTGAAGAGAATCGCTAGCTCTTTCAGGAGTGGAGCCCCGCCCGCGATAAGGAGCTTTGTCGTTATTCCGTCATCACCAGGTGCCTTGTTGTTCTTTAGCTGCTCGAGAGCCGCCCTAATCTCGCACTGTCGACATCCGGGATGTCTTCTGTGTAGTGGCGCGTTAATTCGGCTCGATGGTCATCTTCACTATGCCCCGATGGTTTCGCCGTCCGCGTTGAGTACAAGTGCCCGTAGAAATCCTTGACTTCCTCGAGTACCTCGGACTTCGAAGTCACGATCCTACCATCCGCAGTTTTCAGTTTCGTCAGATGGGACTTCCCTAATTGCTGAGCGAACACTTTCGACCCTCGGTTCTGCTCAATCGTGACCATAATGTCACGAGTGTTAGAGCACCGAAGGTCGCGTCGCGTCAGCTTTTTATTTTTTAGGTTTCAGGCCCTCTTATCTGACGAAGACGGCG
The DNA here is from genome assembly GCA_905333075.3 of Atethmia centrago. Lineage (NCBI taxonomy): Eukaryota > Metazoa > Arthropoda > Insecta > Lepidoptera > Noctuidae > Atethmia > Atethmia centrago. The sequence continues at coordinate 18,588,630 of HG995371.1, read as the reverse complement.
GATTGGATGGCAACTCTCGTCTTTCCCTCATAAGTCCGAGAGTCTGCGAGGAAAGTTTGGACACCTTACTCTTTCGTTGCGACGGAAAAAGTCTGCGGGACTCGACGCGTAATGCTTTGACCACCTCGTCGACCTTCTCATCGATAGTGCCTGTGGTTTCCAGTAGAGCGAATCGATTTTGAAGTTCCAGTTGGAACTTTTCGGATCCTAGAATGGCTTGAAGCTGCGTAGGTCGGAGACTACCTCATCATGCGGATTTTCTCGGCTCGAAAATTAATGTTTAGAGTGCCTCGGACAAGCCTGTGATCGCTTCCGGTATTAAACCTGCTGATCACGGAGACATCTCTAAATATGTGCCTCTTATCCGTCATAATGAAGTCTATCTCGTTCCTTGTCACGTTATCGGGGCTCTGTCAGGTCCACTTCCTTTGGGGTTTCTTCTCGAAGAACGAATTCATCAAGAAGAGCACCTGAGACTCTAAAAAGTTGACCAGCATTTGTCCCCTGTGATTCCTGCGCTCCAAACCGAACGATCCAACTTTCGTTTCGCTGCATTCTTGTACTCCCACTTTGGCATTGAAGTCACCCATAACAACTTTGTAGTGGGCCTTTGTTGTACTGTGCATTGCCTTGGCAATGTCCTCGTACATGGCCTCGGCTGTCTTGTCAGAGCATGTCGAAGTCGGCGCATATACCTGTATCACTTTCAGGTAGTACCTACCTGTCAGTGAGTTTCAGTACAAGGTACGCTACCCGTGTCGACACACTACTGATTTCCACAACGCTGCTAGTGAGTTCCTTGTTGACAAGGAAGCCGACACCGCCTTGGGAGAGCTGATCACCTTCGCGGAAGTAGAATAGGTCACCTGACTTCAGGGTTATCATGTCGTCCCCCTGTTTTCGGACTTCAGATAACCCCAGTATATGCCAGTTAATACGACCTAACTCTACCTCGAGTTCGACAAGGTGATGGTCCAGCCTCATTGAACGTCCATTGTACGTCGCCAGATGTAGTCGTCGTTGGTAGCCTGCCATAGCCCGGGGATTCTTCGCACCCGCCGTCCCGCCGTTACCGTGGAACCTGTCCACTGGGAACTGGGAGCCGTTGTTTTGGCACTTTATTCATTTGGGAGGTAATGCCCATAATCAACACGCTAGGCAAGCGGGTTGGTGACCGCAGTGCCAATCCTTTCGCACCGATGACGCTGCTGCCCGTCATCGCTCTGGAGAATTTATATTGGCTTCTTGGATGGTTATACCGCCATCGGCCGGTCGTCAGCGCCTCGTCCGTCAGTAGCAGGGTGTACCGCGCGCAGGTGAGGTTGACATTTGGTGAGTCCGGTTGTTGTTTTCTCCCCCTTACATTCTGCCGACAAAAGTGCTAAAGTAAAATCTTAAAAAATAAATGTTTTTGGCGTAATGTGGGGATGATATTATTGTCTCGTCTTTCCCATGGTGTGAGGTATCGTTGGATAGGCCATTCAAAATTTTGCGGGTCTGTGAACACCATTTTTCGATTCAAGGATTCGTTTGCGTAGTATTAAGCTACAAAGTGCTATTTTTTGTTAGTCAAGTGCCCCCCCCCCCCCCCTTGCCAGCTAAATGGTTGTTTAAGGAGATGTCAAAAAAATCATGGTAGTAGTACCTACATTATATATTGAAATTAAAAGGAAAACTATCACAGCTAAGTAGGTATTACAAGTTAACGAGTAATAGTCGACCAACTTAAATTCGCAGTTGTAGAATTAATCGTGACGTATGTATATCGATATATGGGAGAACATGTTTTTCAACTACAATGTTAAGTTTGTTTTTGGGATAAATTCATCCCAAGTAATCTCAACTATGGGACCCTTCATTTTGCGTGGTCCGACAGTGGCCAGTTTTTCATTTATAATGACTAATTGCACTGGACTAATCAGTTTTCGCAACGCACGCCAGATAATGACTTTTGTAGATAAATTTTTGGTACCTACCTATTTTGGGTTAGGTACCAACATATAATTTTCGTAGGGATCTCAAACATTCTTCAAATAAAATACAGCCTTAGCCCATGTTACTCGTTGATAATGTATCTTTCTATAGGTGAACGAATTTTTAAATCGGTTAAGTATTTATGAGTTTATCCATTACAAACAAACACAAAAATAACCAGTCTGGTGCGTCACGTAACGCGGTTAGCAAGTCGGTGACGCGAAACTATAAGTTTTTCTCCTAACAAAAATCACTAAGCAACTAAAAATTTTTTCACTTCGAAAAAAGATAGGCACCTACGCACCCAATGGAGATTGCTGCTTACATCAGCTGTTAAATAATGCTATGCAAGGTTAAGGTTTATGGAATACCTAAGTCTGTCGGTTAAAGGTAGCCGTTAGGCCGTAGGTTAAGTTAAAAGGTATTTATGTATGTAGCTGCTGAATATCGAGCAGCTTACTTGGTCTTCGCACTAGGTATTCGGAGTGACCATCACGGCGAGACGTTACGAGCTGGTCATTTGGTGTGCATATCTATGGTGCCACTTGTGAAACCAGCTACTGACAATAGAATAACAGATATACTTGGACACTGTCAAACTGTCCCAGACTAGTGACAAATGGCAGTGGCTTGGCGGCAGTAATAAACAGGTAGGCAGAGATCAGTACCTACCTACATAATCATGCGTGCATTGCTCGCCCCTTCTACATTACCGCCCCGCTACTGGAATCCTACTAATATTATGAATGCGAAAGTTTGTAAGTATGGATGTTTGTTACTCTTTCACGCAAAAGGTACTGAACAGATTTGGATGGAATTTGGCACACAGATAGTTTATAACCAGGAATAACACATAGCATACTTTTTATCCCGATATACCCAAGGTCGTAATACCCGGGGTCAAAACTTATCTGGGTGAAACCGCAGGGCACATCTAGTCATACATTGAAACATTATTGTCATGTGCACTGGAGGAAAAGTAATTTTAGTCAACAGCCACATATTTTGTGACCTTATTGCTACTGTTAGTGGCACCAGTTGCCATTATGATTGTTTTAAGTGGAGGAAAAAATCATGAAAACAAACATCTATATTAGTAGGTACAGGTACCTACGAATGACACCAATTCAATAGGTACCACAATTTGTTCATTGTTTTAAATTAACAACAAAGCATTATACAGCCCATAGTCCTTGCTACAATGTTTGATAAGACTTCAAAAAGGAGGATTTTTTTAATTTGTCTGTATAGGTAATTTTGAAATATAAATTTTATTATTTTGCAAAATCCATGTTTAATGAATTGTAATAATTTCCAATGAAATTACAATGACAGCAAAATAGCTGAAGGCATCAATTATTGTGTGAACCACAGGTTCCTTATCTACATCTACAAAACTGATAAGTTTTAAGTATGTGGACGCCTTTGATAAGACAACACACTAAGTACTGTATACTTGTTTAACAAGTGGCAAATCATACAATATTGAAGAAATACATACATTTATTATTTCTTACAGAATACAAAACAACTAAGATTATGATATTACATACACTTTGCATACAACATCAATCTGGTTTACTGTCAAGACCCAATTAGTAACTAGACCTTGGATGCCGTGCAATACAAGCACAAAGTTGGTCCCAACTGCCATTAAAATTAGTAATCTTTGAAAATGCATTAAAAATATATTGTTATGATATAACTAAATAATATAATATGATCAATACCAACCAACAGAATGTGCTAATTACATATTAAAATAAATTAAAAACTAAATGGTTTTGTGCCTTAGTACTTCTTTCACATTATGCATACCTCAAAATCAATCCTGAACTTATGAAGTAATGAATGATTAAACCAAAAAGCAGCATATTGTGAAATAAGTTTTTGTAATAGTTTATACAAAGTGTGAGAAAAACTGGCTTTGAATAACATAATTATTTTTAACTTAATATATATTTATATTAATTTTGCAACGGTGATTACATAGGGGCTTCCCTTTAAGCAACAAGAACAATCACATTAGAGTTTCATTACACATTTAATTGGTGCAGTCAAATATCAGTTCTTTGTGTTAACACCCAAATCAACTGTTATAGTAGGCTTTGCAATATTATAATAATCTTTTATATTTAATACTACCTATCACAAAGTGATTCTGTACAAAAGTTGGCCACTTTATAAATTACATATTTAAAACTGATGTATAGTTTAGTTTCCTATTATTTTATTTTTAGAAGTAGTAACAATTTGTAAAGAAGTCTTTTATGAGTGAATTAAATTCACTTAAACAGTATATTAACAGTTAGGTTACTATTTTAATACAATTTATAGCAAAATATCTAAACATTTATCAAGGTGTAAATCTTATAATAGGAAAATGATGTGTGCGTTGGTTAATCGTTTCAAATACAAAATATAGATTTCTTACATACTGTTCAGTCGTATTTTACCATAAAACTCGCGGTTTTTAGTACAGAGCAGCATAAATAAGTATCCATATCAAAGGTTTACAAGTTTGCTTGATGACTATCGCCCTGCGGGAGCCTCGGTAACAGGGGCGGGAGCGGGCGCGGAAGCGCTCGAACCGCCGGACGTTGCCCACACAATGATTATGATAAGTAGAACTGCCCCAATAGCACCGATAATTAACATCATCTTTAGATTCTGCCACCAATACTTTCGTTTCAGTTTGCCAGCCTGCTGTTCGAACTGCGCTGCTCCATGCTGTAAAGCATCTGCGCGATTGTCTAGTTCGGACAACTTTTGGTCCCTCTCCAAAACTTTCTCGACATTAACGCGCATAATGCCAACCACTTCATCGACTTTGGCTTGAGTCTGAGCCAAACGTTTATCGCTTACTCTAGGGCCTGAGCTTCCTCCTTGGTCTTCCATTTTGTCAGATTGATTTGAACTTTGTACAAGTTACACTGAAAAGTTTCACACTTCAATAACTTTATTATATTCTATAAAAACTGAGTCTGATTCAGTTCAATAACGTAAATATGGCGAAGGCACGGAGAATTAAAATTTTCAACTTGAATGACAGAAGAAAGAACAATCAGCGTGACACATTCATGACGTCAGAGTATGATTACGTTTACAAATCAGAATGAAATGACTGACCAATCAACCAACGTTCATGAATTTTGTTTTGCTTGTGATTGGTCCCTACTGTGCTGTAGAACATGTTTTTCAACTTCTAATAATAAAATTGTTTTTGTTCCTAGAGTTACTTGCATTATGGTTTAAAAATGTGGCTGAAGTGTTGCTACCAGATTAAAATTTGAATGCGTTGTTCAGACAGCGTCGGTGACGGTCGAGATCTATTGCTCTTCAGACCCTTTTCTCAGTGACCCTGAGACCCAATATATTTAATATATTATATTGCTATCCTCTATGCCCTGGAGAGGCCTTGAAACAGAACATTGGCCCAACAAGGGAAGGAAGTTACATGCAATGGTTGAAGGAAAATACAATTTCATGCAGCTGAGACGAGAATGCTGAGAGGAATCCCTCTTAGCATTCTCGTCTGACTGCTATATGAGACGAGAATGGTAAGAGGAATCCCTCTTAGCATTCTCGTCTCATATAGCAGTATCGTCTCGTATGTGGTGTTAGAAATAGAAATCGGCTCACTCATAGTTAAGTGAGCCCATAGAACTAGAACTCAACGTATATTGGAGATTGCCATGGAACAAAGAGCCATGTGCGTGTCGGACCACGTACAGTTAAGTTCCGCAGTTTTATGGTCCGCCCCGGGACACAGGTTCCCCAAATCTTGAGAAGTAGGTACTTTTTAATTATTTTAATCTAAAAGAAGCAGTTGCAGGTGCCTCATATATTCAAAATATAAATGCAGTATGCTAAAATTTTCGAGTTCACTTGGCTTTGCTTGCTCTTGTTATCATTCTTTTGAATTGGGTTCTAAACTGAAAACTTGTCATAGGTGGCAGCACAGATGTCCGTCTACAAACCGCCATTGTTTTGTTTACTTTTGTGTCGATCACAAATTAAACGAAAACTAGATTAATATGTATGTGACTTGGAGTATTGCACTATTCAAACACGAGCTTAGGACAGGGGAAGCGTCTATTACTGGTAAAAAAGCTGCTGTAGTGGAAAAGTCAATAAATTATTAATGTATTATAATAATGTATACGTTACTAGCTGCACCCCGCGGTTTCACCCACATAAGTCTCGATACCGTAGGAATATCGGGATAAAAAGTATCCTATATTCTATTCCAAGTCATGGTCTACCCATATGCCAAATATCATCGAAACCAATTCAGCTGTTTTAGCGTGAAAGCGTAACAAACAAATAAACTCAATGTCGCGTTTATAATAGGTATTAAAGGTAGTATTTTGTGTTTGTTGACTTTAAGTTCTTTTTTGTTGAAAACTGGAGGCGTACGACCGAAATAACCTGATGAGTTGATAACCAACTCGAGGATGATCTTCCTAACTAAAAAACTTCAGAGGTTCTAGCACTGATCTAATATGATAGATAATACAAAACACACACACACACCTTTACTATAATTTACATATTGTATATCACATGACAAGTAGCCTATAGGTAAAGAAAACAGACTTAGCTCTCTTGGGAGCATCACCTGAATACGAATTTCTCCCATAAGGCTTCAGGTTTCAATAAGATAGTAAGTACATAGCCTCGACGAAATATCGGGTTTCCATTTTTTTTTTCCAGAGCTATGGATAAAAGTTCAAAATAAAAAAAATTGGTTGTCTGTAAAGTAAAGTCGGTTTAAGGACGATCAATTTACTTAATAACGAAAGAGATACGTCACAAGCCGAATGCTTAGGCCGATGTGCCTCTCTATCGCTACTTCCGCACTCTTGCTTGCACGCTTGGCTCAGGCGGAACGTGACACTATTTCGTGCGTGCAGCCGGCGTTCATCGATTTATAAGACGTCATCACGTCAAAAACCTAATCATCAGGAATGGGGTTACGAGGTGCTAAAATTTTCGAGCTCACTTCGCTCGCTCTTGGATGTTCTTCTAATTCTCTAACTGCATTAATCGACAAACTAAAGGAAATAGGAGTTCTATTTCCGTATGAATGTCTAAAAAAGAAAACCGAGAATTCTTGATGTGGAATACAACAATAGTAAGTGAGGCGAGCTTGAAATTTTATACAGATCGTCTCGGAATTCTCTTGGTGTCTGTTTTTGATGAAAATGTCCGTGCACAATGTGGAGAATGAAATATAATTACGCACGTTATAGTTTGTGGTGATTACTATGTGTAACCATGCCATTACAGCTTTTTAGTACCACTGGGGTGAGAGTGGGACTGTATTTGCAAATAATAATATAAAAAACCGGCCAAGTGCGTGTTGGACCACGCACAATGAAGGGTTCCGTAGTTGGAAAGGTAGGATGAATTTATCCCAAAAACAAACTTAACATTGTAGTTGAAAAACATATCCTCCCATACATCGATATATGCCACGGTCAATTCTCCAATTGCAAATTTAAGTTGGTCGGATATTACTCTTTTAACTTGTAAAGCCCACTTAACCGTGATAGTTTTGCTTTTAATTTCATTATAGGTATATACTACTGCCATATTTTTTTTTACATCTCCATAAACAACCATTTAGCTGGCAAGAGGGGGGGGGGGGGGGGGGACACTTGACTCTAACGAAAATTAGCACTTTAATGCTTAATATTACGCAAGCGAATCCTTGAATCGAAAAGTGGTGTGGACAGACTCGCAATATTTTTAACGGCCTATCCAACTATATCCCACACGATAGGGTAGACGAAAAATACCATCCCCACATTACGTGCAAGGGAGGAGGTACACTAAAGGAATTTTTTTTTCAAGATTTTATTTTAGCACTTTGTCGGCGTTATTAATATGTATATCTATGTCAAAGTACAGCTTTCTAGTACTAAGCGTCTCTGAGCTACAGCGGGGATGGCCTGAAGGCTATAAAATCTCTGATGGTCTGCTGGAGGAATCTTTCCTGGATGAAGGCTTCCTCTTAAATAAGAAGGTAAATAATTACAATTAATCCTTTTTTTTTTGGTTGGGCGGAGTGGGAGGGTGTGTCAGACTCTTACTGACTAAAACCCACCCGTATTCCTTCCTGTTGCCTGTGTTGCCAGGGGCCTTGGTGACCCTTTGGTGTTATTAATATGTATATCTATGTCAAAGTACAGCTTTCTAGTACTAAGCGTCTCTGAGCTACAGCGGGGACAGATAGACAGACAGACAGATGGACATGGCGAAACTATAAGGGTTCCTTGTTTATTACGGAATCCTAAAAAGGATTTGTGAAGTGCCGAAGCGCAAATAATTAAGCCAAATTACAAATCTTTGTGTATGGGAGTGCAAAGTTACCCAAGTAAGACAAATCCAAGTCCCCAAGAAACGTCATTTGGTTATAGTGTGTGTATGTAGTATATTATGTGGCTAGTTAAAATAACTGGAATGTTAATTTAGTACGGCAACATTACTTGTCGTGCTATAATTTTTTTCTGCTGTCAGTTCTGGTTTCTTGGTGTAGAAATTTTGTCGCCGGTATTTTATTTTAGTGTTTTACAGAAATAACCTAAAGAAAAGCTAAAATGGTAAGTGGTAATGTGTTATTTACGATAGTTTCAACACTTTTTAGTATTTTAGTTACTGAATATTTAAAAGAATAGTGAATAATCTAGAAATGTTCGAGCCGTTGTTCTTGTTGCACGTGTGTATTGATCACATGAAATTATTTTGCAGGTGTCACTGAATCCCATCAGAATTTTGAAAAATGAAGCTGAAGAAGAAAAAGCCGAAGTGGCTCGTATGTCCAGCTTCATCGGTGCCATCGCCATTGGGGATTTGGTGAAAAGTACTTTAGGACCTAAAGGAATGGACAAAATTCTGGTTTCCTGTGGCAGAAATGTTGGCCAGGTAAATGTTTCTTACTCTTACACAATTATCAATAGTTCACTGAAATTGAAAAAGCTGGTTAGGTGTGAGTTTGAAGTTCTAATAAATTGGTTATATTTTGTAGGTTGAGGTTACAAATGACGGCGCTACTATTTTGAAATCCATCGGTATTGATAACCCAGCAGCAAAAATTTTGGTAGACATGGCAAAAGTACAAGATGAGGAAGTTGGAGATGGGACCACATCTGTAACTGTATTGGGTAGGTTACACATTTTTGTTTTATTATCCCCATAGACGAAGGAAGTTATTCTTAATCAGAGTATAAAATTTGTTACTACAAGTACAGATGCCTCTCAGTGTTTGTGTGATATAACCTTATTTAACTGACATTTTGTCAAATGTTGAGCATCAAATGAAGTGGGGTACACATGTTTATTTAGTTCAGTCAGACATTCAAGATATTTTATTGTAGTTTTTTTATTGTTATTTGTTTCTATGATTATATACTTTGTGAGTTAATTTAGTTTAAGCAGTTTATCCAATGTATTTTTAACATAATAATTAAATGTATGCTATGTAACATTTTATGTTTGTTCTAATAAACAAATTATTTACATTTATTATAGCCGCTGAACTGCTTCGTGAAGCTGAAAAGCTTATTGAACAGAAGCTGCACCCACAGACAATTATTGCTGGCTGGCGTATAGCTGTAGATACTGCTAAAAAAGCTCTCTCCGATTCTAGCTTTGACCATGAGAAAAGTTTTAATGAGGCTGCCTTGCGTGAGGACCTTGAGAACATTGCACGCACAACATTGAGCTCTAAAATTCTTTCTAACCACAAAGAGTGAGTAAATTATGAAACTGAGTGCAATTAGTTATATAACCCAAATAGAAAAGTCTGAAAAAGTAGTAAAAAGGAGTGTGTTGTTTATTTACTAATACATATATAATTTCAGACACTTCACAAAGTTGGCTGTGGATGCAGTGCTCCGTCTCAAAGGCTCCGGCAACCTGAAGGCTATCCAGATTATCAAAATCTCTGGTGGTCTGCTGGAGGAATCTTTCCTGGATGAAGGCTTCCTCTTAAATAAGAAGGTAAATAATTACAATTAATCCTTTTTTTTTTTTTTTGGTTGGGAAGTCATCAAATAACTTCTCCCGCTCTGGGCGGAGTGGGAGGGTGTGTCAGACTCTTACTGACTAAAACCCACCCGTATTCCTTCCTGTTGCCTGTGTTGCCAGGGGCCTTGGTGACCCTTTATTACCTTCCCGCGATCGCGGCAGGCATCGGCCCTAGTGAACCCCTACAATACAATTAATTCTAACAACGTATTTCATTGTCTGTCCTTGCATAAACTCCATGAAACATCATCATAATCCTACAGCGGTCTACTGTTAGACATAGGTCTCTTCAATTGCACGCCAATCAGCTTGATTCTCGGCATCTCTCTTCCAGCTGCTACCAACCACCCTGTGAAGATTGTCGATATTCTGTGACCTATGTCGACAACTTTGGTTCTCTGCCGGATCACCTGGGTCTGAATTCTATCCCTCAAAGAGATTCCAAGCATAGCCTGTTTCATAGCTTGCTGAGTGACCTTGGGCCAGCTGTACATACATAAGTCATTACAGGCAGGTTGCACTGAATGAAGGCTAGGCTCTGTGGAATATGCGATGAAGATTCCCAAAGAAAAAAACATAAAATTCCCAAAAAAAAATTGAAACCACCATCATATATGTGTATTGTGTGTAATTTAGTTGGATGATTTCAAAGTTTAACACTTATAATGTTTACTTATCAGGTGGGAGTACACCAACCTAAGCGTATTGAGAACGCCAGCATCCTGATAGCCAACACACCCATGGACACAGACAAGATCAAAGTGTTTGGATCTACCATCAAAGTAGACTCTATGGCCAAGATTGCAGAACTGGAAGTTGCTGAGAAGGAGAAGATGAAAGATAAAGTCAACAAGATCTTGGCGCACAAATGCAATGTCTTTATCAACAGGTAATTGGTGATACCAACTTATACTCTTTATTAACTTATACTTGAAACAAATGCTAGTTTCATGCAAGCATGGAACAATAATAATTCACTATTTCAACAAATTATTCTGACTCACGCAAAGGTTACTCACTTACAACACGTTTTATTACATCGAAAAGTTTTTATCAACTTAAGAAAGGCAACAATAGCCTTTGGCTTGTTCTTGCTGGCACCAAAAGTATGAAATAGATAATATCACAGTATGGCAATATGAAATGGACACAACCGTACATCAATGACTATCAGTATTTATAACATGACATGCATATTTTCTTTACCAGGCAACTTATCTACAACTACCCAGAGCAATTGTTCGCTGACGCCGGCGTCATGGCGATCGAGCACGCTGATTTCGACGGTATTGAGCGACTGGCCCTCGTGACCGGAGGCGAAATCGCATCCACATTCGACTCACCTGACAAAGTCAAACTGGGACACTGCAAAGTTATTGAACAGGTAATATTTGTGTTTGTATACCATTGGGTTGCAAAACGGTCACTTCCCTGTTAGCTCAGTTTCGCACGGGCGTAAAAATATCGCGTCGGGATTTTATCGTTCACTGGATTTTCAACTCTCAGTATTGAGCCGAGCATTGAGAATCCAAAAGAGCGCAACCCAGCGCGTCAAAAAAATACTCCGTTGAATTTTCAACTCTCGGTGCTGAGCAGTGCGTTGAAAATCCAGTACGCCAAATAAAATCGTTGCGGGAAAATATCGCCTATATTTACGTGGGCTTTTTAGGGTTCCGTAGTCAACAAGGAACGTTTACAGTTTTGCCATGTCCGTCTGTCCGCGGCTTAGCTCAGAGACTCTTAGTGCTAGAAAGCTGTAATTTGGCATGGGTATACATATTAATCACGCCGATATAAAAGCTTGAAAAAAAAAAAAATAGGGTAAAAAATATCGTCCCCACTTTATCCCATTGAGTGAGTGGTATCGTTGGATAGGTCGTTCAAAAATATTGCAGGTTTGTGGAAACCATTTTCCGATTCAGGGATCCGCTTGCGTAATAAGAAGCTTTTAATTTTCATCGCATTCCTTTCCACTAAGGTAACAGACACACAGAGTTACTTTCGCATTTATTATACTAGGATAGATATAAATTATTGCCTTATTCTAGGTGTTGATTGGTGACGAGTGCCTCATCCGTTTCTCTGGCGTGGAACTCGGCTCGGCCTGCACGGTCGTCATCCGCGGCGCCACGCAGCAAGTCATCGACGAGGCCGAGCGCTCCCTGCACGACGCGCTCTGCGTACTCGCTGCTACCGTCAAGGAACCTAAAATTATTTATGGTGGAGGTGAGCAATATTCTTGGTATAAAATATTTACTGAGTTTAATTCGGCATTGATTTTATATTTTTTTTATGGGGCAAAATAAGAGGACGACTTCACTTGTAATGGATTCCGAGAATGGCGTTGTTCATGGAAAATCAAAAGTCATTTATTCAAACTAGGCTGAGAATCAGCACTTTTCGAACGTCAAAATGACATATGACAGTCCCCCAAAACTTCCTTCAACACTTCCTAGTGCTTTAGTTGAGAAGAAGTGGCGCAACAAACTCCAGCAGCATAGCTGTCTGTTTAGTTAGAAAATAGCTATAGCTGTAACTCAGTCACAAATGATACTAGGACCATCGAAGTAAAATAAATAAACAGTTACTTACTAATAACAAAACAAAACCATCGTCAGCAAGACGACCAGTCACCACAAGCAGCATCCGTTCACGAGATAACGCTAAAATGAGCCATTCCCCCCTCGCCATATTTGAGGAAAGGAGGCAACCCGACCCCCGATGCTACCGCAATCAGTGACATCTAAGGGAGCATGACGAACTTGCTGCCGGTTGCTCCAGTAAGAATAACATAATCAATTATCGAGGTCACTAGCTAAACACATATTGCAATACAACTCATAATAAAAACCATTGTATTGAGTAGATTATGTCAATAATAAACGAAAACAAAATTAACATTAAATGCACTTATACAGTCAAATAAAATAAACAATTCTATGAACTCGTATAACATTGTCTTGAGTTAATCACAGCAACCAATTCTTATTTAAACAATAAGAATTGTTGGTTGCTGTGATTAACTCGGTAGTCATTGATAGAATACTCTTTGAACAAAGTTTCGATTTTACCTTGGCTTTAAACGCATTAAAAGTCAAATCTGGCAAAGAAGAGGGTATCTTGTTATAATAAGTAATACCACGCCCAACAAACGAGTTATGAACCTTGGTTTTGCCCCACAGCAGAATAACGTAGGACATAACAATATGAAAATAACTAAAATAGACTAACCAAGCTGTATCAACGTCAGTGTATTGTCTTCCTGATGGCGTAAGCGGCCGTACTGAGCCTTCCCGCGAAGCTTGATATATGATGGCCCCATTTAAGTTTGGCATCTACTGATATGCCCAGAAAAACTGCCGAGTCTACAGTTTCAAGAACCTCTATCCAAGACGATGTTAGGTCCTAGATTTCTAACATTCGGTAAGGAAATTTATACATTTCGTTTTTTTGGCATTGAGAACTAAGTTATTTGTCGTAAACCAATCCGTAACAATTGAGAGTGTACTGTTTACGTCGTCAATATCTTGTCTATTCCTGTCTACTTTAAAAATAAGAGAGGTATCATCTGCAAACAGTACAACGTCACATACCCTTTAAGTAGAATGGTAAGTCATTGATCAAGAATGGACCCAGTATTGAGCCTGGACCCAGTATTGAGCCTGGACCCAGTATTGAGCCTTGTGGTACACCTAACTGAACTAGTAGCCAGGAAGATTTCACACCATTGACATCTACACATTGCAACCTATTATGTAAATAAGAACTTATTACTTTAAGAGCTTCATTTTGGACACCTTAATGACGTAGTTTACACAAAAGCGTGTCATGTTGCACGCAATCAAAAGCTTTGGAGAGATCACAGAAAACTCCAATAGCATTTTGCGAGTTCTCCCATGCATTAAATGTGTTTTAGCAGTGCAACACCCGCATCTGTAGTCGAACGACCTTTTGTAAAGCCATATTGTTCATTATGAAGGAGGCTGTTTAAATTAAAATAGTCTTAGCAACTGCTTGAGTATTAACTTTTCAAATATTTTGCTAAATGCAGGTAAAATATAAATAGGCCTGAAATTGCCGTATTACAGTCTCGCTTTACTATTATAAATACCTGAAGTAGCTCATTGGTTAAAGCCAGCGGGGGTGCCATTAATGTTAATGGTTTTGGTCTTGAAAGTAGATTGTAATAATAATAATAATAATAATTAATTTTACCAAAAAGAAGAAACATCTCCAGCTCCATAGATTTCATTAGGATTCTAGTGTTCTACTATAGATGGTGTAGTTTTATGAACTATATTATTTTTAAACTTGTTTGCAACGACTAGCTGTTTATGGCCTGCATTCTAGTTTATGCGGCTATTTATGTAATGGCGTAGGGAAGCTAGCAAATAAACCACAATGATCAGACGTTAAGTCACTTAACAATAATTTATCTTTGGCATCACAATCACCAAATATATTATCAAGACAAGTCGACGAAGATGCCGTGATCCTATTAGGTTCAAAAACAACTTAATTAGATTATACAGATTGAGAAGTACTTAATGGATTAACATCTAAAATATTAATATTAAAATCTTCACATGAAATTATACTTTTATTACTAGATTTTAATCTATTGAGTGAATCCTCCATTACCAATTCAAAACGAATAAAATCCCCAGGGTCGATAAACACAAATTATGATGTATCGCTCGAGTTCAACACAAGACAACTGAAAAGTGCGCTCGATAGAAAGGTTAACTAAATCTAAATGTTGCTTACATTTCAACTTTGAAACAAGAACTAAAGATCCACCGCGAATGGCACTTTTTCTTACAAATACACTGTGTACAGTAAAATGATCATTATTCATAAACACTAATTCGTGTTCCTTCAACCAGTGTTCAGTTAAACATAACACCTGAACTTCATAGTTCTCCATGAATAAACTTAACTCAACATTCATCATATGCGCCTTACACTTTGTCGCACCTAATAGTTTAAACTACAAGGCGTATCCAAAGTAGTGTTGGTACCACTACTAACAGTAATCGATGGTACACTTAAGGTAACAGTATCACTATGTATTGTATGCTAAAAGATTAGCAATATGTCTCCTACAACTAGGTGGCAAATACATTGTATAATTTGTCAGTTTTTGATCAGTAATAAATTGATTACAATAAAAATAAAATAGCGTCACTGTGACGACAGGTCCTATTATAAATGAACATTTATTTAAATTATAAATGTGCCCAATTTGCTCATCAGAAAAATAAATTTACAATTGGTCTCATTGAGAAGTAACATCAAATAGACACATTAAATTATGTCCTTTTTTCTTGCAGTTAAACTATCCCCATATAATATTAAAACAGTGGAATTGGGGTTTATTTCTGTCATTTTAATATTACTAATTAATTGGATAATACTGGCAACCGGGTAAACAATTATTGATTATATATTGTTGCAAACACTGATTAAATATACTACCAAAACCTTGACCATATTTGTCGTAAAATACATAATATATGTTGTGTTAATCAAATTATTCACACTATTGCTATCATCATGCATACAGCTACCTACTGGCTGAGCCACTGAGGGTGTAACAAGTTGAGGCTGGGGCTCCTGGGAGAAGACATCAAGAATAACATCACCGAAATTTGAATGTTAAATTGTGTTGTTTCTATGACAAGAGATTAGAGAGACTATTTTATTATATATGTCTCATAAGCCAGCATAAACATGCGATAGTTTAGTTATAGTAAACACGAGCCAATCAGAATATTAGAATTTTGCTCCCTTGATTTTTTTTTTTTTTGGATGGGAAATCATCAAATACTTCTCCCGCTCTGGGCGGAGCGGGAGGGTGTGTCAGACTCTTACTGACTAAAACCCACCCGTATTCCTTCCTGTTGCCTGTGTTGCCAGGGGCCTCGGTGACCCTTTAGTACCTTCCCGCAACCCCGGCAGGCATCGGCCCTAGTGGACCCTACACTTGTGCTGACGACATCTCTTTGAGGCGCGCGTGGAATACGACGCGCCGTCGACCTGGGCCTGGTCCTTACCGGACGGTGAGCTACCCATTGCTCACCGTCCGCAAGCCCGCGCCTACGGTGGCCGGAAATCTGCCCGAGATTCCCGACGTCCCTTGACCCTTGGGTTTGGCGAATAATTCTAAATCTTAAAAAAAAAAAATGTTATATTCAAAATGATACACTAGGTGCCAGCGAGTTGCTGATGGCCGAGGCCGTGTCCCGGGTGGCGGCGCGCACGGCCGGCAAGGAGTCGGCGGCCGCCGAGGCGTTCGCCGTCGCCCTGCGCCGCCTGCCCTGCGCCGTGGCCGACAACGCGGGCTACGACTCTGCCGACCTCATCTCACACCTGCGCGCGCATCACGCACAGGGAGAGATCACTATGGGACTTGGTGAGTTACTATGTCTTTATTGTTTGTTACTAATTTGTATTTAACCGAGATGCTTGTACTATCACGAGCTTATATACTTTACACAACGTTCAAAAGCGATTTTCTAGTGAAATAACCATGCAATGGTTATTTGACTTTGAGATAAGACATATTTCATAATAGTATGGTTATGAAGATATTATGTTCGTAACACCATACATTTTTTTTATTAACGGAGAACATCGCTTTTGAATCTTGCCTTACCTACTGTGTTTTAGTCTTGTGTATAATCCAAACATATAGCTGAAAATATTTTTGTCGCTTTTAAACAGAGAGTACTAAGCGATAAAACTTGCATTTATGTTGAAATAAAGTTTGTTGGAGAAAATAGCTTTTTAATTTCGCATGCATCAAAATTCCTCAATGATATGTAGACTTTAAACAACCGTGAATTCAGAATAAATGAGTTCAATTTGTAAAACACATTTCAATCTATATCAATAAAAATGAAAATGTTCGTTGGTAAGCGTATCACTTGAGAACGGCTTTTTTTTTTTTTTTTTTTTAGGGTGGGAAATCATCAAATAACTTCTCCCGCTCTGGGCGGAGCGGGAGGGTGTGTCAGACTCTTACTGACTAAAACCCACCCGTATTCCTTCTTGTTGCCTGTGTTGCGGGGGCCTCGGTGACCCATAAGTACCTTCCCGCGACCCCGGCAGGACTTGAGAACGGCTGGACCGAGATAGTTAATTTTTTTAATAGTCTGAATAAGGTTTTCTAGGGAAAGAAAATTCGAAAATCCGGGAAAAACTGAAAGTACTTTATTTTATTGAATTTTTATATGAATACATTATTCTGGACAGGACAACGACTGTTGAGGTAGCTAGTCCTACCTAATAAATATCTTAAATTCATGAATTCACTGATAGGCCGCGCACAGCCGAAGCCCCCCAGGGTCTAGGCTGTGCGCGGCTTGTCAGCTAAAAGCATGAAATTTTGCACACGAGTTCCTTATATACCTATATTACGAAAGTGAGCACTAAGATGGGATTTTTGAAAGTTAATTCCCTGTAGGGGTTAAATAGGGGATACAATTCTTATGAAAGTGAGTCATTTTTGCCTGTAAGAAATCCCGTCGGGCACACGGCTTGATTAAATATAACTTTCATTTCACAGATATGCAGAACGGCTGCGTAGGAGACATGAAGAAGATGGGCATCACAGAGTCTTACGTAGTAAAACGCCAGGTGCTACTATCTGCCGCCGAGGCCGCTGAGATGATCCTCCGCGTCGACAACATCCTTAAGGCGGCGCCGCGTCGTCGCGGACCCGACCGTCGCCCCTGCTAGAATATTTCAGTTTCTCAACCACGAACATAAGTAGAAGTGGGTGAGCTACAATCCAGGGAACCCTGATAAGTTTCAAATGAAACGTGTCTCTAGAGTTTTGCATATATTTTGTACAAAACTATCAGATAGTTTACTGGAGCTTCTATCAATCACTATGTAGTTTGATTTCCAGTGACTTAACCGGATTGACCACTTTTGTTTATTTTTATTGTATTAATATTGCACTTTGGTGCAGTGTGGGAATGCTTTTATGTCTGTACCAACTTATCAAATAACTTTAAGTTTAGCTTTACCAGTTTAGCCTTATTAGTCACAGAAGAGTGCATTTTTATAACAAAGTCTGTTCCTTTGTGACTACACAAAGTTCTTTCTAATAACTAAAAATGAAAACATAACGTATTTACTTTCCATGTATGTTTTATATAAGTATTTTGAGTTACAAATGTGGAATTATATGAATGACACGGTCACATTAATTTGATTTTGAATTTATAATGCCTCCCTTCTAGTTATCCTAGAAACATTGAGCTGCGCTAGTTTCATTTACTTATAGCTTTTAGTTAAAGTGGCCGTTAATGCCTTGGTATTAATGTATTAACTATTAAATTAATAAAATTTTAACAAACAGATTTATGTTTTCCATTTTATAAAGTACTAGAGACCCACCTTTGCTTCGCACGGTTTTAACGAGTTGATAAAAAACCGGTTTTATTTATTCTAATGTGTCTGTTTAATATATTACAACCGACTGAAATAAAATCCGTCACACAAACAGACACTAAAAGCGACTTAGTTTTATACACGACACTGCATTGTGTCCTGTGCTCTTCTAAGCGGTGGCCGCACATAACGGCCGCAGTGTCAGCTGTCATGAAAGTGATGGCAGCGGCGAAGACTTAAATCGTTAGATTGGCACTACTCTGACACACAGTGACTTGACTTGATTGTCATGGAAACGCTATTTAATAATGTGAACTCACTCTTCTCAGTATGGACACTTAAACGCCTGACTAAGTACGGTCCAAATCTAGGGATTTAAATCTTTGGGCATGGGGTTTGACTTTGTGGTGTCTCAAAAACGCTCTCTAGGAAAACACTTATAAATAACGTTTCATAGACGTGATTCTCCGCTAAATTGCAAACGCTATGTGGCGGCCCACCATTTTTCTAGGAACTATAAGTAGCTTAAGCCTTAATAATAAACTTGTGTGTGGACCATAGTCTTCCCGGATCTAATGATATACGGTAAGGTAATACCCCTTTTCAAATCCGGGGACAGTAAAGACAAGAACAATAAAATTATAGACTCGTGTCCGTGTTGCCGGTTTTCAGCAAGGTGTTTGAAAAGGCAATGCTTTATTAAATGCTCGAATTATTTTAATACGAATAAATCCTTTACAATCCTTGACAGGTCTCAGGTATCAACACGGGCTTTTTTTTTTTTTTTTTTTTTGTTTTTTTTTTGAGGTGGGGAATCATGAAATAACTTCTCCCGCTCTAGGCGGAGCGGGAGGGTGTGTCAGACTCTTACTGACTAAAACCCACCCGTATTCCTTCCTGTTGCCTGTGTTGCGGGGGCCTCGGTGACCCATAAGTACCTTCCCGCGACCCCGGCAGGCATCGGCCCTAGTGGACCCCTACCTTGTGCTGACGACATCTCTTTGAGGCGCGCGTGGAATACGACGCGCCGTCGACCCGGGCCTGGTCCTTACCGGACGGTGAGCTACCCATTGCTCACCGTCCGCAAGCCCGCGCCTACGGTGGCCGGAAATCCGCCCGGGATTCCCGACGCCCTGGGCGTCTCCTGCGGCGGCTAGGGGCGAGAGGGCGCGAAACGTGCCTTTCCCTCAACCGTCCCACCTCCTCCTTCGCGAGCATTACTGCTTCGCAGAAGGAGGTGACGGCTGCCCATGCCCTCTCGCTCCGTACCATGGCCTGAACCAGGGCCGGACGCGAGAGGTCTCTGCCGCCGATCGCCTCCACAAGGACACGGCGGTGCTCTGCCCAAGCCGGGTAGACCTCCACCGTATGCTCCACCGTGTCCTCCGGGCGATCCACACAGTGGTGACACCCGGGCGTTTCCTCCCGCCTTATCCGACACAGGAACCTCCCGAAGCTGCCGTGTCCGGTGAGGACCTGCGTCAGGCGGAAGGTGAGGACGCCGTGGCGCCTCTCCAGCCACTCCTCAAAGAGGGGACTTATCGCCGCAATCGTGGCGTGCCCAGCACTGGGTTGCGACAACCGTACTTTCCATGACGCCATGAGATCCCGCCGGAGCTCCGTCCGCTGTGCCGCGATTTCTCGCGGCAGCGGACTTACGCCCCGGCGTTTCGCCTCCTCGCGCCACTCCCATACGTGCGCGAGGACTTTTGCCTCCAGATCCCATGGCGGCAATCCGGCAAGGAGGCTCGCTGCCTCACAGGAGACCGTGCGGTATCCTCGGACCATCCGGATGGCCATGACCCTTTGGGCCGCGCTCAACCGGCGGGCTGGCCGCAGCGCCAGAGAGCGCGCCCATACAGGAGCCCCGTAGAGGGCCATGGACCGCACGACCCCCGCGTAGAGCCTCCGGCAGGAGGCGTTTGGACCCCCTAGATTGGGCAGGAGCCGTTTCAATGCAGCGCCCGCCCGCTCCAGTTTGGGAGCCAAACGTCGGAAATGCTCCACGAAGTTCCACTGGCTGTCGAGGACGAGTCCCAGGTACTTCATCGTCGACTCGACGCCGATAGAAACCCCTCCTACCGTTATTTGGGACCCCAACGGTGGCGCGTTCCGAGGACCATGAAAACACATGGCCTCGGACTTGTGCAGGGCCACCTCGAGTCCCAATTGCCGGATCCTTTCGACGATTGTCGCAACCCCGCGTGCCGCTAGTTCGGCCGCCGCCTGGTGCGACCTCCCCTGCGCCAGGACCAACGTGTCGTCAGCGTAGCACACTACGCTGACGCCGCTAGGGAGGTCGGCGCGCAGCACCCAGTCGTATCCGATGTCCCACAGATGCGGCCCCAGGACCGATCCCTGTGGGACACCGCACGACATCTCTTGCCGGTTCCGCACTCCCCGGTGACCGGGGTAGATGACGGCCCTGTCCGTCAAATGGGCTTCGACCACACGACAGAGGTAGGTCGGCATCCGGTGATACCGGAGTGCCTCCCTGATGCAACTCCAGGGCAGGGTATTGAAGGCATTGGCGATGTCTAGAGACACCGCCAAGACGACCCCACCCTGGGCAACAGCATTCCCCGTCGTCAGGGCTCGCACACGCATGATGGCGTCCACCGTAGAGCGCCCTCTGCGGAAACCAAACTGGCTCTCCGCCAAGTCAACACGGCCCTTGACAGGCACAGCATAGACCAGACCATAAGTGGCTGGATCTCAAATATGCTTAAACTGAGAGCGGTACAAGTCACAGTGAACGACACCACCATGGCCATAGTGGCGAAGGGCTGCCCACAAGGTGGCGTCCTCTCGCCACTCTTATGGAACCTGGTTGTCGACAGTCTTATTAAAACACTCAACGATAAAGGTTACTTCACCGTAGGCTACGCGGATGACTTAACCATAATAATAAACGGCACCCACGAGAATACCCTGTGCAACTTTATGCGCCAAGCCTTAAAAATAGTAGAGGTTTGGTGCAATAAGCACCAACTATCAGTAAACCCTACAAAAACCGAATTGGTTCTTTTCACAAAGAAGAGGAAATTGCCGCTACTACAGCTACCACGATTCTTTGGAACCACCCTAAGCCTATCAACTGAAACCAAATACCTGGGCATTTTCTTGGACAAACAGTTGAATTGGGCAAAACACACCAACTACATCATTACAAAAGCCAGCATATCGCTGTGGCAGTGCAAAAGACTGCTCGGCAGGAACTGGGGAATTAACCCCAAGATTACCCACTGGCTATTCACCACGGTCATCCGGCCAACTATCACATACGGCTCACTAGTCTGGTGGCCCAGGACAGACCTGAGCACAGCCCAAAAAGATCTCGAAAAACTGCAACGGTTTGCTTGTGTAGCAATCACAGGCTGTATGAGAACTACGCCCACCGCCGCCCTACAGGCGATGCTTGGATTGCCGCCTCTGCACCTCATCCTGCGAGAGGAGGCGGCCCTGGCCGCCTTTAGGCTTAACATAACAAGAACCCTGAGCAAAGACTAGAGTCAAGCACATACGCATAAGGGAGGATGCGATCAAACGAAGACGGATGATGGCATCACTCTGCGACAGAGCCCCAAAACTACACTGTTTCCAAAAGCACTACAACATAATACTCACAGAAGAACGGTGTGACTATTCAGGCCCGTATGAGGTAAGAGTATACACCGATGGATCAAAGACCAACTCCGGAACCGGAGCTGGCGTTTTTTCACACGACCTTAACATAAATATATCCTGCCCGCTGGGAATGTTCAACACCGTCTACCAGGCGGAATGTGTGGGCATTATACAAGCGGCGTATGCCATAGAAGCCAGGAGAGTTACGGACACTCATGTACGTATACTCTCCGACAGCGCCTCAGTTCTCCAATCCCTAGGGAAGAAACATAATACCTCGAGATTAACACAAGAATGTCACAATGCGCTAGAACGTATAACGGTATTGAACCGCAACACAGTGACACTGCAATGGATAAAAGAAGGACACAGTGGATCGCTGGGCAATGACGCAGCTGACGAACTAGCCAGGAAAGCATCCGGCACGTCAGTCTGCGGACCGGAGCCAATCGTGCCCATCCCCTTCAACCAACTACGCAGGTGGCTACAGGAGCTCACCCACACACAAGCGGAGAGCTGGTGGTCCTCGGTACAGGGGTGCAGACAGTCCAAGGAGGCTATGCCATCCTTGGATAGTAAGTTAACCAGGCGCTTGTTACGCCTGGACAGGACCGGCCTGCGCCTGTTGACGGGGACCATCACGGGCCACTGCTCGCTAAACAAACACTTCCACATAATAGGCATAACGGACAGCCCTCTGTGCAGGGCTTGCATGGAGGCAGAGGAAACCGTTGCGCATGTGCTCTTCGAATGCACAGGCGTCACCCACATTAGAACAGAAACCCTCGGGGCACCTAGATCCTACACAGAGGTTCTAAACAGACCAGGAGATGTTATCAACTTCTGGAGGGAGGTGGGCTGGTTGGAATAACCACCAAAAACGGCCGCCATGGCCCACGCACAATGGTCCACCTGAAGGACTAAGTGCGGAAACCAAACCCTCTAACATAGAACATAACATAGAACATCCTTTACAATCAACAGTAAGGTTTCACCAAAGGACTTTGTACGATTGATGCCGGTGTAACTTTATTAAAAAAAAACATTTTAAACGCGTGGGAAGACGCCCGAGATAATGGCATCTTGGGCCTCTTCCCACTATCTCCTGCGACCTGTTTAAGACTTTTGATTGCTTAAATCACGATACATTACTCCTGAAACTTGAGCATTACGGACTAGGCAAATAGCGCTAAGCTAAGTAACATCATATTTGAATGATAGACATTCAAATAAATGGTGACAATCAGTGGGGTTTAAAAGTAAACAAGAGGGGTTCCACAAGTAAATTTTTGGTTATTTCCTCTTTTTAGTGTACATATATTAATGATCTACTCCGTGTATTAAAAAGTACTATTTCTTTAATATTTAAGGTATTTACCTTAAACATTAAAGAAGTAGTACCTACTAGATGTGCTTCACATTTTGACGACGTAAATAACGCCCTACTGCAGGTCCAAAACAAACGAAAGTGCATAAGATTTGATTCACCAAATTACAGTGTAGTGATTGTGAGAGTGTTGAATAAAGAGAAACTAGAATTCGTCGATAAGACTGTTTTCCACGCTCGACGCAAGGCTACAATGGGATCCTCATTTAAGATCTCTTGCAGGGCGGCTAAATACAGCAGCATATGCTGTTAGAAAAACCCGTCAATGTGCATACCGCGAGAGTAGTCTATTTTAGTGACTTTCATATCTTACGGTATTTTACTTTGGGGACGGCTGCAACCATCGAATCTATTTTTATTCCGCAGAAAAGAGCCATCAGAGCGATATATAATCTGCGCAGGCGCGACTCTGTAAGGGAATTGCGTATGGATGTTAACATCATGACGGTACCTTGTCAAAATATCTATGACAACATGTATGTAATTAAAAAACCTACATACATATTTTTAGTAAAAGAGGTGAAAGATAAATTATAATACCTACTAGAAATGGGGACCTCCGTGGGACACTCAGAAAGTTTTGCGAAAATTAAAAAAATGTTCCTTATGTAAATATGTTTTTAATTAAATAATTTCAAACTACTCTTCATTAAATAAAAAAGTACTCTGTGACTTCACTAGCCTCTATACAAAGTTTCAAGCGTCTGAACCAGTTTTCGAAACACTTTCCAGTCCGCCGCAGACACCTCGTTTACAGCCTGCTCGAACGCTGACAGCGCATCTTCCGTCGCCATTTTATTTTCCAGTTTTTGTCTCCATTTTTTTTTTCGGGAATAAAAAGAAGTCACGCGGTGCTAGGTCAGGGCTGTAAGGAGGGTGACCCAGGAGTTTGACCGGCGTGCTGTCCAGGAAGTCCCTCGTTTTGAGCGCGGTGTGCGAAGGCGCGTTGTCGTGGTGGAGCAGTAGCCCGCGGAGCCTTGTTTGGTCGCTTGTTGCTCACAACAGAGAAAACTTCTGCCAAGCATTTAGTATACCATTCAGCGTTGATGCTTCTTCGGTTCCGTGAAGGAATTGATACCAAGTAGCCAGTCAAATTGAAAAAGCTCGCGATCAAAATCTACCTCCCGCTTCTAGATCGCTTACTTATGCGTTGATTCGTTTTGAAACACCCAAACCGTCGTCTGGCGCTTCGTTTAAGGACCTGTAATGATGTCGTGAATACGCCGAGACGAGCCTGCTTCAAATTTGTTTATCATATCACGGCACCATTCCAACCGGGCCTGCTTCTGAGCATCGGTGAGGTTGTGCGGCACCCAGCGTGAAACAATCCTCCTCACGCCAAGATGCACGTGTAGAATTTCGTGAAGGCTTCCCGTTCCAACCTGCAGTATGTGCTGAATCTCTTGATACGTAACTCGCCTATTGTCATGGATTAAATTGCTCACTACTAGCACGTTTTCTTCCGTAACAGCCGTCAAAGAGCGACTGCTTCTTTCTTCATCCCCCAAAGTTAGTCGACCGCGCTTGAATTCGTTATACCAACGATACACGGTTGCCTTAGAAGGGCTTTCATCAATGAATGCCATTTGAAGTCTATCGTACGATTCGTCCGGTTTCAGGCGACACTTGAAATCGTAAAAAATCATAGCGCGAAAATGTTCCCGACGCAGATTCATTTTTGATACACACTCACACGATCCTGTATTGCGCGGCTGTTGCGGCATGTCGGTTAGCTCACGTCAAGTTCCAAACTTTAACGGAGCTAATCGACCATAATCAGGTAGTGCAGGATCGAGCGTCGTATTAATGGGACCAGGGCAAACATGGGCATGGGCATGGGCATGGGCATCGGCAAACTATACTGCTTCAAGGAGGGCAATACACGACCACAAGTGACTACGAGTGACCACGCTTTGTAAGGCGGGCATTCTCGGGGATTGGAATGAGTCCTCGAGAATACATGTCCCGTGTAACAGAGCGTTTCGACTTCCTGAAGCAGAAAGTTTGTGCATGGGCGAGCCGTATTCGGCGGTATAAGCGGCGGGTTGATCGATACTAGCAAAATCCCATGTTCCAGAGTGATGAGAGGTGGGTCTATAGAGTTTGCGATCTGAACAAAATGTGACAGACGTGTGCCGCCACAACTGCGTTCTGGCGCAGCATCTGCTTGGTACCTGTCTTGCCAAACTGTTGCAGTATTTAAAAGAAGAGTGAAAGAACACTACCTTTCCACTTCGTCATAGTTGCGTATGTATTTATTATTTGAAATTACAATGATTTTTTATATTCGTCATGCTGAGGCTGACTGGATGCAGAATGTCGAGCGAGTGTGTGGATTTATACCAGAAATGGAGTCCTAATCACGCCTTTACATATAATCAAAGCGTTCCGTCCGTTACCGAATTGGAAATCACCGACACCGGACCGACTGCACAACTTTTGGTTGAAATGGCTAATTAATTCACACACTTGCCTGGCATCTCAGTTCCAGTCATCCTTAGAGTCTGAGTTGCTACCCGATTTCTAACAACAGGCGTTACCCACCTGCTCCATACGTCAGGTAGTTCCGCGGAACCCAAGAATTATAGAACGATCACGTGTTTATCGACGGTCTTTAAACTTCTTACATCCATTTTGAGAGCGAAAATTAATACACACATTGTCAGTAATTCGATTATGTCTGCCTCTCAAAATGATGTAGGAATGGGTCCCGCGGTACTAAAGAGCGAATCTCATCAACATGGCCATTACCTAGCTAACAGGTTCGTTGATCCCGCAAGGATCTGTCGACTTGCTGGATAGATTATAAGAAGGCCTACGACTCGATGCCATTATTTATTATTATCCCATACATGGCTCATGAGGGTGCTGGAATTGTACAAGATAGATGCAACTCTACGCACCTTCCTTGAGTCATGTATGGGGCAATGGAGGACGGTCCTTCGCTATCCGGGGTGTGGACAGATCCAGGGGATCTGGAAAGAAGGTATTTATTACTCTTCTATTAGGCGGAAACAAGGAGCGCGCCTTCAACGGTTGGGTCATGCCGGTTTTATTGCACTCTTTCGGCATACTCAAATGGAGTTCAGTCTGAACTAAACGTCCTGTATAGGAGGGTCCGTACACTGTTGACCGCAAACCGGATGCATCACCCACGATCATCGGTGATGAGACAGTACATCCCGCGGAAGAGTGGGGGTCGAGGCTTTTTAAATGCGAAGACCCTCCACAACCGCGAGGTGTGCAGTCTCAGGGAATATTTTTTGAAACCGCGGGGTATTACCCACGGTGCATACCCAATTGGATATGCACCATGGGTAATACCCCTGTTGGCATACAATTTTAAGGCATAACGTATTTTGGCATAACGTTTTCGCATAACTTTTATTAGCATAATAATACTGCTGCATAATAATACTTTGGCATAATGCAAAGGTTAGCATAACTGTCATGTAGTCTAATATGTTTTGGCCTAAGTTGGAGTTGCATAAATTTTAAAGGCATAATATTTATTCGTCTAATAATCATGAGCTATAAATATAAAAAGTCATAATTGGGTGAATGTAGCCAATAATTTAAAATTCATCTTTTGGTAATTTAATACAGTTTTTTTTTTTGGTTGGAAATCATCAAATAACTTCTCTCGCTCTGGGCGGAGCGGGAGGGTGTGTCAGACTCTTACTGACTATGACCCACCCGTATTCCTTCCGTTGCCTGTGTTGCCAGGGGCCTCGGTAACCCTTTGGTACCTTCCCGCGCCTAATGTCGCAGCAATCTGTTTCTCGTACTGTTAGAGATGTAATGGCAGGTCTTATAACCATCCAATAGTACAAAGTAAATGGATTAAGTTTCCTCAAACTCGCCAGGAAAGAGATTCTATAAAAAGGAGGCTTATGAAAAATACCTGATTTTATTTATTGAACTTAGATCATTTATATGAAGTTATTTATCTAAAGTGCCTATATTAACCATATACCTACTATGCCTTATGTTCCAGGTTTTTTGAAAAATTTCACATTCCGTCTGTTATAGGAAGTATTGATGGCACTCATTTAAATAAGACCTATTGAAAATTAAGTGATATTTTTAATCGCAAATAATGTCTATTCAAGAAATGTTCTGAAACGCGAACAATATCTAGCGGTTAATTTTCTATAAACAAACTTGCATTTCGAATTCACTTCTAATTTCTAAAACCACTTGACTTGACTTTATTTTTGAAATTGGAGAATTTTTACATCGCCTTTTTTTGTAGTATAGGCAACGACCGCATGCTGCCAAAGTCATGGTTAATTTATTTTATAATTTTAATTAATAATGTTCTCACACCTAAATAAATTTAATACGTTACAATTAATCAATTACACAACAATTTATATCATATTTATTTATTAGCCTTGTTATTTAAAGGATAAAGCATTTTAAAATCCTATTACCGGTTTATCGTAATGATTTGAAAAACACTATTGCGGGGCGTAACATAGCTAACTTCACGTGTAACAAAATAATCGCGGGCAATCCCAATTTCAATCCAATGTTGAGAATATTGTTTTCACGAGCCCCGAATCACGTGACTGCAATATTAAGATCGGAATCATATTGGCTTTAGATTGGAATTAAAATTAGTTTGAAGAGAGATGTGAGAAGAGAGAGAGATCAATGTCAAAGTTGATAGATTATAAACTATCGTTATACTGGTGCCGATTCCCTTGTTCTGTGTTCACAAACTGAACTAAATTTAAGTTCAGTGCATCTTTTTCGTTCTATTTCATTAAGAAAAGGACAAAAGATAAATTTTAATTTAGTCCTGTCAAATTAATCAGCGCTTGACGTAAATTGACGTAATTTTTTGTAGGCAAGTTTTTAATCACGTCAAAACTTGTATGGAGTTAGTGACAGGCGCAACCCCTCCACGTTATCAGACTCAATAGTCAGTTGGCGTCTTAATATCCGGTGGCGCCATTTTAGAATTTTAAACAAATCAAATGACATTTCATTTTATCAAAACAAGATTGTGTTATTTTAAAAATATTGTTGATATCCACATGTTGTTGGTAGCCACATGGACATAGTTTGTTCTCTCTGCCGGGTCAAATTCAGGTAAAGCATTATTGAGATTCCCTAATTTATGCATAGGATCTTCTCCTTTTAAAGAAGTTAAAACTTGTAGTGCTTGCGACATACATACTAACATTATTAGTAGTAGACTCACCGACATTGTTCGGTTGCCGATTGTTGTTTTCACCCCGATGCGTGGCTGCATTCGGGCCAGAGCTGCGTGTTCCATTCTTGGGCCGGCTGCAGGATCGGCTCCTGGGCTGGCGGCAAGCATCGCGGCGCCTATCGCAGCACCGAGAGGCGCACCTCCCCGGTACCATGGAACGACGACTGCACTCACTAACCGGTGACAGCGAGCGGCTGGTGTGCCAATGTGAGCGACGACGGCTCCGACTTCTGTACCGCTGTCCTTGATGAATTCTGCTTACATCCGCACGACTCCGGGAGTGGAGTGAACGGCTGACGCCATGACCCCTTTCCCGAATGCACGAGCGCCTCTCTGATCTTCGTTGAGGTATCGTGACAGCTCAGCTACCCGAAGGCAACACCCGGCTCCGCGATCTTCGCGAGATTTTGTCACGATCTATGGCGTGAGATTGCTCACAAGGCTGGTGCACGTTTTCCATTATTAAGCTGAGATAAAAAAAAGACAAACGGACAAAAAGTTGCATTTAAAATCAATTAAACGTTAGTACTTACATATGGCTTAGAACCGGACTATAAACAATTTCAAAACAAAAGCAGAATCAAATAACGACCATGGACTTTGATAACTTCAAACAATTGTGTGGGCTAATCAAAGATTTCAAGCAATAGGAAGAAAAAGAAAAAAAATAGAAAGGATAATTAAAACAAATAGAAACAAAAGAATTTAGGCACAAATTATCCCAGTTCTGAAATGTAAGATTAGCCTGTGGCGGCAATCTACATCGCCACATGCTAACTACGCATCACACTGACGTCACGCAAAATCCTGCATCGCGCAAGCAGAGTTTACCGCGCAACTAGCATATATACAACATCCCGACATCAACCCTTGGGCAGTTGCCCACCAGACACGACACCCGTCTGGTCGGAGGATCCTCCCTTTTCTATGGAGGATGAGTGAACTTTACACCCTGTTCCTCGTGTCTCTATAATGGTGCCCCGAAAATGAACGTCAGCGCAGCCTTCGTGCAACTACTTCAGCGTGACGTCATCATCATCACTTCCTGAAGCTTTCGAGCGGCGAGTCACACATCCAGCCAGTACCCACGGCTTCAACGGGTATTCTGACCACCAGCATGTAGAGTGACAGCGCATACCTGGTCATCCCTAAGCCTCATCAGTCAACAAGCAGAGCTCTTCAACCCTCTCCTGGTCGACACCAGCAGTCAGCCTTCAACCCGGCGCTGTACCACGTCGGACTCACTGGAGCATAACGCAGCGCCACCCCGACTCACTGGGGCATCACCGCAGACAGTTCCGACCCACCGCGAACTATGCGACAACCGGTTCCGACCCACTGGAACCACATCTGCATGCATCGGAAGATACACGACTCGGCCCACTTTTCTATGGAGGATGAGTGGACTTTACACCCTGTTCCTCATGCCTCTATAAGCTAGAGCAAAAGGGAAATAAAAGCGTTGATTTAAACAAAGCATGTTTTATTTACTGGGTTCAAACACTGGGTAGAATAAAAGCACAAATAACGGCAATACATATTTATAATTACAATATTACAATTCTCAGTACTTACATGGGTATCACAAGATCCTTACACTTTCACCATAATCGACACTACTTGCTAAAATGGCGCTACCAGGTAACTTTTTTAAAACCGCTCCACGTTATCAGACTCAAATAGTCAGTTGGCGTCTTAATATCCGGTGGAGCCATTTTAGAATTTTAAACAAATCAAATGACTTTTTATTTAATCAAAACAAAATTGTGTTATTTAAATAATATTGTTGATAACTTAATTAAAATACATAAACATTTGCAATAATAGCTAACACAATCTTATGGTGACATATATAATACATGTAAAAAATATACCTACAAAATAACAAAAAGGTACATTTTAGTCGAATTGAACTTAGCAAGGTTTTTTCGTCAAAAGCTCATTAATAATTTTGTTGAAATTCAGTTCTCACTAGAATCTCTCACTAGGAGTGAATCACTATCATCTAGGAATCAATAGGCGGTTCTGTGTCATTGTAGTTCGAAGTCTATTTTTTTATTTTACTTTTTGAAAATGAGCACTTTCCAGTGCAGTCAATAAATAAAAACTCAAATTGCGGAGGCCCCGGGGCTAGAAACCCTGTTGCTCAGCCCTAAATTTGGCTTTTACACACTCTACATATAAGATAATTGATCGCCTCATCATCATCAGCCTATTGCATTCCACTACTAGACAGGCCTCTCTGATCACGTCATACAACTCCATCCTCTGCTACTCTCATCCAGCATCTACGAAGATCGTCGCTCCATCATTAGTTGACAGAAGAGCTTGTCCTACGCATCCGCTTAATTCATCGATCGACAAGGGGGTTCAGTAAGTATATCAAAGATAACTATATTATTTAACGCATCCTTATTTTGAGGTATCAAAATAAAGGGCTTGAGGAGACGATTACAAAAATATAACACAAAAAAGGTAGTAAAAAGAGTGTGAACAAAATGAAAAAAAAAAAATACTTTTCAAATAGATGCATTTGGTGGGGTCGTAGCCCAAGATTTCGGAGGTCACCATGGGCGCCCGCCAGGATCATCACAATAATTGTGTGATAACAGCGAATCCCGTGAACTTCACCCCCTCCCTCTGGGACCGCGCCAGGTGGCATTCCATCTGAGATTGAAATCTGACCGACTGCTTGAAAAGTGATCTTGTTTTGAACTTTTTAGTTGCAGTCGTTTTTTTTTTAATTTTTTTAAATATATATAGGAATTATTATCTAATCTTTCGCCTGTGGCATGCGTATTAGCTCTTCGACGACTACAAAATGAACCGTTAATTTAAAAATAAAAATAGCAATTTCAAAATGAATAAGGTTTCACGTGGGTTTCACAGAAGTTATGAACATCAAATGCATTATAGATCTAAATCCGTTTAACTAATGTTACGGCCTACTTAGCTGTGTGTTCAGCTGAAACCAATTTGTTACAAAGTTGACATGCGATGCTCGAACGGTAGGTAATATCCAAGCACCATACAAGTAGCTTAGAATAACTTACCAGTAATTTTAAAGAAAATCAATGCAACGGCCACTGCCTATTTGGTACATACTTGTTTAATGCTTTTCTTTATTACAAGCGGTTTAGTCACTTTTGTCTCACAAAACAATTTTTTGCTTTTTTATTATTTTTCATTCATCAATAAGCGAAGTAGGTAGGTACCTATCTAAGTCGCAAGGTGCGACTTAGATAGGTACCTACCTACTTCGCTCCAGAACACAATACTGGGGCTGGCTGAGCTACTCATATCTGCCACTTGTCGGAAGACCTACTTGATCCCCTACTTACCCAGGCAGACTTTATAAGCGGTCATTGCACTTTCTCTAAGATGGAACCCAAACAATAAACTATGTACGATTTTTAGGGTTCCGTAGTAAACAAGGGACCCTTATAGTTTCGCCATGTCCGTCTGTCTGTCTGTCTTTCTGTCTATCTGCCTGTCCCCGCTGTAGCTCAGAGACGCTCAGTACTAGAAAGCTGTAATTTTGGCATAGGTATTAAGCACAAAGTGCTAAAATAAAATATTGAAAAAAAAATCAGGGTACACCAATTTTTTTTATAGGTTACCTCCCTTGAACGTAATGTGGGGATGATATTTTATTTTCTCGTCAACCCCATGGTGTGGGGTATCGTTGGATAAGCCGTTCAAAAATATTGTGCGCCTGTGAACACCAGTTTTCAATTCAAGGATCCGCTTGCGTAATATTAAGCATTAAAGTGCTAATTTTTGTTAGACTCAAGTGTCGTCCCCCTGCCAGCTGAATGGTTGTTTATGGAGATGTGAAAAAATTCATGGCAGTAGTAAATAAATAATAAAATTATATCTATCACAGCTAAGTGGGCTTTACAAGTTAACGAGTAATAGTCGACCAACTTAATAAAGTTGATAAAGAGTATTCTAATCTATTCAATTCAACCTACCTAACCTACTCGATAAGTCACTGTACCTCTTTGATTTGTTCCTACCTGCCTGTTTGATATTTCTACAGGATGTCCCGTAATTAATGGATAACCTTGACATAGCATACAATAGACATTATCGACGATTTAAAAAATAATATCCCAAGTAGTATCTAAGATTTAGAAACTTTTTTACGTTATTTTACACTCTTCTTCACCACGACCACAAATGAATGGATTTTATCGGTTATTTGTTGTAGTAATTTTGTACGTTGACTATGACAGAGAGACAGTAAATAATATCACTAGGAATTGCACAGTATTAAAAAAAATAATCTTAGGTAGGTATTTTTTTAGAACGGCCATAAGTACCAGGCATAAGAAGATATCCTATTTCAAGGTTATCCATTCTTCACGGGACAGCCTGTATAAAATACCTTCCTAGCAAATTGAACCCAGTTTTCGTTTAAAATTACTTAGGTCGGTCGGTACCGTAGGATGATTACTTAGGTACAGTAATTCTTCGCAAACGAAATCATGTTTTAACATTCCTATCGAATACCGTCTCTGATTGAATATCTACTTCTTATTTACTACTTTTAAACTTCTTACAAACGAAATGAAATTCTTATTCGCGAGAAATCTTCGGCTATCTGACCTGGGACAGTAATGGAATTTTCCTTTATTATTTGATTTACCTGCTCCTTCAATTTTATATCGGTGCAATAGTGTTATCCTCTGTACTGAACCTAAACCTTTTTAAATTACAGGCGTTCAAAAGAATTATAAAGGTCCTTTAATATGTAGGGTGTATAGATGAAATCGAAAACATATTTTGGCTAGATACGAGTAGGTACGTAGAGATAACTGTCAACAGCGAATTCATTGTAGGTCTATAGGGAGGTTCTAAAAATTTTCAAAAGTTTTCAATCTTGATTAAACATAAATTACCTCCGTATCCATATAACGTACCTACCTAATCTTGATTGCATCTGGTGAATAAAACTTGTTGGCGTTTACGAGACTATTGAAGTTGTGACTATACACCGTTCTATTTCAACTTCTGTAGAAATAGACACCGAAATAATAATTTTGCCGCATTCGAATAGTTTCTGAACATGCGATTGTAGTTTATGGAAAAGCCAATTCAAATATTGCTATAATTATGAGCCATTTCGTTTCCACAGAAACTAATAAAGCTCACGTATCCCTGCATTATAAGAAGGCTTTTCATTTTATATATGTTGTCATAATTATAGAAGTTAAATTACTAGATATTTACACTAAAGTAGTTCGTCATTTAGGTATGCTTAGCTTCACAGAGCGGCTGTAAAATTCACTAGTAGTGATGAAGAGAAATTCTCCGAAACTTAAGACCTCTGACAGAGATCTTATACGAGCACATAAATTGCAATAGCACAGGATTGCTTACAAATTGACTCTGAAAACGGCAAACATAAATACTACCCATCTCTGCTGTTACAAATTTTTCTGGAGCAAATCGGTGTGAGCGCGACGCGAAACTGACAGCTCGTTCATTTTTAACTCTCGCCCCTGCTTCACGTCGGAGACGACAATTTGGATAAATGGTACATCCGCCGCCGACCGACTAAATTATTCAGGCTCCTCCTAGCTTCGCTTCTTCATATGACAAGGAGAGGATTGCACAATAAAGTGGAATATTCAGAGAGTAATCACGTACGCAACATAGGAACTTAGAGTGGCTCCGTCCCTATCTGAGGCCTGTTCTACAATGGCATTTCTATTCGCCTCATATGGTCTCGACACCATGAATATTGCCGACACAAATATTTATAAGCGGCGAGGTCGCATGAAAATTGATGTGCTAAATTGCATGGTTTTTATGTTTTGTTTGACAAATGTTTGGCTTCAAATTTTCTTGAAGAGACAATCAATTTAAGACAACGTCCACTTTGCATTTGAATGGAGCAAGGTTCCTTCCAACAATAGTTGCCTAAATAAGTTCAATGGCATTTCATTAAAAGGCAGACGTTGAAAAACAAGGCAGCCGAATGAATAATGTTAACTAATGACGAATGTTTGCAGTTGTTGAAATGTTCGCGAATGCCATATAGGCTGCTCGGCAAAAAATAAACTGCAATGTAATTGCGGCCCGGAATGAAGTTATAAGCCTCTCCCCACTTCGGACAGAAAAATATATTTCATGAGAGTGATAATTAAATATTAAAAACTTCTGCCTCGTATATCATTGTTGTTAATTGAATGGATGTGTATTCACGCATGTTGGCCCAGAAGGGTTGGTATAAAACCCAACATGGTACTCATAACTTTTGTACATGTAGATAAACTAATTTATTTAAATACGGGGGGGGGGGGGGTGACAACTTTTTTTTTAGAAGAAATAAAGAATTTCTGATTTCAAGAGAGTATTTCGGAGCTTAGACTAAAAAGCTTAGTTCAAATTGATTTAGAGCTTAGTTATTATCAAGTTCAATACGAGTAAAACCCTGTTTCTCCCTTCCCGCCACTTTTCTATCATGACCAAAAACAGGGACGTCCATGTAAGGCCACTTTAATATAATGGGGCCGCTATGGAGAATATAGGATGCAAGAGCGAGCGAAGCGAGTTCGAATTTTTTTTTTGGGGGGGGCCAATGTCGAATGATTTATTTCAAATAGGCACATAAAAAGCACTTTACTTTGGACGGATAATTTACAAAAAAATAGAATTGATTCTAGCCACCCCTTCCAAAAGGTAGTTTCACATGGAGAATGGGCAAGAAACTCTACCGTTACTCTTTTAAAATGTTTTACAATATTTTGTATAGGTACATTAATTATATGTGAAGACGATGCACCTAGAATAAAAAAAATGAAGCAATGGCAGATAAATTAATTATGTGATGGGTACATGGTGCTCACAAAATTATAAATAATATATGTACGTTTTCTTAAAAATAATAAGTGATATGTCAGTTAAGTGTGAGTTAAGGTAATCACAGAATGTAAAATCAATGTAATTTAAATATTAAATTATACAATTAAAATAACAACCAGTTTGATTTTGACTCTAGATGGTCCTATGGAGATGGACCAGCCTTTTTCCAAGCATTCTTATCTTGGATATATATTATATCCAAGATCTCTTATTTGTTCTTATATCCTCTTTTTTTTTACAAAGTGTACTTTAATATGAGTTTTAAATTTATTTAATTTAATTGCGATATATCACAAGGTATTTTATTTTGTAACATTTAACACAGTACCACATACAATTTTCTCATTCGATTTTGAACCATCAACATTTTAAGGTTTGAAATCATTTGGAGAAATTTGACAGTTTGTGGTAACATGATGTGCTTCATGTACTTTATATAATCTGAAAAACGGTTGATCTATTTTTATGTTTATTTCTGGTATTAATATTATGTCTGTCAATTATTTTATTAAAAATATGTATATTGTTTCTTACATCTATACCTTTAACAAAATCGTAGCGAAGTCAAAATTGAACATTAGATTTTTTTGAAAAAAAAAGACGTTGCTACGAGGTACCGAGATCGATTCTAATACCGATAATATAGTTTTTAGAATGTTTGTCTGTTTATCTGCGTGTCGGTTTGTCCGAATGTATGTTCCAGCATCACGCAAATCTACCGGATAGATTTTGTTCAAATTTTGCATAGATATTCCATATAAGTCTGGTCAGTCGTTAGGCTACATATTATCACGCTAAATGCTATGGGAGATGTCCATTGCATTATGTTAGTATTCCTCTATAGTTTATAGCAAAGCGTAAACGACGAGCCATACGTTAGAACATTTCAGATAGTTACAGATTTAACCTTTTAAATGATTATCATCACGCTATATCTTTATGGGGCTAAGCAGTTAATCATGATGACATACGAGGGCGACACTGAAAGTTTTTAGAACTGGCCACTTGTAAACGACTAATAGAAAAATAAATTAAAATTTTGAAAATGGAACTCTATGCCAATATTATTGTCTATGTATTTTATTCATTTGTCATTTGTTTACGATTTGGCGGCAAATTGAAAATTGTCTGTGTCATGTCAGCATGAATTTAACGCGAGAAAATTTTCGTACAATGATTTTTTATGACTTTCAATGTCATTTAAGTCAACAAGAAAGTTATATAGACTTCGATTGGCCTTTCACGATGAAGCCCCATCTCGTGCCACTGTTTACAACTGGTTTAATTTGTTTGAACGTGGTCGAACTAATCTCACCGATGATCTGCGTGAGGGACGGCTTTCTACGGCGACGACTGAAGATAACATCAGTATTTTGCGGCGTATGATAGAGACTGACAAAAGAGTGACTTATCAGCAGATTCGGACAAGCTTAGGCATCGGTATGAGTCAACTGCACAAAATCCTCCATGAACATTTAGCGGTCAGGAAGCTTTGTGCCCGGCGGATACCTCATAATTTGATAGAGGCCAAAAACGCCGCCGTGTTAATTGGTGTCGAGAAATGGTTCGAAGATCAAACTCAAAGCATTTATTTTAATTAAACCATTTACAGGCACTTTTGAATTGTCAAGGAGTCGGTCAGTTAGAAATATGAAGCTAGTTGCCCATTCCAAAGCGTAGTAGGTACCTATGGAGAAGAACGGGCAAGAAACTCCATGGACACTCTTTTAAATTAAATTGATACATAAAGATTAGTACAAAAATAATGTTGAAATTATAACCAAATGTGAGGACGATGTAAAATAAAAAAACGCGTCCATAGTAGAAAGAGAAACAAAAACAATTTCTAAATAAAATAATTACAAATAAGCCGAGGACGCTAAGAGGTGACCAGTCCCAACTAACGGCGCCCGTTCACGAGCATGACGCATGGATTAGCACCATTCAGCTCAACCATTTTGAAGGGAGCTAAATGATCCAACACACGCGCCACCATCAGAGAGACATCTGAGTGAGCATGACATACCCTCAGCCGCCAGGGCCCATTCAAGTCAATTACATAACCGGTAAATGGTAGCTCTATTATACATAGTACTCACACCTGTGCAATACAATACAACGTAGGTTGAATTTATACAATGCAAAGATATAACTAAATGTGAGGACGATGTAAAAAAAAAAAGCGTCCATAGTAGTAAAATAAACAAAAAAAAAACAATTTCAAAATAAAATAATTACAAATAAGCCGAGGCAGCTAAGAGGTGACCAGTTCCAACTGGCGGCGCCCGTTCACGAACATGACGCATGCATCAGCACCATTCAGCTCAACCATTTTGAAGGGAGCTAAATGATCCAACACACGCGCCACCATCAGCGACACATCTGAGTGAGCATGACATACTCTCAGCCGCCAGGGCCCATTCAAGTCAATGTCATATTAACCGGTAAATGGTAGCTCTATTATACATAGTAGGTACTCACACCTGTGCAATGCAATTATATATTTTTTAGTTAGTTTCGACATGGGTGTCATTTTCATGGTTTTCGAGGTCGTTGAAGACAAAACTCAAATCAAAATCAAAATTCAAGATGGCGCCACCGATAATTTGCAAATTGTTCGTCATGGGTACCTATTGTTTTCAGGGTTTTCAAGGTTGCTTATAACGAAAACGGGATCAAAAATAAAAAAATAAAATCATTTCAAAATGGCGCCATCGAAATAAAATTTTTCCTCCTGGGTGTCGTTTTCAAGGTTGAATAGTTTCGAGGTTCATTTTCAATGTTGATTTTGACCCCATTAGTAGTGTAGTCAGCGCCCTCAAAAACCGAATAAGGACTCTCGCGAACGAAGTCGCGGGCACACGGAAAAAAAGGATATCTTCAGTGAAGAATATCAATATTCTCAGAAACATTGTTTCAATCCAAGTAAATATTTTCTTAACGTAAGTAAATGTACTCAGTCCAAGAAAACCTGTTTACTCAAATTAAGAATAATAAATACTTGGTTTTTATTCTTGACATAAGCAAATATTTTTGATTCAAGACTATAATAATCTTAATTGAAGAAAATATCTAGTTTTTATCTAGTTTTAGAAATAATATTCTATAATTAATTAATAAAAATAACAAAATGATATCCTATCTTAACTAAAACTATACACAAACAAAAAGGCGGAAGAGCTCATTGGGCATCAAAAAATTCGTCCGCATCGCTGTCAATGGGAAAAGTGCCCAAAAGGCTGGCAGCATTGCCACGTTGGATGGCAATGCTGATTCTTTGGGCTAGAAAAAGGCCACCAATAATATTCTTAAAATTAAACTTAATAATTCTTCATTTAAGTATAATTTTACTTCATTCAAGAATATATTGTTTTCCCCATATATGAATCACTATTTGTCTTGACCAAATGGATACTGTCTTAATTTAAGACATCCTTTTTTTCCGTGCAGAAGCTAGT
This sequence comes from Atethmia centrago, assembly GCA_905333075.3. Lineage (NCBI taxonomy): Eukaryota > Metazoa > Arthropoda > Insecta > Lepidoptera > Noctuidae > Atethmia > Atethmia centrago. The sequence continues at coordinate 18,549,650 of HG995371.1, read as the reverse complement.
ACAGAATATTTTTAGAAATGCAAGGTACCGTCATAATATTAATCTTTTTAAATAGTTCCATAAGAGATTCGTGGCGACGTAGTTGAGCTTTGACAGTTTGACCCCCTACACCTCTCCCCTGGTTACGGCCTTATGACTGATGATTGATTGGCCGTTTACAATGATTGTGATGAGACTCACTTTCTGACAGTTTTTTATTGTATAAGAATATAGATTGGCATTTCCACAGGCTTCGTTAAGGTAAACAAAACCCCTAATCCTTTTAATTATCCCAACATTCTAAAACACTGGGCTGTTGTCGAAACTAAACGATTTCCGATCGCCCCTCGCACCGATACCCGAAATTTAGATACCGCATAATAATCAGGTTACGTCATAAGCCAAAACGAACGCAAAGATTAAGCCTTAATAGGATGATAACTATCTAAATTAAAGTTAAATCCAATAACCCCATTCATCAGGTAGCAGTTAAGTAATTCAGCCCCAGTTGGGGTGAGTTACAAGTTTTGTTAGAACAGTTTCCTTTCCTTCTCGTTTATCTTTCTTAAACACTGGAATTGGCCCGGGATTCGGGGGATAATTACGTTGCCTATTTAGTTGGTAAATAACGTACTACCTACGTATTATTTTTCTTTTTGCTTTTCCTTTTTTCTGTTCATCTGTTTGTATGGCGGACTTGGTTGTTTTGTGCTGGAGATAATAGCTTATTTGGCTTGTAAGTTAATGAAATACAACTACAATACGCAGGATGATTGCTGAAGGAAGACGTTGACTTTAATGTGCCATTATATTGTTTGCGTTGAGTTTCTATACAAACTAAATCTGGTTGCCTTGAAATTCTGTTCTCGTGACTGCTCAGCGAAGTTCTGTAAATTCGATAACGTTTCAGTTCGCTGTTACGGCTGTGTTCCGTAATTTTTCTAAGCCATTAATTTTACGACTTGGTTTTGTTTTGGTGGAGTAAGTACTTGTGTCGAGGTGTTTACAGAACTTTGGTGAAAACGGGTATCAAAAAATTACTTTTGGAAACGTCTCCTTTAGATCCTAAGCATCCTCGGGCCCAACCATGATCCAATCTATCATCACTTTATTCTGGCAGAGATTTTTTTAAAGAAAAATCTTATGTACGTAATGTGTGTGCTCAAGAACTAAATTTAAGACGTAGCAGGTGGCTATGTTCCGATAAGTCGAGAAAATTTAAAACAGAGATAATAATCCTTTATCAATCGGCATGAGAACTGAAATCCTCCATAAACCAACGTATAAGTATTACGTATTCAATTCACAGAACGATTACGAGCGACACGTGAATTATCCAAGCGCCATGTTTAACTGAGACACACAACACAAGAGCCGAATGCGCAAGAACCAAGGAAATATAGCGCCATCGATATTCTGATTAGTGCGAGTAAGCTCTAATTGGCCCAGTTTGGGTGAGCACAGATCGCGCCACTAAAATAGAGATTTGCGTGGGATTAATCCCTGTTGATACCACGGAATCCCACCGAAATGTATACCTTTACATAAATGGGTCAATGGCGCTGGCTCCACTGTTGTCTGCCTTAGGGACCGTGCACATGCCAACGTTTTAATGCAACAGCGAACGAACTGTTGCATGCAAACTGCTATTAAGTACGTAATGAATTTTAGGTAAAGCTGGTTATTGCATTGGGCAGAATAGAGTTCGTAAAACTAAAGTGTGATTTCATGGTACTATCTTTTTGTTGGCTGAAAGGTCTTCAGGAGCTTCAAAATTATATTGTTAAAGTGCTGTATTACTTATTGTGCTGCTACGCTTATACTTTCATGGTTCATTTTTTTTTGTATATTTTTATGTTCAAAGCGTAACATAGTGCCCAATTAGGTTAACAATTTCCTTAACGTAACGATCGCCTCTTTTTAGTATACCCATTCTCGTAGGAAGCACCAAGCTGAAGTCGAATGATTAATTTACTGGAGTAATCTGACATGTGCCACTTTGTGTAATAAAATTGTCATATTAATATTATTGTAATGGTGATCGTTTAGTTTAATCGATTTATCGGTTTAAATTATTTGAATTTTGCAACGTAGCCAGTAAAACAAAGCTTTTGCACCAAAGCATCGTTTGTGTCGACCCACGTATCCCACAGACACCAATTCGGTGTAAAACAATAGAAAATCAATTGTGTCTTATTAGCTGTCCTTGACCGATTAATAATCTTCCACCTTTTTCAGAACTGTGAGCGATGAGCGATATAAATGTAACCTTTAAAAGTAGTCTTGTGTAGGATAAGTAATGTTATTACTCTATAAGAAAATTCCTACAGGACAATACATTGAATCATACTATTTTATAACATGACTAATTTGTAATTTGACATAAATATTATACTAATTTAATCTTAATGTATTGCATGACAATTTGATGTATTGTATTGTAGGTACTGTAGTGTGGGGGACGTGCTACACTAAATAAATAATATTCCTTTTTTATCTGTTTATATATTTATCTTTTATAATACAATACACATTCGTTTGTGTGTTTTTGCAAGATTGTCACTATGACAATTCATCATTTTTAATCTATGTATATTCCGATTTTAAATACGTATTTATATTAAGTTGCCAGTGTCAACTAGCGGCTAGGATGATGCATTATCATAGAACCTCTACACTCCCCCGGTCTGGGGCAGTGTAGAGGCTACCGAACTTATAAAGGTCTCTGCACAAAGTGGGCGCGGCGCGGCGGGACGGGACGGCGACGCGACGCTGACCAGTTGTAATGTACTAGATATTACGGACGATGCCACATAAAGTCGTCCCACTCGACGCGATGGTAACCGTCGCACCACGCCGCCGCCGCGCCGAGCGGGAATACAAGTCAGAAGCGGCGGGGCGGGGCGTGGCGGGACGCGAGCGCAGCGCCGGCGTGGCGTCGTCCGTAATACGGACAACGCCACACAGAGCCGTCCCGCTCGACGCGACGGTAACCGTCGCGCCACGCCGCCGCCGCGCCGAGCTCCCAATACAAGTCAGAAGCGGTGGGGCGGGGCGTGGCAGGACGTGAGCGTAGCGCCCGCATGACGCCGACGGTTTGCGTTGTATGGTTAAAGGTCTCTGCACACAGAGGGCGCGGCGCGGCGGGACGGGACGGCGACGCGACGCTGACCAGTTGTAATGTACTAGATATTACAGACGACGTCACACGAAGCCGTCCCACTCGACGCGATGGTAACCTTCACACCACGCCGCCGCCGCGCCGAGCAGGAATACAAGTCAGAAGCGGCGGGGCGAGGCGTGGCGGGACGCGAGCGCAGCGCCGGCGTGGCGGCGTCCGTAATACGGACGACGCCACACAGAGTCGTCCCGCTCGACGCGACGGTAGCCGTTGCGTCACGCCGCCACCGCGCCTAGCTCCCAATACAAGTCAGAAGCGGTGGGGTGGGGCGTGGCGGGACGAGAGCGCAGCGCCGGCAGGACGCCGACGGTTTGCGTTGTATGGTTAAAGGTCTCTGCACACAGCGGGCGCGGCGTGGCGGGACGGGACGGCGTCGCGACGCTGACCAGTTGTAATGTACTAGATATTACGGACGACGCCACACAAAGCCGTCCCACTCGACGCGATAGTAACCGTCGCACCACGCCGCCGCTGCGCCGAGCGGGAATAAAAGTCACAAGAGGCGGGGCGGGGCGTGGCGGGACGTGAGTGTAAAGCCGGCGGGACGCTAGCGCAGCGCCGGCAGGACGCCGACGATTTGTGTTGTATGGTGTATAGTAGTCACACTGCCGGCGGGGCGTGAACACGTCACGTCGGACGCGACGGAGCGTGAATGTGATTTTGTATTGTTTTACAAAAATGGATGTCGAAAAAATAATTGAATGTGTTCGTGCTCACGTATGTTTGTACGATTTGGGCCATGAATCGGTCAACATCTTATTGATGAATGACAAGATCGGCCTGAAGGGGCGCGGCGGTTCGGGACGTGATCGCGCCCGCAGCGTGACCACTGCCGCCGTGCCAGCGCAGCATCGCCGCCCCACCACGCCGTGCCCCGTCACGCCGCGCCCGCTGTGTGCAGAGACCTTTATATTAATTTTGTTTGCCTCAATGGCGGGACATAGCAGACTTACCTGTAACTAACACAACATCTTATGAACCTATGATCCACAATAAATTGTTTGAATTTGGATACCTAAGTGTAAAATAAATGTATATTAAAAATGTTTAAGTCTAGAATACAATAAATACAATAAATATGACCATTTTATTACACAAAGTGATAGCTAGTACATGTCAGATTACTTCAGTGAATTAATAATTCGACTTTAATTCTTACATTATCTACAGCAATCAGTACAAATACCTAACTATTTCAATTTCAAGTTATGAAGGTTAGGTGGCGCACGTACCAGGTCGCGGTCTTGTCGCGCAGAAGTCAGCAGTTGGGACTTGGGTGCGGGAACTCCAGCGATGCGCTGGGATAGCTCGGCTAAGTAATATTGTTTTAGTTAGTAAGTAGTGCGGAGCGAGACCTCTGGCAGACAGTTTTGGCAGCTGTTCTGCACATGATGTATGTTAATGTCACGTAAGAGATTATTTCTTGGCACTGAAACATGGTGCCTGCGCATACAATTGTTTGCGTTCCTATTTTGCATTCGACGACTTCTTGTATTATACTCGTACGTCGGCTAGTGCGGAATAAGTGACTATAACGGTTTTATTGTCCTTTTGTATGAGAATAGAAATAAAATAGATGTGGGAAATATACAGATGAGGCTTTTTTATACAGATAAAAAAGTAGCAACTACAGATTTAAGCCTAAGCACCTAAAATCAAACTAGCTTTAAGGAAACAGTTTAACACTTTTTACCCGACTGCCCCAGAAGGAGGGTAATGTTTTTCGAGAGTAAGTATGTATGTATGTATGTATGTATGTATGTATGTCTAATTATTTGGCACGCTCTGTAGCCTAAACGGCTTGATGGATTTTAACATATGAGGTGTCGTTAGATTCGTCTTCATTGTGGGAGTGGCATAGGCTATATAATATTTATATATTGCATCTGCAAATACAAAAAAGGGGGGGAAGGTTTTATTAAAAATAAATTATAACAATATTGATATCAAATCAAAGCTAGTACTGAGTCAATTCCATATATATATATTAATAAAACTAAAAAGCTTGAAATAAAACAAATTATTTTTTGGTATCGCAGGCGGGGAGAAACCAATAACCTGAAATATAGACTAACTTTTGTTTGTCCCCGCCTGCGATACCAAAATTCTATAGATGCTTGTTTTTCTCTTTTCAGTTATGTGTTCTTGCAGTCGGGTTTTTTGTTTATTAAATAATTTGTTTTTTTCAAACCTCTTTTATATCATTCAGTAAATTGTAGCTTACACAACTGCCAATACTAGTTCAGAGATGAAACAGAAACTTAAAGGTAAAACATAGTAGTAGCTTGTTGTTTATCATCATCGCAACTTGTTCGTCTAACGTGAACCGAGGGTACCTAATGGTTAACTTAAATAGTGCTTGTAAACGATACACAGGCTTCAAACTAACTTGCAAATGGAATTAGCGCATGGAAACAGTGTTTATGTATATCATCATTTATTATGTGGAATATAGAATGTTACCATTGTCAGGATTCTAAACTGGAAACTATAAGATAAAGAATTTAAGTAGCTAATTAAATTTAAGCTGGCTAAAAATGAGAAACTGAATACGTAGACTCACCCGAATATCTACTTGTCTATTATTCAGACTTCGGATCTTAAACAATGTTATCTGAGTCATACAACCACAGAACCCAAACATTCCTAGATCTTCAGTCCCGAACTGTATTTTGTGTAATCCAACCTTGCCTTAAAGCAACAGAGCCAAGTATTGTTAGCAAACTATACTCGTAAACTAAACTTTAAGCTATCGAAGGTAGTATTTCGTACAAGAATTACTACAGCAATCCATTTGAGGTAGTTTTTGCAACAGAGCGGCAGGAGCGAGTCGATACACAGCTAGTATCTCTACAAATTCGTCTAAGTGCAACACTTTGAGAAAGAAAACAATTGTACGAAGTTACCGTCTTCCAGCGATTGAATTCACTAACTTTAAAGTGTGTTATTTCTTTCAGGCGTAACTTTGTTGTTGAACGGAACTGACAGTTGCGTAGTATTGACTTCTCGATACTTGTTATTTGTTATAAACACTTACAACAAGACATAACTGAATAAAACAAAATGGGACAAATGTCACAACTTGTTACCGTTTTTATTGTTGTTCGTTAGATACCAGACACATATTTCGTTTTTTTTTAGGGTTCCGTAATCAACAAGGTACTCGTATAGTTTCGCCATGTCTGTCCGTCTGTCTGTCTGTCTGTCTGTGCGTCCCGGCTTAGCTCAGAGACTCTGAGGACTGTGTAGAAAGCTGTAATTTGGAATGTATACATACATACATAATCACGCCGACAATAAAAAAAAACTTGGTAAAACAAAATATTGAAAAAAAAAAAATTGTAGGTGTGTACAGGTGTGTCCGTTACATCTAAAGTGGGAATGATATTTTTTTTTTCTCGTCTATCCCATGGTGTGGGGCATCGTTGGAGACGCCGTTCAAATATATTGCGGCTCTGTGAGTACCATTTCTCGATTGAGGAATCCTTTTGTACATGTGCTATTTTTTGTTAGAGTCAATTGTCCCCCTCCCGCCAGCTAAATGGTTGTTTTTGGATACTTATATGAAAAAAATAATGGCAGTAGTATACAGGGAGTCCGGTATAGAATGACCTTGAAATAGCATGTAATAGACCTTATGGCCGTTCTAAAATACAAAAACAAAATACATAGGATATAGAGAGGCAGTAATAAAGTGACTAGAAGTTACACAGATAAAAAAAAAGATTTCTTAGGTACCACTTGGTATATTTTTTTTAAAACGGCCATGCGGTTTATTATATGCTATTTCAAAGTAATCCATTCTTTATCGGACACCCTGTATATAACGAATATAAAAGGAAAACTATCACAGCTATGTACAAATTAACGAGTAATAGTCGACTAACTTACATTTGCAGTTGGAGAATTGACCGTGACGTATATCAGTGTATGGGAGAACATGTTTTTCAACTACAATGTTAAGTTTGTTTTTGGGATAAATTAATCCCAACTACGGTACCCTTCATTGTGCGTGGTCCGAGATGCAATTGGTCGGTTTTTTATGCTTTTTCTACAAAGGTAACACATTGGATGCCGGCCGGTTGTATTATTTCAGGAAAATTAAAAAGTACTAAACAGATTGTTACTATTCGAAAACTATCAAAAATTCTCCAAGATAATTCAGCCAAGGTTCAGGGATTAATTGGCCTACAAAGGAGCCAAAGAAAGTTTTATTCAAGTAAGCATTTTGTTCAGTACACATCACACGAGTAGGTCCAGCCTTTCAACAACTAGGATAGGACACAATCCCTCCGAAAATACGATGAAAATAAATAAATGGTTTTATGGTTATTGTTATAACAAAAGAGTTTTGCCACAAAGCTTTTCCTAACATTACCTATTAGACAAAAAGGTTATTTATTTTCGCCACAATGATTTGGTGCGGGGGAATCAAAAGTTTCCTTCATTTTCCCGAACTTTCTTTGGGTAGCGAACGAGCAGGTCGTCATAAACCAAATAACACAATGGTTTTATTGACCGCATTAAGTAAATGGATGAGAAGCTGACGTACGGAGCCATTTGACTAAGTTTTGACAAGACATGTAGTCTGGGAATGTAATTTGAAAGACGTATTTTCGTGAACTCAGTTAAAAGTTTTGAATTTTCTATTTGTTCTATAGACTATTTTATCAACAAATGGCTTAAGTCTCACCGTCAAAGAGCTTTGGAATGAATTTATTTCCAAAATGAAAATGAAAAGTTAAATAAAAGCAAGGTGAGGCTATATTAGAATTCAGCCATATTTATTCAATAATATTAAAATTCGCCGCAATTATATTCGGCCACATTTAATTTTGAGTTTGCCACTGCTACCATCGTAGCGAATAACTTTTGCGATGTCCTTTTTACCATAAATTAAGCAGCGCCAAAAATCAATCAAATCTCGTCTCGCCTGGTTTCCGGGAAGTTGTCCGTGCCGCCCGCCCTAAAGTCGGGCCGCCCATGGTGAAAGCAACTTGCTTGTAATACTGCTACATGGTAGCTATTGATGATAGCTTACAACAGCTTCCTTAGTTTTTTTTTGTTTGAATGAAAATCGATACTTAAAATCAAGTCATTTATTTATCTCATTCCGTCATTTATTCAAACTGGGTTGAGTATCAGCACTTTTCGAATGTCAAAATCGACACTTTTCGAACGTCAAACGCCTAATCAGCCTAGTCACGCATTTCTTCTTGAATATTGTTGACATTAGTAGAAAGCCGTTGTAAAAAGCCTAGTTGTTCATCAAACGTTTCTTATAAAAAAAAACACTAGCACACTTAAACACTAACACACAAAACACTGTATGACTTGTTAAAGCTAGGGGCGTGCGGCGGCCAAGCGGCTGAGCGGGACCGTGCACACCAGCCGACGCGTCACAGGCCCTGCGTCCATGAAATTGAATTAGCAACTCATTAGTAACGCCAATAAAACCGGCCGACTGCTCGCCGCCCCTGCCGGACTTACCCCTAGCCTTCCGATAAATTGCATACATCGAACGTGTAAACGTACACACACGCTTTGGCAAGAGGTGAGCGCATTTACGGTCACTGATGGGTTTAAATGGAAGGTGAGTTGTTTATTGAGATTTTTAAAGGCAACCTTGTATTGATTTTAGACCAGTCAAACTAACTCGCAAATAATATAATAAATAAATGTTTCTTTGCGAGAAACAAAGTTCACTAGTTCGCTTTTTCCGAAAAGCGAACTAGTCCGTGACTTTGTCCGGAAAAACGCTCCGCGAAAAATCTTTTTATATGAATAATTGGCCTTTGATATTTTATAAGTAGGAAGAATGTGTAATGCCTTGCCATGTCAGAGCTCAACGAAACCAGGAGCAAGTTCGTGACAGTTTTAATAATGAACGTTACTAAGATGCCTTTTGAGGCTTCTTCATAATGAAAGAGTATTTAATCACCAAAAAACGTCAAGGGCCTGAAGCAAACGGCAAAACATCTTTTATGTACCTAGTTAGAATAACCATGCTCTCGAGTTTAAGTAGGTACATTTTACAAATGTGTAACCAGGCGAAGTAAATTACTTATCTACGGACGTTTCATACATAGGCTTTGATGAGCACAGACGTAGCATATAATCCTGGCTTACCACTCTCACACATTTTCTCAAGTATTTCTTATGCAGGCACACCCGGGGCAAAGCAGATGTTAGGATAAATTTGAATAAGGTGAGGGATTACTATTATGTACCTATATGTGTAAGAAATAATTCAGAGCGCTGGAGTGCGATTCCCCACGGCCGGCGGCGGCACAGGGCAAACTCCTGCGAATTATAGCCACTTAGTTTAAACGATAGCCCGTCGGGGCTCTGACTGTTTCGTTACACTCACTAATCTTAACGTATCGCCTATTTTAAAGTTACCTTTAATACCTATCAGCCTATTGAAATTAAATTCAGGTACAATTCACATTACTTAGCGATAGTATCGACCTGATAATTACATTTTCGTAGTAATTAAATATTTATAAAGGAGAGTTTTTAATAGTGTAAGCATTCACGTTATCTATGCGTTTAGTTTTCAAATACTACTATTTTTTTTCTATTACATTTATTTTTACGTTGGCTTTTGCTGTTGTTGGAAAGTGGATCACACGGCAATAAATACATGCAGATCTACAAAACAGTTACGTCAAGGTTTTCCTCACGCAGCTCTCAGGCTTTTGTTACTTACCGAACATTTTCGAAACCTCTCCAAAACATAGAACTCAAAAACATAGAATGAATTCCTTCTGTTTTTATAGCACACACGATAATCAAATTTCTGTAACGTAAGCAGGCCAATCAAGGAATTCCGTGTCAAAAGAGAGAACTGAGTCAAACGTTAATTTTCTTAATGTATCTTGTTAGGGTCGGATCGTGTTCTGCCTGTGAATAAATTACGGCAACATTACCAGCAAAGACGATCACTCCTGTACCTGTAACGAACTTAGACATGAATTATACCAGTTGTAAAATCGTATGTCTCAAATGATTTTCATAAGAAACTTTGTGTTCAAAGTCTACGAAAATAGGTTTATAAAATGTTCGTTTTCACAATAATCCTTGTGTGTTACAAATGTCTATGTAAGTCATATATGTATGTAGGTATAATGAATATGTAAAACAATGTTGTCGTAAAAACAAAACCTGTTCAGCTAAAAATATTTACATTTTCATAGAATAAAATAGAATATATTTATTTGCTAAGAATGTAGGTATTACAAATCAGATGTTACAATTAATGTTAGAGATGTTGTATGTTTTCTCATGTTACATGTTAGGTGGTATATTGCCCTCAGTGATTTTGAATAAAATAGTAGGTTCTTCGTAGCAGCTTTGTGTCTTATTAGACAACTTAACTGAATCAATCAATAGAGTAATTAAGTTAACTGATAATATTGTAAGAGCCTACTGTTCTAAGATTGTTGATGCTGACGCACCAAAGTCAATTACAGGCGCCTAGTCGTGAGGCCATGTGCCCTCTAATAACATTATTTAGAACGTGTCTGAACTCTGAACTAATGAAGATAAGCAACGTTAATGTAAAACAAAGAGCCGTTCCTCGACAAAACTTTTTTTAAAAAGAGAATATAACAAACGTTCCATTTGAAAAAGGCATGTAGGTATGAACACAAACACTGATTAAAAAGAGCAGTCTTATCCAGTGGAACAATGCCTAGTTCCCATTAGAGCTCGTGTCGCGACTGCGTCCCAACTTAATGTTGCGTGTAAAGTTATGGCCCACTCCCGCAACTGCATGCGCTAACTTCGCGGCCGCTCTATGACCTCCTACAGAAATTCATGACACGCGGCATTAATTCGGCTAGCGCACACTATTGTTAAAATACCCACAAGCAAGAAAAAATAACGAAAATATTTTGGGTTAAAAACAGAGCCAAAAGTTACGACCAAGTCGTAATGAGGTTACACGTTTATTTTCATACCTTGAGCGAAAAAAACATTCGGAAACAACAAAGTAATGGCTAAGACCACATTACTGTTTTTCTTTGCTTCCGTTTGAGGTTCAAGAGCAACCCTTCAACTTAGACGTTAATTGCTTCGTGAGAATACTTACACCTGCACAGCCTCTATGGAGAGTGTCATAAACAAAATAAGTAAACAGGAATTAAAACATTAGATGTTTTACGACAGAACGTGCTCCCGTTTTATGTCTGTTGTTATAATAATAACTAGCTGCCGGTTATTATCTGGCGTTAATTACCGCCTGCTCTTATTAATATTATACCTACCCATTACAAGTTAATCAACTATTGGCTACAGCTTACAAACACACTGATTATTCCTAAATTGCTGACTGAACGATAAAGAACACCTGTGAATAATAAATATGTAGATATCTCTACTCGCTCTATATTGCAGCATAAATATGATGTATGCGTTTAATTTTTCTAAGTAGCTATCAGTAAAGAAATTCAGTTCGAAAGTAAATGAAAGTTCGTATCTAATTTAAAAAGATTAGTAGCCCATGGGCGTTCTTTTTAGATTAAAAACTGAGGCCATGTTTACTAAGCTACTTATTTTTAATTGAACTTTGCGTTGTCCGTAGATATTTTGTAAAGTGATGAACTGATCAATATTTTCATTGTTATCAGAAAATTTAATAATTCTATAGGCATACTGGAGTCTTAATAAAAAGGATTACGTTCTAATTAAAGGGTCAAAGCGTTTGGTTATAATACAACAGTTATCTACTGACTATCACGAAATGATTGCTAAATCTCTATGATATTTTCAAAAACACATGACCATGATATAAAGGAATGCAAATTGTACAGCCATAAAATAAAATATGTATTTAAAGCATCGGGCCGTAGAATTCAGAAATGGAAGCGACAATAAAATTAAAATCAAAAATTCACGCGTTCACTCATATTGCCCGGTCGACATTTTGTAATGTGGCCTACGGGGCGTATAAAGTGAAAAATTTAAAGCAGATATGACAATATTTTAGAAGGAATAGCTTTATTTTTAAAATGAGCACCGTCATAAATCCCACCCCGCTGCAATAACGCACGCCCGTGTACATGTGCCCTGAATATAAAACGTACATCGTATTAAAATGTTCGGCTTACCTATTGACAAATATACTTACCACTTACAACGTTTTAGCTTGATGAAAAAAAGCGTATCACTCCACTTTCTCTCTGAAAATATAAATTCCATCGAAAACTTGTGTGTTATAGGGAAGTTAAATAATAAAATCCGAATCTGTCCGCAGAATTTCAGTTTTATTTATTCTCACGCTTGCTGAAACCTTCTCAGATACATCAAGAAAATGAACGGGAGAACCTAAAAATAACTTCTTGAAAGCTAGACGATCATTTGGTACTTATTTACAAAATCATTTAAGAAAATAAAGTTTTAGGTTCGTTAGTTATTTATTATTTTAATAGGTAATGTAATTTAATAATATTCGTGATAAATTAGTAACATAGAAAAATAAAACCTTCCATTATTTGTGGCATCTTCGCGTGAAAACTAACAAACATAGAATTTGCAGTTATTATTAAAACAAAACAAGATAATTATCGAGTAACACTATTTTGAAATGCTGTAGCAATCAACAACACGGATAAAACATTTATTACTGTAAGTAGGTTTGTACAAACACGTTTACATGAAATCATGTTTTAAAAATCGGCCAAGTGCGTGTCGGACTAGGCACAATGAAGGGTTCCGTGGTTGGGATGAAGTTATCCGAAAAACAAACTTAACATTGTAGTTAAAAAACATGTTCGCCCATACATCAATATACGTCACGGTCGATTCTCCAATTGCAAATTTAAGTTGGTCGACTATTACTCTTTAACTTCTGAAGCCTAGTTAGCTGTGATAGTTTTCCTTTTAATTTCATTATATGTGCTACTGCCATGATTTTTTTCACGACTCCATAAACAACGTTTTAGCTGGCATGAGCAAACGGATCCCTGAATCGAAAAATGGTGTTCACAGACCCGCAGTATTTTGCCAGCCTATCCAACGATACCCCACACCATGGGATAGACGAGAAAAAATATATCATCTCCACATTATGTGTAAGATATCCTAAAAAAAAGATATTCCATGATTATAATTTACCATTTTGTCGGCGTGATTAATTACCTATGCCAAATTACATCTTTCTAGTACTAAACGTCTCTGAGCTAAAGCGGAAATAGACAGACAGACGGACATGGCGAAACTATAAGGGTTCCTTGTTTACTACGGAACCCTAAAAACTAGACGAGAACGGCGTTTCCTATCTGACTTTGAGAAGAAACGCCGAAATAAACTCAGAGGGCACAGTCTCTTTTATTTTAAAGTCTAGACATAATCTTGATCTGATAAAGACAGTGCACGCATTTGTCAGTAATCGTGTAGCTCAACTCAGAACATAAGAAGCTTAACGATTCGACAAACAACACCAAAGGAAGGACATTAAGGTAGGCCGTATAAAGTACTCAAACTGCCCGACTACCACTAAAACTGAGAAAAAAAAAAACAATAATGCCGATTCCCTTGTTTACGAACTAAACTAAATTTAAGTTCAGTGCATCTTTTTCTTACTATTTCATTAAGAAAAGGACAGAAGATAAATTTTAATTTAGTCCTGTCAATTATCAGCGCTTGACGTAAATTGACGTAATTTTAGTAGGCAATTTTTAATCACGTCTAAACTTGTATGGAGTAGTGACAGGCGCTGATTAATTTGACAGGACTAAACTAAAATTTATCTTCTGTCCTTTTCTTAATGAAATAGAAAGAAAAATATGCACTGAACTTAATTTTAGTTTAGTTTGTGGACAAGGGAATCGGCACCAATGACTGACATAGGCATTCACAATAGCTAAAATAATATACCTAATACTTGACAAAGTAAATACTCATGTCATTGTATAGGTAAAATGTAAATAGAAAAAAACAATAGTTAGCAAAAAAAAAAACATACTCTCAAACAAGATTCACTGTGTAGCCTTTTTGTCCTCAATATAGACTTTCATGCTAGGGCCACATTGCCGCGATAAGGCGAACGACACATCGCGCGCTCTCTCTCTCTCGCACATCGCTCGACGTCGCGCTGAGAAACAGAGAGCGCGCGAAGTGTAGTTCGCTTTAGGCCCAGCATAACAGTATAAAAAGCTTTCTGGCATAGTTTTCGCTTTAACTCTCCCGCAGACAGGCGCGATGCGACAACCCGACGAGACACTAGTAACACAATTTCTATGAAAACTCCATGAAAAATTTGCGGGTCGTGCTGCCTGTCGCGCCCGCAATGTCACGCCAATCGGCACGAGCCTTTATAAAAGATTTGAATGAATTAAGGCTTAGTTCCTGAATGTGGCTAGGATGTATATTGTAAAAACGTTGACATCTAAACGAGGCACCCTTTTTCATGAGCAACTGGACTACGTACCTACATGGTAAGTAACCAAACTATGCGCCATTTTCGTTCCAGTAGCTGCGCTAGTATTTAAATTCTCTTGAAATTAGAATGAGTGCATCGTACAATTTCGTTAAGTTCAGAATGAAAATGGGAGAGGTAGACGTGTGAAAACATTACCGGGAGCGTACCACTAGAGTTTCACACGGACACGAAATTCCGTCGTAAAAAGTACGGATTTGTATTAAGACAGATTTATGTTCTAATTAGTCGCTCGGCGAACGTAGCAGAGCTGCGTAAAACAAATTTATGCGACCACGTCTTTGTTTGTACAAATTGTTTCATATGATTTAAAAGCGACAGGTAACTGCGGCGTCTGTACGAGGATTGATGACGCGGCTCGCGATACGATATTGGAACAGTTTATTACGCAAATGTTGTTTTGCAGCCAGTGTGCCTGATTACAGAACCACGGTTAGTCACAGGACTAGGTAGGTTGGTTGTTCCACTATTTCGAATATCGTTTCTAAGGTTATTTTATTAATCGTCATACATAAAGAGTCGTGCAGAACAGGCGCGATATCGCGTGCGCGAGACGCGCAGTGCGATACTTTTCATGTTTTCATACAAATCGTGTTACCTACTAGTGTCGCGTCGCGTTGCCGCACCGCGCATGTCTGCGGGAGCCTTAAAAAAAGTCCCCCCGCCGCGTCTGTCTGTCTCTCTGAACGCGATAAATATTAGTTTAATGTGTGATCTCCTGTGCGAGTCCCAATAAATACTTTTTCTTTCTTTCTTTTTTTCATAAACTCAAAAACTACCGAACGAACTTTCAAACGGTTTTCACAAATGGTCAGAGTGATTCATGAGGAAGGTTTAAGTGTATTATTCATGAAGGTTTTGTGTAAATTGGCTGAAATATTATGATGGTCGTTGAAGATGTGGGAAAAAATCATGCCGACTTAGCTTTACTGGCGTGCCCCGCGTAAACCAATAGAGTTATATGAAAACAATTTATTACTGAATTTTTTCCTCTTAAAAAGATCTATTAAGCTGTAGCAACGCTATAAGTATGTCTATCTGCATTTTTCATTTCTCTCTGGACCCAATTCTAAAGTTCACGCAGACGAAGTCGCGGGCAGAAGCTAGTAAAAAATGAACATCAAAATAATAACAATATTGTTTGTTTTTTTTTTTGTGATCATTTTCTCTTCTAATCTTACACATGGTGCACGGTGTCTCTTTAAGTATCTACTTTCCTATCGCAGTTATGCTGGAAGAGATTTCTTTAGAAATAATAATAAATAATAATACATATTTATTTGACTTAAAAGTACAGTTTTACAGGTTGACACTTAATTTAATCAAATAGTCTGTTACAAAATAAATGATTAATGACCCCCATGCTAGGAAAAACCTGTTTTACAGGGGTCATCCATCCGTCCATTATGGATCTATTGGTTACTTGCAAATTAGCAAATGTGCACATTAGGAAAAAAAATAAAAAAGTAAAATTAAATTAAATTAGCTTAAAATAATTATTTTTTTAAAGGGATATGAAACGGGAGGAGGAAAGTTAAAGAGGATTTTAAATGAGTTAATAACAAGGAAAAGGGAGTGTGTATTAAGTGCCGGACATGTGTTGTTAGTGTGAGTGTAACTATGTATGTGTGAGTGTAGATATGTGTGAGTGAGTGTAGATGTGTATGTGTGAGTGGGTGCCTGATTTGTTTAAGTTAAGGTTTGAGTAATTCTTCCATGTCGTCGTAAGCATAACCTGTGTGCGTATTTTTCTTCATTACGTGTGTACATAAATGATTAAATAAATAAATAAACAATATTTATATCTGAGTGAACACAATCCCTGTTTTTTTGGCAACGTATCAAAATGTAATTGAATTAAGTCGGCTCCTATTATCTACCTGTGTATCCCGCAACACAATGTGTGCACACACTGGGGTCAACAGCACAAAACACAACAAATACTATACAACCATTATCAATTCACAGTCTGTGGGTTATGACAAAAGGTTCGTCCATGTCGCCGCTTTTACTCTCCGCACCCGAAGCGTCACAACAAAAGCCCTTGCCGTACTAACTTGAAAAACTTTACCGAACTCCGTCACAGGGCAACCAAACAAAAAGACTCCGTTTAGGGTATATCTTGTACAATAAACAATAGTTTAGTTCAAATACACAGTGAGTTTCTTATTATTTTTTATGGATCGAATGATTAGCTTTTGCAGTCGTTTGTAGTTCAATTAATTTAGGCCATGACTGTGTTTTTAGGATTTTCCAGTATTCTCTTATAACACACTATAAGTAAAGAAAAACGGCCAATTGCGTGTCGGACCACGCACAATGAAGGGTACCGTAGTTGGGAAGTTGGGATGAATTTATTCCAAAAACAAACTTAACATTGTAGTTGAAAAACATGTCCTCCCATACATCGTAATAGTTCACGGTCAATTCTCCAACTGCAAATTTAAGTTGGTCGACTATTACTCGTTAACTTGTAAAGCTTACTTAGCTGTGATAGTTTTCCTTTTAAATTCATTATATGTATTACGATTATTTTCACATGTCCATAAACAACCATTTAGCTGGCAGGTGGGGGACACTGTCTTGACTCTAACAAAAATGAATGTTTTAAAGCTTTTCGCATTCCGCAAACGGATCATTGAATCGAAAAGTTGTATTCACAGACCCAAAATATTTTTGAACGGTATATCATACGATACTCAACACCACGGGACAGGCGAGAAAAAAAATATCAAAGAACAAAAAAAAAATTGTAAAGATTTTATTTTAGCACTTTACCGGTGATTAATTGTATACCTATGCCAAATTACAGCTTTCTAGTACTAAGCGATTCTGAGCTACAGCGGGGACGGACAGACAGACAGACAGACGGACATGGCAAAACTATAAAGGGTTCCTTGTTTACTACGGAACCCTAAAAATACACAAAATAGTGCAACGATGAGACTATTTCTAAATACAGGACTTATTACACTGACGATTTGCGAGCGCATTTGCAACAAAGCGCTCAGACAACGCTTATGTCATGTGTTTAGCGGGCTCGTAGCGTGTGCGTAGCAGACTCACTGCGTCAGCGTAGCAAAGTCGTAGCGTTAGCGTAGCAAACTCGTAGAGTAAACGTAGCAAGCTAGCCACGTGTGCGTAGTAAACTAGCCGCGTGTGCGCAACCAGAGGAATTGACGCGAGTGAGATGCAAGAGAAAGTGAAAGAAACGAGTGTACAAATACTGTACACCATGATCTTCCTCACCCACTGTCTTCCACAGAGTCTCTCTCAAGTTTACGTTTTTTGTGTTTTTGTGACGCTACCACATAAGTATATCTTATTCATCCGCTGCATGCGTAATCCGCAAATCCTTTTTCCAGCCATTTTCGTGTCGGCTTACAGCAGACATTCACATACGCATACCTAATAATTATATTAAAGTTGTTATGAGTATTTCTGTACAGTCACAAATCTACTCGGTATTACCGCTTTGTTGGTAACAAAGGGAAATTAAATTAGAACTTGTGCTTTACTGTTTTTGTTTCTTAGGTCTATTACAACTGTGGAATTTATTTTCTATTTCATTAACACACGTATAAAATTAATATTCTTTACATGACAGACTAATATAAATTACTTAGCTTTAAGAAGATATTTTTCAAAAATAAAGCTGCAAATATTTCTACTAACTTGACCTATATAGAAAAGATGTGGATACGTTTTGAAATACATTTATAAAATCTGTAAGGTGCAGTAAGGGTCAACCACTGGATAAAGAATATTACAGCACTTGTGAGAGTTAAATCCACTAGACTTTTAGATACCGTCGGGACAAAGTTTAATAAGTACTGTTAGGGATCTACTACATACATATTATGTTCAAACTCAACACATTTTATGGTGTGTGGCTCTTCGATATCAATGTGTGTTCATTGAATTTTGTTTTAGCATCTGCTACACGAGCAAAGAACTTAATGATACAATACAGTTTCTTTTATAGTGACCAAACGCTACATTAAACTTATTTGAAGCGAAAGCACTCAAACTGTATTCAATATTTTCAATCGAAGTGTCTTTGATGTTATTGTCATGGAGCAGGGTACATCCCAAACGCGGTGGAACAAATGTTCGGCCCTGGTACACCGACAGGAACCTGTTCTGAAGTTAAATTACCAAAGTTTGACAAGCGGTCCGGCTCACTAAACTACGCTAGCAATAATTCTGCATAGCGTGGTGGAAAGACAATCACCCTCGAGGTACTTATCCATTATAAGTGCCGCTAGAATTGCATTCTGATATAAAAAAGATTTTTACTACTAATCATTTTTTACCGTTGCTTCCAGACATGGAATTAAAAGTTTGGATTAATTTTATTTCAAAAGTTTAACGTGACCAGGGAGTCGCCGGCTGCTGGAAGCACAGGTGCTCTCCGCGACCGGCCGCGACGTCTAATGAAATACGTCTCCCAAGACACCCTACCACGTTTCCCCTCAAATTGATACCGCAGATTATCTCATTCTGGTGATTTCGTCGTGGCTTTATACTTTTCATTAAATTGAACAGACGTTCTCCACAAATCGCCTTAAGAGTTACGTTCGTCGTAGGTTTTCATGCCCGGTTCACGCACCTCGCGCCAGTAGAACGGTGTTGTAAATGTGTTAGGAGTGGGCCCGTCAGCGGCCGACCCACATGATATTAATTCCAAACCGAGCTCTGGGCCACCGACAGGCTTATAAGATTAGAATAATTTTCTCATTCCGAGGACTCCCTGCGAGCGCAACCAGCAGTTTAATTAAAACTAACAGTTGTCTCACACAGTCTTATCCGGCAATTTGCGAGGTATTACAGGCCGAACTTCGTCCACAAATTATCTTGACTCCATTTAACAAAGCGGTTATGTTAATACAATCTCGCCGGATTTAGAAGAATGTTTTTGTTATAAGAGGCGTGCACCGAATTAAAAGGTAAAATATGATATTTAATTTTAGGTTCTTAATAATATAACAGCAACAGCTCCGTGTTACGGTACACAACGTGTCGGAGATGTGATCATTAAACCGGGGCCCAAATGAGCTTTTTATAGGCATCATAACACTTACAGACGTTGGAACCAACTATTGAATTAGTAATATCGTTTAATACGCTCACTTTACTGTTGTACTGATGGCGTCTCGAAACTTGACGCTACTATCAAATATTAAATGTGTTCCAAAACATAAAATTGTAAAGTAAAACGTGACAGTCTCGCGAACTAGATAACTTATTAAGTTCTTTCCATAGCGCTGCGAACTTAATGTCGGTGTGTTAAAAAGATATCGCTACAACATTGGATTATTTCAATAACATATTTATAGGCACGTAAGTGCATATGCCTTCGTTGGAATAAAATAAACTGCCTCCATATGTCCGAATAAAATCCGGTTGTCTTCATGCATATAAAATTTTGTCGCTCCCGCCGTGAAATATTATGTGACGCAAATGTTAGGGAATGAATCTGGAGGAGGCTGACGCGGAGTCAGTTAGCTCCCTCGTATCGGCTGCTACCCTTTATCTTCACTACGAAATAAAGGAAAAAGCACCACTCTCTGCAATATCTTATGCGTATGAGTGCTTATGAAATATGAATTCTATCTCGCAAAACATATTATTTCGTTATTACTGAATATATTGCTACACGTTTCAGAGTTATATGGGATAATACGCTTTTCTTTATAAGCAAAAATAAATATCGTTGAGCGCATCGCGTACGCCATTGTGACTGTGGGCCCGCTGTTAAAATGTAAATTTCTCTGATACCGATAGAAAGAGCTGACGGGGACTTATTTCATTTTATAATAAACCGACATACCTACGAGGTAACATAAAACGATCTATTTGTCATTGTGACTGTTAAGGTTAAATAGAAAATAGAATAACGTTTTAAAAATATACGAGCTGACTTAGTTCCACTTAAAATGAAAATATGATACTTTATGTTATATCATATTCTGTTGAAATAATAAATCAGTCATTTGAGATAATAACTCTGTAGGCAGCGCTAAGGTCACATTTAATGGCGGCTGGTGACAGCAGTTACATGATTCCCATTTCTGACATAATCCTGATTGCGTTTTCCCTCACTAAAATGAACTGCTGAACAATGATAATTTTGAAAGTTCATTAATTAATTACGAGGCTATAAAGACGGGGCCAATAAAAGGGCAGCAGTATTGTAAAGTGTGTAAAGATTTAGCTTTGGGGTGCTTCGGGTCGGTTTGCCGGTTACCGGCCCGTGACGGCGACGGCGAGACGCCGGCGACCGCGTCGCACAGTGCGCTGTGTTCGGGCGCAGAAAAAAATAGAACGTAGTATTTTGCTGTGGTTTACAACCGTCTGGATTAAGGTTCCTGTTAGTAGCTGCCGAAAATAATACCTAGTTAGTGTATTCGTAATGTGTTTATTTAGAAACTACTAGACTAAACTAAACTAGAGTTTAATTACATGAAATAGTAAGGGTTTTAGAAATAAATAACTTGCATCACTTATAATCGCAAACAGTTTTTCACCCTATGATTTTAATTAAACCTCTAACATTTTAGTAAATGAAAACACAATCCCTTAAAACCGCAAAAAACCAACAAAGTAAACAGTCAATGTTGTTACTACAAAAAAAACCGAATATGTCTCACTGTGCTGATCCCCAGCAATCTGTCCCGAACAATAAGTCTCTCTCGAACAAAAGCTGGCTATTTGAACAAGTCGGAAAGTTTTGTAAGTTTAGCTCTTTCTCCGCGGGGTCTTGGCAACGTCCTGCCGCTCACAATGGGACGAATAATCGTTAGGGCCAGTCATAAGAAAAGGCATTACAAAAACAACGACGCACTTTAACCCGTATTACTCAACATTTTGTCAGTGCCAACTACTTAATTTCGTCACTTTTCTTTGCAGGCAGTGTAGTTTTTAAAGATAATTTTCTATTTAATGGCAGAACTGTTTTTTTAGACGATACATCGGCTAAATAAATAATTGGGAGTGCCTCTTTGTGAAAACTACACACTACAGAAATAAAATAATAGATACTGTTTTTTCTTTGTGTCATGTGTTATCTTAACGTACTGAATAATCATGTTTATGATAAAAAACATTTAAGCTTGACACCGAAATATATTCTCCTTGAAATATAGCATATTATTGCAACACTGACATCCACATATTTTATGAAATCCCTGATGTCTCTACATCTTAGTGTAATTGAAACGGCTATCTAAGAAATTGCTTCAGCCACTAGATGAAAATGCACATTCATTTAGAATAATATATTGGTTTTAATTATATTTCTTATCAAGAGTTCTAACGAGAAGACAATAATATTGTCACTACGTTATTTCTTCACCAGATGCTTGCTTCGGAATATTTTCTATATAAAACACTCTGTAATCTTCCCGATAGGAACACACATCAAATACAAATGTAATACCTCAATTTACCTCTGTTTCCCAGACACAAGTATGGCGTCTATTGAATACGGGTTCGGATAAAAGGCTCTAGAGAGTGATGCTAAGGCGACATAACGAAGGAACGCGATCCAGCGCGCGCCGTCACTTCCGGCGTCCGTCACGTGGGAACGACTTCCGGCCAGGCGCCAGAACTCGCCTCCACTTACAATCACTTAGCTCTCGAACAACACCCGATCTTCTGCAAACATATTGAAACTTACTCGCACAAAATATTCATTTATTCCTCCCGTGCATTTTTATTATTAAAATTAATATAAACTATTAGGTATTAAATAAAAAAAATGGTAGGTAGGTGGTATGGTAGGTGGTGGTATGGTGGTATTAAATTATTATTACTGTCAGACACATAGTTATTTGATAACCATCTCGCTAATGGCTTTCAGCAAATGAATATTGCTACGTTTTTCAGATAAACGGCTCAATGAACGATTATCGTTCAATATTCATCGAATAACAATTCCAAAACTGATTAAATCCACACAAATTCAAAACCTAAAAACATAAATCTGCGTCCATTTGAAGATTTCAGTTATTTTCATACATCGGTTTAATTTCCGTTTCGGCATTGTTTTCAGAGGGAAATTCGATTGGAACAAGAGACGGCGTTGATATGAACCCGTGTAATTTCCTCTCATATTCAATTTAATTCTTTGAGGGATGCATGTCAGGCGACCCTTACTTTAGGAGAATGAACTCGTTATATCGGATCGTAAAAAGGAGAATTTATTTACGAAAATTGTTTTCCGAACTGAAACATGTATTAACTTTGCGAAAATACGAACATTTACGTAGCGTTTTACGGGATTTGTTTAGATACGCTCTTTATTCTATTCGCTTTTGAATAAGAACATAGGCTGGAGGTTCACGATGCTATTTGCGATGATACAGACACTTTACTTGTGTGTTTTATGAGCAATTCGGAAAATAGTCAAAAACTCAAAAAGTCAAAGCATTTATTTCAAATAAACCAAATCCAGGCACTTTTGATTTGTCAAGGGGTCAATCAGTCCCTGATGCAAGTCCTCACCGGACACGGCAGCTTCGGGAGGTTCCTGTGTCGGATAAAGCGGTAGGAAACGCCCGGGTGTTGGTGACACCCGGGCGTTTCCTCCCGCTGTGTGGATCGCCCGGAGGACACGGTGGAGGTCTGCCTGGTTTAGGCAGAGCACCGTGTCCTCGTGGCGATCGGCGGCTGAGATCTCTCGCGTCCGGCCCTGGTTCAGGCCATGGTACGGAGCGAGAGGGCATGGGCAGCCGCCACCTCCTTCTGCGAAGCAGTAATGCTCGCGAAGGTGGAGGCGGGACGGTTGAGGGAAAGGCAAATTTCGCGCTCTCTCTCCCCTAGCCGCCGCAGGAGACGCCCTGGGCGTCGGGAATCCCGGGCGGTTTTCCGGCCACCGTAGGCGCGGGCTAGCGGACGGTGAGCAATGGGTAGCTCAGTAGCTCTCCGGTAAGGACCAGGCCCGGGTCGACGGCGCGTTGTATTCCACGCGCGCCTCAAAGAGATGTCGTCAGCAAAAATGTAGGGGTCCACTAGGGCCGATGCCTGCCGGGGTCGCGGGAAGGTACTAATGGGTCACCGAGGCCCCTGGCAATACAGGCAACAGGAAAGAATACGGGTGTGTTTTAGTCAGTAAGAGTCTGACACACCCTCCCGCTCCGCCCAGAGCGGGAGAAGTTATTTGATGATTTCCCATCCAAAAAAAAAACGGGCAATAAACTTCACGGACACTCTTTTAAATTAAAATATTGGTTTCGTCATTCATGTTGAAATACTTGTGAGAACAATGTAGAAAGGCGTGCACGTTAATAGTGTCCAACACACACACCACCACCAGCGAGACATTTGAGTGAGCATGACATACTCTCAGCCGCCAGGGTACATTCAAGTCAATTAAAGACGTATCCAGTAAATGGTAGCTTTATAGTAGGTACAAAGTGCTCACACATGTGCTATGCAAATTGTAAGATATTCAGGTGCGGGGTTGATTGTCGCCAAAATCAAATGAGCCAGGGGTTGGTTTAAAAACACGGTGTATTTGCACACACAATACACAATAATTAAATACACCAACAATCATCTACTATCACATGAACACAGAGAACGCAATTAAAACGTAAGCTATCCTAACTAATTATACTTAGAACTTCCCTAACTAAATGTAGGTCCTAATGTCTGAAGATTCTATGGGAACAGATACTAGCTGAGGGCTGATGGCCATCTGATGCATAACGCACCGTTGTTTGCTGAGTTCTTATGACCAATGATTGATACACACAGACTACGTTATTGATACACTTTGATACACACCGGTAACACCAAAAGGGTGTCCCTTAAGTAGTTTTCTACCTACGCACAAGTTGCGGGAGCACCCATATAGTACCCCGGGCAATATTCCATACAGAGACTCGTAAAATGGACTTGCCCAACGGATCAGGCTGTGACTTGTCGAGTATTATTGCGGCATAGCTTGCATGAGTAATCATGGTGCAACTTTCTTAGTACTCATGCTTTGTTGTGGTTTGAACCAGTCTTATTTCTGGTTAAAACCTGCTGCGTTGGTCTAGAAGATACATATATTATCTAAAGGGACCTGACTGATGGTGTTTCATACTTTTTAACATTCCAATCAGGCAGGTTTCACAGATACAAGCATGTCATGATATCACAAGGTACATGCTTACTAAATGTGATTGCTGTGCTTCACTAACACAAATATACAATACTAAGAGATTGAATTTATACAATGCAAAATAGTTTTTATGATCTACAGCAGCTCCAACAAATATTTTCGAATGTTAATCAATTAGTTTATGCGCCCTTGTGGAGCAGGACCAGCGTTGAGCCGTGCATTTTTGTCAGCGATGTAATCCCTCAACTTATAATTTATGCTTGGCTGCATAGTGTGTGTTTAATACAAGATTTAAATTTCGTTTCATTCAGTTGGAGTAGTATATATATGAGGTTTTCTGTTTTCAGTCAGGCAACTGGGGTCATCTTGCTTGTTTCAATGCAGTCACACACTACCGATATAATGTTCTTGCAAGAAATAAACCTTCGTTAAGATACATAGCACCACATACAGAACAAGCGGCGTATAACGAGCAATTAGGCTTACGCGTGCGTATTAATTGTATCAAATATTTATATATAACAAGTGTAGGGCTTTGTAAGTGATGTCTATATCGGTGCGTGCCGCCTCACGGGCCCGCGGCACGCCACATCGCCTGTCCCGCTATCGACTTACACCCTGTTAAATCTGGCCCAATATTAGTACAGCCTATTCATTACCATCACGTTTTATTTTATTGTTTCTTCTTGTAACGGCGCCTTTTCATTTTCGTGTACCCCTTAAAATTTGTTCAATGAAAATTTATAGCCAATTATTTACACGTATGAATTTAATTTTGTGCTAGTACTTTTTGCTTGTTAGTTATGTTTTAGGTTTAACGTTTGAATTTATTATGTTAGGGACTTATTTGTTTAGTTAATTAATTGTTCATTTTATCTTATTAATGAGGCGGGTGCTCCTCTCGTTAGCCTTAGACTGAAACATTGCAACGTAGCGCTAACAATGAAGTACGTAATTGGTTAAGTAAGGACCATATTTTATTATTTTTTCTAAAACAATGATAATTAATTATCTGCCTGCCTTTTCCCAACTAACGTCAGCTTCTAGTCTAACCGGGTGCAGCTGAATACCAGTATTTTACATGGAGCGACTGCCTATCTGAGCTCCACAACCCAGTTACTGGGCAACACGATACTCTTTGGTAAGTTTGGTTGTCAGACTTTCGGGCTTCTGACGACTGTCAAAGCTCTACAAATAAGCGTCGGGACCAACGGCTTAACGTGCTTTCTGAGGCACGGATGGGTCTCGGACCCATCCATGGACCAACCGTGGCAAGCGTAGCTTAATCATTCGCTGCATAATCAACAATCAATAATTGTTTATAAACCCCAATCAGTTTGAAAACAACGCTGAGAATGCAGCTAATCCGACACTATCATCTTAATTTGTAGAATGTCGTATACTTTTTTCCAATTAGTCGCAAGTCACAGTCTTACGGAGGTATGGTAAGGATAAAAGTTAAGCCGAGCGTCGAGACACGGAGCACAAGGCCCGATGCCGGAAACCTGTCAATAGTGAGAGGCAGTGAAAGAAAATCTAATTTGGATTTGAGGGATTACACCCAGACTTGTTTCGGCCTAGTAGTTGCCCCCGAGCCATGCCGTCTTCGCTTCAAATTGAATAAGAAACGCGAAGGCTTCGTCGACACGGCCATTTGATTTCAGAAAATCCCGCAATCCCATTCTCCGGTAAATTATTTTGTTTCAAGTACGTTCCCCGTTTTAATGGATTCAAAGATTTAGTAGATGACAAAGTTGAGGTGCAGGTTTTAAATAAATGAGACACTAGTTTATATTGTGTTTAGGAGGATTTAGAGATTTATTTTGGTAACAAATTGCTTGTTGTAGACACAAAGATGGTTTTAGAATATTATTTTGTAGTTCATGCTCATAGATTTTGTGAAAAACTTATGCATTTAATGTTAGCGAATACAGCGAAAATGTAATGAAAAAAAAAAAACTTTATTCAAACGCCTACGTTCGTTCGATTAAATTGTCAGTTTCCAAACATAAAGGATCTTTGAACGTTCTAACACATTGGTGTGCCTCACGATCAGTAATTAACGAGATGACGAGGTGGAATCAAAATACACGAGTCACAGTTATTGTCCCGTGCGACCCTGGGCTGAACGATGACCACCAAAACCCGGCGTTACTGTTAGCAGAACAAAATTAAATTAAAAAAATAAAACTTTGGCCCGTGACGTGGGCCTCCATGCTCACATAAGCTGCTTGCTTATAAATAATAGGGCTGATTAGCTTTGAAAACATTTTGTATTGTTTATTAGGGGTCCGTAGTATACAAGGAACCCTTATAATTTCGCCATTTCCGTCTGTCTGTCTGTCTGTCCCCACTGTATCGCACAGACGCTTACTGCTAGAAAGCTGCAATTTGGCATAAGTATACATATTAATCACGCCGACAAAGTGCTAAAACAAATACTAGAAAAAAAAATTTTTTTGGTACCTCGCTTGCATGTAATTTGGGGATGATATTTTTTTTTATTTCGTCTATCCCAGGGTGTGGAGTGTCGTCGGATAGGCCGTTCAAAAATATTGCGGGTCTATCATAACCACTTTTCGATTAAAAAAAAATGCTAATTTTTGTTAGAGTCGAGGGTAACCCTCTGCCAGCTAAATGGTTGTTTATGGAGATGTGAAAAAAAATATGGCAGTAGCACATATAATGAAATTAAAAGGAAAAGTATTACAGCTAAGTAGGCTTTACAAGTTAACGAGTAATAGCCGACCAACTTAAATTTGCAGTTGGAGAATTGACCGTGGCATATATGTATACGTGGCACATTGTATGAGTGAACATGTTTTTCAACTACAATGTTAAGTTTGTTCTTGGGATAAATTCATCCCAACTTCCCAACTACGGAACCCTTCATTGTGCGTGGTCCGACACGCACTTGGCCGGTTTTTATAAACATGTTGTACCATTTCAATTTCAAAGTTTTACCCTACCAAAATCATGTCTAGTAGTTTGTAGGAGTACCTAAATATAACCAGAATTGTTATTAGCATTTAAAAGTTTTGCGGTTCAATGTAGCTCAAAGATGAGTAAGAGTCGCCTAGCGTCCAAGTCTGAACGCAGTTAGCTTCATATTTCATATTGGCAGTAGAACAAGCTCTTTTATTTGTGTCTGCTCGCTGACATGTGGCTTTTTCAATCGTTCAAAAGTTTTATTAAAATTTATTTTGTTCGTTTTAATATGCAAATATTTCTACATTTAACTGAAAGCGTGATTAAGATCCAGTAGATGTCCCTGGAGTGATTTGCTCATCTGCAATTTTAATTAAGTCCTTTTTAAGAGGCTCTCATTTTTTACAAGGCTTGTTGACTAAAGCAAGTTCGGTAGTACAATTTTGCTTTCTCGATACACAACCTTTCATCTAATACTCATAAAAATGCAAGTAAGCATGTAAATCAATTTAGAAAAACAATACAACAGAAAAATTACCAACGGAAAAAACAGGAAAGAAAAATATGCGATATGAAAATATTCCATTGAAATAATTCATCGGCAGAATAGACATGTTTGTGTGTAGGTGGAAGGGAAAAGTCGCGTTTCATCACCTAACAATTCTTTGTGGAAGCATATTGTGAGCAAGATGACGAGGGGAGCCAAGATTGAATTAAGTTATCGACGAGAACCGTCCGACGCACGTTATTTATTAGAGAAAGAAAACGTAACTAGCGTTGTTATCTGCTAACTATTAATTTCGGCAATAATTAAAGCTGACCAACTCATTTATATCTGCCTAGCTGGATCCGCGGTAGAATCCGATTTCTTTTGTTACGTGGAATGAAAGTTTTATATAAAGAAGTTGACTTTTTGCTTAATTTTAGTCCATTGTCCGTTTCTTTTTAAATTAGTTAAGGTCTACCCTTTATTGTATTTACCGTTTTACGTGACCTGAAAATTTATCTTGTATGATTTTCTCAACAGATCACGCAAACCATGAGAGATGATTGAGCAGTAAAATGTGACTTTTTTGGCATAGGCGATAGGCTTAGTAACCTAGTATTGGATCGTGTTTGCTTTGACTGACGTTCGTTGAAAAGCAACTAGCATCTACAAGCATAATAATTAACCTATCCAAGTCACTTGAACACTTGACTTGGATAGTCACTAGAAATGCTTAATTGAAAAAAAAAACAAACATGGTATACTAAATAAATACGTCTTCAAATCCAGCCCCAATTATCCCTAATGGAAAGTTAATGGGATCGGTAATTTGCAAAATGTCGTCCTGTGTAAATATCATATACACGACATTTTTGATATTATTTTTATCGCTCGGCACAATTTGCCACCCTAAGGATCAGGTAGGTAGGTAGGTAGACAATCGATCATATTCGAGCCTCATTAGCCCTACAGATAAAATATCCGAAGGCCTGTTATATAATCGAAACCTGAATCTAGGTAAGGGCTTTCCGACGAATTTGGGGATATTCAAACTTTGGTTTAATAAAAATTCTGTTTAACTTTGGCTGATATTGGATTTAGACAGATTTCTCTTTATTTTATTTTATTTCTCCTAATTTCTAGCTTTTTATAATCTCTTTTCTCATATTAGCTGTTTTCAAAGTGATTTATAGTTTGATTAACTATAGAAGCTGCATCAAGCTGAAGACATTGTTCCTTCTATCAACTATCTAGTTACCTACCTATAATACGGTGAATGTAAAACAGTCGAATTAAAAAGTTTCATCCATCGCACAGGCAATCTATCGAGCAGGCACATATGAAAATAAATCCACATTAGCGAGTCAAAGTAAACACTGAAACAAAAGAGGAAACAAAATTAAGAACGGTAGCAGTCATTGAGGCTGCACCATTTAACATCTTATCCCGTGTAATACATTTGGTGCACATGTTCTCTTTCCGGGCCCGTCGACTACGGAGATAGATAACTTCCCGATGATTTAGTTTTATTGTTATCCGCCATCGGAATGTCTCTTCGAACCAAGCCCCGCCATGCGTAGCTCCACAATTATTACCAACCAACTTCCAGCTTTATTTTATCCCGAGCTTCGTGGCTCAGCTCGAATCAAAGGTTTTCCTTAAAATACGGTTGGTATGGGTGAAATAAATACGTTTCGTTTCTTTGTAATGTATACCTATTATATAGATGTCGATAGATTGTGTATGATAACACTACAGGATTCGCTATCTTGTTTTTTTTATTTTATTTATTCTAGTTTACCCAGGCAGTTCTCACAAAGCTCATTCGCAACGAAAGAAAATAAAAAAAAACACGGAAGCTTGTTTCTGTATCAGCATTCCAGTTTGCGGTAACAGGGCAGGTCGGTGGAGGATCAACGGTTTGTCTTTGTCACGTCCGACAATTTTTACAACATAGGACCAGCTAGCGTTTCGGAAAGATTTTATTGGCCCGCTCGGTCACGTCTCGCCCAAAGATCGTCCCCGGATGGAGTGGTGGCCGTTTCGCGCGATATGGGTTAACAGCCTCGATTCATCGACGGAGAAGATCGTTTTATGATTTCGGCGGAACAATTTTTATTACGGTCCCGATACATCTACATGTTTTTGTATGTTTTTTTTTTAAACGGTGTTATTGTGAATTTGACACTTTTTAATAGAGCTCAGACTTTATGCAGCAGGACGCTCAAATATTATTAATACAGATATCGCAGCAGAGATAAAAGGATCGCTGGCAAAATAGCGCAGTCGCTCACGAAACGACTACAATGCACAAAGCATCTAATTTAAAGGTTCTCTTCGTCTGTTTAACCCGCTGAGACGGCGACTAGCAGTCGGGTTTATACTACCCTTAATAATAGGGGTGGCGTCTATGAAATTACTATTCAAAGGAGTTGGCCAGCGCGGAGGGCACATTACAATGCGAGGTAAACCGCTTGTACTCACGTGAAGGTTGTGCCATGACCCTTTTATCATCCCTCGTCACGGATGAGTGCCAGGGACATCGTTACAAGTTTATCAAACGTCACCTTTACGACTAAATAGATTTCATACAGCAATGACCCCAATTTGGGACGCTTTGCATATTATGTAGATATTCTAAGTTGACGTAGGGTTTAGAAGACTGATATTAAAACAACAATATCACCTTCTCGTGAATGATCTGGATGCATATCGCAGCGAGTGGAGGGTGCACACAATAAAACTAAATCACTGAAGGCTCTGTGTATTGTGCCCGCGCGGCGCCGGCGGAAAGCGAGCGTATGTGGGGGACAACTTGTTTCTCTCCGGATATAAAATAAACTATATTATGGTACCTATAGCCAGGTCATTGGTAAGCAGAACTCGCGTTGAAAAATTCAATCACAAACTTTTCGCATTTATTGTGATTCCTGAGGGATGGTAAACAATGTTAGGTTACCTAGAAAAGCGTGTTTTCCGGAAACGGACAAAGCGGTAAAAAGAACAAAGTTTAAAATAAATAAAATGTATTTACTCTACATTAAATATTTTTGTTCTATATCGCTTATTTTACAAATACCTAGATAGGTAGATAGTATATAGACAAATAGACAGATGTCTATTTGTCGTGCTTGGTGCGATGGTAAATCAAGCAGGACAAAAATACATGTTTTGAAAATGGAATCGTTGTTTTTTAGGGTTCCGTAGTCAACAAGGACCCTTATCGTTTCGCTATGGCCGCCTGTCTGTCTGTCCCCGGCGTAGCTCAGAGACTCTTAGGACTAGGAAGCTGTAATTTGGCATGGGTATGTTAATCACGCCGACTAAGTGGTAAATCTTTAAATTTTTTTAGCGCACCTCCCTTATACGTAAAATAGGGATGATATTTTTCAATTCAGGGATCTGTTTGCGTTACCTTTATCTGCAAATTTTTGTTAGAGTCAAGTGACAGCTAAATGGTTGTTTTTGGATATGTGAAAAAGTTCATGGTAGTAGTACAAACATATAAAGAAATTAAAAAGAAAACTATCACAGCTAAGTTGGCTTTAAAAGATAACGAGTTATAGTTGACCAACTTACATTTGCAGTTGGAGAATTGACCGTAACGTGTAAGTATCGATGTATGGGAGAACATGTTTTTCAACTACAATGTTAAGTTTGTTTTTGAGATGAATTCATCCCACCTACAGAATCCTTTATTACACGTGCCACCTTAGCTCGTCTTTTTTCATGATTCATTCATTCATGGCAAAAGAATATACCTACATATTTAGGAATGCTTTTTTTTTGGTTGGGATATTATCAAATTACTACTCCTGCTCTGGGCGGAGCGGGAGGGTGTGTCAGACTCGGCCTCGGTAACCCTTTCGGACTTTCTCGCGACCCTGGCAGGCATCGGCCCTAGTGGACCCCTATACTTGTGCTGACATCTCTTTGGGGCGCGCGCGGAACACAACGCACCGTCGGCCCGGGCCAGGTCCTTATCGAATGGCGAGCTACCCATTGCTCATCGTCCGCAAGCCCGCGCCTACTGTGCCCGGAAATCCTCCTGGGATTCCCGACGCCCAGGGCGTCTCCTGCGGCGGCTAGGGGCGTGAGGGTGCGAAATTTGCCTCTCCCTCATCCATGCCGCCTACTCCTTTGCGAGCATTACGGCTACGCAGAAGCAGGTGGCGGCTGCCCATGCCCTCTCGGTCTGTACCATGGCATGAACCAGGGCCGGACGCGAAAGATCTCCGTCGCCGATCGCCTCCATGAGGATACGGCGGTGCATTTAGAAATGCTTAAGATTTGGATTAGTCACATAGCATAATCAGTATATAATGTTCCCACTGCTGGGACACAGGCCTCCTCTCTGTGAGCCGTAATCCACCACGCGGGCCCAGTGCGGGTTGGTAGAAGTCACATGTCTTCAAACTTTTGGTTCTAGGACATGCCGCCGGTTTCCTCGCGATGGTTTCCTTCACCGTTTTAAGAGCAGTAGTGATAAAATAATTCACACAAAGTAAAGTGCCTGGCTGGGTTTGAACCTACGACCTACAACTCGTAAGTCGCGGTCGTTTGCACTGGGCCACCTCTGCTCTCATTAGTCACATATGCAGTATAATCTATCCACCCCGTTCAGCCCTATTTAAGTTCGTTACGTGATATTTACTTTCTTGTACACATTATTTATTATGTTTAAAAGAAAACAATATGATTTATCTACGAACATGATTGAGTTTACTTATTGTCTAAACTCAATAGGCACACGTAATCGACTAAGAACATGGCCACGCGTGTAACAGCTAAACATAATAAAAATCTGTCCTTACAGAACTAGAAAAATTGTTAGAGTTTCCGCCGTTTGTGACCGGAATATCGAAACAATCAATGGAGTTTGTCGCGGGCCGGACTAAATTGAATCGTCGGAGGGACGGCGCCGGAAACCGGAAGCGGTCCTCGAAGCC
Organism: Atethmia centrago; assembly: GCA_905333075.3. Taxonomy (NCBI): domain Eukaryota; kingdom Metazoa; phylum Arthropoda; class Insecta; order Lepidoptera; family Noctuidae; genus Atethmia; species Atethmia centrago. Next base: position 18,516,569 of record HG995371.1, on the reverse strand, counting down.
TCTCTATCTTAAACATTAACCAACTGCCGACCATTTTCCAACGCGTTGTTTTTGCCAAATATAGTTTTTGGTTGTATAATGGTACTCCTGTCCGGAAATTAAAAAATTAATAGATTGTTGAATGGGCCTGACATGTTAGAAAATGTTTTAATATTTATTTAACTTTATTCATTATTTTTTAAGCACAGTTTTATTATGTTAGCACAGATTAGGATTCTAAACTATCGTTTACAATCCCCGAGAGAGTCAATACAAACATATCATTTCATCCCCCGAGATTCATGAGCGGCCAATCGGCTCAAAGGAAGTTACGTGCCATAAATCATGCAAGTAATTCTGTTATAGAATGTGGCAAAAAAATAGCAACAACTATAACAATATTACTTATTGTTATCTCGCTTGAGTTGGAATAGTTGGTAACTTTGGCAACAGGTGAAGTTTGCAAGTTAGGACAGTTGACTTCGCACTGACTTCTGTAAATCCGACACGTGAAGACTTAAGATAGTCTCTGTTAAAACGTTTATGGATTCAGGGAGAAATCTTAAGGGTTATAATGTGAAATACTCTACTGATATTTCTTACAAGTAGGAAAGCTATCTGGAGCTCTTAGCAAACCTAAATGTGTTTCCTCGTCGTTCAGCAGAATTTTAAATTTTCTAACCTGTATAATATTTTGTATATATCAATATAAAAATATTTGGATTTAAGTATCAGGCACTACAATTTTTTGGTCTGAAATGTTTATTTACGTATCGGGTTTCTACTGCCACCAGTGGATGAGACAGTCAACGATATAATGATCAGTCTACTTGCTATAGAAAAATAAAGAAATAAAAAAAGAAGGTTTAAGTGAATAAGCGATTTCGATAGATTTTGCAGTTGGTGTTACAAAAAGACAATTACTGTTTGGAGAGAAATTAGGCGAAAAACGACAGTTTGTACAAAGGAAAGGGCAATACCTTACTTGATGCGTTGGTGGTGGTGGAGCGACGATACGAATGCAATTTAATGAATCTTTCTTGTTTTCTTCGAATTTCAGCGCACGAGTTGCGCTGACGACGCGGTTAGAACATTGAGAGGAAAATATCCTATGTCATATTAACAGAAGGATTAAAGTTCTCTGGCCTAAATAAGGTCACAGGTTCCAAAGCAAAAACTGTAACACACGTGCAGAAGCTTTGGATGACGGATGCCACCCTCGTACTTGTTGAGGAACGCCGAAGGATGAAAGCAGCTGGTGCGAATGTTAAAGCTCTCAATGAAAAGTCAGCCTAGATCCAGAAAAAATGCAGACAAACTCACAATGCCTACCTGCGTCGTATATGCGAGGAGAACTAAGCTCAAGGTAAATAATGGCCAAGTGTTCTGACACTTGACCTCTGCACCACTAGACAATCTATGGAGTCATAATTCCGCTTCAAGACATGACCAAAAAACTTCAGTATTCGAGACTGTACTAGTAGTGATAGATACTGTTTCTCTCCAAGGTTAGAACCTCGGAGAGAACTCGGCATCAAACAGTTTCAGGTCATATCTCGAGGCGGAATTATGTCTCCGTAGAGCATCTAGTGGTGTAGAGCGGGGTAGAAGGTAATAGGCCATGTGGAAGGTCACCGATGAAGTGGACTGTCATTTGATAGAACAAGATGGAGAGAGATCGGCGAGCAACGACTACACCTGCGATTGGACACAATCCATTTAGATCACGACCACTCTATCAAAAGAGCGAAGAGTAGAAGAAGAAGACCAAAATAAGTAATCTCAAACGATATCTAACTTGAAGACCAGCACGACACAGCACGCGCAGTGTATCGCTGTTTACACGACAGTTCACATTGATATAACCACATTACGTTCACAACGATATCTAAATGCGAATAGAAATGGTCGGTAAGTTTCCCCTGGGTGTAGTTTCCTGTGTCCTCCGTGAACCAGGTAAGGCGGCCCATTAAATTTGGTTGAGCGTGTAAATGCCGTTATGATAACACCACTGTGTAATTAGGTTTTCATAAAGTGGTGCTTAATTAGGTATACATATTTTTGGATATAGGAGTATGGATTGGTGATATGCTATTTATTCTATTATACGGGATGCAGGCCTAAAATATGAATGCAAATAAATATTTTGCAGGATAGAGAAGCGGTATCGGCTTCGACATACGAATAGTAGGTCGTGAGTTCGAACCCAGGAAGGCACTTTACTTTGTGTATTTAATTTCATCACCACTGCTCTCAAAACGGTGAAGAAAAACATCATGAGGAAACTGGCATGTCAAAAATTCGAAGACATGTGACATACCGCACTGCAGGGCCCGCGTGGTGAATTATGGCCCACTCCCTTTTACAGAGAGGAGGCCAGTGTCCCAGTAGTGGGAACATTATAGGCAGATTATGATGATTCCTAGCTAATTTAGGGAAACTAAGACGATAATGCTTTTGCCTATTGCTTTTTGTTCAAGTTTTAGGTCGTGTTGTTCATCGGGTGAACTTCATCCACTCTAGTAGCGTTATCAAATTAAAGTCATTTTTCTCCATTAAGGTCACCCGATGTAAAGAAAAACACTAACATAAATTAAGCCTAATGTATTACAAAATAAACATTAATGTTAAATAGTTAAACAACTGGTCACCTACGTGATTCGAACAAAATCAGTATTATTATAATTAACAAACCCCGAGCGATAGAAAATACCAATTAGATTAAGCGATAATACAATTAAGCTATTGAAATAAAGCATTTAATGTGCTCACAGGTACATTCATTACTATTGTCTCATAATTTTTTGTCAAAAATCTGCATCAAACAGTAAATTGGACAATTTACATATTTAAGTTCTTAAGTTCATTACTTATTGGTGTTAAGATAAACTGAGCATCATTAATTGACAGTGACGAAGGTGTACCAAAAGAAGACAATAAAGTCTTTGTTTTTTCGCGTCGAAAAAGATTCAGAAGCCAAAAGGCTGTCTAAGGATTTCTTATAAGGAGATACCGGTTTTTCATGTAACACGTTATTAAAAGCTTCAGGCTTTATAGCCAGTCCACAGATAAGATACAGAAGCAATTACATTTTAATCTTGACTGGTATTCCGAAGGTTTCTTTTGTGGGTTAGTAATATATGCATACCTAGGTACCTACCGCTTTGTAATTTAAGGCGTTACTATAAACAGTTACGACCGACATTCAGGGTTACGATGCGGCGGACCTTTAATGACGCAGCACCCGAAAATAAAGGCATTTTATTGCACACGCATGACATACTATATTTCGGTTACCATCATTTAATTAACAATTTAATATTCATTGCATTTTCTCGCGTATTGTGAAAAGTGGCTATTCGAGTGTGTTGATGTGAATGTGGCGGTCGAATGTCTTCTGAATTTATATTCTTATTATATATTTTTGACCATTTTTTCAGAATCAGTGATATGATTAGCGACAGTAATATCATTCATCAATTTATTCAATTTATCAATTCTATGAAAATTACCAATTTCCCTAAACATTAGGTACATTGATTGCCGTGACTCTCAAAACACTCATAAATATTCACCCAAAACACGATAACACCTTGCAATTCTTTGTAATTAATTAACGAAAATATATTTGCCATTATGGCCTAATAAAATGCCAAGTAATTAGTGGTGTTCCATGATTTAATTGTCGCGTCTCGGCGCGGCCGGCTACATAAGTCGCCCTGCACGGATTTATGGGCTCAATTATACGCGGTCTGCCCGGCGCACACCTGGAAGCATTCGCGTCTTTTGCACTTAACCGGATTATGCTCGACTGGCATACATTAGGTATATCTCCGAGCTATCTCTTTCGTAGAACACGAAATGGAACTGTGTTTTAAGATAAGTTTACGAACTTATTTTCGCTGATTTGACTAGGTTTTTGTGTAGAGTTTTCAGTGGGTGTCTGAATATTCGCTATTTAAGCTATATTATGGATGCCTGTTTACACTGTTCTTTTTTCTAGTAAATGGCCTACAATAACGTCCACTACTCAACAAAGGCGGTCTTAAAGTATCGTGTTAACACCTGTTTTTTTTAAAGCAACAAAAACTAATGGCTTTTTTACCAGAAAGCATTCTAGCGCTTTTACTACAAATATTCTTTGTGAACTATGTACACGGTTACATTTTCTGTAATTTTTTTGATGCCGTAAATTGAACATTTACCGTAGCAATTATTCCCAAATATCATCGTGCCGAACATTCTTTTAAGAGCAGTGCTGGCCCAGTGGTGACGGCCCTGACTTACGAGTTTGTGTCCCAGCAGTGGGGTTATCTGCTGATTATTTAAACATTTTCCGATGAGTATAATAGCTAGCAAATCTGGACTATTTTGGACAGTGGTCAGGTGTGACCTACTTAGAATAGCGTTAGATCAATTTGACATGCCTTTACAACTTGATTTAATTGTCATCTCCGCGGAAAGTGAAGGCAATAAGTCGTGATTTGCTCACTCCCCCGGGATTTATTACTTCAATTACTTATAGATGGAATTCGCAGGTGTAGCCATAACTACTTGGAATGTCCTATGTATGTAATAGAGCGGGACATCTGTAGCACATTAGTAGGTAGATGGCTGCTAGGTGTGCGGATAACGATGTTTAACTAGATGGAATGCATAATTTTAGTTGATTGTATCATGATATCTACATGTTCTGTTTACTAGCTGCATGACGTCACGGAATCGGTTGCTTTGAATTTAGTGATCTTGGGAGATGTTCCAGTAGAGATGACATGTTTATTGTTGCAGCTATTTGGCTAACACTAGTGGTTTAGGAAACAATTAAACGCCTAAATAAAACATAACAGCTTCATGTAGGTACTCGAAAGAAGAATACGTTTCCTCTGTGATTCATCACAATTTTATGGGGAAAATAGCCGAATTATTTCAATGTTCGAAGAAAGCCAACTATACGCACATATAACCTCTTTGTGATGTCTTGAACGTTCATAGCGGTTGTTCGGTGCCAAGACATAATCTGTTATGGTGACATTATCTGGATCCCCTGCCAACAGCGGATCCGGCCAAAAGTTAAAACATTCTGCTTTCAAGAGTGCCTACTTCTCTGCTACATCATGTTCCCAAAGTGCGAGCATTTTACACAGATTTTTATAAAGGAAGTGTTATTGTTTACATATTCCGAGAATGTTGGGTTTGTTATTCTTTTTTATCACGAAATCATTTTTTGACCCTATTTTAACAAATAATAGACCTAAGAATTATTGTCGTATAAATGAATGCGTTATGATTTAATCTAATAAAACATTTCAGATGTTACAATGATTTTTCCACCGATCGCGCGCTGTATGTAAGTTACATACATGTTTATGAAAGCATATTATTTCGCGAAGGCGGTTTATAACGTAATATTATTTCCCCAGAGTGACATTACGGGCTGGCTAATGAAGATGTGTCGGTGAGGTGGCCCGGGTCGCAGTGTCGATGCCGGCTAACTTGGTCCTAATAGAAAATTAACATTTTACAACATGGGTAAGCTCATTTGCCCGAGGTTTTGTCTTTCCAGCTGTATAATGAAATGGAATTGTTTCTGAATATTTAATAGTACCTAATCTTACAAAAAGGAAAATGTTATACGGACAGAGGAAAAGCATATTTTATTCATAATTTCTTTCTTAACGCTATAAAGAGACGGATTTTTTTTCTGTATGTAGAGTTTTCAGTGGGTGTCTGAATATTCGCTATTTAAGCTATATTATGGATGCCTGTTTACACTGTTCTTTTTTCTAGTAAATGGCCTACAATAACGTCCACTACTCAACAAAGGCGGTCTTAAAGTATCGTGTTAACACCTGTTTTTTTTAAAGCAACAAAAACTAATGGCTTTTTTACCAGAAAGCATTCTAGCGCTTTTACTACAAATATTCTTTGTGAACTATGTACACGGTTACATTTTCTGTAATTTTTTTGATGCCGTAAATTGAACATTTACCGTAGCAATTATTCCCAAATATCATCGTGCCGAACATTCTTTTAAGAGCAGTGCTGGCCCAGTGGTGACGGCCCTGACTTACGAGTTTGTGTCCCAGCAGTGGGGTTATCTGCTGATTATTTAAACATTTTCCGATGAGTATAATAGCTAGCAAATCTGGACTATTTTGGACAGTGGTCAGGTGTGACCTACTTAGAATAGCGTTAGATCAATTTGACATGCCTTTACAACTTGATTTAATTGTCATCTCCGCGGAAAGTGAAGGCAATAAGTCGTGATTTGCTCACTCCCCCGGGATTTATTACTTCAATTACTTATAGATGGAATTCGCAGGTGTAGCCATAACTACTTGGAATGTCCTATGTATGTAATAGAGCGGGACATCTGTAGCACATTAGTAGGTAGATGGCTGCTAGGTGTGCGGATAACGATGTTTAACTAGATGGAATGCATAATTTTAGTTGATTGTATCATGATATCTACATGTTCTGTTTACTAGCTGCATGACGTCACGGAATCGGTTGCTTTGAATTTAGTGATCTTGGGAGATGTTCCAGTAGAGATGACATGTTTATTGTTGCAGCTATTTGGCTAACACTAGTGGTTTAGGAAACAATTAAACGCCTAAATAAAACATAACAGCTTCATGTAGGTACTCGAAAGAAGAATACGTTTCCTCTGTGATTCATCACAATTTTATGGGGAAAATAGCCGAATTATTTCAATGTTCGAAGAAAGCCAACTATACGCACATATAACCTCTTTGTGATGTCTTGAACGTTCATAGCGGTTGTTCGGTGCCAAGACATAATCTGTTATGGTGACATTATCTGGATCCCCTGCCAACAGCGGATCCGGCCAAAAGTTAAAACATTCTGCTTTCAAGAGTGCCTACTTCTCTGCTACATCATGTTCCCAAAGTGCGAGCATTTTACACAGATTTTTATAAAGGAAGTGTTATTGTTTACATATTCCGAGAATGTTGGGTTTGTTATTCTTTTTTATCACGAAATCATTTTTTGACCCTATTTTAACAAATAATAGACCTAAGAATTATTGTCGTATAAATGAATGCGTTATGATTTAATCTAATAAAACATTTCAGATGTTACAATGATTTTTCCACCGATCGCGCGCTGTATGTAAGTTACATACATGTTTATGAAAGCATATTATTTCGCGAAGGCGGTTTATAACGTAATATTATTTCCCCAGAGTGACATTACGGGCTGGCTAATGAAGATGTGTCGGTGAGGTGGCCCGGGTCGCAGTGTCGATGCCGGCTAACTTGGTCCTAATAGAAAATTAACATTTTACAACATGGGTAAGCTCATTTGCCCGAGGTTTTGTCTTTCCAGCTGTATAATGAAATGGAATTGTTTCTGAATATTTAATAGTACCTAATCTTACAAAAAGGAAAATGTTATACGGACAGAGGAAAAGCATATTTTATTCATAATTTCTTTCTTAACGCTATAAAGAGACGGATTTTTTTTCTGTATGTAAATTGTACGCTCAAAATCTCCCAAACCGATCTAGCAAAAAATTTACACTGTGGGGAAACTAAACTAATGCAGTTTCATTTCTAGGACAGGCAATTTGAAAATATCTCGGCGAGGTTTTAGGAGTATGAAATGTTAATCTTGTATTTTTCTGGGCTGTACTATATGCTTTAGAGAACGAAATTGAAGAAAAAAATCACGACACACGTTTTTACTCTACCTTGTACCTAGCAGTAATTTAATTCTTTAGGAAATTATTAATTTGTTTTGTCTCTAATTCAGTTTTATCATATCATTAAAAATAATGAACAAGCTCAGATAAAAGTTAGTAAAGTTGATAAGGTACAGTCAAGACTTTAATATCTTCTTCAGTTTTCAAATCTTTTCTTTATCAAGTCAGGACACATAATACCTTTTGAAGCTATGGCCCAGATGACTATGATATAGAAAAGGATATTAAATTACTTGATAATAAAGTTCAAAATAGACCAATACCGAGTTGACATCAACTTAAAAGTTTTTAATGGCCTTTTTTGATGACATATAATTTTTATTATTTTTACTTATCTGTCGAAGTTTGTCAGTGTCACATTTTTCAGTGTGTCAGTGTCACGGTCTAACATCTAAAGAAGATGGCTGAACAACATTCTGTGATATTTACATTACATCGCAATATGAAATACTGAGTCAGTAAAGCATATTCTAACGTGCAATGAGCAGACAAAAATAGCCCTTAAGGTGACGACTATATTTTGGCTGTGACTGTACTTCGTTTGTTGTGAAATACGGTGGTGGGCGGGCCGGTCCGCCCAGCCGAGCCGGCGCGCGTGATCCTGACAGTTTTGACTTACTGAACAAGTCCCGGACGCCGGACGCTGCCGGACGAGTACATCGACACACTGTTGACTTCAACTGATCCGGTATTTAGAATTTTATGAAAAATAAAAGTTAATTTTCGTTTTGCCTAAAAAGATACGTACTTACATATTTTTTTTTGTTTTGACAGAAAAATACATATAGTTACTATAACTTAATTGGTAGTTTCAAAAATATTCTTAAACACAAACATAAAAGTAATTGTCCTGCACAAATATCAAGATTAGACAACAACTACCTACCCAACGGCAGTAACGTTCTGCGTTTTATCAAACGCACTTATTTTACCTATGACTTTTTTTTTAAAACCCAAAGGTTACTGCAACATTATCGCCATTATAATTAAGCCCCTTAAAATATTAAAAACTCCTGAAGCGAAACTTTAAACATAAATGAAAATATAAGTCATAGCGCTAACTTGGCGTACTAGACTAAAAATTGTTCCCATTTATTCATAAGAGAATATGAGAACCATATATATTTCTAGCTCTGTAATAACTTGTCGTGCGAATTACCTTTGTGTTTTTTTTTATTAAAGCACGCACTCGACTGGCGCCCTATAAATCTGTTGTTGGCTCTCCCACTTTACTGCTGTATGTACCTATCAATTGGCGGGAAATATTTAGGGGTTTCTCTTTTTATGTTGTCTTTTATTGGGAGCTACGATTCCTGGAAAATCGTTTCGGGAAAATCACGCGTCGAGATTTTTGGTGCTCCGACTTAGTGGGTATTACGGCGTTTATGTTTTTCATGGAATCAGAAATTGCTTGCTGCTGATAATATTGTGGCCTTGTGATATGTGAGGTATGGTTTTGGAATTGACGGCTTTGATTAGGTAGTTTAGAATGTGAGTGTTTAAATAGAGCTACATTATTTTACCGTAAATTGTTGATTGTATATTCGCTCAGTACCAAAAACTTCTTGGATGATTAACAATGTTAGAACAATTGTTTACCTAAATTATTTTTCCACAGTGTTATAGAACATAATATTTCTTAATTCACAAAGTTTTTATTAATCTGCGTGCCCAAACCAAAATAAAGACACATAGGTGGCATTTTATTTTCTCCCCTCCACTGCTCTATCCAGCCGAGCGAGTGAAAAGGTTAATTTAGAAAGTTAATTTCTTCGTCTGGCTGCCTTCTTCAATTCGCGTGATGTCCCATAAAGTTAAAAGCAGCTCCACCACCGGTCGGTGTAGAATATTAATGTAGTTTTTGTAAGAAGTAGTGGCTTGCCCTTGGGGGGCATTGTTGTCATCTTTCTGCTGTCTCGTCTTAGACAGGCTCCATTAGTTACAAATTCTCAGAATATAAATATTCGCACCCAGCAAGACACCGGCAAGATACAAACATCCATCTGTTTAATGGAATTAGAAAAAATGCACTTACTGGCAGCTCTGATGAAAGTGCAGATCACATCGGGATTCGCAGTAAGGACTCCGCGGATTACTAATGTAGGTTGTGGCAAAATCGGCTTTCAGGATTTTTAACGCGAACTAACGACATCGGTGCTGAGTCTTGAATGTGCAAGCGGCACTCGTCACTCGTACTATATTTTTTCCTTATGTTTTGATAGACAGACAACAGTGGAACCATAGTAATTGTAGCATCTAATTATTTGTGGGCAAAATTAATTTATGTAAATCGTAAACAGGACGATGAAATTGGAAGAGAGCGTCCAAGAATAATTTGGTTTCTTTTCTGAGTTTGGTAATCAAATTGTAGAACTTTATATAAGGATCGGTACACAACGATGAAAGCTGGCTGGATTTCAGTAGATTTATGGCGTAACAAGTAGTATTATCAATCTACAGCAGTCCACTGCTGGACATAGGCCTCTCCAAGTCCCGCTTCAGCTCGATTCTCGGCAACTTTCATCCAGCTGCTACCAGCCACACTGCGAAGATCGTCGCTCCACCTAGCCTGAGGGCATCCTACCTTACATTTACCGATTCGCGGTCTCCACTCAAGAATACGTCTACCCCAGCGGTCACCGGTTCTACGGCTAATATGGCCGACCAATTGCCACATCTTGCTTATTCTGTGAGCTATGTCAACCACTTGGGTTCTCTGTCGGATCATCTCGTTCCGGATTCTAGACCTCAGAGTGTCCCGTTTCGACTCTGTAAGTCATAACAGGCAGTACGCAGTGATTTAAGACTTTAGTCTTTAGGCTCTGCGGAATACGCGACGAGAAGACTCGACAAAGCTTCCCAAATTACTTGAGTCATGCAGTCATTTTCCAGCTACAGAAATAACTTTTCGAAATAAAGCAAAGACTACAAACTATCAAGCCTGTCATTTGAGGTTCTCAAACTGGAGCTACTGTTCTAATTTCGGGCCCCAGTCTAACACATCCTCGGACTGAAAGCAATCCATTAGCTATTGCTAGATTTTCATTATACTAGATTATCCGTCTCAGCCGTTCCAGACTACTTTTCACGCTAACTGACCCTTTCTTTGTATACGACATCACAATTCAATTAAACATTTCCTAGCCAGCTTGATTGTGGGATCCATTTTATTTGTTCCTCCCATGAATTATTCAACCAACCCATTTCTTTTGCCATCCTGTTTTGCCAACTATTCGTATTTCTGTAACAGTAACGTTAACGGTTTATTAAAGGTTTATGGTTATCTTTACGCTGTAATTATTTTTTGTTAGAATTATGTGATAAGGATGTTATTAATCCTGTGTTATACATTATACGTAGAACGTAGGTATATAGTAAAGGTAGGAAGTGGTTTTAGTGATACGCTTTGCAGTTTAATGCAAGTTGACTTTAGGCTGATACACCAGTAAAACAGTTCCGTGGTTGTGTTGGCTTGCCAGAGATTCACCATCTAAGCCACTGTCTTAATGACCTATTTGAAACTCAGGACTCGTCGTGTTTGTTCACGTCAATGCGACGGAAATGACTGGTTAAACCTTCAGATTAATATCATCGTGAGCTTACTCGCTAATGGATAACTGGCTTTATAACTTCAAAGCACCTAGTTAGAGGTACACGTAGTTTCGACGCAGTAAATCGAGAGACGACTAAAATCTACATCTCTATGGCGCTTACATTTTGTTTGCACATCACCTACGGATATCGACTCATGGTTTATTTTGCGAAGCCGGGTAGAATACATGAGTTTTCGAACGTTTGTTGATTTATTATTCATGAAACAACAGAAACATCGTTTTTTAGATTCGTTTCTATCTCCGCAAACACGCGTTCACATTCAATTAACACTTTTTCGTAGCGGATGCATCCAGGCCACCGGAAATTAAAAAACTGTGTAGTATAATGCAGCTATATAGAAAGTCTGTGCCTACTTCATGTTCTATGGGAATCATATATCATACGATACATAAATGGATTCGAAATTGAACGTTGTTAATCGGCCAGAGTTCACCCTGATTGGAGAGTACAGAGCATGCTCAATTAACAAAGAACGACTTATCTTTTAAGTCGCTATTAAAACCAGCTTATAGACGTAACTCTAACTAAATAACAGTGAACAGGTGCTCCTGAAGAGCAAACAACTACAACAACAGAGCCTCTAGAGATCACCAGTTGAATATAGAATTAATTTTACCTTTTACAAAGTCGTGGAGGGTTGCTGTAACAAACAGAATGTTCATATAATAATTACGTGGCCGCAATAAAAGGCTCGCAAACTAGGGTTTGTCGTGTTAGGCTTGTTATTTATAAATAAGGAGGTAGTTAATGTGGTCCACTGAGTATCCAATCCCGGTTACATTGTTACCCTGGAGATTAGATAGGCGCGATGATTACCAAAGTTTGATTGAGCCCCGTACGAACCCTTTCGAATCTCCTTGATTATGGCATAGGTAATTGGCGTCTACGGATTGGGTACACAGTTCACGGATCGAGTATAATGGGAGATAACGGTCGCTTTGTTGCTATTTCTATGTTGTGATGTGAGCGGGACTTTAATGCCTTAAGGTGTGGTACTGATTTAAGGTTACGACTGTCCCTTTACAGTGGAGATTGGATTTGAAATTTCTGTCGTGACAGTAGGATGAGAATCAGTTTATTGGTATGGCATGGTTATTGCTTATTTTAAAACCGACATGAAGAGATGACATATACCTACATTGAACGATCTGTACCTAACCTACAATGAGCAGAAAAATCTCACAACACAAAGAGAAAAATTCAGCTTACTTGAATAAAGAAGCCATTGTGTTAGAGTATTTATAGTGCAAATCAATATTATTTGCATTTCTCACATGCAGATCGGGTCAGTCTACACGCACCATTAAGCCCAAGTGCGGGACGGCGACATCCGCGCTGTGGTACCAAGGTGCAGTGAGTACCGGCCTTATTTGTTCTCCACTAGAGATGCTGTGGCCGTGTCCTGCCGATGTTTATTGGTTATTGCTTTACTTATTCAAGTTTTTCTGTTCACTTTATTTTTCTATTGAGATTCAAATTCTGCATTTCCATTCGATATTATTACTACATTATCTTTCTTCAAAACTAGCAATTCTCCATTATTGATATGGCAAAACTGTAACATAATGTAGCTAGTTGCTAAGCTGCCTTTTGGGGTTGACCTTCACAGCCCTGAGGGTATCGGCCATCCGCCTACGCGACCAGCCTTTAGTCGCCTTTTATGGCACCCAAGGGTTACAGAGACATGATATTCATTCTTACGCTTAGATAGTACATGTTCTTTCTTTATTTTTAAAGACCAGACTCCATTACATTTTCCTGAAGCAGACAGATTTTTCTCATGACTTTTCATGATATCTTTACTTCCATTATCAGATATATCTAACGATATTAGATAGTGTTTGTGTAACAAAACAAATAGAAAAGAATCCGATATAAACATGACATAATAGCCATGTTTTCTTACACGTCATAATCTTGTGTTTTCCAGCATCGAGTTCCGGCGGTGAGAGATCGAAATTGCTTTGTTTTGCTCCTTTTTACATATGTATTTGTGTTTACACAGCACTGTTTACACTTTTGTAAGGTTTGCCTTTTAGTTAATTAGTTTAGATGTTGGTAATCTATACTTATACAATAAAGCTAAAGAGTATGTTTGTTTTTAGGGTTCCGTAGTCAACAAGGAACCCTTATAGTATCGCCATGACCGTCTGTACGTCTATCTGACCGCGGCTTAGCTTAGAGACTCTTAGTTATGAAAGCTGTAATTTGACATTGTCATACATATTAATGACGCCAACATCATCTGCCTAGCCTTTTTCCCAACTATGTTGGGGTCGGCTTCCAGTCTTAGCGGATACAGCTAAATACCAGTATTTTACCATTTTTATTTTAGTTAGTTTCCCACTTTCGAGCTTCTGACGACCCGTAATGACTGTCAAAGATCTACAAATGACAGCCGGGACCAACGGCTTAACGTGCTTTCCGAGGCACGAAGGGGTCTTGGTATGTAAAGATGGTTCCACCACCCATCCACGGACCAACCGCGGCAAGCGTAGCTTAACCTGATCGATCGACCCGTGCGGCTGTTATTACTTAGCCACAAGCCCCGATATTAATGACGCCAACAAAGTGGTAAAAAAAATCTTGAAAACAATTTTTTTTTGTGTTCGTTTTTTGCACGTAAAGTTGGGATGCTATTTTTTCTCGCCTATCGCATGGTGTTGCGTATCGTTGGATAGGCTTATCAAAAATAAACGGTTTGTATAAACCATTTTTCGATTTAGGGATCCGTTTGCGTAATATTAACCTTTAAAGTGCAAATTTTTGTTAGAGTCAAGTGTCCTCCCCTGCCTGCTAAATGGTTGTTTTTGGCTATGTGAAAAAATTCATGGCAGTGGTATATATAACTTAATTAAAAGGAAAACTATCACAGCTAAGTTGGCTTTACAAGTTAACGAGTAATAGTCGACCAACTTACATTTGCAGTTGGAGAATTGACCGTGACGTATACCGATATACCTATAGGAGATCATATTGTATTTCAACTACAATGTTAAGTTTGTTTTTGGGATAAATTCATCCCAACTATGGACCTTTCATTGTGTGTGGTCCGAAACGCACTTGGCCGGTTCAGTAGTCATCATTCATCATCATTTTCCTGCCCTTGTCCCATGTTATTTGGGGTCGGCGCAACACGTTATTTTCTTCCATCCTCCCCTGTCAGTCGTCATGCTATCATTTACTTCTCTTTCATATTATTCCTCACACAATCCATCCATCTTTTCTTTGGCCTTCCTCTCCCTCTCCACCCATCGAACATTGAATGAACATGCATATTCATCACTCTTTTAGTCACATGCGTTTCATCCCTCCTCATCACATGCCCTTACCAAGCCAAACGATTTCCTTTCAACTTTTCTGTCACTGGCGCCACTTTCAAGCTGCCCCTTATATATTAATTTCTTACTTTATCCATTTTCGTCACTCCACACATCCATCTCAACATTCTCATCTTCTCATTAACCAGTAGTATTCTTGCATTTGATATCCCAATTCTGAGGTAGGTTATAGATTATTTAACATCACGCTACGGGCCCTTAGGAAAAAAAGTCAGAAAGAACGCTAAGCTAAAATGAAGTAACGGGTCACAGCTATAGGATATATTTCATGTTAAAATAAGAAATTTTACGCCGACGAAGTCGCGGGTAGAAGCTAGTCCATCATAACAGTTTGCAAAGGAGGTTTTCATGAATTCAAAGTAAATAAGAAAAAAGATAAGTAATTAAGTAAATATTTGCATCAAATGGATAACTTTTCCAAACTGTCTTTGAAACAAGAACAAGGAAACAAAAGAAAACTTTTCTTCACCTAATCTTTTGCAAATTGATTCGGGAGTTAGAGATAACCGCTGCATTTTACGGTCAAATGATTACAGTTTAACAAAGTAGGAGCCGTGCTTATTGGCTGTTGGGTTTTTGGTTAATTTTAGCCTGTTCAACAGTTACATTATTAATTATTCGGGGTGACTTCGAATGTTCAGTTTAATTTGTAAAGATTTTTATCTAACAATAATGTTCGAACACTGTATCGACCAATTAAATTAATCTCATGTTTATTTGTTTCCATATATATTTTCTTCTGGTTTTCCTTGGATGAAAAGATAAAAGAGCAAACCTATAAATTAAATTAAATTAAATTTTTACTTATCGTTTCATATCAGCGCGTAAATACTCCCAGAAAGGGGGTTGCCAATGCTCGGCTCAAGGGGAAAATGCTATTATAACAACTATTTACGTTTGGCAGAAAAAATGGCAATCACAACTTGCTTTTATTAGCAGACGTCATCCTGCTCTTTTCTTGATGTTAACCCTAAGTACTCACTTTTTCACTTTTTCACCCATGGGTGAAAATATTGTGGCCAAACCTTCAGTTTATAGATATTTATTTTCTCAAAGAATAAATTTAAGAAAATCTTTGCTAAATTTACAATAGGAAATGGTTTATTAAATATTACGACATGCAAAATATTGAAGTCCCAGAGTCCATTGTTTCACCACTGTGTGGATCGCCCGGATGACACGGTGGAGCATACGGTGGAGGTCTGCCCGACTTGGGCAGAGCACCGCTGTGTACTCGTAGAGGCGATCGGCGGCAGAGATCTCTCGCGTTCGGCCCTGGTTCAGGCCATGGTACGGAGCGAGAGGGCATGGGTAGCCGTCACCTCCTTCTGCGAAGCAGTAATGCTCGCGAAAGAGGAGGCGGGACGGTTGAGTGAAAGGCAAATTTCGCGCCCTCTCGCCCCTAGCCGCCGCAGGAGACGCCCTGGGCGTCGGGAATCCCAGGCGGATTTCCGGCCACCGTTAGCGCGAGCTTGCGGACTATGAGCGATGGGTAGCTCGCCGTCCGATAAGGGCCAGGCCCAAGTCGACGGCGCGTTGTGTTCCACGCGCGCCTTAAAGAGATGTCAGCACAAGTGTAGGGGTCCACTAGGGCCGATTCCTGCCGTGGTCGCGTGGAAGTTTAAAAGGGTTACCGAGGCCCCTCCCTGGCAACACAGGCAACGGAAGGAATACGGGTGGGTTTTAGTCAGTAAGAGACTGACACACTCTCCCAGTCCGTCCGGAGCGGGAGAAGTTATTTGATAATTTCCCACACAAAAAAAAAATCCATTGTTAAATAAAAAAAAGTAATTGCCTAATATAAAACTGAGGCTTTTGGAACGAAGTTCCTTATCGCACGTTATACTCTGCACACTTGGCCAATGAGAGTTAGACTGAAAAAAGTGACACGACACTTATGTTATGTACGTAACAAAAGTGTCGTGACGGTTAAAATGTTACACTTTTTTCGAGCTAGCTTTCATTCGCCAAGTGTGCACAAAAGCAATAGGAAATTCAGTCCAAGCGGATGTCCCACGACACCTCTCGACTGTTCTTTTAAAAGGTGAATATGCTTGAGCTCTCTTTGACCATTTTTGTTAAGTTATTGTATAGCCGAACCCCTCAAACTGGACAGTTTTCTCGCCGTACCATTTTCTAAGCTTCTAACACTTGATACTTACTTGTATGTCGCCCTTATCACGTGTACTTGTATATCTGTGATGTACCTATGTTAACGTTCGCCACTATACAGAATCTATTTGCGACTATTCTTTTCATGTGCTATATATTCTGTTGCTAAATAAAGCCTACATTTCTAATCAGGTTATTAACCGCATAGTTCCCTACATCGAGTTTCCCATTTGATTTCGATCACTTGTTTATCGAAAACAGATAGGGCATTGCAGAGTCCGTTGTGGTCTTGCCAATTGCAGTTAAGTGCAACTGATAGCCAAATATTAGCTCAGTTGTTAGACATTAAGTGATATGACGCATACCTACATGGGCTCTTACTGTAGTACTTAGTAATCGTTCTATTGATATATGAACCAACCGCACTGGGCCCGCGTGGTGGATTACGGCCCAATCCCTCTCACAGAGAGGAGGCCTGTGTCCCAACAGTGGGGATATTATAGGCTGATTATGCTTATGCTATTGATATATACCTGTATTATTGGTTCCACCTGATACTTGCCTATGTAGGGTGGTGGGTATTCTGAATTAAATCTGAGTTTTTAAGAAGATGCTGCTTATCACACGTTCATGCCGAGGTGCGGGGCCCGCGTGGTAGATTAAGGCCCACTCCCTCTCACAGAGAGGAGACCTGTGTCCCAGCAGTGGGAACATTATAGGCTGATTATGTTTATGCCGGGTGCACCACCGATGGAGCACGGATTCTTCGCTGATATGGCGGCGTATGCCACCAGTGGCCACATTACACTAGACTTTTAATGTTCTAAGAAATTCCTTTGCTGCCTTGAAAGAACGTGTTGTAGTTAACGATCCCGCCCCGTAAAATTGACAAATATTCATAGTGTATCTCAGGAGTTGGACATTGTTAGGCAGGACTTTTGGTTTATGGGGCGGTGATGTACCACCGGTGACCATGTGAAGATTTGCCCCGTAGGACAGCATATAACATGTGGTCCGGTCTGAACGTGTTAACGAACATTATTGTGTGTTGGTACAGCTTGTAGTGATTTTATCACACGTTTTCCGGAAAGTAGAATAGGCTACCTCATATTATTATATTTCCGAGAATTCGTTTTTTTTTTCTTTCTTTAAATAAATGACTACTGGTCCACATTGGCCTTGAATTGAAAGAGCTGGAATTCATGGGGAGAGGCCTTTGTCCAGCATTGAGATAATGCAGGCAACAGTAACTGTTGATAAACTTAACCGTCAAAATAATTATACATGTGTAGAATTTGCTATTTTAAGCATCAGGATTATTTTGACATTTGTGCCTAATTGAGAATCTGGTATTTTGCGCCTAAGCCATTATATTGTGCCGCTTTATTTTTTTTACGAAATGGCCCTTAATCATGAAATGAAGCTGGTGTCTGTTTGTATCGACGTTGCTATAGAGTAGCGATATAGGGAGTATGTGGTACCTACCTATATACTCGTTGACGCGCCACGCCTGAAGCGTGAAAGACTTCATACTCGTACGACATTAACGCATGAAACTACACCCATCAAAAGTGTCTAGGGATCAAGGTATTTTTTAAATGTATTCTATTGCCCTATTGAAATTAAATAAAAATATCTATTTAGATTGATTAAATAAATATTTTCATGTACTCTCTGCTTTTCGATTTTTGCTTATGCTGGATTTTTAACCTTAATTAATCCTGATATTAAAATATGATAAAAAATATAAAAAATAAAGTATTTAAAGGTTTTAATTGCGTAAAATAAACAATTAGTAGTATGTATTTCCGCCGCTAACGCGTATAACACAATCGCAGCGATTGGCATACTCAATATGAATTCATCCAAATCACGTTGCGGAATAGCCGCCCACGTTCGTTGTAACAGGCGAAAAAGATTTTCTGGTGTGTACGGCATCCATATTTGGTAGTGTTCTTCTTTGAAGCATATCCCATGCGTGCTAAATGGGATTCAAGACTGGCGATTCAGCAGGCCATGGTAGGACGTTGATATTAGCTGCGGCAAGTGTGTTTGCAACGACTCTGCCAGTGTGGACATGCATCATCATGCATAAGCAGAAATGAAGCACCAAAGTGAATCCACAACATCTGATCGTTTCAGCGTAAATCTGTGCATTGAGGTTGCCTCTGATCCAAATCAGTTCGGTACTTCCGCCGATCCATAAACCCGCCCATATTATGATTGTTCGACCACTGTATGAATCAACTTCCTGGCTTGATGTTAACGTTTTTGGCATTCAGGGGGAATTAATTCTAACTCTAACTTCCAATTAAGTAAAAAAACAATTTGTACCCCCAAAACTTTTGAACTTTCTACTATATCAATATTCTTGCCTAAGGATTCTACGTTTACCAAAGCTTTGCTCCTAACACGAACATTAATTTTAAAATTATTTATAAAAAAACAACTTTCACAAGCAGCTATTAATATATTTAATTTACGTTTTAAGCTCTCCATATTGTCAGCAGCTATAATGGCACTCGTATCGTCAGCAAATATTATCAAGTCAGCCTCTAGGTAAAATATTTTTAATTAATTCAGTTAGATCGTTAAATATTATAAAGAAAAAGGGTAAAGAAAATCTTAGAAATATTATAAAGAAAAAGGGGCCCAACACCGAACCCTGTGGAATACCTCTAGTTACAGTAAATAATTTCGATTTATGACTTTCTTCCTATACCTTCGTGAAGTGATTTAATCTCGACGTACTGTTTCCTATTGGTCAAATAAGAACTAAAAAGTTTTAAAACATTTTCTTTTATACCGTAATGCTCTAACTTATCCATTAGAATGCAATGTTCTAGAGTATCAAACGCAGAACAGTAAGTCTAGGAATAAGCCAGCAACTTTAAGTTTATTGTTCAGCTTATTTATTAACGTTATTAACTAACGAGTCTATTGTATCTAGTATCCCTTTATTTTTTGGTATCCAACGGTTTATTGATTTTAGACTAATAAAAAGACAAATAAAACTTACTATCACTTTTTCAAAAAGTTTGGATAGAACCGGTAACAGTGAAATGGGCCTGTCAAAGTCAAAGTCAAAGTCAAAGTATTTTATTTGTCGAACATAGGTAAATTATGGTACATGGTATAAAAATTTGCATTGTATCACTATGTTTTGCCTTGCAAGGCGTACAAATTAGGCATAAAAAAAAAAAAACTACAAACTAAATAAAACTGTTTCAAACAAGTAACGTCGTAAACAGGACAGAATAACAAGTGGATCGGACATTTTATTTAATGCTTCTATCATCTAAAAACTCATTGATAGAGTAGTAAGCCCTTTCAATCAAGAATTTTTTAAGTTGCGATTTAAATTGGTTTATGTTGGTCATGCTTTTTAAAGTTTTTGGCAGTTTATTAAAAATCTTAAGACCCATGCCGAGACAACTCTTTGAGAAAAGTGCAGTATTGTGTTTTTTTGACTTTAGTGTGCTTTGGTGACGTCTAGTATTAAGTTTTTCAAATTTAGAGAGATTCTCCTTAACAAATATTGACATTTCATAAATATAGAAATGTCAATATTTGTAGATTTGATGGAAGCGTAAGTATTTTTAAACTAACGAAAAATGGTTTGCAACTTTCGGTGGTTCTTAACAAACATATGGCTCGAAGACATTGTTTTTGGGCCTTAAATGCCATTTCTCTATTGGTAGAGTTGCCCCAAAATATTATGCCGTAACGAAGAGTTGTGGAGACATATGCATGATATGCAGTAAGGACAGTATTACGATTTGCAACTTTATTTAAATTGTGTAAAGCATAGCAAAATTGATGAATTTTTTTAATCATAGTTTCCATGTGTGTTTTCCATGTCATGTTTTCGTCTAGCCAAATACCTAGAAATTTGGTTCGTTCGGTTTTAATAATCTTATTTTGGTCATAATTAATGTCAAGAATTTCAGGATTAGTTCTTTGTTTAAATGTCATTATTTGAGTTTTATTAAAATTAATCTGTAAGTTGTTATTATTTAGCCATTGAATTATTAGACTTAAGCTACTGTTTATGTCATTTTCATACGAGTCCCTATTTTTACCAGAAAATACTATAGTACAGTCATCAGCAAATAGGGTCATAGGATGTGGTATGGTTTTCGGAAGGTCATTTATATAGCATAAAAATAATAAAGAGCCAAGCACACTTCCCTGAGGCACACCATAGTAAATTTGTCTCTCTCTCGATTGGTCATTAATTTCAGTTTTAGTTTTAACATCGACTGCTGAAATACTAGTTACCTGTTTTCTGCCAGTAAGGTATGACTTTATTAAGTCTAAAACTTTGCCCCTAATGCCATATTTATATAGCTTATTTAGAAGGATTCCATGGTCAACAAAATCGAAAGCCTTAGTCATATCCATAAATAAGGCTGTTACAGGTATTTTTTGGTTGGTCCATATTTGTAACTATTTCATTGATCAACTCATAAATGGCCATGTTTATATTTTTACACTTTCTAAAACCATACTGCTCTTTAGCTAAAATGCCATTTTTTTCAAGAAACATGTATATACTGTTATAAATAACCTTTTCAATTATTTTGGAAAATATTGAAAGAAGAGCAATGGGTCTGTAGTTCTGTATATTTTGAGGATCATCCTTTTTATGTAGTGGTTTGATTACGGACAGTTTTAAGTCTTCGGGAAAAACACCATGTTCTATACATAGGTTCGTAATAAAGCTAAAAACCGGTGAAATTTCAACAGCTACGCTTTTTATTATCTTAGTCTCAATGTCATCAAAGCCAGAGCTATTCGTATTTTTCAGAGTCGTAATTATTTTATAAATGTCAATTGGTGCTGTGGGTGACAAGAATAATGAATTCATGTTTGAATTTGTTACTGTTATTTTATGGTCAGAATTGTTTGTTGGCTGTATTTGGTCAATAAAATGATTATTAAATAGTTCTACAATGTCAGTTGGATTTGTTACATATTTATTGTCAATAAGGAGTTTATAAGGACTGTTCCTTGGAATGTTATTTTTTGATGAGTTTATAACCCTCCAGGTTGCTTTAGTTTTATTTACAGCGTTATTGATAAAATGGCTATTTTGCGATTTTTGGGTCAATTTGATAATTGTTTTTAAACGTTTGGAATAGGAATTATATCTTTGTTTATTGCATACATTTGGATGCCGCCTGAATGTCCATAGCATCTCACGTTTACGTTTAGAGCACAGTTTAATGCCTTTTGTGATCCATTTCTGTGGTTTAGTAGTTACATTTTTTATTTTCTTTAAAGGGAAACACAGATCATAAAATAATTTGAACAAGTTATGAAATTCTTTAAATGCATTGTTTGGATCTTTGCGGCTATAAACACTATTAAAACTAAGACTCTGGAGAGCCTCTTTAAATTTTTTGACATTTTCCTGACAAAAATCGCGTTTGTAAGAGAACCAGTGTGTGATCGTGCAGGTCTTTTTGACGGGACATTTTATAATTTGAGCTGTATGGTCAGAGACGGCTAGCTCCATTACCTCACATACACTTCCTCTTACATTGTGTATAATATTGTCGATGCATGTACCGCTATCTAGCCGGGTTGGTTCACGCACACCTAATTTCATATTAAAACTATGTAAGAGATTTTGAAATTGCATTGACATTTTCGTGTTTTTTAAAATATCGATGTTAAAGTCTCCGCAAATCAGCACCTTTTTTTTGGAATTGTGAAATATTTTCATTAAGATTCCATCAAAGTTATAGAAAAATTAAGTTAAAGAGTCGATATTATTCTTAGGAGATCTATAAATACAGACTATAATTACTTGATGTTCGATTAATTCAATTGCACAAGATTCCAAGATACAAGAACTGCAATATTCTTTTAAGTCGAGAATTTTATACGGATGTTTTTTATTTACTAAGATGCATGAGCCACCTCTCCGGGACTTTCTTGCATAGAAGGTAGCGAGAGTATAATTTGGAATACAAAGATTGCAATGGTCCTCTTCTGTCATATTGTGTTCTGTAACACAAAGTACATCCACATGTTTACCAAGGCTAACAAGATCATTTATATGTAAGCTTAATAAGTCCGATTTACTTATTAAACCGTTTGTGTTTTGATGAATAACATGAATATGGTTATACAAGAAAAATATTTTGATTGTTCCCAGCTTCAGGAGTATCTATTTTATGAGAGACATTGTATATACTATTGGAATTGGAAAAACAATTATGAAAGGTCATGGCAATATCATATTTTACATTGCAAAAAATATTGTTAATATCAGTATTATTAATCACACCATTAAACTTAGAAAACATTGTATAATCAAAGGCTAGATCGTAATTAGAGTCATATAGATATGCATAGTTGTGTATCTGAATGTCATTGTATAACAGGTTATTGAACAATTCTACTCTTAAGTTGTACATATTAGAGTAATAGCTGTATTTATACGTAGGTAAACATATTATAATATTTGTGTTATTCACAGCCACAAGTTTTTCACGCAAGTTAAAAATTAGATCATGATAGTTAAATAGTTAGAACTCTGGCTAACTTAAATTGGTCAGGAAAGACGCCTTCATTGACGCAGTTATTTATTATTTCAGATATTGGGTAT
Source organism: Atethmia centrago (assembly GCA_905333075.3). Classification (NCBI taxonomy): domain Eukaryota; kingdom Metazoa; phylum Arthropoda; class Insecta; order Lepidoptera; family Noctuidae; genus Atethmia; species Atethmia centrago. The sequence goes on along the minus strand of HG995371.1, from coordinate 18,493,180 downwards.
GCCAGCATATCTATATTATCTTTGATTACGCTCACCGGTATTTCATCGTATCCAAATGACTTTTTACTATCCATACCTTTACCATTTTGTAAATCTCTATCGGCATTATCAACTCTGTCCGTATTTTCAATCAAATGCTTCTTAGCCAGTTCTGGATTACCAGTGTTGTAAACCTTTACTGTTGTCAAACTTTTCCGCAAAAATGTTAGCAATGTGTGTGAGGTTAAACATTATTTTATTATAATATTTAAGTATTATATTATCATTTTATAAATTATTGTCAATTTTTTTCCGAGTTTTATTGACTATTTTTGAAAATTCTTTGCTAGAATTAGCTGCTTTATTTATTCGATTAGTTACTTCCTTTTTTCCTAAATCTGACTTATGACTTCATGTCTTATAATATACATAGAAATGTAAATATTAGAGGTATACCTAGTATATTTCATCAAATACAGCAACTTATTTTAGAAATTGTCACATATTCTGATTATTGAAATCCTTCTTTTGAGGAAGTTGAACACAACAGTCAGCTTTTTCGAGATTAGTACCTTGGCTGGTGGTTTGAACAACTTGGCTATATTTAAATGATCATGAGCAAACTTCAACCTCTTGCACTTGTGATGCGTGGTCGACCAGTTTTCTTCAAACAAGAAGTCGTTCTATTCTTTATATAGTGCTGAATGATAGATTGGACTGTAGACCTGGGAAGTACCTATCAAGTCTTTAGATATTTGGTAACTTGATTTGCCAGCATCAACCCCACTAACTATTCGCTTTTGAAGCTCTTCACACACGGGTTTGCCACGACCCATTGTTATTTGAAAACTAATGAAAGAAACTGAAATTTTCAGAATTTATACTGTCTTATTTGACAAATGACACAGAATTACTTTTACAAATTTAAATTATGCAACATAATTGTACAAAGAAGGAATAATCTTATTTAACTCATCGATAGACGAACTCTTTTGCATCGATTAACAATTAGACGAACTATTTTGCTTATAACTTCTTCGAATTTAAAACAGGATATGTATAAATTTAAAAAGCTGTAATAGTTTATTGGTTCGTAATTAAAAAAAATGGCATAAGTAACGCGACATGTGATAGTAGAACAGCTTAATATTTTATATAGATATACAAAAATAATGAAGTTAGAAAAAATTTCACAGAGAAAATTTCACACTAGACGAACTATTTTGTATCGGGCTCGTATATAAGTACATTTTTAAATGATCAAGAACAAACAGTATAACAGTTTAAATTATACTGTGGGAGACTGGTGCCTAAGCTAGGCGGAAGGCCTGTATTTCAGGACACCAAGTCTCCACCCCTTCGGAAGCAGTTACATTTATTTAAGATTGTGCACTCGACTCGACTAGACAAATGCGGTAAGTTAAATAAAATCAGAAAAAGATAACACTATAGATTATTACTTATTCTAGGGTTAATATGTGTGTGGGTGTGTGTGTGTCAGCGTGGTGTGTTTGGGTGCGTGCATGAAGGGCTGAATGCACAGAATGATAATATATATAAATATATCAATACCTATAGGTATTTAAATAATGTATTATTTATTTTATGTTATTTTTTCTCACTTTGACACGTTTGTATTTTTGGTAACTACACTACTTTTTGGTTATAATAATAATAATAATAATACCATTTATTTCAGGCGTCACAGGCCCATAGAAAAAATACCTTAACCTAAAAACATACATATTTTAATATACTTGAAAAGTATGTTAATAAATATCTTAAAACTATGTTAGTAGCACTTCACTTCACTAGCTTGTACTTGTGCTGTCTTGTGTACTTGTCCGCGGAAGCGACGGAACACCACGTCCTGCGGCCAAAAGTCCTCTTCCATGACGACGGACAGATAACAATTCGGTACTCGCACCACAAACGCCTTGAATTTGACGTTGCGGTGTGACTCCAGCATCTGCACCCTCGGCGAGTACCTGGTCTTCTGGCGCACGTACTCCACGATGTCCTCCGCCTTAGTGGTGTAGTGTAGGCGGGAGATGTACACCGGTGTGTTCGGCTTTGCGGCACGCAAGCTAATTTCTGGTTGTGTAGGTGCTTTGCCACATCGGTTCTTGATTGGTCGCGATCGGCGCTTCCTCTGCTGTGTCACGAAACCCTCAACATCTGGTCTGTTCGGCGCTTTTTCTGGCATAAGCAGCATACTTGAAGCGCCTGGGGTACTCGCGGTAACGCTAGCGAAATCCTTTTGTAAAGGTTTCGCCAGGGCTGCAGACACTGGCAGCGGGACGGGGCGAGGAGTTCGGGCAGCGTTGCATGGAGGAGCTACATACTATAGCTATAGTAAAACCAGCTAGATACAAATAGTATACCCTAAGAGATTTTATTACAAGTTCATACATACTATAATGCGAAAAGACTTTTTCCCCAACCTAATATTATAATTCCTAGGTACTTTACCCTATTTGCTTTTTGTAGGCGAGTGCAGCCACATGTGTTGTAATTTTGGTTAGAGCAGGAGTGGGCAGTTATAGAAAGCAATGGAGTTGTTTGAGTTGTGTGTGTGTAAGACTTTAGGGAAAAAGCAATGTAGGAACTTTGTTTTTCCGCGTTTAGTATGAGAACATTACAATGCAACCACATCATTACAGCGTTAAAACCATGCATGTGCATGAGCATGTGCGTAAACTTCGTGCCATGAGTCTGCGCTAAAGAGAAGGGCAGTATCGTCTGCAAAAGTTATAATTTTACCCTTGGGGACGGTGAGCATGCCCAGCTCGTTAATGTATATGAGAAAGAGAGTCGGACCGAGTACGCTACCTTGTGGCACACCATAGGTGACGGTGAGCTCTTCGCTGACCATATCATCAATCTTAACGAATTGGGTACGCTCACTCAGGTTGTCCTCATAAAGCTTGAGTTGAATTACTTATGCCTATTTTTTTCATCTTGTGAATAAGAATGTATATTCGCATGAGTAATGTGTAGTCGCATGAGGTCTTGAAATCTTCGCCTCCAATTTGGATGACACAGTAATCCTGACGGATTAATTCTCTTAGTATATCCTCTAATCTGTATATTAATTGTTCTACGCCACAGTTTGTTTTTATGTAAAGTATATTTGAAAAGTATCGCCAATTAATCTGGTAGCAATTGGTAGAATTTTGCTGCTTGAGTTGCTACTAAGGATCACAAGCTTCTTGTCCTTTTCATTCATTAAAATAATTACTATTTCTAACTTTCCTTTTCTCTCTACTTCTCTCTTCTACCATATTGTGCCCGTCCGCAACAGCACATGTTTTAGCTCTGGCTGCATCCACAGTATCCCTCTTCAGTTCATGATGAATGGCAGTTGCACAGACATTACAATTACTTTTCATTAATACTGCAATACGGTCCGTGAGGGCCGCTATCTCAAGCTGTGCAACCTTTAATTGCTGCTGTAGTTTAACAATTTATTGTTCCAAGGAGGACACATTTACGTAGTTATTGGTGTCGACTTGCAAACTGGATGACAGCAAAGGGCATGGTGTATGTAAATATGTTGTGTTGATTTGCCAGAGATTGTCTCATTTTCTTATCCGGACTTGTAAATAAGGACTGGCATAAAGATTTTAATGTTTTATTTTCTGTTGTTAACTTACATATTTGCTTCTGTAGATCTGTATTTTCTATAAATATATTTCCGAGTTCATTTTCAGTACTCTCGCGTTTTAATGTGAGCTGAGAAATTGTCGTTTTCGTTTCTGAGGCTAATACCAAGTCAGACACAGTACCGTCAACACTCATTGACAATTTATTGGGAGTATAAGATTCAATAGATGTTTCGCAATCAGTCAGTATGTGAGAATCAAGTAAATCAGTAGTATTCTGAACCAAAGATCGACGTTTCAACGCTTCATCATGTACTACATCCTTAGTTCTTATTGGTTGTTTTGACGGTGAGGGTGTTTTTGTAGAAGTTGTTTTGTTCCTCACGGTAATATTGGTTGTATAGTTGGTACTAGCGTATTTTTTAATTCTGATGCACGCCTTACATCTCCACTTTTGTTTTGCTTCCGCGTCCTTGAGGCGATAACGTTTGTTCCGGGTAACCATCGCAATCCAATTCATACCTGTTACGAGTATCACAGGCAGAACACAACGCGGGAAAGTTCTTTGATAATTTCCCACCCAAAAAAAAAAAAGACAGAACACAAAGCAGTACTTTTTGTATTTACCAATTTCTTGCATTTATGACACGTTACTCTAGTAGTGCTGCCATTTTGCAATGACTTTTTGCAGTTTGACATGAGGTTACAATTTATTCAAGCGCTCTTTTCGTTATATATAGTAACCACCAGACTTGTTGTACTCATTTCTTTATAAATTATAAATACGATTTTTGGAATTTACAAAAAGTGTGATGTTGTCACTGTCACTTTTGGTGTGTGTGGTTTGAACTCACGACCATTCATGTGTGGCTAGTTAAATTGCAAAATTTGACTTGCGAGTATGTTAGCCACTAACCTAACCGAACATCTTAATATTGCACCAAGTTTGTTGATCAGTTGCAGCAAATAATTTTGTTAAGTCCGATATTATGTTGCGTGAACGTTAAGATTTAAAACAATATGTGAGTCACTTTTGCACTTCGTTTCGTTATAATTGGTTTCTTTTGTGGTCGTTTTGAAGAATTTGGCTCACAATTATTACAAGGTTTGCAATCTTTTGTTTATTTGGTTTGTTGTATTTTTTTCATATTTATTATTATAAGGCAAAGTTTATTGTTCAAAGCATATAAGTAAAGTAAATGTATTTAGTTCACAGTTTGTGTATGAATTCCGTGGATAACACTGTCACTTACTTATGTATTAGGTGATGTTTTAATGGTTCACTTAGGTTTTGTTCAGTTATCAGTACTAATAGTATTTTTAACTTTTTTTTAATAACAGAGCGTTTGTTTTTACTTTAGACTAGATGCACCGCCCGCGTGCAATTCACGAGTTGGTACACGTAGTAGGCTTCGGGAACGGAGATTGACTTCATGCAAGCGATTTCTTATGGCTTGATCGCTTATTAACCCTGAAGTGCTATGAGGAGTCGTAACCAACATCATCGCGGTCATTGTACGGTATCGTCGAGCAGTAATTTGTATATAATGATCTTGTCTGCGTGTGGTGATGCAAGCTCGTCCTCCATGTCACTCTGCCACGCTGTCAGTGATGCGGTAACGTGTTTAAAGGCGACTTATAACACTCTACGTAGTGCCCAGAGCGATTGCCACAGCACGTTGTACCAGCTTCTAACATATCTACGGCTCTGATCATTTCTTATCAGCTCAAATGACGTCTTCTCTCCATAATAACTTTCTTTTGTGTAATTCTACTAAGAAATATGGCAGAAATTTTACAGATTTGGCCTCAAACCCGTTGAAGGATTAAACATTGTTATACAGTGATTATAGATTGATTGTATAGTAATACGACTTACAGAAGATTTTCACCTATTGACCAATATTCAAAAACTATTCCCTTTTCAAATGACGAAATTATAAAAACTATCCATAGGAGTTACAAAAAGATTAAGTAATTAAAAAACTGTTTTTTTTGAACTAGCAAAAACGTGCTTCATCCCTAAACACTTTTGATGTGTGTATATTTACGCTTGGCAGTAAATGTATACAGCGTAACTAAGGACCAGTACATAGTATTGGTTTAATTAAATGAATTCAATGGAATATTGGTTTTACTCCACACTGATGTTAGGATCGTCCAATTAGACACACAACTAGTACCTATTGACTCATTATGCGTACTAAAATCCACGAGCACCTAACATTATACACAAAAGCTACGACATGTAGCCCGTAGCGAGGGCTAATCCGCCGAAATTCACACTAATACGCCTGGAAAGCATAGTGAGTCAATTTCTGGTATAAATTTGCATTTATGACTGGACTCAGTCCAAGCTGCCTGCGGCGATGACAGCTACATCACTCATCCTATCTCTGTACTTAGTCTGGTCGTCCGCACATACGCACCTACTTCACATACATATAAGCCACGGCACCTGAGGTCACAGAATATAGTTATCTGCGCTGCCGTGCCCGTGTAATCAGTTACTTACGTACACCTGCCATATTATTGCGGTCTGATTACATAGCAAACATGAATTGATAGTGCTAAATTATTGTCATTGTTATAGATGATGTCATGAATAACACGGTCCCATTAATTGCACTTACATTGTGGTGATAATAGCTATTACATTTTTTTTTTTGTTTTAGGTTAAAACGTAAGTTCATTATTTTTGCAGGATATCAAGAAACGCGAGACCAAATCAAGTAGTCTCTGAAATAGAAAATCGAAAGAGCGGCGGAATTTATTAAAACGGGTATAAACTTACCTACAGAAGATCCGTTGCTGGAGCAAGTTCTAATCTAGTCGAGACAAAGCAAGCGTAGCGGGGGGTTACAATACACGAGCCAAATGCAAAGCTTTATTTAGTTTAAGACGCCATTACACGGCTCATATAAACTGTCAAAGTTCGAGGACGCCGAGGGTCGTCGGAGCCACCGCTTTCCTATCCTCCTTTCAACTTTATGCAACCGATCGAGATTTTTACCCGTTTTATTTTACTACTCGTTTTTACGCGCGATCAATTTAATGGTAGCTTCTTCAGATGCTTTCATTTTAAAATTGTTATTGTTTATGAACGTAATCTCTACGGTTATACGATTTGTTTATTTCGATATGTGTTGATCTTAAAATATAGCCCGCGGCTGTTAATCAACCTACGGGTTATAATTATAGATACCTACTTATATTTTTGTAATATCTGGCCACCCAAAGCCTTTAAAACCGTCGAAGATGAAATACATAAATAAATAACATTATTCGAGTTTATATAAGAAAGAAAAACTTCGATACATGCAATCAACGTAATAGAACATCTGCAGAGAGGTTTCAAACAATACAACACAGGAAGACCATCCCTGCGTTCATGTTATAATATTTGGAGCCGCAAAATAAAATGTCACCCGCTAAAAAATGGCGCTGGAGAAAAGAAAGATTAGTTATTGCGGGCACATAAACCGGTGCGGTGCAATTACTGCGTCTGTCGTACAGACGTCGCGCCGCCGCCGTGCCTAGCTGACTCCCTCATATTTGTCTCACCTCACGACACCTGACACACAATTTAAGTAATTTGTTTTACTCATACGGTCCCTTATTGTAAAATATGCCCTATCCGCATGACACTCGTTCTATTTATCAAAATAAGTCGTATCGTATTCGTATCCCCTTTCAACAAAGAATTTATTCGCTGTATTTGAGTAAGTACCAGTGCAAACGGCTTCTTCTCCCTTGATTTTTCTTTCGTTGTTTGTTGTTTCTTTCAATCCCCTAATCAAGTTTACAGCTTGTCTATGTATTCGGCTGCCTCCAGCTCCATCGATCTGAAACAACAAATCCAAAGGAGGTGTTTAAGCGGTGAAATATAACAGAAATTCGATACACAACGCGACCTTTTCGAGTTACACAGGTACAATATATACGTGAATAGATTATAGAGGGATTTTGACCAGCGATACGAGAAATTTAATATAGAAAAACGTACCGTCGAGAATGGGCAAACATAAAGGTAGAAACAAATCATTGGCAACAAAAATTGGGCAAAAGTCATTTATGTATCGTTGATAGCGTTGTGGAAAAAATAAATATTTAGTTTGAGTTTCCGGCTCTGTTCGAAGACAAATGTATTTTCTATACTATTGGTTCAAATGTTTGACGTATTATTTCCCAAGAAATAAGGCAGAAATCTACGCACCTACCAACAGCCAGTTTTGTACTCCTTTTGTGTCTTTGCTTTGCTCAGTTAAAATAAGCTAAGATAAATAAGTACCAGTACTAACTAACGAGCGTAGGCTCTACATTATTACATGTCAGGGAGATAATTATTCAATATTTCTACTGTATATTAAAATAGGTAGGTTCATTAGCACTTAAGTATGAACCATGAAATATGAACGTAGAATTCCTACAGTAAGTATACATACTTACAACCATCGTCAGGGTATTTGTCGAGATATTTATATTCGTAGCCTGATTTTTCAGGGCAATTGACTAGCAACAGGCTGTTATAAATCTATAGCGAAAACCAGCCCTGAATCAGTGTTGCCAGATTTTTTTAGGACAAAGTGGGATTTTGAAACCTTTTGAGTAAAATAACATAATAAAAAATCTTTATTTTTAATTTTTACTACTTATACTTTTATTAGTTTTTCAAATAAAGTTTACATTGATGATAGATAGCCATAGAAAATGTATTTAAATGAAAATACGTTACTTTACTAATATAATAACAACCGCTCCGTCGAGCAATCCCTGAAAAGCGGGACTGAGCCTGTCCCATGCGGAACATTTAATTTTGGGCTATAAATCGGGACGTCCCTCCAAAATCGGGACGTCTGGCAATTCTGGCCTTGAACCTGAAAGCATCAGTTTGCGGGACAAGACGTAAGTTTGAATCCAGCATAAGTAGGTACAACAATATTTTATTTGTTTGTGATCTTTATTAGATCTTATCATGCTGGAAAAATCCTAGTGTAACGCGTTTATTAATTACTAGCGACCCGCCCGTCTGCGTCGCAGGGGTTTCACGAATTTACAAAACATCGAGCCTTTTTTATGTAGGTTCAATATTAATGTAGGTACTATACCAACAAAGTATATATTATGATATAGGAACGCATACGCGTTCTCATTTGCCCAGGTGTAACAGACTCGTAAAATTACAAATAAAAACACATCACTGCGCTAACACTGGATTTAATAATCGATTCCCTAAATGTTTTTACACTTGTACACAACAATAATCATAAATCTCGCAAATCCATTTCAGCAATCTTTATTTGAAATCCTTTCTGAAGGTGTCGTCCCGACAACCGGAAGTCACTAGTTTCTTTATTTATTACAGATAATATTAATAGGAAGTCAATGTACGCTAACAGGTCGGCCGTCTGTCATTCGGTTACGTCCTCGTACTGCAGTGCTATTCTGTAACCTTCTCACCGTGAAAACTTAAGTGAAGTGAACGTGGACTGAATTGTCAGTGTCATCCCACCTGATACTAGGGATGGACGAAGTGCAGTGTGCTGTGCCAAAGTTACTGATGAGGCTTAGGGTGATGACCAGGTATGCGCGGTCGCTGCATGCTGGTGGTTAGGATACCCGTTGAAGCCGTGGGTGCTGGCTGGCTGTGTGACTCGCCGCTCGAGAGGATGAGGAAGTGATAATTATGACGTCACGCTGATGTAGTTGCACGAAGGCTGCGCTGACGTTCATATTCGGGGTCACCAGTATAGAGGCATGAGGAACAGGGTGTAAAGTTCACTCATCCTCCATAGAAAAGGGAGGATCCTCCGACCAGACGGGTGTCGTGTCTGGTGGGCAATTGCCCAAGGGTTGATGTCGGGATGTTGTATATATGCTAGTTGCGCGGTAAACTCTGCTTGCGCGATGCAGGATTTTGCGTGACGTCAGTGTGATGCGTAGTTTGCATGTGGCGATGTAGATGCCGCCACATCATCAATTCTAACAAAATTCAACAGTTCAACTGACACTCGCGCAGCGCGCGCTCCGGCCGGCGGGTGCCTAGGCTAACTTCATCCAGCCCAAGTGAAGTGATGTTACTATGGTTACGAGAATCGGGTGAAGTGATAAGATCACGCCGCGCTTGCGCGTGAGGCGCTATTACTAATATCAAATTGAGTTTATTTTTAATTTGCCGGTTTTTATTTTTAAATGCGTGACAAACAAAAATTTGGTTTTACTACCTTTATATCAAAATCCAAAATGGTGGCTACAAACATTTTTCATCATGGGTGTCGTTTTCATGGTTTCCGGGGTTTTTACAGCTGATACTGAGGTTAAATCTAAAAAGCAAGATGGCGGGTGCGGAAATGTTCAGATTTTTCATCATGGGTGTCGTTTTCATGGTTTTCGGGGGTGTTAAAGCCGATAGTGAGGTCAAATCTAAAAAGCAAGATGGTGGCTGCGAAAATATTCAGATTTTTCATCATGGGTATCGTTTTCATGGTTTTCGGGGGTGTTAAATCCGATAGTGAGGTCAAAATTAAAAAGAAAGAAAGAAAATACATTTAAAAAGCAAGATGGCGGCTGCGAAAATGTTCAGATTCTTCATCATGGGTGTCGTGTTCATGGTTTTCGGGGGTGTTAAAGCCGATAGTGAGGTCAAATCTAAAAAGCAAGATGGCGGTTGCGGAAATTACTAAACCTTTTGGAAAAAAAAAAAACCAAATTGAGTTTCTGACTGAATTTCTATTCTATTACCTAAATAGTAACGTTTCAACACTTAAATACTAGTTTTGAAATAATATAAAATGATCAACAGAATTAGCATAAAAATATTATTAAAATCTCGATTATGATTATAAATGTAATGCTTGGTCACTCCCTAGCATCAGTGGGATGACACTGACAGCTCACTCCACGCGAGTTTTCATGGTGAGATTTTTACAGAATACGCCATGTTGCTCTGTGGTCATGACGTCACTTGGCTATGTAAACAAATGCGCTGATCTATTATGGTGGATGGCCTAATAATAAGTCACTGGATGGCGGCTCACAAACCGTTATTCAAGTGAAGTAATAAGTTTATTTAAGTGTGTTTTACTTTTTAGTTTAGTTTTTGGTTCGTGTATTATGGATCTCTGGTCTGAAAATAAAGATTTATTATTATTATTACCTTTTATTTCATTATTTACACAATAAATTATATTTTTAAATATTAAAATAACAAAAAACATTTTAAAATATAAAAAAATGGTAGCCCACCGGTATCGGGAACAGGGTCCAAGGTCAGGGCTCCAGAGAAAGGAACCTCCTAACAATGCGAGCCGTGTCCAGAAGTACCGCTCTCTGAATCGAGCCCTTAATCCAGCCGTCCAACGAGAGCCTCCTTAGGTGTTGGTCGAGGCTCTTGGCAATTAAGCCATTGGCTGATATGACTATCGGCACAATGATTGCTGAATTCACATCCCACATGTCGACAACCTCGCGAGCCAAGTCAAGATACTTGATTTGTTTATCTTTTTCGGCTTTCACGAGGTTCCCGTCACAATAAATCAACGGTAATTCTTCGTCAAGATAACTTCGTCCATAATTGCACAGACAAAACCTTCGGTTTCCCCAAAGAGGTCACCGAAACGTAGCCAGGCTACGGACGCTTGGAAATCTACATCGGGCTCATGTAGGGCCCGGAAAAAGCGTCCGTGAAGCTCCTTACTCTGCCATACCTCCCTGCGATCGTTAGTGTCAAGCACTACAAGCTTGCGCCAGTTCTCTTTAGCCAAGGAGAGAGGGGTGAGGCCCTTGTCCACCGCGACCACATCTCGATGCATCCCCACGTCGGCTTTTAGGAAATATTCCCTGAGACTGCATACCTCGCGATTGTGCAGGGTCTTAGCGTTTAAAAAACCTCGACCTCCACACTTTCGCGGGATATACAGTCTCATTACCGATGACCGTGGGTGATGCATTCGATATGCAGTCAGCAGCGTACGGACCCGCCTATCCAGGGCGTCGAGTTCGGTCTGAGTCCATTTGAGTATGCCGAAAGAGTACATCAAAACGGGCATGACCCAACCGTTGAAGGCGCGCACCTTGTTTCCGCCTGATAGAAGAATATTAAATAGGTGGTTTCTTTAGGTGGCCAAAAAAGCGCTCCTTCAACGATTGCTTCATGTCAGTAACATTGATGCCCAACGCTTCCGACATACCCAAATACTTGTAGGTTTCGGATGCGGAGAGGGCTCTAAGGTTTATGGAATCCGAGAGTTGGGTTCCCACGGATTCCACAATCTTCCCTCGCTTTACATGCATGACCGCACATTTATCCAATCCAAATTCCATCCTGATGGCGCTACTGAAAGTTTCAGTTATTTTCAGTAGCTCCATCAGTTGCAAATTATTGGAGGCAAAGAGTTTTAGGTCATCCATGTAGAGGAGGTGAGATATAACCTGACTACCTCTCCTCAACCGATAGCCTAGACCTGATAGACCCTCCAGCAGTGTGCTTAGAGGATTCAAGGCTAAGCAGAACCAAAGCGGACTCAAACTATCGCCCTGAAATATGCCTCGCTCGATCCTTATCGGTTCACTATTCCTCTGGATATTTCTACATCCTGGATAGCGAAAGACCGTCCTCCATTGCCCCATACACGACATCAGGAAGGTGCGCAGAGTTGCATCTACTTTATACAACTCCAACACCCTTATGAGCTATGTATGTGGCACCGAGTCATAGGCCTTCTTATAATCTATCCAATATGTCGACAGATCCTTTCGGGAATGACGAACCTGTTGGCTAATGGTCATATCAATGAGGAGTAGCTCCTTAATACCGCGGGACCCATTCCTACATCAATTTTGAGAGGCAGACATGATGGAGTTGGTGTCAATATATTCGTTAATTTTAGTTCTCAAAATAGACGTAAGAACTTTATAGAACGTCGGAAAACACGTGATCGGCCTATAATTTTTGGGTTCCACGGTGCTACCTGATTTATGGAGCAGGTGGGTAACTCCTGTCGTTAGGAATTGGGGTAGCGAACCAGACTCCAAAGCAGTCTGGTACTGAGCCGCCAAGCGAGCGTGCGACCTTAAAAACCATTTGAGCCAGAAGTTGTGCAGCCCGTCCGGCCCTGGGGACTTCCAGTTAGGTAACGGACGGACTGCACGAGCCACATCTTGGGGGCTGATGGTAATAGCCCCCATTTCTGGTATTGGATCGCAGGCTCGCTCGACTTCTCGAGCCCAATCACCTTCGGTGTGACTGACAGGTACCGACCAGATACTGCGCCAGAAAGAACACATGACATCATCATCCGGCAGGCGCGTGCCAGTCACACCATGGTCCGGTCGCTCCCAACCCCTATAAAACCACCTTTCATCGCTCTGGAAGGTACGATTCTGAGTGTATCGCTCTACTCGCCGCTTATACCTACGAATACGGTTCGCCCATGCATACACTTTCTGCTTCAGGAAGTCGATGCGCTCTGTGACACGGGACATATAGTCCTGAGGGCCGATATCAGTCCCTGAGAAGGCCCGCCTCACAAAGCGCATCACTATAGGGCGAGTATTGCCCTCCCTGAAGCAGATTAGTTTGCCGATGAGCGCTCTGGCCCCACCAATACGACGCTCAATTCTGCACTGCCAAGCTGGTACGGTTGGTTTCGGTCGTGTAGCTCTAGAGTCTTTAGCAAATTTCACGTGAGCCACACGACGTACCGCTACAGCCGCGCAGTACAGAATCGAATGAGTATCAGTGAGGTCTTCGCAGTCATCAAAATAATTTGACAACTGCGAATCCAGAGCTGCCACCAGCGCCCTGTTTTTCTTATGCATGGGCAAACGAGGTAAGCGTGGTCTTAGTTCGGACGACATGAACCGATATTCTCAAATCGCATCCTCCAAAGCACTCCTCAATTCCACATTGTATTGGGTACTTACATTTGTGGCCCTGTCATCACTCCCCTCGTCAGCTTGATTTGTTCTTATTTGAGTTGAAACTACAACAGTCTGCGACGGGGAAGCAATGGCATGGTCACTCTGCGTTTCACTTCGCAGGCGATGAAGTACAGTGTCATCTAACATATGATTAAGTTGGATAACCCGCACCTGGTCCGACAGTCGTTGTGCCGAAACGTTGACAGCTGGCTCAAGCACCTGAAAAAGAGAGAGCATTCGAACACGGTACGCAGTCAGATTGTAGCCCCATAGTATGAGCGCTTGACATTCTCATTGATAGATCGTGTCCATCTCATGCGCTGCACACTTCCGCCGGGAGCTGGGACCCTATCAGAGGCCGGTGGGCCTCGAGATCCTAAGCCGTCCGGTGGCCGGCGTCCTCCCCGTCGACGACCAGGTGGTGGCGTCGTGGGCGGAGAGAAATACTCGTCGCTCGAGGTCGACGCAACTACCGCGGCCGGTGACGTCACAGTGAGGCTGGGTACCGGCGGCGGCGAGGCGGAGCTGAGCGAAGAGTCCGGAGGTGGTAGGCGTGCACGAGCAGCTGATCTCGTCAACATGGTATCTTCATTTTCAGTATTTTCTATTCATAGTTGTAAAAGTTCTCTTTGATTGTAGTTTTGTCGGAGGTGACATCTGTCATGTCACTGTTCACGGTTCAGCAGTTATTCATTAAATTGTGCTATGGTATTCATTCTATGGTTTATTAAGGTCTCTTTTTTGGATTTCCTGTATTTTTTGGTTCTTGGTTTAGCTTAAATTGAAGAATTCGTGTAAAAGCCGTCAAAATATTTATTATTGTTAAAAAATAGAAAATGAGACGTTTTGTTGACTCGGTGATTGCTTTTTTATTATTATTATTATTATTATTTTCTTTTATTTAATTATATTCACATTAAACTTATATTTTTAAATATTAGAATATAAAAAAATATATATAAAAACATATATTATTATTATTATTATTATTATCTAACTATCAGTTGACACGTTTTAGTTTACACAGCGGTATGACGTAATAACATGGCGGCTATTATTTCATGGTGTTTTTTAACAGATTAAGAAAACGTTAAATTGAGTTTTAAAATTTATTTTGTTATTTTATGAACTAAAAGTAACATTTTCCAACTCCTTTTTGCCTAAACTGTCTCAATAATCTATTTATAGATTTTTTCTCGTATATAGTTAAATACCCTATTCTGCTGAAGGGTATACAACGCGCACAATAGGAAGCATCACCTCTTCCAAAAGCGGCACATTATTATTCGCAGTAGCCCTACTTTCTTTAATAAAATAAGTGATAGACATAATTTTAATACTAGAAATAAAGATAAAATAGATCAACCATTTTTCAGATTATCTAAAGTACATACATCTTTTGTGTCAAATGTTACAACAAAATACCTTGCGATATATTGCAATTAAATTAAAGAAAATTTAAAACTCATGTTAAAAGTACACTTTGTAAACAAGCATATTACAAATTAGAGGATTATATCCAATATAAAAATGCTTGGAAACATCCAGCTCCATAGGACAATCTAGGGTCTAGACAAAATCAAAGTGGTTGCTATTTTAATTGTACAATTTATTATTTGATAAATCAATGTTGAATTTAAATTCTGTGATTACTTTAACTCACACACTGACCTTTTACTTTATTTTTAGGAAAACGTATACTTTTACAATGTTTGTAAATATGTGAGCATCATGTATCACCTATCACATAATTAATTTATCGGTCATTGCTTTATTTTTCATCCTTTTTGCACCTATTTTGGTATAGTAATTTTATTCTAGGTGCATCGTCTTCACATATAATTTTAAAATTTTATAAAACATTTTAAAAGAGTAACGGTGGAGTTTCTTGCCCATTATTCTCCATACGAAACTACCTTTTGGAAGGGGCAACTAGAATCAATGCTTTTTTTTTGTAAATTTTAATTTTCAAAAGTACCTTTTATGTGCCTATTTGAATTAAATAATTTGATTTTAACTTTGACTTTCTTTCTCCGACGCACATAGGTCGATTTGGCCGATTTAGGCGGCCAAAATTATTTGACGGTCTATAAAGGTTCGGTAGTAGATTTTAAATAAAAATACATAGTTTTTTTGTCATTGACAAGACATATTTATGAAAAAAAAAAATTAATCATTCTTGATCATCCTCATTTGGCTGGGCAGTTATCAAAAGATCAATTGTCTCGGGAGAAAATGACATAATTGATGGTTTTCTGGGCCTTTTCATACTAGGTACTCATTAGCGGATCTCAGCTTAATAGTAATCTACTATATACGAGTATATCCGCATTGCATTCTTCTCTAGAAAATTTTCTAGCATAATTCTGGCGGTAAGACCGAAAATGTTTATTTCGGGCTTCAGCTGCCTCTTCTGAGAGTTGCCCTATGGGCAGGAGGGCATTTTCTATGATGGCCCCACCATGGATTAGGACTTTATGCATGGTTTGAGTCATTGGATGCCACCCATACAATTCAACATATAGCTTTGCCGTCTCTAAAGCGTATTCATCGTACTTTAAAACATTTATATTATGTCCACTTGATATAGCTTCCAATATTATTTTCAGCCTGTATATCAGGTCAAAGCTAATTCCAGTGATGTCAGCAGCCAATTGCGGATTTTCAAAAAAAACGTCTACTGGTGTTACCATCATTGGTGTTACCAAAATTTGATTTTGGCATATCCACTAAGAGGCCTGTTTCGAGGCGAAACCTTTCTTGAATTTCTCGTTTTCTATTGGCTTCTATATTTTTTTAATCATGTGTCTTCCTTTCGCGATATTTTTTTATCGGTAATTTATAAGCCAAATGAAGGATACTTTCAAATATCCTGATTCGTGCATGTAGCACGGAAATACCAAACTCTAAAGTTTGTAAGCTGACTTCATTTTTTTTTGGACAAATCATTAAAATCTTTTGATGTAGCACTACATATGTAACACTTACTCGTTGATGTTGTGTCAGTTGCTGCATTGCAGACTTTACCGTCAACCATGGTCATTTTAAAGATGTGCTTAAAATAGAATATTTCACCCTTTAGGTCAACTTCTGTGGTGGCCAGTGACTGTACACTGTCTTTAACGTAACTTATTTCCTCTTTGGTGCCATCTTTAGATTCTTTTACGAATCTAAATCTTATCGGGCGACAATATCGCGGCGAAGACGGTGTGGGGTTTTGCCAAACAACTTTTTTCTTTTCTTCTCCACACACAATTTTTAAAGGCACAAAGGAACTTATAAATATATTTGCGTCTGATTCCTCATCGTTGCTAAATCTCTGCTTAAACCGTGCTTGTTGTGAACCATCACAACCCCATTTGCAAATTATCTGCAGAGTATTTCGTTCAGCTTCGTTAAGTGTTACTAACATTTCTTCTAGGTAAAGTGATAAGCGCCTAACAGTGAGATCTATTAGGCACTGAAAGTCACTTTCAACAGAGGTAGCAGTAACACGTATTGTTTCCTTGGGAGGATAACATTCCTGTTTCGCTTTTAACAAGAGATCGTAGCACGGGTAAAAACTTTTATTAGTCGCTCTTATTATTTCATACTGACGTTTTGTTAAATCTGCTTCTACAAACATTAAAAGCGCTTGCTGAGGGGTCAGGGGAGCAACATCTTTCTTTGTATCGGAAGTCCTTTTTTATATTCATTTGCTGGAGAATTCGTAATGTCTTTTAGGACTTGTGACGCATTTCTATTTCCACCTTTTTGTAAAATCACTTGGGCAGCATGTTCCATCTTCTATGACAGAACGAACTTCTTCCGTCTTCCTTCTCTTACTTCTCTCGCTCGATTCACTAAATGATTTGCATGGTCGACCTGGGCGATTTTGCGTCGATATAGGTATTTCAAATGTCCCATCTAACCAAGAGTTGTTGTTTTTTAAAAACGGCTCTTTTATGTTATGCGCTTTTGACCATCTTTGTTTGTTGGTTTTAAAATATGAAAATCTATGCTTCAGAAGCTTTTTAATCTCTTCTGTGTCACCATAACTCGAAAGGAGATTATTTTCTAAAACTTCGAGTTTTTCATTAATCGATGGGAGATTTTGCTCATACAACTGCTCAAATAGACGTCTACGAGTCACTACTTTTACACCCGATGTGTCCGGTGAGCCTAAAACATTTAAAAGTCAATATTAGAAAAGAAAGAAAAAAAAAACAAATTATTTAATTAGGTAACAAAATTTTTGGAGGGCTGTTATTTTGAAAAACGGTGCAAATCGGAGTCCAAATTTTGGACTGATATTAGCTAAGGGTTCAAATAAATTTATCGTAATAAATTTACGATCGGGACGAACAGGGATACACAACAAAATGCCATTTTAAAACTAAAATTACTGCAAAAAATAATACGGTAACAAGATTATTTTTAAGGATCTATATATATGTCAAATTGAAAGAAAAATGTAAAAAGTATATAATAATAGGTTAGATGCTTACCTGAAGTACTAGAATCCTAAATAAATATTGTTTTGAAATCCAGATTCTAACATTAAAATATTCACTTTGAAAATGCTTTTTAAACAGAGAGCACCGAGATTAGATACGTACACCACTAGCGACGATCAAATTCCGACTACCTGAATTCGGTCTTGCGCGCAATACAATGGAAGGGAGAGGGTAGGGTATTGTTCCTGGAACTGTCTACTAGGGCAGGTAATAACTTATTTTGCTATCGGGTATACATTGCAAATTCACTTTTGGCCGCCTAAATCGGCCAAATCGACGTATGTGCGACGTGTCGTGGCTCATCCACCACCATAAGTTGCATGATTTGAGCTTCATCATACCGAGTGCGATTATAACGGCATGAAGTTAATCTTCCGATTTGAATCGATTGAGAGTTTTTGGACGGTAAATATAATAATAAACCGATCAAAATCAAGATATTGTCACGCAAAATTAATTCGGCAATTTTGTGGTCAGCTTTGAGTTCCAATTCAATATCATGATGTCTGTAGTATAGCCCCGTTTGGTACAAAGCTCGTCGAACCGTCCGAGGACTCACATCATACAAAGTAGTAAAATGACTAGTTAATGTGAAGCCGTGCTCTTCGTAATTTCGAATTATATCAGTTATTTGTGCGGCGGTTAGTAACGGCCGTCGCGTCGTCCTGATTTGCCTCTATGATCAGTTATTTGCCCTTCTTCGCCATGACGCCGAATCTAAAATCTCACGGTGAATCTAGATATATTGAGTTCTCATGATATAGCACTAATATTCAAGCCATCTTCATAGATAAATAATATTTCAGCCCTTTGTGGTAAGGTTAACTTGGCATTTTATTTCAATCAATCAATTTTTATTATATTTTACACCTTATATTTTTGATAAATGTCATTGTAATAAGTCAACTTTTAAATTGAGAAAAGTTTCATCATCAAAAAGTAATTAATACTCTTTTTGTTAGATGCTTCACAATTTTTAAAAAGTAATAAGTACCTAGATTTAGTATTTTAGACTTTACTCCACAGTGTGATAAATAATCTAAT
The DNA here is from genome assembly GCA_905333075.3 of Atethmia centrago. Taxonomy (NCBI): domain Eukaryota; kingdom Metazoa; phylum Arthropoda; class Insecta; order Lepidoptera; family Noctuidae; genus Atethmia; species Atethmia centrago. The sequence continues at coordinate 18,474,135 of HG995371.1, read as the reverse complement.
TTAAAAAATGATAATATTTTTTAGACCGCGACTGTACCTTTAGTTTATAATATGTATCTTACAAAACATACATACATAATCAGCCTATAATGTTCCCACTGCTGGGACACAGACCTCCTCTAAATATTTAGCGATATAACCTATAAATTAAGGTGAATCTAATTGGAAAGTAAATATTTTTGCATGTTACATCTATTGGTACTCACAAACCCCTACTTGACCTAGTACCCGTTAAAATCGTATTTTTTTTACCGGATATTGGTACACGATCTACCCGATAATACACGGTGCACCAAAATCCGTTATTGTATACTTATTGCCTTGAAATAAGTCTCATTTTCCTTTAAAACTGACTACCTTTTTTTTATTAACGTTTTTATATAAATGTCAGCTAGATGTTATACGTGGGACACTCGGGAGTTTTGCGAAAATTTTAAAAAATGTTCTATAAGTAAATATTTTTTTATTAAACCTTTTCAGTACTACTCCACCAGCCTCTATACAAAGTTTCATGCGTCTGAACCAGTTTTCGAAAAACTTTTTCCAGTCCGCCGCAGACACTTCGTTTACAGCCTGCTCGAACGCTGAGAGCGCATCTTCCGACGAAAATTGTATCCCTTTGAACGGATTTTTTATTTTTAGGAATAAAAAGAAGTCGCACGGTGCTAGGTCAGGGCTGTAAGGAGGGTGACCCAGGAGTTTGACCGGCGTTCTGTCCAGGAAGTCCCTCGTTTTGAGCGCGGTGTGCGAAGGCGGGTCGTCGTGGTGGAGCAGTAGCCCGCGGAGCCCTGTGTTTGGTCGCTTGTTGCTCACAACAGAGAAAACTTCTGCCAAGCATTTGGTAATATACCATTCAGTGTTGATGCTTCTTTGGTTCCGTAAATGAATTGGCACCAAGTAGTCAGTCAAATTGAAAAAGCTCGCGATCGAAATCTTCTCCGCTTCTACATTGCTTCACTTTGGTAGGCGTTGATTCGTTTTGAAACACCCAAACCGTCGACTGGCGTTTAGTTTCTGGATCGTATTGATAAATCCAAGATTCATCATCTGTAATGATGTCGGAAACACGCCGAGACGAGCCTGCTTCAAATTTGTTTATCATATCACGGCGCCATTCCACAAGGGCCTGCTTCTAAGCATCGATGAGGTTGTGCGGCACCCAGCGTGAAACTATCCTCCACCCGCGAAGATGCACGTGTAGATTTTCGTGAAAGCTTCCTGATCCAACCTGCAGTATGTGCTGAATCTCCATGAATTCAATCCATGAATCTGACGATAGTCATGGATAAAATGTTTCCCTGCTAACACGTTTTCTTCCGTAACAGCCGTTAAAGGGCGACCACTTCTTTCTTCATCCCCCAAAGCTAGTCGACCGCACTTGAATTCGTTATACCAACGATACACAGTTGCTTTAGAAGGGTCTTCATTCACGAATGCCATTTGAAGTCTATCGTACGATTCGTTCGGTTTCAGGCGACACTTGAAATCGTAAAAAATCATAGCGTGAAAATGTTCCCGGCGCAGATCCATTTTTTAATGAGACACAGATAATTTAAATTAGCTCGCAAACAATGTGGAGATAAATTTTGAAATTGGAACGTACCTATTTTTATTTACAAATAATCATATTTTCAAAATAGATTATAACTGGCCAGTTTCCCATACATAAAAACTTTTTTCGCAATACTTTCTGAGTGGCCTGATACTCGTATTATGTATAGGATAGTGATATTTTTATTACCAAAGTTACTTTTACAGGTGAGACCAAAATATTCTTCAAATAGTTACAAAAAGTAGTTAAAAACAATGTGATTCATAATGATACTATAATAATTTAAGTTTAAACAAATTAAATACATTTTAATTTTGTTCATAACTAAAATGTCTTTTATTTGGATAAGCCCTCTTTTATTTATTTTACACAGAAATGCAAAAATAGTATTTCTGTGAACTTTAACATAAAGAAATAGAGTTCAAATTCGCGGTGAAAATGACCGGATTCGGGGACAATTTAACGTTTACTGGTACAAATCTACCGGGTACTGGTACAATTCGCCCTTTATTTTTTATTTGTTTGTATTATTGTTAATGAACATTTATACTAATTTAAAAAAAATATTACACTAAAACTTGATTAATTATCTATCTAGTCATGTAAAATTTGTTATTGTAAGTCTGCTTGTTTTAGCACAGCAGACCTGCAAAGTCAGTGAAGTTCAAAACATCACGGTTACTGGGCCGCTTACCTTAAAGTGTAGAATTGTAAAAATAATTGTTAACGGGGCAAGTAGACCCATGCCGCGAGCAGGTGCCCGGAAAGTTCTGTTGTAATAAAGTATTACGTTTGAAGATTGGATAGCGCACTGAAATATGGTGCCGGCCGTCGCCTATAACTTCATTGTGATAGAACAATGGCTCATTTTAGAATAGAGTCGAAATAATTATGCGTTTGCCAACTAAAATTATTAAACTAGTAGCAACTTATAAAACCCTTTGTTTCCACAATGGACCACTTTAGGTTGCTTAGGTAGGTAGGTACCCTACTTTTATGTTTGATTTTGGTCCTATTCTGTTTGGAAATGCTTTTCACACAGTTCCCAGAAGTAATCTGAAGATATAATTTTTTTTTAAATAATTTAATACATTATAGAAACGTAATTATGAGGGTAATTTTTACATCAGTATCGTTGTGTAAACAACAGGGTTTTATTTTGGGTACATAAACAGCATTCGAATAATTTATAAAATTATAATATATAATAACTTCACTTAATTGAATCGCTCTATTCCTAACACTTCCTAAAGTCGAACATCAGAGATATCACAAACGAGCTCGTCGAACATCAGAGATATTGCAAACGAGCTCGTTGCCAAACTACCAACAATTAATACTGCCTGGAGCCTCTTCTCTCTGTGTACAGCAATAGATTGTGACTAACACCTCCTCCAGCTTTACACAGGTAGTTAACCTTTGGCTGAAAACAATCAACTGTGCCGTTTAAGGGCTGCGACGGCGCCTAAATAGTTTGTCACTGCTACACTACAGGGGTGAATAACAATAAGACTCCATTGTTCCGGCATTCAATCTGGTCGAGACATAATCAAGACGTTGCGGGGGATTCCTTGTACATATAACTTTAGCTCAGTATCGCAACTCCTTAACTTTTTCTATTTAGTGTCTTATTTAATACTAGAAGCAGGTAAATTCTGAGCAGAGCTTTTAAAAAAGTTTTATGAAAGTCGCTCTGAAGATTATGAAGTCGCAATGTGAAGTTAACATTTTATTTTCTGGATCTGCATTCTTTCTACAGCAATTACGAGCTATTCTAAAAGCAGATCTTGGGTTTTAATAGCTTTAAATTATTCGTAGCTTAACAAAGAATAAAGAGTAGAATATTCATAAGTGCCTACGCCAACAATATAAAAGCTATTTAATTTTCCTCGATGTTAAAATGGCAAGTCAGTATAAAAATCAATTACGTATTATCCAGATTACCTTACGGAGAGGCTTGTGTGGGAACACAACCGCCTCTCCGGCTACAGACATATAACAAATCGCTACATATTTATTAAAAACGATAACATCAGAATAAAGAGCATGAAATATGAGGAACAGGTAATAAACCACAGCTGGAATAATAGCACTAGCAATAATTAACAGTCGTCGAGTGAAAGCCGCAAGCATCAATTTTGAAATGATTGGCATCGGCCGAGAGTGATCCAAATGGGTGGCTTAAACACTCATTTGATATTCACATTTGGTCCGAAACGGGAACGGTGCGACGCAAATTGCAGCTAATTTGTCCACATTCAACCCGTCGCGTCCTAGAGACGCGCTCGGTATATTTTACCTTCACTTTTACTGTAGGTACACTTCCCTTGTTTATTTATTTAGTTTTCCGCAACTCATTAGGGAAATCAAAACAAATTGATTGATTACGCAATTTTCCCGACCCGCTTGTAATTAGGCTAATCAAGTAGACGTTTGTTCTACCTATGATATATCACACAATCAGCAAACGTATTCAATTACTAAAATCAATTCATTCGTATTTGTTTATTGGAATTATAAATTGAGTTAATTAATACATCATACATCGGCGTGCGGAACGTAGTTATTTAATCAAAAACTTTTAATTGGAAGAAAAGTGAAATGCGAGAATCCATGTTGTAGCTTTGTGTTTCTCTTAATGAAGGAAACAGTATGAAAAAAAGAGCATGAAGTACTCCAGAGCTTCAGTAGTTCATTATTTCGCGCCAGAAGAAAAATATCAGAATAAATTGGGGGTTATGTAATGGGCAAGTAATCAGTCTTGGTATATTTAAGAAAAGTCTATTTCAACGGCTCTTGTGGATTTCGCAATAATTAATAACCCTGAATTGCTGCCAAAGTCCTTTTTATAAGATTATCGCAGTCTATTGCTTTGCCATATACCTTCCACAGACGCTATCTTAAGAGCAATAGCTTCGAATTTAAGAATAAAGGCAAAAATAACAATGGCCGCTCAAAAATTTGGAAAACTTAAGCCGGTTTATAATCAGGCCTTTCTAGATCGCACCTGCAGCAACTGGAAGGCAGGTTGGCAGCCAACTCCTGAGTGTGACCTAGTTGTACCCTGGGCCAGGACAGTTGGCTCCGTCTCCGCATAAATTGTGGATATCTCTGCCCTGGTGTCATCGAGATGTTTAACATTGTGTGTTATTGTCAATAGAGCTATTGAATTTACTGCTGTGTCGTTATGTAGGTATTTTCCTTTGCCAAAAGATGGATAATGTAGAAACTCAGTCAGCCAAGGTTTTTTGGGCATCATTCGACTACTTACAAAACTGATGAGGTTAGGTTAGAAAAAGGAACGATGGTAAAATATTATTCAAGCTCCCAATCCCTTTTATTTTGTAATTGTTATTTCGCTAGTCGTTTACCGTTAGATATTGTCAAAATTATCTCGCGGCAATCGTTAAGTATTTTCACGCAACGTCCCTAAACTTGTTAATTAAAACTCATTAAAAGCTTAATTTCAACATTGTTGGTAATTAAGAAGATTCACGATCTGCGAACCCTATTATTTTAACGGAGCACTTTTACGAATTATTAAGATAGAAAGCAACAATATTAAAATCGCTTTTCGGAGTATTCTCTTCCTATACGTATTCTTTAATTAGTTGGAATCTACTCATTCGCAAAATGGTGATTTTCTTTCTTTCTTTAAGACCCCTGAGGTTATTTAGATGGCTGTAAAGGTCGGAGAACTTTTAAATATTTTGTGGTTTTTACTAAACTTATTCAGACTAAAATAGTACTTAATTTTCGCAGAACGCCATTATCCCTAATATTCTAAAACAGAGCACTTGTAACGGAACTATTCAGTAAATCTTGAGTACAACGCTCTAACGTTTAATGTCTACAGGAAATTAAAGTTTGCATTACTCTGAGAAGCAAGGAATAAGCGACACACACATAAACAATCTTTAAAAATAATTGGAAAATAATGAAAAAATAGTTACCTAAGCTACACTTGCCGCGGTCAGTTCGTGGATGTTTGATCATCCATTACATATCGAGACCCCTCCGTGCCTCGGAAAACACGTTAAGCCGTTGGTTCCAGATGTCATTCGTAGATCTTTGACAGTCCTTACATAGTCAGAAGCCCAAAAGTCTGACCAACAAGTCTTATCAAGGGGTACCCAGTAACTGGGTTTTGGAGGTCAAACAGGCAATCGCTCCATGTAAAATACTGGTATTCGCAGGTGAATACCAGTATTTTCCAGTTAGACTAGTATTTTCCAGTTAGACTGGAATCTAACCCCAACATAATTTAAGTATAAAGAACAAAGGAAATTATGAAAAATTTCATTATTTTCTACAAAATTATCTCCGTCGAAAAATTCGGTTTAAGATGCGTCTGACAAGTGTGATGCCACGAAATTATTAATTGGCTCCCATAAGTTAATTTCAGAAGAGTCAAAGAATACTGTGAAGTTTATTCGTTTCTCCGATTATTGAGAGTCATTCATTTCTTCAAAACAGAGGATGTGTATAGTGCATATGTTTATTTGACTAACCTGACTGAAGGTGGTCCTTAGTAACTTATAATTGTCTGCCTAATTAAAATATTGCCTTGAAAGGAGCAAAATAAAGGCAAAACTTAATTGAAAACCATGTTATTATTCCAAAAAACAGCGAAGGAACCAGGAATATTTCGCAGAAAAGAACCTAATCCAGTTTCTGACTATTGTATTATTTGAATACCGTGTCTGTTAACAAAGGGACTTTACCTATACCTGAACAACAGTAGCTTCATAACATATTATCTCCGTGGAAAATTAAAGTTTTGTGTCTGAAATGCGGGAAGCCACTTAGTGTTTAATTAAACGTCGCGACGTCAACGTCTCAACGTCTGTCGTCCCGCGGAGGGCGGATTCGACGTCGACTCGACGAAACACTGCGACCCTTGGAACGTGCAACATCCGCTGCCACGACTACTGACGTCGACTTATTCTGTTTAGTAACGTTATTGCATCGTAAACCAAGATAGGTGACACATGTGTTCTCTACCTATTAAAAATCTTAAATTCATTCATTAACTGACATCTAGAAACATGAAATTTTGTACATAAGTTCCTTAAATAACGAAAGTGAGCAGTAAGGAAAGATTTTGAAAATTCTTCTCCCAAAGGGGATGAAATAGGGGATGAAAGTTTGTATGGAAGTTCGTCATTTTTGTTGAAATCTCTTAGTGCACATGGCTTGTCTTACCTACAAAACGTTATGTAAGGTTTGGCTGTTTAAAAAAACATAGCTTTACACACAAAGCACACTTAACGCGCCTAAAGAAGTTTTTACTTTTGTTTTTTTTATATATTTTATTTATTCAATAAAATAGTGATTATCTAAAACACAATTTAAACAATGCACACTACACACCAATTAAACTTTTCGCGTGGTCAATTTAACTTCACTTACTGCAACTCTAGCATGTCGGCGCGGGCATGTCGGTGACGCGAATCTATAAGTTTTTCCTCTACCAGAAATCGCACAACGCGCTTAATGAAATTTTCACATCAAAAATTGGCATCTGGTTTTATTTTCATCAGTCTAGGCACAGGCTAAGCTTTGTCTTTAATAGGGTAATTTACAGCCGCATGAAGATAATTTCGGGTTACAGTTTCATTCAAGACTTCTATGTTTCTGAGAACAAGCTTATGAGATTCAACTCGATTATTCAGCAGTAGCCTTGATTCTTTAAAAAGAATTTGTGTCGGAAGCTCGGTTTTTGAAAACAGACTTACCACATTAGTCTGAACACTGAATAGAATAGCTTCTCTATTCTTGACGTTATGATACAATAAACAATATCGCATCGACATGAAAGCTGCGACACAGTTCTCTGTTGGAATAGTCGCATGCCTCCCCCGTAGGTTCGCTCCTAATTACGTACATGTCACGGACACACCCGTGATTGATTGTAACTCTAATATCTTAGACAATGGATGACATGTGTGACATTGTGCTTGCGATATTTCGCCTCTTGTCTCCCATTATTAGGGGCCTCAGCAACAATACACCAATTCTAGTCAGATTCTCTTTGTTCTCTGAAACAGCTTTTGTACAAAGATACCTAGTTGTGCGTAATCCTTTTTTAGATTTTATTTTCTTTACTAAATGCGGAGGAGTCCTAATCTTACAAAAGAAAATGGAGTTATATTTTTGTACCATAAATACAACGTACATAACTGTTATAAGATTAGTTCAAGTTAGTTGGATAGTTTTCAGTATCCATGTAAGTATATTAACAGTAACCTTTTAGTGAACATTTTCTAAGACTAAAAGGTCAGTGTTAATATACATGGTCTAACAAAAATATTGTGTATATATTTCAGTAACCCGGGGATTAATGTGTAGGTTATTCGGGGTCGGTCCAATCACATTAATGTATAACAGCAAGATAATAATGTTATTTTCTGAAGCACCTCGACACGCTCGATACTCATTAAATATAAGCTAACCTTAAGCCCGACATGAAGCAAATTCGAAGAACACAAATGTGATCAATACCTAAATTAAACGTTCTTCACTACGAAACATGGGTACTTACGAATAAGATCCTTAGTTATCCAACCATGAACCTGACCAGTAAATCAACAAACAACTCGACTGGGTAACTAAGCATCAAGGCAACGACATAGTATCCATAAAAGGCGTGAACTAGATATTTTGTAGCAGAACTGAAGCCACTACCAAGCGAAATAGAAAGATAATGTCACTTCAAATTATTACGTTCCATTTTCTGTGTTGTTACAGAACTAAATTTCATGACAAATTGTGTTCCTAATGCCACAGACCAGAACTACTCATGTGTTTTTTTTGTTTCGGCTAATATTGCCTTTACAAACTAAAATTAGTTTTTTCCTAAACTAAGATTAAACTTTTTCCTTTGTGGGTAGGCATATAGCACTAACATAAATTGTGTGTGCTCACGATAAAATATTTTTTAGGGTTCCGTACCTCAAAAGGAAAAAAACGGAACTCTTATAGGATCACTCGTGTGTCTGTCTGTCTATCGGACGTCTGTCACTTCCGATTTGCTCTGAATCTACTGGACCGATTAAATTAAAATTTGGTACATACATGAATTTCTGTGAAACTTTGACGTGTAACGTAAATAAATGAATTTTGAATACGAGGGTCACTTTTGGCGGGCAAATTAGAAAATAAAAATAAAAAGTTTTGCAAAGTGTATTACCTCGTGATGTATCAAATGAAAGGGCTTGTTGTAAAGGTCTCAAATATATTTTTTATATCATTTTAAAATAAATAGTTTTATAGTTGTTTAAGAAAATAGATGAAAATTGACCATACTAAAATTTAAAAATAAATGCAGAAAGTAGTTGTTTACTTATAGATTACAGAAAAACATATAAGAAGTAATGGTGCTAAAATAACATGGCAAATCTCTCAATATTGTGCGTACAAACTTACATTTGCAGTTGAAATGTTTGGGAGAACATGTTTTTAACTACATTGTTAAGTTTGTTCTGGGGATAAAAAGATGGTAGATAGCATATTCATTGTGCGGAACCCTCACCACGCGAGTTCAACTCGCAATTATCCGGTTATTTCAAATAGTTAGATATTTATTAATTATATAAACCAGTTCATTTTATATTAGATCCCCCACGCCCGCTATCTATTGTTATCAAGTCTGTGGCACTTGGTACCTGGTTCTCTTTCAATAGTTTCTGAATACGCACACTAAACTTGCTGCCATCCTGTAACACCTAGAGCAGTTTGGCTCTCGAATGAAGGAATGTGAATCGAAATTGCAGCAGGCTACCACTGGTACCTCATCAGCTTCACCTGACATTGCATTCATTACACGTGAGTTCTTAGAGTTAAAGCTTTTTGTCTGTCAAGCACTCTTTAAGTTAAAAAAACTAAATTGAACTGCTTGCTGCTAGGTTTGATAGACATGAAACCATCATGCGAAGAAAGGTCCAGCTGTTCCATGGTGTTCGAGAGAAGAATAATGAAAAGTTACTTGATGTGGGCCACAATATCATATCATATCAAATCAAATCAAATTGTCAGATGTATGTAAGGACAATAATATGATTCATATTTGTCATAGACCCGGATTATCACAGCAGAAGCCCCGACCCATTCTAGTACGTTTCTTCAAAATGGAGCACGGACAACTTGTATGGGATAGCAAGAAAGCTTTCAAGGGTACCGGGATCATCATCTCTGAGTACTTGACACAAGTTTGGCATCGTATGTTTGCAGCTCGTAAGCATTTCAGCATGCCTAATTGCTGGTCCATGGAATCGTCTAACTTGTAAAGGAAACTCCGAATAATAAATAGTTTAACAGATCAGAAACTTATTACAAACGAACAACTTAGCGGCCTATTACTTTAATTAGAGTTTTGCAACTTGAGAGATAAAGCAATCAGTAGAGAAAGTTTAGCTTGAACCTCAGCTCGGACTTACACTGAAACTCTCATAGTGTACATACACAATCTAAGTTTTTAGGGTTCCGTAGACAACAAGGAACCCTTATAGTTTCACCATGTCCGTCTGTCTGTCTGTCCCCGGCTTAGCTCAGAGACTCTTAGTACTAGAAAGCTGTAATTTGTCATGGGTATACATATTAATCATAATGGCAGTCATGTCATTTGGTTTAAATGGGTTTTTATTTTATTAATATTTTACATAGATTCTTTTATATTTTGTGAATGTGAGAACGTTGTAGGCTTAATAGAGCATTTATTGATTTGTAGACCATTTATTTTTTTAAGTACTTCTTGAGGGGCCTACAACGTCCTCGCATACCTATTAACACTGTAATTTGAACGCTTTGTAAAAATCAATTTAAAAGAGTAACCGTGGAGTTTTTGCCGGCCATAGGAAATGGCCAATTGGAACCGTGCATCTAGCTTTTGACGTTTCATAAGTGCCCATGTAGGTTTATGTGAAATAAAATATTTTGATTTTTATTTTGAATTACGCCGACAAAGAGGTAAGATAAAATACTGGAAAAAAAAAATTGGATTCCTCCCTTGCACGTGAAGTGGGGACGATATTTTGTTTTCTCGTCTATCCCATGGTGTGGGGTATCGTTGGATAGGCCGTTCAAAAATATTGCTGCTATACCATTTTTCGATTCAGGGATTCGTTTGCGTAATATTAAGCTTTAAAGTGCTATGCCAGCTAAATGGTTGTTTTTGGATATATGAATAAATTCATGCTAGTAGTATATATAACGAAATTAAAAGGAAAGCTATCACAGCGAAGTAGACTTTACAAGTTAACGAGGAACCGACCAACTTACATTTGCAGTTGGAGAATTGAACGTGACGTATATCTATGTATGCGAGAACATGTTTTTCAGCTACAATGTTAAGTTTATTTTTGGGATAAATTCATCACAACTACTGAACCCTTCATTGTGCAACGTCCGATACGCACTTGGCCGGTTTTTCTATAATTTAAATTATATAATTTTAGTGGTAGCATTATGTACCTAATGTTAAAAGGTTAACGTATACGAAACAGCCCCTCGTAAATATTTACATTTGTATACATAGGCTAAGTTTTAGTCAAATTACAAGCGTTGTGTCATCGCGCTTCTCTTTCTTTTATATGCAATCTGACAGTGACCTCGGTTTAGGTGTTGTCAGCGTCTTAATGTACTCAATATACTTTTCCTCATTAGTTGTTAATAGATTATTTTATATCAGTTTAACTTTAAATTTTACTGTCAGTTAAACCAGTCAAACCTGTGTTTCAGGAAACACAGATTTGAATGAACCGAGATCGGGCGGGTCACTACCTGACATTGTAATTCCGAACCGTCATTACTTGTACCTGTAATAAAAATATTACTCACTGACTTCAATTGATTAGCCACTTTCGAACTTTCTAATTTTGCAGTTTTATAATTTCACGAGATTACACGATTAAATACGAACTCAAACCGCATGTTCGTAAACAAGATGACTAATTATTAATAATCGGACTTCAACCTCTTATCCATAGAGGTTGAAGGTTGACCAATAAGTTGTCAATGATAAATCAATACAAAGTTGCATACGTTTATCCAATATATTTGATACTGACCTATTTTGAATTAGAGCCTATCCGACGACACTGACAGTTGAAATGTCGAGGTTAGAGACGATTTTTTCTAATATTAGTGAATCGTAGCTGTAGTTATTTTATACGCGATAATGCCAGCTGCAATTTCTGAAGAAATTCCCCATAAAATTGTAACAACGCATCAGCAGGGTCTGAGTATTCGTGCTATTTCAAGAGATCTGCCCGTGACGGGGAAACACTGTTGATTTGTGGGTAAGACGATACGCCGAAGAAGGAAATATAACCGATCGTCGCCAGAACAACCGTCGCCTCGCTGCATTAAGCGAAGCCCAGAGAAGTGAAATGCTCCGCGAATACGAAGTTGATGGATTTATACTAACGCAGCGTTACGTGGAACTTTTTGGTGTGGATCCGAGAACGATCCGAAGGCATGTTCATTCAATGGATTTGCATCGTAGTATTCCTGTTTACAAAGTAGATATGACAGACGCTCATAAAACCGCACGCGTAAATTTTTACATTGAATTGCACATCAACTATTTTCAGTGATGAGAAGACATTCCAATCAAGTGACCTTACCACTTACATTTATGTCGATATAACAGTATACGGTATGATGTAGATCATGTCATACCAAATAGAGAATCGGGAAGACTAAATGTTAATATGTGGGGTTGGATGAGCTCCGAAGGTATAGGCGAACTTGTTCAATTACCGCCTCGTGCAAATGCTGTGAACTATATCAGCATATTGGAAGATAATATGCTTCCCTCTGTAAGGATTGTGTACCGACAGCACGAAATACATCGAGCAAGGATTATCAGCACCTGATTTGATGCACATAACGATGATTTAATTGCCAGCTAAATCCCCTGACCTGAATCCGATAGAAAATCTGTGGGGTTTAATGGTGCAGCGAAGGGATCACCGTAATAAATGAAGGAAGAAGATCTGGCTCAACATTGCCAAGATGTATTGGAAAACATGCCAAAACTCCATGCAATTACGACTGCAAGCTGTCAGCACAAGTGTAGGGGTCCACTAGCACGCAAATGTAACGCAATCATTGTTAATAATTAAACAATAGTAATCCAAAATTTAATTGTCGCTTGAAATAATTGTAATCTACTCAGCATAATTCTAAAATTAATCTAAATAATTTTACTCTTACTGAATTTGACCTTTTATTTTAATATCATGATGACTATTTGTAATGGATTGACTATCAATGTATAATTTATATTTTTAAGGATATGATCTAATTGTTTACATATTATGACACTATATTATAATTTGCATGATAGCAAGCTGAATATGGTGAAACCGTACCTGTCTTTGTAAACCCATATTATGCAAATAAAATGATTGATTGATTGACTAGGGCCGATGCCTGCCGGGGTCGTGGGAAAGTCCAAAAGGGATACCGAGGCCCCTGGCAACACAGGCAACGGAACGAACACGGGTGGGTTTTAGTCAGTAAGAGTCTGACACAACCTCCCACTCCGCCCAGAGCGGGAGAAGTAATTTGATAATTTCCCACCCAAAAAAAAAGCTGTAATAGACAGCCAAGGCTATACTCGATATTAAGACAGTCCAACATTATTGATTCCCATTATTCGTCCCTCTCACAAAGAGGAGGTCTGTGTCCTAGCAGTAGGAACATTATAGGCTAATTATGTAAACGGAATAAAACTATTTTTCAGAGGTTGATATTTTTTTTAGCTTTATACGTTTTATGACATTTATAAAAGCTTAAACATAAACTACAAAACATAAATAGTTAATAAAATTCATAATTAATTCTTCCAAGATGGCGGCAGTTAGGTAGTTTGGTGTTATTTATGTTTATGTGTAACAGATAACATAATTGTCATGAACGTCATTCTGACGCGATCCTACGCGTTCGGATAAAATCGTGGGTCCGAGTTTTTCCAATGTCGACATGACCAATCATATTTTTTCCGTTAACGCTAACGATAGTAACGCTACAACAAAACAATTGCCTCTAGGTTACGGTTGTTAGACCTGCAATTGGTTGACTTTGGGTAGTCATGTGTCAGTAGTCACATGGTAATCACTAACCCAAATGACACGCTTGTCAAACACTCAATGAAAAAAAATAATTTTGAATTTTTCTTACGTTTTTTGTAGTGTCAGTATGTATCTTGATTAAAATATGATTCGTGACCATAAAACATTTTGTAGAATTATTAATTCTACAATTTTTTTTTTGGTGTTTGACCTGCATTCTTAAACACTACATATTCGTGGGAAATCATCAGGTAGTGCTTCCTCAAAGATTTTCTTTAATCATATGCTTTTTGGAATTTATTAACACCAAAATTTTGTGATTGGATGTTTATACATATAATCTGTCGCTTCAAATTCAATTTTATCTGCTTTTCATCTTGTCTGCCGTTACACACTCTTTATGAGTCATTTAAGTTGAGTCCCACGTAGCTGTGGGAAAATCACCCAGGGTTCAGTTTTGGGCAAATCCCAAAACGCGCCCAGGCTTAACACTATTTCAACACTCGCCACCACGCAGCACCGACTTCATATATCTCATCTATCGGCGCCGGTGCAGCGTCGTGTCACTCGCCGTTACTCAGCTGCCCATCTAGGCGTTGCTCGCCTCTACGCGGCGGCCACCATCTCCGCTTTGCCGTGGAGCATCTCATCGTGGTCTGCGTCTCGGTGACGTGACCCGACTCTGCCGGTCAGCCGATCGCCTGGCGCATGGTCAAAATGTCAAAATCCCTGAATAATCTTGTAAAATTTTTCCATTTTAATTTTTTTAATTTTTTCAATAGTTGGGTGTCCTCAACGCACCTAGGGGGGTGGATTGCAATCTTCCGTCTAGGTCGTTACTTCACGCCCAACCCATAAGTCGCACACCTGACTCAGATTTTTTGTATTTTAACTAATTGTCGTTACTTTTTTTAAATTTTGAAAATATATTCCTTTTTATTTGCCTCGTAGGGGAAGCCCGGGCAAGAAGCATAGTGCGGGTAAGAAGAATAACTGATTTTTCCAAAAATCTATAATTGGTAGCGTTATTATGCTTTCTCAAGTCATGACACGTGCGATCGGCGACGCCATGACAGTTCAACCAAAACAATACGCGATTGTATCAGTTGTGGATATTAAAAAAAAGGATTTTCATTGTTTTCTTACGATTTATGTGAAGGTTTGTATACCAAATTTTTATATTACCAACCAGTTACCCATGAATAAGTTCTGTTTATTTAAGTAAAATGTGTGATTGTTATCTTTTATTTACCTACTAACAACAATTCACGTCTCGACCTTCTTTCTAAAAGTGACACATTGGGCAAAACGGATATGGGCAAAATGGATAGGTATCCGTTTTGCCCGTTTAGCTATTTGATTTATTCCTTCATAAGTACAGCTACTTATGAAGGAATAAATCAAATCATATATATATATACATATATATATAATTATATATATATTATATATATTTAATATATAAACACAAAACTAATCAGGCAGCCTGGTCGGAAGCCACATTAAACAGAGCAGTAGGAGCTCTAAAAGATGATGGGCAATCAATTAATTAAGAGATACGTGAAGACTGGAATTAAGTAGAAGAAATCAGGGGGTTTACAGCTGTTTTTAGTCCAGAACAAGAAGAAAAGCTGTGTTTAAAAAAAATAGATAGCAAAGCTAAAAATAAAAGATCTCTAGGAAAACAGAAAAACAAAAACCCTAAACAACATTTTTTTTCGCTGACAAATACACTGAACGACACCAACGGAAGATAGAATTCAGTTTAATCAGTGCAAAAGCTGGGTGCATGAAAAATGCACTTCTTATGCGAAGTGTGATCTAAACTAAATCAAGATGTCCTTTTTGCCCTGGTGCGTATCCGTTTTGCCCGACCCCTCTGGGTAAAACGGATAATTGATACTTTATGTTAATGCTCATAATTATTATAGAAATTGTTAAAGCTTTTTAATTTTAAATAGTGTTTTCGAAAGATGATTAAACATAGTACAAATTAAAAGTACAAAGGGTTCTATTGATTATAAGTTTGTGGTTTTATTTACACTTTACTTTAACATGTGCGTCTTGCCCGGGCTTCCCCTACAGCGCGTTTCATTTCAGAAACCACACTACAATATGTATTTACAGAATTATAATCATTAGAATCATTAATACATCTCTCTTAGTTAGATTTGTTCCATAAGAACAAATCTATGTGATTCTTATGGTTAATATTTGTCAATAAAAATAATTTCGCGGGCTACTTCTGCACATTCTCCTTAAATAATATCCCTTCTACTCCCCACTCCTCCTCCGCCCTATTCCTACTTCCTCCTTCTCCTTATATAGATTTGTTCTTCTTTAATACGAAAAACGTGTGACTCTCCGTGTCTGGATGTACGAGTATAACCGACTAAACCCGATTTGCATTACACGGCTAAAATACAAACAGTGGCAATAAGTGGCTCATGGATTAAAGTCCGTGACTGTTGTTGTGTGTGGGAAATCTTACTACTGTTGCTGTGACTAAGTGTACATTTTTATTCAATTAATTATTATTTATTTAGTTATTTGAACAATGAAAGTTACACAGAAAACTTTCAGTTACTGTCGGAGTCAAAAATTGTTTTGTGCTTTTTACAAAACACGTTACTTTTTTACCTGGTGACATTTAAAGTATTTCGTATGACCCAGAAACTCACCTGGATTTAGTTACGATTGACTATTTTCAAATCACTTTAGGCACCAACTTTGTTTCTCGGGGCCTTAATTGAATTCTTCGCATTGTACAAAATAGACGAATTCCTAGAAGCTTTTAAATGTTCATTACTAGTTCTTAATTAGGCGTAAATTGCTTACTTTAAAGCTTACTTGGAGTTGTTTAACTTTAAATCATTTAGCGTCAGCGTTGATTGCTGACGAATCAACGCTGACGTGGGAATGAATATCATATTGCGCCTTAGCGTGAAGAAATAGAAGAATTCTGATTGGCCAGTTCTGTCCTAAGTACCTACACTACAAACATAAAACAAACAAAGACATACTGAGAACTCATTATTCATTTTAATAATAAATACTTAATTCTAGACTATTGCTGTCCCCCTGCAGGGCGAAGGCCACTTCTCACACAGAGAAGGCACGAGCATTGATCACGACGCTTGCTCAAGACGGGTTGGCGATTTCAAATTTATATTAACTATAAGTATGACTAGAAGTATAACTGCCTCCGAGTCTAATGGTCGCAAGCGCTTCTGCTGAGCAAGAGGTCCTGGGTTCAATTTCCGAGTCGGGCAAAGGCTTATTGGATTATTCTATCTGGAATTTCTAAGTAGCAGCCCGGAGACTTTTTTTTGGGTGGGAAATTATCAAATAACTTCTCCCGCTCTGGGCGGAGCGGGAGGGTGCGTCAGATTCTTACTGACTAAAACCCACCCGTGTCCCTTCCGTTGCTTGTGTTGCCAGGGGCCTCGTAACCCTTTTGTACCTTCCTACCGACCCCGGCAAGCATCGGCCCTAGTGGACCCCTACACTTGTGCTGACGACATCTCTTTGAGGCGCGCGTGGTAATCAACGCGCCGTCGACCCGGGCCTGGTCCTTACCGGACGGTGAGCTACCGACGCCCAGGGCGTCTCCTGCGGCGGCATTACTGCTTCGCAGAAGGAGGTGACGGCTGCCCATGCCCTCTCGCTCCGTACCATGGTCTAAACCAGGGCCGGACGCGAGAGATCTCTGCCCCCGATCGCCACCACGAAGACACGGCGGTGCTCTGCCCAAGCCGGGCAGACCTCCACCGTATACTACACCATGTCCTCCGGGCGATCCACACAGTGGTGACACCCGGGCGTTTCCTCCTGCCGTATCCGACCGAGGAACCTCCCGAAGCTGCCGTATCCGGTGAGGACCTGCGTCAGGCGGAAGGTGAGGACGCCGTGGCGCCTCTCTAGCCACTCCTCAAAGAGGGGACTTATCGCCGCAATTATGGCGTGCCCAGCACTGGGTTGCGACAACCGTACTTTCCAAGATGCCATGACGCCGGAGCTCCGTCCGCTGTGCCGCTATTTCTCGCGGCAGCGGACTTACGCCCCGGCGTTTCGCCTCCTCGCGCCACTCCCATACGTGCGCGAGGACTACAGCAGGCTTAGCATGACGCTTTCTATTTCTTCGAAGAAAAGACACGGCTCTTTCTATACAAAGTGACATATCGTTTCTCCTTTTTTGACATCCTACCGTAGAAATCCTTCTAAATAAAAAACGACCTAGACAAAGATCATTAGAAACGGAAGACAAAATGACAGATTGTAGAAGGATTTCTACGATGAGATGTCATAAATGGAGAAACGAAATGTCACTTTGTATAGAAAGAGCCGTGTCTATTCTTCGAAGAAATAAAAAGTGTCATGCTAAGCCTGCTGGTAGGTACACCCTCTGCCTAACCCTTCGGGGAAACAAGGCGTGATGTTATTTTATTAACTATAAGTCCAGGTTTCCTCACGACATTTTTCCTTTGAAACCCTTATGGGTAAAGGCCTCGCATCTCATGTACGAGGTTATCCTCGTGCATGATAAGCGAGGCCTTAACCACAGGACCATCACGATATTATTTATTTTATATTTGCTAAATATCTTTAATACCTATCTACTGTGTCTTTCCCCCATCGTTCATAACACTCAATCATAGTTAACGCACGCACGAATCAAATCACTCAGTACCCGAAATTCAATACATCGCCGGAATGCAATCTTCAGAAAATAATTCATCTTGTTAAGGGCAAGCCACAACTGAGAACATATTAATTAAGGCAAACGGCGTTCATTAATCGTTCGCTAAAGGTTTCGAACTCAAAGGTTAATCATTACAGCTTTTCAGCACGAGTTGATCCACTCAGGTTTGCGGATCCCGAGGGAAGACAAATATCCTACAGCTGTTCACCCTGAGGGGGTTAATAGTTGGGAAGATTTCCACATTGTTGGCAATTGTTATAATACGAGTATCTAAAGTAATTTCCTAACTAAAGAATGTTTAAAACTCTATCCATTACAATGACGGTACCCAAGCCCTAAGTCCGTTGAAGTATTTATGTGAATACATTGAGTAGGTAATCGCTTCAGCTGCATACGATATCTGTCACGTGCCATACGAATGACCTGCAGTCTGCCCTCCCGACAAATAGAGCTGTCGGTCAAATAGTGTCGGTAAACCTTTCACCCAACATATCGACTAAACGCGTTCGCTGTTCAAATTTATGAGACTGCCGGATTTGAAAGGTAGATTAAATTTTTGGTAGTCGATGCCAGCCGGGTTACAGCTGGGAATTGTAACCCATAGTCACATAACTACTGTATACGTGCGTTTGTTTTAAGTGCGTAATAGAAAAATGTAAAAATGCCACTCAATTCAAAAGCGTAGTGAACTCGTGTGATACGTTGGGGATGAAAATAATTTACGAACTCTATAATAGACTTTTCATTTTCGAGTTGTTGACAAACATAAAACTGAAAAATAAGTTGCGCAAATGTATGATTTTAGTGACTTAAATCTTTTATTATGCGCCTTCATATAATGCGAGTAACTTAAGCAAAAAATGTATGTTATACTAGAAGGCATACCCACCAATTCTTTATGTTAATATTTAATTATTATATTAAAATACGTTATAAAATAAATTAAGGAAGTAATATCTACCCAAAGCATAAAAAACTATGTTACTTTCAAACTACATAAGACATTTTCACGTTTTCTTTTGTATGAACATAATATTTTACTATATATAATTCTATCTGTGACTTTTTTCAAATATTCGTATTTTCGTTACTAAACATAAATATTCCTTACGAACGGTGGCACGGCGTGAGCGCGACGCAATTATTTTGTATGGCCAAGGTCAACGGCGATTACCCGAGCCTTAAACCAATGATGAAAACTTTATGAAGATAATATGTTTATGGAAAGAGTAGTGAGCGAATTTACTACAGTTCGTCTGCACGGCCAAGAGTAATTTCACAGTTCCTCTAGATATCATCGCGACGACTGACACAGCTAACCTCCCTGTAGAGATAACAGCGTAGGCTAGGTACAGTGGGGTACTATTAAATTTTAGCCGGACGGGGTGGGTGAACCGCAGTCGGCGGTTTGACGTATTATCGTCGCGCCACACCACTTAGTGCCTGCGCCCGGCGCGGCGCCCGGCCCGGCACGCGAGCTCCAACCGCGCCCGCGCCGCCCCGCGCTCGCACTACACACCCGAACTGAATAATATATCTAACTCATCACGTACTCAACTCTAACCTTTCAACTCTAACTTTTACTACGTATTTGTATCGTCATTCCCGAAAGGGTCGTCCGCTATTTCATAGTCAGCCAAATATCTAAACCGCAAAAAGTTCTCACCGCAATATATTACCATTTCTGAGCGAAAAAGATAAACTAAGTCCTTACTATCCCGAAACGACGTCGAAAATATTCATAGATGTAACTTTTTTGCGTAAACAAAAAGCGGTGAAGTACAGAGGTCCGTCCGCCCGTACTTATATTTAGGGATTGCATGGGAAACAATGTAAAGGTGTAGGTATATAAAGCTCCTGATACAGGCTCGGAATCTGGAGGATCCAGCGGACGCGCGTGCTGCTACAATATTCATGAGCGCGGCGGCTATCGGCGGTACAGCCCGCGAACACTATCTCACATTCGGACCCGTTCCATCAATATAACGAGTCGCTGACCTGAATTGTTTAGTGACCACCTTTATACATATTTTGTCCGCTAAAGTAGAAAATACGATTATTGGCAGCAAAACCTATTCCTAGAACTTACGTGTTAGCGAATAGTTCACACTGTATATTTAACAGCTTCAATAAATTCTAGGCTCTCAGTTACTTAATCCAGTGATGCAACTTCTCTTGAGTTTTATTAAGCCAGCAATGTAGACATTAACGTAGAATTTCCTGATGTAGTTGTATCTATCTAGTAGAATCCGATGTGCACAGTAAGCATGTCATACACCTAAGTTTATTTTAAAGCTGGAAATAAATTGAATTCTCACGCCCAACAAGAGATACGAGAATAAGATATTTTATTTGGTAGGTATTACGAAACGAGTAAACTTGTAAGTTTATCGGTGTTTCGTTACGTTCGTCGTGGTAAGTGGCACTAAACTGACTTGGATTATGTTTTTAACGAACAGTTTTACTCTCACGTAGTAATATTGCCTTTTTAATTGCAGATGCGAAGTTGGTGCTTGTTGGCTGTAAAACTTTGTCGACGAACACTGACAACAATGACAGTGGGATAGGATAGCTCTATTAACTTAGCTCGAAGCTATTTGCTGCATATACGTGGTATCTAATCTGCGCCCAACTTTGTTAGGTGTTTCGTTGTTAGGTGAGGTGTAAAGCTGAAATTAGATTTGGATTTACCTATATGATTTTTAAAGGTCCTATTTAATTGGCTAATTGCAGAGCACAAGCAGTTCCTTCTTTTTCACAATTTCATATTTTAGTCGGGTCTTGGACGATGTCTACAGTCCCCTCAGG
This sequence comes from Atethmia centrago, assembly GCA_905333075.3. Classification (NCBI taxonomy): domain Eukaryota; kingdom Metazoa; phylum Arthropoda; class Insecta; order Lepidoptera; family Noctuidae; genus Atethmia; species Atethmia centrago. Next base: position 18,452,996 of record HG995371.1, on the reverse strand, counting down.
AAAACCAGCCAGATACATTTTCTCTCATAATAAAAGAATTGAAGGAAAATTGAATTTTTAAAGTTTTCATCTAAGGTTTTTTGAAGTAAATTACTGCAGGCAACTATTATAGCGGAAAAAATAAAAGTTGAAACGAAGTTGATTGTTCTTGAAATATTTTTCTCTTGCAACGAAATATTATGTAACTAAAATTATTTTTCAATTCTCATACTTGGAAAGTACTCTTCAAGTTACCTGGTCAGAGGGATGAAAACAGTACTTTTCGTCCCTGGGAAACCATTTTTCCTACTGGCAAAAAATGTTAAAACTATGCAAGCCTTATCTCAACTTTTTATACAGCCACTCTGTTAAATCGCGGCAAAAAATTGTAATTAAAAAAAATATAAACAATTTTTTAACATGACTTTATACTTATAATTTACTGTTTACTAAATTATTATTTAATTTACATAGATTGGAGCTAAATATTTACCATCATCAATCATTTAAATAAAATGGCTGGGGAAACAGAAAAAAGAAGGGAAAGCGGCAGTTCGGTCTTCAGTTGTTTTGTCGAGTGCTAATTATTTAGATATTTGTATAAAATGAGATATTCAGATTCAAATATAACGCATGATTTCATTAGAGAAGAGGCTAAAACAGTAGTGGAAAACCTTTTACCGCCAAAATCAAAAGAATAAATATTATCTTACCAATATTGTTTATTTATCTTTTAATAAAATATTGTTTGTTTAACTAATCAGATTTTTATTTACTTTCTATTCATGATGTTCTTCAAAAAGGTCAGGTGCGTAGTACTCGCAACCGGCGTGCGTGTACGACCAGATGTATGAACGTAAACGAAGCAAAAGGAAGAGAGAAAGGAAAGGAAAGAAAGTAAGTAAGGAGCGTAGCTGGTGGCGTTCTATAGTTTCTGCCTACCCTCATGGGAAGAAGGCGTGAGTTTATGTTTATGTATGTATTTACTTTCCTCATATACGAAATGAAAAGCAGAGTGAAAGACCTCGGGTGAAAGACCTCGGGTGAAAGACCTAGCTCGTGCCTAAATAGGTCCCTTTCATCCCTCGTATAAAAATGTACTATTATCTACACTATAAGTTTTGCAGGGTAAGTATCTGCCTAAGTAATTTCAATACGACGTCATCATGAGATTAAAAAACAAAATGCCGACGTTTACTGTGTGATTAATAAAATGTTCAAAGTAGCCTTATTTGACTCTAAGTAAGCGGAAAACTGTAGGCATATCAGAGAATTAATAGAACAATGTAATCGTTTTATATTCACTTTTAACACGCGAACATAGTCGTGTATACTAGTTATAAATAAAATATTACTTAATTGCCGCCAACAATTGAATTAATCGCCTTTCTGGAATGTTAGAAATGTATAATTTATCTGCGTAATTACGAATACACAATGGGCCATGGTCAACCATGCTGGGCAAACAACGTCCACTATTATGACTAATTATGTTAGTAAATCATCCCTTCTGTTAAAAATGGAACAGTTTTCTGGACATATCCGGGCTTCAGCAATCTCTTAACTAATTCGCATGTAAAGCTAAGTGTAGATATATAAGCGAGCTCTGAAAGCGCCAACCCACAAATTTGAAAGTTGGCCAAGTTGTATAGACAGGGGGTGTTTGTGGTCGCGGCCCGCTCCGCTCGTCGCTCCGCCGGTCTACACCAGCTTTACAACATTGTTCGTTAATTACTACTACCAATAAAAAACAAATCACGTAACAATATAGCTGCAAGATTTTATACTTCACTATTAACGCTGAGCCGGTTGCATAATAAATTTTCTGTAGCATCGTATTTGTTTTCATGTTTGTTCTACTTGTGTATTATTTTATAATGATTAAGAAAACTAACGTTTTTGGCACAGAATGGGATACTAGCTTTTTCTGTGAGTATCGTAAAAGGTGACAGAGGATCCAAGGGATTATATCGTTAGACTGGCTGGCATTGGTACCGATTCCCTTGGTCATAAACTAAACTAAATTTAAATTAATCTTTGTATTGCATTAAGAAGGGGATAGCAGATACATTTTAGTTTAGTCCTGTCAAATTAATCAGCGCCTGTCACTATTCCATACAAGTTTAGATGTGATTAAAAACTTGCCTACTAAAATTACGTCAATTTACGTCAAGCGCTGATTAATTTGACAGGACTAAACTAAAATTTATTTTTTGTCGTTTTCTTAATGAAATAGAAAGAAAAAGATGCACTGAACTTAAATTTAGTATTGTTTGTGAACAAGGGAATCGGCACCAGTATCCTCCTGTAGGCTAAATAACACGATCTTTGAATGTAGAATCGAAATCATTAATTGCATTCTTTTCTCACCTCGTAGCTTTACTACATTGCTCTTTTTTCTCCTCGAACTACATACGCACCCATGTTTATACAATATAACGGAAAACATCCGCATCTAAGCTGGTGCTATCAAAACATTGACAATCTCCGAAAAGATTGGCACGATGCCTTAATACCTATTTGCAAAAAAGGCAAGTTTATTCTGCAACAACAAAGCGTTCCTAATTTAGGTTTGTGCATTAACATCGTTGCAAATAGGAAAAAAAGGAGAACATAGAATGTGTTGCAACCTGAGCAAAATTTAGTTGTTGGCGTCTGCGCTCAAGCAAGCGAAGCGGCTCCGAACAGGGCCTGGGTAATTGAACTAATAAATCTAGCTGTGTAACTGCGCGCTCTCGACTCGCTCAGGATCAAGGCGAAACCATTAAACCTACGCTCAGATTTCGCCTTGACTCGACTTGCATTTAGTCACACAATACATACGTGACGGTTCACTCCGGATAGCGACTGTACGTTTTTTAATAGAATTCGCTTTATTTTTGTTTCAAAAATTAATAGCTCCTGCAGCCATAAATTTTCGCAACAAAAATTGAAAATAAAATATTGTAAAAGAAAGATTAGCGCCGATCGTAAAGTCGCAGCAGGAAATAACACCTTCTCAATTGAAAACAAGTTTAGTGTAAGGCTGTACTAATTTCGATGCTACATGTTGTTCAGTTCGATTGTTTTCATGAGCAGGACGTTCCGTGGACAGTGGATAAGTTTTGTTCTCGTTTTCGTATTAAAGTTGGGTGTTGCTTCAAATTCACAGGTACCTGCACAGTTCTATTTTGTTTTAAGTAAGTGTTACCTCAAACTTAACATTAATACAGCTATTTACTTCAGATCCCAAACGATAATGTGCCGAAATTCGATAGCAATTTCGGCAACTTCCTAAGAGACTTGGGATCAATGGTATACAAATTTAAGAAAACAGATGTAAGTCAAAATGAAGTACGTTCCAGCCATGGTACACCCTCAACGCCATCGATCAAGAATTATCGGAGAAATCAGGTTAGTGTTAGTGTAAACCGGTACTTATACCTATTCTTTCAATAAAGGCTCCCGCAGACTGGCGCGACGGGACAGCGCGACGCGACACTAGTAGCACAATTTCTATGAAAACTTCATGGAAAGTGTCGCGCTGCCTGTCGCGCCCGCGATATCACGAGTCTGCTCAACGAGCCTTGAAAAACAAACTGTTGATAATGCCTACCTAAGTACTCATTGTTTTGAGTATAGGTAGGTAGGTGTTTGCATTATTGCTAATTTATGGGCATCAGTCAAGCCTCGATTGATGAACAGATCTCAGTCTCTTAATTCGTCACTTCGATCAAAGTAATTTCGGGCATTGCCCTTTTTTTAAAATCAGCTTTTTAGCTTTTTTTTTTTTTTTGAGGGTGGGTATTCATCAAATAACTTCTCCCGCTCTGGGCGGAGCGGGAGGGTGTGTCAGACTCTTACTGACTAAAACCCACCCGTATTCCATCCTGTTGCCCGTGTTGCGGGGGCCTCGGTGACCCATAAGTACCTTCCCGCGACCCCGGCAGGCATCGGCCCTAGTGGACCCCTACTTTGTGCTGACGACATCTCTTTGAGGCGCGCGTGGAATACGACGCGCCGTCGACCCGGGAGCTTTTTAGCTGCCAGTATCATTTTGTATTTTTCATTTTTTAGATTAGTTTCAATACACAAAAAGCTATTCTTGAAGATGTCCTCATGATGAAGCTGGTATCATATTATGAAGACAAATATAAATTGTCGCATCTGGAGCCGACTACAACGGAGAGTATTACAATTGCGAATGGTTATACAAAAGCTCTTTTAATGAATTCATATAAAAATAATGCTAGCGACAAGAAAAAAGTTCTTAATACTGATCCCAAACCAACAAAGCCAGTGCACTCTGACTTGAATAGAAGAATACAGGGAGATATGAGAAAGGTATGATAATATAATCATTATTTTTATAAATAAATATTCTAGCTGGCTTTTGTTTTACATTTATGAACTGTGCGCTTCTATAATTCCCAACGTGACGATATTATCGTGGACGTCCATAGCCACGTCCATAAAATGTATGGAAATACGTGCACGCTTCCCTGTGTTATCGTGATGCCGTGACGTGGACGACCACGATAATATCACCACGTGTTAAATTATAAAAATGCACAGGGTACGTAAATCTATAACGATGATCGACACAGTAATAAATAATAAAAATATTTTATTGTCAGGCATCGAGGCCCCTTATCCGTATTAGTATTACATATTACTTAAAAACTATATTAGTAACATGCAGGAATACTAAAAGATAAAGATAATCACAATCACAGGAAGGTTTAACAAGCTTTGTTGGCAATATGTAGCTTGGTAAACCTCCCCATTGTAGGTCCATCCCGCCTCTCTGCAATCACCTTCAGAATGCTGTTGCTGCTTCTCCTCATTCGGGATATTTTGAGGCAAATTTCTTCCAAATTATCGCAAAGTAATCGTCAGTGTGCGCATCAGCGAACATACCTGACGCACTACAGCAGGCTTAGCATGACGCTTTATATTTCTTCGAAGACTAGACACAGCTCTTTTTATACAAAGTGACATTTGTTTCTCCATTTTTGACATCTCACCGTAGAAATCCTTTTACAATCTCTCATTTTGTCTTCCGTTTCTAATGATCTTTGTCTAGGTCCTTTTTTATGTAGAAGGATTTCTACAGTAGGATGACAAAAAAAGGAGAAACGAAATGTCACTTTGTATAGAAAGAGCCATGTCTTTTCTTCGAAGAAATAGAGAGCGTCATGCTAAGCCTGCTGAAGGCATTGATGTATTGATTATTTTTGTAATATCAATATTCTTCTTTTAGTCATAAATGAGATATGAAATTGAGAATATATAAAATGAAACTATTTTTTCTTTACAGATAGATGAATACCAAGTACCTGAAGTAGTTATTTTATAATGATTTAATAACAATTCTACAAACAACTGACAATTTAATAGTATCCTAGTGGTGAAACTTTTCCAAAAAATAAATACTTAATTCAAGAACATACGCGTTTGTTTAGATCGGTTTGACGCACAACAATAAAATAAGAAACCAGCTGAAATGTTTAATCATTTATTTAAATTATTATAAAATAAAATAATAAAAAACAAAACTTCTTAATTGGAGTCAGAGTGTTCCTCTAGATATCCAGGTATCTGGAGCACGAACTCATTTCTACTCGATTTCAGCTTATTTTTGCAAATTTTCCCGGAGATTGGTCCTCATTGGCACTTGTTCAACGGCGTGGAGCGAAAGGTACTCCGGGGAACAACTCTGTCTGCACTAAATGTCATCTATCAGCGGCGTATGCCGGATTTTAGCAAAGACACCGTGGCCAACGCAACTCCCGGGACTGAACGTTACGGATGATAACTATTAAAATTGAACAGCGCTTCAATTTGAACGAAAGACAGTTTAGGGAGTAGGGCTTAATGTGTTTATGCTGAATTAATCTTCAAAAGATTGTATAATTTGATGTTCAAAAACTGGTAGGTACGAGCGTAAGCGTTAATAATATTTATTGACCATTTTAATTTCCTGAAAAGCTTCAAGTTCCTAAAGAAGACTTCATTTACCTATATCTAGATTTAGCACACGAAGAATGATACCCATATAATGACTAGACACACATTTGTATGCTTAACTTAAAATCACTTCTTAAATCTCGTAATCATATAATGTACAGAATCCTATTTACATTATATTACTGAAACTTAAGAAAACCTCACGTTCCAAATGCTTGTTTCAAACTTTTAATCGTAATGGCGACAAGTGTAATTTTCTGAATCCTTACAAAAATTAACAACATGTGACTGTTTTAATTAAATCCGGTCGCTTGTGTTGGCAACATCGTCACGCAAAACATTACATCTACAACTTTGTCCACAAATTATGTTTACACCATTCAAATAGACGTTCCTTGCGTAAATACTTTTGTAACTTACTCCATTAAAGAAACTCTACACAAGTAATTACCATAACACAAAGTGGTTTGTTTAATGTTCCCCTTGATGACAAACTGGATGCAAAATATTTATCAGTACATGGCGTGACAATAAAACACAAATTTAAATGTGTATCCTGCTCATCATTATGCCAGTTTATGTTGAGTTTTTGTCAGTAATAACCTTTATTTTAGCCATGTTATAAACTCTGCGTGAGGACCATAAACCTTAGCAGTCGCGTGTTTGACCGAGAGGCCATCGTAAAATGCATCATAAACTTGCGCACATAAATTTAGAAAATCGAAGTGACTCGGAAAATGAATAGAAATTGTGTGCCGGATACAAGGCATACATAAAATAGGAATGCGGAATAATCTAAATATAATATACAAGAACAAAATCTTCCAAGTTCATAAAATAATAATTTGATAAATAAACATGTCTTTCCTTCCTCGAAGAAAAAGAAAAGTCTCATAATAATCATCCAGTACAGCTTTGGCAGTGTGCCGACATTGCAATAAAGTTAAATCTCGGTGGGCAACAGGCCCGACGCAGAAAATAAGGCGAGGAACTTGTTATGACGCTGCTCCCCAGAACAATACCCGAAACATTCCGATCATATGGGGAAAAAAATAAGACCCACCAATAACAACTCGTCCATTGAAACAAAATATTATAGACACACAGGTACACAACAGCCTTATTTTTATAAATTACGAGCTATAATGTGTTTTAGTGTGATATAAAAGCCTACATATTTAACCCTTTCAAAAGAAAAATGGACATAAACCGGCATGTCGGCACCCCTCCCTGTACCAGTCGCGTACACTTTGTTCCAATCGCATTTCCCTTCGGAGCGATCTCACGGCGGAAATTAATCCATCCGGCAAATGAATAGACTGCACTTGTGCGTGAGGGTGCGACCTACGTATGACTGATGTTTTTAAACTTACATTGCAAATAACTTTTGAATGGACCAGCACCTTTTTATAACATGACTTCTCGAAAATTGTTCATAGCTTTAGGAACGTCGTCAGTAACAAAAGTTTGTCTTTTATTATGGGCAATAATCATATGTTTTATTCCCATTATTACATCATAATCAAATGACTGTTTGAATGAGACACGCAAGGTCGCATGATGCGTATTATACTGTACAGTAACAATACGTCTACCTGCCCAATTTTATATCCCTCTTTAGTTAGTATATGAAAACTTTAAATATACAAAATTCTTATGCCAAAAAACAGTATTCCATGCCTGTTACGTGGAAGATTTTAAATTAAATTCCTTGCTTACCAGGTTAATATGATACGAAATGTGCGTACTCGACCTTGTGTGATGTTGTATTAACTCTAACGATTATAGCCATAGTCAGCCGACTCGATTCTTTCAATGATCACTTTATGAAATCAGTCAATTCAAATGTAATAATCGAATTACATTTTAATTTTCGAATTTGTCTGGCTTCGTCTGACTGCTTGGCAAAATAGATTTGGCAAAATGGTTGAAATGCAAGTGTGGAGTAAGGGAAACGTGCGATATTTGTCCGCTGCATTAGTGGAATTAGCAATCTCATATCCGTGGAGCTAATATTTCTGGAGTTCGCACAGCGGCCGAGAATTAATCAGTTTGCGCTGGCCACTAACCGCACGAACAATTTCTCTTTGCTAATACACTTTTTGTATTACCATTACGTTTATAAGCAATATTTTTTGTAACTAAAGTACTCTGCCGTAGAATAATATTATATTAACGTTAGGAATCATTTTAATATCGTATAATTCTATTGCTGTCGTTAGAGTCAGAACCTTCAGGATCAAGTGCGTACTTACCTAGCTACTTAAGTTAAATATGGCTAATTATTTTCCAGGCGACTAACAACTTAAAGGGCGACTAACTATTTGCTATTAAAAAATAACTTGGCAGCGATTAAATATTATTAGGCATATATTTAACGCGGCGACAAATTAATTTGCATTTGGGATTAAAAAAATAATTAAAGGCGCTAGCCAATATAGTAGGTTAGCAGCTACAGCGAAGGATTATTGAATCATTTGGGTTAGGTTAGGTTAGAACAGTGAACGTAACGTTAGGTTAGAACGCGGTGGTATCCTTCTGCGAAACAGTCGTGTCGCAGAAGGAGGCTGCGGAACGGGAGCGGGAGATCTCTTCCGCTCACCCGGCCCGCAGCAGGCGCACCGGGCGTCGGCAGAGGGCAGACAACGCCCTCTTCCGGCCCCCCTAAATGGGTCCAGGGACGGCGGACTTGGGGACGTCCGCCGCCCCCCATCACACTGGACCCGAAGTGGCGGCGCGTAGTGTTCCACGCGTGCCCCTTTCAGACGTCGCGGGGGGGTTTAAACACCTCACCCCCCCCCCCAGACTTGAGGTGGCCCGCAGAGGCGGGCCGGCAGTAGCCGGGGATCGTGGAAGTCGCATTAGATCCCATGATCCCCGGTGCAAGTGTGGGACGGGAACACCGGGGTGGTTTTTAGTCAGTAAGAGTCTGACAGACCCCTCCGCCTACCCCAGGGCGGAGGACATCCGTGAGGATTCTAACCTTTTTTTTTTTTTTTGTTCCCGGGGTGGAAAACCCCAGGAACAAAAAAAAAATAGGTTAGAACAGTGACCATTAACGCGCGAAGGCGAGCGAGCGAAGCGAACGTGTCACGGCAGCGACCGCCGAGCGCCGAGCGCCACTTTTTACTTAAAATTATGCTTCGCTGTAGCTGCCAACCTATTATATTTGCTACCGCCTTTAATTATTTTTTATCCCAAATTCAGATTAATTTGTCGCCGCGTTAAATAATAATTATTTGGAGTTACATATGAAAGTAGATACCTATAATATAATAGGCCACGGGTAACGAAGACTCATTGGATTACTCGGGTGTCAGTTGATTCGAGACGCGTAATTAGGTCACCTTGAAACGTGGACTTGCTTCCATATTTTATTTTTACTCCGAGCAAATTTTACTGTCCCCAAATTTTGCGTAGTGAGATTAAAAATCGTATTATATTTACATCTTCCATTTACTGTCCCAGAAGTAGACCCCGAAAAAACGTCTTCGTATTAAAAAAAACAGGCAAAAAAAATACCTGTGAACGATGCAACCTAATAAAACTCATAAAAATTATCAATACTGAACTGAATATTAGCAGCCAATGCAGCTACGTTAAGTACATGCACATTATGATCCATTGCTCATTCAAAATTGGCATTTATATCAGGTAAACTAAGGACTATATAGGCATAACTGATTTATTGAGCATAAAACTCATTTCCTACACGCAAAGTTTATAAAACAAATGGTGATAACAGCAAGAAGGGACATGAAAACTTCGTAACTGTTTTATGTCGTTCATATCAATTATTGACGTGTATTAGGAAACATGTGTGCCGCTACTCTAGTGGGAAACGTTAACTAGGTAGGCAGTAGGTAGGTACATACCTAACCACAAGCCCACAGCGTAACATCGTCATCAATATATTTGTCCGTGTAAACTTTTGCTGTTAAGACGCTGACAACACCTAAACCGCGGTCACTGTCAGTTTGCATAGAAAAGAAAGAGAAGCGCGATGACGCAACGCTTGCAATTTACTGCAAAATATGAAGCAATTATCTATTTACTCAAAATTGAGTTGAGTAATCGAAAATAAAAAACAACCAAGTTCTGCATTCAAATAAGACGCTCCTGTTATTAATTAAATACGTAACGTATGTTGATATTTAATACAGATATTTTGGATTAGAACTCAAGGTAAGAGGTTAGTTTAACGTTAGTTTGTATCGAGATTTTTCTTTAAAAACGTGTTTTGGTAACAACCAAGTTCTGGGAAATATATTCAAAATTAACATATATTTTTTCCGCTAACACAAACTATACAGATTTGCCAATTTTTTTTCTTAAGAGAGGCCTATTTTCGTCAATTGGGTCTTGTCAGCGCCTTAACTGGCTGTAACGATGCAACTAGAGGTGCCAACAACATTGCAACGCGTAATAGCTTAACTTTTTTGTGAATACCTTCGAACGTGTGTTCTGTTATAAAACTGTTATAGATTTCCATTTCAATTTGAATATTATTCTTTTTTTAATCGCAGGCAATCATTGCAATGTTTTCAGTTATACAAGACGTAAAGTGAACCGAAGGAAACCCGTTATTGAGATTAGATATGTTATTGCGTCCTAGTTTTATCTTTAACGACGCAATTAGAACCGAACGTGCTGAAACGCAATACGGGGTGATACGCAATAATATACGCAATTAAATATCACTGAGAAGGCTTGTTCGCGCCTGATCAAAATGAAAATAGGAAAGACGAGCATGGAATACTGGACATACTAATGAAAAACAACATAATTCTTTGGCATCAGAAGACGAGATGTTTGTGTCTCTGCCGTGCAATGACAATACACCGTATATAAAAAAAAAACCGGCCAAGTGCGTGTTGGAATTGCAAATTTAAGTCGGTCGACTATAAACTCATTAAGGCTCCTACATACTGGCGCGACTTGTCGCGCGACGCGTCGCGACACAAAGGCACCGCTTGTAGCGCTACACGCGGTGTCTTTGTGTCGCGTCGCGTCGCGCGACAAGTCGCACCAGTATGTAGGAGCCTTTACGTTGTAAAGCCTACTTAGCTGTGATATTTTTACTTTTAATTTCATTATGAGTACTACTGCCTTGATTTTTTTCACATCTACATAAACAACCATTTAGCTACAAAAATTTGCACAATTTTTTTTTTCCGTATTTTGTTTTAGTAAACGTGGCGAAACTATAAGGGTTCCTTGTTTAAAAACCCTAAAAAACAAGCGTCAGAAATCGCTATTTACTGTTTTTTATTCTCTTTAACTCAATCAATCGCCTAGCCTTTTCCCAACTATGTTGGAGTCGGCTTCCAGTCTAACCGGATGCAGCTGAATACCAGTATTTTACACGGAGCGACTGCCCATCTGACCTCCACAACCCAGTAACTGGGTAATTCGAGACCCCTTGGTAAGACTGGTTGTCAGACTTTCGGGTTTATGACGAGCCATAACGCCTGTCAAAGATCCACGTATGACAGCCGGGAGGCTCGGAGGAGTCTCGGTATGTAAAGATGGTCCCCTATCCACGGACCGAACCCGAAAAACTTAGCTTAACCTGATGGATTGACCCGTGCGGCTGTTATTACATTGCCACGAGTTTCTCCCATAAAATCTTTAACTAAATTTAAGATATTGGTGCCGATTCCCTTGTTCACAAACTAAACTAAATTTAAGTTCAGTGCATCTTTTTCTTTCTATTTCATTAAGAATTAATCAAAATTATTCAGCGCTTGACGTAAACTGGCGTAATTTTAGTAGGCAAGTTTTTAATCACGTCTAAACTGGTATGGAGTAGTGACAGGCGCTGATTAATTTGACATGAAAAAGATGCACTGAACTTAAATATCAATTGATTAAAAGTTCACAATCATGTCCATTCTATGGAACTGAAACTATTTAGCATCGCGCATCTGAACTTGCGTTCTTTGGGTATTGTTATGGCAAAACTCTGTATTCATAGAAAGCGGTCGACTTAAACATGAGTTGACAAAACACCGTAATAATTGATAATGCAGTGTTTTGACAAAAATTAACCTTACTTTTTAGGAGATACAATGTACATTCCTATAGTGTTTCTCAGTATTCTTATGAGCAAGGAACTAATTTGAACGTGTTACGACGGAGGACACGGTGGAGAATACGGTGGAGGTCTGCCCGGCTTGGGCAGAGCACCTGAGAGTCCGGCCCTGGTTCAGGCCATGGTACGGAGCGAGAGAGCATGGGCAGCCGTCACCTCCTTCTGGGAAGCAGTAATGCTCGCGAAGAAGGAGGCGGGACGGTTGAGGGAAAGGCAAATTTCGCGCCCTTTCGCGGATTTCCGGCCACCGTAGGCGCGGGCTTGCGGACGGTGAGCAATAGGTAGCTCACCGTCCGGTAAGGACCAGGGGGGTAACCACCACCTCTTATAGCAGTATTATTTCAATATTACTTCAGCGTGAGAAAGAGATGGAGCTATAAGTCCTGTATAGCTCCATCACTTTCCCACTGTGAAGTAATATTATAATAATACTGCTATAAGAGGTGGTGGTTACCCCCCAGGCCCGGGTCGACGGCGCGTTGTATTCCACGCGCGCCTCAAAGAGATGTCGTCAGCACAAGTGTAGAGGTCCACTAGGGCCGATGCCTGCCGGGGTCGCGGGAAGGTACTACCGGCGGGGTTACCGAGGCCACTGGCAACACAGGCAACGGAAGGAATACGGGTGGGTTTTAGTCAGTAAGAGTGTGACACACCCTCCCGCTCCGCCCAGAGCGGGAGAAGTTATTTGATGAATTCCCACCCAAAAAAAAACGTTTACGACAAAACGCTATATCATTAGATACAGTGTCTTGAGTTATAGAGTATTGTCACAGCTTGCACATCATTTGCACAGCTTGGTCTTAGTTTACTTTTACTGAAAGTATAATACTTTCAGTAAAAGTTAAACCACAAACTTCCAGAAATAACTCCTGTGGTGACTCCAAACACATAACATTATTATAACAGAACGGGATTAGATAAAGATTATCTCAATATAAGCACACTAATGAGCGATAAAACAGCTAAGTACTGATTTCGCACCGTCGACGTTGGTAATGCTGAATAATCCTTAATGAAAACACAGCTTAACAGAGTTATTGATTCACAACGCGCAAACGAAGCTCGGCGCGATCCGATATTCAGATGTGATACACATCGCATGCTAAATCATGAACTCATTTGTTCCCATTCAGTTAACGAACAATACAAAATGATGTCCTGTCGTGTCGTTCGTCCGATGGATTCAGCCAGCTTACTGGGATTCACTCAATCTATTGTTCCAGCTCGCGATGCAACTAAATCTAGCTAAATTCAAGCTATTTTGACAACGCCATCTATTGTTATTTTAGAGCTATGTTATATTTCCCGATTGTAGAGTGGATTCCGACGAATGTATGTTTCAGTATAAGGAAACCTGCTTGGACGTACAATAAACGTGAGAGTCGGTATTTTTTTTTTTGAGAGGGTTTACATTCTTGTAAACCAAAACTCATTTATTAATAAAACACGCACACACGGGGATTAAAGACGTGTTGTTGAAATTTTTACTTTCTTCAAGAAAACGAGCTTAAATAAACATAAAGCAAGTCACACAACTACATACTAAGTTTAAGTTTGAGCAATAAAATAATTCGTCGAAGGAGTTGAAATAAGTAGTTAGTTTTAGTTTTATTTTGAAATAAATTCGGGAAAAGCTTGTCAGAAAATTCAGATCTCCTATTTGTTGTTTATCTTTCAAATTCATTTATGATCGTAGTCCGATAAGTACAAGCAATGCATAGAACCACCCTAGCATTTCCCGTGAACGCCGTAAGCGGCCATTAAGGGATTCAGTTGAGGGTATTAATGGTCCACTCTATACTAATGGCAAGAAAGTACAATCACGATTTTTGCCAAATAACCAGACTTTCTTTAATAAAAAGGAAGCAATTCATTAATTACTTAGAAAGAACTCGCCAATCACTTGACAAACGGCAATTCTAATCGGTTACTGGAGCCAGCCAATAGGATTCAATTCGTCATTCTCACAAAATCTTTAATTCCTGTAAAGTCCGGCTATAATCCCCCAAGTTCCCAATTATTTCTGTTGAGGGCTGTAATTAAGCAGTATAAAGTGCTTGGCTGCCGTAATCCAACCACTTTTGTGATATTTAAACGAGTTTCATTACGGTTCGCTTATAAAAGCGTGGTATTACGAGAAGTGTAGTGGAAACATCACGCTCAAGTTTCAATGACCGTAATTGTCGAGTCCGGAAATAAATATGACCTGTGCGACGTTTGTTCGATTTGAAAGACTTATGGTCATTGCAGCTTGTTAAATGTGTTGCGTTTCATGTATGTTCTCAATTGAAAATGTGAACAAATATACAATAAAACTATGTGGTTCAGATTGAAAACGGTTTAACTGCTAGTCGTTAAACCGCTGCGTTTGAAAAATGTTTTATTAGCATAACGGTGGAACAGCCAATGGTTTATTTGTTTTTTCAATGAATTAGAATGAATCATATCTTTTATGAGGCTAAAAGGTCATCAAGGCCCTGGCCTTGTTGAGAATATTACACATTGGCTACGGTCATACATAATCATCCTATAATGTTCCCACTGCTGGCACACAGGCCTCCCTTTGTGAGAAGGAGTGGGCCGTAATCCACCACGCGGGCCCAGTGCGGTTTGGTAGATGTCACATGTCTTCGAATTTTTGGTTCTAGGACATGCCGGTTTCCTCACGATGTTTTCCTTCACCGTTTTACAGAGCAGTGGTGATGAAATAATTTGCACAAAGTGAAGCACCTGTCCGGGTTCGAAGCTACGACCTACAACTCGTAAGTCGCGGCCGTTTCCACTGGGCTACCACTACTCTATTTATAATTAATAATAATAATATGTATTTGCTTAAAACACGGTATAAAAAGGTGTTATAATACAATAATATAATAATAATATAAACCGTTTATTTTCTCTTCACAAGTTATGAACTTAATCCTAAAATTTTACAGTAGTGCACGAGGAGCTAACTTTGTGAGAGACTGGAGGCTGAGGTAGGTTTATAAAAACCAGTATTACAGGTCACCAGGGCCCTCCCGCGGCTAGATGCCTGTTCTTTGCATACACAACAATGCAATATGTATGTATTTTTCGCAAGTATCCACTTGCGAAAAATAAATTAATAAAATTTAAAATTTAGTAACAAATACAAAAAATACAAAAAGTTTCGGGGAAATACCAGTGTGTGTGTGAGTAACCGGAGAAAGTGTACGAGAGAGATGAAAGAGTGAATGTGAGAGGTTGCTTGAGTGAGTGTTGTGCGGTGCGAGTTTGGTAGGTAGTATGCGGAAGCAATACAAAATGAGATCATACATATTTTGCTTATAATTAAAGCATGCAAAATTGAGTTGTCAATGTTAGAGTTCTAAAAATTCCTTAATACTATAAAAAATATTTTCATGCAATTTAATTTTAAATAGTCTACATTTCAATACTTTCAATGTCTTTGGTAAATTATTAAATATACGTACACACATAGCTAAATAGTTTTTCAATTTGGTTCAATTTAGCACACCTAGACAGCTCGTCTAGTACAAGTGTGTATTGGTCACGCTCACGCTGACTTCGTGAACATACCTCTTCTGCTGTTTTAAACAATTCTTTGTGGTTCTTTACAAACATACACCCCTCACATATATATAACGACGGTAACGGTAGCAAACCAAGCTTTTTAAGTATTGGCTTACATGATTCATCGGACGGTATCCCGTATAAGGCTCGTATACATTTTTTTTGGGCGATAAATGCTCTATTGTGGTCGGTACTATTTCCCCATTTTACTAGTCCATACCGCAACGTGGACTCAACGTATACTCGATATGACATTACAGCCGTGTTTATATTAGTTACCTTTTTAATTTGTCTAAGGATATACAAATTTATTTATTTTTTTGCATACATGAGCAACCTGCTCCTTCCAGTCTAAATGTTCGTGTAATACTACACCTAAAAACGTGGTTTGTGTCAAATGCGTGATTGTTGGTAACACCATTTTAAAATTAAATTGTTATTATAATATTTGTTATATTGTAAGATGTATCAAGATGAATAGATATATTATTATTATTTAGCCAGTTAATTAGAATGTCAATTGTATTATTTATGTGAGTTTTATGGTCGGTAATTGAATTATATTTTTTGTCAGCAGTTACAATTATGGAAATGTCATCCGTAAAAAGAAAGCATTTGTGATTAGTCATATCAGGTATATCATTTATGTAAAGTAGAAATAAGATGGGGCCCAATATGCTACCTTGAGGCACACCGCGTTTCACATATTGATAATCAGACGTATGCAGTATCATGTCCTTATTTCCGCCCAGTTTGATAACAGCGACACTCTGTTGTCTGTCAGGTAGGTACGACGATATCCACTGATGTGGCAGTCCTCTGACTCCGAGAGCTTCTAATTGTTGTAATAAGTTGGCGTGTGTAACGAGATCGAACGCCTTTGATAAGTCAAAGAATAGTCCTGATACCAACTGGTTGTTTTTTAAACCGTTCAGAATTGTTTTTAAGAGTGAGAATATGGCTAACGTTGTAAATTTATCTTTTTGAAATCCAAATTGCTGGTTTCTTATTGTATTAGATTTCTCGCAGTCATTTATTAATCTGTGATGCATACATTTCTCGTATATTTTTGAGATGATGGGAATTAATGATAAAGGGCGCTAATTGTTCATATCACGTTTAGCACCCTTTTTGAACAATGGAACATTGGATAATTTTAATGCTTTTAGGAATACTTCTTGTGAAAATGACAAGTTTACACACAATGACCAAGGTCAATATGTGTAAATATTCTGATCATGAAAGAAAACGCATGAATATCATCAACTTAGCCTATCGCAGTTCATAACCGGACTGAGGCCTCTCCCAAGTCTTGCTGCAACACCCTATTAGAATGATATATTTAATTGTGTTTTCCCATTCATCTACCATTATTTTATTTTGATGAGCTGTCATCGTGAAAGTGCGCACATTAATTAAAGGTACATTAAGTGCATCTCGTGGTGCGGTCCGTGTGCGGTCTCATTCCGGCATTAGCTCGACAATAAACATAAATATTTTTGCGTCGTTATGGCTGGGCCGCTAGCGAGTAATTAAATTCCATTGAATCGCACAAATCTTCGACCTACGTCCGCGTCCAACTTCCCTGCTCACCAAAAATACATACGCAGCCAAGCTAAAAAGTTATTTGTTTTCCTGCCCGTGGTTCACCAACAAAAAACTTTAACTGATAGTAAAAATTCCAAGTAGAACTATGGTAAAATAAACCAGGAAAATGACACAAAAATAAAAACAAAAAAGATCTACATTCTCTACATAATCTAGCTTCAAACATAAAAAATGCAATGTTTTTTTTACCTTTTTCAGACACTCGCACGGAGTACCTGAAAATAATAATACTTATAAAATTTAATCACTCTCAACAAGCATCTTGCCTCCCCACACGTTTTCTTTTTAAAAGTTGCCGTCCCCGGCTCGTTAGCGGGGTCTTCCTTATTATTTCTTCCACGACTGTAATCTGGCCTTTCAGCTACTTCAAACGACTTGTTCTTTTTCTTATGTGTAATTGAAATATATTGCCGTAATATCCGCCGGACTTGAGTACTAGCACTCGAGCGCATCAGCTCGAGTTTTCATTACTTGGGGAAGTGATTTTTTTTCCTGAGACAGTATAATAATTCATTTTGAACCCTTAGCCATGAGACGACACTCAGAAAGTTCGTGCCTACGAAAACTTGGGCTCTCATTTCGATTACCTGCAACGTGGACACTTGGAAAAATAGATCCTATTTATTTTATAAGTATGGGTATATAAGTGTTTGGAAAATGCGGTAAAATTTTAGGAAGGTACCAGCGTAAATATAGCATTTTTATGTGCGAGAATGTAAATGCGCGCGCTGTGGGCACAGAGCGTATCGCCGATGCCCACTTGCAGACCGCATCTTCCGCTTTAACTATTTTCCCACATTCACGAAGTGATTTATAGCGGCAAACGCACCCAGATACACACAAACATTCGCCTTGCAGCCTCTGCTAGTCAAAGTATTGGCTTCTTTACGACCAACCCTATATTTTATTGCCGGCCGGTCGATACGTCAAGTTTTCAGCTCTATTACAAATACAAGTATATAAAAATAATGGAGCGATATATTCGTATATTTTGCGAGGAGAAATAGCATTAGCGTGTCAAATTGTTCCAACGAACGAAATCACAAATGTCGTGTGTTCGTGAGTCAAAGTTGGTCGGTATCTAGTAATTACAGTAAAAGGGGTTGTTTTAAATGCGGCTGCAGGTTTGACGCAGACTCGGAGCCACGTAGACGTACAGCATAGCGTAACTTAATGGCAGGGTAAAACATACTGTTATTGGCAGTTATCCACGGGTGAGTGCACGGCACATCACGTGACTGACACCCCTACTCTGCTCGCATAAGCGTATTCATTACCATATAAAAGTTTCCTAACTGCTGAAGTATGCTTAAACAATAATGTTATGAGGTAAACGGAGACTTTTGTTGCCCGTACTTACTTGTTTTTTTTATCAACGGTATTTGCTTGGATAATAACTTGGAGGGGCTTGTGGCTAAGTAATAACAGCCGCACGGGTCGATCCATCGGTTAAGCTACGCTTGCCGCGGTTGGTCCGTGGATGGGTGACCATATTTACATACCAAGACCTCTCCGTGCCTCGGAGAGCTCGTTGGTCCCGACAGTTATTTGTAGATCTTTACAGTCGTTACGGGTAGTCAGAAGCCCGAAAGTCTGACAACCAGTCTTACCAAGGGGGTATCGTGTTACCCAGTAACTGGGTTGTGGTGGTCAGATAGGCAGTCGCTCCATGTAAAATACTGGTATTCAGCTGCATTCGTTTTGCCTGGAAGCCGACCCCAACATAGTTGGGAAAAGGCTAGGCAGATGATGAATATTGCGAGATTACTCTATAAATCATCAAATAGTATCCGTAATTGCCTCAAAACATTGCTGAATCCAGTAGGTCATGTAAAGGTATACAGCTGCTTAGTAGGTCATGCCTAAAGTGACAATTAACGGCCGCCACCGGCGTCTTTAGGGACTACGTCGATGTATATAACTTAATACATATACACAAACTGTTATTCAGGCATCTAATAGGCAATGCTCTGTGATTTGGGTTCCACGTAGGTATTATCTTCAATAATAATCTCGACTCTATGAAGCAGTAAACCTTTGTAAATATGAAAACGGCTAAATGATTTACAAACTTATTCAGTGACACACGATTTTCTTGCCTCAATTGTGTTGTTGACGTTTCCGAACCGAACTAATCTTGGTGGAGTCGAATATCACCCAATATCACCAATATGCAATATAAATGGTCCGAAAGAGATGTGTCAAGTCAGCAGGGGACCGCCTGTCCCGCCCTCGACATTGTACAGTCATGAGCATAAATACCTTACTGTTACGCAAAACTCAGAAGCGTTTGTCTCGTGAAAGAAAAATTGCAAATTTAAGAAAAGTCCTATTTCATAATAGTATACGGTTTCTACAATACTATGTTCGTAATACCATAAAATATCTATCAATACTTTAGGAGAAAATCATTTTTTAATCTTGCGTAAGTATGGTATTTATGCTCGTGACTGTACCTCACTGAAGGTCCACTGAAATTAACTGTGGTGATATAAAACATCAACTTTAAGTACGGGTTACCCTTACATTTTCCTTATTAAAGTTAAACAGCGGCTAATTAGGGTAACTACATGGAGATTTTTGGGGTAGGCGAAGTAAAAATGTTAAAAGTCTTTGTTTTAATATAAAGACTAAAGTAAAAGTTGATATATATACATATTTTTTTTTTTACATAAAATTTTCACTGTTTGACATTATATATCTACAATTTTGATTTCAGACGTGTTGTAATGGCAAACTTCATTTGGTTTAAATGGGTTTTTATTTTTATTATTTTATTAATATTTTACACAGATTTGTGTGTACCTTGTGAATGTGAGAACGTTATAGGCTTAATAGACTAGATATTTTGTAGACTTTTTTCTTTTTTTTTTTTTTGTAAAGTACCTGGTACGTCTCGACAGGCCTACACTGTCCTCCCATACCTATTAACACTGTAATTTTAAAACATTGTAAAAGCCAATTATTTTTAAAAGAGTAACCGTGGAGTTTCTTGCCGGCTCTTCTCCATAGGAAACGACCAATTGGAACCGTGCACCTAGCTTCTGACGTTTCATAAGTGCCCATGTAGGTTTATGTGAAATAAAAATATTTTGATTTGATTTGATTTGATAGTTTTGCTTTGTAGCTGTTATTGTGTTCTTAAAAAGCTCATTTGAACTGTGAACATGAACATAAGGATCTCTTACACCTAACGTGAGGTAACGTCTTGCTTTAAAGTCGAATTAATAATTCAATGGAGTAACCTGGAGTAATGGATAACTGTTACTCCAGTTATCCATTACTCCAGACATGTGCTAAATATGACATTTTATTACACAAAGTGACAGCTAGCACATGTCAGAATACTCCAGTGAAATAATAGTTCGACTTTAGTTAGAAATTCAAAGCCTTGAAAACTAAGTCTAGTTTCAATATTCGATGTTGACACTTGAGCATTTTCCGACACTTGAGCAATTTGCAAAATCAGAAAATGCTTTCATTTTGTTGTGAAATAAAAATACCCATTTTACATACGACAAGATAATGTTGACTGTAATACTTTGCCAAAAGTTATGCCCGCAGTACTTAGGTGTAACTGTAAACATAGATAAAGCCGCTGAAATCAGCTGTTTAGGTGACTGTATATAAACGAAGTTTTTACTACTTTTACCCGTAGTGAGAAAGGGTTGATGGATGAGATCGTCGTTGACAGGTCCGGCCGTCCAGGGTCCGTGACACGCATCCTTAATCTTACTATCCGAAGATGCTGCCCGACAATCTGTCGGTTGACGTTTGAGACGAAACACGAAAACATCTCTCGGTCAGCCTCCCCATTTCAGTCCCGTCCAATTTTACCAAATGTTTTGTGATTTAAATGCAAAGCCACAGATTGGTCTTATTTTATTTACAATTTAAATATAAAACCTATTGTTTAGTTATTTTGTTGTAGTTTTATTAACATGAAAGCAAAGCAAGCAAGCATGAGCTTTTCCGTTTCTTATCCCAGGAAAAACGGTAATAGTGTTAGCGACTCTATTTCCCTTTTTACTCACGTCATATAAAAAATACATTATGATCATAGTGTCGTACTTTTAATTTGATAAAGGTAACTAAGATAGGTAGGATATAGTACATACATTCTAACTTTTTGGGTATTACAACAGTATTAAGGCGCTGACAAGACCCAATTGACCAAAATAGGCTTCTCTTAAGATAAAAAATTGCCAAATCTGTATAGTTTGTGGTAGCGGAAAAAATATATGTTAATTTTGAACATATTTCCCAGAACTTGGTTGTTACCAAAACACGTTTTCAAAAAAAAATCTCGATACAAACTAACGTTAAACTAACCTCTTACCTTGAGTTCTAATCCAAAATATTTGCATTAAATATCAACATACGTTACGTGTTTAATTAATAACAAGAACGTCTTATTTGAATGCAGAACTTGGTTGTTTTTTATTTTCGATTACTCAACTCAATTTTGAGTAAATAGAGAATTGCTTCATATTTTGCAATAAATTACAAGCGCTGTGTCATCGCGCGTCTCTTTCTTTTCTATGCAATCTGAGAGTGACCGCGGTTTAGGTGTTGTCAGCGTCTTAAATAGAAATAGAATGATAACCATATTAGAATTAATATCTACTACACACGTAGACGTTTATTACATTGGTAAACGGAAACGAAATACCGGGGATTCTGAGACAATTCATGGTCTGCGTAAAGGTATTTAATTAGATCTATAAATCAAGGTAACACAAACGGAGATTGCCCACTTACCTGCAGTCTACGAATACATATCTACAGAGCGACTCGGTAACATATAGCGGCTGCAAAATCTCATTATTGTTCCCCAACTATCTACACAGACTAAACTAAACTTAGAAAGACTCTTTTAACAAAAAATAAAATTATCGCTTGTAAAATAAGTCTTCATTACACAAAACAAAATAAAGCTACTCAAAAGTAAAGACGACGCCAACTTTTATTGTCTTCGCAACTTGGAAAGTAAATTACTCGAACAAATTCGCTCAGCGCTAAATCTGGGGCTTATCAGAGGGCTTGGCCGAGATCCTTAAATTGAGAAAGAGCTATCTCGATGAGGCCGAGTGGCCTCGAGGCGTCGACACCTTGCTGCCGCTGCTCAGATTAAAAAAGTTTAATTAGTAGGCCTTACATATCCATTAGAAATGAAAGCGCTTAACTTCGCACCGAAATAAATATCTGTTAACATTTTAACATCTTGCTTTCACAGATCTACTCAATTATTCGGTGTGGCCGTTTTCTCACTTTATCAAAGTGACCCAGTTAAAAATCGTAGTGATTTGAATAATTGTCAGCATATTGTAATAGAGGCCTATCGTTAACGACAAGTCGGGCTAATAGGATTAAAGAACTCTATCCTCTGCTAATCCAAGATGACGTATTAATTTACATTTCATTATTTTAGCCCTTGCTAACGATCGGGCCTACCCGGGACGGTTAGGACCGAATGTTTCCTTGTTCAGTAGACCTTGCTAGAAGTTATCCGATTATTCTGGCTAAACTAACTGTAACTAGCACGATCGCTGGAATATTATTCATATCTAATATATGCCTTCTTAGTATAATTAACTTACATCATCAAAGCAAGCAATATCTTATTCATGGGATATAACTACTTAGTAAGTAGTTACTTCTATTGACGGCGTCAGTTCAAAGTACCTAATCGAACATTAAGCGCAGTTTGTAACGTTATAAGCTCGCTTTGAGCTCATAGCAACAATATTTTACCGAAGCATATAATAATGGCGAGTTTCTAGAAAGCCAACATTTTCGTGTCTCGGCTTTTAACTTAGTTTGAGAGAAAACAATTTCACAAACTGTGTCCTATGTTTGGTTGACTACGATATGCACTTTGTTTTGTCATAAAGTTTCGTATAGAAACTTTTCTTCGTGGTTCTGAAAAACTCCTAGGTAAAAACTGAACTAGTGTTAGGAAAATAGGGAAAATATAGGTAATAATGAGATGTATAATCGTAGGTATGTGACGGAATGTAAGCCATACCTACTTAGCAGTTAGAATACAATCGAGTAAACACGGGCAGTATGTATGTGATACCGTGACACGGCCGAGGCTGCACGTCGCCGCTCCCGGATATTATTAACAGTTATTAGGCTCCGCGGTATAAGTCCGGATTAAATCTGTGTCAATTTGCATTTTATTATGATGACACAGCCTTCGAGTCGTAACTCCTAAGACGGCTTTGTAAAGGTTTATTTTGATATTGTGACGATACTTTCAAACAGAAAATTTTCTCAGTACATTCTACAGTGCTATAAATTAAGTTGGCGGTCTTAACACAAAAAAGCAACATTCAACGGGTCGCAGGAAACCGGTAATTTATGCGGTTCGTTGGGCACTGAGAGAAATAAGAAATTAATGTGTTTGTAGTACACACATGTTGTCGATACTGAAACCGTTTCAAACTACCATCTTAAACTTAATGTGGGCGAGCTTTTTAATTTTAAAATATTAGAAGAAAGTTTGTTTAAATATTGTAATTTGTACGGCGGGTTTAATCCAGATAGATTAGACCCAAATAATGTAGATAGATTATTTAACAAAAATATTACCCAGCTTTAGGGCTCCGCCGCAGTCGAGTCTAATAAAATGGCTTTTTCAGATGAAGGACTAGACATGAAACATTTTCAAAAAATGTATTTAAAGCACTCAAAGACATCGTTCAAAAAGAGATAAGTCTAACTACTGATATTGACGGAACTAGTTCAAGCAAGACAGAGAAAGTTCAACTAAAGCAAAGGAAACCTTTAACTCAGTTCGAAACCCAGTCAGGAGACATAAATGTGGCTTTTAGTAAATAGACAGTACACCGATATCTAAAAGAATAATTCCCTACAGTTAGTCGAAGCTGATACGGATTACAGCGGAATGATTGATATTATTAAGGGATTAAGAACACAGGAGCAAGTTATGGCAAACTACTCGAATGTCGATTACCGAGAACCAGTAGCTTCGAGTTCTGTTCAGCGATATTATGAATATATTATTGTTTATTTACGAATCAGCATTTACAAATGTAATATCAGTAATGCAATAACCGTCTGTTTATTTGAGCATATGTAACTAATATTATGTTCCATATAAATAAAAAGGAGAAATGTAGGACATGTCAGCAATTTCAGCGAAGTTGATAAAATAACTAACCAAACTTAACCAGTTAGTAGATAATAGGAACCGTATCATGTCGGCTAAACATAAAGGTAGTGAATAAGGAAAGTTCCTGATTACTACAGTGGTACGAATTAACTATAAACACTGGTTTCCTCGTAAAGCTAGTTACAACTTTCACACGCTGCCAATGCTTGAAACTTGTGGAAATGGACTGTTTTTGTCTCGTGATTAATAAATTGTCCTAGTTCTTGACTTTCATGTTGAACAAACTTAGAGTATGTAGTCTTATAAGCTCACTTCGATTTCTCAGCTGTAGCCGTTTCTACCCATTTTAGGTAAGCCTAAAACGTGTAGCCCGCCTAAAACGGGTATGCATTTTAAATTAGGCGCAGTTATTGCTAGTGAGAATGTGTGCGTGCAGAGCAGCCCCCCTGTCGCTCACCAATCACAGGCGAGTTCACGTAAGACAAAAACAAAGCAATTTGCTCATTCCACAAACAAAAAAAATGAGTTACATTACTTTTGAATACTCGAAAATGGTGTACGATATGGTCTTACTAGTTATGTAATTATTTTGCAATAAATAAACGTTTTATTTGTGCAATAGGTTGGCGTGTATTATTTTGGTTTTTAGGTTATGATTCGATTGAAAAAAATACATGCTTGTGGGCAAAAAGGGTAGGGGTAAGGTGGGGGTAAAGCGGGTGGGTTTTGCCCATACCCGATTTACCCTGTACAATTTCAATGATTGCTTATTTACTTTTAAGTTAATTTTACTTTTGCAGATGGTTAATAAATATAAAAGAAAGATTGCAAATCCATTGTCGGACGAGGGCGTTATGAAGCTTGCGATAGAAAAAGCTCTCAAAACTTCCGTTAATGGTGCAGCCAAAAAATATGTAATCAACCTGTCTTCATATCTGACTTTACAAAGATATGTAAAGGAGGGATGTCAAAAAAATTAACTAGGAAGATTTACAATAGTTTTTACAACAGCTCAAGAATCACAGCTAGTTGAGTATCTATTTCATATGGATAATCTGTTTCTTGGACTGAAGAAAACATAATTCTTAAAAGTAGTGTACTAATATGCTGAGAAAAACAATATTACACATCCTTTTTAAAACGGAGTCGCGGGTGAAGTTTGGTACGGTGGCTTTAAGATGAGTTAAGTATGATTGAGACTGCAAAAATACTGATTATGATTGTGGTTGTGAACCCTAACTGTTAACTATAAGTAAGTTGCGTTTGTTATGAAACAGGTCTAGTCATTGATTGACGTTGATCTCATTAATTTAGTCCCTACCCGCTTTGCCCAAAAGCCCTACCTGCTTTGCCTACGGGCAAAACGGGTAGTACGGGTAATAAAACGGGTAATAAGCAAAAAGGTAAAGCTTCTTATTATATATTTATTTTTAATGTAGAAAATTATTACATTTGTTATTTATTTTATAGTCCTTAATAACTAAACATTTCAAAATGTACAAATAAAAGTTCAATTTTTTTTTTGGGCTCCTTACGTCCTGTTCTGTCCTATTAAGTTATGTCTGAATAGGAACCACTCAGCACGCTGAAGTACGAAAAGTATCGTATCTTCTAGGCTAAAGTTAGAAACTATGAAACTCTTAGCACTTGAAAAACGTCCACGTAGTATACAGCTCGATGAGCTAATCCTTCCAAAGGGTTCAGAGAAAAGTCCTTTCGCCTTCAGAGAAGCATTCAAGAGAAGCAATAAATGTAATGATAATAAATTAGAAAATCTTATAATAAGAAACAATGAATAAATAATGAAAGTATAAGAGGCTGCTCAAGCCACAGGTGACAAAACCACAAAATTTTATGCTGAACAAAAAGAAAACGGGAAAAATTTGTAAAGCAGCACTCCTTTCTTTTCCTTTATCATTCTTTTTGGTCTCTTGCCAAAGTCTTAAAACAATTAAATATTAAATTAGAACAAAAACGATAAATCAAAAAGAGAACTTTCTTCAACTTTTTCTTAAACTCGCTATACGCTCAAGTAGTAGGCGTTGCGTTTAGTTTACATACTGCATCAAACCAAACCATACTGAAAGGGAATTAATTATACTACATTAAAACGAAAACTTTGAAATGAGTTCGACATGCCTTGCCTTGTTTTAATTTAATAGTTCAAGCTGTTGTTAGCCGGGGTTATTTAAGTAGTTTTTACTCGTATTGCAGATTTTAAATTGCTTTTCGTGGGACTTACCTATAATTATTTTTTTCCATTCCTGTATTTTTTGCTATAGTACAATTGTAATAGACCTCGACTTTTTATTGATTGTTTCACCTGTTATGGTTATGCAGTGAATAAGGGTAGCATGGAATTTACAAACTCTACAACACCGCAGCTGCCTAGGTACAACATACAAAAAACCTAGCACGGTCTATGTACGTTGATTAATAATATAACTGTATTAATCACTGACACAAAATTATTAATTATAGCCTTGTATTATTCAATCTGTCAATATTGACATTAGACGTGAAGGTACACACGTTACCTTTGATAAATTCAAGTCAGTCAGTTGTCATAATTGTTCTGTTTACCCAAGCGTGGCTCGTGTAATTAATTAACTTTCCGATATCCACAGATTTCTTCGTAAGTACTACACATGTTTGACAAAGTCGCGGCACACTGGCGCCAATTGTCTCATCAATACAATTATATATAGGCCGTGGCTGCTATGTGAGACTCCGGCCTATATATGTTATATTCCCAGTAAAATAAATATCGAGACCAATAATAATTAATCTTATCAACGGTTGGACATCGCTATCCTTCGATTCAATAACTACTGCACATCAGTATCAGCGGGACAATTTATAATTAATTGACCATTTCAATTATTAAAGTATATTAGTGGGCTGATTTTAGGTCAGCAATTAATATCAAAATGAGTTCAGTGGAGGTTCAGTGGGTCCCGCTGCGGAAATCTATTAATTTGGCCGTAAAGCGCGGCCATTACAGGCGAGTCGCCAATTATTCCCGTCTCCCTCAGTAATTAAATTCTATGATGTTCGCCAATCTAAGACAGGCGCCGTTTACGATACCCAAATTACGGTTTCATTGCCCGTAAAAAGATATAAGAATAGCTTATTATTGAGAATTCCAGTTATAATCGCGCATATTTTTTTCGGAGAGCCATAATTAGGAAAGTACAATTAAGTTTTGACATTATGCATATTCATTAAAATGAATTTTATGTTTAAAGTTGTCTCGTTTATAATTTAAATGGTATTATGAAGTATCGAACACACTTGGTGCCGCCGCTGCAGCGCTGTAAGCCTTTCTGTCATCACTGTGCCGGCTGTTGACACGCATTAAGAGGGGCTCAGACGCGCCGAAACTGATTTATTAAATTGAATGGAGAATGTTCAACGAATTTTTTGTTCTTGTTCCTAGAATTATTCCAGCTTATTGGCTGTGTCCGTTTTCCGAACAAGTCTCCACCACTTAACTTGGTCTTATGCATTTTCAGTTGTTGACTCTTTGATGGAGTTTTTTTTTTATATTCTCAAACTCAAACTCAAACTCAAAGCATTTATTTCAATTAAACCATTTACAGGCACTTTTGAATTGTCAAGGAGTCGGTCAGTTAGAAATATGAAGCTAGTTGCCCATTCCAAAGCGTAGTAGGTACCTATGGAGAAGAACGGGCAAGAAACTCCATGGACACTCTTTTAAACTAAATTGATACATAAAGATTAGTACAAAAATAATGTTGAAATTTTAACTAAATGTGAGGACGATGTAAAATAAAAAAAACGCGCCCATAGTAAAAAGAGAAACAAAAACAATTTCTAAATAAAAAAATTACAAATAAGCCGAGGACGCTAAGAGGTGACCAGTCCCAACTAACGGCGCCCGTTCACGAGCATGACGCATGGATTAGCACCATTCAGCTCGACCTATTTACAATGTCTGAGATTTTTGAGGGTCCCGCTAAATGGGAGCCTGCTTATTTAAGAAATTAGTAGGTAATCAATGGGTAGACAGAAGTAAAAGACTAACAGGAATCAGATGAAGTCGAAAGTTGTTCTTCCTTTAACGTAGGTACCTACCGAATCGTGCTCTTGTAAAGTGAGCGGTAATTAAGTTAATTTGCAATACGATCTTTCTAGTAACCTTAGGCTGGTAAATTTATTTAACCTGATTTAAGAGCATTGAACCAGACACTTGTTGCAGAGGTAGTTAATGCAGTTACAGTAAGGTTTAGGTTAATTTTGCATTCCCCATTCATATTGTTCTGTATTTCTTAGTTGGTTAGTTTATTCAGTCTACGTGTATTTTGCTATGAGTAATACACGTAGACTAGCCATACACTGATACAGTGCCATAAAACTTAGTGTTGTGGCACTGTATCAGCGTATGATGGCGTAGCTAAATTGAAGTTTATTAGTGCAGACAAGTGGCAGATATTAGGAGGTGATGCCAAGTTGCCATCACCAAGTACGTGGATATTGGATATTGACATAATCTGTGACTTTTGGAAAGGAAAGGTAAAGTGTCGAAGGTCTTTTTAAGGTCTTCGAAAGGCCTCAAACCTAAAATATCCGAAACTCTATTATTGAAAAAACATTTTACTTAAAGAAATGTTTTTAAAAGTATATAGCCATAGCCACAGTATCTATTAATGTTAATGTGGAAGATTAAAAACACTCGTTTAGATCTAAAATAATTTATTTTCTTGTTTCTTTTATAAAACAATTGCTTATAATCTAACTTAGTAATATATTTTACAATAAACATATTTCATAGCGTTTCTTCTACATTTGTAATTATTTACAATATTTGTATACATTAACATTTGAGTAATGAGAATTGTTGTTAATTTTTAACGAAACATGTAATTAATAAATAAAATGCAAAGGAAATCTCTGATGCCACATTGTATAATTTGAACTGCACTAACGACATCCAACAGTCAACACGCATGATAGATATTTTATACAGGGCAGCATTAGAATACAATAATATAATTATTATAGTAAGTATGTATTATCTGGCTAACTAATCGACTTTTTTTTTTCACCGCTCAAACAAAACCCAATCCTCATTGGATAGCACAACAATAACAAGTCAGAGGACAAACAAAGCGAGGCTCAGTACAGCCGTAACATCGACTTAAGTCGTACGTCTTCATTATAATTATTAAACACTAGTTTTTCTCGAATACAATTACTATCTACTCTCTGCAGATCATTATAATATAATACTGGTGACTATTAATTCAGTGGAACGTTATTGCTTTATTTTACGAATGAATCACTTAACAGCTATCTTCATTAATTTCTCTTTACATAGTACACAAAAATATTATCTACTCAATAAATTTTAATAAGTTTTTCATTATAATGTAAGCATGCTTCACAAGGCACTATTCTAGCGAGATTATTATAAACTCAACCAAAAACACGACCAACTATTAAATTCGGTTTCAAAGTCCGAAGTCGGGCCTAAAATTACATTTTATGGCAACAAATCAATAACAAACTTTTGAAACATAAACCGCATAACTACAATGTGGAACAGTTCTTCAACACGCAACAATCAGCTGCTACTCCAACGCAACTCGTACAAACAAATGATAAAACTACGAATCTACGCATCAACGCTTGATACGGTACAAATAAGCATGTCATCATTAGAATATCTTACATCTAAGTTGGCGTTTGTATTGCTCTTTATTTTAAACACTCCCAAAGTTAGGGAACACGACCTTCTATAAATAAGTTTAGGTACTTCACTTGTCAAGTACGGGCTTTCGCATCAACTGCACCAAACTTAAACGTTATTTATGAACTTAGTTAGCACAAGGAACTGTCACATTTTTCATTGCTGTTAAATAAACTGGCGTGTAAAGTTTGTAAATATTTTTGTTGAATAATTGTTGGTGCAATCTAATTTTGTGCTTATGGTATTAAACTAAGACTTTACACCCTCTAATACTTTTGTTTGCAAAGAATTTTATCACAACGTACAATTTCATGCGCCAGCACAATGATCCAATGAGAACTGATATCACAGCATTAAATATAGGTGGCATCGCACCCTTATAATCTGACATTTTCGACATATTTACAGTAGATTTTCGTAGCGAAGGCGAACGGTACAACTACTCGTTCATTGAAGCGCTAAAATTTTTCGACGAGACCATTGTCCTCACTATATTATACTCAGTCGCTTTCGTTTATATTTTATTTTATTCTCGATTACTTATAACTAATATAAACTATACGATACTTTATTTGATAACAAAGAAAAAGTTGTGGGCGAAAATTGAACAGAAGTCAGTCATCCATCAGTGCGCAGTCTTCGGAACGGACAACAAATCTATTTTAACAGATCATCCCCTCACTACATTACCGTTCCCCTTTTAGTTCGGCTCCCTCACTACGGAATCTCGTCTGTCATCTCATGCTGAATGATTGTTACTTACTTTGCTGACAGTTCTAATTTATGTGAGAAATATTTTGTAAACTTTAAATCTTACACTACGGGCATTCTTACAGAGAAATTCTGATAATCTTTTTTTTAACCATATTAGTTATTAGGTAACTTTCGCTAGTATATGTAATTTACGGACGAGATACAAGAAAATGTAAAACTTTAAACGTAATATTTTACATTCAGATAGTTCACAATGAATGCTACATATTTGCGAGAACGGTACCGTAGTAAGGGCATGAGGGTTGCGTCTGCAAAATATCGGCTAGTTTACGTTAGCGTGGCTCGGTGTGTGTAATCGTTCATTAATCACTTGCGAGCTGTGCCCTATCACCGCAGCGAAGCCACGATCTCGTTGGACATACTGTTTTGCTGGCTCGATGCATTCAGGCTTTTGGAGCACTGCTGAAATACACAAAATCTATCAAGAAATTTTTCTGGAAAGGGAACGTCTTGAGTGAGATATTGGATACAAATCGTTGCCAATAAGGAAATTGTAGATGCTGAACTGGGAAGAAACTTGAAATTGGAATATTGCAATCTGTTACTGAGTTCTTTATTGTTGTAGAGACAGCTCTTGTAATTTACTTATTTTTAAAAATACAATTAGTCAGGAAAAGTTAGACACCACGATCAAGCCTCTATTTTATACACAGATATTTTTCAAACAAAAACTGCTTACTGAAACTCTTGCAAAAGCTAAGCTACTTTATGTGATTACATCACCCTCAAAAACGTAAGCAGAGACGCAGTTCGTCTTCAATACACGATAAAAAACTTTTCCGAGCTATAGATACGGATCTAGTACATTTTGCTTATAAGTTTAACGGCTACTTTGCAGTACAGGATCGAGGTCAAGTTTGGCATTAAAATATCTACATAGGTACCCTTAAATTCATGTTAGGCCTATTACATATTTTGTATAGAACCGACACGAATGTAAGTAATTACGCACCATAATGTTATTAACTATTCATTCGTAGAGTTGTTATGTTAAAACTAGTAAATTGGTCGTAATAAAGCAAGAGCTAGAGCTTTGGAAATAAAAAAAACGTGCTATTTGATTGGTGATTTGATAACAGTTGTTAGCAACAACTGGTTATATATTTTCAACAGTAAAGTAACGAAGGAGATTTAAACGTCTTTATATACGTGAACTGTATTGAATCGGAAAGAACCGATACTTTAAAAATTAAGTTGAGTAACCATCTCAGGTTACTCGACTTAATTTTTAAAGTGGAGAAGTTCTGAGTTGGGTATATCTACTTATCGAGTTTCTAAACGTTCATCGACTAAATTGTCTTAGCTGTACCTACGTCGATTCAAGTTTTACTGCTCTTTCAAAAGTCTGTTAGTTCAAGTTACCAAGGTTCGATTAATGGACAGTTCATTTCATTATCAACTATAGGTATGATGTACCTTGTTAACCAAACTCTAGTCAAAAACACTAAAGTTACTTTTGATTGATTTTTGGGGAGCAATTACAAATCGTCGCGCCGTAATAATTCCAATGGTTTGTACAAAATATTCGAGTGAATGATAGGATGTGAATGAGTTAAATGCAGATTTTATAGTAAGTCACGTAAGGTCTGAAGTGCGACTAGCCATACAAAGCTGTGTGCTGAACCCTGTAAGAGCTTGAAAACAAGATTAACGAGGTCGGGATGCGAGCGTTCGATATAACATGGACATGTTCCATTAGTCTGGATATGTTAAAAATGGCAGGAGGAACGTTTGGTGTACGAGTGCCCCTTATAGAATGACCGTTTAGAAATACCGACTAGATTTTGCCAAAAATTGCGATCTTTTCAGGTGAATATTTTATATACGAATCGCGTTCGATACTCAAAACTTAAATTCAAATCGGAAAAGTTAACAACATCCATACAAAATTTCACCCTTTATTTAAGAGGCTGACAACACTTAAAGCGCGGTCACTCTCGGACTGCATATAAAAGAAAGAGAAGCGCGATGACACAACGCTGGTAGTTTATTGCAAAATATGAAGCAATTATCTATTTACAAAAAATCTATTGATTGGATAAAAAAAATAAAACACTATTATGCTAATATGTTGCTTGTAGAATAATCTGACAAAAAAAACAGAATAATTGCATGTGTATTAGTATTGCTTTTAATCGTTAAGATAATTTTTTAGAGGTAATTTCGTGATTTTTTTCTATCTTATCAAATTAGTTGTATTATGTTTTCAACACACTATCTACCTAGCATTGGTCCTGAAGAATATCATATATTTTTCTTATTTTGTTTACTGCAGTGAATCATATACTTTTAGGCATTATAAAACTTACTAAATCCCCTTAAACCTATTTAGGGACGAATTTTTTAAAATACTTCCTTCTCTCGCTCACTTTCGTTATCTAACAAATTCTTGTCCAAATTTCATACTTCTAGACCAGCGGGGTCATTGTGTAACACACTATCAGTAGCAATGGGTTTCATTTTGACAATTCAACAACATTGATTGCGTTATTTACATCATTGAACTGACAAATTTTTTGAACTTATGAAGTAATGGATTAGGAATATACTTCAATATTATTTAGATTGCGATTGTGTAATGCAATTAGGGAGTTTAAGCCGTGCGTTGTCTGTCGGTGAAGGATCGAAGTTAAGAATTTTATTAAGTAGAGATAATGCACATTAATATGTGTTTCAAGTTCCATACTTTATTAATGAGTACCATCTAGTACAGGTAACAGCTGTTGATCGTCTTACCATTTGCCGCGACTCCCAAGCCTTCATGGCGTTCTTGTACTTCTCGAACTCGTGGCACCAGTCTGAATACACTTGCTTGTATTCCTGCGACTTACTTGGTTGCGTACATCTGTAAAGACACATATATTATACAATGTTACCTTGGTACTTACGACCTTCAACTACGAAATAAGTCCTTTATAGTCGTAACTGTTATAGCTTTGTTTTTAAGTAGTTATTTGGAAAAGTATAGCAGATCGATGCTGGATTCGTCTCTGTAGAAGAGGAGGTATTTGCCCTCCTCTTCTACTCATAGGCCATTAGGAAATAATAAACAAATGCAATGAAAAAAATACAAGTTAATCAAGAATGGATCTTATTGGTAGTTTTAAACAAAAATGTAGACAAACTTTGGTTACCTATGAATATCGATGTCCAAATTATAAGACGCGATCAACGTGGGTCCGAAATAACATTCGTACCGCCCTCGATCTGATTCTGTTACTGACAGTAACACCAAACCACGCTCTGATGTCTGCAGAACTCGCTCCCAACTAAATAAACACGAAAACGTAATAGAGTATTTTACTATATACGAGAAAAAATCCATAAATATATTATTGAGATAGTTTAGGCAAAAAGGAGTCGGAAAATGTTAGTTTTAGTTCATAAAATAACAAAATAAATTTTAAAATTCAATTCAACGTTTTCAGTTTTTCTAATCTGTTAAAAACACCATGAAATAGTAGACGCCATGTTATTACGTCATACGGCTATGTTAACAAAAACGTGTCAATTATCATACAAAGATCAGCGCATTTGTTTTCATAGCCCAGTGACGTCATGACCACAGAGCAACATGGCGTCACTGCGTCCAGCGTTTTCGTCAACCTACGCGCTAAATTTGAAAATGTAAAATTTTAAATGCATTTTTATGGCACTTATCGATTGAATAAAAATTTTGTGATTTTTTTGGGGCATATTAGCACTATAGAATTAAATTAAGACACTTTTCAAAAATGGGTGTAAGGCCCTATTGTACATGAATGAAAATAAAACTGGCAAACACTGTTGGATTAATATAATGAAGAGGTAAAGACCACTTACTTATAACTAATTTTGTACCGTCCCTTCTCTCTTGAATGATGATACCAAATAATGTGCTGGTCTTTCAACGCTTCTGGCGTCTTCCCATACGCAGCCAAATGGACACTTTGTCCATATCCTGCTCTGACGGTCTTCAGAGGCGCACTAGCTTCGCATATTGAAGGCGTGGAGTTTGTGGCGTCGTGGAGTAATCCTGGGCTGTATGGACGGCAGGCTCCCACTTCTTTGTCCCAACCGCAGTAGGGATCCAGGACACAGCGAACACAACTATCGTAGCTGTTACAAAAATATAAATATAATATTTTAAAATATTTTCTTCTTAGTTTTTCCGGGATCGTTTTATTTTGTGGTGGAGACATAAAACATTCGAGATATAATAAAAACCATTTATCACCTTTAATTGAAAAAACTTGATCGTTCACGCCAGTGGAAAGAGTTTATTATTTTATAAACAGTATTAACTACCTACGTGACTCCTCACAACAGAACTGTCTTGTTATTTCGAATCGATAAAAAACGTAGCCTTGGGGCCAACCACGATCTACAAGACCAACTATAGACACAACACCTAGAACGTGTCCTTTTGTTTATAGAGTATTTAGCTGTCACGTTCAGCGGCTTTAAATAGCACCAATAAAACATATGAACACTGTAAGGTACCTACATGTCGTACGCACACCTACATTAAGATTTCTGTAATTGTTTTATCGCCGCACGTATGTGCACGCACGCAGCAGCCGCGGCAGATGTCGCATGCGATTACAAGAAGGCGAACTAGATTACAACCGGCGCAAGAGTAGCCCCGCCCACCACATGTTTCCTCCTAACGACCCCGAACACACTTCTGATAAGATTTATGTAATTACCGATGCCCATTACCTTGTACACAGCTGTATGGGGTGATTATCTGTGGGAAGCAACAGCCTGCAAAGTGTACGCGCCAAGAGAATATCCCTCCCCGCCCACAACACATTTCTTTTTGCCACTAAAGACCAGAAATATAATTTAAATTATCATGGACAAAAAATTATGCAGGGGGCCCGTATACAGCTGTTGAAGACGCTTATCAGTACGAGGCTACATCGCGGGCAAACAACGCGCCCGCACACGCAGGGGCATTCATTGCCCGCAGAACTCGCCATAATCTAGTACGAAGCGTGCTTATCTTTTATGATAAGAAGATCAATAACTCACCGGTGTGCACAAGCTCTTAATGGCAGCTGCCGAATGCGATTATCAGTGGCTAGGTACAACGCATGTAACCGGCGCGAAATCGCAAGTGCTCGCACGGGTTCGTCTCCGGCCGCGCGCCACACGTCCGCCACGCGAGAGCCACCTCCCCCGCCCCCCGCCCACTGCACTATCTTATACACCTCGCCTGCGCCTGCGTCACAAATCAGTTATAAGTAATTGCCGCTAGTTGCAAACTGTTAGAACGAAAATAGCGTCATAATGTCAGCGGGGAGACACCTGTGTAAGATTTTAAAGACACGATGTCCACTTGCTTGACTTTAAAATTAACGATATCAAAATCTAGTTTTACTAGCAAACCAAGCTTTAAGTTGAATTTGCATTGCTCTCAATAAATCAAACCGATATGTCAAAGAAGTGATTGAGTTAAGCTCTCAAAAATGATGGCGTCTCCTATCTTCATTAGATTATTTAGAATTCCATTGATATTTCAAGATTTGTTTGAAGACTTACTGGTGCCAGCATAGAAGACGGTGTAAGTGATATCATCCCCCAGCATGTCGACGAATTGTCTGTCGACCACAATGGTGGTTAGGACCAGGTCCCTTTTGTAAAAGGCAGGAGCATCGCCCTCATGACGAACAGCTGAGTCCATCAATGGGTGAGACCTATGAATGAACAACATACATCTTCAAGCCTGTATTCCTGTTAAACATTGACAGATGCAGGTAGTCGCTAGCCAAATGTTAAGCTTAGAAAGTTGCTAAGCTTCTGATTGCGAACGAGTTTCGCGGCTAATTTAGGGCTAAATGCAAAACTATATAACGGAGCTACAGTTGCGAACACTAGACAGATGGGAAGACCGACAAATACATAAATAGCTTTATTCATATCAACACTAGGATTTCCTGTCCATTAGCGCACGACCTAGGCAATTAATCCAGACACTTCGGTCATAGCCCCATCCTAGAATAGGCGCAGACAGGATAATTACCACGCCTGAAATTTTATGTATTTTTCTCTCACTTATTCAGTGAAACTGCAAAACACTGTGCGCCCTCATATTGCACGTAATTTTTTTACGTGCAATTTGAGTGAGCAATCATCTTGGCAGGAATGACCACATCAGAAATAAAATATCGCTCGTCCACAAGTTGGTAGCGGACTGTCAGACGTACCTACCTTAAATAATTTAATTGTCACCACTCGTAGAGGCTATTTTAATGCAGTAGTTTTGTTTTGTCAATTACCAAATATCTGAAAGCTATTTAAGTTCCCCAAATTAGAATAGAGTAGGAATCTCGCAGCGTACCATCAATTAGTGTGTGACCCAATTAAAGGATACGCGTCGAACTACGCCCTCTAACCTTGCTCAGATTAGTCTCCTGAGAG
Organism: Atethmia centrago; assembly: GCA_905333075.3. NCBI lineage: Eukaryota > Metazoa > Arthropoda > Insecta > Lepidoptera > Noctuidae > Atethmia > Atethmia centrago. Next base: position 18,415,778 of record HG995371.1, on the reverse strand, counting down.
CAAGATTAAACTCCGACATTACCAATATCTTGAAAGTGTGCACAAGACTTTAATACATGTAGTTACTCGTGCAGACTTGTAAATTACTGCTATTTATTTTTAGTATAGTTTGCGAAGATATGAGACCGAAAGCGCAGGTAGATTAAGTATCCCATAAATCTTCACAACAGAAATAAATGAGGTGGTTGCATAGGTTAATTTATACTCTTAGTTTAAGTAATAAAATAGGAACACTCTCGAATAAAATTAACATAACATACCTGATGAAGTTGAGGACATTGTCGGGAAGTGCCTCGGTGTTGTTGACGCAGGTGCCTGGTCTGGGGACGGGCACTCGGGCCCTGAGCACCGGCAACCATGCTGAACTTGATGACGCCTAAGTAAGACACGTGCCTATTTAAAGTCTATTCCCGTAATAATTCAACGTCTTGCCACTGCCACACATTCACACCATTTTTTTTTACGAAATGTCTGCATCATTTGAGTAACTTCAACTAACTTTAACTTAAAACGAGACAGCAATATCTTAGTAAAAAGTCTTTGAAATGAAAAAGCTGAAGTTGAGAACAAAATATAGTATAATTATTCATAACTAGCGCACTCATAAGCTTAATTCCAGTGCGCAGAGCTGGCAAGATATTACAGCTGTTACTCATTTTAATTACCTATATTATTATACAACATTAAACTTCAGGTTTCTACGAAAAATCCTATTTATAGCTTCGCAGATCATTCAACTAGACGCGAAAGAGATTAAGGGCATCCTTTTACGACAACTGATATGTGGCTCATGGCAAGCCCGTGGGACATGGGATAGTTCCACGAGCTTGCCATGGGACAATCCTACTTGTCCCCTGGGTTTTCCAGTGGTGCATTAAGAATTTTTAACATCTGTCAAAAATGAATTCAAAAGGTCTTGTAATTATTTCTACATAATTATACCTAAACTAATTACTTACTAAATGAACATTTCATTGTTTTTCTACAACACACGTCGGTGTGAATTTAACAGAACAAGAAGACAGTTTAGATAGCATACCTGTTCCTTGAATCTCCCAGCGAATGCCTCCTGTATGTCGTCCATGGAGTAAGTGCAAATAGCAGAGCCAACCAGTCCGTCGCTGGCCCCCGTCGTGAATGCCGCGTAGAACCTCGTCGTGTCACCCGGCATTTGATACACGCTCTCTGGATCACCCATTTTAGTATAAGTTTAAAAGTAAAAGTCACCATTAGTCCAGTATACATCCCACATGCATTCAACCTTTATAAATAAGAGTAGTGCTTTACTTGCAACGAAACTAAAGAACCATAAAGGTGTAGCAAAATAAGTATTCGCCAGTCTTTCAGAGAATTTAATGTTGGTACTTAAATGTGGCTACAAACTTGGGTCCTAAATAAAATCCGACTTTACAACGTTGCAATGGAATGAAAGCCTAGAATGTTGAATTCTATAAAGGCTGAATTACAAACCGACTATTAAAAAACATACAATTAAAAGATTCATAAAGTTACACAATATGAAGTCATACTTACGAATTTCATCAAAATAGAAGGGGAATTCGCCCGGTATACTACAATTGAGCCTCGCTTTCAAATATGTGGCCCAGTTTTGGCTTAATATATGTTTTCCACCGGTATCGTGTTTACAGACTCTCGCCACTCTCGAGTAGACCGCTTTCCCGCAGTTCATAAACTCCACAGCAGTTTCTCGAAAGAAGAATAGCACGTACTCCCCAACGTCGAAAGAGCCCACGAAATTAGTTTCTGCGACAAAATAAAAACATTGTAGACTTTCGAAACATATTATTTTATTTATATTTTTTTAAAGCCACAATTTTATCGTTTTTAGATGTCGATTTCATTAGCAAATATGTGTATTGTGAAAATCCTGAATACGCTTTCGAATAAAATTCCAATAACTAATAAAAATGTAGGCTTTTATTTCGGGTCGTTTAGCTGACAGGTCAGACATTGTACAAGGCTCTTCTTTATTTCCTTTTATGTTCCTACGATAAAGAGTAAGCACCTATAGGTTTTAGTAGTCTCGTAAAAGAAAATACGGAATAAGGGACAAAGACCCAATATCCCGATTAATATAATGAACGTCCCTAGGGATACTTATTCAATAAAGCTGAAGTTTTGCATAAGTATTCTGAATTTTATTCGCAGATACAAAACCTGGAAGTTTGTTTAGATATTTTATTGAATTAGGTTATCTCATGTATTCAATAAAACTATGTTTTATTAGTTCAATTTGAGATGACAAGAGATAAATTATATTTAATTCGCAGATGGTCATATAGTTGGATGGATGGAGCTTATCTACATAAAACTCTTGATCATATACTGAAAATTTATGACCCAACTGTAAATGAGAAAATGTAGGATTTTAGATAATAACATTCAGTTAAACATTCTTGGTCTTATTTATGGCGTATTAATCATTTTTATTGGCTGGAAAAGTTCGAAGAGAATTTAGATTTGTTGGCTGCGGACCTGCGGTTATTATTTCGCAAAATATAGTACCTAATTCCAACCAGCAGACAATGGACAACTATTTCTAATGTTTGATTTAAATTTACAGTTTAATAATAAGTTGTAGACTACCCGAACATAAAGTATTGGACTTCGAGTTCTAGCATTCACATTCCTGCTATGAAGCTACAAAAACAAAAAAAAACTTACTGTCAAGCCACTTCGAATCATACTTCAGCGTTCTTTTGAAGTTATACTTCTTCTGTCCCGTCCGGAAATCGTACAAATCGTTGCGGAATATAACAGGGTCTGCTTTCGTGAACTCTGCGTTGGTTCCTGCGTAAAGTGTGGGAAGGCTGCCAGGGTTGCCATCCGTCACCCAGACGGCTGTGCTGTTGTCTGCCGGGTCGTAAGGACACTTCGCCACCCCTAGCCCTACGCCCGGCACGTACTCATGTCGGGGCAAATGTGTGAGGTTCAACTAAATGATAATAAAATACGGAATTAGTTGGAAGTTGAGAAAGTAGTCAGTTTTATATAAACATATTCACATATTTATTTGCGTTCCATAATGTTAGGAAGATCTCGCAATGACTTAAAGCCAAGGTAGGTGAAATTATGGACCCTGTAGGGCACAGCTTTTTTTTTTTGTTTTTGTAGACATGAAATTACAAAAAAACATTTTTTTTTTACATTGTACTGTTACTAAGTAACTTATAACATATATTTTATTTATTTTTGTCTATATTTTCTAAATCGACACATGCCATAGTGGCTCTCAAAAATAAAACGAGGGAATTCATTATGTTCTCACGTATTACAAATTCAGTTCCTCAACGCCCCAATAGCGCGATCTTGGTAAACTGAGACTTACGTAATATGGATAAAGTCTTAATGACGGATTAAAAGCGGTACCTTAGACTTCTCCCTAACAGTAAAGATAAATGAGCATGAGAATAGATAGATCAATCTTACATTTCAGAGTAACTGGTTGGGGCTAGTAACTACTAACTACCGACTGATCGAACTACTTAATGATGATCGAAGCTATTAACCGTTTTACGGGTTATCGTTAAGAGAATGTTACTGTAAACTTTAGATTTAAAGAGTAAAATACTCACGGATTCTTTGTTAATCACAGCTAGAAACTTTAATTACTGAAGTAATTAGGATTATCTTATCTACGCTTTATAAATTAGGGATGAGAATCTGGACCAGAGAATACGAATCCACTTAATTGTTTATAGATTCTTAAAATAAAACTGAAACACAAAGTCCCTGTTTGTTTAACAGCTTAAAAACACAGCAACCCTTTTAAAATACAGGCACGTTCTCTTAAAATAATATAATATTATATATTGTTAAACTATTTTGTTATTGAAGGCCCGTAAATGCTTGAATTTTCTTTAAAATTAAACTTATGTTTAAACAGCAATTTTATCAAAACATGGTTTTTTACTTACATATACAACCCAATCCTTGGGACTGTGCGCATTAGTCCCGCACACATACAGCCTCTCTCCGTCTCCTAAAGGCTGGAGCACACGGATGTGGTTCCTACACTCGAAGGGCTCCGACTTGCCCTTGCTCACACACCTGGCCACGTTGCTCGCCTCCAACAGCAACGCGTCCCTCTGCAAAACACGCACGTGTCACAGATAAATTGTGGCAGACATATGCTTTACATAATTCGTGCGATGGTGGGAACATGTGTCTGCTAATTCAGTAATCGTGTTCAGTTAGCACATGCTGTGGTGTGTGTCTGAGATATTATTGTGGATTTTAAAACGATGTTTGGTGTGAAATTATTTGGGAATAAACGTGTTAATTGCAATATTAAACTCAGTACTTTAGCAATACAAATACAATTTCAACGCTGTAATAAAATTAAAACTTAATATAAATGTCTCGACAGAAACGAAAACAATGTAAACTAGCTTTTCCCCGCCCCGTCGAGCAAGTATTCAGCAGTTGACGTGGAATACAGAAATAATCCAGTTCCACATATTAAGCACATTTGGAATACCCGTCTGCTCTGATTCAACGCCCTGAAAATAGTCTAGAAACCCGTCTTTTTATAGAAAAAGGAATAACGCTTTAGTTTTATTTACACGTAGATACCTGATACTCGTTCACGTGCCTAAGTAGCGAATAAAACGCACACGTCCTCTTTTACAACAGAATACGAGGGTTTTAACGTCAAAAGAGTATGACATTTACGTGTGAAAATGTAGAAAAAGCTTATAATATGAAAGCAAGATGCATTAAAAATCCAGTGTAGTGCCGTAAAAGTGTTTTTTAGTATTCAGCAACCGTAAGCAAGTGGTTGATTTTACTTGATAAAAAAGCTTTAGAACTTAATTTTAGGGTAATATTTAGTGAGTGTTTGTGGTCCTGTGAAAGTCTGAATTGCAATCAAATTCAACTTAACCAAGAAAACCCGAGTGTCGATTTGCCAAAACTACATTTTTTTTTTGGTAACTGTTGGTTTTTCAGTGAATCTTGTAAATTATATAATCGATCGAAGCTACGATAAGGTGGAAATTGATCCTACAAAATAATCATTGTATTTATTACACTTACCTCGCAATGTGATTGACTAACATCAGTCATATTTAATCTGAATACACGATCCCTGTAACAAAGATGGCCACTTAAATGAAATTGTTTATGATAATAACCGTAATGCAGTAGTAGGGGCACAAGATAATAATAGTTTCTTAGCTGCATTACGTATTCAAATAACAAAAGTAAGACAATCCACGTTGGAATTGAATGAGCTCGGTCCTAGCGGACGCGACGGGTAGCATATGCACAGACAACCTACTTTTTCCCTTTTTTTTGCGTCCGCTATCTGCTCAACGAATCGTATAAATTATGCAGAACTGTTAGCCGTTTAACATTAATGCTTTGTTAGTCAAATTAAGGTCTAGTGTTAGTGCCATTTTAATAATTCAAGTGTTCCTGTACAAAGCAATTAATTTATTAAACCTTTGAAGTTTATTACAAATGTAAGTTGTAATTCGTGATGTTTCTTACATACGTCTTAATTTATAGCAACTAGTATTTGTGGCTTGTTAACAAAATAAATGGAACTTTACATCGTATTTGTTAAAGTTAGTGTGAGAATTTGAGAATGTATCGCAGTTGAGAGTCAAGATTTATAGATGTTCTTGTATTAGTACTTACGTGTAGCGGTTACGAGTTTCGTAACGTCCAACGTTATGTGTTAAAGTTGAACATAAAATAATGTTATTACATTTTCTCAATCAAATTAATATAAAAGATTAGCAAATAAAATACAGCCCTGGTTTTGCAAATTGATAAGTAGCACTAAAATTACTTATTAACTTAATACCTAATTTATTTTTATTAAATTAGGCTTTGAAAGTCTCGTAGATGCTTTTACATTATTCAAGTCGTTAAAGAAAATAAAACATTTTTCTTCATGAATATTTCAAGGTGGCCATTATGCTATTAAATTAATAATTAAAAGTTTATTGTTTGCTGTAAATTGCACTTTATATATAACTTAACTAGACTGAGTATAAAGTTAGCAAACACTCCGTAAAGTTAGCATTCAGATATTTTAAATACCATAATGTTAAATACAACACTCTACTTGATGAGGTAGGAAAAAGTTCACGCGTACCTATGGAAAGGAAATATGCATTGGACGGGGGAATTACATAAAAAAAAATATGTTATGTGCATTACGTTACTCGCGGCCACATTTGGATAAAGTAAAAAGCATTCCCGCGGGAAATGAGAAAGAATTGCGAACCTACGGACACGTGACGGATAGCTGTCAAAATAGAAGTAAACAGGCAGACAGCAAACAAACAAACAGACATACACGAGAAGAGCATCTACAGACCGTTTCGGACATGAATTAGTAAACGGTTGAAAGTCGTTTATTGATGCAGCACATCCAGACCAACTTAAGCTACTGAATAATTTTTTTTCAAAGGTTAATAATAAATTAATAAAAATAACTTACTTTCAAAGGTTCACAAACAAGACACGTCTATATAAGACTTGTATTATTTTAAATTAAGGAACTATTAGATCATCATCATCATCTGCCTGCCTTTTCCCAACTATGTTGGGATCGGCTTCCAGTCTAACCGGATACAGCTGAATACCAGTATTTTACATGGAGCGACTGCCTAATCCCACAAGCCAGTAACTGGCTAACACGATACCCTTTGGTAAGACTGGTTGTCAGACTTTCGAGCTTCTGACTACCCGTAACGACTGTCAAAGATCTACAAATATCAGCCGGGACCGGCTTAACGTGCTTTCCGAGGCACGGAGGAGTCTTGGTATCTAAAGATGGTCACCCATCTACGGACCAACCGCGGCAAGCGTAGCTTAACCTGGTCGATCAACCCGAGCGACTGTTATTACGTAGCCACAAGCCCCTCTAAGGAACTATTAGATATTATAGTATATTAGCCCACCTGCATCATTCACGAACGCTTTTAGCGAACTATGATTATAAAATATCGTTCTGTTTCTGTCAATTGTTTGAAGATGACGGACACAGAATGATGTTTTAATATGTCGTACACGTTGGTGTTTACAAATTTGTGGTGCAAGCGGACTTAAATATCTACAAGGTAGGCAAAACATTAACAAAATGAGTGCCACAACTTTCGAATGCACACACAAACGTCACAGTGTAGATAAACGTAGTGACAAGAAAAATGACCCAGCAAGAACAAATAAAAGTTGACAGAAATTGGTGGCTAATACGGTTTCATGCCTCGAGCCCATTTCCCTTGCCATCATTACAGTGACTGTTGTGTATGTTTGTGGCAGCAACACTTATCGGGCACAATTGTAACCTCGTATTTATTATGTGCTTTCCGATAACATTTTCAGTGTATTTTTAGGAATAATTAGTAGTGAAACAACATAATATGCAAGGTATTTTTGGTAACTGTGAGTAATTATATACAGCGACTGTTGGTTTCGAATTAATTGGTTTAAAGGTAGCATGATTTTAGATTGAAATCTTTTAATTCTCGTTCATAAGATTTCTGTTTGATTCTAGCTTCTGTTAGATATATATTTACTTATTTAAACTTCACGCACACAATTAAGTACAAAGGCGGACTTAATGCCTTAGGCATTCTCTACCAGTCAACTAAGGGTGGTGAAGAGATAAGAAGGCAGGTGCTCTGAGAGGAAACAAAAATAACGAAAAGTATTAAAAGATAACATAATAGATTATAAATAGAATAGTTACAGAAATACATAAATAGGTTACACACTTATAATACAAATACATACATATTTACTACAATATATACATACAAATTCAAGGAAAAGAGATACATAATTGAGATCAGTGGCGTGCCTAGGGTTTCAAAATAACGCAAGCCCAATAAAATTTTAACCGATTTCAAAAAAAGAAAGTTCAGTTTTCGACTGAGTATGTAGGTACCTACGTATCTACGTATGTATCATCGCAATTTTCTCATAAACTACTGGTTAGGTACAATAAATTCTCTATCGAGCATTTTACGATAGTAAGGCATTTTGGGCTTATATGAAGGTACCGCCACTGATTGAGATGACTCTACGCTATTTGTTTTGAAAATAACTCTGCAATTTCCGCTTAAATGCATACCGACTGGTGGCCGTCCTGATATCAAGAGGAAGCGCATACATAATAGGCTTTCTTGATTCTCCAGAGTTGGTATGAATGGGTACATTAACAAGGTCACATTAACTGTCACTACATTTCCTAAATTTTATTTATATTATGTTGTTATTTTGTAAAATAAAGCTTGTTTATTTTGTAAATTTAGACTGTATTTTTAATTTGCATACCTGTTTGGTGTTTAGTTTTAAATTAACTACAGGTACACCTCTGCCCAACCCTTCGGTGAAACAAGGCGTGATGTTATATTATGTCATTTAATTGTACCTATAAAATTGTAAGCGCACATCGCATTAGATTTATAACTTGTCTTTATAATATGTGAAAAATGTCGTGGGTTACTCACTCACTCTGCTGTTAAAATTATGTGTAATACTGTAATGTGTAACCGTTTATTTTTCCAAATAAATAAAATTCCCCTGACATTAGGGACTGCCAAACTGTTGCTGTTTTTAAAAGAAGAGTGAAAGAACACTATCTTTCCACTTTGCCATAGTTGCTTTTAATGTGTTTATTATTTTATACTTTTAATTATATATAAGTATTTTAGTGATATTTATTTTAGAAGTATGTATTTATGTAAGTATATTTTCTTATTGTATATTTAAATTAGTGAATAGTTTTTTTTTTTGTTGTTTTTATGTTTTTTTTTTCTCTCCTACTCTTACACACGGTGTCTACATCTCTTTGTCTACTGTCCTATCGCAGGTATGCTGGAAGAGATTTCTTTAGAAATAAGCATTACATTTGTACATATTTTTTTGTTCCTTTCTTCTTGTCTGTTTATATGTGTGTACATAAACTGTTAAATAAATAAATAAAATAAAATAAAGCAAAAATTCACACCCAGAGCTCGCAGCTTACATTCCTCATTTATGTATATTACAGCCACGTTCAGAAGTTATGTTATAAAATTGCATTGTAGTGTGGCACAGTACTTACATAGCACCAACGTAAAGTGTATTTCTCTCCTCATTCAAATACAAAGTGCGGTAGAAGAGACTGCCGCATGAGAATTCTCTTATATGATCTGAAACAAAGAAAAGCATATTTAGTACACTGCGGTATTTCTCTTGATAAGCTACTTATGTAACACTTTGTCCCAAAGAGTTGATTCACGTTAAAAGTTGATTATTCTGAGTGAAAACACTTTCTTTAGGCTCACAATTTTGTAGCTTCAGAAGCTCGCCTATGCAGTCCTCTTAAATGCAAACATTGATTTATTCAAATAATCAAAAATTGTTTACAGTTTTCCACAAAATGAGAAAAATTGTAATAACACTTACATAAGCAAATCGTATTAATTAGACCATCTCTTTAAAATAAATCGTAATTTACGAACAATAGACAGAAATCCATGAAACTTTTAAAGCCAAATCCTAGCTGGTTTATGCAATGGATTTTTAAGAATTCTATCATTTACATAAGAATTGGCCATCGATATATAATAACAGTATTTCAAGCAGACAACCTGTATATAACCTGTGTATAATAATAAAAAATGAGTTGTATCGAGAGATTAAATTGTTTGATAACAAGTCACCATTCACTTTAGGCCAATTAAAAACCGGAAATATTTAACTACACATCTAAAAATTTTTTGCGCATCTATTGAGCCTTTTAAAAAAAACAAAAAAAAATAAATGAGCCTTTTTTTACCCTTCTAACCTTTTCTCGCATTTGTTGTCAGTAGATAACTAAGCTAAACAAGAATAAAGTTTATCGCATTGACCGGTTCGATAACCTGATAACGATAACGATACTTTTAAATATAACGTGACAGATAAACAACACCCTAATTTCGTAACACACTCTGAATCAATTCAATCACAATCTGAATGTTTTTGAAGGATATTGCTAACCTATTGCTTCATATGTATGTTCGAAAAAGTTGTCTGCTGGACAACGTTCCTCGACCAAATGGGTTAGGTTAACCGCGAGCGGGGCCGCGGCAGCGGCCGGGGAGAGCTACGTCCAAGTTGGTCGCTGTTACTTGGCCATTTAGTATTTTTAGGACCCCAAAATGGGAATTAACCCTTTTTAAGGTTCTGTCCATATTTTGGACACCATAATAATTAAATTTGTCCGGCTGAATGAAACGTCAGGAAAATTCAATTTTGTCTCTGTGATTTGACAGTTTATTAGCAAAAAAAAAAACGTAAAACAAAAACAAAAGCGAATTCCATAAGCCGTAGTATGGCTCCATAGCCATACTAGCCTTTGTAAAAACATGGTGTCCATTCTTTGGCCATCCAAATAATGGACACCATGTTTATATATATATATTTTTTTTTTAACTGAGTTTTTTAGTAAATACTAGCAGTACAAAGGTCCTAACATACCTGCCCTTAGCAGTGCCTTATAAAGGGTTAAAAGAAGTTCGATTAAATACATGCCATTAAAAACACACAAGATCTGAAGTGGCACTTATAAAAATATAAAAGTAACCCTAGTGTGTCGTGAAATTATTATGAAGATAATAAAATCGGAAACAATGGTGTCTGTTTACATGTCATAAGTTCTAAATGACAGGAAGCTATGCGTTGAAATCGAAGATTCATTTTTTTTGTTCAAGTAAGGTAATCTGATATTTCTCAACAAATAGGTAGATACAACAACCTACAATCATGAATCTCAAAACTGACAGTCCTTTCACAATGTCAAAATCAGTGATATTTATTGTCCTTACAATAAGGTTGCTATTGGGTTGCTGCTATCAGGGGGGTAACCATCACCTTTTATAGCAGTATTATTATAATATTACTTCACAGTGGGAAAGTGATGGAGCTATACAGGTGGAGTTATAGCTCCATCTCTTTCTCACGCTGAAGTAATATTGAAATAATACTGCTTTAGGAGGTGATGGTTACCCCCCTGGAAACGAAAGGACTGTAGATTCAAATCTAGATTCATGCTCAAAACCGTTTTCAATTACATTTAAATAATATCCCTAACAACAAAACAATGTATTCCGTATGTAATTTCGGAAGGTAAGTAATTATAAGTGAGGGTAAGAAGGCCGTGATTATTGGCAGGTGGTCGCACCGGCGCGCACGCAAGCTCACGTGCAGCGCGCCCGCTCCATCGTCACGTTCACAACGACCTAGAGGTACCTACTTAACTATAATTAAACATTAAGGTATGTACCTTAATGGTGTATACAGAATATTATCTGTAATATGTAAGTGAATTTACATAATATTTTTTTATAATCGAAATAGCGCAAACCCTTGCTCACTCATTATTTTGGCTGTTGTAGGTACCTTTCATCATTCGGAGCACTGGTGGCCCAGTGGTAACGGCCGCGACACAGGAGCTGTACGTCGTAGGTTCAAACCCAAACAGGCGCTTTACTTTGTGTAAATTATTTCATCACCACTGCTCTCAAAACGGTGAAGGAAAACATCGTGAGGAAATGGCGAGGCATGTCCTAGAACCAAAAATTCGCAGACATCTACCAACCCGCACTGAGCCCGCGTGGTGAATTACGGCCCACTCCCTCTCACAGAGAGGAGGCCTGTGTCCCAGAAGAGGGATCATTATAGGCTGATTATGTAGGTACCTTTCATCATTCCCTACTTGGAAGGACTTGATGGAAGCTACTGAACAAAGCATCGTATTAGAATCTGCTTAGCCAAAGGCTCACAAAGAAATACTTGTTCAGGATCGAAACTTCTAGACAAGAATTGGCGAACCTGCGGGGTAACTGCGTAACACATTATAACATTTTATAGTATGGGTCCCAATGGGTCCCATTTTGACAAATAACAATCAACAACAACACACAACAATGAATGTTACGTTGTCCAGCTGACAACTTTTTCGAACATATGAAGCAATAGATTAGCAATATCCTTCAAAAACATTCAGATTGTGATTGATTTGATTCAGAGCGTGTTACAAAATGAGGGTGTTGTTTATTTGTCATGTTATATTTAAAAGTATCGTTATCAGGTTATCGAACCGGTGATTACGATAAACTTTATTCTTGTTTAGGTCTACAGTACGATTCGGTTTTGACGAATGTGTTGCCCAGAACAAATATTAAGTCAAATAAATTATTACTTTTTCTAACGTGCAGAAGCACACAATACCTACAAAAAAAAATATGAATGTATATCTTGAATGTACCACAAGTGAGAAGGAATTATTTATTCCTTCTCGCTCGTGGTACATTCAGAACACAAGAAACACGTATGTGTATCCTAATTTCACACTCAATTTGCAGGGTCGATGGTCATCGAATCAAAGTTAAGTAAGTGAGGACAGCTATTTCCTCCATCAAAAGGCTTAGTCCAATCCTCCCTCAATTATTTATTCGTGGTGCTAGTTGATTATAAAGGAGGCGTATTCCGCCTGCCTAAAGAATTGGTCAACCCGGTACGGACAAAATGCGCACAGGGACAGAAAGCGGACAAAAGTTGAGACTAATGCGGATAGCCTACAGAAGAGTATCTACTACGCACTGAGCGTAGGCGTTCACGTAGCGTAGATGTTATATCGCTACGCCGCGTCGCGTAGGCGCGATTGTATCGAAACTACGGTGTCTCGATGTGACAATGGGGCTGCGTTGTCGACACATATACGTTCGATGAACGACTACACTGGACTAAGGCCGGATTTGAATATACTCGTACCATAAAGCCAAGTGGTTTCTATAGTGAACCAATGAAAGCTAATTACCACATTGTGTTGATTTGCTCAGTGAATCACGTGATAAGCATGGATATGTTGACACCACCGGACACCGCGCCAATTACAGCACTAATGAACTCATTGTTTGCTCGTCTAATGAACCGTATGCTCCGCCATTTCAGTATGAACACATGATCTTCTTATAATTAAGTTTTATCGGGAACTGTGTGTACCGAGCTTAACGCCCTTAACCTTCTAAGAGTTTTCTTACACAGTATCGGGAGTACAAGGGATTTACTTTGTAAACGTATTTTTCCTGGAAGAAAAAGCAATTTCCTTCGAAATTATAATAGCGACTTGAACACTAAATAAATGTTATTAAAACGTTGTTATTTTTTCGTGGTATAGGTATCTACCGAATAATTGACAAACATCAAACTCTCCCACACTTGATCCCATCCTAAAATATCCATAACAAGTGATGTAACAACGTTAATAAATTAATTTACAGCAAATAGGCAATACGGGTAAGTGCGGTTAAAATGTAAATCCATAATAACGAGGTGAGGTATCGCGCGACGGCAGCAATGACGACCGCATTATGCTGATACCATCGCAGCGGAGGGTTAAATACCGCAACAAGTAAACGGGCGGACGACTATTTGCTGAAACGTGCCGGCACTGGTTAACTCGTGTTCCTACTGAAATTCGTGCTGTCGTTTTTACGTTGAAATGTTGTTTCAATAATTGACGGCGTTGTTGGAGTTTAATGTAACTTGCTGACTTGGGTTAATACTTCAACGGTCGTCATGACTTTCCGCTATCATCTAAATATGGGATGTCCCTAGAACGAAACTACAATTGGACATCACCACGGTTGGTACCATAGATATCCGTGGTTGGTACCTTAATTGCGGTTATTTCGACGAACCTTTCTTTATAAAATATACAGACCGAGACGTGTCCGTCCGTAGTCGGTAAACACACATCATTATCATCATCATCGTTAGCCCATAGTAGTCCACTACTGGACATAGACCTCTCCAAGTGCACGCCCTTCATCTCGATTCTCGGCAACTCTCATCCAGTTGCTACCAGCCACCCTGCGAAGATCGTTGCTCCACCTAGCCTGAGGGCGTTCTAATTTACGTTTGCCGATTCGAGGTTTCCGCTCAAGAACACGTCTACCCCAACGGTCATCGGTTCTACGGCTAAGATGGCCGGCCCATTGCCACTTCACATATTCTGTGAGCTATGTCGACAACTTTGGTTCTCTGCAGGATTACCTCGTTCCGGATTCGTACCCTAAGAGAGACTACAAGCATAGCCCGTTCCGTTCTCGCTGAGCGACCTTGAATTTATGGACCAGCCGTACCATGAGTGTCCACGTTTCGGTTCCGTAAGTCATAACAGACAGGACGCACTGTTTGAAGACCTTCGTCTTTAGGCTCTGTGGAATACGCGAGAATACTCGACGAAGCTTCCCAAACGCTGCCCAGCTGAACTCTTCTGTTAACCTTCCTCTCAAAGTTGTTTTTACCAAACTGCAGTGCTTGCCCGAGGCAAACGTGTTCTTGAACAACCTCGAGAGCACCGCTATTGACAGCAATCGGTCCCGGAGTGACGTGTTCGTTGAACATAACCTGGGTTTTGTCCAAGTTCATCCGGACACCAATGCATACAGAAGAATCAACTAGGCCGTCCAGCATCTGCTGCAAATCATGCAGTGATTCAGCCAGTATGAAGATGTCATCCGTAAATTTCAAGTGTGAGATGTACTCGCCGTTGATGTTGATGCCACGTCCTTCCCAGTTCAGCTTCCAATGCGTTAGAGAACAATTTCGGAATTACGTCCCCTTGTCTCACCCCTCGACGCAGGGGGATATGCTCAGTGTCCTGATCCTGAGTTTGGACGGTCATTATCGCGTTTTCATACAGACATCTCAGAACTTGAATGTATCGCCAGTCGACTTGGCATCGCTGCAGAGACTCCAAAACAGACCAGGTCTCGATAGAGTAAAAAACACACAAATTGCCAAAATATGGATCTCCAACATTAGATAGCGAAAAATATCAAGCAATAACATTTATTACCTAGGTGTCTAAAAAGTTTCCATTTGATGTAAACTGACATTAATTTGGGTATTAATATACCCAAATGAATACAGCTACCATATTACTGATATCCTCTAGTCTACCTTACTCAACTCCCATGCGGAAAGGGATAGACTTTTATTTTCAGTCAAGTCCTCAGGGGAAAAGTTATTTTATTTTAGTGTATTTGGGTGGCTTACAGCTAGATAACAATACAAAAGTAATCGTGAGGTCAATCACGACAAACCATTTACAAGCCTCCACAGTTAGAGGAATAGAGTATTGTTGCACAGGTTTTGTAATTTATTAACTATTCATTAAGCATAACAATCCTACAGCATTCAATTAACAGTATTATATTGAGGCGCATTCGCAGTGGTAGCCCGCGAAATTCAAATTTTCCATAAGAACTTTCAAAGTCAAAGTCAAAGTCAAAAACGTTTATTGCGAACTAAGTGTACAACGTTGGTTCGCAATAAACGTTTCCATAAGAGATTTGTTCTTATGCAACAATTTTAACAAAGAGAGATGTATTAATGATTCTAATGATTGTAATCATATCTATAATCAATTCTGTAAATACATATTTATTAAGTTCGCGAATCATATTTTGATTAAGATACAACCTGACACGATAAGATACCAAATTTGAATTTCGCGGGCTACCACTGCGGATCCACCTAAATATAATAGTTAATTGAATGCTGTAGGATTGTTATGCTCAATGAATAGTTAATCAATTACAAAACCTGTGCAACAATACTCTATTCCTCTAACTGTGGAGGATGCGCCTTAAGTAGATACCTGCATAGGCAGAAATGCATGCGCAGCCACTATTGAGATGCATCAGAAACAATACAGTTTTTAGATGAAACAGTACTAATAGACGCTAAGCTGCTTTCAAACAAATCGGATGAGGGGTGTGCGTTCATTACAATTTTGATAAATGCTTTGACTGAGCGAATAACACAGGTATATTTAGAAATATGTACTCATAAGCATTCAAATAGTTGATGCAGTGATTCTATTTACTCAGCTAGTGATTATAGTGGGCGTAAGATAGAAACTTAGAAAGTAAAACGTGGGCAGTCAAAGAGTGGTAACTGTACCAGATTATAATAATACTTGCTGTGCCCCACGGAGTGACCCGCGTAAATCTCGATCCCGTGGGAATATCGGGATAAAAGTATCCTATGTTAGGACATAGGCTACTTTTTGATACCATGACCTGGATTAGGATCAAGGTCATGGTCTACCCATGTGCCAAATTTCATCCAAATCCGTTTAGCCGTTTTAGCGTGAAAGCGTAACAAACAAATAAATTCACTTTATAATATTAGATCGGATTAGGATTAGGATTTCGGCCGTTTGTTTGCTTATATGTTTCAGATTGGCGCAAAAACGGCTGACCGGATTTGCATGAAATTTGACACACGTATTATAGTTTATAACCTTGATTAACACATTGAATACCGGTAGTACGTCTCCGTGGGATATTTTGTGCCATCCACGCTAGCGAAGCCACGGGCAAAACTTAATTATTAATGATTGTGTTCGTCTACATGCAACTATTATATTTGCAGACTGAAATTACCACGAAATAATTTATTTCTTCACGGATCATATTCTTATTACGTTGTTAACAACTTAATATGACTCCGTGAATTAGCATAAACAACCAAAACGTTTTAAAACAAGAAAAGCTTGCGAACTAAATATGTTGTTGCAGACCGCAGCAGCTGTGGTACCGAACATGTTTCCTTTTTTATTCCGACTCAATTGTAACTGGTGTGCACCGGCCCTACATTCACGTCAGTGTATTAATATCCTTGCATGTATTTGAAAACGAGAGAATTAGCGCTTTAAGCGCATTATGTATGCGTGCTGGCATTAAACTAAATAGCTTTTGTCCGCAGCTTCACTACCCGTTGTTTGGTTATATTTTAAGTGCCAGTAATGCTCTTCTATTTTTATTTGTTGCCGGATATTTAAAAGAAAAACATAGGAACCATAAGTTTTAAAATAATATTCTATAACGTTTCGGAAGCACCAGTGTTTAAAAATACTCTTTTTTGAGAAAACGGTGCCTTGTAAGCATGGTCGATACAATTTACGATACTAGATAACGCTCGGAACTACAAAACAAAGAAGAAAGCAGAGCAAATATCAGACAATCTAGTTGGAAGGTTGGAAGAGTCATGATGCTAACTCCCCCAACAAACGTCGGTAAAGGAGTGTGTCATTAAGAATTAAAAAAAAACATTTTGCTCTTAAAAAAGCAATGGTAAACACGTACGCAGCAGAAATTTACATAGGTAATAAAACAGTCCCATAACTCCCGGTTAACGTTCCAGTACACGAAACCCGAAAGTAAATCAGACACCAGCAGTTCAAATAAAGTCTACGTATTTACAAAGAGCTCACACGAATGTCGGCGACTTGCAGAGAGAGTTGTCTGTGTACTTAAAAAGAACAATTCTCTAGTAAACGTTTTACTAAGCGTCTGGTATAGTGTCCCCTATCATTGTTTAAAGTTTTAAACTCGAAGGTAACGCGCGTTGGGCGCATAGCGCAGGTAGGTTATGTTTGCGATGAAAGCTAGTGTGATTCTCACTTCTCTACTTATTCCTCTGCTCGTGATTTCAATGGTTAGGGATGTGTAGCATTCTTTTTGCGTGTTTCAGTTGCGCGTTCGTCCGGTCGGAGATGCGGTTCCAGATAACGGCAGTCTTCGTAAATCTGCGCTGTCCGAGTCGCCTCTGTGTAGCCGTGTTTGGCTCTCTACTCCACAGTGATATCTCAAAGAAAATGCCGTACTCTAGAGAAACCGCACGACGTGTTTTGCTAAAATACTGTGATTTATTTTCGTTTTACAATTTTAAGTTAGATTTTTCAGAAGTGTATCGCGTCTTTAAACCTTACTTAGACTTTGGGGAAATAATGTTTTATCTCAAACAGTAATGCTAATAATCTGTAGGTAAGTATAAAATTTTGTAGGTATGTGTATCTCCGAAACTGGGAGCCGGAATCCTCAAAGGATTGGTATGAAAATTGGCACATTTATAACTACGGTCTAAATCTAAGTTATATTTGGAGACGGGTAAAATCCTAAGGGCATGTTGATGGGACGTATGGTTTTAAAGAAGCTCCGGCTTAAAAATAAATTGAACGTAATATGTAGGACGGTGCAACTTTAAAAGAACTTTGGGAAATACTTGGCAAATGAATTATACTATAGTTATAAATAAAATATCACAAACTTAAAAAAGTAAATACTCCTGGACCAAAGTAATCAGCATTCAAATTAGTTTCAACAAAAACAATGTAATGAGAAAACATTACTGCGCATTCGATTCAATGTTTCAATTGAGTATTTCACATCAAGGACGGGCAAAAAATACAGATATATGGCGCCAGAAGTGTCGAGCGGACGCCCGGGGCGCCCGCGCCCAAGCCTTGTTGTTTTTACACGGATTTCGCTGTTACAATTACCACGGTAAGGTGACGATGCTTCACTTAATTCAGTTACAAATGTTTACGTCTCAGATACATTATGGTGCGCAACAAAGGCTTGTTGTTTTAGGCGTAATAAGAAAGCAGTAACCCAGTCTACGGGTTTAGTTCTGCCGCCACGTTACAACATGGCCTCTTATGCAGGTGAGTGGTAGTACCCATTAATTATCAGATGAGCTGGGATTACTTGGGAACTTGTTATATAAAAGATTTTAGTCTGTTTTATAGTACCAGAAATTATTCATAAATGTAATTTATGCAATATATACATCCCCGCAGGGTGGAGTAACATTTGTACCTTAAGGCTAAAAAAAAGTTTAGTCAAATTAGCATGAATGTGTACGCTTCCCCATAAGTCCCGAAAGTAATAATTGGGTCACAAATGGAATGTACACCCAAACGAAATCGGTTTACTACGCACGACCAGTTTCTTTACCCAGCGAGGAGCTAACAATAGGCCGTGGAAAGTTTAGGGACAACAAAAAAATGGAATACGACGACTAGGTATTTATTTAACTCGTTCCACATTACAAAAAATCCACGATTCTTCTCATTTCCACTGCGTATAATGTAGTAGGTACGTTCACTACTAACTAGCTAGCTAGATAATTACATAGAAAAATCTAATTAAGGTTAGCACAAGTATGTGGGGTGCCCCATAACAAGCATCGTAACCGCAAGTCACCACAACTAGCGGCGTGCACTATATCTATTAAGAAGATGTCTGTGCCTTTCAACTAATAGAATTTTTAATCAAGTTGGTTGCGGCGCCGCCTCGGCACAAGTACGCCAGATTAATGTAATTCGACGACGCCATCACAAAGGCAAATTGTAATCCTCCCTCTTTTCATTGTATATTCCCGTAACGTGGCACTCACACAATGTGTCGTATTTTTACTTTATTCGACAGGGCCATACATTATGTAGATACACATGCCACTGCAGTGTTATTTTATTATTGTGAAAGGAACAAGTGTTTTGCTAACAAACGTTGAATTGCAACAAAGGTATGATTTGCATAACGTCATCTCCAATGCGGCCTTTGAATCGGTGTCGGATGGATGTCGCCGCCGTCGGCCCGAGCGGGCTGCAGGCGCAGTGTTCAGAACGCCCCTTAAATCGGCCGATTGCGGCACAGTCGTTAGGAAGGCCAAAGTGTCGGGACAATTAAGTTGAAGCGGCGATTGTGAACGGTGCCAAAGCGGATGTAGGTCAGTGAGTGCGGAGTGGACCCGCACCACTAAGGTGACAGCGGATTCAACTACGCCGTGTCATGACCTCGACAATCCTGCCCGCTTTGGCAACGCACCTCGCGCCCCAAATACTAAACTTTTGTTAGTGTTACGTTGTCATCCCCATTTCTACATATGCAATGAAACGACCCTTGAACTTGCAGTTAATAGAGTCTTTGCTATATAATACAACACAGCACCCTCTCCATTTGAGCTGATATACATTATTTTCGACATAAAATCTTATCTATGAACTTCTTAAAGATGCATTCTACGCAAGAAGTGGCGTCTATCTAAACAAGAAGGGGAGATAAAGCGGTTTAGTGCACTCATATATACAGCGTGGCCCCTGATGCAAGAGGTTCAAGACTTTAAGTCTGTCGTTATGTCGAAGCCGTCCATCCGTGCTCTTTGGTGAGATGACTTTATGTGCAAAATATTGTATACCTGGCTCTAATCCGATTAGGAAGATATAGTTAGTTAGCATGAACTACCCGTCTCACTACTTAAAGAAATTATTTTCACGATGATTTTATCTTCATAATTATAATGTTTGTTTGGCCTATCATCGTCACAGTACCTACTGCGTAAGTTAGACTGACATATCGGAAAAATATTTTTTTTATATAATTGGTACGTTGAAATTGAAAATGTCAATCCAGTCGTGTTTTTGGGATGAAATGACAAAGTTATCAGGATTAAATATGGTGTCCCATGAATAGCAAATTAGCAATTGAGTTTCTCCTTACCACATGGAGATTAAATATCGTAACTGGCGATATGTGAGACAGAACACCTGCCTAATCCCTTGGGATCAGAAGGGATTACGTTGTGTAACTAAATAAATTACTTAATTAATTCAATCTCGTATAACACTTACGCCCTGTGGTCTCTATTAATTCAAACACAGTATTATCTATGTAACACCCAGTTTATGCCTCCAAGCTCGTGTAGCAGTACCAAGGAATTCTTTGCAGCTTCTGCCACAAATTCTAACATGTTTACTAGCGAGCATACATTATAACCGAACTAGTTCGCCGTGTGATACCACTAAAAGCTTCGTATATTCACCTACCTATGTGACCCTTTTTGAGCAAAATTGTACTCCAGAACGGAACTACAAAGAATGTTTATACACGAAAGTAAACAAGATTTTTCTCGCTATTTAGAATGCCTCTTTTGGATAGTGTAAAATATGAGTGCGGCCGCCGTGAAATGAGCTTTGGGCTCCTATCAGCGCGCGTCGCCGGCTGCCGTCTGAATTTTGTACAAAGCAATTTTCGTCAACTCGGGAAAGCATCCAATTAATCCACTAAAGATAATGAGGACGGAGGTGAGTGTTATTGCCTCATTAATGGCGTTGATTGGCGTAAATGACATACACATTCATATTACTGTCAGTTTATTTAATTTATCGATAACTATATGATTTGCTCATTCGTTATTTCAACGCCGTTTCCCAGAAAAGTCAGTTAATGTTACAACATGACGGACGGGGGATATTTTGGCATTATCTACAGTAATATCATTGCAGGCACGTGAAAAAATAACACTGAAAATATCATAAAATTCATTCATCATTTATTTCGCGAGTATCGTGTCAACACTTGTATTCCCATCAAAATGCAATTTAAAACAAAGACTTTTTTTAAACTGTCTGGCTTAAAAGTTTTTGACTGTGGCAAAGGCCGGAATACAAAAGTGAAAATGAAAAATATCAAAATAAAAGGCTATACAATTTACCTTGCATACATTTTTACAGTAAATATATTTTGTTTGAAACGTTTTTAACGCGAGTAACGAGATATTGTTCTAGTTGTAACTAGCTTTTCCAATTTTCCAAGAGAAAGTTAACTTTTTGAAACTCGACATTGACATGACACAACAAGAGGTTCCGCCCGGCTTGGGCAGAGCACCGCCGTGTCCTCGTGGAGGTGATCGGCGGCGGAGATCGTTCGCGTATGGCCCTATTCCAGGCCATGGTACTGAGCAAGAGGGCATGGGCAGCCGTCACCTCCTTCTGCAAAGCAGTTAAGCTCGCGAAGGAGGAGGCGGGACGGTTGAGGGAAAGGCAAATTTTGCGCCCTCTCTCCCCTAGCCGCCGCAGGAGACGCCCCGGGCGTCGGGAATCCCAGGCGAATTTCCGGTCACCGTAGGCGCGGGCTTGCGGACGGTAAGCAATGGGTAGCACGCCTTCCGATAAGTAGCGTCGACGGCGCGTTGTGTTCCACGCGCGCCTCACAGAGAAGTCGTCAGCACAAATGGAGGGGTCCACTAGGGCCAATGCATGCCGGGGTCGCGGAAAAGTCCGAAAGGGTTACCGAGGCCCCTGACAACACAGGCAATAGAAGTGAAAATGGAAATGGGTTTTAGTCAGTAAGAGTCTGACACACCCTCCCGCTCCGCCCAGAGCGGGAGTAGTTATTTAATAATATCCCATCCACAAAAAAAGGGTGCAGACACACCTTTATTGTTTTTAAAAATTGTGTGAATTCCAGACAATGACACTTTTTTTTTTTTAGGGTGGGAAATCATCAAATAACTTCTCCCGCTCTGGGCGGAGTGGGAGGGTGTGTCAAACTCTTACTGACTAAAACCCACCCGTATTCCTTCCTGTTGCCTGTGTTGCGGGGGCCTCGGTGACCCATAAGTACCTTCCCGCGACCCCAGACAATGACACTGGGAGTCTATACTGACACCTAAATACCAAATTATCAAAACGTCCAAGTGTAGTATGGAGGGGAATTAAATATGGCATGTGCGGATGCGGGCGACGACACATGGTTAGCGAAGCGTGTCACTGATAGCTTCGGTCCCTTGTGCCCGCGGCCGCGTCACGCCCGCGATGCTTGCGGGCAAACAAACACTGAGGACGCACGGAGAACGGGACCAAATAAGAAAGAATAACTTAGCTGCGTATCTTGGTAATAATTTAAGCCGCAATAATTGTAGAATTTTTATAATTACAAAATTCTTTTTTAAGTCATAGGGCCGACCTACCGATTTTATCATCAGATATGACACCAAGAAAAATATTGAACTCATTCGATTCACGAAGTGAAAAATCAATCAGAAGATTCGACTATTAGAAGTATGGCTCATGGCAATAGATATTTGCGGAATAATATCTTAGCAAAAATAAAGGGACATCAAAAATCACGCTGACTCACTTTCTGTACCTACCATTTCATAATGATCATTACTAAGTCCCCCTTCTAATGGGTTCTCCTAGGGGAAGGGTGATGACACTGGGATTAAAGGTCGATAAGAATTAATTAAGTAGTGGTAAGACCATTTCTTTTAAATGACTTGTTAACACTTGAGCCTTTTTTTGGGTTCCATAGTAAACAAGGAACCCTTATAGGTTATTTTTTTTCTCCATGTCCGTCTGTCTATTTGTCTGTCCCCACTTTAGCTCAGAGACGCTTACAACTAGAAAGCTGTAATTTGGCATATGTATACATACTAACCACGCCGACAAAGTACTAAAATAATTTTTGTTACAATCAAGTGGGGGACACTTGACTGTAACAAAAATCAAGTACCATTTAGCTGGCAGGGCCCTGCCAGCTAAATGGTTGTTTATGGAGATGTGAAAAAAATCATGGCATTAGTACATATTATATAATGAAATAAAAATAAAAATATCACAGCTAAGTGGGCTTTACAAGTTAACGAGTAATAGTCGATCAACTTAAATTGGCAGTTAGAGAATCGACCGTGGCATATATCGATATATAGGAGGACATGCTTTTTAACTACAATGTTAAGTTTGTTTTTGGGATAAATTCATCCCAACTTCCCAACTACGGAACCTTTCATTGTGCGTGGTCCGGCACGATCTTGGCCGGTTTTCTTTTTTCTTGTTTCGTTGCCCTACTGCAGACTGTGTTGTTTCCTGAGTTCGATCCTGGGTCATACAAGTGTTTTAGGTCTTGCTTACGAAATTTTCTTAGCAGCCCGGACGCGGAATTTGTGCCAGGTTTGTGCATGTAGACTCGTCCGCTATGGTGAAACAGGGACGTACAACTCACCTCTGCCGGCCTCTTCAGGGAATTTGAATTTGAAAGAATGTATATTCTCTAGTTTATCCATTTAAAATAAAAATGTTACAAGATACGAAAAATGAATACGTTTAGTAAGTACATTTCACTTGTCTACAATATCTTTTTCATTTCCGACGTATGTTTAAATAACAGAAGTGTGGAAGCAAAGCGGGAACAATGAGCCACCAAGCGGATGTGTAGCACGCGTCCCACACATACCCATGTATGTATGTAATTTAATTCAGCTCATTCAAACATACATACAATCAGCGACTGCTACGTGCGTAGCAAGGTCTACGCTTTTCGTAGCGATCGTTGACTTTAGTGGCGCGTAATTTTCACTGTCTAGGAGAAAATTCAAATATGTTATTTATAATTACTATCTACGTTTAAAAAATATTACTTCTATTACTAAGCCAACAATCAAAGACTACGTGCGTAGCAGAAGGTCTACGCTTTTCGTAGCGATTGTTGTTGTAGTAAGTAAAAACTATTGCTCGTAAGTATATTTCTTTCTATTATTATTTAATGTTTATGTCCATTATTAGGTAGTGTCTTCTCTCTATCGTTACTTTACCTACCGCAATACGAGTACCGCAATACGTCTTCAGTTGAATGAGCTGATAACAACCGCGTAAAGTGGATAACAGCGTTCATGATTTTGTTGAGAATTATTTAACTGATGCTGCAGCCAAAATCATTTTTTTTTCTTTATTAGGAAGAATCCTAACTAATATTCTTAATGCGAAAGTGAGTTTGTTTGTTACACTTTCTCGTTAAAACGGCTGAACGGATTTGAATCAAATTTGGCACATGGGTAGACCATGACCTGGAGAAGGACATAGGCTTACCCTTTCTTCTGGATCGTAGACAAAGTCACGGGCTACAGCTAGTTAATTTATTATGCAGTTTTCCAATATAAGGAGCGCGTCGAAGGTGCTTTGCAGTTGTACCTACAAGGTGGCTTTTACTTCATTCAACCCAGCACAATAAACATGACATTTTTGTCACGATTTGCCACTAATTGCAACTCTAGCTATAGCGTTAAAGATCGTAACTACGATTATTAAAACTTTTACCTAGCTTTCTAGGAACCTAATCTCAAGGGTATTAACTGAATCTTCTCTACTTTACTCGTTATTTTGCAAACTACGCTTCATCTTATCAATATTTTTTACAGGCGCTGAACATTTAGGAGAATGGTTGACCAATTTCATATCTCAGTAGATACAGCAAATATACGTATACCCACAGTAAAATTCAAGTAACACAGTCTGATACACGCAGGGCTACACAAATTACTTCAATAAGCACGCATGATGGAGGACGAGGTTCCCACGAAATGGCGAAATTCCATCCGCCGTGGATGCGCCACTGAATACAAATTCACATGTACTCCAATTATAGGAAAACGATTTGGTACGAATATTCTTGGCAGACTTGCAAATTTCGTCTCGAATCAGCAAAATATACTTATTTTGTTGGGAGTTAGAATGGTCCCGTCATGAATTCGTGACTTTCCTTTTCAGGATGAGCCAAACTGGCCTCCCAAGGGACCGAGATGGTAGATCTGTTACGTCGCAACTGACGAAAATTGATTGATATTACTGACCACTTTTGTGGTGACTTTAGTGAACTGTCAACTATTATTATCGCCCATGGACTTACACTAAAGTATTTAATAACTACGCGTTTATATACTGCGCGAAGTTGTTATTTACCTTCCCACATCAGCTTTTCAATATTTATAAATAGTTTTAAATTACAATAGATACAATAACGTGTGTTGATTATCTACATCCCCTATGATTTTCTGTTAATATCAAGAAGGCTATTTCAATTAAACAAATAAAAACCTTCTTAATTAAATCATAGTTCTCCAAGTTATTCGTGATATTAACAAATTATATTATTTCCTTGTAGTAGGTCACACAAGTTAGTTACAATGGATGTCACATCCACAGGACACGTACGATGGACGGACACAAAACGAGTTGTAATTTTAATTTAAATGTCACAACTTTTGAACCCATAATACAATTAGATACTTTAGCATAAAGTTAACATAATACGTTCTAATTCAAAGCGCGGCGGATTTCAAATTTCCACCTTTAGGTATGAAATTAATTTAATATTTCATTTACATGAGCACTTTGTTGAATAATTTCGAATTTAAGTTGAAAGTTCGTACCTGTATTTCTGTTTTATCCATAAAGAACAAGGTTTTGGTAAGTGAAACATTAAGGTCAGGATTTCAAACTCCCACGCCTGTCTACGAGCATATTGTTAATCTTACAATAAGTTGTCTGTACACGGCGCGGAGTTCGAGCAATTTTAGTCACGGAAATTAATTTTAAGTAGAATAAAGGCGATCGTATTGTACATATATTTCGGGACTGAAGTTAATGCTCGTGACATTGTATTTCATTTTCTAAAGACCCGTTGATTGTCTTAATCTATAAAGTTTAATTGAATTATAGATAATAATCTCAAAGTTTATGAACCGACTTTAACATAACTAACAGCACTTTACACATACTTAAACATATACCTCAAGTTACAGGTAACAGTAACTATGAAATAAAAACCGGTAAAGTGTGTGTCGGACCACGCACAATAAAGGGTTCCGTAGTCGGGTAGTTGGGATGAAGTTATCCCAAAAACAAACTTACATTGTAGTAAGAAAAAACATGTTTTCTCATACTTCGATATATGCCACGGTCAATTCGCCAACTGCAAATTTAACTTGGTCGACTATAACTGGTTAACTTGTAAAGTCCACTTAGCCGTGATAGTTTTCCTTTTAATTTCATTATATGTACTACTGCCTTGTTTTTTTTTTTCACATCTCCATAAACCATTTAGCTGGTAGAGGTGTCCCCCCCGGACACACTTAATTCTATCAAAAATTTGCACTTTAATGCTTAATATTACGCAAGTTGATCCTTGTATCGAAAAGTGGTGTTCACAGACCCGCAATATTTTTGAACAGCCTATCCAACGAATTCACACATCATGGGGTAGACGAGAAAAAACAATCATCCCCACATTACGTGCATGGGAGGTACAGGCGTGTCTGAGCTACAGTGGGGACAGACAGACAGACAGACAGACAGACGGACATAGCGAAACTATAAGGGTTCCTTGTTTACTACGGAACCCTAAAAACTGCACATGCCATTCCTACTTAGAATAAAACCGTCCATCAAAATTGAATTTGCCAATAAATATAGCCCCGGAACAAATATTTGACTAAACAACAAAACAAACTATCGTTCACTACCTAGCTTAACATACCGTCAGCTGTTTGTGTGTCCTATTACTAGCAGAACAAAAGGTGAGCCGGTTCAAAGTTCAAAACGGAGTACTAGATCATTGTAGGTACTATGGCTGAAAAGGGCAATAAGAGAGGGCAAATAGCTCTCGAAGGCGTCTCGCGTCGTCGTGGGCCCGCCGATGCCACGTCCCGGCCACGCCACGTGCACCTTTTCAATTAGCCTGCAGTCGGCTTGCCTCAAATGAAAAAATGAATGTGTAAGTGATTAGGTTACATAACAAGAGCTCTTCATAACAAGGGGACACCACAGATTAATTTTAAACATATGCATGAACACCCACATTCAATGAGATTTCTAAAAAAGAAATATCAGACGCTTAGGCTGAAATTTCATCAGAAAGTGAATACTGAGGTACTTATTAGAAACTCTTGATGATTAGGGGATATCGCAGATTAATTTTGAACTTTAATTTCCATTTAATTTGAAGGGGACATTTCAAAGTGATTACAAAATAAGGTCAAACTTTTAACACCTTTAAACTTAATTCAAGGGTTACTTACGTATACCGACAAAAAAAATATGTTTAGTTGACCCAAAAGTAAATAGAGTACCTAGGTAATTTCGACAAAATTATAAGCTCTTTACTCTATGTAGAAAATAACAAAGCTTTTTAACAAAACCTACATTGCTTTTCATTAAATTTCCTTCAGATTTCTGGAAAATAAAATGATCATTTAATAGATTTTCCATTTTATTTGTCCTTGTCGAAAAAAGGTCGTCTATGAAAGGTGAAACTAGAAATAATGAAATTAAGAAATAAACAGAATAATAGACAAACGCACGAATCTCGCTTTTTAGTTTATTTATCTTGGTATTTTAGTTACTTATAAACCGATTTACATAAATATGTGTTTGCCTACCTAGCAATCTGGGTAATGTAGGTTATTCTGGTAGTTACAACCGATATACCCTTTCTCCAAGGTACCTAGAACGTGACTTTCACCTTAAGGCGATTAAATCCACCGATACAGCGCAAGGAAAATATTAATTAAATCTGTTACAAGTTATGTTAGGATAGCATAAGCGTTCACTTGTTTTTTTAAAAGTATTTATAAATAGTTCATTCGGTTTACTAAACTAGACTAAACTAGATTTCGTTATTTTCTATAAATATCAGAGGAATGGGCCAAATATGTACGAGAGAAAATATAATGTAGAAATGAATAAAGAAATATTGGAAAAGATCCTATACCTACTTTAAAATATTTTGTGATAAATCAAATGTTGAAATGAAAGAATACCTTCCCGTTAAACCTTCACCCACATTTCGGAAAATTCTTCACTTTAAGATGAACGGGAAGCCGGGAAGTGAGTAAAGCGTGGCTCGCGGAGGAAGCCGTGAGGCGGGACTCGCTCGTACTCGCTTGCATTGCGGACTCTCGGCACGTACCAAATCCGACACTTGGCACAGTTCACATTCCCGCCGCGCTTTCCCCATAATACAAGTTTTAAGTTTTAATTACGCCTCTGTAAACTTACGCCCCAACATAACGCTGTTTTTATAAAAACCCTAATGATCGGCTGCTCTCGTAGAAATGACGACGACATTGTAATGTAAATTAGTTCTGATTTTCCTCACTCCCCCACCTTGTATTATTCTTTATTATTAGTCATCAAGTCCATCTCAGCAACGTTTCTTTATTTTCGACAGATTTATTTTTCAATTTCTCTCGATCGGAACACTTACAATAACTAAAATGTTAATAATTTCGATCGGCTCATTGTGTTGCCAAATGAATTATGGATCAGGAGATTTAAATAAGGTTTAGTATTATTTACAATAATAAATAATGTAGCTTACAGGTTTACATTAAAGACAACCTTCGAAGTTAAACTGAATCGGAGGCTACCAACAACAAGAACAAAACTGACAAATAAATAAAACAGCGAGGTCCAACTCAGGCAATTTCTACAGCGATAAAACGCGAAAGGAGCGGTATTTAAATTGAATACGCCGTAAATAAATGCTAAATGAGACAAAGGACTGGGAGAGAATTTGCAATCTAAACAAGAATAAAAGGAGTAATGTATCTTTAATGAAAGTAAGGAAGGGCCGTCAACGGTACGCGGTGATTACGACCGCGGACAATGTCCCACACCTCAGGCATTTGCTTAAGCTGTTGTCACAATAAGCTTTATGTGCTTTTCGTATTGACGAACAGACAGCAGAAAGCATTCTTGAAACTTGTATGATGACTGTTGCTTAATCGAGGCCAAAACACAACCAATATTTCTGCTTGCATTTTTTTAGTATGTTAAAATAACTGGTGCATCTCATATTTCAACCACAATACAAGTTACACGCTTACAGATTAATGATCACCACACAAATTATATTAATTTTGTAAACGAGGTAACATGAATAGCATTCAAACATTAACGTAATAAACTTGATTTGGTAGTTATTATGTAAACGAAGTGGCCACGGTATGTTGTGTAGCTAGATATTCTCGTAAATTCTCGTTCATTATTCGTGGTAATTCTATACGTTACGTAGTCCGACGCCCAGTGGATAGTGTTTCGAGGAAAATCAGAGAGAACTTGAGAAAATAATCCTATTTTTACGAAATACTATGTTTACGTTACTTCTTGAAATGAATACTGCTGATCATGGCGAGACGGTTAATTCATTGATGTAACTGTGTTTGTTTTAGCACGTTTTTAAATATTAGTCACCTCTACGCTAATTTAGGGGACTGTCGGACGGAGAAAAATATATATGGGTTTACAACATGTCCTAAGGATTAATGTAGAGAAAAATAATTAGGTGATAAGTTGGAAAACCCATCCATTCATCAAGGTACATTTGTCATTATATAAATCTAAATGTTATATCAAATATTATTAATGAGATATCTGTGCACATTAGTTTGTGAAAATGTTCATAGATTTCAAGAAATAGGTTAGTGCTACGAACTTATAAATGAAAATATCTAAAAGTACTCTTTATACTTTCTTGTGAAATAAAATATTTATGTGATCTTAAGGCTGGTAAGATTTAGAAAATGGATACCTAAGTGTCTTTCACTTAGTGTTCTGAACAGTAGCTCTACCGTGAGTTTACTCAGCCAAAACTCGATAGCGTCTCCGTAAATGATATATATCAAATATAGTACAGTGCCCCTAGCGGTCACAGAAAGAATTCAAATTCGTACCTTGAGCACTATAGATTTCGATAGGTAAGAAACCTAACATAATCTATTCGATAGTCACTAACGTTTTTCAGCTGTCACCATAAAAAACGGCACCATGAGTCACTAATTTCACAGACGCTATCGAAAAATACGCTTGCGATAGCATTTACGTAGCTCACTAGCACTTTGAGGTGTGAAACATATGTTTACATTAAAATTATATACGTTTTCGAGTCTAATAATGTCTGGGGAGCTTATTTAGTTTGAAATATGTTAGTGGCCAACTCTACAGACTTTCTAAAGAAGCGTTTGAAGATTTAGTTTATTATTGAATAATGTTACGGAATTGAAGTCAACACAAAAAGTTTCATTAGAACTAAAACAATAATTTTCATTTCTCAATACACTATACTAAATTGTAACCCACTGGTCCTCGTCATGTTATATATTATAATTTAGTCAACTTATTTTACTTTAAATTTAAGTCAAAAAGGCTGTGGACCACACAACGTAAACAAAATTACGAATTGAATCGACGACAATTACATATAATAAGGAATAAAAAATCAACAACCACTAAATACCATAAGTAGTCCACCAACCGCCAACCTTTCTATTTAGTTGGATCACTGTCATTTGAGCTTATGAGCCGTTCTCTCTTCTTGTTAATTTATTATAGATTCACAATGCAAAATAGCTGTGCAGTAACTACACTTACGTCCAGATGCTGTTTCAAACTTTAAATTTTAAACACACTATATTTATATAATAATCCGCCAATCAGGGGACCGGCACTGTCTCTCCTTAACACAGGCTAAATTCTAGCCTATCAAGGAGAACAGTACTTCAACTACTACTGTATAGTTGAACCTGTAAATTATATACATGCAACATTTGTAAACTTTGCAATCACGTCTTGAAATAAACTATTTTATTATTATTATTTGTTACTGAGAAAGAAAGAAACAAAACATACGGAGTGAAGTTAGCTACACGACACGATCTATCGAGCTTACCATATCGTCTGCGTATGACTCCGTAAAACTCACGGGTACCAGCATTATCGATATCTATTTGATCCACGTTAATACGCTAGCGAGTAATTTTTCGATAACAACTCATGGTAGACGTACTGAGCAAGCAAGCGTTTGTTCGCGCGGTAAATGAAAACAATTGAGCGATGGATCATGTTTGTTCAGCGATGATCGGTTGAACTCGGGCGAACGAATGCTCGCTCGCCCATTTTTTCTGTATAAACGACGTGGCGAGCGAGCATTCGTTTTCTCGTTATAGTAAAAACAGACGTTTTCTATTTTGAGTGAACATTGGCAGAACAGCAAACATTTGCTCTGAACAAATGTTCGCATGGCAGGGCATAGTGAAAACAGATGTTTTCTGTTTTGAGCGAGCATTGGCAGAATAGCAAACATTTGCTCTGAACAAAATGTTCGCTAACATTGAGTTAAAGAAAATAGATTTCGGTTATTCGTCTGTCTTGTTTCTATGTAGCCTAGTTAACTGCAATATTCACAAGCGTGAAAATTGTTTTATAACTGATGTCACCACCATACTTCTACGACCTTCCCCTGAAAATAGGTAGGTACGTTTTCCATAAATATCTGGGAAACCTTTAATTTTAGCCTACGTACAAAAATGACAACTTTATAAAAATGCAGTAAGTATTTTTTTTTTCATAATGTTCTAAAACAGAAGTTATATGTTGTACCCAGTGTGTTCATGTCTTAAAGTTTTTGTAGGCGCTGTAAACCTACTAGAAATTTCTACAATAAACCAAGTACTTAATTCTGTAAGCCATATGAAAACCAGTTAAGCAAGAGTGAAGCTATAAGCAAATAAGGGGACAGACCGAATTGATTTATTATACACGTATTTAAGTAAAGAAGAAAATATTTCTTGAAAGCAACCAACAATTCTCTGCTCAAGCGACGTGTGTTTTGTTTCTAAACCAGTTGGCTAATTAACATTACAATTGAAAACAATAATGGAACCCACAGGTGCTTTTACTATTCACTTGTAAATACTGCTCATAAATCAATCTGGAACTTATATTCAAACTCCTTTTACTAAATCAGCTTGAATAAATGTACCGGAGGCCGAGGCTTGTATTGAATACGCCTTGCAGTAAATAGTTACAGATATAATGTGCCTGGTTGGAGTTAACTGGTCTGTAAACATTCAGTAAAAGCGAGCATTTGACTTGTTTTTTTTTAATGAATAGTGGGTGAAATCAATGATTGAAGGACGAAGTTTGTTTAGTATAAATCTTATTAAAGTGAAGAAGGTATAATAATATAATAGAGAATTACAAAGTCACGAAAACAATTCACGTAGATACGCTTATTATTTTCCAGGACCTCATACATATATTAGCTTATCTAAACACAAACTTATAGCCCCTATCTGTAAATTAACAGCTCAGAGTTTTGTCAACATTCAGACTTCAATTAAGTAAACAAAACGTCGGGCGACAAAGTCA
This sequence comes from Atethmia centrago, assembly GCA_905333075.3. Lineage (NCBI taxonomy): Eukaryota > Metazoa > Arthropoda > Insecta > Lepidoptera > Noctuidae > Atethmia > Atethmia centrago. Next base: position 18,383,143 of record HG995371.1, on the reverse strand, counting down.
CATGTGCGCACTATCATTAAAATGCATGCTACAATGTTACTATTGGATACGCCACGGTATGAAGTCATTCCAATGATTTATTACACCCACCAGATACGCAGGCCTGTCCTGATTACCTACAGGATCATTTTTCACCTTTTAAATAAATCACCTGTCAGTTATCAGGAACTGACGTTTTGATCGACATTAAATTAAATTTTATTGATGTCCCGTATCTATTTCTTTAATTCCATTTCTTTCACATGCTCTGGAGTTAAAAATAAATAATCAATCAAGTAGACGGAGCTATAACGAGACGGGAATTATTTTGGTTGTAGGAATATTTGTTATGGTCACCGGTTATGAATAATCATGCTGGGGCAACAAAAAAAAACCAAAAGAAAGGTTGAGACAAGAACTAAACACAAAGGACTTAAAAATTTAAAAAAAACTTGAAGGATATTTGCAAGAAAATGCACCAATTGTTACTTTAGACTTGTAAAAAAATTCTGTATTCTTCTAAATTTATTTTATAACCGTATTTTGTATGTTGTACATAATAAAGAAGAGTATTCTATTATATTCTAATTTCAAAAGTACCGATGAATAAAAGTTTCTCACATTTTTAGAGTAGTCTCTAATCTGGACAGTGGGCAGTCAGTTTCGCATCGGGCGCAGTCCCGCTTGCACGAATGGCGCAACTTGTCCAGAATCATTAGGGAAACTTTTGACAAGTTTCCAAACAACAGGCACTGTTAATGCCAGTTATGATTTTAGTAAATGTTTGCTATGGAAATCAAATGAATATCTAATGTAGATATTCTTTATGTATGTTTTAGTTTGAGCCTAGATTATTAAAACAAAACAAAATTAGGACTTTTCGTACTTCAGTCACGTTTTTCAAACCTAATTTATATGTTATCTGCATCATAATTACTGTACTTTCCGAACTGTCACATCTGTGCCGACTGTGCCCGAGTAAACAGGAGTCGTGAGTTGTGTAGTAATCCTTGCCAATATTATTTCAGCACACACAGAATGGGAAGCGTAAAACGCGGTGGGAGTTTAGAAGGCTTTCAGCGGAGCTGGCCGTTTAGCAAAGTTTAAGTAGGAACCACTACCGCCGCGCTCACTACTCGGGCTCGGTGCACGTTTAATCCTTACAAATAAATAAACAACCCTCGTATCAGTGCAAATACCAAAACCGAAATGTTAAACATGTTTTGCTGGATGTTGGCACGCATACGATTACCATTTCAACAGAACACACGGCTTTATAAAAAAATGTACGTACCCCAACTACTTTGCGCTTGGCAACGAATAAAATAGATGGTTCTATTTCATCATAAATATTTAAGTTAATACTCTCACTCTTCCTAAGAAAATATTTGCAAATTGAATGCGAAGTAATAAATGGATCCCTTGCATATCAATGAGCGTTCAAGGCACACCTAGCTTTGATTGATTCCGTCGCATTGGAGTTATTTCGAGCCTGTTTCCGATTCACCAAAGGATCACTCTGGCTGTTAGCGTTTACTGTTTCTGTGTGAGCACTTGCTCTTATTGTTTTGTTAATTAAATCCATTGTTATTAGATTCACAAAGGGTCTCAACGTTTAGCACAAAACACAAGTGGGTATTCTAGATAATAAAGTATTTTTATATTGCAGAGAATTCCAAAATTTATTTGTAAGCTTTAAAAGGATTTCGAAGGTCAATACCGTGTAAAATAAATTGCCACCATATATGACGAAATTCGGTTAAGCTGGTCCAATAGAGCAACATAGTGGTATTTTGATACGAAAGTTTTTCGGTTGAGAAGCGAAACGGTCTAGAAAGAAATTTAGCGTAAAATCTTTAATGAACGAATGTATTCTTAATGAAGAGGCGGCGGCGTGGCGGAATTGTGGGCCCGCGAGCCCGTTTAATGCCATGAAATATACATAAGTCTCGCGTACATTTCAATTAGCACTTGAAGTGAGCACAGGCGCCACCCGCCGTCAGTGCCGTCCCCAACGACTTCAACGATCACAATATCGTCGTCATCTAAATTTAGAAGAACTGTCACTCTTCTAAAATTGGCGCCGACGTGACCTGGATGACAAGTTTAACGTCAATTTATATTGATGAAGCTTAAGTTCAGATTAAAAGTTCGCGGACGAGAATTTCGCCGTCTTGTTACATTAAAATTCCAAGGTAAGATGAGCAATTTTCTTCTTGATGTTATCTTTTAGGCTGTATAAAAATTGCAAATATTTTAGTACCAAACTTTAAGAGTAAGTATGTCCCATCTGTATGGAGGGCGAGACCCGTCGGGTTCCTTTCACACCGAATCGTAAACTATGGATGGCCAATTTATGGTTTCGATGCTGTAACCTATTCCGGTCCAGGCAGATTTACGATAGCAGTTCCTCACGAATACGAACATCTACGCGGTCACATCTAATAAACAAGTCACGAGTTTTACTTGCATGTACAAAGTATGTACAGGTAAATGCCATAATTTATTGCTGCGATACGATTTGAGACAGCGGTTAAGTTCTGTAATATATCTAGCATGTCAGCTGAATATCAATATAATATCGCAGGTCCCTTTATAATAAAATGTAGATAAAAACTAGCCCTTATAAAATACCGACGTTTGTCTCTAGATGTGCCGTGGCCCGCATGCATAGGTAAATTCCAAACGACAGTGGGTACGTATCTAGTCTCATTACGTCGAGAGAAGGCATTTTTCACCTTGAGTCTGCTGATAACAATTAATAAGAATCTATCTGTCAAAGATGTACATATGTATGACCTAACCGTTCTGTGAAGATTGAAGCATCATATCGAGGGTCATTAGCCAGCAGTAAACTTTTACGGGTTGTTATAATATTGTTTCTGTTGAGATTAATCCTTGTAAGAACACCTCAGCTCTCGTAATTGTGACTACGAGACCGATGTGGCTTATGTAACCGAAACCCTACGATTAACCACAAGCTTGGTTTACCTACCTACCTACAAAATTTTGCACCTTCGTCGGGTGTACCATTTCTACTAAATACACAAAATAACATACACAACTCGCTACGGTAATAAATAAAAAATATAGCGACACCTTTACATAAAATATTACCAACATCATGCTTTAACCATTTGCTTATTGAAATACCTCAAAATGTACTTCCCACCCAACCGTATATTAATGTTAGAATTATACGCTACATATCAATTCATAATACTGTCAAAGCGTAGCCCATTATGGTAATTCTTAAATAAGTCATTATCCCGTTGAGAATTGCAATTAGTAAACATAATGATACCTATAAGCGATCTTGGAATATAACAGTATATATCACGCCTACACCATCAAACTAATCGCTCTATAATGTTATTTCATTGGGTACCAACAAAATTTAATCGTAGGCACGTACTCATAGGCAATGCATCTTAAGGCACCCGCAGACAGGCACGATGCAATAGCGCGACGCGAATCTAGTAGACCGATTTCCATGAAATTTTATAGAGATTGTTTTTTTAGAGTCACGTCGCGCCTGTCTGCGGGGAACTTTACGGACTCAGTAAACGTTATAATATCGTCCCTACATCTTATATATATTATTCTTATAAATATCTTATATAACATCACGCCTGTTTTCCCCGAACGGTTAGACAGAGGTGAACTATAGTAGGTACACCCACATTTCGCCAGTTATGTTTAAGTCCCTTGTTATAGGGGGCGAGCCTATTGCCTAACCTTAGCCATCAATCGGGCAAAAATCCAGACTCCGGTTTGTTACTAAGAAATTCCTAATGGAGAACTGAATAACACTGCCCAACCTGGGAATCGAACCCAATATCTCATGCTCAGCGGTAGCGCTTGCGACCGCTAGAATATTCGTGGCATATTAATAGTTTCAAACTAAAGGTCCTTGACACGACGAAATAATGCTTCATTTATTCAGTTAAACGGTGACTGATGACGCTTAAATGAGGCTAAAATATTCATACTTAAATCATTTAATTAACCAGTAGGTATGTCGATAATTTTCTTTAGTTTGAAAGGTTCGAAAAACGAGTTTATTTTTAATGCAGTATCACCAATCTAACTACAATCCTCGAAATTGATTTTATTTTAAGATTGGCTAAATAGAGTTCAGGAATACTGCCTACATAGTTATATACCACCCGTGCAGAAAGTATGAAACCCTGATCAAATCATAGTCACCTGCACGTGTGTGGACGACAGTAAATATATCACTTATGGGGAAAACAGGGTTGCCGTGGAAATCATTGCTTTTCCACATTTTCACAATCCTGACGCTTGGCAAACGAATTGGTGGATTCTACTGGCCACTTAACAGGCTATTAATTTTAACCACTGACGGATAGCTAATCTTAACCTCGGGTTAATTTTTTATATGACGTTTAATCAAACACATTGAACATAACCAGCTACTTGCTTATCGCTCAATTTATAAAAACCAATTGAGGAAAATGGGATATTGTGGTTTTCGCTGGCGATTGGCTAGCTAGCGATACGGGTTCGACTGTTCTATATGTATTATAAAACGCTTAAAGTTATGTTTCTTACCTTATTAAAAAGCTGAAACCACATTATAATGGTTGAAACATGGAGAACCTATTATTACCTTTAAAAATGAAAAATAAGCAAGAAAAACTTTCACATATTTTGAGACATGTTTTCAGACAGAACTTCCGTAAGAACGTCGGTTGTTATCTTACGAGTGTTCGGATTTTGGTAGTTATAACAATGTTGTCTATTCTCTCGCTAGTTTATAACTTGTTCAAATATGGGGAATATAAGTATTCAAACTCTAATCGAAAACCAAATCTAAGTCTCTACAGCATAACGTAATCATACATCCCGATTTCCAAACTATTCGTCGCGGACAATAATATTCCAAAGCCACAGTGGAAAGATTAGGTTTTGTTGTACGACGGCCATCAGAAACTCTGAGGATACCGCCAGTTTGCCCGCCACAACCACCCACTACCACCTACTCATGCTGGAAACCAATTTCCCACCTCATTGTTCTAAAATTGCGTCCTGCTCTATTCTACGTTCCGACGGCCAATCGATTCGCACATTGACAAACATCGAAAAATAAAATTGATATTGGAAAGGAATTGTTATCAAAAATATTGGAAAGTCGACCAATTTCTGTTATAACTTATAAACTATCGATATATTTGTCCATAAGTAATTCTTTTCCAGAATTTTAGGTTTTCTCATTCATACAAATGATTGCTTGACAGAAAATTTAGGAATATTTAATGTCGCCATGCTGTTTTGAAAGAGATAAAACTAAATACTCGTATAAACGATCGAAATTCGAACGAAACAGAAATGTTAACTGCATTCTAAATATAAACGACATACATTTTTCTTATTCTAAAATGGACGTCCCAAAATAATCATAACATATCAAAGTTTATGTGAGAACTGAAACCCTTAAAGTTATTTCTGTCGTTTTACTTTTCTGACACCAGAGACAAAGTTCTAAAAACATTAAAACACACCGTGAGCTTTTCTAATTTTCACGTGTATTTTAGGGAGTTTAACTTTGTGGTTAGCCACGTAGGCTAAACAAAAAAAAAACTCATGTGATTTAATCAAGATTATTCAGTTTCACACCTGCTCACATACAAATCTTGTGATCGATTTTTCAGCCGCTTCCTGTAATCCGATTAAGCCGAAATTTTAAACAATCTTGTTGTTTTGATGCCGATACAACATGATGGTGTCATATAGCTAATGTACTACTTACCTACTTTAATATACAGGGTCAAATTAGAGTAACTAGCTAAACTCCGCAGATGTAATTGTTATCGATATCTAATGATAATACAAAGTTAAAAGTTCTAAAGTCTCAATTTTAAATAACTGCACCTTTTTACGGGATTAACGGCCGCTGTTGGTGAATTTACTTGAAATTATGAATTTAGTTTTTTTTACCGTTATAAGACATCGATATCCATCAATCACATCTACGGAGTTTAGCTAGATAGGTAATGTAATTTAACCCTATATAATCATGAAGCGAGCATGAGTCAAGTCACACATGTTAAATCAAAATCAAAAGTCATTTATTCAAGTCAAAATTACATAAGACAGTCCCCCTAAAACGCCCACCCTTCACCACTTACTAGTGCTTTAGCTGAGAAGAAGAAGTGGCGCAATAAACTTCCCAGTGGTCCAACGTTATCCAAATAAACCAAATAAACGAAATACGTTTACTGTTGTAGGTGGTTGAGCAGTATCTGTGCGACAGTGCAGCGAGGCAGCGCCAGCCGCAGGCAGTCTCGATGCCTTTGTTCGTCAGCACGAATGGAAATCAATTTTACAGATCAACTACACTGGAGCCGAGTTCGACAGGCTGACAGCCACTAGGCCCGCCTATGAATACAAGTTACCGGATCACTATCTGACGGCCGGACTCAAATATAACTCTTTGTATATTTCTGGCATACTCGTATTTAGAAATAACTCAAACAGGGTTCTGGAAACGGATTCGTTTTTTGAAAATTTTTAAAACATTGGAAGGTGGTCACGTATGAGTGACATAATGGATTTGGACATTATTTGTCTACGATTCATGAATTCATGATACTTAATTATTGTTGTTTAAGAGCAGTGATGGCCCCACTGGTAACGGCCGCAACTTACGAGTTGTAAGTCGAAGGTTCGAACCCGGACAGGCGCTTTACTTCGTGCAAATTCATCACCACTGCTCTCAAAACGGTGATTTGCATGTCCTAGAATCAAAATTCGGAGACATGTGACATCTACCAACCCACACTGGGCCCGCGTGGTGGATTGCGGCCCACTTCCCTCTTACTGAGAGTAGGCCTGTGTCCCAGCAGTGGGAATATTATAGGCTGCTTATATAATTATTGTTCTGGAATACTGCATTAAAAACGAGCTGCTGAATATAATCATGGATTTGACTCATAAATCATATCGTGTACATAAATTGGTTAGGGACGCCACCGCAATTAATGCCAGTACCCCTCACAGACCTGCAGACCCCGCATGTGAAAACGAGCGTAAAGATACAGATACACCGTTCATATAGCAGAGCATAGCATAGCCACCCGCCTTATACATAAATTAATTTTGTGCTGTGATCAGCGGAGCGTGAGCCTTGCGATAATCATTCCGATCTCGGCCTTGGCTCCACACATTCGTCCAATAATGCCACTATTAATCATTAGCCACGTTACGGCTTATACAAATAATAACTGAATTAGTATCCATAGCAACTGATTCAGCGCTACCCAAGTATATTTTATCTACATCGTTATAACGCAACTTTTATCCTCCCCATTTATCTTAGCGAAGCGTAATAGACTTTGAAAGTTACATATCTACTGTTTGATAGTACATTAACATCTCCCTTACGTAGTTTCACGAAGGGAAAAGGTCAGTAGGCAGTTTTAAAAAGTGGCGTTCGGAAAATATACTAAACCGTCAATTACGATAGAGCGGCGCAATACTCGAACAGCTCACTAGAGATTTACGATTGCAATCAAACGTCAAATGGCTTCATTTTTCAACATCAATATCATAGGGCGATACAGTTCGTGACACATTAATTTGGCAACGGGTGCGGAGCGAGCAAAGCTCCCGCCGCTGGTGATCGCTTTTTCATAACACCCGAGTCATTCTCACAAGCTCACTTTCGATATGCACTTAATAAATTACAAAAAAGGTTTCATACAATTTTCATTTCATACGCTTGCGATAAAGCTATTAGGACATCTGAGTGTCAAACGTGCGAATTGGTAATGATATAAAACATAGGTAATAAAAATACGACGAGCAGTACTGATTTATTACCGTACGTTTTTGTGATAAAACAAATGTGTCTTCATAAATTAACTGTGACAAGAGAAACAGCCACATATTCGCCGAGAAAAATGTAAGTACTGTGAAAGGAAGTTCAGTTTATATCGTATGATTAACGGTTTGGTTTATTCATTTGTCTTTGTTTGTTTTATCAAAAACAATCAAAAATAAGCTTGTGTTCCGGCGTCGGTCGGCGACGGAAGCACGGCCAACGCGCAACTCAGTGATTAACGAGCCAACCTCCCCGACTTGAAAATGAACCCTATTACTTAACTGACTTATCGTCCATCCAAGAAAAGTAAGCTCTCTAATTGCTGACCTTTACCCGGCCCGAGAGAATTTAGCGCCTAATTATGAACAACAGTTATATCGCTAGGGAGATGTATGCGGTACCTACGTCAAACATTTGTCTGCGCACTCATTTGGGCAGGTAAACGACCTTGGATGCTTTCTATTAAATTTTTGGGTAAAAGAGCTATAAACCAGGTTCAGAGAGCAGTTTAGAAAGTTCATAATTAGAGCTTATTAGGCTACGGGCGTACGGTAGTACGATCTTATGGTTATGACGTTAGCACCTACGCACAGTGGAACGAATGTATGGGAGCGGTTGGACGTAGACATGTCCGAAAAATAAGAGTAAAATTATGACAAACTAATGATGCCATCTTATTCGATTACTTAATGCCTTCATAAATTGTGGTGATGAATTTCTTCATAACTCCCATATTTCGGGAGTAATTTGAGAAAATGTGAAATTTTACTATGAAAATGAGTGTATCGAGCTCTCTCCCTCCTGATTCCGGGCTTGTTTCAAGTAGCGGTCTCTAATATCGTAATGCTATTACTAAGAGCTATATTTAATACTAAGACACATAGTGCGCCAAATGTGCACTTTCTGGGATAAAAGGAAATGAAAATTTAAAAAAAAAATCGTTTTTTCCCCATTTGTATTTACTTTAAACCGCAGACAGACTTATTAAGAGGTCTATAAATATATTATATATATACAGAAATATATATTAACAAAAATATTCACAAGAACTGATGAGAGTATGACTTTTAAGTAAGTTGATAATAAATTACCTAGTTTCATTAAAAGTACAATAAATAATTAAGATGTAAGCTCTAATTTACTAAGTTACACATTTTAAAACAATAACATCATTTAATTATCTTCGTCATCATCATCATCATCAATTAATTCAAATTCAGAATCGATGTCCGCTAAATCATTTATGTTAACAAATTCGATATCACTTTTCTCAGAATCCGTAAGCTCATAAAATTCCTTAAAAGAAGATTTTTTTACAAACTTATTTCCTTTTGGACGGATACTTGTAACAAGTGGATCAGAAGACAGTAAAAGATTGTGCATAATATCTTCATTGCATGAGATACTGCTATGCTTTCGAGAATGCCCCTCTCTATATTTTCTAAAATCTTTATTTCTAGCCTCAGATGCCTCTTCGGATAGAAAACCAATGGGCACAATTGACATGTTCTGAACTATGTCTGGCCCATGCATTAAAATTTTATGAAGTGAAGAAGGCATATAATACCATGGGTATAACTCCACGTAAAGCTTAGCAGTATCAAAGCAGAACTCTCGGAATTTAGTTACGTTGATCTTCTCTCCTGATGAAATACACTGCAAGATCACACAGATTTTTCTTAAAAGCATAGCATCTATTCCGGTCAGTTCAGCAGATTTAGTGTAGTTTTCAAAAAATCTCCTTGCCGAGTTGCCATTGTTGGTGGATCCACTGCCTTGTTTCACAACATCGAGAAGTAAGCCCGTTTCTCTTCTTACAGCCTCTTGAACTCTTTTCTTCCTGTCATCAACTTGCCTTTTTGCTATATCACCCCTTACTTGCCATGATTTTATGTCTAATTTGTAGGAAATGTGTAATAAGCATTCCATTGAGCGAATCCAAGCGTGAAGGGTGCTTAAGCTATATTTATACATGTCCTCGTTTGCGTGTTTATCTTTGATTAACTCTAAATTATTCATTTCTTTAGGACAAGCCTTGCATATGTCACACACTGAAGCTGCTGTATTGGATATAATGGAATGAATTTTACCATCAATCATTGTCAACAGCAGTTGGTGTTTGACACTAATTCCATCAGTGATGGTGGATGGAGTTAAGGCTTCAATCTCTGCTTCGATTTCAGCCATCTCTCTCTGCACATTTTCTTTGGTTTCCTTTATAAACTTAAACAATATTGGCCGGCAAAATGAAGTGGAAGATGGTCGCTCGTTTTCCCAAATTGTTACACCTTTTGAGACGAGCCGCAGTGGTACAAGACTAATCATAAAATTACTAGCAAGATCGATTTGCTCATCTTCACTCGTCCTTTGATGATAAATGCTTTGGCTAGATGATCCGTCAAAACCCCATTTGCTGGTCAATACGAGCTGTTGATTGGGATCAACAGGGGTTTCTAACGACCTAATAAGTCTTCTTGAGGTTAAATCCATCAAGGCTTGTAATTTGATTTTTGCAGAGCTCTCTGTAACTGTGAGATCTTCTTTGGCCGGATAGCACTTAATTTTTTCTTTAACCAACATGTAGTAACTCGGGTATTGAAGAGCTCCTTCTTGAGTGTTGAAATCCCGAAGAGTGTTATAGCGCCATTTCGATAAGTTCATCGATACATAAAGAGCCAATGCCTTCAAAGGGGATATTTCCCGTACCTGAATTGATTTACCTTCAATGAAGGCTTTGATTTTTGAGGCCTCTTCTGGATTCTCCGTCAAGTATTTCATAACATAAGCTGTATCGCTTTGTCCTGCCTTTTGAAGCGCCCTTTCGGCCGAAAACATAATTTCAGCGTTGCTACTGCTGCATGAAAGACTATCTTCAGTGCGTCTTCTTTTTTGCCGGTTACTAAGGTCCTCAAAAGATTTACGAGGACTAGGATGTGTACAAGTTGAAGCATCAGATTTAGCAGGAGAAATTATGGGCTCGATGACGTCACTTATATTTTCTGTAGAAGGTTCCATATTTTCATTCTGTAATTCCGGCCATTGAATTGCAGCCTGTAGCCAAATCTCATGTTTCTTCCGAAACTTATCTGTGCTTCTTCCAGACTGTGTCCATTTTGCATAAATGCGGTAGCAAAATCGACGACACCAGTCTTTTAAACTTGTTTCAGCACTTTCACATAACTGAACACAACTGTTATCTTTTAAAACACTGAACAAATAGTTAAAGTCGCGTAAATCTTTATGTGCGCGTGCGCATAAAGCAACGTGAATATCAAGATTTGTATTAAAATTTGGAAAATACATTGCGAGATTAGCTTGGATACAACGAGGTGTAAATCAACACTGATTTTAAAGTTACTAATAGTGACCTATTTATATAAAATCCAGGTATCCCAGGTATCCTTTGTTAAATATTGCAAGGTAATTAGTTATTGTGATAATTAGTAAATGATGCATGCTAAATTAGTGTATTAAGAGCCATTTAGTAATTAAATAATAGCAATGTTCTTATCAGTAATCATTAGTGCATCAGTTTTATATGTAAACCTTAAGTCCCTAATTATATATCCTAATTAGCTTATATCTTCTCTAATTGGCTGCTCAGAAATGTTATTGTAATAAGGTAAACCTTTAGAAAAACGGTTTTAATCAACAAAATAAACAAAAAATAAAAAAATTGTGTTATAAAATAAACATCACTCTTTATCCCAGAAAGTGCACATTTGGCGCACTATGTGTCTTAGTATTAAATATAGCTCTTAGTATTAGCATTATGATATTAGAGACCGCTACTTGAAACAAGCCCGGAATCAGGAGGGAGAGAGCTCGATACACTCATTTTCATAGTAAAATTTCACATTTTCTCAAATTACTCCCGAAATATGGGAGTTATGAAGAAATTCATCACCACAAGTTATGAAGGCATTAAGTAATCGAATAAGATGGCATCATTACTTTGGCATAATTTTACTCTTTTTTTTCGGACATGTCTACGTCCAACCGCTCCCATACATTCGTTCCACTGTGCTACGGCAGGAATGAACCGAAAGAATTCGACTTATAGAGAAATAAAAGAAAACTCTAAAATTTGCTAAATATGATGCTATTTTCATAAGAGATATTTACAGACATGAAATACAGATATTCGTGTATAAATGACCCACTTTGTATAATAATAATTAACTTCGCAGATATTCGCGTAGAAACATGGGCGGCCCAGCAGGGGCCGACACAGATAATATCAGTCAATGCTTGCACGTGATTCATTACACCTGCATGACCGTAGCCACTTCGTAAAATAACTTTCAATGTATTTATTTGAGTATGAAAGCCGGCAGCTTCGGAAACACAATACCTTTATTGCGCAAGATAAATCTCTGTTACAATCGGATTTGTTTAATATGAATATCGAATGAACAGCGCGGGTGAGTCAGCGCGCAGTGAAACAGCAGTATTCCTGCACTCAGCAGACTGGAGTTCCAACAAGCGATAACACACCACAATTTTGTTGTCAGCCACAATACAAAAGTTTCATTGTGAAACTTAATTGAGTGGGTCAAAGCAAAAATACATACGTAAGTGTACGTGTGTCAAGAAGACAAAAGCAGTTACCTTGTTTGGAACTGAACAATGAAACGAAGAACCTGGCTAAATATTTTATTAGATTGTACACATGTATACTTTCTTCTATTCCTATTCAGCTGTGTGTACCTACCTGAATGTCTGTCATGCACCTAATTAATTTTAATAGAAGAGCTTTAATAAAAGTCGTTCGCAAAATATGGAACATTTAGGTGAATGCCGCCTTATTGTTAAGTAGGCTTTTAAATTCCAGCCCAGTTAAGGTCGTTCCAGATGAATACACAATCCACTATACAGTTTCTGTTCCTATTATGTGAAGCAAAAAGGGCAAAAATATTATTCCTGGTTCGGACAATGTAATGAAAAGTGAGGTGCTGTTTAAATAAAAGCAAATGTTATTTCGCGATGCACAGGTCGAGTGGATCGCGGGCCGGCCGATGCACCGCTCTTGGCTCCTTACCAAAATGTATCAAAGCTAGATTTATGTGGGGCTGCGACGAAGGCTGCGATGGTATCGGCGGGCCGCTGCGACCACGCTGCGCGCCCGCGGCTTGCCCGCTATACCTACGTGCCACGCCGCTACCTCGCGGCAAATGGCTCTTACACAATACTCACTGAATATTCCTGAAGCCTGATGGTTCGGGAATATTTTGCGCAAGTTTTTGTGGAGTTGTATTATTTTATATCATGCTTTATTGTTTGAACAGCTTCTCTGTTTTACTTTTAAAGGCTCACTGTTTATCGTTGAATGATGCAGTACGTTTTGAGTTCAGTTTTTACTTAAGTACCTACATCTTTCTCCATTATATTGCTGTACCGGTTTTAAGGCCAACCGCCTCTCATTAAACCAACCTTCAATTAACCGTTACACTGTGAGTAATAAAATATTCCTTACTGCATTCAACGCCCTTTAATAATCTTAAAAATCTTTACATCTCTCTTTGGATTAATAAACTTCTTAACTGCTTATAAAAAACTTCATAAAGGCGGGTAATATAACTGCTATCTGGTTTTATTGGCTCAGTAATCAAGGCTTGACGTTCCAAACGGCGTTAATAATCCATTTCTAACAACATAAAACGTGAACTGTAAGGGGCAAGTTAAAAATATATCAAACTGTATTATTAATACAGAATAACGTATTGTTACTATTATGTCGGAGCGTGAAATCATAAATTTCAAATATGAACGTCTTCACGCTCCTATGATCGAGAAAATAAATGGATGCACAATTTTTCGTGTTTCGTTGGGGCGTTAAATTATGCGTTTATCATTTAGGGATGTTTACAGTGCGGGGCGGCAGCGGGATCAAATTGAAACGACTGGAGCCGTGCCAGCCCGCCAGCCCGACACTACACGCGCGCCTTCGGTTCTAGCGTGCGTAGGAATCTAGTATAAGCTAAATATGACGCATGTTTTTCAGTTAAGTACATTGATTATTTCCAGAGTTTCCCAGATTAACTGCCTCGTTGATCTAGCGGTCGCAAGGGCTACTGCTGAGCACGACGCAAGTGTTATTGGGTTTTTTTATTAGGATTTTTTCAGTAGCCGCCTGGAGTCTAGATTTGGCCCGGTTGAGGTTGATGGTAATAGACTCGTCCCCTATTACGTGGAGCTTAATCATATCCAGCGAATTATGAGTGTGCTATAGATACACCTCTGCCTAACTCACCGGGGCAAACTGTTATGCTTTCCAGCATTGTAAAGAAAATGTGTATTTTCTGATAATACCAAGATTCAAGACAAATGTGAATAAAACTAGTTAGTCCTTCAACAAGGCGTGAGAACAAGTTAACAAACGAACAGCATCAAAGATAACTAGCGGTTGCAGACACGTGATAAAGCTATTAATAACCATAAAACGAGCCAGACAATTGATGCCAATTATATAACTATTCACTTCGAGATTCCAGACAATTCATCCACAATAGACATGTGACACAAACACAATATCACACTTAATAACACCGCTAAGTACTTTTATTTGAACCACATATAGCTCAATTGGTTTGATGTCTGGCATTTTTAATCGTCCCATTTTAGATATGAAACCCAACCGAACTCAGCTTTAATTGGCAAAAGTAGAATTACTAAAATCTCAATATCTTTAGTTGCTAATTGGAAATCTTGAAAAAAGTCCCTCGTATCAAACATAGTAGATATTTCTCAGGTAACAAGATATCGTCAAGCTGCAGCCGTCTCTATCATTTTCGTCAGATTGCCCCGCGCGATCGCACCGCGAACAAGCAACGAGACCCGATACGGAATGGCACATTGATACATACTTACATACACAAACCAGTTCTCAGAATAAAGGACGGCGCAACAGAAATAACTCGGTGACCGTTCCTCGAAGTTGTGTTGTCACATCCACTTACAGAGAAAAAACGCAATGAATTATCCATTATAATATTTTAGCTTACATCGAAACTCATGTACAGTGGCTATTAGAGCTGCTCCTGTTGTGTTCAGAGGCATGTATCGGGCACGCGTCTATGATTCATATCGATATTTCATCACGGTCCAATAAAACACTCGATACTGCAATTGCAACGGGCGCGGGGCACCCGTTCTGCTTGGCTCACTTATTTGACTTTATTTGTGGCGTTTGTTTCTCGCGGCGCACCCGCGTGCCCGCTCGTTGGAGCCCGTCCAACAGTTTTACACAATCATTCCACTCAACTAAGCGTTCCCATAAACACAACCCGGCGGGTATGAATTGCACAAAAAATTGGAAATAATTGCCAATTTATTGTTCGTGTTGCTTTACGCATATCGAAATTTAATTCCTTTGGCTGAAATTTTTAATGTATGCGTAGTGCGTAGTGCGTACACGCAGCGCGAATACAGAATGCGTGCGTCGCGCTGCGGAACTGATGTCTATATTTGTGGCGGAAACTCAGCCATTTAATTTTCACCCGCCGCCGACACTCCGGGAATTTGTAACATCACTTACTTAATTGAACGATAAATAAGTTAAACGCCTCATATTTATTATCTAGATCTTTTGAATGATGAGTTGATGATTCTATGTTTCTAATGCAGAGAAATTATCGTTTGGATTAAATCCAAATATTCCATTTTTTATCGGGGTCACCTAAGCTTATATAATTATAATTATTTAATTATTTTTTTTAATTAATTTAATTTTAATTTTAAATTTAATTAATTTAATTTAATTAATTATAATTATTGTAATGGTTTGGGCCATTGGCAGTCCCAAGCCTCTACATTTTAGCAGCTATTTTATTAACCTACAACAAACGAATAAAAGATAAACGAATAAAAGTTCAACGACGTTCAATTATTATTTAAAAAATAATGACGAGACTTTGTATACACAATATTTATTGGCGTTAGACTATGAATAATGAGGTGTAAAGTATCGGATAAAAACAAATTGGTAAAAAATAGACAGTGATACCGGGTTTCTGTTTGTAGGAAAGTGTCAATTTATCACTAGTTCCAAACGGTAAAGAAAGATGGGAAGACTTTGCTAAGAAACATGTTTAAACAAATGGTCCCGTCACACAGTGGAACGAATGTATGGGAGCGGTTGGACGTAGACATGTCCGAAAAAAAAGAGTAAAATTATGCCAAACTAATGATGCCATCTTATTCGATTACTTAATGCCTTCATAACTTGTGGTGATGAATTTCTTCATAACTCCCATATTTCGGGAGTAATTTGAGAAAATGTGAAATTTTACTATGAAAATGAGTGTATCGAGCTCTCTCCCTCCTGATTCCGGGCTTGTTTCAAGTAGCGGTCTCTAATATCATAATGCTAATACTAAGAGCTATATTTAATACTAAGACACATAGTGCGCCAAATGTGCACTTTCTGGGATAAAGAGTGATGTTTATTTTATAACACAATTTTTTTATTTTTTGTTTATTTTGTTGATTAAAACCGTTTTTCTAAAGGTTTACCTTATTACAATAACATTTCTGAGCAGCCAATTAGAGAAGATATAAGCTAATTAGGATATATAATTAGGGACTTAAGGTTTACATATAAAACTGATGCACTAATGATTACTGATAAGAACATTGCTATTATTTAATTACTAAATGGCTCTTAATACACTAATTTAGCATGCATCATTTACTAATTATCACAATAACTAATTACCTTGCAATATTTAACAAAGGATACCTGGGATACCTGGATTTTATATAAATAGGTCACTATTAGTAACTTTAAAATCAGTGTTGATTTACACCTCGTTGTATCCAAGCTAATCTCGCAATGTATTTTCCAAATTTTAATACAAATCTTGATATTCACGTTGCTTTATGCGCACGCGCACATAAAGATTTACGCGACTTTAACTATTTGTTCAGTGTTTTAAAAGATAACAGTTGTGTTCAGTTATGTGAAAGTGCTGAAACAAGTTTAAAAGACTGGTGTCGTCGATTTTGCTACCGCATTTATGCAAAATGGACACAGTCTGGAAGAAGCACAGATAAGTTTCGGAAGAAACATGAGATTTGGCTACAGGCTGCAATTCAATGGCCGGAATTACAGAATGAAAATATGGAACCTTCTACAGAAAATATAAGTGACGTCATCGAGCCCATAATTTCTCCTGCTAAATCTGATGCTTCAACTTGTACACATCCTAGTCCTCGTAAATCTTTTGAGGACCTTAGTAACCGGCAAAAAAGAAGACGCACTGAAGATAGTCTTTCATGCAGCAGTAGCAGCGCTGAAATTATGTTTTCGGCCGAAAGGGCGCTTCAGAAGGCAGGACAAAGCGATACAGCTTATGTTATGAAATACTTGACGGAGAATCCAGAAGAGGCCTCAAAAATCAAAGCCTTCATTGAAGGTAAATCAATTCAGGTACGGGAAATATCCCCTTTGAAGGCATTGGCTCTTTATGTATCGATGAACTTATCGAAATGGCGCTATAACACTCTTCGGGATTTCAACACTCAAGAAGGAGCTCTTCAATACCCGAGTTACTACATGTTGGTTAAAGAAAAAATTAAGTGCTATCCGGCCAAAGAAGATCTCACAGTTACAGAGAGCTCTGCAAAAATCAAATTACAAGCCTTGATGGATTTAACCTCAAGAAGACTTATTAGGTCGTTAGAAACCCCTGTTGATCCCAATCAACAGCTCGTATTGACCAGCAAATGGGGTTTTGACGGATCATCTAGCCAAAGCATTTATCATCAAAGGACGAGTGAAGATGAGCAAATCGATCTTGCTAGTAATTTTATGATTAGTCTTGTACCACTGCGGCTCGTCTCAAAAGGTGTAACAATTTGGGAAAACGAGCGACCATCTTCCACTTCATTTTGCCGGCCAAAATTGTTTAAGTTTATAAAGGAAACCAAAGAAAATGTGCAGAGAGAGATGGCTGAAATCGAAGCAGAGATTGAAGCCTTAACTCCATCCACCATCACTGATGGAATTAGTGTCAAACACCAACTGCTGTTGACAATGATTGATGGTAAAATTCATTCCATTATATCCAATACAGCAGCTTCAGTGTGTGACATATGCAAGGCTTGTCCTAAAGAAATGAATAATTTAGAGTTAATCAAAGATAAACACGCAAACGAGGACATGTATAAATATAGCTTAAGCACCCTTCACGCTTGGATTCGCTCAATGGAATGCTTATTACACATTTCCTACAAATTAGACATAAAATCATGGCAAGTAAGGGGTGATATAGCAAAAAGGCAAGTTGATGACAGGAAGAAAAGAGTTCAAGAGGCTGTAAGAAGAGAAACGGGCTTACTTCTCGATGTTGTGAAACAAGGCAGTGGATCCACCAACAATGGCAACTCGGCAAGGAGATTTTTTGAAAACTACACTAAATCTGCTGAACTGACCGGAATAGATGCTATGCTTTTAAGAAAAATCTGTGTGATCTTGCAGTGTATTTCATCAGGAGAGAAGATCAACGTAACTAAATTCCGAGAGTTCTGCTTTGATACTGCTAAGCTTTACGTGGAGTTATACCCATGGTATTATATGCCTTCTTCACTTCATAAAATTTTAATGCATGGGCCAGACATAGTTCAGAACATGTCAATTGTGCCCATTGGTTTTCTATCCGAAGAGGCATCTGAGGCTAGAAATAAAGATTTTAGAAAATATAGAGAGGGGCATTCTCGAAAGCATAGCAGTATCTCATGCAATGAAGATATTATGCACAATCTTTTACTGTCTTCTGATCCACTTGTTACAAGTATCCGTCCAAAAGGAAATAAGTTTGTAAAAAAATCTTCTTTTAAGGAATTTTATGAGCTTACGGATTCTGAGAAAAGTGATATCGAATTTGTTAACATAAATGATTTAGCGGACATCGATTCTGAATTTGAATTAATTGATGATGATGATGATGACGAAGATAATTAAATGATGTTATTGTTTTAAAATGTGTAACTTAGTAAATTAGAGCTTACATCTTAATTATTTATTGTACTTTTAATGAAACTAGGTAATTTATTATCAACTTACTTAAAAGTCATACTCTCATCAGTTCTTGTGAATATTTTTGTTAATATATATTTCTGTATATATATAATATATTTATAGACCTCTTAATAAGTCTGTCTGCGGTTTAAAGTAAATACAAATGGGGAAAAAACGTTTTTTTTTTTTAATTTTCATTTCCTTTTATCCCAGAAAGTGCACATTTGGCGCACTATGTGTCTTAGTATTAAATATAGCTCTTAGTAATAGCATTACGATATTAGAGACCGCTACTTGAAACAAGCCCGGAATCAGGAGGGAGAGAGCTCGATACACTCATTTTTATAGTAAAATTTCACATTTTCTCAAATTACTCCCGAAATATGGGAGTTATGAAGAAATTCATCACCACAATTTATGAAGGCATTAAGTAATCGAATAAGATGGCATCATTAGTTTGTCATAATTTTACTCTTATTTTTCGGACATGTCTACGTCCAACCGCTCCCATACATTCGTTCCACTGTGCGTCATCGCCTACCTTCTTTTACTGATTACATAAGCCTCGTCTCTTAGTAGCTTGATACCCCTCAGTTGATCATCTATTTAGTCTCACTTTATCAAGCGTCGGAACATACAAGCTCATACTTAAGTTGAACGAGCACCTACGAGTATAATACCTCGGGAATGAATGATAAGTATCGCTACCTGACATGAGGTACCGGCGCGAAGGCGCGACATGAACATATCCAGAGCGCCAAGAGAATACGAACAAAATAATATCGCGCTTTTTTCTCTTTCAAATATACATACAATGAAAGCATAAAAGACGTTTACTTTTATTTTGTTTCTCATGGATACAGACTTCTATATTATATGCCCATATTTTTTTCTAAATCCAGTTTGGAATTTAATGTTTTTGATATATAGTTGTATTGTAAAAGATCCCACATTTCACCACTTACAAGCCCATCAACCATCAAACAAACGTAGTGTAGCAACCAAACCATAACGCGAAGATAAGCAACCTCAGCGTACCACGAAACACGAACACTACTTACATACATGTAAAGCGATTTAGATAAGTCCCGACTCAGCCATTGAGAATGTTAGTATTGACAGTAAAGTAACAGATACTGTCTATTGAATATCTTAGTAATAAAAGCGTTCCTGGTGCGGTGTCGGTCCGGATTGTGTGGAGGTCTCGACGTCGACCGACGCTCTCGGTGTCGGTACTGTCCCTCGAATACCGGTAAAGTGTCATGTTACCAGCCTTATCGCTTAGACACCGGACCAATATTTGAGTACCACACTCAATACTCACCCGTCTTTGTAAATAAACGCTATCGCTTCCATTAGGGTCAATAATAAAGTGAAAGTAAATACATTCGGATTGTAATTTGTAACGTTGATAAACATCTTTGTGACAATGTAAGAGAATCGATATGGTTTTTATTTCGGTATGTTGATACCCAATTACGATCGGTTTTATGGCACGTAGGCGTTTTAGATTACCTCGATTTGGTTTCGGTATCAAAATCGATAGATAAGCATCTATTATTGTGACATCATATTTTTTATAGAAATAATTAAAAGTAACCGTAAAAGAGATTAAAGTTACACCGAAATACATAGTAGGTAGTTGTTATCTGCGGAACCAGCACTATGGGCTAGCTGTATGTAGCGTGATCTTAGGGTGCCTTCGCATTGGGCTTAGGTCCAGCCTACGCGTTGTACCTACAATCGTGGCGGAAATATTATAACGGAAAACGGAAGCTTCACAGTTGGTCCATTTTTATCGTCCGCAAAGCGTCTACGATACGTCAATGATGCCCTACGCCGCGCCTACGATGTGCTGCGCTGTGGTTACGAAGCACTACGCCGCGCCTTCGACGCGCTACGCCGCGTCAGATATGCGACTACGCTGGCGTCGTGCCTAGATGTCCTTATACCGCGCCTGATGCGTCAACGCAGCGCCGACGCAACAATAATCTTATGAATCAACAATCTTATGAGAATCCACCACATAATCAGGCATAGAGCAATGTTACAGCTGGACGCAGCTTTATCCCTAAGTCGGCTTCCCCGGAAAGGAACCTTAACCTATGTTAAGGTTCCTTAAGTCGACACCTATGTGTCGACTTATATCTATTCTTAGCCGGGGATCACATAGCGCTAAAAGCTTATACATAATTCCATTAGATATAATACTAAAACCGGCTTTAACGGCTAAATAAAGCATAAAATTGATATTGTCACTCTATCGGCCCCAAGATGGCAATCTGTCCGTTCGTCAAGTTTTACGCCTCGCGCGGGAAACGCCACCTGCCCGCCGCCTCCATACAATTTAGATGAGTTCTAAAACTTTAAATACAACGTATAATCGCATAACTCCGATATGATGGCAATGGCACTATATTTAAACAACCATTATAGAAGAGTTGGGTGCTTTTTAATATCCATTAAATATTAGATGACCAAATTTCGTGTCTACTGATACCTATTGGATAACATGTATTGTTTGTTAAGGACACTTACTTTACTTTATAAATAAATATAAACTCAATAGGGATAGGTAAATAGGTCACGCTCAGAGTCGCTCACGTCAATCCGGTTTTTATGACGGATTGTCAATTCTGTCATATATTGCTTCCGGGATCGGCAGTTGGCAAAAACGCGTGACGACGTCATGGATTTTTTTTTTCGCTCGACTCAGAAAAAATAACGGCCACATCACATTACAGTATTTAATAGTACACTCCACTTAGACAACAGTGATGAATGTGTAACTTGGCAGTTACTGTAACATCAAAATACAATCATTCGTTTTCGAGATCACCTTTTACGTTAGCTGTTGGAGGATATTCATACACCTGATGTTAGGTATATCAAAATTATTTGATAAATAAGTTTTCATATTTAAAGCCATTTCTTCTCTTTTTCTACTAAATGCTACTACTACTGCAATTTACACGGACATAGTAATCTTCCCTTTTAAATGCACAAAAGCGAACGGGACCAGAATGTACTCTTATTTTATACGGGCAGCCATAAATCCTAAAAAGCTATAGATTATCCATACAGGCAGAGTGCACCTGTTCTCAGTGCACTTTATATACGAAGCTATGTGGCAGATTAGGAAAAATACTATTAAAAGAATAGTGATAAAGTGTCCTTTGTATTATGATTTGAAAAGGTAAAACAAATATTGACATTAATTTAGACGTTCAAAGAAATGGGTTAATATTATTTGGGAAATGTTTATAATAGAACTTAAAGTTGAGGAAATATGTAGATTTGGTCTTGGCTAGTCTGATTCCTACATGAATTTGCAAATATTGTTCCTTATACACAGCTTCACTATCGCTTAGCAAAAAACTCGAAAACCAATTCATTTAACTCACAAATAAAACGAAAACCTACAAAAAATCCAATGAATAGCAATTTCAAATTAGAGTTGTATACCTACGATAACATACCTTGAACAGCGCTGTTAAAGCTACGTCAGTCAATCTGAGACAGGTCTGTCAGTTCGATTTACACAAGCCCGGCTTGCCAGCGACGCTACACGCCCAATAAACCTCGCTTAACACTACAAGGAAATCCCTACACGACTCCGTACGATATTGGCAAGACTTTACTTGGAACATTACAGATATACGATAGTATAAAGATAACAAAGCTATAATGTACACCACTATACGACTTTCACGGACGGTTTTAAAACGTCCTGTATAATCAAACATGTGTTTATACCTTTAATGCTTACGTATTATGTACTAGAACTAGTGAGGAATTTTCAGAAAATTGATTTAAAAACATTGGATGATAATCAAATATGCCACTGACCGTGTCGTAAAATATGTATCTGAAAAGGTAAATTTATTTCGCTTAGCTTTCATTATTATAATGCTTAGAAAATATAAACTCCTTCGGAAACTAGTGGGACTAGACAATAACTCGTATTAAACTGCAAATACTCCCAAAAGATTGAACATCAATAGGAAATCGGAAAAGTAACGAACCCTGAAAGGAAAATGTTACAGAAATCTACATCATGCATAGTAGATTATTTTTTAACTAACGCTCTGTGCAGCTGAAGAAACCCAGGTTAATATAAAATTTGGTGAATGGACGTTCGGATAGAGCTGCATTGAATAGAAGTCTTATAAAAAACATAAACATGAACCCTTTCTTCTTTTTAAAATAGAACACGTTTCTTTTTAAAGTGAACAGCTATTAATATCGCCTTTATCGTGAAACTCGTTAAATCCTAGGTAAAACCGTGTTGTCTAGATAACTTAATTGGAGTGATTATAACGCCCGGCGGCGACGTGATCATTACAGGCTTGCTGGAAGGCGTCAGGTTTTCAATTCAACGCAATTGTCGTTTTTAAGAGGAAATTCTGGAACTGGGTTAGTAGTAGCCTAGATTCTGGTGCTTATTACTTACTTACAGTCATCAGCGTAGATTTTACTGAACATACGGTTGACTTTTGTAATGTGTTTATTAGGTAGGTAACCAAAGTCATCGCTTTCAGGAAAATGTTAAACTGTCTTTTCAGACGAGGTTTTTTCTTTCTACTAGACTTTGAACTACTGATGCTAAATTACTTAAGATATGGAATTTTAGACGCAATCCTTTAGAACCAGACGAATAATGGATTAACTATGTAAATAACATACGGGTTTTTATAAAAGTAGGTAAACTCAAATAATAATCCTGCTATTGACAGATGTTTTGTATTCAGGCGCATTCTGGCTACCGCAAACACTTTACGAGTTCAAAGCTAAACCTTCACACTTCCGGAATAAATTAAACCCTATTTTTAGTTGAAGTAGGTCCGTTTTACGATAACAAAACCAACAACTTCTGTTTATGACACACAAACAGTCTCAAATATTTTGTTTTACAGTTTTGTCGTGAAGTGTAAAGGGATTTATGTAAACGCAAGGTACTGTAAACTAAAGAATGAAAAGTAATATCTGAAGTGTCCTGTGGGAGGTATGTTTTTGATTATCCTATTATTTCATGCTTTATTCATTCAGGATATCACTGCAGGTTTCCCAGAGAAGGTAATATAGGTACGGTTATATAAACTACACTGTTATTGGTAGGCACTAGCTGAATCTAAAAATCAAGCAATGAACTCAGCCTAACGCAGTCCACTGCTGGACATACGCATCTCCCTGGCTGCGCCACAATACCCTCCTCCGCCTTCTAAAAATATAAAATACTTGTAT
Organism: Atethmia centrago; assembly: GCA_905333075.3. Lineage (NCBI taxonomy): Eukaryota > Metazoa > Arthropoda > Insecta > Lepidoptera > Noctuidae > Atethmia > Atethmia centrago. The sequence goes on along the minus strand of HG995371.1, from coordinate 18,359,054 downwards.
CTAAAATCTTTATCTAACTGCCTCATTGATCTAGTAGTCGCAAATGTTACTGCTGAGTGCGAACACTACACTTAGCCCACCCATCAACTTGACCTAATGTCTGGGAATTTTACCCTGGACCTCATGGTCCAGGGTAAAATTCCAGGGTCGGGCAAACCGCGTCGCTGTTGTCAAGGTTGCCGACGAGTGGCAACAGCATCCTAAAAACTATGGCGGAGAGTATCGACTCTCCGATTATTAAAAGTTTTGTGAGAAGGACACAATCACTGGACATTAAACCGGGGATGTCCTTTTCACAATAATATTTACTCTTTCTTCTCTATTGTATCTCAGCTACTAACACTAGAAATAAGTTATTTTGTTTTGCTTACTAACACGATGGACCACTGTTGTCCGAAAAATAAGGAATATTATTATTATTATTATTAAAGTGTTATTGGTTTTTTCCGTCAGGGATTCCTCAGTTGCATCTAGCAGCCCGGAGTCTGGATTTGTGCCCGGTTGATAGCAATAGGCTCACCCCTTATTACATGGGACTTAAACATAACTGGCGAAATGAGGGTGTACTATAGGTACACCTCTGCCTAACCTTTCGGGGAATACAGTCGTGAAAATTGTTTTTATGTTTTAAGCTAAAAAACCTTTTAGTTATCTAGGCAGAAGCGTTCAAGTTATTCAGAAATCAGCATCAATAGAGAAACAGTTTCCTCCAACACTACAAACGCTTTTAACCTAACCACTACATCAAACTCACGTCTCACAACACAAACTGACAGACGTCAGCAAGCAAACCGTGAGAACAAAGCATTCAGATACGCTCCAAGCAGTGAGCATGATCTGCTATCCAAAGATAATTCGGTAAGCGATACCTGTGGGTGTTTCCGAGCGGTACAGCGGTACAGCGGTACGGCTGAATGCGGGCTAGTAAATAGGTTTATATTAAATAGCGATAACATCGCTCGCTGTCAGAACGATTGCTGGGCTCTCGGCGATGAGACCACACGCCAGGCGAGGGCGGCCGACTAACGCGAACATTTATTGTTGTTGCCGTGCTCTGTTTAGCTAAAATCACCCTTTGAACGACGTGTAATGCTGCGTAAAGTAATTGTGTGTTACAAGTACCTGTTTATACTTGTAAATAAAAATAAAGGGGCGAAAATTTGGTGTAGGGAAAACAACAAAAATGCCACCAGCTTTCAGTTCAAAGTCATGAAACGAAATACGAAGTCAAAGTAATTTGGGGGTTGTGGTTTCACCTTCAGATACCTAGACAATTATCAAGCTATCGGGTTTTATATTTATCTAACACTAGGTAGAGTCAATCATTTTAATATCAACATCATGTAGCCCATTTTAGCAAACTTTCAAACCACTTAGTTTTTCCAAACATCATTACAAATAGTTAGAGCAAACATTATTACTCAGCTAACTCGGTAACCAGGGACAAGGGAAAATGGTGGTACAAAATTGTGTAACAATACTTTACCGTTAAAATTCTAGCACCTAAGCATGCGCTCCACGCTTAACTTTCCCGATAAACGATAAATTAAGTTAGGTGCCAGTGCGCACTAAATTTTACTTCTAACAAATTTCGCTACACTATCTTCATTGCTAACCACTACATAATAATCTTCGTAACATGTAAATTAAGTCATAAATAAAAGAAAAAAAAGGCAAGTTAAGACATGCGTGCCTGGCCTAATAGTTACGACCATTAAGATACATTCTATTGGAATGATGTAGCACGTTATAATAGAAACTGTTGGGCATAGCTTATGCTTCGATTATGTTGGCTCGTTTATTACTTAATTTTGCCAAGAGTAGGGTTGCCAACTGTTAAGTGGTAGGCCAAATTAAAAAAGTCACGATGCCGCGTTTTTCATGTTTTGGCTACGGTATTTTCTGACTGTTCAGGACGCTTTACAATGTTTTTATGATAAACTTGCACGCTTTTACGTGGCTTCAACTCTTTCTTTTGAAAATGACATTTTCATTAAACGTTCCCGCTATTGCCCCAACTAAACGAACAATAAATGCCTGTACACCACGAAGCAGAATCACTTCTCCATTAAAATCCTGACAAAAAGCCATAGAGACATCAGTGAGTAGCCCTAGTCAAAAGGAGCGCGAGTCGATTACCTGCGCGGGCGCACGCAAGACCGGTTCACATGATCCTCCGCCCCTCACCTTCGCACCGCGGCCCCTGGCACCCATCTTGCATATTTTTTGCTCCACAATCCACATAAAGGGGCCCCTTCGTTAACTGTGCGAAGTAAGCCCCTTACATGAAGATACAACACATTACAATACCTGCCCTTTGTAAAGATAAATACTTAAAGACTGAGCCGCACTGCGGTTTGTAAGACCTTATTTGCTTTATAATCTCGATTCTTGTACTGAAACTTTAATCATGTAAATCTACGGTCCGGTAACTCAAACCTTAAATAAAATCATTAAGCCCGAATGTAATTAACATTTCGTTTAAAAATATGCATGTATTTATCCAACAAACAACTTCTGAATATTATGATAATCGCTTGAACGGATTATAATTGGAAAATTATCTTAATCATTCTCAATGAATACGAGTTTATTGCCAATTAACACTGTAAAGTTATATGTATAATAATATACAACTGTTTAAATTATTCTCGACGTGATTACATTTTTTGCTGCATTGTTTTTGTATACGAGCTAAAGTTAGTATCTATAGTCGCTTCTATGTGGCTTATATTTTTTCTTTTCTTAATCCTTTGTCCGTTACGGTATATTCCTTAATTCTCTCCAAAGAAATAAATAGGAGGTAGTTAAGATAAATATCTTAGTGGCCAGTCCCAAAGTCCGTTACAAAAATTTGAAAATACATTGTAAGTAACGGTTTTCGAACCAATTTCATTGATCGCAGCCGTTTGCTTTTGCTACTTAAATTCTTGAATGAAATTGTACAATCCGTTGATAGCTCCTTGTTATTTCTGCTAGATTTATCTTTTGTGGAAATAAAGAAGGCAATTAGGACAAATACTGCTTAGCTGAGATCAAGATTTTTAATATAGTTGCGTTCTTTACGTTGACGCGTCACTGAAGAATGCTTGCTCCATGCTAATGACACCAATAAGTCCTCTCAATGTCCGAAAGGAATTTGGAAACGGCTGTGCCTGCATAAAATTAAATATTTACAGATCATGAAAGAGCGCAAATATGCTAAATTAAACCTATTATTACGTTGTGTATTTGAATTAACTTTGATGTGTATCGATTTAACTGACACAGTTCCACTGTTTAAACTAGACAAACTATCTTTAGATTGGCAACAATGTTTCATATTTACACTATGTTGTATTACAATAACTTTAGTTAAATTCAGTGTTGAAAGCTGAAGAAACACAGGCACTAACTTCAAAAAGACACTTCAAGGCTAAACGGAAACAAAAAAGTTAAGAAAAAAGTGAGGAAAGGTGTAAAATACCGCAATAACTAACCGAAGAATCATCGTTTATATGAAATTTAGATAAGAAATCCATTACGATGTCCCGTAAAAGTATATTGGACTAAATTCCTCATTTTATTCTTATTTATTCCAAGAATTTCGATCGATAAAAAAACTGATATAAAGAATTCCAGCTGGATTTCCTTGGAATAGGTTTGTTTACAGTTTTTCGTATCTTTTTCATTTATGGTGTTTTTACGAGTGTCGGAGAGGGTAAATGTTCTAGTTGAGTGTTCGTGTGTGCGTCCCGTTTGGTGCCAGCGTCGGCGGACGAGCGGGCCCGCAGCACATCGACAGAACATAAACATAAGTTTGCGTGCGACTCTATCGTGCACAAAACACGGTACAACTTTTATGTTACCGGCTCGCATCTACTGATGAGCTTATTGCCGATTATCTCTTCAATTCATATGCGACATAAATCGAGAACTGCCAGCTAGTTCTTTATTTTATCCTGTTAGTAGGATTATTCCAATTGTATTCTTCCTAGCGGGACCCTGACCCAGGTCCGTTAGTGGATAAAACGTATTTGACATATCTACCAGGGCCCACAAAAAGTCTAAAGAGCCTACTTAGTTTTTCACAATAACCACTGTGTGCTGCATAAGTGACTCAAATATTTAACAACAGTTATCTTCAGAATAGTCCAAACATTAAAGGTAAATATTTGAAGTTGTAATGATGCCGTATCTGTCCGTCCTACATAATGCTGTGACTAATAGTTTCGACCGATGAACTGCTTTGTGTCTAACTTACCTGTACAAAAAGTATTTCGACTGTTTGCTACGAAAATTTGTGTGACTATGACAGATGACTCACCTCTGTGGTGCCTCACGCGGTGATGCGAAACGGGCCGGCAGCACGGCTGCTCCTGGTACGCTGTCCAGGAGTCCGCCAGCACGCAGGCCAACACCGCACACAGCACCCCAGCTGTCCATTGTCCACCAGAGCCCATGGTCCACGCCGCAGGCCACATCCAACCCGCACACAATGCTACTCCTTACTCTCCAACATTATTCCTCGCATCAGTCCATACAAAGCACCTACAACTATTGTAATCCTCAAGTCAACTAACGATTCCGGAAAACTTTAACAATGTTTACGCGCACCTAAACCGAAATCGGAGAGATTATGCTTCCGTTCAGATCATTCGAGTTGAACGGACTTCTGTGATTAATCACCGCAGTCGTGCCGCGAGCCTGTTATCTCATATCGAGTTATAATCTGTTCGTGAGGGTTTACTTCGTTCGGTTCGCTTGATTTATTAGTTGGTAAAGAAGTACGCCACGATCGTGGTAACGCAGCGTCGTCGGCGGGCGACAGGCGTGACGTGCGCCACCGGCATCGCAGCGACGAGAACTGAAAATGTTTCGCGCGGCCGCGGCGACACGGACCGGCCACCGGCCCGGCGGGAACCGGCACGCGAGACAACAGCCGAGCCGAGGCTTGCCGCCGCCTCTGCCTGCCGGCGCCGGCTTCCACCGCGAGCAACAAGGACGGCACGACCACGTAACAGCTAGACCCGCGAAAGCTCCAAACGAATGCAAAAGCCCGCTCCACTCGTTTATGGAAAAGTTGTAAGTTAAAAAGTTTTGATAATTTCGCCGATTCGGAGGCGCTTGAATTCTTGCGGGGGAGATCTGACTGCGCATTGACCCTCGGTGTCGTTACGAACATATTGTAACGGAGGGATGACCCCTTATATAAATTTACCTAATTTATGTTTTTGTAAGGATACGCACGAATAACTTTTATGTCTATAGGCACGCGAAAGGAAGTCGGCAGTTTATTTTTTGTATATTTATTAATAAGTAGCCTAGTGGAGCGTATGAGTCACGACGTCGCGTGGCATAAATAATAGAGAACTGTAAACAAGTCATCACAAAATCTTCAGAGATTCGAAACTCTCATAAGTTATATAATTACCCAGTTATTTATGCTCAACTGCAGATAAAGTTTAAATCCTAACCTAATAGATCATTTAAATTAATTGTTCACTATAACTCCATTCGAAACTATAATACGTTGTAAATCTCGAATATTAAGATTCCAAAAAGACAAAACAGAAGATCAATAAAATTTAAGACCAAAATATCTCAAAATGTAGTCGAAGAGCAGTGATGAAGTAGCATAGCGCTACACCTTCTTATGAACTTAGCTAAATACCATAAATTCAAGCGCAGACTTAGTGATAAGTTTTCAGACAACTTAATAAATAACTATTTATCGAGTTTAACTTTGAGCTGACCGTGATTAAGGGTGGTACGGTTAGCTTTATCAATTACTCAGGCTCTCTGCGGAGGCTGTGAGCCCTCCGCTCGCTGAGAGTGCTGCCCGACTTGCCTTTAATTAATTTTAAATAACTTAATTATACCAGAAACCCTTAAACATAACTCGATTAATGTTTTATTAGTCTCACCTAACTACTGCACCCACCGACCGCATATTATTTACCGCTTATACCTCAGAAGCACAGAAGCCCGCCAATATTAAAGTAACTTATGCAAAAGTAAGAACATTTGGGATTCAGCGGGTACATTCATAAGATGAACGGAGATATCTTAAACGTCGCGGCCCCATTTTCATCAGTTCTTCAAGTTTTTCAATAAAAACTTTCGAAGGCGTCCGATTTACATACGGTATGGATTCATTTATTTTCCAAAAAGATTTTTCGCGTAAAAGTGAAGAAGGTTTTCGGTATCCATTAGAGGAGAAAGGTCGCACTCGAGTCGCTCCCACCAAGTGACACCGTCCCATCGGCCACTCCAATTACAATATTTTAAATGCCATTTTTGTTAAAACGTCCTCAACGCCCTCCTTCCTGAATCAATAGTTCCAATTTTATAAATTACGTTGTCGCCTACCTTACACAAATTGGAGTATACTAAAATCTCAAAGTTACGATTGCTATTGACTTACTTTCGTACTGATTTACTGTCTGTTACTTTTCTACAGAACCTAGAATCTCGACAGCAGTTTATAAACTTGTTAATAAATTGTGGTGATTTTTTTCTAATTATACAACTTCGGTACGTTTTCCTTTTCGTTCTATAAAAGATTGTGAACCTGAAAAGTTCGATACTACCGTTTTAAAATTGGTTTTCATTTTCATCCAGACACAAAATGTTTAATTGTGTCTGGATGAAAAGGCTCTGAAAATGAAAATGCACTGGGTGAAGCTCTTTTACTATATTATTACAATTAAAATTTTTAATTAATTGTAATATGGTAAAAGAGCGCTGAACCTGTAAATCTGAACCACGATCTCAATGTCATCGCCCATTTTAGAAAGAAGTTGCGAAATACATTCAATTTTTGCTAAATCATGACTTTCGGTAACTGGAAACACGTGAGTAGTTACCGCGACCCGGGTTCACAAGTCCCAACCTCTTTGTAAGGCACGCCCGGACAGTAAGAACCGAAGCAACACCAACACAAAATCCCGTAGCATTACTTTGACTACATTGAAGTAATAAAACCGGTCAAATGCGTGTCGGACCACGCAAAATGAAGGGTTCCGTAGTTGGGAAGTTGGGATGAATTTATCCCAAAAACAAACTTAACATTGTAGTTGAAAAACATATACATCGATCCCAAACATCGATATATGCCACGGTCAATTCTCCAACAGAAAATGTGAGTTGGTCGACTATTACTCGTTAACTTGTAAAGCCCACTTAACTGTGATAGTTTTTCTTTTAATTTCATTATATGTACTGCATTTTTTCACATCTCCATAAACAACAACCACCATTTAGCAGACAGGGGGGTGGACACTTGACTCTAACAAAAATTTGCACTTTAAAGCTTAATATTAAGTAAACGGATCCTTGAATCGAAAAGTAGTGTTCACAAACCGCCAATGTTTTTGAACGGCCTATTCAACGATAGTAGGTAAAAATTGGGGTTTCCAGATCAGATAAGATCTGGAAACCCACAATTTTCACTCATTCATCATTTCATTCATTTAATTTATACGTGTAGTATGGTGAGAGTAAATTTGAATCTGAATCATACAAATCTATTCAAATAGTAAAGAAGATCTGTAAATAGGTCTCCCCCAGCTCTGTATCTATTCGACCTCAGTTATCATTTTTCATCTGATTGGAAAATAAATTTATTTCAAACTGATTTAAATAATAGGAATTTCATCTTCCGGTAGAATCTGGTAGCATAGAATGTCTTCTGAATCAGGTATTACTAAATCACGTATTATGGTCCTCGTTGATGATGTGCCAGTTTGCCGACACTTTGTTGAACCCGCTTTCAATTTTTCATGACCAATCTGCATTTCGTTAACTCGGGAGAATGTTAGCTCTCTATTACCACTTTTAAAGACAAGTTCTTGAATGGTTCCCGAATTTAATGCATCATGCATGTTTAGAAAGAATAAATCTTCTTGCGATGTATCTCTGACTTGAGGTTTTGATGAATCTACGCTCGAGTTTTTATGAGCGGGGTGTATATCACGGACAAATATAGCTTCACCATTAACGTTCTGAATAATAATTTTACAAATGCCTTCAGAAGTATATTTCACTGAATCTGTTTTCATTGTAGTTAATGTCATTTATTTTAAAATTGTTTAATTTAGTTTATGATCCAACCTTTTAGGTGCAATTGTAGGAATCGAATGTTGCATAAAATTACTGTAAGTAATTTATAGTTACTTAGGCTCCATTGCTAATTGCATTTAGTAGCTTATTCAGGAAACAATCAATCTGTCCTCCTCCACTTTAGAATAATTTTATATTTCTGTTTCTTTTAAAAATAGACGTTTTGATTTGTCAACATAATCCGTTCCTTTCACAGCGTTCAAATAAAAACATTGAGGAAATTGTATAGTATGTTGCATCCAAGGATCATCGTAAATCTCCCAATCTTCTATAACTCCTCCACATGAGAAACATGCTGCTTTATCATTTACACCATTTCCAGAATAAAAAAATCCAGCGTCAGCCATTTCCATTACCAATCTTCTCCTTGAAACAGCCGTTGCCCAATAGTAATTAAATGAAAATTCACGCATTTTAAATGCACTATACAGGTCATATCGAGGATTGTATTTATTTTGACACATGTTCTGTATACTCATTTACTAGTTCTTGATCCAGGTAATTATAAATGTATAATGACATCGCACAGCTGTTACTAGCAACTTATAATGATTAGCATTGGATGGCATTGGTAGGGATAGGAAACTGTCACCTATTACCCAACTGTGCAAAATTAAACAAGAAAATATTTATTTTAAAAGTTTATTATCTATACACCATTTATTTAAACTTATTACATTTTTTAAAGCACATATTTCATCATGATAAATACAACTTAACATATCATGAGAATGTTCATATTTATTATACAAGCTTAATAAATTAGGACAACCTTCATCTTCTAAATTTTTGATATTATTATTATTCGAAATAGTTTTTAACCATAACACTTTTTCTAAACCTTTGGTGTAAACACTTTTATCTCTTAAAATATCTACAATCAAATTCTGATGATTTGAGTAAGGCACAAATCCGTCTCTCCAGTATATCTTTCTATTACGTTCAATCCAACTGACTTGCCGTTTCTCTGGTTTTGTCAAATCGGAAAATGGAAATGGTGGTTTAATTAAAAACACCTGAATTTTTTTATTCCATAATACAGCAATTTCTTTAATAATAAATTCATTTGTTTCTGTTTTAAAACCTTGAATATCTACAATGGCAGTCATGATAACCTGCGCACTATGTTACTCAAAGGTTTATATTCCACAAGGCGATCGTTAATGATTAAACAATATCCAGTTGTGTTATCCGGTATTGCCGCTGAACATTCAATCTCTAGCCGGACATCTACAGGGCCTGTTTTCAAACTATCGTTTTGTCTTGAACAGTCTATGATAAAGAGAGGAGCCTTCTCCTTGAAACCTACCAAATCAAGCAAGGGGTCTGCAGGACAGTTGTAATACGACTGACGAAATTTCACATACATTTCATATAATATATTGTATTTGTTCTCCGAAAAATTTAAGCCTAGAGGCTCGTAAGGGTAATACTGTGAATTCAAAAATAGTGTTACGTTGGTAACCTCACAGTGATCAAACAGAGAACTGTCTTTGGTTTTGTTATTTTTTCTGTTGGTTTGCATGCAAAAAATTACATATCGAGGTTTCTCTAATTGCGATGCAGTCTTAACTGACCAAGAATGTTTTGTAGTTTTAGGGAGCAAAGGATACTCATATAAATCCCAATTTCGAAACGCCATCTGAATAGGTTTATCTCTTTCCAAGTGTTTTAGTAGTGTCAGTCGTTCGCGGTCTGACACTTTTATATGTGGTACACGCCATTGCAATCTTTGTATGTCTATTTGAAAATGCGCAATATCATCAGTGGGTATGATACTGTTTAAGATAGAGTTACTTCTATTCAGAATAAGTTCATGTTTACAATTTATCACAATTTTATTGTAATCCTCCGCAAATCCTAAAATCTTATTAAGAGGTACAATAACACTAAAATGACCATCATTTTTTAGTCCATGTATGTTTCAACCCCACAGAGCAGCAACTTTATTTTCTCCATCATTCATTGAAACGTATGACTTTATTGTCGACGTTATTCCAGAATTTTTAATGCGATCTATTTCAATTCCATTTATTTCGTATCTGATATCTTGAAACAAAAACATAACAGGGTTGTTACTGAATGTAATATTTTTCTTAATCGGTTTTCCATCTTTGTCGAAGAACTTTGCTTGGCCCTCGACGTAAATTGAACTGGCTGACGGTAACACGTATATGTCTTGTTGGTGTATGGGGATTCTGATTTCATCGTTTTCTCTAAAGCTGTTAGTGTAGGGATTGTATGAGTGGACTTCATAGCTTTCAATAGAACTATCGAAGTGGGGTAATTCCGTAATTTGTAGTATATTCATACTTTAAAACCTAGAGCTTTAAGAAAATCTTTATTTGCTTCACTCAATACCTTCACTTTTTTCTTACGTCTATGCACCTTAATGGTCGTAGATGGAATAAGACGTTTGATTTTCACTGGAGTGTTTTTATAATATACTATCATTTTGTTTTTCTTAAATGAAGGCGTAATTGAATATGTTCTTCACCAAAGTTAATACAGTTACCAAGTTGATCTACAATCTTAATAGATATAGATGAAATTAGATTTTTGTTTACTGGAAAGTAAACAACGTTTTGCGGTATTTCTAAGTACCGGTGACCTGGAGCAGTATCTGATACAAATTCGTGGATAAAATGAGTTGGTAATCCGTTGTAGTATGAACCGTGAACAAGATCACACTCGATTCTGATTACAGACAGATTGCTATTAATGATGGTCACATTTGGTCTAGAATTTAATATTGAAAAGTATAGCAAACCGCACTCGTATTGATCAGATAAATGTAGAGGTGGTTGAAAATACGAAACCAATTCAGATTTATTTCCAGAGATGGTAACCGTAGTAGACATGCTTTCATACTGAAGTCATAAAGAAGATCATGCTCATTTTATTCCTTGACTACACCAAAAACTCTTTAAGAAATCCAAACATAGATGTCCACAATTAAAGGGGTTATCATGTTGTATATTCTCATAATTATATCGGACTTTAGACCCTACGTATTTTATAAATTCCTTGGGGGGTTTAAGATTTCCGTAACTGTCGAAATACTCAATATAATCATTACATTTTGCATAGGCTACCCAATGAGAACCAGGGTTTTTAGAACTATCTAAATTAATAACTCCGCATTCTTTTATACAAGGGCATTTAGGGAGCTGATCTCTCATAAATACACCTCTAAAATAAGGGATACTATTTCCATATTTCAAAATGTCAAAGTTAGTTAAGGCTCGTTTGGGTAGCCGATATTTTAGTTTTTTTCTTTCGATACAAAAATTCCAAGCCCATCTTTATGCGGTTTAAGGTGTAATCCTTTCCCAATGCAAAGCGCTTCCATTTTTTCATTGTGTCTCCTCGATTCATCGAACAACTTTTTGGCCATCTTGAATTCGTTAATGGTTTTAGCAATACCAGCTGCACCACCTGCTAAAGCCCCTGCTGCTGATAATCCCGCAAAAATAGGAATTAACGGCAATACTCCACCAGTTTTTGGTATAGGAATAACACGAGGAAGTTTAATAGATGAATCATCTGCAAATTCTCTGGCAGCGGCGATAGCCAATTCTATAGCAATTTTTTTACTTTTTGTTTTCAATTTTTTCATGTGTCTCTTGGTTTTACAAATAACATTTTTTAATTTACTTTTTAACCCGTTTCCAGGTGTAAATTTTCGATGGCAGTTTGTTCTACTACTACTACTTTTCAGACCAGAACCAGTTTTAATTTTTGTCGACATAGCCCGGGTTACTAAGCGTGCTGCAAATTTTTCACCTACACTCGCATCCGAAGCAACTGCTCGTTTTTTAGCCATATTTAACAAAATTAAATCAGCGTCGTGTCGATCCTTTAAGTTTGATGATTTATGATAGGCAATGTCGTGATCTTTGCAATATTCGTCTAATTTATTAATTCCGTTATCTCCTTGTGTAAGCCTTTTAATTAATTTTGTACCAGGACCACAATAATTGTATCCCGGTAAGTGTAATTCAAAAGGTAAGTGATTTATAATCCAATTGAGAAGACTACTCTCTCCAATACACATTATAAGACTGATTAATCTGGATTGAACACTTTATTAAATACTTATAATTTGAATTGTCGTTAGTTAATGTTTTATTATTTATGATAATATATTTGATTTATCAATCCAACTATTTTCAGCTGAAGGCAAACCTAACCATTTGACTAAAACCCTGTTACCTTTTCTTCTAAGAACTTTCTCCACTAGATACACATTGGGATGTTTAGTTTTTTGAAGCTCTTGCCCATAAAATGCACCTAAAATAGGTTGACCTTTGATTGTATCTTCTATTAAGTAGGTGATAGGAGTTGTATTTTGTATCATTCGAATTTTAAATATTTCTGTAGACCAATTGGGAGTGTAACCTTTTTCAAATGTTCCTTTGTACTTACTGATACGCACATAATCACCAATTTTATATTTGCTTCTAATATTATGATTTTTTACCAATCTTGAATACCTTTCTAATATATGTTTTTTATTAATGTTATCCACATTAGCAGGAACTTCATCAATTGTCCGATGATAAGTGTGATTGTATTTGTAAATAACATTATTAAGCGTGCTATCTATCCAATTGTAGCTGCCTCTTAAACTAAATTCCTTATAGACTTTCGATTTCAATGTCCTGATAAATCGTTCAACTATTGATGCCTTTTTGGTTGAGAAGGTTGAATAATGATTAATGTGATAAGTTTTCATAAGCTTTTGAAATTGATTATTGTAAAATTCTGTTCCATTATCCGTTTGCAGATTTTTCGGAACACGCCCTTCATCCAATAATTTCTTAAAAGAGTTACATACATCATCTTTGGTTTTACTTTTTAGAGGAAAAATCCAAGCATATTTCGAGAATGTGTCAATAATAGCAAGAATAAATCTGTAATTTTGATTTTGCTTTGAAATTGATTGCATATCGATTAAGTCTGCTTGCCACAGGTCATCTATATCTTTCATAATAACAAATCTTCGTGGAAAGTTCACCCTCGCATTTTTATGAATTTCGTTTACCACGTCGGTTTTGCTCATGTTCACAACAGTACATTTGTTTTGACTCCGTCTATAATACTGAATGAAAATTTTATCATGATGAGTATTTATTCCTTAATTATGCCAGCTTCTTTCAACTCTTCAAGTATCGATAAAATTTCATTATCATGGTTGGTGTTGCCAGCATCACTGGAAGCAACTAATAGTTTCAATCTCTCAACCAGTTCGTTAGGGTCATCCCAATATACCAAGTCAGTGTTATTTTTGTATTCCTTTAGGGTTGGTAAGCTTCCTCCAGTGTGAATATTTTCATTTAACGATTCGGAAAATAATGGTTTGATTACTTCACGATATTTTATTCCCTTGTCCCCTCTTATTTGCCCACCAGGATTAAAATCTCTCTTATGAGCATTTGTATAATTCAGCATGTCCTTATATACAAGTCTATCTTTACTCGATATTAATTTTAAATGAGGTTTTCTTCGAAGTAAAAGTTCTTTCAAGCCAGGGGTTAAATTATAGGATTTGTCATCGATTTTAATTAAAATGGCACTGTTGTCATTCAAACTATCAATTTTAGAAAATGAGACTACTGAATTACCCATTAGCAATGTTTTGTTTACACTTCTTATTCCAAACGGTATATTTACACCATCATAAATATCATGGATATCACGACCCTCTAGCGAAATTTCGAAATCATCGGGTATTTCTTTTATAGGAGACTTTTTAATCACTTGTGCAGAATTCAGTTTTGGATCGTAGCAGTCTTCAAACTTTGTAGATGAACTAGTATTAATTTCATCCAATTCGATGTCATCAGAATTTTGGAGTGTTGTATTTTGTAAGTGCTTTATTTTTTCCATTGATATATTCGAATCGACCAGTGCTTTAAGGGGATCTGTGACGGTTTTTAGCACTTTATCAAGTGACAAGTTCATGGAGTGTTCCTGGTTCTTCATTTGTTTTATTTTATTCTTTATAGAGTCTACAGACTTCACTAATTCTATTTTGATATTCTTTTCCATGTTTTAAACAAGTGTACTCAGCCAAAGAAAATATAATACTAAGTTACATTAATATGTTATTGATTTATATAATTAAATATTTTCGCTCAAAATTTAAAAAAACTATCTAAATTCTGTCTGTACCTTCCATTGTTTAATGAAGAGTCTTTGGAAATAGTAACAAAGTTATATGGCTCTCTCCAAACTGTATTACAAATATTCTTGAACTGATTCCACGACATATCAGAACTAACATGCTCTTCATAAATATGTTTCAAGTTTACATCGTCTTGTTTAAATATTATCAGAAAGTTTGCATTATCACGCAGTAACTGTTTCGGAATTTTAGAGTATGTTTGACATAAATAAAAACAATCGATTTGTTTATGTCTACCCATAGAGAAGTAATTACGAATGTTTATTTGATTTTCACATGCCACATCATCGAAAATAAATACAGAATGGGTTAGTGCTGCATCCGGGGCTATGACTTCTTTATTATCATTAAATTCATGAAACTTAACCTGATGCACTCTCTTTATAACTTCTCGTAAGAACCTGTATTTTGGTTGAAAGTTAGTTTTTGAGTACAGATAAAGATTTTGAAATTTTAGACCATTCTCATGTAACAATAAACTAAGCACTACATTTGTTTTTCCACAATTCGAGGGACCACATATAATACAACGAATCGTATTTGGTAACAGAATGCTATGCCTAATGTGGTTATCAGAGTCACCCAGATTTATATGATTAACATTAAGTGATGTGTGTTGTTTGATCAACTTCATTTTGACTAATAATACAATTTTACCCATACATAGATATATAAAGCCTAAGTATAATAAGCTAGTATGGTATTTATGTTCATGACTAGTGATCTTATAGATTAATAAAATTAAGAACACTGAAAGGCCATAACAAGAATAAAAAATCATGCATCAGTTATAAATGGTTTATTCAGATAATTTTAAGTTACGAAAATCAGCACTACCACTAACTAAATTAATAATGTATGCTTTTTCTTTACTAATTATAAACTAAGATTATAATAACATTACAATTTATTCATAAATACTTTATATTTATAAACTACTTCTCAAAATAAAATTTCACAGTGACCCCAAGGTAAAGTTTCAATTAGGTTCGTGAGTATTTGTCTCTTATCATCATTTCTATTTAATACTACTTTATGAATTTCTTGAGAGTACAGTACATGCTTGAGTGATTTAATTATATTCATTTTACATTTGAAATTGACATTATTTGTTAAAGCTTTACTGTAATGAGATAATTTTAATCGATTAGTAACAGCTTTAGATATTCCTTTTGCTTTTGTGATGCGAGCTTTTGAAGTGATTATACAATATAGTTTAGCTCTCAATCCTACAAATTCGGTTATGATGTCACCCCCTAGTTCATCTTTAAATAGTCCTGGAATTTTAGTATTTACTCTTGGCATGCTGTAACAATTATCAGTCTGGAAATTACTTGTATCAAATTTTGCGAAATCATTTTTTATGTCTTCATATATATCCTCTGTATTTATAAAATAAAGAAGGCTGTCTGTGTCTGTATAACACAGTCTTGCGCGAGTTTTATATTTATTTTTAATAAAGTTGTAGTGAAATTTATACAAATGTTCCTTTGCAAATTCTAGAACTGTAAACCCAATGTAGATAGGGCGATCTAAAATGATTTTTTCAGGAGTTAATTGAATAGCAACAAAATTTTCAGAAAAGATCGCAATACTTTTCAGATTTGGTTTAGCAATTAATTTTTCTGCACCGTGGTGCTTGTTAGTTTTATTATTGTAATCATCCCACATGGTAACTAATTTAACGTTAACCTGTTTGCGTCTATTTTCAATCGTTTTCCCAAATATAGCATTATTAAGGAGTTTGAAAAAGTCTTTCTCAAATACGGTTGTTGAAGCTTGACGCAATGTAGTATTCAAGTCAATATATTTTTTTAAATAATTTTCTTGTCTAAAAGTTAAAATACGGTGAATTTTTTTCAAAATTAGTCCATTCATTATACATGCCTTTAAATGAACGTAATGTATGACATAGCTGAATTTGTCGTATAAATTTGCAATTAATTTAGGTGTTTTGCCTCCAGGAGGTGTGAACCTCTCGGGCGCAAAAGGTAAATCACTATGCGTATTATGTAAACTCTCAGGATATAATAAATCAACTTCTAAAATATATCCATATTCAGAATCATCTGATATTGATAACACATTTATTGTTTTCATCTCATCGATTGTCAAAAAACGGAAATCTGAAATAGGCATTTTCTTTGTCATTGCGTAACCATATAAATTGTTACAGTCAAGATAAATCAAATAAGTTGATTTTTGAGAAGCATCATAATTTGGTAAATATTTATTATTAGCTTGAGCATGGCGAAGAGAACATTGTGCCAAGCCTCCACGTATTCCCTTTTCCAAAAATTCATACACTTCTAAACTATGAATTAATTCCAATTTAACGCCTGTGTACAGTAGCATCGCATCCCAGCTTAAACTAGGTGCAGTAATATAATACGCTGGATCAAGTTGATAATGATCCAGACAAGTCTGTCTAAATTTTTCGAATACGTCAGAAAGAAGTAATACGTCGGTCTTTAAATATAAATCTGTATATTCTCCAAGTGATTTAATATTAAATGACTGCCAAACAGATTGTGCGTGTACGTATTCATTATCGCTAATATGTTGACAATTCAAACTGTTATAGAAACAAACTTTCGATGGAAGTTGAGTCTCGTTATATTTTGAGTATGCATTTATATAATCATAGGGATAAATTCCTTTTTGTCGTAGCAACTTTAACTGATTATAACTTATATCTGGAAATTGTTTTGATAAATTAACAAAATCGGGTTCATCCAAATTATTTACTAATGTGCTTAAACTTGAATTAAGAAATTGATAAGAATCTATGAACTTAACTTGAAAAACCCTTGATTTTAATGCATTCTTAGTATGGAGTACTTTTGTGAATGACATATATCTTTCTTTGGTTTTCGGAATAATTTTAAAAGCACCTTCATACTTCGATAATTCTTTTATAAATAGGTGAGAGTCATAGCCGGATAGGTTATGAAAAATAACAGGCACGAAAGGGCAAACTCTTAACATTAAATTACAATGAGAGTGTGCTGCGCCACGGTATTGTGATGTAATGTGATCATGATCCATTACTTTATCGTCAAAGAGCAAATAATTACAGATATGACATGTAGCGGCTTTTTTATAATGGTTTTCTTGGTCCGTAGTTAAAGGTGCCATAGGTATTTTATTTAATAAGATACTGTAAATGTACTCCAAATCTCTTATTAAATATTTTATAAATACTTCTACACAATCAGCTCCTCTATAAGTAACATACTTATTCAGATCCGTGTTGTGTGAACAACAAATATAGTAACCAAAACATGAAGGTTCGTGAACCTTATAGGTACGAGTATTTTCAGTTACATTTACGTTGCAGTTTAGTAAAAGACTTTCAAAATCGGCGTATATAACGAAATTAATTTTTTGTTTTCTTTCGAAGTTCTTAAATTGAAGAATACTATTCTTTTCAGGTAACATTGTCATAATCTTAGGACACTTATTATGGGCACTATATTTTGTTTCACTCGTGAAAACTTGTAAGCATGTCTCACATAGGTACATTTTACCTTTATGTTTAGTTATTTGACGTTTGATCAATCTCAATAGATTTTTAATTAAGCAATAATGCCCGTTACCTTTCTGTTCAAAGTACAATAAATTGACATGCTGGTTTTTTCTTAAACTTGTCAAATATAAAGGACCAGTGACCATGTTTTTATTATCTAATCCATATATATTAATACTTAAGTCGGGATTTAAATTTTCAAATATTTTAATATCTTTACATGATGGGGGAATGGAGAGACCATCTATATTTAAAACTTTTGAAAAATGTGGGTATGAACTAGTTCTGCAAACATTCATTTGGGTGGGGTATAATGCAGCGACAATACTCCATAAAAAGCAGTTGTTATCGCTGTTTTTAATATTCAAACAACTTCTAGTTTTTTTTATTACTTGCGGCAAATCTATATAGGTGCCACCTTTCAAAGGAGAGTATTTGTTAATGTTAATTTCTAGATGACTTATAAAGAAACAAGACCAACCAGATTCTCGATGTTGGAACTCTGAGAGCTTTCTGTCAAATGTATTTATTGTTTTCAAATATAATTCATTTATATCTGTATTATTGTTATAAACAATTTCATATTTTGTGTTAAACGATTTAAGCTGTTGCTCATCAGATTTTGGAAGAGTGAAGTAAGCAAAAAGCTCAAAGTTTAATTTAACACAATTATGTGTTATCAAACAATCGTTAATTAGTCTTATGACCTTGTGCCGATTATCCATTAGGAATTCCTCAGGTATTAGGTATTCCATTGATGGATTTAGTCTGTAACTTATTATTCTCTTTTTAAAAGCCGTGGCTATTATATCGATATTTTCAATTTCAGTTTTTAGTATGCAATTAGATTTATGCAAATTCGTTCTCAAATGATACTGATATTCAATTTTAGGTATTTCAATGTGACATTTTTGACATATTATTATTTTATCGTTGTTATTTGTTCTGATTCCGGGTCTAGGTGTAACTGTAAGAAAGAAAAAATCAATGAATATTCAATCAAATTTTATGTAATATGAATTATTATCAATACTTAATTTCTATAACCGATTACATGATTTAATTATATGCATAAGTAAGAACCGCCTAAGGTTGCTATTACATTATAATAGATTTACATCCTAGATCTAAATATTTATTCTTATTAATTTGTAAATTACAAAAAGAATAATAATATCGAATTATTAGAAGAGAGTAATACAAAAAATAACTGTGAATAGGCATGTAGTTATACTAGGATAAGTACCTACTTTTTTATTTAAGTACTATTTCAATAATAGTTACTTACAAATGTTTGTGGGTACTTAGCATACTCTTTTCGAGTAGCTATAATAAAATTAGACAAATGTTGCCAAGCATCTGTATTGTCAAAGGTTTGATTTTTAAGTGTGACAATTGCTTGGCGCCACCTATTCATTGGAGGAACTTTCTCTATTTCATCGCACCGGTATATTTTCAAATCAATATAGTGCGTTCCCGGCTTGTTTTCGTGGGTTTGGCGCGAATGACCGTTTGCAAGGCGTCGTGTTATATATGAAGCTAACGGTGTTTTACCAGTAACTGCAGGGACCTCTTTCTCGTCGTCGTCGCTATCGGTTCCAAACAGATCGTATACCGTGCTCTTCCTTGGAGCGATCGGTTTGATATACGGCTTCTTTGAAGCTGATGGACGGGGCGACGGCACGGCAGGCGTCGCGGATGTGGACGGCCCTGGTATCGGACTTGCTCTCGATATTGACGACCACGAGCCTCGTGCCAGCTCCATCGTGCGAGTTGATGCTTGCTTCCTTTTTCGGCCGTCATTCTTCTTTTTTGGAACCTGAGGTTCCTCGTCGACGTCGGAGGGAAAAAGGGTCTCAGCGTTTTCGTGCGACCTGAAATGGAGTGAAGCAAATAAATATTAATACAATCAAATAATGATTCAAGCGCACATCCCACTTTGACATATCAGGTACAGGTAAGTACACTACTCTAATTAATTATTATTATTATTTTATTATTATCTATCCATCGAAAATAATCTAAATACAAATACATCTTTTTAGAATACTGAAACATAGTCATCACTGAAATAATACTCTATTAAACCACAATACTATATCGCGCTAGATTAACTGTACAACATAAATAGAAGAGCAGATTGATTGCTATTAGGAATAACTCATTGCTCGATTCGGAGAATCGAACCCCTTAGTGCTTCGCTATTGCTGTAACTACTAACACTACATAAAAATACTACTGCGATAGTAAAAATAAGTTAATGTAATGTTATTAAAGAACTACTTACATTTTCCTTATTGCAGGTCGATTCTTGGTAAGTACTTGATGTTAACACTTTCACCGCTAAGTACATAGAATACATACAAATTGGCATGCCATATAATGTTTATTGCAAATCTATAACAATTCAATCAACAGAAGTCATCTGAACAGAAGTCATCTTTAGCTACATATAGCGACGACTCGGATGCGAGTTGTGGGCACACGAACGAATTATTTTTCGACCCATATGCTGGGTGCTTGGCATAGAAAGTGTTAATCTGGAGCTCCTGGTAGCTGAAGTGATGCTCCTAATTCACTGTCCAATATTTAAATAGCCGGGATCCACGTGAGGTTTTTCCATATATGTAATTCACGCGTGAACCTAAAATCCTGACTCAGGAATTCTTCACGGGACAAATGCTTTGCAATCATAACCCAAATCTACAAATCTCAACCTTATTATTATGATATCTAAAGTGTACATTAATATTTGACTAGGTATAGTAACTACAGTCCAAGTCTTACATACTAGTTAAATACCACGACTTCGTTTATATTATATTTATTTTATTACAACATTACATTATTATTAGTTTATTGTATACTAATACACCACAGTAAAAGAGTTACCCAACTGTGTCAAGCAAAATACGGTGACATTACCGGTCAACATTACCTTTCTTTTGGTGATTTAAAAGTTATAATTTTGAAGAATAAGATAATAATATCAGGCAAAACCACGCGTAATAATAGTACTATGTCGATATTGCGATTTTGTTTTGATCCATCTCCATATATAGAATTAGAACTTACATTGCAAATTAGACATACTACTTCCATACGATGGTTTTGCTTGCCGAATTTTCTCAATAAAATGTATAGAAAAATTACAATAAACAAACGTACAGTAGTGTTTATTTTATCAATATTATAGTAAACAATAACGATGTCTTGAGGTTTCAATTTCATCATACCATTTTTGTCCTTGATACATCTAACAAAAAAATGTGCGACTTTGAACTCTATAGGTTAAAATGAAATTATATATAAATTGAAAAAATATATTAAAATCAATCATTCAATTATCTGCTCCTGCTGAGTTCTGAGTCGTGACTGAAAAGGGTATCATTGCGTAATGTCGGTAAGTGTTAATATTTTCTTTAAAATATTAGTTAATTTTAATCCAAATTTAAAACGTATTAGTTGATTGATTATATTATTATAGATACATAATACGTCTTTGAAATCAGAGTTTTCGTATCAAAAGTATGTTTGTATTTGTAGGTATACCTAATACAACACGACTTTAATGGCATTCTGTATTTTTATTTTAAGGACTCCGAAAACGACCTCTTCAACTTCATTCCTATGAATACTGTGGTAGGACAGAAATACGAAAAACAACTAAATCTGGAGGGCCCCAGCAGCAAACAGCTCAAGAGATGTTCAACAGCTGCATTCACCTGTTTAAAAAAACTTACGCGTGGTGCTAAAGTGATCAGGATCGAAGTTTATGATGTGGAAAATTTTCCTGATTCCATAAATTCGCTATGTAATTGTGATGCCGAATTGTGCGTGCAGCATGTAGTTAAAAACGTTTTAATGGACGATATTTATAAATCGGTTAAAGAAATTGCTGTAAAAGTATCAAATAATATGTCGTAAATAAATAATAATCCTTATTAAATTATAAAGTATTTTTATTTAACCTTTCACATAAGCACCCACACCTAATAGTTCTTTTACATCACGAAGCGATGTCATGTGACTTTTAAGTCTATGAGGTTAAAGTTGAAAGTCGAATAATTCACATCGGTTCGTGAGATAAAAGAACTCTACCTACATTATAAAACACATAAAAATAGTTGATGTAGGTATGCACTCTCTAATACAAATATCAATACTTCACCTACATAACCCAGATCAACATTATCTTCACGCCTGTAATTCCTAATGGGGTAGGTAACTTATACACTTATTAGGCCTCCCCCTACGATGGAAAGCGAGCCTGTTATCAATAATAAATTGGTCATCATTTTATATAGGTAGGTACTCGGCCTGTACCTGTATTTGTTTAATTTTTTTATTCGCAACAGAACATCATAGTTACATTTTGTCCAATCGATGCAGTGACGTATATCAGAAATCCGATATAAGACGACATCGGAGAATGTGCGACCGCATTCAACTATCAGAATTCAAATGTGCGGCATAGATGGTATTGGGAATTATTAAATACACAGTAATTGAAAAGTTGATAGATTGTTAAGATCTAATCTGAATATATAAATAGTGAATAATATAAAATTGAATGAATGAAATGATGAATGAGTGAAAATTGCGGGTTTACAGATCTTATCTGATCTGTAAACCCCAATTTTTACCTACTAACGATACCCCCCACCATGGAAAATACGAGAAAGAAAAATATCATCCCCACATTACGTGCAAGTAGTGATGAGTCCCTCACTCATGAGGTCCCTCGTTTGAGGTCCTCGTGATCGCAAATTGAAAGAGTTACTCGATTTTCAACAATGAACCACCTCATTACCTCACCTCACCTCATTCGTTCACGCGTCCTCAAAATTGACATTGACAATATGAAATTGTGGCGAGGGGTGAGGCGAGCGAGGTGAGGCGTGAGGCGTGACTCGCGAGTGAGTATTGAGTGGTTGAGTGATGAGCTCCTCAACGAGTGAGCGAATGAACCGATTTAAAAAAATGTATAGAATTAAAGAATGAGTGAGGTGAGGTCTGGTCTCGAAATTTTGGCAGCATAATAAACATTAACATTATGATTTTGGTATGTACCTAATGAAATAATGTAAGTATGTAATGATGTTTGTTGTGTGTGTGTGTGGTGAGTGTGATACTGATGTTTGGTAGGATATTATTTAGATTAAAGTACGAACACAAACAAAACGTAGACTTTTACGTAATTGTTACAACAAAATCACGTGCACCTCCAAGGTCAACATTACGTAAACTGTTAAAATTAGTATCTAACATTATTAATCAAAACGAATTTTAAAGAAAATATTTTTATTTCAGTTATGGTTATTTATTATGAACTCTTAAAATCTTTATTATGAACTCTTAGATTGATAATCAAGTGTCATTGAGTCGTTTATTTTGGCGATCTAAAATTTATGAGCGAAAGAAAACGATATGTGTGAGAGATGAGAGAGATTTGCTTAATCGGACGGAGAGTCGTGAGTACTCGTGAATGTCGTCGCGCCCGCCCGCCTCGCTCCCTCGCACGGTCGGCTGAGTTCGGCTCGGACTCACGACTCGTGAGGTGAATACGCCGTTGAGGATTCCTCAAATCCTCACCTCAAATGAGGGGTACCTCGTGAGGACCTCACGAGGCAAAATGAGGTGCTCCCTCAACCTCAAATAAAATTGATGAGTTACCCATCACTACGTGCAAGGGTACACTAACAAACAATTTTCAACGTTTTATTTTAGCACTTTGTCGGCTTGATTAATATGTATACCTCTGCCAAATTACAGCTTTCTAGTACTAAGCATATCTGAACTACAACGGGACAGATAGACAGACAGACAGACGGACATGGCGAAACTATAAGGGTTCCTAGTTTACTACGGAACCCTAAAAACCAGACAAGTGCGAGTTGAACTCGCGTGGTGAGGGTTCCATACAATGAATATGTTATCATCATGGTTTTTATCCCAAGATAATTTATCCCAAGAACAAACTTAAGATTGTAGTTGAAAAACATGTGCTCCCATACATTCCAACTGCTTTAAGTTTGTACGCACAATATTGAGATATTCATCAAGTTATTTTAACACTTCTTATATTAGGTTTTTCTGTAACCTAAAAGTATTGTCTGTATTTTTTTTTTCAAAATTTTATGCTCAGTTTGTTCGGAGATAATCGTCTATTTTTTTCATCAATTTTATAAAATAACTTTAACTTTATTTCAAAATTTTATGACCAATATACAGTGTGAGTCTTTATAATGTGCACATATCGAAATGAGGGAATCTATGCTAAATTTTATTCGCTACTTTGACCCCAGTGTAAACAAAACGGTGTAACTTTTAAACTAAATGATGTCGCGATGAAAAAAACCCATAATTATTGGAATAATTAGGCGTCCTCATAAAATGCAAATTGTGGAAAAAACCTACCCTCAATTAAAAATAAACATGTTTTTTTTAGCAAAAATCTGTTTTTGTTTTTCATAAATGTTGACAATATTCGTAAAATTTCTCAATAAGTTATTACGTTCCTTTTTTATTACTATAAGTTATTCATCATCGTATTAACGACACAATAGTAAAAATTGCATGTTTATAACTCAAACATTTTCTATCAAATGTTAATAAAAAAAAATAAAAAATACTTTTTTAATATTTTTCCGTCGATAAAATTAAGCATAGATTCCCTCATTTCGATATGTGCATTATAAAGACTCACACTGTATATTTGAGACCCTCACAAGACACAACAAGCCCTTTCATTTGATATGTCACTCGGTGCAGTTTGTTTATTTTTAGTTTTCTAATTTGGCTCGCAAAAGTGACACTCATATTCAAAATTCATTTAAATACGTTACATGTCCGTATTTGGGTCATAGAAATGCATATGTGCACCAAATTTAAACTTAATTGGTCCAATAGATTCCGAGCAAATCGGCTGTGATAGACGAACATACAGACAGACACACGAGTGATCTTATAAGGGGTTTTACCTTTTGACGTACGGAACCCTAAAAATCAGAAAGAAATTTGTCACATAGAAACTTAACTGCTACCGAGTCTTCACAAACCCATTTCCATACAAAAATAATAGTTTTTGTATGCTAAACTGCTGCCATAAATAGTTAACTATCGACAGTGTACTGGCGACCAGTGAACTCAACTAACAAGTCGTTGTTCTTACGCGTTTGTTATTTTGTCACGTGTACGTTGGTACAACATAATACGAACATAAAGCAAACTAACACGCGTGTATCGTAAAACGGGCTGTATAAACTGTGTATAAAGTTGTACTGCGAGTTTAATACATTCAATTTGTTTTCAGCGGTGGTTTGAACGCCAATACCGACATAATTGTGCAACCATAAACAATGGAACAATGATCACTGCTGCCGGTTGCATACGCTCCTGTTAGATATACGATGTTGTTAAATAGCGAACATTATCCACTACTGTATGCACTGATTCAGCTTTATCTGGGACTAAAGGTTAGTCTGTACTATAAATACTCATGTTCATTCTCTACTGGAAACATAAAAATTGTGAAAAGTTTAACTTACGGACTTAGTTAACGTTATGAAGGGAAACAGTGAGGGCTGACAAGAGCTCAAGGTCATATACGTACCATGATGAAAGTATGCACATTATCTTTTGACATATCTTGCCACAAAAAGCCGGAAGAAAGCCAAATAAAGCAGTTTTTCCTGATATACAACATTTATCTTAAGATACGTGACTATTTATTGTGCAGAGATCAATCATTTACAAACTGCAAACGGTCTCATCACGAGGCAGATGCGAGGAGGCGTGCCTTCGGATCTGGACGAGCCAGCAGGGATCGAGGGGAGTCGGGGGCGGGATATAATTGATGAAGTCGACGCAAGACCTCGCCGCGGTTAATCTCCACCCAGCCACCTTCGACAGGACAAACTTTATCTACTCCCAAGGCGACGCAGAGGTCACCATTTATTTTTTTCTCGGAATGAGTAAAAGTATTAACAGTTTAGGTTTAGGTACCTATTCAACGAACAATTTTCTTATGTGGGCAAACTTGTATCAAGCGTAGATAAAAAAAAAAACATTAAGCTGTAGTTAGGTATTACAGCTATTAAAAAACCTCGGTAGTTAGTATTGCAGTCAAACAAAACGCAGCTGTACCTATCTAATTTTGATTATTGACTCTCAGTACTAGGTATTACTTTAACTAGGACAAAGACCGTCATGTATCTGCTTAGAATGGAAGAACCGTATTAGTGGGCATTCATTAAGTACTTCAGAAGCTCATTACTGCACCGAACGTTCGCTATTCAGTCGCATACGCTAAACAATCGCGCCGACAAACCGTCATCATTTAACGGTCTATTGTGTTCTTGCATTCCCAATTATAATTAAAATCATTTTTGCACCACAATGCCAATTAAAACGCTATTGAAAAACTAGGTATGTACAAAACAAAGGCTTGCTTAGGTGCTCATTTTCTAAATTATATATGCTTTCATATTAGATAATTAAAACAAATGAGATTGGATATCAAAGGCTTAGCGTTGGCCCGCTTGCATAAGAATAAAAGATAATTTTTAGAATAACGCTATAGAGGTGCGTCAGAGTTGCAGTTAACGATATTTACATGACTAATGGGCAACAATTTTACATAAAAGTGCAAAAGCGAGTGAACTTAGGCACACCACACCAGTGAAGTGGTCCAATTTGCATGTTTTATGCAAGCGGCGAGTGATGCCGCCGCGGACACTGCACGCGCATACAAGCTCTTTGAAATTTTTATATGCTATTCCCACAAATCGGACGTCACTGCATTTTATGAGGAAGCCCGCCCTGTAACCGTGTTGTCTAGTTTTATAGAGTTCTTTACTGTTGTTTTACAATAAATATGTAGAATTGCAATGATTGTGGAACCCAAAGGGGACGTTACAAAGTTTGCTATTTTATTTTCATCATTATTATTTTGATCAGCAACTGGCAATTTTTCCAAAACCTACATTTTCCTAAACGCTCTGCATGACATGGCCACATAACAGGCCGATTACATCGATATTATCTTCAAATCCATTACCAAATACAATTAATCAAAATCCGGTCATTCTTCTTAGATTCTCTACCAACTAAATATAGTCGGATGTCACAGCACGCATTGTGATTCCCGGTATTTTGTTTTATGTTTACCCGTGTCGGTAATCGAGAGCCATGCACGGTTGGAACAACCAACTTTTACAGAGAAACCATCGCATGAATGCAGCACTAGCTAAATTGCATTGTTCGTTTTATTGCAAGTGCGGATGGCGTAGCTCTCGCCAGAATTATTTACTATGTAACAGCACATGCACTTTATTCCATCCGTCGATTTTAGTATTGAAATCTTTCGTTTTATTCGTGTTAAATTCGCTTTTAGTTTTTACATACTGCACAAAACGAGGGACTATTCGCAGTTAAAAATCATAAACAAGATCATGCTTTTATTTTTGTTATGTATTTTTGTGGTGTACAATAAATTATATACCAATAAATAAATAACAAGCATGAAATAAGCATTTTCAATGCAGTATTTTTACAAAACGATGCTACGTCTGAAGACGCTTTAAATAATACCTTACCTTCCGCAGCAGCAGCAAGTAATTTATGTAGGTCCGAAGTATGTCGAACAATGTCCAAGGTGGGTCCCGCATTATGTTATATGTAAGAAGGAGGTGGCTGTTCCACCCACATTAATGAACTAATGTAACTAAGTGACCATGGCTTCTCATTAATAATTGAATCACGCAAGGGTTCATTTCAGACGGGATACTTAATGAGACAGGTACGCAACTAACTTCATGACATCCTCGAGTTGTGGCCTACAAGATGATGTACTGGACCAGGTCGTAACACACATGTATACGTTAGTTTACAAGCGTAGAGTAACACGCATTACTTGTACGCAAATTGGGTCTGGCATTAATTAATTAATCTACATTGGATTAACCACTGTGTATTTAGAAAGTCCTTAGAAAATCATCAATGCACAATACACCACAACAAGGTCTTAAGGAATTAGGCGTTTTCTTTTCCGTAAACAGTAATAAAAGATTCGACTGATTCGGTAAATATTCAGGTCGAAAATATTTGACTTTTTCTAGACAGCAATTTATATTGGCGCCTCTGCTGGAATGGAATCCTGAAAAAAGCTTAACTTTGACCGACATTCCATTGTCGGTCAAGGTTAAGGGGCTCGGATGAGACAGCTCTTATCTTGAGTTAAAATCTACACTCCCTAAATTAAATTACTTTTTCAAGCTTTAATTTGATTTATATTGCTTTTATCACGCAGGAATTAACTTGAAATAAAGCTTCTGGAGACCTCGACACGTGCTGCTCTTTGTGATAGCCGGATGACAGATGCAATTTATATTATACCGATGTGTTAAGGTTATCATATCACGTTTATTATGTACAATTTCAGATTACAGGCGTAGTTATAGGTTGTGATTATAATAATTGACCTTTTATTGAGATTTTCGGTTCTTTTCCTACTAAATATATACTGCTGTATAATTTTCAGAACTGTAATGAAAGGGCTGATACAAAAAAAAACAGTTATCTGTTCTAAAGCCGTTATTTGGGATTAACCGAAATCGGTATTCTTTTATCTACAAGAGAATAGATGCTTTTTGCTAAAATCGAATTTCTTTTGTGCACTATTTAGGGACAATGGTGCACCGATTGCAGTCCAGTTTTAGGTATTTTATTTTCGACCATTACGCCATTGCGAACGAAATGATTGTATCAATAGAATGCGAATGCGGCGAAAACGTTGATACATTGTGCGCTATGTGACCTCAATTTTCCAGACAAAAGCGTTGGTTAGCCGATACCAACTCTGCAACTAAAGATTGTAGAGTTTTCAAGAATTCACAAACTTATGAAGAGCATCAAAACTAAGATTTAAAACTCCGATACACTGCGGGAGGAAATTAAACTAACTTTTACGCGAGTCGACTAAATATTTTTATAACTTAAATTAAACTTTTAATAGAATGAAAAAGATGTAACTTTTTTATTGGGAACAAACAAAAAAACTATTGAAATGGAGAAATGTGTAGTGAAACAAAGTGGATAACTATTCAGAAAAATTCATTCTAGGGCATATGCGTATAAGCTCCAAGCGAAGTCCATCGAATGTTACGTGTCACATTCGGATTTTTTGGTCGTTTTGCAAGAGGTAGCAAGCACACCGCTATGCAAAGAAGCAATTTCCTTTGTGTCACTTGCCACCCGCGCTCCGAACTGCACGTGTTGTCACGTACCAGTGTCAGTACACATGCTGCATTATATCTATATTTGTACTACAATCACTATTGCTTACAATCTTAAAGCGGTTAATCGGAAGATAAACATAAGTAAGTCATATCTGCGTCTGTTGGGATAGTGTGCGACTTTTTGTTTTTTTTTTTTAATTTAATAATCCAGCTATTTTTTCTTTAAATCTGCTTGAAAGGTTTTTCTTCAGGTCTTCTCTACGATCAGTCTGACCTAGATTCTTCTTTACGTTATTATTTTAATCTATTTCGAGTTTCTTAAAAGATTCTGCCATGCCAGGGAAGAAAGAGCACAAAGTTTTGGGACCGCCCGGCCTCTTTGATTCGTCAACTCTTTTCTGAGCTTCTTCGTCGAAGAACTTGTGGTTGGCTTTTAGTTTGTTGCACATTTCATCTGGAATAATTAGGCTACGGTTACCTACTTACATACACTTTTTAAAACTTAGGAAGATACTATTCAAGCATTACAAAATATTTGATTTATGTTATACCTTTCAGATCATTTTTATCGTATTTGGACAGATCTTCAGGGGATATGTAGTTTTCTAAAGTATGGGAGCCTGACTGATGAACCTTCAATATATTGAGTAGTTCATCTTTCATGAACGGTTTCACCATTGAAAGTAATTTATCAACGAATACTGGAGCATTGATGAAGTGGAATTCTTTGAGACACACGAACATAGCTTCCTGAAAACGAACAGAATTAGTTTCATCATCTGCCTAGCCTTTTCCCAACTATGTTGGGGTCGGCTTTCAGTCTTACCGGATACAGCTGAATACCAGTATTTTACATGGAGCGACTGCCTATGTGACCTCCACAACCCAGTTACTGGGTAACACAATACCCCTTGGTAAGACTGGTTGTCAGACTTTCGAGCTTCTGACGACCCGTAACGACTATCAAAGATCTACAAATGACAGCCGGGACCAACGGCTCAACGTGCTTTCCGAGGCACGGAGGGGTCTTGGTATGTAAAGATGGTCACCCATCCACGGACCAACCGCGGCAAGCGTAGCTTAACCTGATCGATCGACCCGTGCGGCTGTTATTACTTAGCCACAAGCCCCTCCATCGAACAGAATTTCAAACTAAAAAGAGAAAGTCTACGCTTCTTTTTAACAACTTTAACTCAGTAATAAAGTTATTGTTTTTGCAAAAGATTAACTGGCAGTGAATCTGTTGCAGGCATTTCAAAATTAATATAAGTTCTTGGAATCTTAACAACAAAAACAATTATGAAAAGGTTGTGGAAATAGAGGTACGTAATAAGTAGGTCAGCAACTTTGTCTTAGACAATGGAAAAGAATACTAGACCATTATTATGGCAACACACTTAATGAAATAGTCCTGGAGGTTTCCGAGATCACCTGCGTATTTAGATCGCAAGACAATTATTTTATAAGAACTTACCTGCAAGAAGTAGAAGAACTGTTGTGCTACAGTCAGATTGACTCTCGATATGTGACCAAGTGACACTCTGTCCAGGTTAACAATGAGGGCTACCCCTGGTACTGTACCCTGCTCGTACTGCCATAGATCTATTACCATGAGAAAAGCTCTGTAACGAATAAAGAATTGTGTTTTATGCTCTGAAATGATTTTACAATAATATAACATCTTTTCAATTTTAGACAAAATAATCTTACTTGATAACATCGCTATAGACAAATTTTTTCGGATCTGCATCCAAAAGTTCACAGAATATTGGTCTGAAACCCTGTTTCGTTAGAGTCGGTAGTGGAAAGATTAACCTGTAAAGAGCCAAAAACAAGTTTTGTAAGAATCAAGTATAGAAAAAATATGAGATGCGAGTATGTCTTCGCATGCCGATCCTATATTCTTATTTGAATTCTAAAGCACTTAACTTTTGAATAAAATGCAATAACATTGAAATCAGCTACTAAAGTCCCCCTAAGCAATCTAAATTCACCAATTTACCTAATGTATATCAAGACTCAAGAGACACATACCAAGTCTGAAATGCCAATTCCAGACAATCATCAATTTTTCTTTTCTGATAGAACGGGAACAATGTTTTTAGAGTGTAATTGACATCAATGACCCGCTTGGTTAAATCGGCGTTGCATGCACAACTATGATATGCTAATATCACGTCCAATTCTGAAAATTATACCTCTGTATTAGCCGTGTTTAATGTTATATTCTGGGAAATCTAAACTATTATACGTTAATTGATATGTTTATGCTGTTATTAAATCATACTGTTAGGCTAAGCTGGGTTAAAACCATTTCAAACAATAGTATCGTTAAAAAAAAGTAGGTTAGCTTGGTTTATAACGATGTATTTATTGATATTGCTGAATAATTATATAATCCTTACCAGTGATATATTGGTGTGGAAGATGCGCCTGTTCACTCAACCACGCCATCAAATTTTGAATGTCTTCTTGTTTCACATTTAACTTTTCATATTCTTTTTCAACAGACATGCCAGAAACCACTGCCATTTTCACTAACACTGTAGTATTAACGCTTTGAAAACAATATTCTTTGTCTTTTTATAGGAGCGTGTGCGTTAGTCGCGTGAGATGCCTATCAGCTAATGGCTCATAAATGGGACCAATAGTAAGTCTCTTTGTGCTCCAAAAACGTCAATGTACGAGTGCCTATTGACACAAATGCAAGGTCATTCGTCGCACATGAATATTTTCATACTCTCTGCTCTGGGTTTTTACGTAATAAATAGGCATATTGTTAAATTAATTTAAATAATCAATGTGTCGTATGAATATAACCATCGTGATATATATATCAATTGTTTGCTTTAGCAATATTACCAAATTTGTGTTATTTAAATAAACGAACAACAACAAAACATATTTTTAAATATCTCAGAAGAATTCTGTAAGTACTAGATTTTTTCCACAATTGAAAAAAAAATGTGTACCTGAATTTTATTTAGTTTCCAATTTTATTTATTTTACATTATCGCTGTAAACTTAACCGTTTCCAAAGTTAACTGGTCCGCTCGAGTAACTCTGGCACGTCTACAGGATCAATTTTTCTCGTGTATATTTAAGTTCACCTACGTCCACTGTCCTAGTTAGAAACAACTCACGTATTTTTTTTATAAAAACATGTCTTCTGAAACTAGAAATGTAACTGTTTGATTTTTTTAGTTCTGGCTCGACTTCGTTTGTTCTGCATATGTGTAATATTTTTGCTAGTAAACATCACAGATCACAGACACACTTCATATCCCAAAATAGATGTTGTGGGCTCTTAACTATAATTCCTTGTTGTTTATGAGGAAACTTTGTAAACTTCTATCTATCCATGATATTACGATCAAAATGATTGGCAGAAGTTGCATTCAGTACACAAACACCCTATCTGGTAATCCAGGGTCATACATAATATCGTTGCTCTAAGTCCTCGGACTTGCAACTTTGATTGGACTTGTCCGGGATAGAGGACGAGCGACGTATCGTAAATGTTTAGTACCCCTGGTGCCGGCTTAAACACTGCCTTGTGTAAAGCATACGTTAGGACAGCTCATTGACTGAACTGCCGCATCTGAGGTTGCAGTTGGTGGACGTTGTAAAAATTGTGAATTTACTGGTTTTTTTTACGTCATTTGTTGCAGAATTCTTATAATCATCTTTCATGATTTGTTCTTACATTTAGGCAGTTTTTTAGTATTCATTAATTTAACATTAAGTAATTTATTTAACATGTTAATACACCTACTCAAAATCATAACATAGGATAACTACATTGGATTAACTTTTAACCCCTAGCATTAAATTAGCCCAAAGTAATCAATTTCAACGTACATTTCAATTAGAAATTACTGACCTTGTTGAGGCCGCAAATTATTAACAAACCTAATCCAATTTCATGGAACTCTTGTTTGTATCTAATAATATGATTTCGCCCTTGCCCGAGTTTCCACTACATCGGTGGTGTATGAATTCGTTAGGAACCCATGAGCGGCTCACGGACGGCCGAGTGAGTCTCGCTTACGGTCCAACAAACACTTTCAAAGTGCACCCTTAGCCCTGCCCTCACCCTCGCATATCATAGCCAGCTTATATTTATTGTGTGCTAAAATCTTGACGAGATCCTTCCAATTAGAAGTCCCTAGAGCTAAGTCACAGTTGACGAGTTATCTAACTTTCATTGTTTAGTAGAAATTTCAGGCACATTTTAGTTAGTGGTTAAGAAGGAATGGCATGCACGAGGATGCGGATTCGAACATGTGAAGTGTCAACGTGATACTTAGACCTTCGGGCCTTCACGACCTTAAAGTACTACAACAATAGGGTATTTTACTATATACGAGAAAAAATCTATAAATTAATATTGAGATAGTTTAGGCAAAAAGGAGTCGGAAAATGTTACTTTTAGTTAAAAAAATAACAAAATAAATTTTAAAATTCAATTCAACGTTTTCAGTTTTTCTAATCTGTTAAAAAACACCATGAAATAGTAGCCGCCATGATATTACGTCATACGGCTATGTTAACAAAAACGTGTCAATTATCATACAAAAGATCAGCGCATTTGTTTTCATAGTCCAGTGACGTCATGACCACAGAGCAACATGGCGTCCACTGCGTCCAGCGTTTTCGTCAGACTACGCACGAATTTGATAATGTAAAGTTTTAAATGCATTTTTATGGCACTTATCGATTGAATAAAAAGTTTGTGATTTTTTTTTGGGCATATTAGCACTATACAGGGTTACAGGGAAAGTCGTACTGAATATTTTAGGAGGTTATTATTCAGGTCATTTCTGATGATTTTCATTCTGAAATAAAATGTCCGAAACTTAACCGCTAAGGAGATATTGAATTTTAAAGATTATTTTTAAAAATCCTTTATTTTTTGGCTTTTAGTCGTTTTCTTTGGGGTTAGGGCTCCTAGAGTCGGTTTTATTGATGTATCTAGTTAGAGGACATGTCCATTAATAAAAATGATCAACAGAAACTGAACCTACTACTAACAGCTTAAAAAAACTGCTCGACAACGGTTAGCATTATGAATTTTCTAATAGAATGTTCTTAACTTTAACAGGCTTTTAATAAAAAAAATTGTATGGAACTTATTCTGCAAATAATTTTATAAAGTTCTACGTCTCTTTAGCTATTCAAAAAGGTATAACACTTGCTATTAAATAGGCAAATCATTGCCCAAATAACAGTTAAGTTGGGAGAGGGTACATTTTTAGTTTGAGGTAAAAGTAGCTAAAATACGTAAAAAAAGACAAAAATTTTAGCAATATTTTTATAATTCATGTTCTACATGGCCGCCGCTATTTCTTACACAAAGTCTCATTCTTTTTCTTAAATTACTTTTCACGACAGAAGTTCGTAGGTTCCGCCTCATTTCCTCAGCCGCATCAAAAATTTATTGTCTTAGAATATCGACATTTGCGATCGGTGTCATTTGGTCGTATACTAGGCTTTTCATATGACCCCACACATAAAAATCCATCGGCGTTAAATCGGGGCTCCTCGCCGGCCATGCTATGGGTCCGCCTCTTCCAATCCATTGGTTTGGGTAATTCTCGTCCAACCATGCTCGAACACTTCTTCTGTAGTGCGCTGGGCAGCCATCATGTTGAGAGAACATGTCTCGTCTCAATGCAATAGGCAAGTCTTGCATTAAAGAGGGTAACTCCTCCCTCAAAAAGTTTTCATATGTCTCGCCATTCAAGTTATCGGGCAGGAAGTATGGCCCTATTAAGTTATTTGATATTATACCCATCCACACATTAAGACTGAATCTCCTTTGTGACCCTTTTGGTCTTTTTTTCTTGGGGTTACCTTGCGCTTTGGGAGCCCAATAATGGGTGTTATGATAGTTTGTGATGCCGTCTTTGTCAAATTTCGACTCATCTGTCCACATGATTTTCTTTAAAAAATCCGGATCTTCATTATCGGCATTGAGCATAAATCTGCAGAAGTCTAGTCGTCTCAATGGATCCCCTTCTTCAATTACTTGCACTGGCGTGTAATGGTAAGGGTATTGCCCAGAACTGTGCATTACGAACCAGACTTTCCACTGGGAAATACCAAGCCGTCGAGCGACAACGTTTGTTGATGTGGTTGGGTCGGCTTCAAAGAGACGTCGTATTTCATTATCTTCGTCGTCGTCATCAAGAACACGAGGTCGTCCCATGTCAGTCCGACGTACTAGCACAGAACCAGTTTCTCGTAGTCTTCGATAAACTCTGTCAAATACGCCAATACCAGGTACTCGGCGAGTAGGATACCTTAGAATGTATTCATTGCGTGCACGCAACGACACTCCTTCGCAAAATCCATAACACATTAGGATGTCAGCATATTCCTCGTTGGTAAATGTTGCCATGTTCACAACACAAATCAAAGTCCAGTTACAAGCCACGTCACACAGTTAGAAGATGAAACAGTCCAAAAATCCAAGCCAAGTCGCGTTTTTACAAAAAAAAATCGGAAGGCACGGATAACACATCTACCATGGAAGATTCGCATGAGCAGACTAAACAAACACCACTATCCACAATTTGACAAATCAGACATTTAAAATGACATAAATACCTGTCACCGCACGTCTCCCGGGCACAAACAATGTCTACCCAAACCTTTTTCATTGTTTAAAAGTGCCAGGTAGTAAGCCGGATTCTTTTGTATCGAAATTCTGTTATGTTGTACTACCAGATGGGCCTATTCTAATAACATTATTTTAAGATTTTATGAACAAACCTAGTAGATGATATACCTTTTTGAATAGCTAAAGAGACGTAGAACTTTGTAAAGTTATTCGCAGAATAAGTTCCATACATTTTTTTTTTTTAAAGCCCATCAAAGTTAATAACACTCTATTAGAAAATTCATAATGCTAACCGTTGTCGAGCAGTTTTTTAAGCTGTTAGTAGTAGGTTCAGTTTCTATTGATCATTTTTATTAATGGACATGTCTTCTAACTAGATACATCAAAAAAACCGACTCTAGGAGCTCTAATCCCAAAGAAAACGACTAAAAGCCAAAAAATAACGAATTTTTAAAAATAATCTTTAAAATTTAATATCTCCATAACGGTTAAGTTTCGGACATTTTATTTCAGAATGAAAATTATCAGAAATGACCTGAATAATAACCTCCTTTAATATTCAGTACGACTTTCCCTGTAACCCTGTATAATTTAATTAAGACACTTTTCAAAAATGGGTGTAAAACCCTATTATTATTTAATTCTTGTTCTAAGAAATATTAACGTTGAATTCTAAATGTCGAGAATTCTGTCAAAACCTGTACCAGCGTGACGGCTATTCAAGACGCAATTACCGTGTCGAAAGTAGACTGATTTGTAATACATAATGCAGGATACGAAAATTAGGAGCCCTTGAATGAATACTCGGGAACTTAGTAAATGGATCAATCCTACTAATATTATAAATGCGAAAGTTTGTAAGAATGGATGGATGGATGTTTGTTACTCTTTTACGCAAAAAGTACTGAACAGATTTGGATGAAATTTGGCACACAGATAGTTTATAACCAGGAATAACACATAGGACTTTTTATCCCGATATACCCACGGGGTCAAAACTTATGCGGGTGAAACCGCGGGGCGCATCTAGTATAAAATAAAGGATTGCCTCGTTGGTCTTTGAGCGTTGAATCCCGGGTTCGATCCCCAGGTCGGACAAAGTGTTATTAGACTTTTTGTAGCATTCCGAAAGCTAGATTAGTGCCTTAAATGGGACTTAAAAAATAAAACAATTCACAACTGCCTACCACATCGGGGAATAAGGGCGAAATGTTATAAAATTATCCTCCTTCTCACTTATATAATGTAGAAACGAACAACGCTTACAAATATAAACGTTTGTAAGTTTAGCTGTTTATTAGACAATAACGCTTGAATGGCTGCTCAGATTGTGATGAAATTTAGCACACATATTATATATTAGACCATGTTCCGTCTGTAAACATTGTCTTTATGAGGACACAAGTAAATTTATATTTTCAAATGGCTCAAACTGTCCACGAGCATATAAGACGTAAAATAAAGGATTTCTAAGGATTCTGATTTGTATCCAGCCTTCTTATTAAAAATACCCTTCTTTGGAGAATTGTCGTTAAAAGTCTATTTAAAATTAAAACGTCTATTTGGTGGCATTTCCTTGTAAAATAATAAATTAATGAATATAGCAAATAAATTAACTTAACAGATTCAAATAAAGAACACAGTGTTTAAAATTAAAAATCTTTAAAAAAAATACTTTCATTAAATTAAATCTTCCACAAAAGCCTAGTGATGACCTAAAAGTTTTGTGAGTCGATTCAGCCAGCGCTTATGTTGGATGTCACTTACTGGGTTACTCTTTTCAGTATCGTCAGGAAATGTAGGCGGAAAGTATAACCTAAAAAAAACAAATTTTAAAACTCAAAACACATGACGGTTCTTTTGTCTTTGGTGCAGATATTCAATAGCGTCGTGATTCCTGGTTAGTATAATTATTTCATATATTATTTATCTCATAATTTTCGTGGGAAGGTACCTACTGTATGATGATAAAATAGATATATAGATAGAATACTCTTTATTATAAGTACGGTTAAAGCTTCAGAAGTTGTTGTTATTGTTTCTAAACTGGGATCAACATATTGATCGTCAACTGTTTAGTATAAGGATGTAAAGGGAAACACTTACTGCGCTGGATCTTTTTTTGGTAGATATATACGTGGGTATAAAGGCTTCTTAGGTTTTTTTACAGAGGTTTTGGAGCCACTTTTGGAGCCGCTTTTGGAGCCGTGCGCAGTGATTTGCATCGATCTACAGCAAATATATGTTTATTTGGGTGAAATATCTCTGGTAGTCTGATCCGATTACAAAATTTCTTTCACTGATTGCTGAAAGCTACACTATTGACGAGTGTCATATGTTTAAATGTTTTATAGTAAATGTAACGTCCACACAGATGAAATCACGGGACTGAGCTAGTTGCGCAACAAAGTGGTATTGTTATTGAATAATTTATACTAACATAGAAGCTTTAGATTTAAGAGTGGCATCTCCTTGAATTACAGGCCTTAGCATCGTGTCAAATTTAGAACGCGGCATTCCAATAATGCCGAGTGTCACATCTGATTCCAACAAATTTTCTTCTGCACCCGCAACAAGGAGACGTAGAAACTGTAGTCTGGTCGTTATCCTTAGGAATACCAAACAATATGTTAGAACCAGCAACTGATACTAAGCAGAATGACAAAATAAGATAAATGCTCACTGTGGATAATCCACAACACCAAGTCCCACTAAACGATAATCAATTGGCCTGTCACAAAACACCTCATTCATAAGCGGTGAGCGAGTATTAAGCTTTTTGTCGTGACGAACACAGTGTCCAAGCAACACAGCCTGCTCCTCCGGCACCATTTGCGCTATGTATCCTGTTTTCAACGTGTGCTCCACATTGTTGAATATTTCCGACTTAAACATACGATGAGTTTCTAGTTCTGAAATGTTTTAACATTGAATTACAATTAATGAAATAATATATTATTCAATGTTAATACATCAACTTGCTACATCAGATTCTACAATCACCAATTCGATTAAAACTTTGGCGTCCTAACGCCAGCCAAACAATCTGTACGCTCATTCGTAGTAACGTTTCAAACAGTCGTGCGTCCTTGTCCGATAACGATCGACGTTTCTTCTGAGGACCCATGTGATGGAATTTCTTCGTGTCAGCTCCTCCTGCACCATAAATTGACTCATATAGGCAAATCATTAAAAACCGTCATGGTCAACTAAGTTTCAACGAGGAAACTAAGTTTAAAATGAGGCTCATGGCTAAATTATAACATCCGCACTGGTCGATCGAAGGTACCAGGTACTTAACAAAATAGAAAATGGTCTACAAAACTACAGTATATTAAGCCTACAACGTTCATAGTAGTTCGAGAGCAGTGGTGGCCCAGTGGTAACGGCCACGACTTACGAGTTGTAGGTCGTAGGTTCGAACCCAGACAGGACCTTACATAATCAGCCTATAATTGTTCTCACTGCCACTGAGACACAGGCCTCCTCTCTGCGAGAGGGAGCGGGCCGTAATCCACCACGCGGGCCCAGTGCGGGTTGGTAGATGTCACATGTCTTCGAATTTTTGGTTCTAGGACATGCCGGTTTCCTCACGATGTTTTTCTTCACCGTTTTTTGAGAGCAGTGGCGATGAAGTTATTTACACAAAGTAAAGCGCCTGTCCGGGCTCGAACCTACGACCTACAACTTGTAAGTCGCGGCCGTTACCACTGGCCCACCACTGCTCTTAAACAACAATAATGAAGTATCACGAATTCATGATTCCTAGACAAATAATGTCCAAATCCATTATGTCACTCACAGGACCTTACTTGGTGTAAATTATTTCATCAAACCGGCATGTCCTAGAACCAAAAATTCGATGACATGGGACATCTACCAATCCGCACTGGGCCCGTGTGGTGGATTACGGCCCACTCCCTCTCACAGATAGGAGGCCTGTGTCCCAGCAGTGGGAACATTATAGGCTGATCTGTTCATAGTTGGGTATAGGTTAGGCAGATTGTAGATTGTTGTTGTTGGTCAACTATGTTTCATCAATTTACGTACCAATAAGCATTATGGAATATTCTTTAGCAACCAGAACTCTCAGATCAGCCAAGTCATCACGAAATACGTCCTCGATTCGAACACAATCCGGTGTTCTCACTTTTGTCTGAAGCTCCATCATGCGTTCTGCCATTTCTTCTGCAATCTGGTTGAATTATAATTTATTGAGTATGTCTAATATCTTGTACTCGTAAGTATCTATGTAAATCTATCTATGGATCTATGTCGTCTCAGTATATTTAAAATATATACTGAGACGACATTCGGAAGTATTTATTTTTGTTGACCATTACCGTTACACCAATGGGCCTAAGAGGGCATTCAATTTAGAAGGTTCATATAAAAACAATTGTACAACGTAGCTTTCGCAATGTAATCATAAAACTATTTACAAACGATTAATTAATTAAGTAGGTACCTGTAAATAATAACCGCAGCAAAGAATGAGTGCTCTAAGGAATCTCTCTGTTGTTGGCATGTGAAGCAGGTTTATAAGCATTGGACTCAGAATGCTAATAGGTGCAGTATACAACGCTAAATCTTTTACGTCCTGAAAGTTCAAATTGTTACTTTATAACTAAATACACCTACACGATGTAGATACCCACACTACATGAGGTATATTTGTCTCCTGCTTATGCCGTCACCCGAAATGCTAAGAGTGTGTATTTAATACTTTTCTAGAGTTTCGTACGTGTCTGTACAGACAGACACACGAGATAAGGGACAGCCCATATCTACAAAACTACTGAGTCTAAAATTTTGAAAAAAATACAGTAGATAGTTATTAACTTATAGATTGCAGTCGTTACAGGTCGTCAGAAGCCCGAAAGTCTGACAACCAGTCTTACCAAGGGGTATCGTATTATCCAGTTACTGGGTTGTGGAGGTTAGATAGGCAGTCACTCCATATAAAATACTGGTATTCAGGTGCATCCGGTTAGATTGGAAGCCGACCCCAACGTAGTTGGGAAAAGGCTGGGCAGATGATGATGATTTTGCAGAAAAATCTATGAGAAATCTATGGTTGTAATGAACATGGTAAATCTCTCAATATTGTGCGTACAAACTTACATTTGCAGTTAGAATGTATTGGGGAACATGTTTTTCAACTACAATGTTAAGTTTGTTCTTGGGATAAATTCATCCCAACTACGGCACCCTTCATTGTGCGTGGTCCGACACGCACATTTTGTTCAGGGTACCTCCCTTGCACGTAATGTGAGGATGATATGTTTTTTTCTCGTCTACCCCATGGTGTGGTTTATTGTTGGATAGGCCGTTTAAAAATATAATGGGTCTGTGAACACCACTTTTAGATTGAAGGATCCGTTTGCATAATATTAAGCATTAAAGTGCTAATTTTTGTTAGAGTCAAATGTGCGGACGGTGAGCAATGGGTAGCTCGCCGTCCGATAAGGACCAGGCCCAGGTCGACGGCTTGTTGTGTTCCACGCGCGCCTCAAATAGATGTCAGCACAAATGTAGGGGTCTACTAGGGCCGATGCCTGCTGGGGTCGCGGGAAGGTACGAAAGGGTTACCGAGGCCCCTGGCAACACAGGCAATGGAAGGAATACGGGTGGGTTTTAGTCAGTAAGAGCCTGACACACCCTCCCGTTCCGCCCAGAGCGGGAGATGTTATTTGATAATTTCCCATACAAAAAAAAAAGTTCCCTTCCAGCTAAATGGTTGTTTATGGAGACGTGAAAAAAAATATGGCAGTAGTATATATATAAAGAAATTAAAAGGAAAACTTTCACA
Organism: Atethmia centrago; assembly: GCA_905333075.3. Classification (NCBI taxonomy): domain Eukaryota; kingdom Metazoa; phylum Arthropoda; class Insecta; order Lepidoptera; family Noctuidae; genus Atethmia; species Atethmia centrago. The sequence goes on along the minus strand of HG995371.1, from coordinate 18,317,555 downwards.
GCTAAGTGGGCTTTACAAGTTAACGAGTAATAGTTGACTAAATTAAATTTGCAGTTGGAGAATTGACCGTGGCATATATCGTTGTATGGGAGAACATGTTTTTCAACTACAATGTTAAGTTTGTTTTTGGGATAAAGTCATCCCACCTTCCCAACTACGGAACCCTTCATTGTGCGTGGTTCGACACGCACTTAGCCGTTTTTTTTTTATTTATAATATAACTAATTGTAAATAGTAACAGAAATGTTTAACCTGTAGTGTAACTACGTCCACTTGTCCTGGTAGTAACTTTCTTTGATATCGGCGACGATAGCGGATCTAAAAAAACATTGATAAGAACAACTTTACGAGCAAAGTATACATCAATACCTACACCTAACAAAACTGATGTATCTAACAAATATCTAGTAGCGGTAATTACTCATTCCAGGCTAAAGTAGCTTGATAAGACTAAAGGGTCTTCACACTTCACAAGGGTCTTCCAAATCCAGCGTAGCGTATATACCGCATATACATCGCGTACTTTTCCGGCGTCACTAAACTAAGGTTTGAACCATAGTTCAGTTTTCCCGCAACGGCGCGGCGGGAAAATAAAAAACCCTGCGGATATTTGATCGTGAAAGGCAACTAACAAAAATATCAACAAGGCAGATGTGAGTGGAAACGCCGGGAGAGGGGACGCCCTAGGAGAACATTTATAGTGACCTCATTGGTGATGTTCTTCAGAAAGGTCAGGTGTGTAGTACTTGTAACCGGCGTGCGTGTATGATCATGATGCATGAACGTAGGCGAAGCAAAAGGAGTATGTTAGGAGCATAGCAGGTGGCGTTCTTCTTTCAATGGGGGTAGTTTCTGCCTACCCCCATTGAAAGAAGGCGTGAGTTTATGTATGTAGGTATATACATGCCAAAATATACATTTGATTATTCAATATTTCAGTTACTTTATACATTACATATGTTGTTGAGGTACTTTAAACTAATAGGTAGATAAAAGCATAGTACTAACCGAAATGCACCGAAAAAAAATATAATAGCGGTCACCTGTTCAATTAAATCCACGTCATCTCTAAATTCTATGGTGCCTGTTGGCGCTTTGGTTGGAATTTGTATATGTTCTACCGGCTTTGGAGACAGGTCACTGCAATGATCAGCAATTACATTAATAAATACACTCCTACATTTACCCTTCAAGGTTATACAACGCTTGCCGAGGTCTTTCCGTGAATGGGTGACCATCCATTACATACCGAGACACCTCCGTGCCTCGAAAAATACATTAAACCGTTGGTTCCGGCTGTCATTCGTAGATTTTTGACATTCGACACGGATAGCCAGAAGTCTGAAAGTCTGGCAACCAGTTCCCTTTCTACTGCACGGCATTTATCCTCAACTACTCACATCCAGTTGCAACCAGCCACCTGCGATGATCGTCCACAACCTAGCCTGAGGGCGTTCTGCCCTATGGTTGTCACTCATTACCTCGTCTATCGCAAGGCTCGTCGGTATATTTTCTGAAGTTATTCGTCTGCTTCACTTAAACAAGTTGTAGTATCCATCCATACCTCACAAACTGTAATTCTTGTGTACTCTCGTCCCAAACCCAGTGCCCATCCTCATACGCTCCTCCAAAAACTACTTCATCGTCATCATCTGCCATGTTTTAAAATGAGTTACAAATTAAAATTACTATGAAAATTAAAATAGATACAAGATATGCAAAGTGACACATTAACAAAATATTTTACAATGTCATTGTCATTAGGTTGTCATAGTCAGTCATTAATCTTATTTTTTTAATTTATTGATTTGTTTAAGATTTTTTTAACTCATTTAATTCAAAGAGAGAGTGGAGAGATTATTTGAAAATTAACTTAAATTTTATTTAGTCGCTTGAATTAAGGTAAGAATACAAATAAGGCTGTAGTTGTGTGGCTGAATCAAGAGCCTAATACAGACAGAAGTTCTTCTCGAAACAGTATTGTTAGTCCCGGTGCCTATGTTTGCTGAGTGAGCTGAGTTGATTATATCAGATTTTTTTTTTATATCTTACCTTATTATTTCGTAATATAAGCTCATGCTCTATATTCGAATAACGCAATTCAAGTTATTTACCATAACCACAGCAGTAACATTTCCTCAAAAATTTTAGGATTCATCGGCGCGCGACTTATGATCTTCCATATTTCAACTTCTTATTCATGATTATAATTCATGGACAGCTATAACTTGCAAATCGGAATCTCCATCCAGCGTGTTTGTAAGTTTGGCAGAATTTACGGCGTCACTAGTAAGTTTGCTCTCGGCTTCACTGAATATAAAGTTATGTTAATGTTACTAGTGCATCCAACTCCGGACCTTAAAACTTATAAAATACTCTAAGTTACGAGGGCGGGTCAATAAGTCCGTGACTTTTGGAATAAAACACAGATTTTTTGATAAAAAAATAATTTTATTTTTCAACGTAGTCTCCCTTGAGCTCTATACACTTTGTCCAACGCTTCTCCAATTTTTTTATCCCTTCCAAAAAAAATGATTTGTCGAGGTCCTCAAAATAGGCCTTTGTTTGCGAGATGACTTCATCATTGGAGTCAAATCTTTTTCCACCAAGCCATTTCTTCAGGTTTGGGAACAAGAAGTAGTCGCTCGGAGCCAAATCTGGAGAATAGGGCGGATGAGGGAGCAATTCATAGCCCAATTCATGGATTTTTGCCATGGCAACTGCACATGTGTGCACCCTTGCATTGTCTTGGTGGAAAAGAACTTTTTTCTTGGCCAAATGAGGTCGGTTTTTTTTCAAATCGTCATTGAATCGGTCCAATAAATTGGCATAATATTCCCCATTGATTGTTCTTCCCTTTTGAAGGTAGTCAATGTGGATTATCCCGCGTGCATCCCAAAAAACAGTCGCCATAACTTTATTGGCTGACAAACCCACCTTGGCCTTCTTCGGCGCCGATTCACCCTTAGAAACCCACTGTTTTGACTGTTGTTTGGTCTCTGGTGTGTTGTGATGGATCCATGTTTCGTCCACGGTTACAAAACGGCGCAAAAACTCCTCCATATTGCGATTAAACAACGCCAAACCTTCCTGTGAAGTTGTTACACGATTGCGTTTGTGGTCGACTGTGAGCAAACGCGGCACCCATCTTGCGGAAAGCTTTCTCATGCCCAAGTGATCATTCAAAATTGAAACCACTGAGCCATGCGAGATCCATACGGCTTCCACAATCTCTCGCACTTTCAATCTTCGGTCGGCCAACACCATATCGTGAATTTTTTCGATTGTTTCGGGTGTAGAGACCTCAACTGGGCGTCCAGGACGTTCGGCATCTTCAGTGCTTGTACGGCCACAACGAAATTCAGTAAACCACTTTTTTACCATTGAAATCGATGGTGCAGAGTCCCCAAAGTATTTATCAAGCTTAGCCTTGGTCTCGGTAATGGTTTTTTTTCGCAAGAAATAATGCTTAATAAGCACACGAAATTCACTTTTTTCCATTTTCTCCTCAAATTAGTGAGTAGTCTGATAAAAATAGCTGTCAAACACAAACTAACTGACGCAGCAAGTTTAAATTTTGACAGGAGTCAACTGACAGATGCCTGTTGACATGAGCAGTGTTGCTGTTTCAGTAAAGAGGTCAGAAATTCAAAAAGTCACGGACTTATTGACCCGCCCTCGTATCTTCAATTCGGGATAAAAGCTATTTTGTGTATGTTTTAAACGGAGCAAGCTCACGAGTGTGTATTAAGAGCTGCAAGCGCACCAGTATGTACACATGTAAATTTAAGCGGTACGGTCAATAGAGTTCGAATATCAGGCTAAACAAACAAAGCGACGGCCGAGTAAGACAGGGTTAAGCTTTGTGTGAGCGAACCTATTATTGTTAAACAGAAAAACAGCTCACTGAACCTAGGTACGGAAGCTGTGAGAAACTAAATAAGTGCATAGTGCTAGACTACTTATCGGCCCGTGCTCTTTTTCTTTACTTTGTAGAATGGACAATAAAATCACTTAGAACTTTTACCCGCATTTGAATAGAAACTTCGGAAAAACAGAGTGAATTCCGGACATGTAAAGTGTACCAAATATTTCCAAAAGTTGTGAGTGAATAACCTTAGTTGCCTTACATTTTTACTTGAATAAATAAATATAAAATTTTGAGCATGTATGCCACTTGTGTTAATTCATTGAATTGGCTGTCACACACGATCGCACATAAGGCTGCGATGCGCTGCTTTGATCGTGTGCGCTCTGCCATGTGATCAAATGAGTATCTACTTAGTTTAGCACACGGTTGGGGATTAGCGAGGTTACTAACAGGGAACCATTAAAACATTCAAAGTATACTCTGTACCTATGTATCGTTTACGCTCCACTTCCTTAAACGTTGAGTGTTTAGGCGAAACTGTAATCGAATACCCACAAAGTAACTTTCTCAATGATTAAAATGCTTGTACTTATAGAGATAATAGTTCAGTCTGTTAAGTGTGAGTGAATACAATAAAAAAACTGTTTGATATGCAACATCCACTTTGTAGTAGCCCAGCGGGCACCTGCGGCCCATTGAGTTTTACTGCTCGCCTCTCAAAGCTTTTAGAGGCCCGAAACAAAGTAATTAATATAAGCATAACTAAAGTTACCAAAATGTGAGGGCCGGCCACTGTAGTTAATTATTAGCCGACTCTCAAAATTATTTTAAAAGAAAACAATGGAAAATACTGTTGTATTCATAAGTCTCTAACTTTAAGGAAGAGGTGTAGGAAACTTTTCGTTAGTAAAAGGTCATCTAATTTCAGATGTCACACCTTAGAACTTAGGTTATTATCAAAGATATTCTAAACCGGTAGGTACCATACAGGTATCGCTCTCTCGTATCCAGGGTTCCCTTTTCAGTGTTTCAATGTGTATGGTTATTATACAATCAGCAATTACGATTACATTGCAGACAGATTTATTTATCCTCTGCCGTTCACATTTTCGGGTGATAGATATTACAATTTTTCATGTAAAACTCAAAGCAATGAAGTAATAAACCAGTAGTTTCAGTGTTCATATTCAGGTGGAATGTCGCTCCACTAACAGTTAGTGGAGCAAACAAAGCGAACGTGTAACTGGTAAAACCGAACATATTTCTAACTCAATGAACATTTTTTCCAATTTAATTTCGCTTGTTTCATTTCCACTGAAATTGAAACTCACCGTAGTTTCGTGCATTTATTATGACGTTAAAACAAACTTTGATGTAGTTTCTGAAACATTTTGTAACACAACATAATCAGCCGATGATGTTCCCACTGCTGGGACACACACAGGTCTCTCGGCGAGAGGAAATGGACCGTAATCCACCATGTGAGCCCAGTAACGGTTGGTAGATGTCACATATCTTCGAATTTTTGGTTCTAGGGCATGCCGGTTTCCTAAGGACGTTTTCTTTCACCATTTTGAGAGCAGTGGTGCCTATGTCTATGTAAAAGGCCAAAAGGGCCGAGCTGCTCCTCATTACTGAGAAATTCCTGATGAAATAACCCAATGGCCCACGCTAAGTTGTCGCGCTTGCGAAGATGAGTCCCTTTTATTTTTAAATCCTCATGGATATCCTCCGCCCTGGGGCGGACGGAGGGGTCACCTTGCACCGGAGGCTATTGGGGGACCTAAGCACTCTGCAACGCAGCTGGTGCTGGCCCACCTCTGCGGGCTCCATCTGGTCAAGCGGGGGGAGTTAGGTGTTTGACTCCCCCCGCGAAGTCTAAGAGGGGCGCGCTTGGAACATTACGCGCCACCACTTCGGGTCTTATATGATAGGGGGCGGCGGACGCTCCTGAGTCCGCCGTCCCTGGACCTGTTTCGGACCCTCCGGAAGAGGGCGTTATCGGTCCTCTGCCGACACCCGGTGCGCTTGCTACGGGCTGGGAGAGCACTCGAAATCTCCCTCTACCTTTCCGCTGCCTCCTTCTGCGACATGACATTTTCGCAAAAGGAGCTAATCGCGTCCCACGACGCTGGGCCCCGACCATAGAACAAAATCATAGCTGGCAGCGACAGGTCACTGCCCGCTTCCGAAAAGAGGGCACGGCGAGGCTCCTACCAAGCTGCACACTCTGCAAGCGTATGCCACGCCGTGTCCTCCCAACAGTGGACGCAGTGATGACACCGAGCGTCTGGCTGCCTGCCTATGCGATGCAGGAACTTTCCGAAGCAGCCGTGCCCCGAGAGCACATGCGTCGCCCTAAATGACAAAGAGCCGTGCCTCCTCACGAGCCAGTCGTCGAGCACTGGCAGAACCGCCTCGATGGTGACGAGGGCGGGAAGTTGAAACACTAGATCAACAAGACATGTTAGCAAACATGTTTTACCAATTTAAAAGTCGTTAAAATTTTCTTTTTATAAAATTATAAGGTGCAACATCTCAACAAGGAAACCTTATAGTTTCACCATATCCGTCTGTCTGTCTGTCCCCGGCTTAGTTCAGAAACTCTTAGTACTAGAAAGCTGTAATTTTGCATAGGTATACATACTAATCACGTCGACAAAGTTGTTGAAAATTTTTTTTACGTGTAAGGCTCCTTAGACATAAAAATGAGGACGATACATTTTTTCCTCGTCTATCCCATGGTGTGGGGTATCGTTGAATAGGCCGTACAAAAATATTACGGGGTGTAAACACCGTTGTGCTAATTTTTGTTAAAGTCACGTGCTCACCCCCCAGTCAGCTAAATGGTTGTTTTTGGATATGTGAAAAAATTCGTGGCAGTAGTATAATATATAAAGAAATTAAAAGGAAAACTATCACAGCTCAGTAGGCTTTACAGTTAACGAGTAATAGTTGACCAACTTACATTTGCAGTTGGAGAATTGTACTTAGTTAAAAAAATACTATGGTGAAATACATAGGTACCATATTTCACCATAGTATTTTTTCACCAAGTATAACTTACCCACAGAACACAACCTACCTACGTTCACACTTTAAAATCAACCACCGCCGCGCTGTTCCTTTTAAATTGTTATAGTACCTACCTTCAGCATTTTCCGCTGATGAACTAGATATTATTGCATCAGAATATCTAGATTAAAAGCCAGGCAAATTTAATAAAGAGCGAGTCGATTGCATTCGATGAAATCAAAAGCTACTCGGTGTTGATACAGGGATGTAGAAGGTATACCCATTCGTCGGGAAGCACGTTTCGAGCGGGTATAATCCTTCGCCGGGAGCGATGTTCAATCTACTCCACAGTCATAAACCGGTGTTCCACGGACGTAAACTGTGCTACGTGAGCTCGCAAAGCGGATGGGAAAGACATTGGATGCTAGTGTTGTGTACATCTGTTTTAAAAGTTTCCGATTTGAATTACGCTTGTATAGCACTATCTGATGCGGTACAGTTAATTCAGTTCAATTTTATACGGTAGCGTGCTCATTAGGTAACAAGCAAGTACCCCTAAAGAAGTTCTCATAAATTGATAGAAGGCATGGCTATAGGTGTCGATTGCCGAGACATCATATTATTATGCATCATCCCATGTTCGTCTGTAATGAAATTATTATAAACCTCGTAGAAGCATGGCCAGGGTTTTTATAATGCCAATAATCTGAATCATGATTACGCCATCTCCACTGGCGAGAAAATTGCGATGATAATCTCGCCGTGCCATCAAATTCAATAGAAACTCTATGAATCAATTTCCACACGGCAACATCACCGTGGCGATAATTAGAAGGCAAAGCATGACTATCGCCGCGATTTGAAAATGGCCCCTAGAATTCAATATCAAATGCGAATCTAATCTAAAAGCAAAGTAATCAAATGAAAAAAACACAGTCGATATTTAACAGACAGTCACAATTATACCTCTCTAGTAAAACATGTTTATGCTCTTAGTAGTAACTGAACTTTTCGATACTAAGTACCCTTTCGTCTCTTGAAGAACGACTTTATTAGATGCACCCCGTTGCTTCACGATACTTACACTCCGTGCTAAGTATAGTTTGAGCTAGAGCACGCTAAGCCTTCAGTCTGGTTGAGATAACAAACGCTTAAGAGAAATTCTGCAAAATCTTACAAGTAGCTCATTTGCACAATCAGTGCAGTGCGCGCCCGTTAATATTGCACATTAAGTTTTAGAAAAAAACTTTGGACTTGTAGAGCGTAGAAATATCTTGTTTTAACATGAAATATATCCCGTGACACTCGTTAATACTATAGCTTCCCATTAGTAAAATAATTTTCGGTATCGGTTCAGTAGTTCCAAAGATTACTCTCATACATACATACATAATCAGCCTATAATGTTCCCACTGCTGGGACACAGGCCTCCTCTCTGTGAGAGGAGGTGGGCCGTAATCCACCACGCGGGCCCAGTGCGGGTTGGTAGATGTCACATGTCTTCGAATTTCTGGTTCTAGGACGTGCCGGTTTCCTCGCGATGTTTTCCTTCACCGTTTTGAGAGCAGTGGTGATGAAATAATTTACACAAAGTAAAGCGCCTCTCTGGGTTCAAACCTACGATCTACAACTCGTAAGTCGCGGCCGTTACCACTGGGCCACCACTGCTCTCTTGATTACCCTCTACCAGAGATGAAATTCGCGCTATAGTAATACTATAATCTTTAGAGGTAGTATAGAAGAGTAGAAACTCTCACAAGCTTTCGATGTTGCATTCGGCATTTAGCACTGGAAAAAACAACAGAGAGAGATCAAGCTTCTCACCACAGGAGGAGCACATTCAGCAGAAGCCTTTTGTGAAAGGTAAGTAGTAGTACTTGACTAAACTTTTTGGAATCAGATGATTAGTAAATAATTTTTTTTTCAATATTTTAAATGAGATTTGACATTGACATCAGTTGCCTTCTTTATTATCGATGCGTGTTGCAATCTAGCAAAACTTGTACCAAAGTAATTTATTATCATAATTTGTGTTGTAGTTCATTTCTAAATTACAAATGGCTGATGACGAAGATGAAACGTTTGGAGGGCTATTTGAGGATGGACACTGGGTGTGGGATGAGCATACACAAGCATTGGTGTTTGTGAGGTAAATATATCCTTTAAATAAACTCACGCCACTCAACCGCACGCCAGTGGTACCTAATACTTACGGCGCGTTGTGTTCCACGCGCGCCTCAAAGAGATGTCAGCACAAGTGCTCCGCTAGGGCCGATGCCTGCTGGGATCACGGGAAAGTCCGAAACGGATAGCGTGGCCTCTGGCAACACACAGGCAACGGAAGGAACACGGGTGGGTTTTAGTCAGTAAGAGTCTGACACACCCTGCCGCTCCGCCTAGACCGGGAGAAGTTATTTGATAATTTCAATACCAAAAAATGATCGTGAATTCATGCAAGCCTATTACTTTTTGCCAGGTGCAAAAATTGCTCAAAAATTGTGCACAACGTGTGTCGTGAACAGAATACTAACAGTCTAGTGCATGCAACGTACTACCGATATAAAAAGTATTCTCTTTTTTGCCAGCAAGGTTAACTGAATCGAAGGCATTCTTTATGTCAACCTTCAGGATGACCTCTCCTTTGCCAAAATTTAGGTAGGTCGACAAGGCGTGTACGGCTGCCTCACAGCCCCCTTTGGGGCCATTTCCTAGCTGCAGGGGCTGACATTTTTCCGAAACCACCTCACCATAAATTTACAACAAATCTTGGCTGCCATACGATGGTAAGTAGTTCCCACGGCAATAGGACGAATACCGCCATCCCCCATCTTGCGCAGGGTGCATAGATTGGCTCCGTACGTCGATGACGGCCGTACGAGGCCGTCATCGACGTTGGACCTTGCCGGAGAGCATAAGGTTAATCAGAGCCGTAAGTTCCTTCAAGAGCAACCCACCAACTTACCTGGCGCCTAAACATATAGGGTCCTTAAGGTGCTGAGGACTCAGACCATCGAGGCAGTGGAGCCGCTCCGGAAGGAACAAACTGCTGTGACCAACACTCGGCCTGTAATGTGAGGGAATGATTTCCCGGATCAGGGGGGTCGGGAAAAGAAAGGCCAACCGCTGGGGCAGGGTGTTTGCTCTCCCGAGCTGCGAGTGTTTCTGGAGAATACGGTGCCACTACAGCACTACTAAAAAGAATCCTGGCTGCACTGCTTATGTCACCTTCCCCTTACTTAGATTCTACCAAATGGGATATATCTCTTGAAGAGGTAATTTTGAAACCAAATTATTGAGCCGAAATATTAGTTATTCTGTAAGGGAAGGTGAGCAGCTGTTCCCAAGCACTTTGCGAGTTCTCTAGGGCGGCAAGACGAACGCAACCTGCTAGGTGTTGTGCCACAAGAGGTCTAGCGCCGCGGGGAACTCGCTTCAAAACAGGTACAGAGTGTTTGAATTTTGAAAGGGTTTTCCAAAACGGTTGAACAGTGGATGTAGCTGGTACTGTAGGTTTTGAGACAGGGTCTGAGGTGAGTACAGTTTGTGGTCTGTGTACCTTTCCAATATGCACATTCAGACCCCCACTTACCGTTAAAGAAACGTGCCTGGGTACATAGCGGGCATCTCTCCAGGATGCTCAGCAATGTTGAAGGTTGACACGCACTACCACTATCAATTAATTACCATATCGCTGCGGCCACTATGCATTTATTTATATGGATTTTACTTATAACTATATTAACCTTTTAATAAAACAAAATAATAACAAACTAAATGAATAAGAAAAAAACCGGCCATGTGCGTGTTGGACCATGCACAATGAAGTAGATAGTACATCCGTAGTTGGGATGAATTTTATTCCAAAAACAAACTGAAATATTTAGTTGAAAAACAGATTTTCCCATACATCGATATAGGTACGCCACGGTCAATTCTCCAACTGCAAATTTAAGTTGATCGACTATTACTCGTTAACTTGTAAAGCCTACTTAACTGATAGTTTTCCTTTTAATTTCATTATATTATATGTACTACTGCCATGAATTTTTTGACATCTCCAAAACCTGGCACACTTGACTCAACAAAACAAAAATTAGCACTTTAAAGCTTAATATTACGCAAACGGATCCCTGAATCGAAAAATTATGTTTACAGACCCGCAATATTTTTGACGGCCTATCCAACAATACCCCACACCATGGGACAGACGAGAAAAAAAAATCATCTCCACAATACGTACAAGGGCGGTACCCTAAAAAGAAATATTTTTTAGCACTTTGTCGGCATGATTTATATGTATACCTATGCCAAATTACAGCATTCTAGTACTAAACGTCTCTGAGCTAAAGCGGGGGGGGGACAGACAGACAGACAGACTGACGGAAATGGCGAAACTATAAGGGTTTCTTGTTGACTACGGAACCTTAAAAACACTAAAACGGGGACAGACAGACAGACAGACTGACGGACATGGCGAAACTATAAGGGTTCCTTGTTGACTACGGAACTTTAAAAACACTAAAACTGAAACGTCCATGTGACACCGATGACAAACTCCGAGTGACAACCACGGGAGCTGTGACGGGAGCGACGCAGTCGCGCCGGCGGCCTAGGTTGCCGCTGCGCCGCCGATGCATTTTGGCGCAGCCACCTTCATCAAAATCTTTAAACAGCACTGCTGCTTTAAGGCCAAAAAAACATCAACGGTTCTTCTTTCACAAAGAAACTCTTCTACAAAAACTTCTACATCAGATGACACAGAAAGAGATGCGATGCGTACTCTTCACAGTATCTCCGACATTTCGAAATAACCAAATTAACTTTAAATTAATTTTGAGTTTCTCGACTTCTTTTTTTTTACTTGATTTTAATAAAGAAATCTCGATGTTTTGTTTTAATTCTGCATAACAGATTTAATTTTCACAAATATATACAATTCTTATATTTTCTACGACACTGCACGACGCGGCCTATTTTTTTTTTCTTTTAGTAAATCAATTTTGAATCCAATGAGTCCTTTTACGTGATTCGCGCACAAACAAACAAACAAACCGACAAACATAAAAATGTTACGTTCTGTTACCGTAAAACGGGGTGTATAGAGATTGCGGGGTGACTACAAAAAATACCAAGAAAGGTTTCAAGGTGAATATTTGACTATTTTTTGTTGAAAGATTTTGGTAGAATTTTAAATTATTACACATCAACATTTTGTCTTTGCGATGGCAACAATATTTAAGTGTCAAAATTGAAATTTATCCTTCGAAATTTACTTCAAAGTCTACCCTCTGTGAACGCGTTTAATTCAACAGCCGCAACTCTTGATTTTAAATTCTGCTGTTTAATGTGTTTCTCTTATTACGTGTTTATTAAATTATGCAAATTCAGTGAAGGTAAGTGAGAATCCGTTATTAAATTTCAACAATTTGTTAAAATCACAATCTGTGTAAGTTTATTGTATAAAAGAGGTTACCTAGTAACTGAGAGCTGTGGATTTATTGGTTTTTTTTTAAAGAGATCATTTTCATTTACTTACATACTTATATACCGTTGTAGGTATATGACATCACAACATGCCGCGTGTATACAAGCCCAATCCAACAAGGAAAAGGTATAAAAATATGACACTAAAATAATAAAACAAGCTGTGGAAGAGTAACTTCTCGAAATGGTAAATTAGAAGTTGCTAAAAAATATGGAATATACTATGGTATGCATTAAAACTCTGCCGATTCTCTTTTTTAGAATCTGATCAGTACTGGAAAAACTGCTGATGATAATAATATTATGGACAGTAAAATAAAAATACTATTTTTTTTTTAATAAAAACATACAGACTACCTAGTCTGTATTTTTTTTATTAAACCGACCGTCATTCACTGTCTCATTGGACCGCTACAGTCTTGTTTTTTTTATTCATAATAGGTATTATAAAAAACAAAAAACAAGACTGTAGCGGTACAAGATCTCATAAAATTACCAAAGACAAACAAAATAAGTAATTACTACAACAATGGTGACGAAATATTGAAGGTTCTAGAAGAGGATTATGTGATCTAGAAGATCCATGTTTGGTAATCTTTAAGAATTTTTATTATTTTTAAGTAGTAATGGTTCTGTATAAAGCTATAACGTAGGCTAAGGTTACCTGTGTTAACTTTGTTATGATGATTGATAAGTTCAGAAGTTTTATAATTGTTTATTTTTCGTCTAATGTGCGACTTTTAATTCTGAAAATTGTTTTTTCCTTTCATTTAAATAAAAGTTCAAACTGATAAGCATCTTGATTGATTTATTGAATAGAGATCATTAAAATTCCATGACAAGATTTCAATTTCATTTAGCATTTACGAACCAAAATAATTTTAACACACAACCTTCTTACATTTTTGCATGTTGGACAAAAGTGATTTCTGACAGCCCTAACAGTTTTTCCATTCACCCCGTTACCTGTTTCTATTGACCCCAGTCGTTGGGTGAATAGAAATGGTAAATATATTTACAAATTTTCTGGAAAACCTATGCTTATAGTTAAAAATTATTGTTCTCTTTCTAAATGGTACCGGACATGACATAAATACACCAGCGGTAAAAAAAAAACAAGTTACTGACCATAATTTGGACAAAGTTGAAAACCATTGCTATTTACCCTTGTTTAGGTACTTATTTCTCGCGTCTTCCAGTTCCTTTTTTTGCAAAAATATTGAATGTACAGACACGGAAAGATTACGATTTTATTATATGTAGATAAGACAAAATTGCGCAATATTGGCGCCGATTCCCTTGTTCACAAACTAAACGAAATTTAAGTTCAGTGCATCTTTTTCTTTCTATTTTATTAAGAAGAGGACAGAAGATAAATTTTAGTTTAGTCCTGTCAAATTAATCAGCGCCTGTCACTACTCCATACAAGTTTAGACGTGATTAAAAACTTGCCTACTAAATCTACGTCAAACGCTGATTAATTTGACAGGACTAAACTAAAATTGATCTTCTGTCCTTTTCATAATGAAATAGAAAGAAAAGGATGCACTGAACTTAAATTTAGTTTAGTTTGTGAACAAGGGAATCGGCACCATTGTTGCCTTCAACATTTGAATATTATGAAAAAAATGTTGCGCAACTGTTGCTCAGTTTTGTTTCCAATGAATACGGTGTATAGAAGAGTAAAAAATAAGTATTCCACTAGATCGAAAGTAAAGATCGCCACATGAGAACAACACAACCCCTTAGACACACGTAATATATTTTTGTTTACTCCAGTGTATTGTTAAAATCCTACAAAACCAACCCAGATTTGAAGTTGGAAGTGGATACGAACATAAATACCTCACATTTACGCAAGATTCAAAAGCGATTTTACGACGACGACGACGACGAGCGACTGTACCTATTGTATATAATTGCAGGCAGATTATCATTTATTTAACAATATTTTTCAGTGATTTGCCTCCGATGAAAGTAGAAGCTATTCAAATAATATCCAGAGCACCGTCTGCTGCTGTCGAGTTTAGAGACGACATTGACTTAATTGAACAGGTGAGAACAAAACTTTCCCTTACGTTTACTAATATAAACAATCAGATTCACTTTCCTGACCCTCATCATTCACCTGGCCTTATCCCAATTTATTTGAGATCGCTGCAACATGTTTTTCTTCCATACTTCTCTATTAGCCGTCATCTCACTAGTCATCCCCTTTCTAGCCATATCATCTATCTATCTACCTTCCCTGACAACATTTTCCTCATTCCACCAAGACAACCGATTTCCACACAACTTTTCAGTTGCCAGTGCCACTTTCAGACTTCCTCTGTACTCATTTCTTGCTCTATCCATTCGCGTAACACCACACACCAGCATTCTCATCTCAGCTGCATGCAATTGCCTTTCATTCATCTCTTTTGTGGCCAAAAATTCCGATATATACAAGACAGCTGGTATAACCATTGTTTTTATAAATCTTCCCCTTAAGTTTAAGGGGAATGCGGGAGTCCCAGATTGTTCCCGTGACCTGCTGCCATTTCATCCATCCAGTGTTAATACTATGCGCAACAATCCGATCTACTTCGCCATCGCTTTGCACGAGTGAACCGAGACATCGAAAGTCGGAGCAGACCGGGAGAAGCGCACCATCGAGCGCCAAGCACCAAACCGATATTTACTTGTACATCTTTGAGCATAGCGTAAAGTATCAGCTTACAGTGTTTACACTGCTGGGACACGGACATAACTCCTCTGGGTGAAAGGGAGTGGGTTCTGATGCACCACACGGGTGCAGTGTTTTTTGATTCTAGGACATGCCGATGATTTCCTTCACCGTTTTGAGGGCAGTGGTGATGAAATAATTTATACAAAGTAAAGCGTCTGTCTGGGTTCGAACTTCGACCTACAGTACGTCAGCGGCCGTTACCATTGGCCCACCGCTGCTCTATTGCACCATACCATTTATTCGCTTTGTTCATTAGCTTTTCAAAATAAACCTTCCGTCTTTCTTTTATTTTGTCATCTTTGGACAGAACCTTACTAGTGTAGACCGGTACAGCTCCTTCTCGCCTCTAGGGCTGTCCAGTGAGTCATACAACTACTCCTGCGCCTTAGCCCTGGAAACTGCTATCACCTTTTTCGCCTCTCTTCCATTCTTTATACATCCTCTTCTTATTTTCTTCCAAACTATCATTCCGTTTTCTACACCCTACCATTCTTTAAACGCAATTTTATTTTCTTTAATTGGTCAAGGACAGCTAATGAGACACAATTGATTTTCTATTGTTTGACTCCAAATCGGTGTCGCACGGGGCTTAACGGGTTAAAAGCATCTTTACACGTCTTCATTCTACCACCATGTATCCTTTTCTATTGTACCTTTATCTTTAGATTCTCCAAACACATCTTCTCCTTATACAATTTGCCATCTCTTTCCAACATTCATTCACAGATTTACCTTCCATATGCTTCATTTCAATAATTTCATCTACTACTTCACTTCTAAACATTCCTCTTTTTCTATCATACGCCATCTAGTTTTGGATGTGGCCGATCATTGTTCCTACAGTGATTTTATCTCCATTATTACAAGCCTATGTTGTGAGACCAGGTCTTTGCCTGGCAGCACTTAACAGTTTTTGAACTATAAAGACTGTTCTGTCTTATCAGAAAGAAATCAATTTGTGTCGCGTGGCGGCTACTTTCGTAAGTAATTAGATGCTCGTTTTTCTTTTCAAACAACGTATTTGTTATTGCCAGGTCTGCAGCAGTGCCTCGCCAACAGTGTTACGGTCTCTGTATATCCACCATGCACTCTCTGATAACCATCATTCTGTGTTCCTACACATCCATCATCACACGATCGAAGTTGTCCCAAAACTTCTCACTTTACACTATCCTCACATCCTGACTGGGGTGCATACAGACTAACTATATTTAATACTAAAACCTCCGCAATCACTTTAACAGATATCACTCTATCACACACTCTTTTAACATCCACCACACATTCTTTCAACTCACTATCCAAAACTCTACCCACACCATTTCACTTGCCCATCGCTTCCACAGTAATAAAACTTATATCCTTCTCCTATCTCTAGCCTTCGCACCTCCACTTCGTCTCTTGCAGACACGCTATGTTCAGTCGTCGCCTTTTTAATACATCTGCTAGTTCCCTTCCTTTTCCCGGCTTCGAACCTACATTCCAGCTCACAGTTGCGTCATACGTCGCACCCACCCGTTCTCATGCGACAACCATTGGCCTTTTCCACCAAGAACCGGGTGCTGCACCTGCATGTCGCCTTTGGGGTACACGCCCTAGCCCGTTCGCGCATCATATCGTTTTCACTCGTCATGTTGTTTAAGGTTTTGGCACAGTTTTACGGTCGGCCGCCAGCCTGACACCGACCCTCCTTGGGAATGCTTTTGTTGTTGGTTTATCCGCCACTGTGCGGGTGGCCCAAGGTGCTAAATTGGTATGACTAGGTCTTAAGTTCCCTTTGCCGCTTCCTACGACACCCACGAGATGAGATGGGGTAGCCCAATCTTAATCTGAGACCACATGGACTAATCTGGGACCACATGGCCCTGTGTCACTTTCTAAATCTTATACTTAGTTATTTATCTTCACAGTTTCGATATAAGCGACGCTATCAGAGGAAAACGAAATTGGGACAAGTAGATTTGGTTACCTTACAGGTATGTAGAGAAACTAGAAGAAGGTTCGAATATTTTTATTTGGAAGCTGGCATGGCATAGTCAAGACACTATCGCCATTGTGATTTTGTGAAAGTGTGACATTAACGTGATATTCGGAAGTCAACATCAATGTATGAGAACTTTACCTGCAAATATCTCGGCAACGTGACACTTTTTTGTTTGTGTATAAGTAACCACTATCCATATATTCCAGTCCGAAAGTGCACCATGCACCTTTAAAAAAACAAAATGGCAACGGGTGACTATGCCACTAAGTGCGTTTGTCCACCGCAGCCATCACCGGGAAGTCACGTTCGGTTCGAATAATCTCGATTCTCGGTAGCATCCCGGTTACGGCTGCGGTGGACAAACTCCCTGTTGTTGATTTTTTCAATATTCACAGATTTTTTAAATATAATTAACTTTTAGGATGTTAAAGATTTAGCAATTTATACTGCACCCATCGGCATACTGAGTCCAATGCTAATTGATATGCTACACCTACCAACCACAGAAAGATTTCTTAGAGCACTCATATTTTGCTGTGCTTACTACTTACAGGTAATGTTATTTTTAATATAATTTCACGCCTGAATTCAAAAGGTGTACCTACCCATATTGCGCCTGTTGAGTCCCATTAAAATAATATAGGTAACTTACTTAAGTGTGCCTATTGCATCAACCGGGCACAAATTTAGACTCCACTGCATGCAAAACCGTGCATATTTTTCAGGCAAAAACACATAAAAGAAAAACAACGTCAGACCACGCACAATGAAGGTTTTCGTAGTTGGGATAAATTTATCCCAAATACAAACTTAACATTGTTCTCCCATACATCGATATACCAACTGCAGATGTAAGTTGGTCGACTATTAGGTACTCGTTAACTTGTACAGCTTACTTTTAACTTCGTTATATAAACTACTACCATGATTTTTTTTACATATCCAAAAACAACCGTTCAGCTGGCGGGGGGGGGACACGACTCGTAACAAAAATTTGCAATTTAAAGCTTAATATTACCCAAACGGATCCCTGAATCGAAAAATGTTTGTCATAGACCCGCAATATGTTTGAACGGCCTACCCAACCATATCTCACACCATGGGATAGACGATAAAACATAACCTCACGTTTACGTGCAAAGGTAAGGTACCAGGTGAGGTACCATACAAAAAAAATAGTTCAAGTTTTATTTTACCACTTTGTCGCCATGATTAACATGTATACCAATGCCTAAGCCGAGCATGCAGTGCATGAGCTAAGTCCAATTTATAATTGGTTCAGTAGGTAGATCCAGAGATCGTTGTTCACATAAATCGACAAAATGTATGGAACAGCTGCTTCTTTTTTTTGCGATATCTGGTTTGGTCCCATAGTCAATCAATCAAAATCAAAATATTTTATTTCACATTAACCTACATGGGCACTTATGAAATGTCAAAAGCTAGGTGGACGGTTCCAATTGGTCGTTTCCTATGCAGAAGAGCCGGCAAGAAAGTCCACGGTTACTCTTTTAAAAATAATTGACATTTACAATGTTTTCAAATGACAGTGTTAATGGGTCTGGGATGTCCGTAAAGACTGTGGTGCCACATTTCGTATCCAGATGAAATTAAATACTTATTTAGTAGTAAGTTTAAAAATGTTGTAGGTTCGATCCTGGATTTTGTAGTATAATACTTTACTTTATTAGCAATAGCTTCTGCACAAAGAATGCAGGCACTAAGTTTAATCAAATTAAAAAATATCAGAAAAGTTATATGAATATAAAGGTCTATCTAAATGTTAGGATTGAGTAGCCACATCAGAACTAGGGACATCATGGATGAATAAAATCAAATCATAATTTGGTATGATTTAGCAGCATTTGAGAGTAGTTAGTAGACAAAATCTGAGCTCGGTTGTGTTAAAATTAAAAAAGTTAACATACATTATAATTATGTGGCTCCTCAGACCATACACATACGACTCGTAATTTTTCAAAGAAGCAGTAGTTCAATGAATGCGCAATTTCTTCATCATTTAGTAGTAAGTATATTAGATTTGTAGGAAAAGAGTCAGTAATAAAAAATGAGTGACTTAGGAGATAGAGCACATTTAATGTGTTTCCTCAATTGAGATGCTTCGGTAAATAGATTTGCCTCTAATCTACTAATACTTGTTGCGAAAATTGTAACAAAGAACACCTAATTTTTTGTATACATTTCTACTAAATGTACCGTATAATCCTGCCATAAAAAAGTACATATCTAGGAAGTTATTAGCTATTCTTTAATTTCCTATGAAATTGTTTTGAAGGGTGTCCATGAATACCTTACTCGTATTTAAATAGAAAATCTTAGTTTCATGGCTTATTGAAACTGCAAATTTAGTTTAATCTTATTATTTGGGGGTAACTGCAAATTAATGCCGTTACTATACCTACCCTCAATAATATTTATTTAGTAACCTGACATTCATTAGCGATGAAGTTCACTTGTTTGCGCACATATTGACGTAAAAATAAATTTAATAGATAATAACTTAGTTCTAACTTAACTACATTGTTATTAATCACGTCATAACTGTTGACTTGTGGGGATACTACTTGCTACTGTAATAGTGCATAATAAGTGTTATGTCACTATTACAGTAGCAGTAGTATTAAATATTTACATTGTAAACAGGAAATCAAACTGAAGTATTAACTTCAGTATGGTTTCCTGTTTACAATGTAAATATTTAACATTATTAGTTAACTTTATAAAGAATAGTATATATATGTTAGTAATATTGTTGTTTCAAAACTATTATGCCGAAAGTCGCAAATCGAATGTAGATCTTGTAGATCAAAAACAAGTTTTTACCAAATATGCTGAGATGCCACAAAATCCCAACATTAAAAGTAGTGACCGAATTTTCTTAACTACTCTAAAGAGCTTGATTTTAAATTGTCCCCATTAATTAGCCTTGTTTATATCATTGAAACGTAACGAAGTTGGACTTACCCAGTTTGACCGTTTGTCCCAGGTCCCACACACAACATGGTCACCCCTAATAGCGAATTCTTAATGAATATCGAAAAGTAATTTTTTTTTGAGATACCGAATACTCGTATATACAATGTTGATTTGTACATATGTATTTAGTAGACATTTATACTAAATGTTAGTGTCCCTGGTTTTTGATTCCGTTGAGATCACATGTAGATACACTCAATTATTTATTATGCAGAACATCAGGACTGCGCGGTCCATGGCCCTTTACGGGGCTCCTGTGTGGACGCGTTCCCTGGCGCTGTGGCCAGCCCGCTGGTTGAGCGCGGCTCAAAGAGTAAAGGCCATCCGGCTGGTCCGGGGATACCGCACGGTCTCCTGTGAGGCAGCGAGCCTCCTTGCCGGATTGCCGCCATGGGATCTGGAGGCAAAAGTCCTCACGCACGTATGGGAGTGGCGCGAGGACACGAAACGCCGGGGCGTAACTCCGCTGTCGCGAGAAATCGCGGCAGTGGACGGAGCTCCGGCGGGATCTCATGGCGACATGGACAGTACGGCTGTCGCAACCCAGTGCTGGGCACGCCACAATTGCGGCTATAAGTCCCCTCTTTGAGAAGTGGCTAGAGAGGCGCCACGGCGTCCTCACCTTCCACCTGACGCAGGTCCTCACCGGACACGGCAGCTCCAGGAGGTTCCTGTGTCGGATAAGGCGGAAGGAAACGCCCGGCTGTCACCACTGTGTGGATCGCCCGGAGGATACTGTGGAGCATACGGTGGAGGTCTGCCCGGCTTGGGTAGAGTACCGCCGTGTCCTCGTGGAGGCGATCGGTGGCAGAGATCTCTCGCCTCCGGCCCTGGTTCAGGCCATGGTACGGAGCGAGAGGGCATGGGCAGCCGTCACCTTCTTCTGCAAAGCAGTAATGCTCGCGAAGGAGCAGGCGGGACGGTTAAGGGGCAAGGCAAATTTCGCGCCCTCTCGCCACTAGCCACCGCAGGAGACGCCCTGGGCGTCGGGAATCCCGGGTGGATTTCCGGCCACCGTAGGCGTGGGCTTCCGGACGGTGAGCAATGGGTAGCTCACCGTCCGGTAAGGACCAGGCCCGGGTCGACAGCGCGTTGTATTCCACGCGCGCCTCAAAGAGATGTCGTCAGCACAAGTGTAGGGGTCCACTAGGGCTGATGCCTACCGGGGTTGCGGGAAGGTACCAAAGGGTTACGAGGCCCCTGGCAACACAGGCAACGTAAGGAATACGGGTGGGTTTTAATCAGAAAGAGTCTGACACACCCTCCCGCTCCGCCCAGAGCGGGAAAAGTTCCCAACCAAAAAAAAAAAAGAACGTCAGGACTGAGGAGCCAAATAAAATGCGTTAATTTACTAAATTCACTCAGTTTTACTACTTTTTCTGTATGCTACAAATTCGAACACACTTACTACTGAGTGGAATTTAAATTGACCAATTGCTTTCATGGACATTCACGCTCTTATGTATAGATTGAGGAGCCACATTAAAAGTATTGTATATTCTTGAATATCAACAGTACTGGACTCTTAGTAGGCACTATACACAATTACTACTAAATGATACAAAATTTTCAAAAGTATTCATTAAATACTTTCCGTGTTCCAGGTGGCTCCTCAAATCAGACGTTTGGATTTAGGAACCACATTTACATTGTTATAACTTTGGATATATTTTACTAAAAATTTCAGAATTTGGCCTACAAAAAAAAATATCTGCTTTCCTACAAAATAAGGGGGTGAGTTTCCTTTTAAAACCAGGTACTTAAAAAAATGGTCTACAAGTCTATTAAACCTACAACGTTCTCACATTCACAAAATATAAAAGAATGTAAAATAATAATAAAATAATAGAAATCCAAACGTCCTATTAAAACCAAATGATATGTTTGCCATTACAACTGTAACAAGTATGAATTAATATCCTGTCCACGAAAGCAACCAATAAATAGTTTCAATCAATTATAGGTATATATTATCAAAAAATTAAAATATTATGTCACGGAAGTAGATATGTATAAAAAAAATAAACATCGTAATTTGGGAGCAGTTAATAGACATTTACATAGAGCCGTTTATGAGGTAGGTACCAGGGAAGCCACATGTAGAAAGAATTATTTCCAAACTTCCTTGTCTTCAACGTGGTCTTTATACTTATAATATGCGTTTTTTATAAGGACACGTGTGATGTGGGTTTGAACTAGTTTTGAATAGTAAAATCCTAGTAAGTCCCTTTAAGGTGTACATAATAAAGAGTAGATATTCTATTCTAAAAGTTGTTCATAATGATGAGTACCTACAATGACCCCTTTTCAGGTTTGGGATCAATAAAAACTAAGCTTGTAGGTAGGCATATAATTAATATAATTATGTCTCATTGGAAATAAGTTCAAAACCAGTGTTACTTTTTAGGTAGCAGATGAAATGGCCTTTCGCCTGCTAGAACGCCAAACAAAAATAAGAACCAATAATTGCGAAATTTTGGAAAACGAGTTCAGAAGAAACTTGTCTGATCTGAGAGTTTTAGTAGCTAAGGAATACAGTGTATTGCTTATTGGTAAGTTTAAAGACTCGTGCAGACTGGCGCGACTTGTTGCGCGACGCGATACTGCAATATTATATCCGTAGAACAATTTCTATGAAAACGCGCGCGACACTACACACAGGAGCGACTTGTCGCGCCGCGACACAAAAATAACGCGTCACGTGACTCGATATTATGGCATCGCGTCAGCGACGCGTGATCGTGGCGATATCGCTAAAGCTTCTAAACAACTTCACATTTCAGTGACTAAAGATTTTCATACCTTAATTTTTTAGTATAGGTGGCGGGGATCTGAAAAAATTTCATCATATGGGTTCAAATAAAAAACGACGGTCTTTATCGGATAAGGATGCACGATTATTTGAAACGTTCATGCATGTGTCCGTCCGAATTGTTTACTTGGCTCTGGGACGAAAAAACTATCGTCAAATTGGTAGGTAACCGTTACCTTATTTAAAAAAAAACATTTCTTTTTATTGTTTCTATATTTTAAAACTCCTTTAATTCAGAATTGGAATGCCATCGTGTGTTTAAGACGGATAAATTTAACACAGTGGAGCACACGTATAAAACAGGATACTTGGCGAAAATGTCGCCAGAGGAGCGAAAAGTGTTACTGGGCACTTGCCTGCTTTACGAGAAAAAGATCAACACTTGCTCCCCGCTTATGAACGAGGTGTTCTGTCATCGGCCGATAGATTTTCGTATGATGGGATTAGGAGTTGTCAAGTATGAACAGTAAGGAAAATAAGTTCATTCCATATTAATACCTAGTACAAAAATTTAGTCATTATTTTAATTTCCTACTAACATTATAGATACAGTTGCGGTACCTGCTTACCACCGTAAGGTTTATAATTGCATGCAGACATCTATTAGTAGAGGATCCTACCTAGAAACGACCATCTGTTTAATGGATGAAAAGTATTTTATATCAAATTTAGTATGTAAAAAATATATATCGCGAGGGTTGGCTACAAAATGCATGGCTAAACTATGACATAAAAGATAGCTTGATCTCTGCGACATATGTTAAACTGACATTCCTAAGAATGTCAGGATATAAAAATTTGTCGATAGAAATTATCGTCGTATCTTACTATTATCGATGCTAATGTAATATATAATTGGGTTTAATTTAATTAAAACGTTACTAAATTAAACGAATATTTTAATATAAAATGCATTTATTCTCTAAAAGGAGTACATCCCAAATCCATATCTGAATCAGTTTCTGAATCGCTAGAACAATCTTGTAAAATTATAAACTCTTGTTCGCAAATATTATTAAATCAGGTCACGTCCCGCACCCAATCTTTCTTCCATTAGTTTTCTGCATTTGGTTACCACCTTCTTCCAGTCTTCTGCAGTCCAGTCTTCTGCAGTCTGTTCTGCAATTTTTAATACTGCAACATTTTATTTGTCGTGAAAGGTGGTGTTTTGTTGTGTCTGACAGCGTAACCTTAAAAGAAAACATATTTTTGCTAAGATTAATTATACAGTAGTTTTTACTTCTAACTGAAATTCAAGCAAATAAACCTTTGACTTGGTCCCAGATAAGCTCGATAGGATTATACTGGCAGTGGTACGGGGGTCCTGCCGGGGTCGCGAAGGTATTTATGGGTCACCGAGGCCCCGCAACACAGGCGACAGGACGGAATACGGGTGGGTTTTAGTCAGTAAGAGTCTGACACACCCTCCCGCTCCACCCAGAGCGGGAGAAGTTATTTGATGATTTCCAATCCATAAAAAAAAAAAAGTGTGGTACGGGGGTAGTCTGATGACGGTATGACCCTTTTCGCGGGCATTCTCTAAGACAGGTATGGGCAACCTTTGACATGTTGAGGGCCAAACTTTAGTTTAAAAGTAGGTAAGTACTTAGTGCATTTTTAAGTAGTGATCATATGTTTTGAGATAGATGTTAGACATGAAATAATACGACAATGTTATTATAGTACAATTTACTAAAATAACAAAATGTAATTTAAAAAAAATGGTACATTATAATTAAATCGTTAAATTTGCAATTGTTACAAACTACGAAAGTTAATTACACCGAAATCAATGAGACACTTGAGCTTGAATTTGGGAAACTAATCCATCGATATTTGGATTAATTCGACTGATACAAAGACGTAAAGAATTTTCCAAATTATCGTCAGTCAGTCTTGTGCGATGTGTTGATTTATTAACTTTCATCAATGAAAAGAACTGTTCGCATTTATATTTATAAGTACTGCCAAACGCACAAATCAATCTTCTTGCAAATTTTCTAAGCTGCGGAAAATTTTCTTCTAGGTATTTTTTGTAGAAATCGCACAACTCTACGTCTTCAAATTTGGATTTTAGGAGTGAGTTTTCTTGAATCTCGATCAACTCCATTTGTAAGTGTATTGGAGCATTTTGTACATTACATTTTGTAGGAGTAGCAAATAAACTGAAAACAGTCTTCCATGTTTTTGAAGTCGCTAAATCTGTTTGAAAATTGTTCCGACAGTAACTTGAGTTCTTCAGCATAATGAGCATAAGCAATATTTTCATACGCAGAGAGCGTGTTGAAATGGTAACTATTACCAGACAGCATCTGTGACTCCCATACGGTCAGTCAATGTTGTTTTTATATCATTAGCCATCATTTCTATACGTCGAACAACAGTTCGTCTTGACAAACTAATTTTTTCAAATTCATTTTTATTTTCGGGACACAAAATACTGCAAACTTCTAACATACTCGTACACTCCTTGATAAGTTCTCCTTCGGCAAATGGTTTTAATGCCTTTGCCAATTTTGAGCTAACTATAAAACTAGCTTTCACAACATTATCAAGTTGTGTTCTTTGTTTATGAAACATTTGTTGCTGTTTTTCCAAATTTGCGGTAAGCTTCTGGATTTTATCTGTTCTTAATTGTCCTGTCAGTGAGTGCAGCGTAGCATGCTTAGTTGAGTAATGCCTCTTTATATTGAATTCTTTCATTACTGAAATGGATACACAGCAAACAAATAGGCTTACCATTGTGCAAGATAAAAAAGAATTCTTCAGTCCATTTTTCTTGAAACTGGCGACCCTCTGTATCTACTTTTCGTTTATTTCCACCAGACATCATTTTTGTTTACTTTTCGTTCAATAAACTTAATAACAAACTATAGTTAGTAACCACTCAAGATGCACACAAAGTCACAAAGCATGTTGACGGCTCGAGCAGTTCGCTAGAATATCGCTTGTCCAAGTTATCACCTCGGTAGCTCATATAGAACTGAACTAACGTTCGGGCCATCCACCCACTTATACAGGCAAAATGAAGGAATAATCTGGAATAAACTAGTTTAGAATAATTGAGAAGCAATAAATCTTTTGATGTGTCGCCCGTGAGGCGGCAAACATCTAAGGGTTTGATGTTTGGCGCCTCACTGTCACTCCCGTGAGTATAAGTACCTAATGTAATATTTTTTAAATTGGGTTTTTTCAAAATGTCTCGCAGGCCAGATAATATCTTACAGCGGGCCGGATCCGGCCCGCGGGCTGGTTGTTGCCCATATATGCTCTAAGACATACGTTGGAGTACTAGGTTTGTGCAGACCAACGAGTCTTAATAGTTAATTTTTGAGCATATTTTCATTGGCCTCTATTTCTTCTTCTTGAAGCCATGCAATAATTTCTAATTTTCTGTTTGCCGAAGTTGGCGGTTTGTGCTTTTGGACCGAGTGATATGGGGCGTTATCCATAATAATGCAATGTGGCTCCTTTAAATTATCTAATAATTATAAAAACCAATCCTTATTTTTTTCAAAATTCATTTCCTCGTGGTATTCAGTTGTTTTAGTTGATTTGAATTGCCACTAGGCAATTAGGCACAAAACCAGATGACGTCCCAGCGTGAGTGATGATTAATCTTTGACATTTGCCTTCGGGTACTTTGGTGGTTGATTGTGCAGTATCATTGGTCCAAAATTTGGATACGGTAATAAGAAATAGTAATAGTAATTTATTTTCAAACTTCGGTACACGTTACATCAATGAGGTCTATTTTTTATATTTTATTTTAATTATTGTAAAGATTTAGTGTAAATTGTATTGAATTTAGTCTAAGCCTTCTCATGCTGACCCATGTAACAGGAGAAACCTCGACCCCTGTCATACAGGAGGGGGTTGACCCCCTGAACTAGGACATCCTGTATGACATACAAAAATCCTTTACAATAATTAAAATAAAATATAAAAAATATGACAATAATTAGAGAAAAAAAGACAAAATACAAAGAAAAATAAAATAAAATTACAAAACTAACAAAAAATTATGAAAAAAAAAATCTAAAACATATTCAGTTTTTAGATAATTATATTTATTTACATAACCAAATTACAAGATGATTATTAACATTAACTAAATTAAATTAAAACTAAGTTAAGCTTAAAAAAGGCCCTCGGGGCATTGTACCGAGGATGCTGGCGGCATTTCCTCGCTGAATTGATGCGTTGCGCGAGAAAGCCGCCAGCTTATGCGCACTGGGACCCCATGGACCGAGGGTCTCGACGCCAAAGGGCACAAAGTTGTACTCTCTGCCAAGGCCTCCATATTTAATAACTTTCAGATTTTCGGCATTTTCTGCCGCTGCACCCGCTTTAGAAGTAGTCCGTTGGAGGTGGGACGGTGCCAGTGTGTCTACACAGGTAGCGTCCCACACAAGCATCCGTCCCAAACTCCACGGGACCAAAGACACACCATCAGGTCTTTTGCCATCATCTCTGACAATGCCAGTCGGCTCAAGAAGAGCAGGCACATTGATGCTGGCAAGAGACCGGCGGATCATGTCATTAAGCGTTGCATGTCTTGAAAAGCGGCCTGCACTTTTTTGACAACAAAGTCCGTGGTGACCCAGTCGGTCCACGTCCGTGCCACAAGGGCATGTGTGTGGAGTGCATACCGTGACCCCAAGCCGCAGACCAGTCGCCAGACGAAGCGAGGTCGGATCCAGGAAGGTACCGGTATATGGAGAAGGATGGGCATGTAGCCAATGACCGGCCTCTCTGGTTCCGACCGCCAAAAGTCTTGCGCGATCCGGACCTGAACTGCGACTCAGAATCGATTTGTATGTTAAATCGCAATAAATATCGTCCCAGCTCCTCTGAGATTTTAGGTTGTCTGGAAATTCTTTACCCGGGCAAGCAATTTGAAAAGCATTCTTGGCATCCTCCAAGCCCGCAGTCTCATAGTTTGTGGGCAAAGCCCTTAGGACATTACCTATGAGACGTGACGTGCTATGGGTGGACGACAAAAAGGCTGGGGAAGCAACACTCGAAATTTTGCGGATTCCTAAACCGCCAAAGCGAATAGGGAGGGATGCTTGTAACCAAGATGGTTCATTGAGCTGAATATTTAAAATCGTTTCTAAACTAGTTTTGACTAAATCGTCTATTGGTGAAAGCAAATTTGGATGTTTCCAAAAAGGGCTACAGCGAAGCACATAAGTAAATTTAGGGACAAAAAGGCAAAACTTTAGAATTATAAGAGCATAATGAGGACTGATTTCGAGTAAACAATTTGCGTGACTTTGGAATTTAGAAATAGTGTTAGTAATATAATCAGGAAAAGATTCTTCAAAGATGGGAGAACCCAGGAGGCAAAGTGACTTTCTGTCTACTATTTTGATATTCGGTGCCAGAAAATTTAATTTGGATTTTAAATTATCCAAACCGTAAGAAGTTTTTTGAATGAAGAGTTCACATTTGCTAAAATTTTATTCTAAACCAATATTTTCGAAATTTGTTTTAATATCTGATAAGTCAGATAGCACAGTGTCCACATCGCCTCCCAGGGTTCCGTCATCCAAATACCAAACGTAAAATTTTGATTTTAAATTTTGAATAATCGGATTTATAGCCAAGCTAAAAATTACTGGCCCGAGGGGATCGCCCTGCTGACAGCCGACCTCCGAAGAAAGTTCATGGGAACGGTAAATTAATTTTGAAGGTTCTGCGTAGCAGGTAAGCAGGTATTGATAGAGTTCCGGAATTTTGTTCTTAACTTCTGTCAGCATGGCATCCCTGTTTACTGAATTGAAAGCATTTTTGACGTCAATTTTGACTACAATTTCGCAATCATCATACGAAAGGTAGGTTCTTAAGGCATGGACGGCTGCCTCACACCCACCTTTCGTGCCAAATCCTAATTGTATAGGTTCGAAAACAGACTGTAATTTAGATTTGATATGTCTCACCGCAATTTTGGATGCCAAACGTCTTAAAGTTGACCCCACAGCAATGGGTCTCACCCCTCCGTCCTTTTTAGTTAGGGCGATCAAATTAGCACCAAATAAAAGTGAGGCAATATCAGCGTTGATTTTGCCTTAAAACATAAAATTTATTAATTTTGTAATAGAGCAACTAAGCTGCACACCTGCATCACCCACAGAATAAGAAGTTAAATCTTTTAAATGTTGGGGTGAGATTCCGTCCAGGCCGGCCGGTGAACCGGTTTTAACTCTTTATAAGGCACAGAAAACTGCTAAGGGTATGGAAATAAAAAATTGATAAATATGATAACTAGGACCTCTTTATTAAGAATATGAGTTTTTTTTTTTGTTTTTTTTAAACATGGTGTCCATTATTTGGCCAGAGCCTTACTAGGGCTTATGAAATTCGGCAAAGCATGGAACCACACACAAGGTTATTGCTAACAAACTGTCAAATCACAGAGTACAAAAACTGAATTTGACTGACGTTTCATTCAGCCGCAAAAATTTAAAAAGTATGGTGTCCAAAATATGGACAGAGCCTTATAAAGGGTTAAAAGAAATTATTGCGTCAATAACGTCTTTGCCTTCGATTTCGAGGCAGGCCTGGTCTGCTGTAGGAGAGTCGAAAAAATACGGGATCACGGGAGCCGGGGGATGTTTCGAATGCAAAGCCGAAAGGGTATCAGGAGTATCAGGCGACAACACGTCGTTAGTAAAAAGAAGACGTGCGGCGCCTTTGAGATCCCCGTCGGCAATTTTGCCTTCAATTAATTTAATTCTAGATAATGTTCCCCTCTTGGGAGAATCAAAAGGTGAAGATGTTTTTGTTAAACAGTTATTTTTGATTTTTTGGGTTAGAGAAATAGTAGCCTCATCTTTTTTGACATGCAAAGTGGTATACGAAAAAAGGAAGAGATTATGCCAGTCTACAATTTGGTTGCTCTCCACACATTTTTTAATCAAGCCTGAAAGGTGGTTTGCGACGGAGATCCTGGCGCCGCGCGGGACTCGTTTGATAACAGGCACATTATTTTTTAGGTAACTAAGGTACAAATGGAATGGGGTAGAATTTGGACTGTCGGAAACAGGTAAAGAAACTGGGTCTAAATTTAGAGCAGGGCCGTTCTGGCTAATACAAAGACGATGTTTTTTTGAAATATGAATGTTAAGACCCCTTTTTGATTGAAAAGATCTATCGCAATGTAAACAAATGTAATTTTGATTTAACGTGCCATCACCGGATTGGGTTGCGGTATGCATCCACTTACCAGAAAACAACACTTGAATAGAGAAAAACACTCAACTAAACACAAAATAGAAATTATCACTAAAATATAACTATTTTAAAGTCTTTCAGAAGCGTTGACGTCGGACGTCAGGACGACACGCCATAACGTTGCCAAGGAGGACCGCAACGTCTGAAACAAAAAGATATTTTATTATTTGTTCGAAATTGGGAGCTGCCTACACTTTGGCACAGCAGTTAAGCCTTGATTAACAAGAAAACGATCAAATTTGGACATCTAGGGCCACGTAAAATATGTAAATTTAAATAAATATGAGCTGTGAAAAAGTGACAGACAGTGACGTGACAGATCGTCAGCTTTTACTGTTTTAGATTTAGATTTGAATAGGGATAGCGTGTGGTGAGATAATTATTGTGTTATGAATGTGTGAATGTGTGCTGTCCGAGTCTGTCCACTAGGTTAGATTACTGATAATGTTTTCAGTATCATCATAGCTATAGCTTTCAAGCCAAAGTAGGATTTCCTTTTTTATAAGGAAATTGTTCACATTTTTCACTAATTTGAACTGACTAAATTTGCCGTAGAGGCGTGGCGCTAAACCATTATAGTGTCTTCTGCCAAACTTGCTCCTTGCCCATGGTACGGGATATCTATCCGTTCTTCTTTTGTTTTTTGCAAGTAGGGGACTGTGTGCCGGTGATATCTCCACAGGCATTCAAATATAAATATTTTTCTTACTCTAAGTACCCGCGCCTGCTTATGAGCAGGCGCGGGTACTTAGCGTAAGAGACCAGAGTACCTGAGTGGTAGCGGTTCTGAATTTTTGTGAAAGCAGCACCTTCAAGATTGCACGCTGGGAACGCTTTATTTTAATCATATGGGTTTTTCCAGCACCGCCCCATGCACAAATACCATAGCCCAAAACGCATGGATTGGAAGGTTACAGAGCCGATTAATGTACACTAGGAAAAGTGTTGGGGCTATTGTACTTCCCTGGGGAAAGCCGTAGGCGCATAGGGCTTCATCGCTCAATTGCCCATCAATGCGGACTCGGACGGTATGATTGGCGTTTAGCCATGTCTCGTCTAGAAAGACTACTTTGTCGCGGTTTGTGATCCTTTTGACTTTTCGGAGAAAATTCAGTCGAGCAAGAGCAATATCGGTTTTTCCATAATTATTTTTCTTTTGTCACTTTTCTTATAGGAAAAACCAATATTTTTCAATATCTTGGGACTCGGCAAGTTTTTTAAAAGGAGGCAATTCGCCCCGTGTATAGTAACCATATACATGATTGCGAATCGCAGCGGCGTCAAAGTTGTAAATGATTGTGACAGGGGCAGCCTTTTTCCTTTTTTTATTTAGTGTTGCAAGTTAATTGTCCTCGTCTTCAGTCAATGCTGCGGTTGAAGATTCGCCATACTTTTCTTTGCTGATGCGAATTACTGTCGCATGTCCAATGCCAATGTGATAGAGAGCATCTGCAACTCTATCACATACTTTCTCCATGGGTAATAGCGGCCCGCCATTTTGGTTCTCTCGCTCAAAATATTCGCGTTAGTAAGCGAATCACAAACTCACGACTTTGACTGTTCAAAACGGTTTTCTTCGTTATCTTTGGCTTTATGCCAACAAGAAACTAACAGTAATAACAAAAGATAACAAAACTCAACAAATTAACAGCAATAGTAACAAAAACAAAGTAATGAGAACGTAAAACACGTAACGTATACAAGGCGTCGGCACTCGTACTGAGGAGAATGGAGGTTCATATCAATCAAGATGGTGGCGTCTTTTTTTGAGTTTATGGCCTGGTAACATGGCCTTTGAGCCAAACGCGGCGTGTCTTCTCCTGAAACCCAAGGATGGGACGTTGACGGATGGAATGTTACATGAGTAGGTGAGAAATTGGGTTTTATTTACTCACTATTATTTTATGTATAAATGTAAATAAAGTTATGATATTAAAATATACAATAAAATTAATAGATTAAATTAAGTTTTATTTAAATATCGATAGTTTATAGTCTGTGGTCGCGATGAATCATCGCCCATCACTAATTAGGTTGGCATGCCCATAAAGTATGACACTGACAGGTACTGTCTGTACTATTATGGAATTCAGGACTTCATAGGCGTGATTTTACTGACAGCTGTCGCAGAGATCAAGCTATATTTTATGAAGTATAGTTAAAAATTCGAAACTGGTTTTTTTTTAAACATTGCATGCAACATTACCAAACAAGATTGCCAGAGAAATGGAACGTGAACAACGTTCCAGTGACCAGGGCAGTTGACAGTTGACAGTGACATTGCTACAATTATTAATTTTCATACTTCCCCAACATGGCGTTTTGTAAGAATTGGGTGGATTATCGATATAAATTTTTCTTTCCATTTTATTAATAATTATTAGCTACAACCTGCAACCAAGCTTACAACGATGATATAGGGTTGTCTGCGAAAACTCTGGTTTGAATGACGGTTGGCGACCTTTGATAAGCGAAATTTAAATAAGTGTTCTATATATCCTATATACATGTTTTTAAATGTCCGTTTCAACCGCGCGGCCACCTCATAGTATTTGATGAAACTTTGCCAGGAATTAGTGTTAATTTGTTACTTTAGACACTTCTTTTCGTGAATTTGTTACAAAAAAAACTAAGACGCTATGACAAAAAATAGTTGGCCGCTAGAACCGCCACTTGCCGTAATCATCGCCCGTGATTACACAGAAACTATATAATGCAGATAGACGAATGACGGATCAAAAGAAAGGCCATAATTTGTTCAATTTGTTACAAAAATAAAAAACGTCAAAACGTAAATAAACAAAAAGTTATGCAATATTTAGTTTTCAGGTTATGAGTAGGTAGTTATGTCACCATAAATATCAAATTAATAGAGGCTAATGTGTATGGACAATTAGTTACTAATTTGTTACAGCGAATAAACAGAAAAAATATATTAGAAAGTAGGTTCAATAATTTGTTAGAGTCGATTTTAGTTGGCCGCTCGGACGGCAATATGCCTAAAATACAATGGCGTTTATCTCGTTATTAAAAGTAGGTTTAAGCTTAGTTAAAGTACTAAGCGACGGGTAACGTAACCTAGTTTGGATAAATACGGCGAATATAACTGCAGCATTCATATTTTAAAAGATATTTACAAAAAACAGTAGTATGAAACCTTAAGAGAGTAGGGTGACCATGCATTTTCACAATGAAGTGAGACTGAATAGTGACTGTTGTAATGTTCGATATTTATATCTTATTTTTTTAGGGCGAGTGCTTATATAAATACATTTTAAGTTAAGGCATCCTGTAGCATACTTCATAAAAGTAAAAGTCATTTATCGATTAAAATTTCTTTATTCAAAATCAACACAAAGGCAAAACAATCAAGTAATTAAAGTCAACAAGATAAATATAAAAACTTTATAAACTAACATAATATTTATAAATTAACTGACTCGAATATATGACACAGAATGTAGACAAATTTTCTTAGAGGTACTTATGTCGATTTTAAAAGAATTGTCGTCGTAACAAAAATATGTATTGTTATTTAAAAAATGACATTTATAGTGGCCTATTTTTGTGCCTGGTATAAATTCTATAGTACCAACTAAGAAATAGTAATTATCCTTAATGTTAATAGTAATCGGCAGCTCAGTGAGTAAGACTGAGTCTGCAGCTCCGTTTAAATCAAATGTTATGATCTCGCCTAACTTAAGTTCTCCTTTCAACTGTGTGTCACATTTCTGACACATTGTGTTAATTTTTTCATCGAAACAAATTGCTTCTTCTAAACTTGATATTCCAAATAACTTTAAAATATCAAGGTTAATTAAAATAAATACATGGTCTCTTTTCAATTGTATGTAATTACAATTTGTACAGGTTTTCAAGTATTGAGCACTTGTAAAATATTTTATAAATATTTTTTCAAATATGTAAGCCACATTGCAACTGCAGTCTTTATTTTGGAAAAAAGTTTTTGTTATTTCTGATCTACAATTGTAAATTTGCTCTATACCATGTGCTCCGTTCAAAAGCATAAAAATGTAATTAATAACACAATCTCCTTTTAATTCACTCAAAAAGCTTTTGAAAGCAGAACTTCTAATACAGGCTTGACCTATTAAATAAAATGCCGAATCGAAGGCACATGTATTGAAATAACCCGAGCTTTCCTTCAAAGCTAAATTCCCGTTTCTTATAATTACTATTTCATCATCTTTTTTCAGGCGATTATGTGTATTCGATTCTCCTCGCCAGTTCTCCAAATAGGATGGTCTATCACTAAATATAGAATCACTGGAAAAATATAATTCTTTTTGTTTTTGTTGGATTTGTTTTTTAGGATTTACCTTTTCTTTTTTATAAATATTTTTAGTCATGGCACGCCTAGTTCGGCGTGATTTAGATTTTAGTAAAGTAGTGGAACCTAAGTTTTTTAATTGATTTAATGCTAAATGCAATTCTCCTTTGATATAATCGTAATGATGCTGCAAATATTCGTCAATTCGTTGTCTCGCTATTTTTGTTTTAAAAACTAACTGTTTTAAAGTGCGAAAATAGCTTTCTACACATGAAGACGATGCGTTTAAGGTTTCCGATTTGAAATAAGAGCACATTACGTTGCTCCACAAAGGAAGTTTTATAAATAATCTTTTTAAAGTAGGGATGAAAAGTGGTAAATAATATGAACTACTTTTACCAACATAGGAATTTGCAGGGTTACTTTTTTTTTCATTATCTACCAACAGATCGAACCATGCGACAATGTCTCGAACGCCGGCATCATCAATGACAATTTGATCATATTCAAATTCTTCATTTTGATCCACATTTTTAAAATCAGCATACTTATGACTGTTTAACAAATTGTCAAGGTTTTGCTTGCTCTCCTTCAAACCTGAATCATCGTTTTCAAAATCATTTTGATGTAGGCAAAGTTTTATCATTTTTGTAATGATTTCCTTTACAAGTGCAAAGTCTTGACATTCTTTAATGTAGCGGATACAATGAATATAATACATTTTAATTTTTGTGTCAACATTTTCGAAGCAATTCAAATTATACAGAGTCTTTATAAAATGACTGGTATCTAATCTAATAAATGTTTTTGGTAGTTCTTCTTTATTTCCATTCAAAATACTAAAACAACGAAGTA
Organism: Atethmia centrago; assembly: GCA_905333075.3. Classification (NCBI taxonomy): domain Eukaryota; kingdom Metazoa; phylum Arthropoda; class Insecta; order Lepidoptera; family Noctuidae; genus Atethmia; species Atethmia centrago. The sequence goes on along the minus strand of HG995371.1, from coordinate 18,282,279 downwards.
AATAGTCTTTCACACATGTAAAATCACTGAATGTTCTAACATTTGCTGCTACTAACGCAGAAGAATCGTCTGTTATAACTTCGTCAGGATGACAACGAACATTTTTCAACCACTGTAATAACCATGCAGAAACAGACGCAGTGTCATGTGAATCGGTTATCATCTGACATAAAGGTACACACACATCGAATTGATTTATTAATATTATTACGTATAAGAAAAGTCTCTTACTCAATTCATAACCATTTGGTAATTTAAGAGGTTGAAAGATTGAACCTGTAGCATCCAATGTGATAGTTAATCTTTGAAAACAAGATTGATATTCACGGCAGTATTGTTGTTGTTCATCAGTCCAGTAATAAATGTGAATTCGAGGAAAAAAGTGTATATCACGTAAATTGGTTTGGTCACAGCCATCGTAAGAATGCTCAGAATAACGTTATTGTGTAACCACATTCTTTTTCGTTCTTCGTACTTAATTTTTCGCAATGCATTGAGTGTTGGGATTACTGGTGCTGTATCTGCAATTCCTTGTTTAGACATTTTTGCTGCCAGTTGTTTATGAACCAAAGAAGCTGAATCGTGTTTGAGCTTTTTAGCTAATTTTCGTCTGACCAATGCATTCATTCTATATTTTTTTCTCGGATCATGTTTTTTATTTTTTTCTCCGACTGTGATTTGGCATTGTCCTTCAATAATATTATCTGTTATTTTTTGACACGCTATTTTTGTAAAAGCGCTACATTGACTGCATTGACCTTTTACTAAAATATGATGCTCAGACTCCACTTTGTAACTTTTGAAATTCCATGTGCATGGTAATCTAGAAATAAGCCAAATCTTTTCTCTTAAAATATCCACCCATTTGTACTTAGGCAGTATTTTATATTTTTTAAATGGAGTACATGTTCTCAAGTCATTTCTTTTATACAAGACATTTAATGGTTGCAGTTTTTTCCAGTCATAGATATCTAATTCAAACTTGAAGTTCTTTGTGTCGTTTTCACTATGATGCTGGTTGGACTCGACATGAGAATGTGATATTTTGGATGAGGTTCTCGGGCTATTGCTTGAGGATGATGATAAAGATGACGAGGACAGACATACAGTTTGCTGCTTACATTCAGTGTTTAGAAACTCCCTGAAATTCCTTTTCAGTGACATGTAAAGGGCTGCCGGTGTCATAAGATTATCCAAATCACTTGCAATTGTATCAAATATAGGGTCTCTCAATTTAACATCCAGTAGTTTGTCGGCATATTTCATAAAAACTTCTCTCTGTTTTGATTTCTCAACAATAGGTTTTCGTCCAGCTTTACCCATTTTTGCTGCAATAAAACAATTGATAATATGAATACAAAGGTCAAACATCCGTTGACTGCATCACACACAAAATATACATAGGTACTACCAATTACTGCTATGTAAGTACATACTAAGGGCAAGAACTTTCTATAATTAAGAAAAGTCGACGTTACTGATGCAGCGAGTTATTTTAAAAAGATTTCTTTGATGTTTGTAAATATTAACGATATCATTTTTTTTTATTCCCCATAGTCATTTAACAGCGACAATACATTAATAAAATTTTTAAAAGGAGATTTTTTTCATTTGGGAGCAGCCACCGGATTGTAGAGACCAGTTATAGCGCTTAAGAATCTGTCCCTAAGACAGAAATCCTTACATTGGATATTACGCTCGTCACTAGGGGTTGCCTGGATCTAGGTCTCAAGATTCAAGATGCACGTTGATGCACTTTCACACAGAATGTTCACAGTTAAGTGAATTATCAGTTAATTCTTCCTTAGGGAATCACTATAGCAGTTAATAAGTTTGTTAATTTAAATTTTACGTATTCACTGTTTGAAAACACGAAACGTGGGTGGGCTGAATTGTCACTCTTTTACTATACCTAGACAATTGGCGGGAAACGCATATATAAAAGCAGGCTTGCGATTGGACAGAACTTAAGAGCCCTTTAAATAGAGCTCTGCCATTGGTTTAAAAAAAAGAATACTTAAAAGCCGTGATTTATCCTGTTCTATATTATCCGATTTGAAATTGGCGCCGAATATTACTTTTTAAATAACGAAAGGAGTGTGGTTACCACAATTATATTATACAGGTAAATTAATGTAAGTTATTAAGCTAAGAATATTTTTAAGACTTCTTCGTGATCTCATCATAAAATTGTAAAAATTAAACTTACCGCAGTCGATTTCGATCCCTCTGAGTCTGCAATACACTTTTTGGTGGTGAGTTCTACATTAACAAATCCAATATATAAGTGGGCACAACTCATAGCTAAGCAGTTTTAGACACTTCTGAATTTAGTTTTAATTGTCTCAGTAACTTAGTAGTATGAAAATCACGGGAATTAAATACGTACGAGCACACACTTCAAAATTCAGCACAGTAATGACAATATTCACAACAAAAAATTATGGCTTTTTAAACCCCGTGCGACAAATATTTTTAACAATAGTTTGGGAACAAAAGAGATCCTTTTTCTGGAATCGTTCCCATCATAAAACACCTGCGGAAAGTCAATGAAACGAAAATCTTATCAGTAAATACTTCAAAGAATTAAGAACAATAGACATCAATATGGCCGCAAAACGTACCGCATATTCGTTCAAACAGAGTACAACATTAAAAACATGCCTTTGTACTAATGTGATCATGGTCACCCTACTCTCATACGGTTTCATACTACTGTTTTTAGTAAATATCTTTTAAAATATGAATGCTGCAGTTATATTCGCCGTATTTATCCAAACTAGGTTACGTTACCCGTCGCTTAGTACTTTAACTAAGCTTAAACCTACTTTTAATAACGAGATAAACGCCATTGTATTTTAGGCATATTGCCGTCCGAGCGGCCAACTAAAATCGACTCTAACAAATTATTGAACCTACTTTCTAATATATTTTTTCTGTTTATTCGCTGTAACAAATTAGTAACTAATTGTCCATACACATTAGCCTCTATTAATTTGATATTTATGGTGACATAACTACCTACTCATAACCTGAAAACTAAATATTACATAACTTTTTGTTTATTTACGTTTTGACGTTTTTTATTTTTGTAACAAATTGAACAAATTATGGCCTTTCTTTTGATCCATCATTCGTCTATCTGCATTATATAGTTTCTGTGTAATCACGGGCGATGATTACGGCAAGTGGCGGTTCTAGCGGCCAACTATTTTTTGTCATAGCGTCTTAGTTTTTTTTGTAACAAATTCACGAAAAGAAGTGTGTAAAGTAACAAATTAACACTAATTCCTGGCAAAGTTTCATCAAATACTATGAGGTGGCCGCGCGGTTGAAACGGACATGTTTTTAAGGTTTGACGGAAATTAATAAAGAGTGAAAATGAACGAAATGATCCGAAGTAAAAAAAAACCCGAGTAAAATGACAATATTCTTTTCACTTCTCATGCTCTAAAAGATGTTGTGCGTGGGCGACATAAAATCGTTTTTTATGCTTTAGTGCATAAAGTAAAACTTTTTTTCTAAGACTAAGATAATCAGGCCCAACAGCCACACGCACAATAAAACGTCGCAGATTAAAGTCGTTATTTTATTTCATTTTCTTTGATATATATCACTTCCGTGTTTTCTCTCGTTAATTTAATAAAACCAGATAAAATAGCTATAATTTATTATATAAAAACGCAAAGAAACGTTTTTATGACTTGGTAGTATGAATTACCCTAGTCGAATGACATGTTGAAATTTGAAAAAAAATATATATTTTAAAAACTATCAAGAAAGTAAGAGCTGGTGGTAGGCCCCCTGAACTCTTCAGGGGGTCCTACCACCAGTTTATTGTGCGTGTGGCTGTTGGGCCTGATTATCTTAGTCTTAGAAAAAAAGTTTTACTTTATGCACTAAAGCATAAAAAGCGATTTTATGTCGCCCACGCACAACATCTTTTAGAGCATGAGAAGTGAAAAGAATATTGTCATTTTACTCGGGTTTTTTTTACTTCGGATCATTTCGTTCATTTTCACTCTTTATTAATTTCCGTCAAACCTTAAAAACATTTATATAGGATATATAGAACACTTATTTAAATTTCGCTTATCAAAGGTCGCCAACCGTCATTCAAACCAGAGTTTTCGCAGACAACCCTATATCATCGTTGTAAGCTTGGTTGCAGGTTGTAGCTAATAATTATTAATAAAATGGAAAGAAAAATTTATATCGATAATCCACCCAATTCTTACAAAACGCCATGTTGGGGAAGTATGAAAATTAATAATTGTAGCAATGTCACTGTCAACTGTCAACTGCCCTGGTCACTGGAACGTTGTTCACGTTCCATATCTCTGGCAATCTTGATCGGTAATTTTGCATGCAATGTTTAAAAAAAAAACCAGTTTCGAATTTTTAACTATACTTCATAAAATATAGCTTGATCTCTGCGACAGCTGTCAGTAAAATCACGCCTATGAAGTCCTGAATTCCATAATAGTACAGACAGTACCTGTCAGTGTCATACTTTATGGGCATGCCAACCTAATTAGTGATGGGCGATGATTCATCGCGACCACAGACTATAAACTATCGATATTTAAATAAAACTTAATTTAATCTATTAATTTTATTGTATATTTTAATATCATAACTTTATTTACATTTATACATAAAATAATAGTGAGTAAATAAAACCCAATTTCTCACCTACTCATGTAACATTCCATCCGTCAACGTCCCATCCTTGGGTTTCAGGAGAAGACACGCCGCGTTTGGCTCAAAGGCCATGTTACCAGGCCATAAACTCAAAAAAAGACGCCACCATCTTGATTGATATGAACCTCCATTCTCCTCAGTACGAGTGCCGACGCCTTGTATACGTTACGTGTTTTACGTTCTCATTACTTTGTTTTTGTTACTATTGCTGTTAATTTGTTGAGTTTTGTTATCTTTTGTTATTACTGTTAGTTTCTTGTTGGCATAAAGCCAAAGATAACGAAGAAAACCGTTTTGAACAGTCAAAGTCGTGGGCCCTGGTTCAGGCCATGGTACGCAGCAAGAGGGCATGGGCAGCCGTCACCTCTTTCTGCGGACCAGTAATGCTCGCGAAGTAGGAGGCGGGACGGTTGAGGGAAAGGCAAATTTCGCGCCGTCTCGCCCCTAGCCACCGCAGGAGACGCCCTGGGTGTCGGGAATCCCGGGCGGATTTCCGGCCACCATAGGCGCGGGCTTGCGGACGGTGAGCAATGGGTAGCTCACCGTCCGGTAAGGACCGGGCCCGAGTTGTCGACGCTGACGATGTCTCTTTGAGGCGCGTTGTGTTCCACGCGCGCCTCAAAGAGACATCGTCAGCACAAGTCTAGGGGTCCACTAGGGCCGATGCCTGCCGGGGTCGCGGGAAGGTACAAAAACGTTACCGAGGACCCTGGCAACACAGGCAACGGAAGGGACACGGGTGGGTTTTAGTCAGTAAGAGTCTGACACACCCTCCCGCTCCGCCCAGAGCGAGAGAAGTTATTTGATAAAATCAAAATCAAAAGTCATTTATTCAAACTAGGCACAGAATCAGCACTTTTCGAACGTCAAAATTACATAAGACAGTCACCCAAAACGCCTACCCTTCACCACTTCCTAGTGCTTTAGCTGGGAAGAAGAAGTGGCCAACAAACTCCCCAGCAGCACAGCTGTCTGTTCAGTAAGAGAAGAAAAAAAAATGGATTCTATACAACAGTATGCAAAAAACAATTTACACCACGTGCAACACAAAACTTTACATTATTAGCCATATTGTACGGTTCACGTACAGGAAAATTGCTAACGCCGCGACCTACTTTTCGCTACTCGTTTTATTTACTTGTATAATTATAATTATATAGTTGACCAATAGCTGCCGTAGCGCTATAACCGCGGATTAGCATCCAACGGAGCATTCGTGTAACTTTTACGGATAAACATTATCGTGAAGTTTGTGGTCTTCGTCAACTCACATCCAACAACTCAACTGTAACTGACTTGCTACCTCTGAGCCATACGCATATGTCAGCTAGCACACCACTATACCAACAAAAAAAAAAAGAAAAAGACCGAAACTATTCTCAAGCAGAGATAAAAACGTAAACAGAACTTATAACCTGAATAAAAGCCTCAAGTATAAAGGGCGTGCCCGCTTACATATAGCTATACCTGTAACAGTCACAAATGATGAACTAGGACCATCAAAGTAAAATAAATAAACAGTTAATTACTAATAACAAAACAATGGTCAGCAAGACGACCAGTCACCACAAGCAGCACCCGTTCACGAGCATAACGCAAAAATCAGCCATTACCCCCCCCCCCCCCCTCGCCATATTTGAGGGAAGGAGGCAACCCGACCCCCGACGCTACCGCAAGCAGTGACATCTAAGGGAGCATGACGGACTTGCTGCCGGTTGTAAGATTAATATAATCAGTTATCGAGGTCGCTAGCTAACCGCATATTGCAATACAACTCAACAAAAATAAAACACATTGTAATGATAATTTCCCACCCAAAAAACAAAGTCATATACAAACCAACACGTCAGCTTTCTTGCTTAGGTTAGATTATAAGTAACGTAAAAAAATTAAACTGGAAACACAATGTTTTTCTATAAGTCACAACACTTACCAAACTTTAACATTCCCAGTTGAAGAGAGGAAACCTGCCCTAAAATATTGGTACAATGTAAACAGGAATTACTCAGATGATGACGTCAATAAATTTGTGGAAGCTATTGGACATTTGTCATGGATATCAATAATCTCGAGAACTGATGTTCTCGAGAACACTGACGCTGACGCAAACGAAAGCTTTATTACATTTTATGAAAACTTCTCATTGTTCTATAAGTAATGGTTTTCCCAGGAAAAATAAAATTGTCGTCAATAATACATCACCCAAATGGATTACAAAAGGTATAAAGAAATCTTGCACGTAAAAAATAGCTCAAAAAATTGCGATCTTTTCTTTAAAATATATTAAAATCATGCGTCCTCAGATAAAAACCTCCATTTCAGTAATCTTCCTAGATATGAGCAGCTCGGAATCGAATTGACGGAAAATGATAACGAATCTTCCGAATTCAAAGATCAAAATTTTACTTCCGATGAATCAGAGCCGAAATAATGCTTATAAAATTTAAAAACTATCAATACTTTTTAATTAAATTTTTGCACACAATGCAAGATCCTGATTGTATGTTTTTTTTATTTGTTTGTGATTTTTTTTGACTGTTTCCTTTGTTTATTTTTATTTACTTTCCTGATAGAACACAACAAAAATTCAAGATAGGTATATATCGCTACCAAATTTTTATTTAAGAGAACATTTATAGAACATTATTATTTTAAAATTTTCTTTTTAAAGCTCGCCAACCGTTCGAACCGTCCGAGGACTCGCATCATACAAATCTGCAAAATGACTAATTAGTGTGAAGCCGTGCTCTTCGTAATGTCAATAGCCGGATCCACACCAGACGATCCAACGCGCTCCGATCGCAGGCGGCAGGAGCGCGCTCCATAGGAGCGTTTGATGTGGACTTGCCTCGCGCGATCCAAACTGCGCAGCAGGAGCGCGCGCGATTGCCGCGAGCGATCCGTCAGTTGTCGGTTTTTGTCACTAGCATACAGGCGCCTCAGTCCACAGAACAATATACCCTCCTCTCGGCGCGCTCGGTGTAGACGTTTGTGTGTAGAGCACGCGATCACACATTATGGAAAATTTTGAAAGTCGTTGTCTAATATCCCTTTACAAGGAACATAAATGCGTAAATATTTAAGAAGAATGTAGGTTGTTGCTGCCACAGCAATTCGACGTCGTTGCTGCACGTATGTCTTCATAGCGACCAAAGTTCAACTGTCTGTGAGTGTGTGTGACTTAGGCGGACCAGTGTGGATCGGTTGGAGAGTGTCGATGCGACGCGGCGGGATCGCAAGAAAAGTTAAGTTCGTCAGACAATACAATCCATGATCCATGCCTCATGCTCCCGGATCGCGGATCGCAGGAATTGGCGATTTTGGATCGTCTGTTGTGGATCCGGCTAATTACGGTATCGGCCGTCGCGTCGTCCTGAATTGCTTCTATGATCAGTTATTTGCCCTTCTTCGCCATGACGCCAAATCCAAAATCTCACGGTGAATCGATCGAGATATATTGAGTTCTCGTGATATAGCACTAATGTTCCAGTCATCTTCATGGAGAAATAATATTTCAGCCCTTTGTTGCAGGGTTAAACTTGCCATTTTATTTCAGTCAATCAATTTTTATTATAATTTCACTTTTAAATTAATAAATGAGTTTCATCATCTAAAAGTAACTAATACCCTTTTTGTTAGAATAGATGCTTCACAACTATTATAAAGTAATAAGTACCTAGATTAACAGTGTGTTTCAGAATCTAATTTGAAAACTGATAAAAAAATTTAGACCGCGACTGTACATTCATTAGCATAACAACATAAAGGTGTGTCCACACTATAACAACATGTTATAAAACGTAGTCTGACCGTATTCATATAACATGTTTCTGTAGAGAGGTTAACAATGTTAATTAAATAATGAGAACGTGTTATATAACAGAGGTTTGTGTTATATAACATCGCACCGTTACATGACGCCTGTATTTCCCGAAGAGTTAGTTCGGCATTGGTGTAAGTATAGTAAAGATTTTTCTATTGAATATTTTTTCATTTCTTTTAAGAATAACCACCCGACTTTATTATTTATATCTCATCGTGGCTGGTCCAGAGGAAAAGTTGCTTGAATCGAAAATTACAGTGGGTATCATTGGTATGCGACGGCGTTTATTCGACATAATGCTACATCCCATCTATGCACCTGCTGTGCTAGGTGACAAATCTAAAGGTTCGATGTTAGTACCAATGCACACTAAATAAGACCTACAGTATGCAGTAGTACAAATCATGTTTCAGAAATAAAATTTTCGTTGTAGATTGTTGCCACTGTCACTCATCTGTCCTACCACATCTTATGTCACTCATACTCATCTCTTTCTCTCTGAATCTCTTTCTCATCTCTTTCTCTGAATCTGAATCTCTTTCTCTGAAATGTGTCATAAGCGCCCGCATCAACCCCAGTTGTCTTACCAAAACCGGAGGTGAAGCGAGCGCACTTACAGCTCGATTCAAACTTGATGACGGCTCGAAGTGTGCTACTCGCTGCGTAGAACTGCACCCCTCACCCCCGCTGACACGTGAAGTTGTTTACTACGTAGCGACTCGCCTCATGTTCTGAGCCGCCATAAAGATTGAATCGGGCTGTACCTTGTAAGGTATAGCCCGATTCAATCTTTAAGTACGTAAGTGCTTACTGTAGTCAGCACTTACAGTGCTACTATTTTCTTAATACATAACACATAATTCAGCCTATAATGTCCCCACTGCTGGGCAACGGCCTCCTCTATGTGAGAGGGAGTGGGCCGTAATCCACCACGCGGGCCCAGTGCGGGTTGATAGGTGTCACATGTTTTCGAATTTTTGGTTCTACGAATTTTTGGTTCTAGGACATGCCTGTTTCCTCACGATGATTTCCTTTACTGTTTTGTAAGCAAAACTTTTGTATTTTCTTAATGTTCTCGGCTATCATCACATTTCCGAACACAAACGAATGCAATTTCCGTGTCCATCAATTATTAGATTTATCGTGTATAGTAATTTGGATTCAGAACTAAGTACTTCTGAATTTTCTATAACTGAAAGAAAATCCGACGACTGACGAAACACGAAGTTTGCCGATACACATTAAGAAAATAGAAGCACTGTTACACACCACATTTTAGGCAAGTGACCACTAGTGTGAAGAGTCGGATCCTAAAGATATCACAGTGTTCTTTCGGCCAGTTCGACCCACATAATAAGTAGATTAATTACCAATAACGCTGTATGCGATGTTTCAAACTCAAACTCAAAGCAATTATTTCAAATAAACCAATTACAGGCTTTTTGAATGGTCAAGGGGTCGGTCAGCGCTGAAGCAGCTGGACCGGGAGGTCTTCCTGGAAGCCTGAATCGTGCAGGCCTGGGTGTCATCTTCGGACAGGCCTGCTGACATCAATGACGAGGCGGAGTGGTTCCGGGAGGCCATGTCCGAAATATGTGACGTGGCAATGCCCCGGGTCCAGCCTGGACGTGCCTTGCGCCAGGTGTACTGGTGGTCGCTGGAGCTGACGGCTCTGCGCACTGCGTGCGTTCCTGCGCGACGCCTGTACACCAGGCTCCGTATTCAACCTCCGGATACGGAAGCCATTCAGGCGGAGCTGTACGAGGGGTACAGAGCGGCGAAGACCACCCTCCAAGCGGAGATCCTGCGGGCCAGGGGACTGGCCCGCGAAGAGTCACTGGAGACTCTGAAAAGGGACCCGTGGGGACGCCCGTACAAAGTGGTACGGGATAAACTCCGTCCATGGGCTCCCCCGCTGACGCAGAGTCTCCAGCCTCAGCTTTTGGAGGACGTGGTGAACGCTCTGTTCCCTTCGCGAGGGGAACACACCATCCCGCCCGTGGCTCCGCCTACTGCGGTGCCCGATGCGGACCACACCGTCGACGACGACGACGATGCTCCGGAGGTGACCGAGATAGAGATGAGAGTGGTGGTACGTAGCACAGACTGGTATTTGGTCCTAAAAGTTGGCCAAAATCATGTTTTTATATATTAGTTCTACTCCCTCTAAGCCATTGTTTCCAAAAATTTCGATAACCGCACCAAACAATAAAAAAAAACACAAAGCGCTAGTACTATCCATCACGTGGTGGGTTCAGTAGGAAGTTACCGTTCGCCTACAGTGTTCGTGTGATTGTTCGATGCGCACAAATTTCTTTGTTTGGAAATATTTGCCATCTTGTGACTTAACGATTTTGTGTTGGTTTTCACTATGGATTGTGCAGAACCAGGTATGTACTTTATTCGGCACTTAATTTTAACTTAAATTTTGAGTATTTTTGTTATAGGTTCATCTGGAATGAGGGTTTTGACTCAAAATTATTTATTTAATATAATGGTACGCTCGGATTCCTCAACATTTATGAAAAAGTTGCAATTTATGGAACGAGAACTACTCAGTCAATATGCAGAAAATGACCAAAATATTGCTGATGTAAAGCAAAAACTGTCGATTATCAAACACCAGTTTAAACAAAAATGGGCAGCTGCTCGCAATACAAAGGTCAGATTCCTAGAAAACAATGCTGATTGACTTAAAGGATGCATATCGCTACCGAAAGCAGGTAAGTGATACCCGCATTCCATTACTTCTATTGTTTTGTTATACATTAAAGCATTTTGCTGACCCGCACAATAGTTATTTAGTTTATTACTTAAATTTTAATTTAGAAGTAGTAATGTAGTATGTGTTTGGGTACAACTATTGTCTTTTTGTTACAGGAGTAAGTCCCGGTAGACCTCAAAAGTCGTTCCCAGACTTGAGTAAAAGGAGCAAAAGACGAAAAACAAAAGAACTTGGATCGTTTGACACAGATGAGTTGACGTATGCAACACAGATGAAGTTACGGGAGACAGGCTAAGTAGACGCATCAAAAATTGTAATAATCTTGACAAAAAGTCCCAGAAGAGCAAGGAAATATGCAGCAGCGGATGAAAAAAAGCACTTTTAAAGAAGAACAGGACAAATCAAACAAATTAACACATTTACGTGCCTTGTTCATGTATACTGAAGTGAAGTGGGACTAACACAGGCCTAATATGAAATAGTGCGAGAAACTAATCCAAGTTTTTATTCGTGCTATTCGATATTGCAAAAGTTAAAGAAAGAGTGCTATCCTGAAATTCACCGTGTAACTGAAACATGCGCTGAAGCACGGGTTCAAAATCTCATGGATCATACGGCACAGCGACTGATCTTACATCTTGGTGAGGTAGTCGAACAATTGAATGAATTAGAAAAACAATCGTTAGTATTAATAAGTAAATGGGGTTGCGATGGATCTCAACAGATGCAGTACAAAAGGAATATTGAAAACGAAGCCAATTCTGACGCAAACATATTTCAAAGTTCCATGGTACCACTTCAGTTGATTTACGGACCGCAAAGAAAAATACTGTGGCAAAATCCTACCCCGCGATACTATGCGGTGCTACGTCGTCACAATTTAATAATTTAGAGAAGGTGGAGCCATGCAAAAAAGAGAACATGGAATTCGGCTTATCTTTGTTACATGCTCGCATAACATTTTTTGAGAGCATTTTACATGTGGCCTATAGATTGCCCGTAAGAAAATGGAACATACGCCTTACTGCCGAGGAAAAGCAAGTAGTGGAATATAAAAAAAAAGAAATCCAAGATAAGTTCCGAGAACAACTTGGTCTATTGGTGGATATACCAAAAGCCAACTTTAGTAATAACAATGACGGAAACACCAGTAGACGGTTTTTTGAAAACTTCGAAATATCGGCGGCAATTACTGGGATACATCTAAATTTAATTTATCGATTAAAAGTAATTTTGGACACATTGTGCTGTGGTTTTAAAATAAACGTGGAGGCATTTGAAAAATATTGCCAAGAAACGGCTAAGTTATACGTTTCCTTGTATAACTTTTATCCAATGTCTCCGACATTACATAAAATATTGTGTCATGGAGCTGAAGTGGTAGCGGAAGCCATTCTTCTCATTGGACAATTGTCCGAAGAAGCGGCAGAAGCACGTAACAAACACAATGTTCCGGTTCAAATACGCCCGAAAGTTTTCCCGGGTAGCTTGCAACGCAGATGTCCTAAACAGGCTCCTCTTAACCTCTGACCCTGTCCTAACGGGCATGAGGAAGAGGAAGATTAAAAAAAAACTCCCACTATCGGACGACGTTCTAAATGTATTATTAGAAAGTGACATTTTTAATGTAAATTTTAAAGACGACGACGAAAATGACGAATAAATGCTTGTACATATAACGTGTGCCTTTTTTAACTTTTACAAGCTAAAAATGAAATAAAACCATGTTAGACAGTCTTTAAGGGTATCAAATATTTTGGCCAACTTTTAGGACTAAATACCAGTCTGTGCACAGGCTGAATGTCAAAAATACCGCCCCAGGACCCGACGGCTTACCTGGGAAAACCTGGGTCGACTAAGGGGGCTCTTAAGCGCATGCTTGGAGAGGGCCCAGTTCCCGCTTCGTTGGAAGACGGGGAAACTGGTCCTCATAAAGAACCCGGGGCACCCTGCGGAGTCCCTGTCCGCTTATCGGCCCATCGTGGTGCTCGACGAGGTGGGCAAGCTGTTTGAAAGAGTCATTGCAGACCGCCTCGTCGGCCAGCTTGTGCGGGTGGAGCCGGATTTGACGGAGAGCCAGTTTGGTTTCCGCAGGGGGCACTTACGGCGGACGCCATCATGCGCGTGCGGGCCGTCACGACGAGGAATGCTGTTGCCGACGGTGGGGTCGTCTTGGCGGTGTCTCTAGACATCGCCAATGCCTTCAATACCCAGCCCTGGAGTTGCATCAGTGAGGCACTCCGGTACCACCAGATATGTCGAGAGATGTCGTGTGGTCGAGGTCTATCTGACGGACAGGGCCATCATCTACCCCGGTCGCCATGGAGTGTGGAACCGGCAAGGGATGTCGTGCGGTGTCCCACAGGGATCGGTCCTGGGGCCGCATCTAGGGGACATCGGATACGACTGGGTGCTGCGCGCCGGCCTCCCTAGCGGCGTCAGCGTAGTGTGCTACGCTGACGACACGTTGGTCCAGGCGCAAGGGAGGTCGCACCAGGCGGCGGCCGAAGTAGCGGCACGTGGGGTTGCGACAATCTTCGAATGGATCCGGCAATTGGGACTCGAGGTGGCCATGCACAAGTCCGAGGCCATGTGTTTTCATGATCCTCGGAACGCGCCACCGTCGGGATCCCAAATAACGGTAGAAAGAAAGAATAACGTATATTTGGATACAGTTCGTGAAACACAAAATAAATATAACGATAAAAAAGTGAAAATAATGTTTTACTTGAATAGAAGGGGTTTACATCAGCGTCGAGTCGACGATGAAGTACTTGGGACTCGTCCTCGACAGCTGGTGGAACTTCGTGGAGCATTCCGACGTTTGGCTCCTAAACTGGAGCGGGCAGGGGCTGCCTTGAAGCGGCTACTGCCCAATCTAGGGGGTCCAAAAGCCTCCTGCCAGTGGCTCTACGCGGGGGTCGTGCGGTCCATGGCCCTTTACGGGGCTCCTGTGTGGGCGCGTTCCCTGGTGCTGCGGCCAACCCGCCAGTCGAGCGCGTATTGGAGTGGCGCGAGGAGGTAAAACGCCGGGGCGTAACTCCGCTGCCGCGAGAAATCGCGGCACGACGGACAGAGCTCCGGCGGGATCACATGGCGATATGGAGAGTGCGATTGTCGCAACTCACTGCTGGGCACGCCACAATTACAACGATAAGTCCCCTCTTTGAAGACTAGCGAGGCGCCATTGCGTCCTCACCTTCCGCCTGACGCAGGTCCTCACCGGACACGGCAGCTTCAGGAGGTTCCTGTGCCGAATAAGGCGGGAGGAAACGCCCGGGTGTCACCACTATGTAGATCGAGGACACGGTGGAGTAAACGGTGGAGGTCTGCCCAGCTTGGGCAGAGCACCACCGTGTCCTCGTGGAGGCGATCGGCGGCAGATATCTCTCGCGTCCGGCCCTGGTTCAGGCCATGGTACGGAGCAAGAGGGCATGGGCAGCCGTCCCTGCCTTCTGCGAAGCATTAATGCTCGCGAAGGAGGAGGCGGGACGGTTGAGGGAAAGGCAAATTTCGCGCCCTTTTGCCCCTAGCCGCCGCAGGAGACGCCCTGCATCGGGAATCCCGGGCGGATTTCCGGCCACCGTAGGCGCGGGCTTGCGGACGGTGGTGAGCAATGTGTAGCTCGCTGTCCGATAAAGACCAGGCCCGGGTCGACAGCGCGTTGTATTCCACGCGGGCCTCAGAGATGTCAGCACAAGTGAAGAGGTCCACTAGGTCCGATGTCTGCCGGGGTCGCGTAGAAGTTCGGAAGGGTTACCGAGGCCCCTGGCAACACAGGCAACGGAAGGAATACGGGTGGGTTTTAGTCAGTAAGAGTTTGACACACCCTCACACTCCGCCCAGAGCGGGAGAAGTTATTTTATAATTTACCACCCAAAAAAAAAGTGGTTGGTCAATCGGAAACATGAAGCTAGTTACCCATTCCAAAGCGTAGTTTCTCCATGGGAACCCATGTAGAGGATTCATCAGCCGTACTGTACACCGTTACAAAAAGCAAATTAATTGATTTATAGACATGCCGTTTAGTAAGAAGTTACCTAGGTACTCGTATAGGTACCTATTTTAGTTATTTTCGTAGTGAGTTGTCGTATTTGGTCGATATTGGTTTAGGAAACATCGCGTGTCAGGATCGCGGGTGTATTCGTCATAAATGGTCGAAATATATCTAAAAAATTAATACGTAATTAGTACCAAATTGTACCACTAGTTAAATAATTAATTAGTACCTCGTGGGATCGCAAGTTATTGAATTAGTTTCATACACCCGCCATTCTGATGTCAGCTTGGCGGGTGTATTTTTGTGTAGCCAAAATTACTGAGAAGTTAGATATAAAACATACATGGATATTTAGTACCTAATTGGTACCTCTTTAAACATACCTTAAGTCAGTGAAATCTCATCAGAATATGACAGAAATAGAAAAATTCATCATCAACCATTCCTCTATTACAATATATTGTTTGTTTGACACAAATAGTATAGTACGAGAGCCCACGACCAAAGACCAAAACCATGTCACATCGTTTTACGGCCAAAACCGTATAATATCGTTAGTTTAGACGGTTCCGAACCCGACTTTTTTACATAGCAGAAATAGGCTATGTAAAAAAAATGGCAGACGATTGTATCACAATATATCATCATCTGCCCAGCCTCTTCCCAACTATGTTGGGGTCGGCTTCCAGTCTTACCGGATACAGCTGAATACCAGTATTTTACATGGAGCGACTGCCTATCTGACCTCCACAGCCCAGTTACTGGGTAACACGATACCCCTTGGTAAGACTGGTTGTCAGACTTTCGAGCTTTTGACGACCCGTAACGACTGTCAAAGATGTACAAATGACAGCCGGGACAAACGGCTTAAAGTGCTTTCCGAGGCACGGAGGGGTCTTGGTATGTAAAGATGGTCACCCATCCACGGACTAACCGCGGCAAGCGTAGCTTAACCTGATCGATCGACCCGTGCGGCTGTTATTACTTAGCCACAAGCCCCTCACAATATGTCTGGTATTTAAAACTCGGGATTACCAAAAACCTGTTTTCAGACATTTTAAATGTCACCAAAAACCATATAATTCCAAAAATGAAAAGAACGTTTCGGAGTCGTCGATCAAACGCACGGTGCTTTTTACGCTCCTATGCCTCACGACAACGATGATGAGTCTGACAATGATTAAAATTGTTTTTTTTTTTCAACAAACAACATTTTTCAACCGTTATCCCAATTTCCTTTGTCCAATTTATTAAAAAATTCCTTCAATATCAGTTCGATGGCTTCCGGTAAGCTGTTTATTAATCGTACGTAAATACGCCGCAATACAGATTTTTAATAATTTCTGATTATCGAAAAGTTGTCTGAGTAACGTGATACACTAAATTTTAATGATATATTTTCTTTCCACATCTGGGCAACTTTTGTCATCGTGCCCAACAGTTTTTATACCTAATGCTACGTTATCGATCTGAAAAAAATTCAACACGGTCAAATTGGATTTAACACATAAGTTTCAACACATAGGTTTTGGAATCAGGATAACCAAGTCTATCAATTTTATACGGTTTTGGTCATAAAACGATGAGGCAAAAATTTTGGTCATGGGCTCTCTTAGCAGTAGAGGAAACCGAGGATCCTTGACTATATCCCTAACCCTGCTTAGCATCAGGTGGAATGACAACTCATTTTACCTACGTGAATAAAAGAACGATTGTTAGCACTTCTTGCAGTTTTATAAATTTCCTGTTAAGTCAGGTCACAGGTGTGAAAGGGCTTTTAAACCGTATAACCACACAAATGATGATGCAAAAAGGGCTCAGCACAATTTTATTAGAAACGTTTTAGAAACTATCCTCAAACTTTGATTGATTGTTATTTCCTTTTACTAATACTAAAAGATATTTTGGATAAAGCCACATTTGTTATAAAAAACTTTTTACAAAAAAAAAACAACCGACTTCCAAAAAAACCCTACAAATTGAAATAAAACTTTAATTTCGGAAGTCGGTGTCTTTCAAAAAACTAAAATACAGATCGTATTTTATTTTTTTGCCACCGACTTCCGATATTAAAGTTATTTTTCACTTTGTAGTGTTTTTTTGAACTGCCACTCACCATATGCACTGTGAAGAGCATAAATGGCTTAGCAACCATATTAAAGTACCTAATCGAATCGCAACTCCTTAAATACATCTTATTAAGTGGTTCCGTTGGCCATCTGTGGTCTTCATCATTAATTCCACTCCACCAAATGGTGCTTTCCGAGAGCAAAAGTACACGTTACCTAAATCGCTATAGATGTGTCTTTCAAATTTGAGGATTTCCCTAGATTTCCATGGGATCCCCTCATCAAATTATGACTTGTTGACAATGGGACCACCTCGGGACCATACCCTTTCAAACAAAAAAATAATTTTTAAAATCGGTCAACATTTGACGGAGAAATCGGCGAACATACATACAAAAAAATAATATATACGGCCGAGTTGAGAAACCTCCTCCTTTTTGAAGTCGGTTAAAAAGAATAATAAGTTTTATTTTTACACTATGTAAAGAGGTAAGAAGTGCAGAAAACTACAGTTGTGAAAAAAAATTACTGAATATACCCGTTGCACAGTGTACCAAAACAATTTTTGACCTTAGCTATTATTTAGATATACATATATGGGATATAAAAATCTATATATAACACAAAGTATTTCACTAACTCTATTTAAGGACATCAGCTGTTAGTAAGTGTTAGTAGACACCTTACAATTACTTAGTATTTTACGCTTCTTAAAGCTATAAGAGTGAGCTATACAATGGTTGCCACCAACTCCATGCTATTTTTATTTGTTGTAACTGTTATTTTCTTGTCAACTAAACGACATGCCGGCCGGTGGAGTCAACGAGTCCTGTCGATCTATTCTGTAAAAACCTCACCGTGAAAACGTAGGTGAAGCGAGCCGCATTCCACCTGATGCTATAGTCAAGAAGTAGCTTCCTCCACTATTTGTGTAAACAAACAACATATTGTAACACCCTAAAGGAATGGCTGTTGATGAATTTTTCAATTTCTGTCGTAATTCGATGAGATTTCACTGACTTAAGGTATGTTTAGAGAGGTACCAATTAGGTACTAAATATCCATGTATATTCGATATCTAACTTCTCAGTAATCTTGGCTACACAAAAATACACCCGCACAGCTGACGTCAGAATGGCGGGTGTATGAAACCATTGCAATATTAACTTTCGATCCTACGAAGTACTAATTATTTAACAATTTGGTACTAATTAGGTATTATTTTTTTAGATATATTTCGATCATTTCTGAGAAATACTATACACTCTAGGAAACTCTGACTTCATCTAGCATTCAAAAAATATTTGACGCGTAAGGGTAACTAACAATTACCCTTTTCAATGCTTGATGAAGTCAGTGTTTCCTAGAGTATGTCAGGATCGCGGGTGTATTCCTCAGAAAAGATCGAAATATCTAAAAAATAATACCTAATTAGTACCAAATTGTTACATACCAAATTGTTACATACCAAATTGTTACATACCAAATCAGTTTGCAAAATAAATATATATAATGTGCACACAGGTCCAAGTCCAAGTCGTCAAATATCAAGTCGGCCCAAGGCACTACCGCTAGCTTCAAAAGCATGACGGGCAAATCTTCGCAGACGATTCAGAGGTGTTACCCTGAAATTGTACTACCACCGAAAGACCATATAGAGTTTGTACCTATTTTGTTTATCTTTGTGTTCTTTGCTACCAAATGCTTCCACGCCAGGCCAGGACCCCAGTGAGCCCTCGCGTCATTTCGTCGGTCTTCCGAGCAATCTGATCTGCTGTCCATAGCAACTACAACTTGCCTAGTCTAAAATCGTGTGGAAATTGAGAGTTGGCATTAGAGCTCTTTGTAAACGAGCTTGCCTAGGGAAGTATTATCGTCATCGTTTTCTGCCAATAAGTAGGTTTGGACTCCGCTACTGAATGTCGAAGTTTGAAATGTCGACGTATGTTAGTTCTAAAGTACAGAATCTCGATGTACCTACGCCAGTTCGAAAGTTCATTGGAGCGAAGTATGCAAGGCCGACGTATCGTTAGTTAGAAAGCATACGAGTGCGATGTACGCCAGTTCGAAATTACCCTGAATTAGAGTAATAGAGGGGATCTGGTGCTCGGCGGTCGCTGCCGCGACACGCTCGCTAACTATACGTCGGCCTTTTATACTTCGCTCCAGTGAACTTTCGAACTGGCGTACATCGACATCCTGTACTTTAGAACTAACATACGTCGACATTTCAAACTTCGACATTCAGTAGCGGAGTTGTAGGTTTGATGTGTTCAGGTTTGAACCTGGATTATTACAGGCACATTAGACATGTCAGCTCGTAGTCTCAGGTATAGCAAGGGCAACCTACACCTGGCGATGCCGCTGGTACCTATTGTAGATGTCCATAGACGGCGGTAACCAGTTAGCATAAGGTGTTCTCTGCTTGTTCGCCTTCCAATATCATAAAAAGTTACTCCGAGCACAGCTCATAATTTTTTTTATCATTGTTCTGTTGCAGGCCGACCTTGCCATCAGATTTTCCTGAGGTGCCAGAAGACGTTCCGCGTGTGAGCCAGGACCAGCGTCGTCGCTGGCAAAACAGGCTGACTAGATTAACCACAGTCACAGTATAATAAACAGTATTACGTCTCGGCAATGTCCTTGACAAAATTACTACCTACGGCCGCTCGGTAAATAAATACGCACTAAGGTTGCCCACTGAGTGTATCGTCTATATCTCTTGAGTTGTAACTGTATTTTGTAAGTCCGGAAAATTTAATGATGGGAGAGCATTCTTTTTAAAACCTTGCGATTTGCTGTAGGTAGTAAGTATTTGTCCTGTACATTAAATGTTTTTCTCAAATGCGGTAGGTAGCTTGTGGTGTTAAGTTTGTTTGCTAAATCATCTCGGCACATCAGCCGAAGCCATTCGGATAGTCTGAAATAAAATATAAACAGTTACATAAAGGCCTAATATAAATTCTTGCGCTTCAATAAATATACAAATACGTAGGTAGGTATTTGTATATGTATTGAAGCGAAAGAAGCACAAATAAATAAAATCAAAAAATAATGTTACATATTTTTCTATGCTTTCCGACTGAGTTGGTAATTTTAAAAATTATTATTTCTGGTTTCGATATTGATGATTTCAAACATCAATACACTGAACAATACAGTCGATGAATGCGTACCATATTTCACATAAATAAATGTGGGCGTGTCTCGCACCGGCCACGTCCGTACGTAACTGTGGCGCACGCCCGACTGTTGAGTGTTGAGTACTGATGTTATCGTATGAAAACGTAATACTGCCTTCTTTATTTTATTGTGGATTAACAAAACTTGTGGCAGGTGCTGTCCGGTATGTAGGAAATTTAATAAGTTTAAAATTTGGAGGAGGTGTATTGATAGACTTACAGTATTTTTTTCATTTATGTTTAATTTAATTTGTAGTATACTTTAATGATTAGTTAATGATTTATTTTAGGTACCTATACTTACCTTACTTGTTATACATTACATTTATCTATATTATAATAATATAATAATAAATATTATAAACAATATTTGATTTTTTGTTTGTTTGTTAGATTGCTTGTAATGGATAAACTCAATAACAACTTAACTGATTTTAAACATTATTTTACCTAAAGAAAGCTACATTATCAGCGAGTAGCGTGGGCTGTATGTTATTTTCAAAAAAATTGAAAAGTCAAAAATTAGAGAAGAAATTACAATAATGGGTTACATTATTGTAATTTTCGTATCAAAATAAATTTAAAAAAAATAATACAGCCCATATATTAAAGGTATCAAAAATTTGCTTATAAAAGTCATTAATTGGCGTGCGGTGCGAAAACTACATAAAGAATGTATCTACTTACTTACAGGTTTATAGTATTCGTCATTCATTACCCACAAAAAATCCGTGAGGTTATAATTATGTACATGTTATTAGTTATTATATAGAGTATTATTTTGTTTTACAATATCATAATTCTCGCATTTCTTTAGAAGTAAAATGGTATATAAAAATATTTTACATTTGAATCTACTTATCATTAAAACATGATAAATTATTTAATTTTTTGATGAAATGGCTAGTATCAAGTCTTATGAAGGTAGCTGGTAAGTTGGTGGCTTCCCCTTCCAAAAATGAAAAAAGATTGAGTATATTCTTTTACGTTATTATATGGCGTGCAAGCTTGAGTGTTAGCAGATAATAAGGCAGATGAATCGTCTGTAATTACTTCATGGGGTATAGTATTTATGTAACTTAGCATTTATTTAAACAATTTAAAAGTGATTTATGATTATGAGAATCTGAATATAAAAATAAATACATGCAACGCTCAAATGCACTAGCATAAAATACTGTTGCATCTGACGGGAATCAAACTATGAATAAAAGGTAAATAGCGCGTCATGAGGTTAGACGAAAAATGTGTCCGAAAAAATTATATCTACCCTACACAATTTTGTCACTTAGAAATATAATAAAGTTGATTATTGTTAAAATTAAGCGTTCACAAAAAAAGAAAACGCGTTAAACTTTAGTGACAACATTTTCACAATTTCTGATGTGGCCGCCGTTTGTATAAAAGTTCTGGTTAAATAAATAAACGCTGCAACATGGAACACTCAAACGGTACATTGAAAAGAAAGTATTTTTCTTATTTACTCTTTAACTATTAAGTTTTACGTCAAGGTTTTTGTTTCACAAATTGATTCTGAATTATACTTGTAAAAGAGTAAGAATATTAAGAATTTATTTAGCCAAAGTTGGAGAGTTTTGGAACACTCCGTCTGCACCATAGGATGATTGAGTGATCTAAATAAACCTTTATAAAATCCAAATAAACCGTTAAAATCAATTGAATATTTGTGAATAGTTTTCACAAATTCAATACAATTATTCCACATAAAAATGATAAACCAGAAAATTTTTGAGACACGCGTTACAGTATGTTCTCAGGTTAGCAGATTGAGTGTTCTAATTAATTGACCACGACTTTCTCACCATAGATTAGACATTTTTTTTTATCTCCACCATGAAGTTTTCACAATTATTTCCTAAATTCTTCCTTGATTTCGTAAAAATATATTGTTAACTTTTAAAAAGGAGCACTCAATCCACACGCACACTTCAATTCAAATCGGACCTATCGTTTAAAAGTTGTGGTGGATATAAAAATGATAAAAGAAAAATACCGCGGTTTGAGGAAACCGGCATGTCTTAGAACCAAAAAATATTCGAAGACATGTGACATCTACCAACCCGCACTGGGCCCGCGTGATGGACTATAGCACACTCATGAGAGTGCTCACAGAGAGGAGGCCTGTGTCCCAACAGTGGGAACATTATAAACGACACAAAGCCTCTCCCTCATCGCAACGGGATAGGAGAGGAAATTTACGCAGATTCTGACTCAACGAGTTCGTTTCGCGCCGGTTAGCTGCGGCTTTTTCAAGACCGCTGGAAGAAAATGGGCGCACCAGATTATATATTAAAATTAATATACGGCTACCGAATTCCGTTTGTACGAAAGCCTCCACTTCATATGCCCAATCTGCAAAATTCAGTTCAGTCGACGCCACGTTCCCCAGAAATGGACCAGATTATTCACAAAATGATATCAGAAGAGGTGCTTACAGTCATGCCACTGACTCGAAGTTTCATTTCGCCAATGTTTCTGGTGCCCAAAGGAGACGGGAATTTCAGACCGATTTTCCATCTCAAAGCCCTGAATCGATACATCGACGTCTCCACCTTCCGGCTGATCAATATTTTCAAAATTCCAGACTTCCTTCAACCAAACGATTGGATGATGGAAATAGACATATCGTAAGCATATTTTCATCTGCCAGTTACAGAAAGAAGCTCACAGGAGATTCTTACGACTAGTTTACCAAGGCGAATTGCAACACTGGTGAGATGACTCACCAGTGTATCGTAATTTTGACATGAGTCAAAACCACAGTGGACATGCTAAATTCTTTAGGATGGATGATAAATTATGAAAGTCTATCCTGCAACCAAGGCAAGCAACATAGTAACTAGGCATATTGTGGGATCCGTGGAAGAACATAAAGTCACTTCCAACAAAAAAGTGCCTGAAAATGAAAACCATGATCACTCACTTGATCAACAATCAAAAAGCATGCTTAAAGGAATTACAAAGTATCTTAGGAATGATGAACTTTTCAAGCTTTGTTGTATCTCGGGGAAGGATAAATTTTCGTCAACTTCAAAGGCTTATGTATCAGCATGTTACACCTGAAACCTAGTACAAAGAATTCACTGCCCGAGGCAGCCCAAAGGAACTTACAATGGTAGCTAAATTATCTCGAGACTTCGTCTCCTATCCATGTCTCACATCCAACACACTACATTGTCACCGTTGCATCAGACAACGCCTGGGGTGCTTACATAAACAACACCTATGTGTCCGGCACTTGGAAAGAAGAAGAAAAACTTCCTTCATTGCAACCAAAAGGAAATGCTTGCGATCCTAAAAACGATTCAACATTGTGGTCAGAGTCTGTACAAATCCAGCCTACATGTGACAACAGGTCCGCGGTATCGTATCTGAGGAACGAAGGCGGTACAAAATCTCTAGTGCTTATAGATCTGACATACCCGATTTTGCAGCTCGTAGATTCTTACCAAATTCACTTCACCATTTACTACATTCCAGGCGTATACAACGTAGAAGCCGACAGACTTTCTCGACTGCAGAGACTACCAGAGTGGCACTTACTCCCTCAAGTAACGCGTCTAATATTTACCCAATGGGGAACCCCGGTGATAGACCTGTTTGCGTCTCAGCGAGCCCATGTAGTCCCCAGGTACTGCACTCTGGATCATCGGGATCAACAAGCCGAGTTTCAAGATGCTTTTAGCCAGACCTGGGACTACCCATTAGCATGAATTTTTCCTCCACCATTCTTGATACCCAAAGTGCTGATCCATCTGAACAAATGTCGAGGAATATTTCTAATAGTGTCCCCGAAATGGGACCAAGTGTTTTGGAGACCGGACTTGAAGAATCGGGCAACAGACCGCCCTTGGAGGATCAGGAACCTGTGCAAAATGCTAGTAGACACCTCAACCAACAAACCCCCTCACAAGGCCAACGAAATGACGTTGGAGGTTTGGAGATGTGGGGATGGAACGAAAAACTGACTGGACAACCCAACAAAAGCATCTTCTTATGAAAAGCTGGCGATCGTCTACTATAAGAACATATAAACCAGACTGGGCTCGTTAGATAAAATGAGCTAAGCTTAATCCTATATCTGTAAGCGAGCGAAATGATGGGCTCTCTTACAACACTATACTTGTCCATAAAGCTGTAGTTTCAACTTTATGTTGTCCAGAGATATCAGAACGGCTAAGTGGGCATCCTTTGGTGAAGCGAATATTAAAATATATAGCACTAGCTGTTCCAAAACCCTCAAAGACCCCCGTTTGGGATGTTAACCAAGTTGTATCTTTACTATGTCAACAGAATCCTGATATCGATAAAGTTTATGAGGTATCGAAACACACAGCCTGCCTCTTATTACTGTGTTCTGGTCGTATGGTCCATGACCTAACCCTCTTGATCATAAATTCTAATAATTGCGAAATTACTGATGATTATGTTAACTTTTGGCCAATGTTCGGCTCAAAAACTGATTCAATCGCAATTTATCGTCAATCAGGTTGGAAGTTAATGATCAATAAAGACAATAAATGCTTAGATCCAGTACATTGGATTTTAAAGTTGATTACAGTCGGACAGAACAGAAGAAGTGAAGCTAAATGTGACAATTTATTTGTTACTGCGTATGGTAAAGCTCGACCTGCTTCACGTTCTGTTATAGCTAACTGAGTTAAGAATGTAGTAAAGGATGCTGGGATTGAAGCCCCAGCTGGAAGTTTTATGTCTGCTGTAGCTTCAAAAAGTCGGTAGGTATGAGAACTGCTCAGTTGATAAAATTCTCTCCAGAGGCAACTGGAGATCAGAAAATACATTTAGGCGATTTTACTGTAAAAAAGTAAAGAATACAGATGCTCAAAACTCTGTTTCTAATCTGTTTAATGCAGTGTGATTAAACAATAATCACTCAAAATGTTTATACATGATTTGCTTGTGTACTTTATGCACACGTATTAAATTATTTGAGCGAGTGGCTTGGTGTCCGGCCATGTTATGTTAAAAAGGATACTTTTTATTTTTTATTCTGCAAATAAAACTACTTTATTTATGAACCTCATTTTTATTTTTTATTTTTAGCGCCTCTGTGTGTGTAACAACAACATACTTTAGTTACAAGTATGCTATGCTATGTATATTTATTTTACCACATGTACGTAAATAGCATAATGTCAATCGTTTGGCTAAGGACCATTCCTTTTCATTGTTTTGTGATCTAATTAACCTTCAATCTAATAGTCACATTGATGTCTCCACCACCACCAGGCGATAACAAACACGTCTCTCATGTATTATTAGGCTTCAAATTTACGGTCAAGTTATTTAATACAAACGTTTTACCTGAAATAAAACGTAAATTAAATTACTTACCTAAATTTGAAGCCTCAACTTAAATTCTGCCTGGCTAAACAACGATTTCAATGAGGCAAATCCAAAAGCAAACCGACGTGTGCAACTGCTAGTGGTGGTGGGAGGAGAGACAGAGAAGGCGATACTACGCAACAAGGAGGGAAAACGGATGCGAAAAAGGGACAGAACGATGACCTCTCTCTCTCATGTATTATTAGGCTTCAAATTTAGGCAAGTAATTTTATTTACGTTTTATTTCAGGTAAAATGTTTGTATAATTATAACGTGTATTTTGACCAACAAAGGATCATAGGCACGAAAGGTTACTTGAAAATTTATAAAAAGACACATTTCAAAAATAAATAAAAACAATTAATAAGAATATTACATATTTAAATTCAAATTCAGAAACAAACAAATTACCCGCTGGATCTTCTTATCGGAAAAGAGATCCTGTCAGCGATCTTTTGGTGTTACTGAACCAGATTTCCCGTATAAAAGCTTTGACAATATGCCTTAAACAACGTTATCTTTATTTGTACAGAGCAGCGGGAGTATCTGCGGGCCAGCATTTTACCTCTGACCGCTAAAGCCCTGCACTCCCTCTCGATATCCATATCGTCTTCAAGACCGCGTCTGTCGTCCGCGTAGCTAATGTTGTTGACGCAGACGCCATCTGTCGAACAACCGACACGCTTGCTACTGAGCTCGACCTTGAGGTCATTTATGTATAGGTTGAAAAGCTTGGGTGATGTCAAACCTCCCACCCCTCTCTGTCTCACCCTGCTTTCCATCGTATATGCCTCAGAGAGTACCTATATTATTCCACCTCACAAAATTTGTTTGGTGAGAATACCAATATTTAAGCATATTGAGCACGTCCACCGGTACACCCGCTTTTCCAACTTTCTCCAGAGCACATCGTATAAGACAAGATCAAAAGCTCTGGAGAGGTCTCTGCTATCAGACAGGTTGATATTTTTTTTGAGATTTTTGAAAATACGCTCAGGGCACATGTAACGCGCAAAATATCTGAAAACAAATGTTTTCGTAATCAAATGACGGAACCAATGTACATTTTTAATATCAGACATATTGTGATAAAACAGTCTGAGATTTTTTTTTGACATAGCAGAAATGGGCCCACGTCAGAAACGTCACCTTTTTGTGAAAAAGGTGACGTTTCTGACCGGTAATGACCACCGAGTCGGGTTTAGAACCGTCTAAAATAACGATTTTATTCAGACGATTTTTTTTTTGTCTGTAAAACGATGCGACATGGTTTTGGTTTTTACGCTTCTTAAAGCTATAAGATTAAGCTATACGATGGTTGCCACCAACTCCATGCTAGTTTTTATTTTTTGTAACTATTATTCAAAATCAAAAGTCATTTATTCAAACTAGGCTGAAAATCAGCACTTTTCGAACGTCAAAGTTACATAAGACAGTCCCCCAAAAATGCCCGCCCGTCACCACTTCCTAGTGCTTTAGCTGGGAAGAAGAAGTGGTGGAACAAACTCCCCAGCAGCACGTCTGTCTGTTTAGTTATATAAACTTGATTTTATACAAATCGTATGCAAAATAATTAACATTACGAAACACAAAACATTGGATTAAATTACACACTTGCCATACGTTAGCTAGCACGCGCCAGTATACCAACAAAACAATGAACAAACTGTACTCAAGCAGATAAAAATTTCAACATAAAAAAAACGTAAATAGAACTTAATACCTAAATAAAAGCCTCCAGGCATAAAGGGCGTGCCCGCTTACATAAGGCAATTGCTGTAGCTCGAAGTATTAACTTTATATGTGCTTAGATCTCTAATTATTGATTAAAACAACTTTGTACGAATACTTTAACAATATAATCACTAAACAATTGAATAAAAACAAAGGTTATATTTAAAACACGACACGACTACCTCTTACAAAGGTCTCAGAAAAAGCCCCCTCATGTGGTCTTAATAAAACAATCGTCGCAACGCTGCTCTTGCTTATGTTCCCATGCTGAATTTTGATCCATCTTATCGGTGTTTACGTCCGGCTCAGGAAACAGCAGAGCACGCACCTCGCGTCGCCGCCGTGGGCCGCCATGCCGCTTCGGTGATGTCACTCTTAACTTTTTAAAGAGAGCGCGGCAATCGCCAACACGGCCGTCCTACCAGGTGCCTGTCCCATCAGGTACCTCACGAGTTCAGATAAAGTGCTGAAACACAAATTATTAATAATTTATCAGTTTGCCGGTTGCACATGCATTGTGTATACAATTCTCTGGATCATGACTGTCATTGTTCATTACACATTATTTCATCAGAGTATTTCCGAGGATAGGCTTCAATAATAGTAAATCATGTGCGCTTATAGCGACATTGTATATAAATCGGATTTGACCACTTGCACTCAAAGGGCCTATAGCCTCACTTAAGTGTACCAAATATCATGTGCGCTTAAAGCGACATTGTATATAAATCGGATTTGACCACTTGCACTCAAAGGGCCTATAGCCTCACTTAAGCGTACCAAATTGGTCTTATCGCCACTTGCGCTCAAAGGGCATAGCCACACTTAAGCGTATTAAATTCGTCTCATTTCGCCTTGCACTCAAAGGGTCTCTAGTCATACTTAAACGTACCAGGTTCGTTACAGAACCACTTGCACTCAAAGAGCTTTTTGCCACACTTAAGCGTACCAAGTTCGTCCCAGAACCACTTGCACTCAAAGGGCCTTTCCACACTTGAGCGTTCCAAGTTCGTTCTGCATTTGAACCTACCACTCTGCCTGTAATGTGTAATTCACAACATGGAACATCTATAAAGCGTATTAAATTCTTCTAATTTCGACTTGCACTCAAAGGGCCTTTAGCCACACTTAAGCGTACCAAGTTCGTTCCAGAACCACTTGCACTCAAAGGGTCTTTCCACACTTGAGCGTTCCAAGTTCGTTCTCTATTTGAACCTACCACTCTGCCTTTAATGTGTAATTTACAACATGGAACATCTATAAAGCGTATTAAGTTCTTCTAATTTCGACTTGAACTTAAAGGGCTTTTAGCCACACTTAAGCGTACCAAGTTTGTCCCAGAACCACTTGCACTCAAAGGGCCTTTCCACACTTGAGTGTTCCAAGTTCGTTCTCTATTTGAACCTACCACTCGGCCTTTAATGTGTAATTTACAACATGGAACATCTATAATTACTTAAAGCATTTTATCTTGACTCGTACATACGCCTACGGTAAATTTTAAATTACCTTAATCGCCAACACGGGCAGTAATGGTATAAGTTAGAACGTATGTTTAATTCATCTCCCAATCATCAATATGTATCCATGGTTTCATGGTCTCAGCAGCGGTTACGCCTGTATACTTCTTAGTGCTCCTTTCACTGCCTTTTACATCCGTCACCTCATATCTATCATTCCCCAATACCTTCTTCACTTGAAAGGGGCCTTTGTAAACAGGTAACAACTTCCGACTTTGACCGTCATTTGTCTGGCTTTGTATTTTGACGAGTACCAAATCTCCTTCGACGTAAACTCGTGCTTTTGTACGGTTTCTATCAAATCGCTGTTTTTGTGATTCCGCGTTGGACTTAATATTTGTCTCTGCCCTTTTACGCAATTCAGTTACATCCAGCCTATGCCCAATCACCGGAGCTAAACTATCACTATCAGTGCGTAATCTATATCCGAGAAAAACTTCACTAGGAATAGTTTTTGTTGTCTTGTGAACTGTACTATTCATACCTTGTTGTAAGGCTTTTACGTACTGGTCCCACCTATCGTCTGTATCGTTAGCGCCTATTGCTTTTAATGCTTCTAAAATAGTTTTATTAAAACGCTCAACCTGGCCATTAGAACGAGGCATACCGGTTGCAATCGTATGTAAACGTATGTTTTTATTCGAACAATACTGTGTAAAATTATTCGAAGTGAAGCATGTCGCGGCGTCTGTAATTATTCTTTGAGGATTTCCGAATGTCTTAGAAATAGTTTCTAATTCTTTAATTACACAAGAAGTTTTGGTTGTGCGAACCGCCAAAATGAACACAAATTTTGTAAAAGCATCTACGATTACCAATAAATATTTATTTTTGGCTTTAGTCGTAAAAAAAGGTCCTAAATGATCCATATGAAGCGTGTGAAAAGGCTGTGCATACTTTGGCAACGGGTATAGCTCTCCTTCCTTTGGACCGCCCTTATTCTTAAAATATATGCAATTTATGCAGTTTTTAATATATTTCTTTATGATATGTCGCATTCTAGGAAACCAATACTGATAGCTTACTCGTTCTACTGTTTTGTCAACAGAGAAATGCCCGAGGTCGTCATGGTTACATTTAATTATTTGCCAAATGCATTTCTTTGGGACCACCCACCGACGACCTTGGGTTGTTCTTCTGTAAACTTTGCCACCGAGGACAACATATTTGTTAAAAACATCTTTATTTTCTTCGGCCTGTCCTGATTCTATAATTGCTCGAATACGTTGTAACTCGGCATCTTGTACTTGTACTGAAAGCAACCAATCTGCTTCCGTTATTGACATTATAATCTCGGTTTCTGATTTTTCTCCGGACTGCATTGGGTTACGACTCAAGGCGTCTACGTGTTGCATTCGCGTGCCTTGTCGGTGGACGATATCAAACGAGAATTCTTGTGTGGACAAAACCCAACGCGCAATCCGGGGAATAATCTCTTTTTTTGTTAATGCGTATCTTACGGCGTTGCAATCGGTCACTATTTTAAAAGATGATCCGATTAGGTATAATCGGAACTTTTGAAGCGAACTAACAATCGCTAATAACTCCAGTTCAAATGAGTGGTACTTTTTCTCATCTTCCGTAGTTTGTCTACTATAATAATGGACAGGTTTTTCACCTTCGTCAGTGATTTGCATAAGAATACCAGCAACACCATCTCTACTAGCATCCGTATATAATACGTTATCTTTATTCGGGTCAAAAATGTATAGAACACTTTCAGACGTTAATTTGTTCTTTAACGATTGAAATGCCTCTTCATGAACCTTACCCCATTCCCAGACAGAGCCCTTCTTCAATAACTTTGAGAGTGGAGCAGTAATCATAGCGCAGCTCTTAATAAATTTCCTAAAGTAGCTTACAAGGCCAAGAAACTGTCGAAGTTGGTGTACTGTTTTGGGACAGGGGTAATTTCGAATAGCCTCCAGTTTGGGCTGATTTGGCATCACACAATCCTGCTTGATTTTGTATCCTAGAAATTCAATTTCATTTTTGAAAAAATGACATTTTTTCAGATTCAACGTGAGCCCGTTTTCTCTAAAGATTTGGAGAACTCGTTCTAATAATTTTAAATTTTGCTCTACCGTTTCTGTCACTAAATATACGTCATCCAAATATAAAATGACATTCTCGAATCTTAAATTTCCCAACGCGTTGTTCATCATTTGTTGGAAACAAGCTGGTGCGTTAGCCAGCCCAAACGGAAGTCTTAAAAATTCGTAATGCCCATCTTCAGTAATAAAGGCGGTCTTTTCTATAGATTGCGAATGCATTAATATTTGATAATATCCACTTTTTAAATCTAGACTGGTAAAACATTTATAGCCCCTAAGCCTATCTACAAGATCCTCAATGCGCGGCATTGGATATTTGTCTTTAATTGTTATCTTATTTAGTGCTCTATAATCAATGCAGAGTCTTTTTTCTCCATTTTTTTTATTGACAAGTAACGCAGGGCTCGCGTATGGTGATTTGCTTTCACGTATGATATTGTTCTTCAGAAGCTCATCTACCATTTCGCGAATTTTCTTTCTGTCTGCGTGAGAAGACCTAAAGGGTCTGCATTGAATTGGTTGAGAACCAGTTACGTTAATTATCATTTCGTGGCCGTTTACCTTTCCTAGTTCTTTGATATTTGACGCCACACAGTCATCATATTTTTGAAAAAGTCTTATTAATTCATTCTGATGGGACTCGCTATCGAACTCAAAATTACTAATTGTGTTACAAAACTCAGTAAATGAATTCGCATAGTCAAGTTTGAATTTGTCACCCACTCGCGAGTATATCAGGTCAGACCGCTCCGTCACGTTTCTTCCTATCAATATTTCACAATCTGCCAGGTTGTCAATTACATAGAAATCAACCTGAGTCAGACACACCGAATCGATTTTCAGATCAGCTGTTATCTTGTGAGTTACAAATTTTGAATTTTCTTTTGAGAAACCTTGCAACAAAACTGGTCAACACAATGTTTTCCATTGAATATCTTTTGACGAACGATTCAGAAATCAATGAACAACTGCTTCCCGTATCAATGAACGCTTCTTTATGCAGATTATTAATACATATTATTTTCACAAATTTATTTCGCGGGTCAGGGGTTGAAACACATTTTGTTTCTTGTTTGTCTGGTTTAACCGCGTTCTTTTTATGGTAACATGTCGATTCTAAATGACCTCGCCTGCCACAATAACCACATTTATTTGCATCACACTGACTTCGTTTATGGTTACCGCCGCACAGATAACACTTGATCTGCCCCCGACCCCGTGCCTGGCCCACGTCTTGATTATTGTTAGCAGAAGCAGCTTGACCCACTACGTTCGCTGAGGGCACAGTCACTGATCTCGTGGTCGCAGACATCTGATTCTGACTGATCAGTTTCGCCTGGCCATCGCGTGTATTTGCGATCTGTTTCGCGCTTTTTGATGTGTACGTTCGACCATGTAGGAAACTAGCTAAACTGTCGCATGTCACGAAATTATTCGCT
Organism: Atethmia centrago; assembly: GCA_905333075.3. Taxonomy (NCBI): domain Eukaryota; kingdom Metazoa; phylum Arthropoda; class Insecta; order Lepidoptera; family Noctuidae; genus Atethmia; species Atethmia centrago. Next base: position 18,249,662 of record HG995371.1, on the reverse strand, counting down.
TCAATTGATGCGCCTATACCACTGTCTCCTATATTACCGACAATAATAGAAATAATATCTTGTTCCGAAAATTCCAAAGATAAACGATCTATTTTACATTTCTGTTCAAAATAAAACTCGTACAGAGACTGATTTTCTAACGGCTTTTTATGTATGATATCTTTTAAAAGATCGTACATATTCCGCCGAATTTGAAAACTGGAAGCCAACTTACGCGTCCAGCTCTTCCATTTCCACGTAGGCCAATGACTATCCGATCGTAACAGTGAGTCATACCACACTTTTGCGGAACCCTTTAATTTGTTGAGAGCTTGATAACGGGTCATTTCGTCAGTCCATGTAAAAGTTTGAGCGTAGGACTTGATAATACTAAGCCAAGCGTTCACATCGTCTCTCAGCGGATCGAACTCGGGTATAATGTTATTCAAAGTGTTATTTGTACTCACAGTTGAGGTATCAGCCTTACGTGATACCTGTTTCCTGTGTTTCGGCGGAGGTGACGGAGTCCTGGCACTACGACTGCTGCTAGAACTTGAGCTTGAACGTGTGCGTTTTTTTTGTTTTAGGCGTTTATCACGCTTACTTTGTTTACCCATAACCGTGTGTGGGTATCGCGTTCCACTTCTGATATTAACTTTATATGTGCTTAGATCTCTAATTATTGATTAAAACAACTTTGTACGAATACTTTAACAATATAATCACTAAACAATTGAATAAAAACAAAGGTTATATTTAAAACACGACACGACTACCTCTTACAAAGGTCTCAGAAAAAGCCCCCTCATGTGGTCTTAATAAAACAATCGTCGCAACGCTGCTCTTGCTTATGTTCCCATGCTGAATTTTGATCCATCTTATCGGTGTTTACGTCCGGCTCAGGAAACAGCAGAGCACGCACCTCGCGTCGCCGCCGTGGGCCGCCATGCCGCTTCGGTGATGTCACTCTTAACTTTTTAAAGAGAGCGCGGCAATCGCCAACAGAAGTGAGAAATGATAAACTAGCCCCATCGAAGTAAAATAAGTAAACAATTACTAATAACAATTAAAACCATGATCAGCAAGACGACCATTATATATATATTAGATATTTTCATATCAACTAAACGCCATTATATACCTACACTTTTTACCGGTGGTACATTATATACCTACACTTTTGATATCACTATTTATTAGTGGCTTTGTGGACAGGATATTAATTCAGACTTGTTACAGTTGTAATAGCAAACATGTCATTTGGTTTAAGTAGGTTTTAATTTTTATTTTTTTATTAATATTTTACATAGATTCTTTTGTATTTTGTGAATGTGAGAACATTGTAGGCTTAATATACTAGATTTGTAGACCATTTCTGGTACTTCTTGACAGGCCTACACTGGACCGTGTAGGCCTGTTAAGAAGTACCAGAAATGGTATCCCATACTGTGATTTGAAAACATTGTAAAAGCCAAATATTTTTAAAAGACTCCACGGTTACTACCGTGGAGTTTCTTGCCGGCTCATCTCCATAGGAAACGACCAATTCGAACCGTACACCTAGCTTCTGACGTTTCATAAGTGCCCATGTAGGTTTATGTGAAATAAAATATTTTTGATTTGATTTGATTTTGGAGGAGTAAACGAGACCTACCGGTCTGTTCTGTAAAAACTTCACCGTGAAAACGTAGGTGAAGCGAGCTGTCCTTCCACCTGATGCTATCAAGTATCGCCGGCTTCCTATACCTACCTACTCTTTGTGTCAAACAACATATTGTAGGTAACTTCCTGTATAAATAAATGGTTGTTGATGCTTTTTTCAATTTCTGTCGTATTCCGATGAGTTTTCACTAACCGGTACCAATTAGGTACTAAATATCCAATGTAAGTATGTTTTATATCTAACTTCACAGTAATCTTGGCTACACAAAAATACACCCACCAAGCAGACGTCAGAATGGCGGGTGTATGAAACTATTGCAATAACTTGCGATCCCACTAGGTACTAATTATTTAGCCAAGTGGTACTATTTGGTTCTAATTAGGTACAAATGTTTTTGATATATTTCGACCATTTCTGAGGAATATACCTGCGATTCTGACACACACATTTTTTTCTCTTCTGTCCCATTGTGTCGGGTGTCGTTGAATAGACCGTTCAAAAATATTGTGGATGTCTTAAAACCATTTTGCGATTCGGGATTCGTTAGCATAATATTAAGCGTTGGCGCGCGCCCCAGCACCACCTGCGCGCGCACTATTATATAGTCTGTGGCATTTTTGCTAGTCTGTTTTTTAATCTCGGAGACTAAATTGACACATGCAAATGACAAACTTATAAATAATGTTGCCAGTTCTTTTATGTAGTGTTGTACCTACGATACCGGTTTGTTGAATCGTAATTTTTTATATTTATTAGACGATTAGAAAAATATGACAGAATCAGTGTTGTTCTCGTACACGATAAAACGGATATATGTATAAACCCATTTCTTACAAATAGGCAGAACTTTTAAAAAATATGGCAATTATTGGAACTTGACACCATACAAACAATTACAATTCTAAAAATAATGATGATTCGCTTGGCTATGGACAACAAATCTCTCACCTTGCTTGTACTTCTGGACTTTAGCAGTGCCTTTAACTCTGTCGATTTCGACATCCTTCTAGGGATCCTTAAATGTTTCAATTTCTCTTCTTCTACTGTAGATTGGTTCGACTCCTATCTTAAAGGCTGGACGCAGCGGGTTCATCTCGTTGAGACTTCTTCTGATTGGTGTTCTCTTACCGCGGGTGTGCCTCAGGGTGGCGTTCTCTCTCCTCTTCTCTTTTCTATTTTCATTAACTCCGTCACCAGAGTTATCTCTTCCCACTTCCATCTCTATGCCGACGATCTGCAGCTTTACAATCACTTCTTTAGGCAAGATGCGGAAGCAGCCGTGTCTGCCATGAACAATGACCTGGATTTGATTAGCGAGTGGTCGCGGTCCTTTGGACTGCAAATCAACCCTAAGAAATCCCAGGCCATAATTATCGGCGGAAGGTATATGCGGAATAGGCTCGATATTGCGTCGTTGTCTCCACTCTGTCTGAATGGAGTTCAGATTGAATACGCAAATACAGTTAAAAACCTGGGGGTGACCTTGGACTCTTACCTATCGTGGACTACCCATGTTGCTCAAGTTAGTCGCAAAGTGCACTACACGTTCCATTCGTTGAAATGCCTCCAGAGCTTCTTGCCCTTGAATACCAAAATCTCCCTTGCTCAAACTCTCATACAGCCCATCATAGACTACGCTGATACCTGTTATTTGGATGCCACCGAGGAGCTTTTGAATAAACTTGAGCGTTTGCAAAATATCTGCATTCGTTTTGTTTTTAACCTTAAAAAGTATGATCATGTTTCTTTTACTTTCGCAAGATTCTCAAGTGGCTCTCCATTCGTCTTCGCAGGAACTCTCGGATATTGTGTCTGCTATTTAACATCCTTCATAATCCTAGTACGCCATCCTATCTGCGGGAACGTTTTTCCTTCGCCCGTCCTTCTGATGCACCTTGCAGGTCGCATCTTAGAAATCTCCTTAAATCCCCTCCCCACTCTACCGACTTCTACTCCTACTCCTTCACTGTGCACGCAGTTCGGCTGTGGAATTCACTTCCGCCTGACATTAGGGACTGCCAAACTGTTGCTGTTTTTAAAAGAAGAGTGAAAGAACACTATCTTTCCACTTTGCCATAGTTGCATATTATGTATTTATTATTTTATACTATTAATTATAAGTAAATAAGTATTTTAGTGATATTTATTTTAAAAGTATGTATTTATGTAAGTATATTCTCTTATTGTATAATTAAATTAGTGAATAGTTTTATTTTGTTTTTATGTATTTTGTTTTCTCTTTTACCTTACACACGTTGTCTACATCTCTATGTTTACTGTCCTATTGCAGGTATGCTGGAAGGGATTTCATTAAAAATAAGCATCACCTTTGTACGTATTTTTCTGTTCCTTTCTTCTTGACTGTATAAACAGTCAAGAAGAAAGGAACACAGAACAGAACAGTTATGGGAACACAGAACAGTTTATGTACACACATATAAATGTGTGTACATAAACTGTTAAATAAATAAATAAATAAATGATAATTCGGCAGTTAGTGTGTGATTTTGAATACGGCAACCCTAAATTTAACAGGAATAACCCTGGACGCCGTTTTATTTACCTTATTCGTCCTTCGACCTCTGAAGTGTTCGAATGCGCCCGTTGTGTCTATTGCGATACAATATCTAGTGTTATTTGTTATATTTTCGTTGAGTTTGTTTCTGTTACTTTGTTATTTTTATGTTAAGCTTTGTAGTTTTGTTATGTTTTTGTTTCGCTGAACATTTTATCATGGACGCTCAGCCTTCTACTTCATCGCGTTGGCGTGATGAAGAAAGTTTATCGCCAAGAAAAAAAACGTAAGCTCATATCATTTATCCAAACAGAAAAAGATATGATCATGAACGCTTACAAATATGTTCATACTGAAAAGAAAACCGAATCTCCAACCGAGACGGCGAAAAAAAACGACTGTGTTTTAAAAACTGCCGAAATCCTGAACATATCCAGAACTTCAATCTACAGGGTGCTGAAGGAGCACAAAGAGAATGAAATTTTTAACTCTCCGAAAATACCTGCAGTGCCATGCTGTAACCTTCTCACCGTGAAAACTTAAGTGAAGTGAACGTGGAGTGAACTGTCAGTGTCATCCCACCTGATACTAGGGATGAACCAAGGATTACATTTACAATCATAATCGAGATTTTAAGAATATTTTTATGCTAATTCTATTGATCATAATCAGTTAACTGATTAAATAAACGCAATCCCATGATCCAACCGCGATGTGTTTTGAAGAAGCGAGTAAAGACTCGAGTCAAGTAAAGACTGTGCGACGTTATTCGGCGTTGTTATTAATCCAAATCTATTCAGTAAGAAGAGATAACCGAGTGTGTTAAGGGATCCTTTTTTTTTCTTCTCTAACTGAACAGACAGCTGTGCTGCTGGGAAGTTTGTTGGCCACTTCTTCTTCCCAGCTAAAGCACTAGGAAGTGGTGAAGGGTGGGCGTTTTGGGGGACTGTCTTATGTAATTTTGACGTTCGAAAAGTGCTGATTCTCAGCCTAGTTTGAATAAATGACTTTTGATTTTGATGCTGATCGAGTGCTAAAAGTGTGCCTGGCTGGACCATAAGATTTATCCCCACACAAACTATGTGGAAACCTAACTAATCGATGTGTGTCTAATAATCCGCACGTTTTTTGTTCAAATGGCTTATGTACACACATAAGCCATTTGAATAAAAAACGTGCGGATTATTTAATAAGTACCTTTCCAATATTTTATTTCAGGTAGGTAAATTTATACCTACCTATTCGTTGCCAATAATAAAATAATATTCATAAAATCACCGTCATCAATACTATAACAAAATTCAACAGTTCAACTGACACTCGCGCAGCGCGCGCACCGGCCCACACTGGCCCCAAATGATAAAAAAGGGGACATTAAGAAATTTTTGACAAAAGGTCAACCGATTCAGCTTATTTTTTTTTTTTGTAGACAGCTGATGCAATTACAAATCACTTTTGTACATTGAGTTTTTGCCAAAAAAGCCGTATTTTCAGAGAAAAAAAATATTCAAATATTTTTTGTATGAAAGAAATACTAATTTTGTCTTTATCTTCCAAGATTCAAACGTATTCAAAATAAAACTTAGCGCAGCTTGTAGAGGGGCTAATTTCTCACTACTTTGTCATAGACACTCAACTGCGATTTTGTGCTCCTTTTGAGTTACATGCACTTTAAATATTTTTTGTATGAAAAAATCCTAATTTTGTCTTTATCTTCCAAGATTCAAACGTATTCAAAATAAAACTTAGCGCAGCTTGTAGAGGGGTTAATTGTTCATCACTTTGCGATAGACACTCAATTGCGATTTTGTGCTCCTTTTCAGTTACAGGCACTTTAAATTTTTCGTTGTCGGATGAGCTTTACTAGTTTTTTGTAGACAGCTGATACAATTACAAGTAACTTTTAAAGATGTATTTTTTGTTAAATAAGCCGTATTTTCAGAGTTAAAAAATTAATTCAGGCGGATTAGAAATAATCTTGTTAAAGATAGACTAAGATGTAATAACATTTTCTTCATTAATAAGTAACTCTTATAAATGTCTTTCTATTAAAAAAAGTCTTATTTTAAATATATCAAATAAACAACTTGGATATCTCAAAACGTGTACAGACATGTTCAGGTACAGGTAATTTATTGTGTGACTCATATTCAGATTATAAGCATTTTTTGGTAATGAGTCATTGCTTAATTAGCCGATTACTTACAATTTGGGCTATATTTGGTCATCTAACGCTAGTGAATGCGTCGGAAACGCTGAATGATAAAAAGGTATAAATTGCAATTAAAACTTTTCCTTCGTACTTTAACGGGCTTAGGACCGTCAAAATACAAACCTATATAATAATATAGGTATTGTATTAAGGCGTACTTAAAAAATTTGAACTACCTGTAACCCTAACGCTTAATTTATCTTTACATGCATGTTTTGTTTATTTATTTATTTTATACTTTATCACTTAATATGTATTTGATTTAGGGCAGGGATCTTGGCGTGCTTATCTGTTTTGGTCACTTTCTTCAATAATAAACGGCACTTGCACTATTAACAGTCTTTTAATTATAGTTCCACAACAAAACACACGCTTTTACAATTATTTTCACAGGTTAATTCACAGAGCAATGTTCGTGCGATCAAGATTCAATGTCAAGTCATTGTCACAATAAAATATCAGGGTATAATAAAAATAAACAATATTGTTCTACCCTACTTTGTCCTAATAAGTCATATGAAATGTAAAATACAACTTTTTATTTGACTACCCCAACAGTGGGTAGTCTTTGTTTACAAATGTAATACTTTGCTAGGGCTGTCGTCAACATAATATGAATAAATAAATAAATAAAACAAACACAAAAAATAAAACAAAGCGCATTTTTTTTCAGTACCTGTAAACTTAATAACTAAAGTAAACTATTATTTTACAAATTTAAATAAACTAGAACATAAATTAATTTTAAGCGCATTTTTTCTCAGTACCTATAAACTTAATAACTTAAATAAACTAGATTACAAACTTACAAACTTAAATAAACTAACATGAACGTGCGTATGTTACAATGTGAATTATGCTAGCGGATCTTGTGGGGGATTATTCTCAATGTCGACGTATACTTCTTCCTCATCAGCAACTTCTAAATCGAGTTCATTGGGTGAAACGTCATCCTTTAGAAGATTTTCGGCTTCTTCAAACCTCTGCTGCTTTTGAATTTTGGTGAACTTCGGTCTTATGTTCGTAATGTACGGATCGGAGCTGATAAGTAACTGGTGTAAAATATCTTCATTTGTTTGCATTCTGCCTATCTTTCTAGTATGCTTTTCTCTGATTGAACGAAAATCTTTGTTTCTTGCTTCTGAGGCTTCTTCGGACATCATACCAAAATTACAGCAAATCTCTTAATCAAATTAGCATTAACTCCTGTTATCTCAGCTGACCTTTCGTAATCATTGAAAAACCGTCGAGCTGTATTGCCATCGTTTGTTGTCCCAAAGCCTTGTTTGACGATATCAATCATTAAGCCAGTTACAACAAAAAACTCATGCTGCGTTAACTCTTTTCTTGATTTTCGGAGCAGTTTGTCCTCACCCCGAGCCGCCCATTTTTTGAAATCTAAGTTGTAAGATATGTGCAAAATACATTCCATGCATCGCAACCACATGTGAAGTGAAGATAAACCATATTTGTACATATCATGGTTTTCTGGTTTGTTAAAAACGAGGTTCAAGTTGTTCATATCTTTCGGATTTGTTAAGCAAATGTTGCAATTGGCTGCAGACTGTGTCTGTGAAAGTGCCGTGCATACTTTGCCGTCGATCATCGTCATATGCAATTCATGAAATACTTCAAATTCGCCATCAAATAACTTTGTTGGTAGAAGGTTCTGAATTTCTTCTTGTAATGTTGCTTCTACTTGCTGAATATATTCTTTTGTTTCTTGTTTGAATTCGAACATAATTGGTCTGCAATAGTTTGTTGAAGAAGGGCGCGGATTTTCCCATACTATCACATCGTTGTCACTCATAAGGCGAAGTGGCACAAAACTAACCATAAATACAGAAGATTCTGAAAATATGTCACCAGTTGGTTTTTGTTTGTAACAACTTTGTGAAGAAGCTCCGTCACAGCCCCATTTACTAACTAGCTTCAAAACACCACCATTAATATTTGAACCAGTCACTTTTAAAATCTTCTCGGCAGTTAAATCTAGAACTGCCTGTAACTTAATTTTAGCTCCTGACTCCGATATCACAATATCTTCTTTTGCTGGATAGCATTCTTTCTTCTTCAACAGTAACTTCTGGTAAGATGGAAAAGCCGCTGTGCCATTTGTACTTAAAATGGACCTCAAAGTTAGATATTGCCATTTTGATAAACTCAATGCTGTGGCAAGAGCTAAGGTGTCTTCCTCGGAAATCGATTTATCAGAAGCTTTATATAAAAAGTCACTTACTTCTTGCACCTTTTCTGGCTTATTTGAGAGGCACTTAATAACTTTAGAACAAACAGTGCGCCCGTTTTCATTAAGTTTAGCAATAAGAGCATAGAACAGCTCTTCTTCGGAATGCTCCAAAAGAGACAAAGAACGTCTTTTCTTCTGCTTATTTGTTAAATCTTCAAATGGTCGTTTATTTCTAGTTCTGGGAGTATTTGTGGTAGCTTCTGATGTAGATGCACCCGCTTCCTCTTCGTACGATAAATTATGCTCTTCTACGTCTACTGAAATGTCCTCTATGGTATATTCTGGATCAAACAACATAGGAAAATTCACAGAAGTTAAAGTTGGCCACAAAATTTTAGACTCCAACCACTCCTTGTTTTTAACACCAAATCTTTCGTTTCTACCTGAATTGTCCCATCTTCTAGCTAGGTTTGACGTATAATTTTGGCAAAACTTTTTGATAATACTGAGCTCTTCGTTTGGAATTTCACTTGAAATACGATTTATAATGGTTTGACACAGTAAATCACTATTTTTAAGGCACCCACTATTACTCAAAAAAGAAAAAATGTCTAAATTAGTCACAAATGTAGTCATTTTGATACAAAAATGTTACAGGCAAATAAATAAAAGTTACAATGTGGTGATAGTTGATAAAAAATTGTGTTGTTTTTACGAGCACAAGACGCGTAATGAACAAAAACGGGTTCCGCTTGCCCTTATACTATTGATATATGACTCATTACCCAACTATCCCGTTACTTAATGGGGTAGTTAGATAATGGCTCATTACCTAACTACCTCATTACTTAATGGGGTAGTTAGATAATGAGCCAAATATTCTTGCAATTTGGATGAGTCACGAGAAAATAAAACATACTAAGATGTGCTCCTACATAAATACCGCAAAACTACAAAGGGAATTTTTAATTGCAATTTATATACCTATTCATCATTCAGCGTTTTCGACGCGTTCGACTAGATGACCAAATAGAGCCGAAATCGTCACTTATAGGGTAATTAAGCAATGACTCTATACAAAAAAAAATTTACATACGAGTCACACAATAACTTACCTGTACATAAACATGTCTGAACACGTTTTGAGATTTCCTTGTTTGTTTATTTGATACTGATAATTTCATATATTTGTAAGAGTTACTCTACAAGCTGCGCTAAGTTTTATTTTGAATACGTTTGAATCTTGGAAGATAAAGACAAAATTAGAATTTTTTTATACAAAAAATATTTAAAGTGCCTGTAACTCAAAAGGAGCACAAAATCGCAGAAGAGTGTCTATGACAAAGTAGTGAGCAATTAGCATCTCTACAAGCTGCTTTAAGTTTTATTTTGAATACGTTTGAATCTTGGAAGATAAAGACAAAATTAGGATTTTTTCATACAAAAAATATTTTAAGTGCATGTAACTCAAAAGGAGCACAAAATCGCAGAAGAGTGTCTATGACAAAGTGGTGAGCAATTAGCTCTTCTACAAGCTGCGCTAAGTTTTATTTTGAATACGTTTGAATCTTGGAAGATAAAGAGAAAATTAGGATTTTTTCATACAAAAAATATTTAAAGTGCCTGTAACTCAAAAGGAGCACAAAATCGCAGAAGAGTGTCTATGACAAAGTGGTGAGCAATTAGCACCTCTACAAGCTGCGCTAAGTTTTATTTTGAATACGTTTGAATCTTGGAAGATAAAGACAAAATTAGGATTTCTTTCATACAAAAAATATTTGAATATTTTTTTTCTCTGAAAATACGGCTTATTTGGCAAAAACTCAATCTATAAAAGTGATTTGTAATTGCATCAGCTGTCTACAAAAAAAAAATCAGCCGAATCCTCAATCTCAACCTCAAAAAATCAACCTTCTGTCAAAAATTTCTTAATGTCCACTTTTTTATCATTCGGGACCAGTGTGCGGCCGGCGGGCGGCTAAAGTAAAGTGTTGTTGCTATGGCAACGAGAATCGAGTGAAGTGACAAGAACACGACACCCGCGCGTCGCGCTTACCGACTCACTTCACCTAGCCGATTCACTTCGGCGCGGGTGTTTACTATGGTTACGAGAATCGAGTGAAGTGATAAGATCACGCCGATCGTGAGGCGCTGTTATTCAATATCAAGTTTTTTTGTTTTTTAATTTGCCATGTTTTATTTTTAAATTCAAAACAAAATCCAAAATGGCGGCTATAAACATTTTTCATCATGGGTCTCGTTTTCATAGTTTTCGGGGTTGTTACAGCCGATACTGAGGTCAAATCTAAAAAGCAAGTTGGCGGCTGCGAAAATATTCAGATTTTTCATCATGGGTGTCGTTTTCATGGTTTTCGTGGGTGTTAAAGCCAATAAATAGTAAGGTCAAATCTAAAAAGCAAGATGGCGGCTGCGAAAATGTTCAAATTTTTCATCTTGGGTGTCGTTTTCATGGTTTTCGGTGGTGTTAAAGCCGATAGTGAGGTCAAATCTAAAAAGCAAGCTGGCGGCTGCGAAAATTACCAAACCTTTTGGAATAAATCAAACAAAATTGAGTTTCTGACTGAATTTCTGTTTTGCTATTTTATTTTAAAAACCCCTAAGTAGTAACGTTTCAACACTTAAATACTAGTTTTGAAATAATATAAAATGATCAATAGAATTACCATAAAAATATTATTATAATCTCGATTATAATTATAAATGTAATGCTTGGTCACTCCCTAGCATCAGTGTGATGACACGGACAGCTCACTCCACGCGAGTTGTCACGGTGAGATTTTTACAGAATCGACATGCTGGTCCTAAATTAAGTTTCTAAGATAAATTGGACGATTTCACTCTTTCGGCTATACGTCGAAAAGTTTATCAATTCTTTTATAGAAACGAATCACCATCCTTGAACAAGGTAATGCTAATTTAGTTTTTTTAATATTTTGAATTTTAAATATCATTGGCAAGTATTACATATAATGATGCTTGCAAACTGTAATTATAATTTAAGTTCGTAGTTACCTACACCATTCATAACACAACACAACAAAAACAGTCATGAATGATGACCCAGAACTTGAGACAATTTCAAGAAGTACATTATTTAAAATATTAAAACACCTTCATTTTAAGCACTTGACCAGAAAACGGGCTGAAGAAGAAGGGCTTCGTCAAGTGACCCCGCAGCGGTGGACTGTGTGGCTCACGTTATTAAAATTCGAAGATAAAATGTGTCACCTGGGCCATATGGCCATATGGCCGTCGACTATATAGTCGACGACATTACTGATCGATTTATTATAGAAGTAGGTGGCGAGTCTGATGATTCAGACATGGAGTCATTATCGAAAAATGATTAATTATAAAAAAAATAAGAAAATCTTTTATTTCATCCATTAATAGTTTAAAGTATACATAGATAAAATAGCATGCATGCATGATTATTGATTAATGAATACCTGTTATTAATGAATTAAAAATGTTTCACATTAAATATATCTGTACCTTATTACTTTTGTATTATTTCGTTTTAAATAACTACCTACACCTTTTATTCAGGATAATTGTTATAAAAAAACGATACTACTTGACTTTATTAACGGCAATTTACGGTAGAGGCACATCACTATTTAAAAATTACAAAAAACTGGCAACCTACGTAATGTCATTTTAGTCTCCGAGATTAAAAAAACAGACTTTATTCAAGTGTCATGCCACGCCATTTAGCTGGCAGGAGCCCTGGCTGGTTTTGGATAGGTATATGAAAATTTCACGATAGTAGTTTATAGGTATATAACGAAGTTAAACAGAAAACTATCACAGCAAAGTAGACTTTACAATAGTGAACGAGTAAAGGCTCCTTCAAACAGGCGCGACACGCGACGCGACACAAAGGCACTGCGTGTAGCACTACAAGCGGTGCCATTGTGTCGCGTCGCGTGTCGCGCTTGTTTGTAAGAGTCTTAATAGTCGACCAACTACATTTGTAATTGGAATGTAGGTAGGTATGGGAGAACATGTTTTTCACCTACAATGTTACCTACGTTTGTTCTTAGGATAAATTCATCCTAATTGCGGAACCCTTCAATGTACGTGGTCCAGCCCTTACATGCTCCACAATGACGATTACAGTTACTACTTGTAAGTATTTTATAGGTTCATCAAACAAAATGTGTGTAAGTAGGTACATATATCCGATAAGTATTAATTAAAAGCTCGTTGTTTTCATTGCAATAACTAACAGCAAGTTAAGTAACAAATTGCTGAATCACAATCTGAATGAACAACTCCTTCCGCTCCATTTCCCTTTTATTTTCAAACTTCCAATCCAATGAATCGAGCGATTGAACCTATTACGAATAACTTTACCTATCTGTTCATGTGTGAACGGGAAAAATATTCACGTTTCCTGGACGATTATTAAACCATGAATTATTTCGGAAGGTTAGTGTTTATCCAGGAGCTCGTTAGAAAATTTAATTGAATGTCATTTATTATAGTACCTTTAAATGTCAGTTTTCCAGGGTTGGTTTTTTTTCAATCATCATGAACATTTTATGCTGTTAACAAATTATTAATTAATGAAGAAATGATGAAGACCAATAATTGTTGGTCTTCATCATTTCTCCATTTACTTACACAATTTTGTAGAGGTAAAGTTGATAGCGAATCCACTATCCCGCGTCAAACGTAAGAATTTCGCGGGCTACCTACCTTGGTAGCCCGCGAAATTCTTACGTTTTTTTGCAATTTGCAAGTCAGTATCAGCACAGAGCAAAGAAACGGCCCAGTCGTCTCAATTATTTATAGAATTATAATCATAAAAATCTTCAATACAACTCTCGTTCGTAATAGGTACCCCATTGAATGACTACCTATTTTATGAAATCATGACATTTGAGGCCAATTCTAACTTAAGAAGTTGTATTGCTGATTCTAATTCTGTAGACCTACTTGTTACGGCCGCGAATCATATTTTAATAAACATACAACCTGACACTGACCTGCAAATGGCAAAAAACGTAATTTTAATTTTGCAGACTTTAGCGCATAGACGGTGACCGCCTGATAACGGCCGGATTGACGACTGTCATGAAACTGATGGCCGCGGCAAAGATTTAAATCGTTAGCTTCGCCCTACCGCATAGGTACCGCGTCAAAAGATAGTCGCGTTTCTATCTCGTTTTGACCCCTCTGAGCCTCTGACTCACAATAAGGCAGTAACATGACACGCTTGTCATGGAAACGCGATTTAACCATGTGTGGGCTCGAGTCTCCTCGGTATGGATATGGACACTATTTCGTGACTAAGTACGGGAGGAAAAATCTAGCGATTTCAATCATTCGTAGCGGGGTTTGACTTCACGGTGTCAAAAACATTCTCTAGGAAAACGCAACTTACTTTCATAAATATTTTTTCAGTGACGTCATTTGCCGGTAATTTGCGGATGCAATGTGACAACACAACCACACCACATCGCAGCAACAACATTTGGGCAATCAGTGGTTACCTACGTGTGAATAGTGTCGCTGCAGCTTCTTGTAGTTGCGTTAACTACAAAATCAAATCAAATGGTCGACGCAACGTTGTGTTTGTGACGGCCGGCCACTAGTGCGTGGTCTTGCTGATAGTTGCATTGTGGCTGCGACGTGGCCTTGATGTGGTCGATATCGCCCACACGGGTCATTTTGACGGCCAAATGTGATCCGCGTGAATAAACTGTTAATTTACAAATTAACGGCACACAACGAGTTGTCGTTGTGGTGCGTGTGAACGGGACCTTAGAGTAAAATAATTCCACGTCTCAAAATACATATACGAATTCAGAAGATATTAACATCAATGGCAACACATCAGTGTCACTTCACACCTCAAAATTTGCGTGTAATAGGTGCGCGGCGGCTGTGTTTAGACTGCTATGAATATTCATGTCGCGATCGACGCACGCCTTCACTTTATTCCGTGCAAACACTTGTACGTGTCCTTTCGAGTTTGTATTGTATTAGACAAATACAAGACATCTACGTTGTTCTTACAAATATATGCATCTTTATAATAACAGACGTAGAAAAGCTTAGGTACCTATGCAAAACAATATTGAGTCTTGTATTTGTTTATATTTTTTTATAAGGTATGGTCATAAAATCTTTGCGCGTCGGGCTAACGAGTGGTCATCATACTATAAATATAAATAAATTTTTCGCTTTACTTACCACCTAAAAAAAATAAAGTAGGTACCTATCAATTAAGTAGACAGCGCTTAATTTTATCAGTTGAGTAGACTGGTCTACTCAGAGATTAAAATTAAAAAGGATATTTTTAACTGATCCTCTTAAACTTAGTGACCTTCTTATAATGAACACTTTTTAGGGTTCCGTAGTAAACAAGGAACCCTTATAGTTTCGGCATGTCCGACTCTCTGTCTGTCTGACTGTCTATCTGTCTGTCTGTCTGTCTGTCTGTCTGTCTGTCTGTCTGTCTGTCTGTCTGTCTGTCTGTCTGTCCCCGCTGTAGCTCAGAGACGCTTAGTACTAGAAAGCTGTAATTTGGCATATGTAAGTATACATAATAATCATGCCGACAAAGTGCAAAAAATTCTTGAATAAAAAAATTTTTGAGAACCTCCCTTGCACGTAACGTGGGGGTGATATTATTTTTTCTCGTCTACCCCATGGTGCGGGGTATCGTTGGATAAGCCGTTCACTTTTCGATTCAAAGACCCGCTTGCGTAATATTAAGCATTAAAGTGATAATTTTTGTCCCCAGCCAGCTAAATGGGTGTTTATGGAGATGTGAAAAAAATCATGGTAGTAGTACAAGGAAAACTAAGTGAGCTTTACAAGGTAACGAGTAATAGTCGACCAACTTAAATTTGCAGTTGAAGAATTGATTGAGGCATATATCGATGTATGAGAGAATATTTTTTCAACTACAATGTTAAGTTTGTTTCTGGGATAAATTCATCCCAACTTCCCAACTACGGAACCCTTCATTTTACGTGGTCCGACACGCACTTGGCCGGTTTTTTAATTAATAAACCTCTAAGGGTGCGGTTCCACTGACGCGGAGCTGGGCGCAGAGGTGAGGATCATTATATTAGTGTTTAATAATATTTTTAAGATCGCAAATTGGGAATTATTTATTTATTTATTTACTTAAAGATTCATATACATACAAATTGTTAATCATACGGTTATATTCTACTTAATATATATGCCAATTACAGGTTAACACAACAAAGACGCCAGATTACCGCTTTGTTGCTAACTTAAGTCTATGTGTACAATTAATTAGGAAAAGGAAAAACTAAAATTAAGTTATTTCTACATTTATAGCTGTAATTTTTATGGTGTACATAGCATTCTATCTATCTATCAATCTATCTATATAGATAGATAGAAAAAGTCAAAATTTCAAATTCTCTATTTAAAAATAGAGAATTTGAAATTTTGACTACGTTTCATTGGTGTGTAGGGAGGCCAAGATTCTTGATTTAAACTTAACCATAGGATATACATTATATCTGCTTTGGGTACGGACTTATTAAATGAATTAAGGTTGACAAACATCTTAATGAGTGGTGAAGTACTTATGTTTGTAGAGGTTATGTGTAAAATAAACATTGAGGTTATGGGAAAGCGTGGAATTCTAGGCGGAACTTTTAATGAAATGCGCGGTAGCAATTCATTACAATCTATGCGACCGTTCACTTGTGGTCATCTTAAAAAGCTCAGACGCTGTTGATAGGGACACCTATGGGATAAGCCAGGGGATATAAGTGCGAGGTGTTTGGTGAAAGCCCGTTGTATGCTCTCCAGACGCTGAGAATGTATTACGTGATATTTTAAAAGTAAAATGTGTGTTCAAAAGTAAAAATTTGACAATGTTAATTAAATATATTTGTACGCCTCTGGGCAAAACATAGAAGATCTACCTATCTGTAACATCTCACACTCTGTTGTAATTTGACCTATGTTTACAAATAAAGCATTCTGATTCTGATTCTGATTCTGATACGTAAAAGCGATCCCAGGCAACACTGGTAAATTCCAGCCTGCTACGCACTAAGGCATTGTATAGAACCATTTTAGTTTTAATAGATCTAAATTCTTGCGTATTACGTTTAAGAAAACCTAACAATTGGGCAACTTTTATAACGCAACTGTCTACATGTTGCTTGAATGTCAACTTTTATCCATGATCACTCCGAGATCCCGAATTTCATCAACCTTAGTTAGTGTTACGCTATATTGATTTTATATGAAGCTATGCTATGCTTGTTTCTTTTTTGTGAATATTATGTGGAAACACTTTTTGACTTTTAGAGCCATGCCATTTTTATTGCACCAATCTTGTATTCGATCTAAGTCACTTTGAATCGCGATCGAGTCGTTCGGTGATTGTATTGTCTTATAAATCTTTAAATCGTCAGCGAACATTAAAAACTAACGGTTTATGATTTGATGTGCTAAATCATTAATGAACAGCGAGAACAAGATTGGTGCTAGATGGGATCCTTGCGGTACTCCCGAGATATAAACATATGGTTGTGATGTGTAACCATTCAAAACAATAGTCTGTGATCGTTGTTGTAGATAAGATGAAAACCACCTCAGAAGGGATCCGTGCACGCCGTTGGCTGCTAGTTTTGACAAAAGTAGTGAGTGACTCACTTTATCAAAAGCGCTGCTGAAGTCTCTCTGTACACTGCATCTACCTCCAGTCGTTTGTCTAGAGATTCCGAAATGTCGGACACAAACTGAATTAGATTGCTTTCCACTGAACGACCTACTTTGAAACCATGTTGGCAAGGTGAAACGTTTGAGTCGAAGTGACGAGTGATTTTATGGGGCAGATAAGCGATTCAAATATCTTAGGAAAACACGACAGTATTGAAATTGGGCGATAGTTGTTTACATCTGCAGGATCATCTTTTTTATAAATAGGAACAATTTTTGCCTGTTTCTGTCTGTACCGTAGAGGAGAGCTCAGTTTTGCCTGCAAGGTTGGAGCTATAGACTGAGGAGAACTGCTGGGCAAACAAGTTGGAGATTTCTGGTCCAGTTTCAGGTCAGTACTTTTAATGTTAAATCCTTGTTGCTATGCTGGTGAGAAATAAACTATTTTTTTTTCCGCAATTGATCCATCCAACCGCATATTGGATGGAAACTTTGACTGTTCCTTACGTTTGTCCTTTATAAAACTCCAAAAAGCCTTCGGATTTTCAAGTATGTCCGATTAAATTTTTTGTTTGTATGAATGATAACATGATCTTATACGTTTATGACATTGACCACGCAACAACTCAAAATCTATTATATCGCGAGGGTTTTGATATTTGCGACATCTTTGCCTAATCTTTTCCTTCCGGTGAAGCAATTTGATTAACTTATAGTCTGTTTTTTAAATCTCGGAATTAAAAAACAGACTATAAGTTAATAAACTAATTTGACAGGTGCAAATGTCAAACTCCATATTGAAAACCAAACAACAATAATTTGAAATGTCAAATTAGTTTGGGATTAAAAAACGAACTTCAAATGAAAACCAAGCTGGATATTTTTGCTTCCGACGATTATATTTCGGTACAGACGTATCAATAATATTCAATAAAAGATTGTAAAAATGAGAGACTATTTCATTCACGTCATGGCATTTAGAAAACATGCTAATCCAGTCTACTTCTTTCAGTTTTATAATAATTTTAGTATAACCGGCCTTAAAGAAGTTATAACCTAGTTTATAGTTGGTTTTCAGTGTCTCGGAGATTGTATCAGATATAAGTAAACAAGGGTGTAGAGGTTCAAGCTTACTTAGTAGATCAAGAGGAACAGTAACAGTGATGTTTTGCAAGTTACTTTTTACCAAATCTAATATACGATTGTCAATATTTGTTATATAATTGAACTGAAAGAGATTGTTTAGTGAAATAAAGTCAGTTAGTGAATAACCCAAAGGGTTGCTGTAGTTCTCAGGAACTGTGTTGGAAACCTTCATTCACTTCGAGTCCAATTCATAAAACCCAAATTAAAATCACCAAGAATTATGACATCATCTATCTACCTTTATTGTGTTATTTGCATTGTCTAAAAATGAGACAAGATTTTCCTTCTTGATAGGAGGCGGAAGGTATACTATACATATAGCAATTTTTCTTATAGTGTTTTGGGCTTTAATTTCTATATTTATCCACAAGTCTTCAGAACTGGTCTCCCAGCTCTGCATTCTTGTCGATTTAATATCTTTTGATACAGCAAGCAACACTCCGCCTCCATCTTTTTTGGAAGTTATAATGCAGAGTCGATCTCTACGGTAAGTGATATACCTGTTATCGATAATTTCGCTGCTAGATATACTTGAATTTAACCATGTTTCCGTGAAGGCAATTAGGTCGTAGTTATTTAACTATATATTATGGTGTATACAATTAGTTTTAGTTCTCGTAGCCCTCAAATTTTGATAATTTTATTAGAGCTTCAATTAAATAAATACATGCTAAATTAAAAACAACCTTTCATTTATAAAACGTTTATTATGCCGCTTTGTGTCTTAAGACAGCAATATTTACATGCCTATCACATCAATTCAGTTACAAGCGATCTTTGACTTGGCTTAAATCTACACTTATTTAAGGTGGACGTGTTATCGCGCGAAATTAAAATTTTCTGTGATCAAGATACAACCTGGCAGTGACCTGCAAATTGCAAAAAACGGTAAGAAAAATTGAATTTCGGATCCACCTTAAGATCATCAGTTCTCGACTACGAATAAGCTGCCAGTATAAAGAGCTTAATTACGCAACTCGATTATTTTCGTTTATTATTAGAAATACGTTATACGAAAACTTATCCGTATGAATTGTAAGTAATTGGTAATTGGAAGGTCCTTCAGAAAAACGAATATTGGCGAGCCGCATAATTAGTTTCGTAATACTGTATAATTTCGCACTGACTTCTCCGTCGACTATTGATGGAATGATGACATAGACTGCATTGTGACCGCAGCGCGTGCAAGCTTTTTGTTCTTTGACATATATTTGTTCCTGATAAAACAAAGTTGCGGCGTTTAGGCTCGTACGGACTAGCGCGATATCGCCGGCGCGACAGGCATATTGCTGCCTGTCGCGCCCGCGATATCGCAAGTCTGCAAGAGCCTTAAGTTCCGATTTTGGCCATATGCCAAAATCTGCAGCGCGTGCAAGGTGCGTTGTATAGAGCGAGATGACCTACCCACACATTTTTGATCTTTTTCAACACAAGTGACTCTTGTGGTAACGCATTTAGGTTCATAATTCAGCTTATTATACACTTCTGTTTTTTACTTTACATTTCTTTTTTCAATCTCCGCAAAGAGTTTGTATGACTAAAAACATGATAAATTAATCATCAAAATTATCACAATTTAATCAAATTATATATTGTTCACTATATATTAACCTTAATTTGCGTATTCAAAACATTATTTTGTGTTTATTACATTTTTAAATAGGCCAATGCCTCTATTTACACCTACGCGCGCATCGCTAGCGCAGCGCGCGGAAAAACGAAACCAGCACGCCATTTTCCATAAATGAAAATAACGAAATTATTAATAATACCAATACCATAACACAAACTGTAAAAATGCAAAAAAAAACTGTTCAGTATCATTTTGAGAATTGTACTTTCACTACTTAATCGTTTCAATAATTAAAAGTTAATAGTTTCAATAATAGTTGTTTTTTTTCCTCGCAAGTGTGTTGAAAAACGTCGTATGAAATGCGTGTGCATTGATCATTACACAGTCGGCTCCCTTATCCCTTACGGCTCGAGCGAATAATACCGCTTCGAGTGTAATGACCAAAATAGCACACTTGCCATAAAGAGTAGAAATTAAAAAAATATGAACTAATTTTTTTCTTGACATGGCAACTCTAAAGAAATTTCAAACAGTAGTCAAACTAATAAAACAACAAAGTGTCTTGTGAATTCTTGTGATTTTCGGTAGATTAAACGTTTTAGGTCTGCGAATTGTTATTGGAAATGGGCAAGCCGATAAAAAGTGGTGCCACTCTAATAATTAAGATGTAATAATTTAAGAGAATTTTGAAGAGATGTTTGGCATAATATCATGCCTGAAAACTTCTAACAGAATTGGATGACCTCTACAAGCGAGTTGCTATTATGACAGGTAATTATTCACTCTAATTTCATAAAATATAGATAGTTCACAATATAAGTTAGGGTATCGTCAGTTAGGTCTTTAAAAAATACCATATCATCGACGTTTTCTACGGATTTAATATACATATAACTTTAGAGGTTATGATTGCTTATGGAAAGTACTTTGACAAGTGACTCTGTATAGAGCGACTGATCATATTTGATCGTCACGCACGTCATGCTACATTATTTTTTTATTTTGATTACAGGAAAATCAGAAAGTACTGTCCGACGCATAATCAACGAAGGCAATAAAAATGAAGGCAAATTTACAACACCAGCCAAGCATAGAAAAGGCCGTCCAAAAATAGAGTTAGATGACTTTAATCTCTGTGCGATTCGTCAAAAAATTCAATTTTTTTTTTTACGTACAGAAAATAGCACCAACTTTGCGAAAGTTGTTGGCTGTAGCAAAAGAAGAATTAGAATATGAAGGCGAGCGTGAGAAGTTTAGGCAAATATTACATGCCATAGGTTTTTCATACAAAAAATGTTCTACAAAAAAAAGAAAAGCTAATAGAAAAACCTAATATAGCAGCAAAGAGAGAAAAATATTTGGAAATTATAAAACGAAATAGGAATTTACCTGTGGAGCTTCAAAAACAAATTGTTTACTTGGATGAAAGTTATATCCACAGTTCGTATAAATTAGGAAAGTGCTGGCAATCCATTAAAATCAAAGGCATAAAGCATGATATTTCGAAAGGAAAACGTTGGATTATTGTCCATGCTGGAACTGCCAATGGATTTGTACCCAATGCTTTACTAATATTTAGTGGCACCAACAAAATCGAAGATTATCATTCAGAAATGAATTCTCACAGTTTTACCAAATGGGTGACAGAAAAACTTATCCCAAACCTTAATGAGGCCTCTATAATTGTCATGGACAATGCGCCTTACCACTGTGTTGTGCAAAACAAGGCTCCGACATCAGCTTCCCGAGTAGAAGAAATAAAACTGTGGCTGCTAGAAAATAACATCCCTTTCGAGTCATCAACATGAAAACCAGCATTATTAATGATTGTCAAAAATCACAAGCCAGAACCAGTACACAAAAAAGATGAGTTGTTAGGGTAACACTTCGTGAGTGGTACCGCCATACCATTGTGACCTAATATAGAGCTCTTCTGGGGCATAGCAAAGCAAAAAGTTGCTGCATGGTAACATAAGAGCAATTGATATAAGAAAAGCAACCGAGGAAGCTTTTCATAGCATTGGTCCCGAAACGTGGAATAATTGTGTTGAACACATAAAGAAAATAGAACACGATAAGAGAGGACAGCAGTGACAGCAGCTCAGATCCTGAAGATGATCAAGAGCTTGGATCGGACATGTCAGGTGATGAATATTGAGATAATGAATAGAAAATGTATTGTAATTATAATATAAATAAAGATGTTTTAACCCTCCCAGGCTTGTTTGTTTATTTTCCAACTAGAGAATTAATGTAAAAAATTAACATTAATAAACATCACATAGGCAGAGGAGTACCCATAGCAGGTACACCCACATTTCACCTGTTAACATTAATAAAGATCTTCATTCTGATATATCTTTAAAAAATACTTGCAAGTATCAAATTCATTTAGGTTATAGTATAAAATAATGATACCATATGAACGATAGTGGCGCCTTCAATTTTTTTCTACTCTTTACGGTCAAGCTGTATATTTTTTCACGATAAAACAAGATGGCGGTGCACGGTGGGCTGAAAATCGGCTTTTATAGACTTAGGGATTTCAATTTGCAAGTGCCGGATTTTTTGCCGGATATCGCTTCTATTACTTATTACTATATTCAAAAATGACACCCGAGTTATATCTGCCAAAAAACGAAGGAATTATAATTTTTTATGAAAAATTTGTATGAAGCTAGTATGAAAAAGTTAATTATCTCGTAAACAGCAAGGAAAACCGTAATATTCTTACAGGTGGTTATAGTACTAATTATATTTATGATTTTTTGACATATGCCATATAACGCTTATCGCTGCTATTTATTTTTATAATCGTCTAAAAATTTGTATTTATTTTTACATATGAAACGGTTCCTTTGAGTGTTTAAGTTGAGGAACACAGACTTTTAACAACACGTAACATAAAATAGCATCACACCTATATTCCCGAAGGAGTGGTCAGAGGTTTATAGTACATCCACACTTAGACAACTAAATTTGAGTTCGATATTTATCAATACAAAATGAGTTTTAAAACTTTACATACAAAATACCAAATTACAAATTTAGTCTTCTAGTGAGTCTGAAAATAAGAGATTAAGTAATTACAATGATTTAGTATTCTAATAAGTCTAAATAGGTGATTAAATGATTGTTAATGATTTCTGATAAGTAAGCTAATTTGTTGATTAGTTGTGTTATGAGTTTTAAGAAATCTTTTTGACGACAAAAAATTTTCATTAGCACATCTTTTAAAACACTAATGAGGGTAGTTAACTAATTATCGACGTTTTGCAATAAAAGGGCTAAAAAACTTTGTAACTGCTAACACTAAATTTTTGCTCTGCGACTATAAACTAAGTTTAATCACTAATTTAGACTTGTTTGTTCTTCTAAAAAGTGAGAGTACTTCATTTAATCATGAAGTACTGTTTGGTGCAGTTGTATCCCGCATAGGCGATTGTGTTTCTGCCGAAGATCAAGTAACTCTCAAAGAATTTTATCGGAAATTCACGCGAGGTGCTTTACAGAGGTGACAGAAATCCAACCGATTCCTTGATCACTTCAGA
Source organism: Atethmia centrago (assembly GCA_905333075.3). Classification (NCBI taxonomy): domain Eukaryota; kingdom Metazoa; phylum Arthropoda; class Insecta; order Lepidoptera; family Noctuidae; genus Atethmia; species Atethmia centrago. The sequence continues at coordinate 18,226,144 of HG995371.1, read as the reverse complement.
AGACTGTACGGAAATTGGCTGCAAGCAAATATTGATTTTTTTTTTTTTTTTTAAAAACGTTGCCCCACACTAGGAATTTCTTCCTGTATTGTGGGTGCGTTTACAAACATAGAAACTCACAAACACAAACACCCAGACCCAGAACAATTACTTGCAGATCATACAAATACTTGTTCCGTGCGGGGATCGAACCCGCGACACGCTGCGTAGCAGTCGATCGCTCAGCCATTACGCCAACCGTGTCGTCGTGATTGGCCAAGTTGTGTGCAAACTTTAGTTAATCAAGAACCAACTGTTGATGAGATACTAAGAGCACAATCAGTCTCAAGAACCGTCGTCGTCGCCATCATCGTCCGTGGGAACAATGACAAAAAGGTCCCGAAAACCATTCGAAGATTTGGGAAGTAAACAGAAAAAGATAAGATCTGATGATCATACAGGCAAAGACTCCAGTGAATTGGCATATGCAGCTGCAGCGCGTTTAAAAGAAGAAGGGCATGAGGATAACATCTGTGTTCGAATACATGATGATAAATCCTGAAGCAGCCGTTAAAATTAAAGAAACGCTTAAGAAACCAGTCAAAATAGTCATATTTACACCAGAGAAAGCGCTTGGATTGCTTCTTTCCCCAAAACTGTCAAAGTGGCAATATATTACTTTGCGAGAGGCTTCCATTCGGGAAGGTGCTAAGGATATTTATCCATCCTACTATAAAGTGCAACAAACTAAGCTTGATTGCTACCCTCCGAAGCAATCAGTGTCAGTTATGGATTCCTCGGCTAGGATGACACTTCAAGCTTTACTTGACTTTACGGTGACGAGGACCCTTCAAAGTCTTTCTGACTACGCCGATGTGCAAAAAAAACAGCTAATGGAGATATCCAAGTGGGGATTTGATGGTGCTTCCAACCAAAGCCAATACAAGCAGAAAATGGAGGGTGAGCAGGATGATGCAAGCATTTTCATGACCTCCTTGGTGCCACTAAAGCTGACAGATGGAGATAATACTGTATGGACGAACCCAAAACCATGCTCAACTTTGTATTGTCGTCCAGTTGTTTCCTTTTGTAAAGGAGAGCGAAGCAGTTGTCATTGGTCTCAAAAGACAAATGGATGATGAAATTCAGGCCCTTAGCCCCACAGAGTGCAGTAATAATAACATGGTAACTCATCAACTAATGATGACAATGATCGACGCCAAAGTCTGCACTAGGGCATCCATTCCGGAATTCCGGAATTTCGTAACTCCGGAATTCCGGATGGTTTTTTCGATATTTCAACTCCGGAATTGGGCTCAATTTATCGTATTTCGATATTCATTATTTTTAATTTAAGAATGTGTTTAATTTTTTAACTCATCGTTTTACGCGCAATTGTTCCTGCGCGTGTATCATCATGTAGTAACTAGACGAGTCACTAGACTACCCTATGGTACCGCACCGGCACCGCCCCCGCGCATCCCTCTCCCCCAGCGGCCAGTCAGTCGCGCGATTAGTTGCCCACGAGTGTTTGACGGGAGGAGAGCGCTGCGCAGTTGCGCACCAGTGAGCACATTTACGAAAAGGCAATTTATGACAAAATGTAAGTAGTTTTTAACATAATTGCGTTAAATCTAAGTGTTATGTTTTCAGTGTGTATGTGTACTTCTACTATTTCTTATTCTGTGATATTATGTAGTAATAGTAACTACTGTCAACATTTATTCTTGCGATTATTGCACATAGATCACATCAAGCTGGCCAGTGGATGAGCGGACCATTTATTCATAACCTACTATTTACAATACCTACCTACACCGCGCTATTTGTAAGACTAGCTGGTTTAAAAGACGTGTTTGTCTCTATTTTTTATGTTATGTCAGCAAATCTTCGAACATATCATGGTAAACTTGAGAGCTCCCTAGTCTCGCACGAAGTTACCGCGAGTTTTGTTTCACAGTGCAACTGATTATGCAAAAAGGAATTAATTGAGGCTGTTTGTCTATTCTGTACTGTACATAAAGTACATATATGCATACAATGTATAGCAAATTAAGGCAATTTCAGCAACTACGAAAAACGACAATATTTCGTGCGAGATAAGGACGCCCTCAGTTGTTACGTATGCTTAGGTATCTACCTCCTGCGTATGTACTGATAAGTAGGTAAGTATAGTAGACAGATACTTGCATAAATACGAGTATCTGCAAGTATCTGTCTACTGTACAATTGCACAGAAATGTGTATGTATTATGCGTAACGTGCCTGATTTACATATTTTTTTTTTTTCACTTTAAGGTCGTCGTCGAAAAAAAAGGAATGTCAGTACAAAGAATTCACCAATAAAAGGACAACGACCAATTTATGGACTCATTTTCTTCGTGCAAGTGACGGTCAATCTGCAAAATGCAAAATTTGCAAAAAGATCTTGAAAACAGTTGGTGGTGCTACTACTGGCTTACACACGCATATGAGAGCAAAACATGCAATAAATGTAGATTTGAAGGAAAGTGAAGATGACAACTCTACATCGGCATTGAGCATGACTGATGTTACTCCAGGAACTTCAAACCAAAGACAACCGATACTGACTACAGAAACTAAGAAAAGGAAAATGATGACAGATTTCTTCAGTTCCAAGTCTAATGAAAAAATGGAGGTGATCATATCGCGAATGGCAGCACTGGACGGTTGTTCTTTCCGTTTTTTTGTTGAGAGTCAAGATCTCCAAAAGATGTTCAAAAAAAGTGGCCACGATCTACCTAAATCGCCGAGTACAATAGCAAAAATAATATTTACTCAAGCTGAAGAAGTCAAAGCAGACATAAAAAATAAAATACAGAAGTTAAAAACAGAAGGCCACAGATTCGCATTCGCACTGACTTTGGACGAGTGGACATCCTTGCGAAACAAAAGATACATGAACATAAATTTGCACAGCAACGGTTTCGGTGGGTTCAATTTCAAGAATCTTGGCCTCGTCAAAATTACTGGATCAATGTCAGCTTTTGCAGCATATAATATGTTGCGAGATCATCTCGCTAAATTCGGCGTGTCTTTGGATGAGGACGTCGTTAGCCTTACAACCGACGGTGCGAGCGTGATGACGAAAATGGGGACATACTGCAACGGCTATCACCAATTATGTCTCGCCCACGGTATTCAGCTCGCGGTAATTGACACGCTATATAAAGATACGAACGAAGAAAGAGAACTCCAGCCGGTATCCATTAACGAGGCAATGGATTCAGATAAAGACAGCGAATCTGAAAGCGACGAGGACGCAGATTCCGCACCACCACCAACGAATGACAGTCGTTTAGAAATTGAAGCTCCCACTGCTCGGGTTGAACCAAAAACATACAAGGAACTTATAGAAAAAGTTCGGCGCCTTGTAAGGTCTGTAAGAAAGTCACCTCTAAAAGCTGATTTGTTACGACAATACGTCAATGCGGAACACGGTAAAGACATACAACTGCAGCTAGATTGTCGCACGCGCTGGTCAAGCATGTCGGACATGATCGGAGTATTTTTGAAAATAAAAGACTCCGTTCTGAAGGCTCTAATAGATTGGAAATCTGAGGTTTCCTTTTCAGATGATGACATTCAAACACTGAACAACATTCATCATAGCTTGAATGTCATAAAACTGTCTGTTCTCACATTGTGCCGACGTGATGCGACTCTTTAAACAGCTGACACGGCTTTGCGATTCATGCTTAAAAAACTCGACGAACAAAATAATTTTTTAAGTGCTAGGCTGGCTACAAACTTGAAAAATCGTATCAAGCAAAGGCGACTTCTACTTGCAGGTGTTTTGCACTATCTGCACAATTCTAACGACTTCTTTAGACAAGCAGATGATGAAACTTTTATAAAACCAAAAAGCGACGAAATTTGCGAGATTATTGTTACTCTGCTACGCCAGCTTAATTACAAGCCCTACACTACAACTACCACTGAGCATGCAGAAAATCAAGATGACTCTTCGTCTTCTGCTTCTGATGTTGACGTTGCAGTTGATGATTTAACACTACAAGAACAGCTTGATAAAGAGCTACATAAATGCCAAACAAAGCCCCGTAAATATACAACTAAACATTTTGACCTTTCTGGATTTGTCAAATTTGAAAAAGCGATGTATGATAATGGTGGAGAGCGAGGTGTATATCTGACACAAGCTTATAATTATTTAAATATTATACTTCCTACGAGTGTGGAGAGTGAACGGGTATTTTCAAGCGCCGGTTACTTTTGTAACCGAATACGAAGCTCACTCTCTGACAAAATGTTAGATTCGTTAATTCTCTTGAGAACTCATTATCAAGAACAGCGTAGCACATAGAGTAGACCGCTTTTCTTGATAGTGAGTTTCATATATTTAAGTGTTTCTTTCTTGTGATAATTTTAATTATAATATTTGCTGTTGAGCTCTTAATTTGTTGATTTGTTTTAAGAAGTTTAGTTAGACTTGTTTAATTTTAATGATTGTGATGTGATTTGTGAACTGATTATGTCATGTCAAGATTGTTGTTAAACATGATAAATCTGAGGAGAGACTTAAGTGCTCATTTTAATATTTTGATTTTAACTACCTAGTAATGTCTAAACTACTCTAAAGCGTGATATTTCTTGTGTTCATTTAATTATGTTATTTTTCACTAATATTTTAAGGCTCTCAAATTGTTAATTTTTAAGTTTTTAAAAAGTTTAGACTTTCCTAATTTTAAAATATTGTTAACTGGCAATGTCGTATCAAGACTGAGTTAAAGACTGATGTTAGAAATGATTAAAAGTTACTCGAGGTGTTTTTGTTTTTTTTTTTAATAATTTCGGATCCAGTTCCGGAATTCCGGAATTCCGGAGTTGAGAGCCCAAAATCGTAGATTAACTCCGGAATTGAAAACCTTCCGATACTGGATGCCCTAGTCTGCACGTACCTTTCTGAGGCCAGATCAAATGCATCGTCCTACCTGTGCTTAGCAAAACCTATGGAAATGAACCGCTTAGATGTTGTAACATCAAAGACCGTGTGTGCTGACATATACAAATTTGGCTTGTCATCCCTACACGCACGTATAAATTGTATGGAATGTCTGTTAAAATTTAAATCTAGTATAAAACGCACACTATGTAGCACAGTATTATAAATTGAGGGATTACATTGCTGATAAAAATGCTTGGCTCAACGCTGGTCCTGCTCCACAAGGGCGCAAAAACTAATTGATCAGGTATTGAAAAAAGTGTTGGAGCTGCTGAAGATTTTAAAAACTCTTTGCATTATATAAATTCAATCTCTTAGTATTGTATAGCTGCACAGCACATTGTTATGTGAGTACTATGTACTATAAAGCTGCCATTTACTGGATACGTCTTTCATTGACTTGAATGTGCCCTGGTGGCTGGGAGTATGTCGTGTGAGTCAGACATTAGAGTGAGTCTAATGTCTCGCTGATGGTGGCGCGTGTGTTGGATCATTTAGCTCCCTTCAAAATGGTTGAGCTGAATGGTGCTGATCCACGCGTCATGTTCGTGAACGGGCGCCGTCAGTAGAGACTGGTCATCTCTTAGCTGCCACGGCTTATTTTAACTTTAATTTTTGAATTGCTTTTGTTTTTGTTGTAATCTTTTTATTACGGACGCTTTTACGTTTTGCATCGTTCTCACATGTATAATTTCAAAATGAATGATGTAAACAATATTTTGTAACCATAATACGTTGATTTAAAAGAGTGTCCTTGGAGTTTCTTGCCCGTTCTTCTCCATAGGTACCTACTACGCGTTGGAATGGGCAACTAGCTTCATCTTTCTGACTGACTGACCGAACCCTTGACAATTCAAAAGTGCCTGTAATTGGTTTATTTGAAATAAATGCTTTGAGTTTGAGTTTGTTACATATTGCGTACAGGCTCGACTTCAAACGGTGGGCAGCGAGAAGTAATGAGGACAAAGAAATGTTGCAGAACAGAAAAAAAATATTCAAAATAAATTCAAAGATCAGCTCAATCTGTTGATTAATATTGTGAAACAAGGCTCGGGAACTACCAATGACGGGAATACCGCAAGAAAGTTTTTCGAGTTTCTCAATAAAACTGCAGCTATTACCGGGTTGGACGAAGATCTTATTAAAATATTTGCTGTGATTTTGCAAGCGATAACATCTGGCGAGAAGATCGACGTAATAAAATTTAAAGATTTTTCCCGCAAAACAGCAGAAAAGTACGTGGAATTGTACGACCGGTACTACATGTCGTGAACCGTACATAAATTATTAATACACGGGGCTGACATAATCAAGTAAAATGATATTGTGCCGATTGGGACTTTCTCGGAAGAAGCCTCAGAGTCTCGAAACAAAGATTTTAGGAGGTACCGGAACATCATTCGCGGAAAAGAAGCAGACAAGATTCTAATCAAGATATCTTAAATATGCTTGTTGTTTCTTCGGATCCTTTCCTAGTGCACAAAGGTCTAAGTTAGATGCCAAGAGGAAGCAGAGCATTTTTTCTGAAACTCTCGACTTAATTCAGTTTCAGGAAAGTGAGTTCGAGTTTTTAGATAAATCCAATCTGGATTCTGACTCAGAATTGGAGTCCGACAACGACAGAGATAAGGAAAATGTTTAATATTTGATTTCATTTTTTCTATTTTTGCTACTTTTTAAAATATTTTTCTTGTTTTATGTATTCTTAATATTTGGGTCAATAACATTCTTCATAATTTACAATGTTCTTAATCTAGTCACTAAAAGGAATCGTTTCATATGTAAAAATAAATAAAAATATTTTGACGATTTTTTTTTTAAATCAGCAACGATAACTGTTTATGACATAATGTCAAAAAATCATAAATAATTAGCACTATAACCACCTGTAAGGATATTACGGTTTTCCTTGCTGTTTACGAAATAATTAACTTTTTCATACTAGCTTCATACAAATTTTTCATAAAAAATTATAATTCCTTCGTTTTTGTGCAGATATAACTCGGGTGTCATTTTTGAATATAGTTATAACTAATAGAAGCGATATCCGGCAAAAATCCGGCACTTGCAAATTGAAATCCCTAAGTCTTTGAAAGCCGATTTTCAGCCCACCATTCGGCGTTAGTTACGATTATGGCCACGCGCCAAAATAACCTTGTAGTGTTGTAGCTACTTAGCTCTCTTTATAATTATGATTTTCAGTATAATGCACGTCGCGCATGCTGCGGTAGACAATACTGTCCTACTTGTTCGTATTATATCTTAAACATAATTAACTCGTCTTCTTATACTTTTCTGCTAAGTTAACTGAACATAAAGTAGGAACTTGACTAACATTAAACGTTAAGAAATAATAATAGTACCGAAGCCAAACGTACATCACTCCTAATGAACAATATACAGAAGTTAGCATCAGCGGTAAAAACGGTAAGGTCTTTTCTAAGCCCCAGAGAACGTGAATTCCGTTCTCATAGACACATAGAACTATCAGACCATAGAGATATAAAGACTCTATTTGCATTAACATAGGTAAACGAAGTACTCTCACTCTTCTACCACCTTTAACTTTAGTAGGTTCATATAAAGTTCGAATGTTAACAAAAGCTAAAGCTACGTGCGTTAATAATATAAAAAACTTAATAGAAAATAAATTCTTTGGGAAAAGTAGCGGGAACAGGGAATAGCTCCCGACTGTCGTTAAAATTAAAAATTGCTTGCCATCGACGTCGCCCAGCACAGAAAGGAAGCTGAAAATAAATATAAACTTATTAATTTGTATGCTCATTATAAGAGGCTGCATCAGTTTTTTATTCTTCTATCAACATTTAAAAAAAAAACACCAGAAAATCTATTTGCAACAGGTTGTAAAATGAGTTTTTATGTTTACTAACCTCAATGGTATCAATATCAAGAGAATGGCCTTCTCGTGAACGTGCCAGCCAAACAGAAACGAACAAGCAGCGCAAATAACCATGCACCTGTCAAAAAAAAATAAAACATGATTATATTACTTATATAACGTATTGACGCGCTTGCGGTTATACTCGGGTTCACCAGTATAGAGGTATGAGGAACAGGGTGGTAAGTTCTTCATCCCCCATAGAAAAGGGTGGATCCTCCGACCAGACGGGTATTGTGTCTGGTGCGCTAGTCCCCGATGATTGATGTAGGGACGTTGTATGTACGTATATGTATATCCTAGTCACGCGTCGAACTTTGCTTGCGCGATTCTGGATTCTGCGTCACGTCAGTGTGATGCGTAATTCGCACGTGGCGATGTAGATGCCGCCACAACCTACATTTTGCGTCCAACAATAACCATATTAAACCGAGACCATATTTAACCGAGAGCAACTGCATCAACGGAATAGTGATGATAATAACGCGCCACGATTTACAATATTTAGCAAATCGATCCGCGAAGGGCGTTTCTCGTCTACCGGCTCTACAACTACTGCCTCAATAAGAACAGAGTCAATAAGTCTCTCAATAAACTTGCATGCCGCATCTAAAGCGATATATTCTCAGCATGCATTCTCTGTTAAAAAGGGGATTTTTTAATTGACAACATACCTTATAAAACTCAACACCCTATATCTCCTGTCAGCACACAAATGCCACAGTTTGACGAGTGCAGGCAACATCGTCAACACACTCAGCGCTATTGTGACAGTTGGAGTGATTGTGGGCAACACTGCATGGTCATACTGTTGCACCAGCCCGCCTGTCATTGACGCCTCGGACTTCGGTATTCGCAGTAAGCCCAAATTGACCGCTTAAATAAGAACAAAAATCAACATTGCGTCCCTTAAAATAAAGACGAAAATTACTAAGCGTAACTCTCGCCAACTAGTGGAAGTTTATTTATTTTAAGCTTTATTTCAACTAGAGCAAGTAAGATTTTATTTTGGCAGTGAAAACTGCGCTGCGCTTAGCCAGGTCTGCGCCGACACATATTGTAATCAGAAATACCATTTATTAAGAAGTAAAAGTACTGACCTAAATGTTGCAACACCTTATCCATAAAGGTGTATATCGCCCAAAAGTTAGGCGCCCAGTAAGCATGACATAATCCTCTTTTGAAGGGAAATAATCTTGATAACACCTGCGAACAAAATTAAACAATTCAAATGATTGTTTATCTTTTGGATCTTAAAGTCAATAAATATCCTAACTCTAGTCACTTAGTGCCTGCCGGGGTCGCGGGAAGGTACTAAAGGGTCACCGAGGCCCCTGGCAACACAAGCAACAGGAAGGAATACGGGTGGGTTTTAGTCAGTAAGAGTCTGACACACCGTCCCGCTCCGCCCAGAGCAGGTGAAGTTATTTGATAACTACCCACCCAAAAAAAAAGTCACTTATTTATTGCAAGCGACTTAAATACAGAGGCCTTTTTTTTTGGGTGGGTAGTTACATAATTTCTTCTCCCGCTCTGGGCGAAGCGGGAACCCTGTGTCAGACTCTTACTGACTAAAACCCACCCGTATTCCTTCCATTGCCTGTGTTGCCAGGGCCATGGAAACCCTTTCGGACTTTCCCGCGACCCCGGCAGAAAATACAGAGGGCCTATGCAGACGATTTTTTTTTTTGACGCAACAAAAACAAGCTACAAAGGCCACTAATGCAGCTTTTTAAATTTAGCACCGCAATAACACGCCGTCGAAGCGCGTTTGGGACGTGCATAGACGGCGCGTATAAAAATCGTGTAGGCCTTAGATTCCTCTCGCGCTAGTTAAAATTAAAATTATTTTTTCATAATATTATTAATCTCCATACCTGAGGAAGATGTTGTATGAAAGGTCCAAAAGAGAGTCCAAACACCGAGAGTACTGTAAACGCCAGTTTGAAAAGGTTAGCGACAGAGAATGAGTACCATGGAGTATGGACACCATCCACTGAAGATATCGTGAAGCAATATGCCCTAAATAAGTACACAATGTACACAGGAGCAATATATAAGAATATATGCTTGAAATTCAACAGCACTGCAAACCAAAATGCTGCTGTTAGATAATTATTCTGGAACAAAATAAAAAGGTTACGTATCAATATGTGTAAACTCCAGCACTTTCACAGATATTTTACGTCTAAAATAACTGTGAAAGGTCTGTATAGTCGTGTAGTCAGACAAGTTTATGTTTCAGGCATTGCTATTACTCTCTGGTAAAAAATTGTATGGTGTTCATCCTAATCCAAATTCTAACTTTATCCTAACATATTATATTTTATTTTATTTCTTAAGAAAACTTACAGCTAGGATACAGATAGTTGACAGAAAGAAGGCCAATTAAAAGTTTTCACTGACAATATTAAGGTAGCACAAGAAACAGTAGACAGGCAAGAGAAATTAAGAATAAGTAAGCACTCGGAGAGAATCAAGAAAAGAGTGAACGGGTTTAAGTGATCTTCAAAGAAGTTTTTACACTGTATTTTTTTTTTAGTTTAGGAAATCTGATGGCGAATAAATCAAGATCATAAACACATCGAGTTATACGAGGGCTGCACTAAAAGTATCGGGAATGGAATATTTCCACTGTTCCTGCCATATTAAAATCTTTTTAATTGATAACTCCTTGGTTTTAAAAATCGAATACCATTTATTTATTTAAAAAAAGATTCTCGGTCTTGTCACAAGGTTTTGTCAAACTTGTTTAGTCGTTGAGAAAATGGAATTGACTCGAGAAAATTCAAGAGCGATGATTTATTATGACTTTCGAAGTGGTTTAACACAAAAACAGTGTGTTGACCGGATGATTTCTGCATTTGGTGATGAAGCCCCATCCAAAACCACAATTTATTGCTGGTTTGCTGAATTTCAACGTGGACGTGTCAAGCTCAGTGGTGATCCTCGTCAAGGTCGTCCAAAAACTGCAGTCACCCAAGAAAACGTTGATGCTGTGCGTAAGCTGATTGAGGAAGATCGACATGTGACATACCGCGAAATTCAGGCAACTTTAGACATTGGCATGAGTCAAATACAAATAATCTTGCATGAACAATTAGGTGTAAAAATGTTGTTTTCCCGATTGATACCGCATTCGCTCTATGAAGAGCAAAAAGCGGCTCGCGTTACTTGGTGCGTCAGAACTCTCGAAAGATTCCACGCAGGATCCTCAAATTCTGTATAGAACATCGTATCAGGTGACGAATCCTGGATATACGCGTACGAACCCGAAACAAAAAACCAGTCACGAGTTTGGGTGTTCGAAAATGAGTTAAAGCGAACAAAAATTGTTCGTTCACGGAGTGTTGCAAAAAAATGGTGGCCACGTTTGTCTCCAAAACCGGCCATGTTACGACTATTCCTCTTGAGGGACAAAGAACGGTTAATGCAGAATGGTATGCTAGCATTTGTTTGCCACAGGTCGTTTCTGAACTCCGTAAAGAGAACTGCAACCGCCGCATCATCCTCCATCACGACAATGCGAGTTCTCACACCGCGCACAGAACAAAAGAGTTTTTAGAACAAGAAAACATAGAATTATTAGACGGTCCGCCGTACAGCCCCGACCTAAGCCCTAATGATTTCTATACTTTCCCTAAAATAAAGAATAAATTGCTCGGACAGAGATTTTCAACACCTGAAGAAGCTGTGGACGCCTACAAAAAGGCCATTTTGGAGAGCCCAACTTCCGAATGGAATGGTTGCTTCAATGATTGGTTCCATCGTATGGAAAAATGTGTCAAATTTCGCGGAGAATACTTCGAAAATCAATAAATACATTTTTAAATAGTAATGTTGTGTCATTTCCTTGATTCCCGAAATTTTCAGTGCCGCCCTCGTATGTCCTGCTAGCTCTTATCATATAAGAGTTTTGTCTATATATACACCGCATAGAGGGAACATACAGTGGTTGACTGCGTGTTCCATCCTTTACCTTAAGGAATCACTTAAGGTAAAAGATGGAACACGCAGACCAATTTTGCTCATCATTTCAGAACAGTCGGTTGAACCATTTGCCAAATTGAACAAGAATACCATGTCGGCAATTTTTCTACGCTCAATTAGTGAAATAATGTGAAACTTCCTGCAACGGCTGTAATAATTAGGCAAATAGGTTTTGGATCTAAACGTAATGTAACTTAAAAAAAATCTTTTGAATACCTTCGATGCGATTGACGTAAGTATTATAAATAGGATTCCATACTGGTGAGCAGTATTCGAGATGACTGCACAAAAGCACAATAAAGAATTTTTAGTGTTTTGATATTTTTAAAATCGGCCGATATCCTCAAGATGAAACGTCAAGGCCTTAGAAGCTTTTTTAATAATATTATAGATATGTGTGTCAAAATGAAGTTCCGAGTCAAAAGTGACGCTTAAGTCTCTAATCGTATTAACTCTGGCTATTAAAGTGTTGGCTAGTTTGTAATTGTAAAGAATAGGTTTAGGTTTACGAGTGAAGGTACATGTATAGCATTTCGAGACATTTAGATCCAAGCGGATTGGCCGTACAATACTCTTGGAATCTATCCAGATCATACTGGAGACGTTCAGCATCTTCATAAGTTCTGAATTCGATTAGAATCTTCATGTCGTCCGCAAACAAAAGAACTGTTGAGTTAGAGAAACATGAAGAAACGTCATTGATGAAAATGTTGAATAACAAGGGTCTCAAAAGCGATCCCTGTGGAATCCCTGAGGGGCTAATCATAGTTCTCGATGTGTATCCATTAAGAACAACAGTTTGACATCTGTTGGCCACATAAGATGAGAACTACCTGAAGAGATTTCCACTGATACCTATAGCCAATACCTTAGGCAGAAGTATAGCATGGTCCAAGCGATTAAAACACTTTATGTAATCTGTGTAGATTACATCTACTTGTGTGCGATGAGCCATACATTAAGTCAAGTAGTCGCCACAAAGAATGAGATTGGTGGTGGTGGACCGACCTCTCAGGAAACCATGTTGGCGGTCACTGATGCTTAGTTTAAGCCAAGCATAAAGCTGCTTGTAAATTATTTTTTCCAGGATTTTAGCGGCCTGTAGTTTTCCACGAGGTCTCTCGGCCCTTTTTTGTGGATCGGAGTGATTAACGCCGACTTCCAAATTGTAGGTACCTCACCTAAATTTAGGGACCGCCTGAACAGAAGTGAAAGAGGAGGTGTCAGACTTTTGGCACAGTTAAGTATAAAAACTGGTGGAATATTGTCTGGTCCTGCAGATTTAGATAAGTCAACTCCTTCAAGTAGATTGAATACTTCTAATTCATTAACTTCGACTGAATGTATGTCCGAAACAATATCGCTACAAATGCATGTTTGAACCCTTTTTTTTTTTGGTTGTGAAATCATCAAGTAACTTTTCCCGCTCTGGGCGGAGCGGGAGGGTGTGTCAGACTCTTACTGACTAAAACCCACCCGAATTCCTTCCTGTTGCCAGTGTTGCCAGGGGCCTGGGTAACCCTTTAGTACCTTCTCGCGACCCCGGCAGATGTTTGATCCCTGCGCGTGGTCATTGGAAAGATCGTCGTCACCGTTGATACTACTAGCAGAACTGATACATTAGAATATAAATAGTCACCAAACATGTTGCATATATCCTCTCCTATACTTAGTGCTGTTTCTATTATATATTTAAGTAAGGAAGGATTAGCATTGATTTGATTTTTTGATTTTCCGTACGACCAAAACGCTTTGGGGGTCTTGAAAAGTCTTCTTCAATTTTTGTAATATAGCAGCTAAACATTTTCCTTTTAAATTCTTTGGCACGCTGTCGGAGCAAAACAAAAGACTCATGATCAAACAAGTTTCCGTATTTCTTAAATTTTACATGGTACTTCGCTTTATCTTTTAGAATTATCTGTAGGGTATCTGCTGCTTGGAACTACCGTCTTTAGGTACGAAAGAATCACGTAGTTCCTTGAGAGTGTCATAGAAAAACGATACGGCATCTTCGAGTGTCCTAGTGCTCACTTCGTTGTGCCAGTCGATCGGGTTCAGCCGGTGATTAATGGCCGTATAGTCGGCCGATCTATATAAAAATTTTATACGTGGACGCGCAGGAAGAGTATGAAGTTCCACGAAATCAGCAGACACGCAGAGAACCCTATGATGTGGATGTTCTGGCACCAGAGGATCGGCGCAATTTGCTACCGAAACCTCGCTATTGGATAAAACTAGATCTAGTATTTTATTGTTGACATTTACGTGCGAATTATATTGCGAGATATTGCAAGACTGTAAAGTTATCAAAGAAATTGACCTGAACATGACGTTGGATATTACTAGGGCAAACAGGCTGACCATCATCATCTGGTTCCCAGTTTATATTTGGAAGATTAAAATCGCCAAGAATTAAAAACTTATCAGCGGGATGCTTCTGAACAATATGTTAGGTTATTAGAAAAATTTGTTAACTGACCTGCTTGGGTGTGGCAAAGATTTTGATTGCAGATGTACACTACACAAATATGCATTTTGTACGATACTCGCGGTCTCACCTGTATAGGGTGAGAGTAACCCACAAGTATTCGGCAGACGAGAACGATTCACTGCGGAGATCACTGATAAGTTCACGTCGCACCGCAATAAGCACACCAACAACCCCAAGGTTTGTTTCGTGCTAGAATAATTTCTATCGCGCCTCCACACTATGTCACGGTTGTCAAACAATTCACTGTCCTTAATTCCAAGTCTCAGTTAAGCAAATGATATCATAGAAATGAACACACACATTACGGTATAATATTATAAATGCGAAAGTGAGTTGTATGTTTGTTTGTTTGTCTGTATGGTTGTTTATTTGTTACACTTTCACACTGAAACGGCTGAACGGATTTGGATGAAATTTGGCACACGGGTAGACCATGGCCTGGATTAGGACATAGGATACATTTATCCCAATATTCCCACAGGATCAAGACTAATGCGGGTGAAACCACGGGGCGCAGCTAGTTTAATAATATTTATCAGCCACTTTTAAGTTACAATTCAATTGTTTTTGATAAAAACTATTGTGCATAGTTGAATTTCTATTGAAACTATTTGATATTCTTCACCAATCTAACTTATTACCACATAGCACATTAATATGATTTCCCTTTAGCATTATTACCATTTTAAATATTGTGTTTCTATTAATTGAAAAACAAAAAAATAATTTGTTTGCCAAAGGTTAAATTGACTTACTTCTATGATATGTGATGCAGAATACAGGAGTATTCCAAAAAGGAATCCATTGTACTGGAAATGTATGTGATCCACCATCAGAAGACCAGGACAAGTCACCAGTAATATGAACACTAGAAGCTTTCCATCACCAACAAAACCTGACAGTCTGTAACATTACAACCAGAATACATTTAAAAACTAGTTAAAAAATTATAAATTGTAAGTTTTATAATTCTTCTTGTTTTTGAGTTGATGGTAAATACATGACTTGTTAAATGAGTTGGGCCCAGTAGGTGGCCACACCGATCCAAGTTTTATAATTGAAAAGGCTACTCAACTTAAGAAAGTACAGAGGGAACTGTAGGTAATAGCAAAATCCAAAGTAATCTTTAAAAAACAAAATAAAATCTTAGTGAAACTCAAACTCAATGCATTTATTTCAAATAAACCAATTACAGGCATTGAATTGTCAAGGGGTTGGTCAGTCAGAAAGATGAAGCTAGTTGCCCATTCCAAAGCGTAGTAGGTACCTATGGAGATGAACGGGCAAGAAACTCCATGGACACTCTTTTACATCAACATAAATTATGGTTAAAAAGTATTGTTTAGATCATTCATTTACAAATTATACATGTGAGAACGATGCAAAACGTAAAAGCGTCCGTAATAAAAATATAGTATGGCATAAATACTTCAGAGAAAGTCATCAGCTTTTTTAATAATAACAAAACTACATGTTTCCTATAGCTTAAGCAATACTATTACCCATGTTTGCAAATAAATAAATAAATGATTTATGATTTACATTTTCAAAATATGTAAATGTTTTAATAACACGAAGGAAATACCTAAATTAGTGCATGAACCACCCATTCTAGCAAAAGCTGCTACGCTTCCCGGTATCCTAATTAGTGCCAGAATTTTGGCGCAATCTTAATTTAGAATAATAAAAAATGATAGGCAGCTTGATGCCTTTCTCAAATCTTGAATTGAATTCAAATCAAAATCAAAGTTGAATTGGGATACTGAGGCACAAACATTGATGGAGACAAAGATCTCTTGCACAATGCCTTATTTAAAAAACCATTTTATTAACAATTTGTGTTTAAAAATACCAACCTTTTCACACTGTAAATATAAACAAAATCCAGCACAATAACTGACAACCTTTGAAACAGTATAGTCATGTCAGACTTATAATTCAAATTAGTTATGTACAACATTTCTGGATCAAAGTATTTTGCTATAAATGACAACACAAATTCCAGCCATGCAAAGAATGGAGGATAATCCAAAGTCCATTCTGATGTATTGTCATAGTACCACTTATCTAATGTCAAATTGTGTGTGATTGCCAGCCAGTTTCGGTGTACCTCGAAGTCTGTTGAATGACTGAAAAGTACAAATATTAGCAGTTAAAAATGTTTACATTCAACAAGAAAATATAATTACTGAAATTGTTCCTTATTGTTGTGTATGACGCTACACAACAATAAGGAACAATCTCAGTAAATATAGGGTTTATTTAGCTAACAATTACTTTCATACATCCAGGTCATGCATGGTTATTTATTATTGGATAATCTGTAGGGGACTGATTAAAAGATACAATCAGTAAATTGATTATTGTACCACGTATTACAGAACGGAAAATAAGGAAGTATTGAGGGTTAGTTTTACTTACTATAGTGGTATAAATAATAATTTAACAGTCGTTACAATTACAACTATCTGAGAAATCATTGTAAACAAGCCGGCAGTCCTTGTTCCACTTTAATTGACACGTTTAACTGCTACTTATTTCTTAGAGCGAACTCGCTCATAAATGCACAATTATTTCTTTACAAATGATTCTATGTCGTGGGCAAATATATCTTGATTTTACTTGTAAACATTTGATTGCCATGCCAGCAGAAAGAATCGTGGATTGATCAACGGATCAACGATAGAAGATTATTTTGACCAGCTTCATTTTTGTTGACACTTGACGTTGACTCGGTTGACTTGACATATTGACAGCATTGACAGACATTAGCCACATTCCGAATTGCGCCGTAATCGATTTGAGCGTGCTGTTACCCGTTCTGAATTAACGTGAACGCGATAACGGTGTCCCGTGAATCGTCATAGATGACGTCATGACATGGGCCATTATGTGATAACGCCGACCATGCCCTAAATCATAGGTTCCTAACCTTTTATGGACTACCCCCCTTTACAACAAGAAAAAATTACAACACCCCTCTTTACATAATACACACATCAAAAAAGTCTAAGCAACACGCATAATTTACAGAAACTGCATGTTTTATTAACTGGTGAATTCCAACGACCACATGACGTCACGTGACGTCGTGGATACGCCCGAGCGTTTTCCACGGCCGACCGGAAGTGACACGTACACGCACAAAAAGCTATCCCTTGCTAAGAGTGCACACTGAAGCCACTTAACGTAAACTCTTTTGGCTTCGTGATTATACAGACCGCCTTTTAAAATTTATACAATAGACGTATGACGAGTATTGTATTTATAAACCCATTGTGATAACAGACAATGGTTGACATTATGTTTGATCCTGTGTTATGACTATTTCTGATAAAACTACTGTACACGAAATTTTGCATGTTACATGATGAATATATAAGATAAATGAATAGATATACACTCATCGTCGATTACACGCAAAAAGATAACAAAATATAACAAAAAACAGACTATATTTTACGACTTGAGCAATCAGTATAATTTGGTATTTATCTCACTTTTATCATTTTAAGATATAGTTTTTGAAAAAAATGAGTAGTGAGTAATTTTTTATGTCATGGAGCACCGAGCTATTTGACTGCTGATGAATATGCAGAGAGCTGTAGGAATGCTAAAAGCGGGAAGAAATCAGACCTAGGTATCTCGGCATTTTGGTGTCAATAGGAGCGTGATTTGTCGTCTTTGGCAGCGTTACGTTAATACAGGGGATCCTGCTGAGCAGCACCCAGGACGTGGAAGGAGTACAACTGCTCTAAAGGACCGATACTTACAACTAACTGCAAGACATCAGCCGATGTTAACCAACAATTCTCAAGTGGTGTTGTTGTTAGCCACCAAACGGTGAGTAATAGGCCGCATGAATACGGCCTACGACCACGACGCCCAATTAGGTGCCCACCTATACGCCATGGGAATCGCGCCCGTCGAAACGAATGGTCTAGGGAACACTTGACATGGACTCAGGAGCAATAGGATAAAATTTTATTCTGCGATGAGTCCCGGTTTAGATTAAGAGATACGAGATACGTACCTGATACGAAAAGGGTACGAGCGTATCGTCGTCCCGGAAATGCTGAACGGGTGAGATGCGTGCAGGAAGTGCACCCTTACAGTGGCTCTACAGTGATGGTATGGGCGGGTATTATGAAGAACAGATGAACTGAGCTCGTTTTTGTAGAGGGCAATATGAACGCTGAAAGTTACGTTAAAAATGTCCTTATGTTCACCGATTTGCACAAAGTCTAGCCTCAGATTTCACGCTGATGCATGACAATGCGCGTTCGCACACAGCTCGGAGGTACAGAGAGTACTTGGCAGTAGAAAACATCCGGGTATTGCCGTGGCCTGCACAATCACCAGACCTCAATCCGATCGAGCACGCATGGGACATGCTCCAGATACATGTTCTAGAGAACCTGGACGGAGTGTTGACAACCCAACAACTGAAAGACTTGTTAAAATTCCATTGGGAGCGATTGCCGCACGATCAGATAAGCAATCTTATAAATTTATTGAAAATTGTTGCCTACTAGTTTTAAACAACAGAGGCGGTCACACTGTGTATTGAATTACCAAATAATTAAAAAAACTGTCATTATTTAATTTTTTAAAACGTGAAAAGTTTTACTGTTTAACTTTATATTATACTAGGTTTGTACACATATTGTTAATTATTAAGATTAAATGAACAATTGAATAAAGAATTTGGTTGCTTTAGTCACTAATGCATCAAAAAATTCTTAGTTAATATTTATAAAAGAAATTTAAAAAAGAAATATAAATAATTAAATATATTACAGTAGTAAAAATCGTTACATGTTGCTCAGACTTTTTGATGTGTGTAGTTAATTATACCAATTTTATATTCCTGTCTATTATCCATTTTAATAATCACAAATTAAAAATGATAAATGATAAATGATTTTATTTCTGTAAGTAGGTTTTTACAAACATTTTTACACGTCAAAACATATTTTTTTAAACTAGAAGAGGCCGGCATTTCCTATCTGACTACTCTGAGAAGAAAGACCGAAAGAAACTCAGAGGTCACAGTCTCTTTTAAAGTCCAGACATAATCTTGGTCAGATCATGTGAAGACCATGTCGATTGGTGTCTGAAATGGTCTTTTGATGAAAGAACCACACAGATTGAGTGGACCTGTCCAGTCAGTGCACGCATTTGTCAGTCGTTGTGCAGCTCAACTCATAACTAAAGGAGCTCAACGATTCAACGAACAATACCAAAGAAAGGACATTTGGCTAGGCCGCAAAAAATACTCAAAACTGCCAGACCATGTTAAAAACTAACTGAGAATAAAACAAAATTAAACAAAGATCCACATAGTCTTCACATTTACAATAATTAAAACAATATAATACTACACAGAGTAAATATTCATGTCATTGCATAAATAAAATTCATCAATGTCAATGTGTATATTCGGACATAATCTTGGTCAGATCATTTGAGGACCATGTAGGTTGGTGTCCGAAATGGTCTTTTGAGGAAAGACCACACAGATTTGAGTGGTCCTGTCCAGTCAGTGCACGCATTTGTCAGTTATCATGCAGCTCAACTCAAAACTTAAGGAGCTCAATGATTTGACGAACAATACAAAAAAAAAGACATTTGGGTAGGCCGAAGTAGGCATTTGACGCTACCAACCTACACACGGAGCGAGCCGTGCCGAAACGTCGGCCGCGTGAACTTATAAATGAACTCAAAGCCGAGCGAAATGTCACAGTACAGAGAAGCGTGTCGTGTAGGCAGAAGGTCAACTTACTTTATTAATTTGCAAAAATAACTAAATTCGAGAGTTGATTCGTTAATCGCGAAAACCTAAGACATTCCTATGTAATAATGCAAAATGCTCTAAATCATATTTGATTAAATTAATCAACATTTTAGTTTCTTATCAGATTAGGCTGTATGTTTTTGATTGTACTTAGACAAACTCTTGCAAAAAAATATTCCTCTTAGGAAATGGCAAAAGCAATGACGATAAATGTTATTTTGGTTAGTATGATGTTTATGGTTGAGTTACGAAAAAAAACAACATGAAATTACTTATAATATTTTTTAATACGAAATGAAAATAAAAAAAGCACAGAATTATTATTAATTATATATCCGTATGTGGTTTTCGTAGTATTGAGTAAATAATCAAAGGTAATCTTTGTTTTTAATTAAATAACACTACTTTACAACATTTATTTATTTATTTATTTATTTAGGATCTCCAACAAAAGATATAAACAATACATGACACTTATATAAAGGGCAACATCAGGTATTGAGTAGGTGTACTCCTTCACTTATAGGAGAACACAGCCTGCACGTTAACGTTATTTAACAACTAAGCTAACAAAGTTAAAATATTAATGAAAGGTAAAATTAGGAAACAGTTAATACATATTTAAAGGACATAAAAAAAGAAAATACAACATTTAGAGATACTTAAATTCAATTAAATCTTTTAAACAATTCTTTTATTTAGACAGAGACTCGCAGATGTCTAAATTTGTAGCTTTGGCTAACATATTATATTGCCTCCAAAGTCTTGGTGCAGCGGCGTAATGACCGAGGTTAGTTTTTGAACCAGGGAAATAAAATAAATTGTATGTGTTACGCTTAAGTTAAGTTTTCGATACCATGTTTTGAATCACAAATAGTCAAAGTACATATTGGTGCCGATTCCCTTGTTCACAAACTTAACTAAATTTAAGTTCAGTGCATCTCTTTCTTTCTATTTCATTAAGAAGAGGACAGAAGATAAATTTTAGTTTAGTTCTGTCAAATTAATCAGCGCCTGTCACTACTCCATACAAGTTTAGACGTGATTAAAAACTTGCCTACTAAAATTACGTCAATTTACGTCAAGCACTGATTAATTTGACAGGACTAAACTAAAATTTATCTTCTGTCCTTTTCTTAATGAAAGAGAAAGAAAAAGATGCATTGAACTTAAATTTAGGTTAGTTTGTAAACAAGGGAATCGGCACCATTATAGTCAACTACAATATACATTTTTTTTTGGCTTTAAGCAATCACTATTTCTTTGTTTATTATTGAATCAGAGTGATGTAAAATTGGGAATACCTCGCCTTAATGTCGAGTCAATCACCACGCTCAGTGATCCGCAGTCTATTCCTTTTCTTTACAGTAAATTAGCTCTAAACCCATGCTCGGCCAAATATGACGAAGGAAACGCAATTAAAAATTTCTGTACTATTTCCAACAATCCAAGGTTGATCCAGCGCCGACATTGATGTTTGGAGCCAGAACTCGTGGTATCCATTTCAGAATTTTACTTTTAATTCTTCATTAGTTGTGAGTTCTACGAGTTCTTCTAATTTGATGATTCTGCTGTATCTAGCATTTGTGAAAGGCTCTGAAACCCGGCTTGATATATTCATATTTAAAATATCCTGGAATCGCCCTGTAAAATCAGCATGAAGAGCGTCCAGGGTGTTGGCAGTAAGTAAGTAAATCTTCCTGTTGTATGTGGCTTGGCCGTTTCGTTACTACAAGAACTATTGTTTAACAGAAAAGTAATGAACAGTGAATAAATTTTTCACCTTACGCCCATCTGAATCTAGCGAAGTGGCCAAGCCACATATTTTGACTAAGGTGTAGAGTTTGTGAAGTTAGGCCTTGTAGAGTTAGGGCGTGTAGAGTTAGAAGCTTGGCTCTACATGAGATTTGATAACTTTGTGACAGTGCGAGCCATGTGGTCTGGTCTTGGCAACATTTTACATGAAAATGTTTTTGGTGGGATGAATTAGTTAGTTTGTATTAAATGCTTATTTAAATGTTTTAATGTTTATTTATGCCATAAACATAAGACAAATGATTTTTCATGAAAATAAATGTATTTTCAAAGTATTTTATCATAAATGTCTAATTAGGTAGGTGCGCCGAGTCCAGCCCCTTGACTATCATAACGATATTATAACGACGCCCCCAATTTGCTTTTGGACCCGCTACCGGCCCCACAAAAAGCTCCAGCACCCACTAGGGGGCGGTACCGCCCCCATTGGGAACCTACTAATTAATATCACCGTGAGCGCTGTCAAAAATGACAGTTGTGCTGTTTTGTTTTAAAGTAAAGTTTTAAGTGGCATCATATCTAGCGTGGCATTTTCGAAATTGTACTTCTGGCTACAGTCATCACCTAACCAAAGAAAAAGAAATTTGTGGTGTATACACAAATAAATACTGTAATCCAACCAAGAGTATTTAAGTGAATAAAGCCGACGAGCATAACGGTTGACAATTTTCTGTCATGCTCATATCAGAGCTTTAGGAGAGGGCTCAGTGGCATACATTATAAATCCAAGATGTAACAGCATGTTACCTGAAATGAGTTTTAAACTAATGCGCATTATACCCAATTATGGCTGCAGCTATGTAATTTGTAATTCGTGGTATTTTTGTTTGGGGTAAATTTTTGCTGGTAGCATATAAATACGCTAATATGAGCACTTCGTCATCCTCTTCATCACTGGACCAATCGTCGTTCTAATCGGTCTTTTTTATTGGAATCGGTTTGGGGTTATATTATAAGTTTTGACGTTGAGCGAGCACTGTGAGTGTGAGGTGTGAGCGCGTTCACGAGCGTGCCGAATTGTTGGCAACTCTCAGCTGTCTTTAATCGTGATATCTAAATCTTGATAAGAGCGATTATGGCTTAATTCGGAATGTAGACATTGTTGACCTTGCCAAGTTGCCAGCTGTCATGAAGTTATAGTTAGAGTTTTATCTTTAACTTCATGCCAGCTGTCAACATTGGAATGGGGCAAAAGTGTGTTAGATAAGCTATACTTTATAAAAGTGCGAGTCGGACACGCACACGAAGGGTTCTGTGCCACCATACAATAGTTAACACATTTTTTTTTTCTTTATTAAAAAACATTTTTTTTTAAATAAAATAAAGTTAAAATTTAAAGGGGACCGCTATTATAACTTTTTTTTTTGCTATAGTGGCCATGGGTCGATTTCAAACAGAGCTAAAAATGTTGTCATCTCTAATAACTTTGTTTTTTTTTGCGTTTGTTTTTGTTTTTTTTTAAATATTGTTACGGACGACGAAGCTTAGACACTAATGTAATTAAGGTTTAGATTTAAGCTTAAAAACAATAAAAACGATTTTAAATTATGAATTAATTAGCTTCACTATATAAGGTTATTTACGTTAATATAACCTTATATAGTGAAGTTATATCATTACTAACCCAAAAATGGGTATTTAAGAAATCAAACAAAAAAGCATAATTTTAATTCGAAATTTGTAATCGACCCCCATAGTAGTATGTCCCTATACACTAAAAATTTCAGGTGGTTACCTATTACTGTTCAAAAGATGGGCCAAAATCAATGCTAGTGAATATGCAGCTACCATGTGGTACATAATAGAGAAATAGAAAACATAGTTTTAATGAAAGATTTAATATAACAAATTAATAATATCATTAAATATATATTTACTTATCATTTACAACAAAAACAATGTCTAAAAATTAAAATTTGTATAAGTCCCCAATAGAAGAGTAAATTGGTAGAGTACTTTATTTACAGGCAGGCTGATACAACATTGAATTTTATTCATCACTGCACAACCTAAATAAATCATTAAATGTTTGGCTTAAGCCAAGTTCATTCATTAACTTGGATAGTTCACTCATGTTTGAATGTTTATTATGTACAGGATTTTTTAAACACAGTTCTTCAAAATTTGAAAACTTTTTGTAGGACTTTTCTTCACTTGGATCAAATATTTCTGTTTTTCTAATCATTATTTTCTTCCAAGTCATTGATTTAATATCTTTCCACCATTCTTTACAGTCGCTGTGCTGACCCTCAACACACACTATTCCAGGCTTCCCAGGCAAAGAGAACCCAGTTAATTTTAATTCTCTAGCTTTTTTAACAATTTCTTCCCTTTTTCTTTTATTGTAAATGTGGTGAGAATATATCCAAAGTCTTGCAAATTCATCTTTAGTATCCTGGGTTGGAATTGAGTCTGGAGGATTGCTTCCCAGTTTAATTACTGCAAATTTATCAACATTTTCTTGCAACCATGAAATCGCAGTGTAAAGACACACTTCTCCTGTATGGTTTTCTTTTATATATTCTGAAAGTTCTGAATTCAAACTTGATTCATTTTGTCGATTCATCTTATTACATCTAACATAAATATCTGGCTCTTCCTCTGGGTAAGAGCTAGGCAAATTAATAAAAATTTCCAACTTCAGTCCGTCTATAAAAAGATTTAGTTTGAAATCTAAATGTGAAGGTATGAATTCTATTTTGTGTTCTAAAAAGTTGTTGATTTCCTTTATAATATCTTTATCACTTAAGATAATTTCTCCATGATTTGGATACATAGATTTGAGTAACTCAAACTCGTCTATTTGTTGTGCTAAACAATCAACATAAACATTTTTCATTGTACTTTTCGAAGTTGCAGCCATATTACACTTGTAATTAGAGAACTTCACTTAGCAAGCTAAAATAATTCATAAGAAATAACTACTACTACTACTGCTATTATTATCTACGATAAAAACAATAACTTTGGGTTGTTTTTGAAATAAATTGAAATTGTCTACTCAAAAATCTATCAAGTGTCAACAAACTGACAGACAGTGTTGCCATCCCCTGATTTTAGTTTTCATTCGTAAAAATGCGATCTGTCCGTCGAATGCGGCGCCCACGGAAGCTGGTTTTCTGTTCCGTGGCGGCGCCTAATACACTTTGTTTACAATCTGGATAGAATACCTACGCAATTGCAAGAACTGATGCCATGAAAGACTTAGGAGTCGTATTCGACCGGAACCTCACTTTTTGCAACCACATAACATCCACCAAGGAATTTTGGGGACATAATGTGAAAGGTTTAACTGTGTAGCCCTCTTACGAGTATTGTAGATACAAGTTGTGATCGAAGAGAGCAAGTCAAACTCCAATTTTTAGTTAATATTATTAGAATTGTCACACACGTATAATACGTGTGTGACAATTCTAAAAATATTAACAATAATAATAATAAAAAAAACAGGGCGCTGGTGGCAGCTCTGGATTCGCAGTTGTCAAATTATTTTGATGACTGCGAAGACCTCACTGATACTCATTCGATTCTGTACTGCGCGGCTGTAGCGGTATGTCGTGTAGCTCACGTGAAATTTGCTAAAGACTCTAGAACTACACGACCGAAACCAACCGTACCAGCTTGGCAGTGCAGAATTGAAAGCCGTATTGGTGGGGCCAGAGCGCTCATTGGCAAATTAATCTGCTTCAGGGAGGGCAATACTCGCCCTAGAGTGATGCGCTTTGTGAGGCGAGCGTTCTCAGGGACTGATATCGGCCCTCATGACTATATGACCCGTGTCACAGAGCGCATCGACTTCCTGAAGCAGAAAGTGTATGCATGGGCGAACCGTATTCGTAGGTATAAGCGGCGAGTAGAGCGATACACTCAGAATCGTACCTTCCAGAGCGATGAAAGGTGGGTTTATAGGGGTTGGGAGCGACCGGACCAAGATGTGACTGACACGCGCCTACCGGATGATGATGTCATGTGTTCTTTCTGGCGCAGTATCTGGTCGGTGCCTGTCAGTCACACCGAAGGTGATTGGGCTCGAAAAGTCGAGCGAGCCTGCGATCCAATACCAGAAATGGGGGCTATTACCATCTGCCCCCAAGATGTAGCTCGTGCAGTCCGTCCGTTACCTAACTGGAAGTCCCCAGGGCCGGACGGACTGCACAACTTCTGGCTCAAATGGTTTTTAAGGTCGCACGCTCGCTTGGCAGCTCAGTACCAGACTGCTTTGGAGTCTGGATCGCTACCCCAATTCCTAACGACAGGAGTTACCCACCTGCTCCATAAATCAGGTAGCACCGCGGAACCCAAAAATTATAGGCCGATCACGTGTTTACCGACGGTCTATAAACTTCTTACATCTATTTTGAGAGCTAAAATTAACAAACATATAGACACCAACTCCATCATGTCTGCCTCTCAAAATGGATGTAGGAACGGATCCCGCGGTACTAAGGAGTTACTCCTCATTGATATGACCATTAGCCAACAAGTTCGTCGTTCCCGAAAGGATCTGTCGACATGTTGGATAGATTATAAGAAGGCCTATGACTCGGTGCCACATACATGGCTCATGAGGGTGCTGGAGTTGTATAAAGTAGATGCAACTCTGCGCACCTTCCTGATTTCGTGTATGGGGCAATGGAGGACGGTCCTTCGCTATCCAGGATGTCGAAATATCCAGAGGAATAGCGAACCGATAAGGATCGAGCGGGGCATATTTCAGGGCGATAGTTTGAGTCCGCTTTGGTTCTGCTTAGCCTTGAATCCTCTAAGCACACTGCTGGAAGATTCAGGTCTAGGCTATCGTATGAGGAGAGGTGGTCAGGTTATATCTCACCTCCTCTACATGGATGACCTAAAACTCTTTGCCTCCAATAATTTGCAACTGATGGAGCTACTGAAAATAACTGAAAGTTTCAGTAGCGCCATCAGGATGGAATTTGGAGTGGATAAATGTGCGGTCATGCATGTAAAGCGAGGGAATATTGTGGAATCCGTGGGAACCCAACTCTCGGATTCCATAAACCTTAGAACCCTCTCCGCATCCGAAACCTACAAGTATTTGGGTATGTCGGAAGCGTTAGGCATCAATGTTACTGACATGAAGCAATCGTTGAAGGAGCGCTTTTTTGGCCGCCTGAAGAAAGTATTTAATAGTCTTCTGTCAGGCGGAAACAAGGTGCGCGCCTTCAACGGTTGGGTCATGCCCGTTTTGATGTACTCTTTCGGCATACTCAAATGGACTCAGACTGAACTCGACGCCCTGGATAGGAGGGTCCGTACGCTGCTGACTGCATATCGAATGCATCACCCACGGTCGTCGGTAATGAGACTGTATATCCCGCGAAAGTGTGGAGGTCGAGGCTTTTTAAACGCTAAGATCCTCCACAATCGCGAGGTATGCAGTCTCAAGGAATATTTCCTAGAAGCCGACGTGGGGATGCATCGAGATGTGGTCGCGGTGGACAAGGGCCTCACCCCACTCTCCTTGGCTAAAGAGAACTGGCGCAAGCTTGTAGTGCTTGACACTAACGATCGCAGGGAGGTATGGCAGAGTAAGGAGCTTCACGGACGCTTTTTCCGGGCCCTACATGAACCCGATGTAGATTTCCAAGCGTCCGTAGCCTGGCTACGTTTTGGTGACCTCTTTGGGGAAACCGAAGGTTTTGTCTGTGCAATTATGGACGAAGTTATCATGACGAAGAATTACCGGAGATTTATTGTGAAGGACGGCACGGTTGACGTGTGTCGGGCATGCCACCGTCCGGGAGAATCAATCCGACACATTATCTCCGGGTGTTCTCGTCTAGCTAACGAAGAGTATTTGCATAGACACAACCTTGTAGCCAGGATTATCCATCAGCAACTTGCTCTGAAATACAGCCTTGTAGAATCTGAAGTGCCGTACTACAGGTATGTGCCCGACCCAGTTCTCGACAATGGAAATATCACATTGTACTGGGACCGATCCATCATCACTGACAGGACTATTGTTGCCAATAAGCCTGATATAGTGGTGGTGGATCGAACAGAGCGGCGCGCAATGATTGTTGACATAACAGTCCCTCATGACGGGAATCTCGTGAAAGCCGAGAAAGATAAACAGATCAAGTATCTTGACTTGGCTCGCGAGGTTGTCGACATGTGGGATGTGGATTCAGCAATCATTGTGCCGATAGTCGTATCAGCCAATGGCTTAATTGCCAAGAGCCTCGACCAACACCTAAAGAGGCTCACGTTGGACGGCTGGATTAAGGGCTTGATTCAGAAAGCGGTACTTCTGGACACGGCTCGCATTGTCAGGAGGTTCCTCTCTCTGGAGCCCTGACCGCCGGTAGCTTGGACCCTGTTCCCGATACCGGTGGGCTACCATTTTTTTTTATATTTTTAAATGTTTTTATATATTTTTTATATTCTAATATTTGAAAATAAAATTAAAATGTGTAAATAATTAAATAAAAGATAATAATAAGAATATTCTAATAATATTATTAATAGTTTATCTTAGTTTTAATTTAATTTAGTTAATGTTAATAACCACCTTGTAATTTGACTATGTAAATAAATCTCGCATTGTATAGGATTTCCGTACAATGAGAGGTCAGCTTACATTGGAAATGTATAACTTGATATTTAGCCGTGTGTACTTATTCTAGGTTTTTGTTTGATTTTTTTTATATGTGTTATTTAAGGAATAGCACATCGGACAAATGCCCCGAGATCAACGGAGGGCGCTGGCAAGTAAACATATCAGTGATTCGTGCTCCTATTATTGAAACTTAAAAAAATAGTTAAACTCAAGTACGAACTGTGTAATGCACATCAAAGTGAAGCTAGTCATATAAACTAACTGTGACAGTGCTATTACTAGCTATTTGCTAGTACTATTTGCATGCCCATGAGACGGTAGAATATGGAGGACTACTTTTTTAAGAAAACATCTATGTACCAATTACTCATGTTTGCAAAAATAAATGATTTGATTTGATTTGAAGGCTTATCTGGCTCTTACGCACTCTTTTGCCGAGTAATAATAAAAGTAAAAACTGTTTTCTTTTTAATTCACAGCCAATATTTTATATATATGTTTAACCAGGAGGGGAAGCCCCCGAAAGACATATAGTGACCCCATTAATGATGTTCTTCAAAAAGGTCAGGTGCGTAGTACTCGCAACCGGCGTGCGTTTATGACTAGATGTATGGACGTAAACGAAGCAAAAGGAGTATATAAGGAGCATAGCAGGTGGCGTTCTATAGTTTCTGCCTACCCCCATGGGAAGAAGGCGTGAGTTTATGTATCTATGTATGTATTTACGTAGTCTGGTCATAAGTTTTGTCACATAAGGAAAGTTAAATAAATGACACAATGGTGCCGATTCCCTTGTTCACAAACTAAACTAAATTTAAGTTCAGTGCATCTTTTTCTTTCTATTTCATTAAGAAAAGGACAGAAGATCATTTTTAGTTTAGTCCTGTCAAATTAATCAGCGCTTGACGTAAATTTGCGTAATTTTAGTAGGCAAGTTTTTAATCACGTCTAAACTTTTATGGAGTACCTAGTGACAGGCGCTGATTAATTTGACAGGACTAAACTAAAATTTATCTTCTGTCCTCTTTTTAATGAAATAGAAAGAAAAAGATGCACTGAACTTAAATTTAGTTTAGTTTGTGAACAAGGGAATCGGCACCAATAAGTTACGCACTACAGCCATTTATATATAAAATGAAAGGGTATCAAATACAGATTTAAACCACATGATCATTATTCGAAATGTCCTCTTGCTTCGATACAAGCCTTCAATCTGCAAGGCCAGTCATCAATCGAGGTACGCACGACGTTCATGTCAATATCGGCGACTGCTTTAATCAGCTATGCTTTTAGTGACTCCAAGTTGCGCTTGGAGTCACTAAAAGTTGTTTGAATGTTTAGTGTAGACCTTCTCTTCTAAGTGCTGCCATATTTTGTAATCCAAGGGATTCAAGTCTGGACTGGATGAGGGCCAATCCTCATGCCTGATAAAGTCGATTCCACGGGTCGTGAGCCAGTTTTGGGTAGTACCTGTTTTCGAACAATGGTGCCGATTCGCTTATTCACAAACTAAACTAAATTTAAGTTCAGTGCATCTTTTTCTTTCTATTTCATTGAGAAAAGGACAGAAGATACATTTTAGTTTAGTCCTGTCAAATTAATCAGCGCCTGTCACTACTCCATACAAGTTTAGACGTGATTAAAAACTTGCCTACTAAAATTACGTCAATTTACGTCAAGCGCCGATTAATTTGACAGGACTAAACTAAAATTTGTCTTCTGTCCTTTTCTTAATGAAATAGAAAGAAAAAGATGCACTGAACTTAAATTTAGTTTAGTTTGTAAACAAGGGAATCGGCACCATTGTTTGTGAAAGAGCTTCCACAATGTTTGTTAGGACTGTGTTTTGATATACGAGGGCACTGGTGTTCACTATTTTTTCACAAAAAAGCACCTCCGTTGGACCCAAATAGCACACCCCAAGCCAAACCATGAATGCCGAAGGGTGATGACCACGCTGAACACGTGGCACACGTTTGCTCACTTCTTCACTAGAGTGTGCATACACTTTAATTTTGTTTGTTGAAACTCTCCTCAACATTAAAAATGTTTTCATCCGAAAAAAGTACTTCGCGGTATTTTTATCGCGCGCACCGTCTTAACAAAACTCGACTTCTTTCGGGTCTGATTTTCTTCAGCCGTGCGTTAAGAAGATGTGCTGATGTTTTTTTTTTCTATAAGCACGCAGTCCTAGCTCTTCATTTAACACCCTATTAACAGTAGTTCTGCTTAGTCCCATCTGCAGAGCCAACATTTTTTGCTTGCGGACTGGATTTCTTTGGATTCGCGCCTTCACTTCTTTGATGACCGCTGGAGTCCGAACAGTATGAGGTCGACCGCTCCTTTGTTTATCTTTTAATCTTGAATCTTCCCTGAATCGTTTGATAGTACAACGTAGCTTTGGATATTCTGTATAATGGTGAAAAGGTACAGAAAGTGGATCAATTAACATTTTTAGGAATTCATGTAGACAAAAACCTGAATTGAAAAAGCCATGTGGCGCATATAGGTCAGAAACTTGATAGGTTTGTGTTTGCTTTAAAAAAGCTGAGACAAAAAATGTGTTTGTAGAAGCTGCTCTTGCAGCTTACCATGGTTACGTTTCATCTGTTCTAAGCTATGGACTAATCATGTGGGGTAACTCGACCGATACTGACAGATTTTTCAAGCTGCAAAAACGCTCCATCCGGGTTATAAACAGGGCATGGTTCTTAGACAGTTGTAAGCCACTCTCTCAAAAAATGAAAATTCTTTTACTGTATGTATATTAGAGATTAATGCAACATACCGAGGTTAAACCACGTCAGAAAAGGGCTATGTTTAGCAACCTTTTAAATCATCCAGCTGGACATAAAGATATTTATAAGAAAAATGTGTTCTACGTGTTTATTAATTTATAATAACATTCCAAACAAATTTAAATAGTTGCATGGTAATCTTTTTAAGAAACCGACAGGTTGTGATTATTTGATACTGGTGCCGATTCCCTTGTTCACAAACTAAACTAAATTTAAGTTCAGTGCATCTTTTTCTTTCTATTTCAATAAGAAAAGGACAGAAGATACATTTTAGTTTAGTCCTGTCAAATTAATCAGCGGTTGACGTAAATTGACGTAATTTTAGTAGGCAAGTTTTTAATCGCGTCTAAACTTGTATAGAGTAGTGACAGGCGCTGATTAATCTGACAGGACGAAACTAAAATGTATTTTCTGTCCTTTTCTTATTGAAATAGAAAGAAAAAGACGCGCTGAACTTAAATTTAGTTCAGTTTGTGAACAAGGGAATCGGCGCCAATGTTGTCGTCTTGAAATCGCTTGCGACGACACGGCCAAACTGATGAGTCACACGTCCTCGTGTGTATCTGTAACAAAATTCTCATTTGTAGCAAAACTCTTGCTCGGCTTAACCTGACTACAAGGAAAACATAAAAAAGAAGTTCGAAAGATACCTCATAGTCACAAGTAAACATAATCAGAATAAACTTCAATTATTGTACAGTGAACAATACACAAAAGCACACAACACTAATACGACCCGGCTGCTCGGCAGCGTAGTCTCATTGAGACCTAAACAGTAGTCTTATTCAGACCCAAACAGTAGTCTTATAGACCCAAACAGTAGTCCCACTGAGACCCATTAGTAGTCTTATTAAGACCCAAACAGTAGTCTCACAGAGACCCATTAGTAGTCTTATTAAGACCCAAACAATAATCATAGAGACTCAGCCACCATACATCTAGCCGCACATTGCACCCTGAACGACTCATAGAATCGCAGTTACAACTACGACCAGACTACAGTTTGATTAAGAAAAGGGTAGGTAGTTACTTAGTCATTTTAGTGTGCGTCATATTCAAACAATAGCGGAAGTGCTTTCACTATTATTATCTGCATTGGATTCTATGTCAACAGTCAGTTCAGATGGAATTTCACATTGAGGTATCTTTCTAAGACGATCGTGGGCATACTTATAGGTTCTGTTACTGGTCAATGATTTTAAAGCGTAACGATCGCCTTCAAGTAGATCTGTAATTTGGAATGGACCTTTATATTTCGGATCTAATTTTGTTTGGTTTCGCTCTTCGTTTTGAATAAGAACCAGGTCACCGACATTAAATTTGACTAATTTAGCCTTATTACTGTCAAAACGAGACTTTTCGTAATTAGAACTTCGTTCGATGTTGTGGGCTGCGTGCTCTCTCGTTTCAGAAATATCTACTTCAATTTCAGTATCGTCAGCAGTCAAAAGATTCAGTGGCCTAGCTACGCGCCCGATCATAAGTTCGAGGGGGCTTGCCTTTGTCACTCTATTTACAGTGCAATTTAACGCCAGTTGTACCTCGTCAAGAGCTTCCTGCCACGACCTTTGCGATGTTTCTACTGCAGTAAGCATGCTCTTTAGTGTACTCATCACGCGTTCTACCTGACCGTTCGCTCGACTGGAGCCTGTCGCGATTAGATGTAAGTGAATGTTATGTGAACTACAGTATTCTTTAAATTCTTTACTAGCAAATCAACGACCTTGG
This sequence comes from Atethmia centrago, assembly GCA_905333075.3. Classification (NCBI taxonomy): domain Eukaryota; kingdom Metazoa; phylum Arthropoda; class Insecta; order Lepidoptera; family Noctuidae; genus Atethmia; species Atethmia centrago. The sequence goes on along the minus strand of HG995371.1, from coordinate 18,193,080 downwards.
TCTGCTATTACGCGTGAGGGTTCACCAAAGAGAGCGACACTAGATTTGAGAGCCTTGACGACACTAGTGGTGTCTATACGAAGCGTATGATAAAGAAGCACAAATTTTGTGAATGCGTCTATTAACACTACCACGTATTCTTTTTGATCGTTTTTACCGCTTAATTTGCCGGTAATATCGGCATGCACTGTATGCCACGGGACAGTAATTTTAGGGATGGGGTAAAGCTCTGCTTGGATACGTCCAGAATGAGACTTTGAAACTTTGCACGTTATGCAATTGTCTACGAATCTACGTACGTACTTAGCCATACAGTCAAACCAGTAATGTTCATTCATACACCTTCTCTAATGTTTTATCCGCGCCAAGATGCATTATCGCGCTTTTTCACAAGAAGAATAGGGCTAGCAAACGGGGAACTACTCGGTCGGATTATGTTTGCATTCAACAACTCGTTTATTTTGATACGCACTACTCGTACCTCCCGTTCGCGGGGACTAATTCGGTAAGGACGGCGGTAAACAGTACGGGTTGGATCTTTTAAACGAATTTTCATTTCACCTGTAGTCACCCGAGTTGACGGTAAACCATCAATAAACCCAAACGAAAATTCATTCAATACACGGGTAAGACTATCTCTAAAAGCGGGCGGAACGTCGGTTTGAATTGCACTCAAATTTATTTCTGTAACCACGGCAAAACAAGAAACCGGTTTTGTTATTATTAGATGCTCACTCGATAAGGTAACACTCAAACCACATTTTAAAATATCAGAGCCTATCATTATGTTATGCGGCATTAATTCATCTGGAACGATAAGAAATGACAAATGTAAACAATGCCCGACAATAACTACTTCACATAAAACTTGTTCTGTACAGTAAACATGAGCATTCCCAACGCCTGTTAATCGTATGTTAGCAACGGAACGTTCTCCTAAGAATTTATTCGCGATGCTTTGCTTTACGAGAGAACACTCAGCACCACTATCGAAATAAAAAATGTACAACTCACCGGATTGCGTTAGTTCTCTACGTACACCTTTTTTTTTTTTTGAGGGTGGGAAATCATCAAATAACTTCTCCCGCTCTGGGCGGAGCGGGAGGGTATGTCAGACTCTTACTGACTAAAACTCACCCGTATTCCTTCCTGTTGCCTGTGTTGCCAGGGGCCTCGGTGACCCATAAGGCTCATTACGCACTGTCGACTTGTCGCCGGCGACCGGCAGTCGCTTGTGCGTCGCCACTACGCGGCGAGTCGCCGAGTCGCCTGGGCGACTGACGACCAAGTGCGTAACCACCTAATTAAACTGTAGTAAGTAACAGTCGCCAGCGACCGTGTCGCCGGCGACTAGTCGACAGTGCGTAATAGCCCTAAGTACCTTCCCGCGACCCCGGCAGGCATCGGCCCTTGGACCCCTACTTTTATGCTGACGACATCTCTTTGAGGTGCGCGTGGAATACGACGCGCCGTCGACCCGGGCCTGGTCCTTACCGGACGGTGAGCTACCCATTGCTCACCGTCCGCAAGCCCGCGCCTACGGTGGCTGGAAATCCGCCCGAGATTCCCGACGCCCAGGGCGTCTCCTGCGGCGGCTAGGGGCGAGAGGGCGCGAAACGTGCCTTTCCCTCAACCGTCCCGCCTCCTCCTTCGCGAGCATTACTGCTTCGCAGAAGGAGGTGACGGCTGCCCATGCCCTCTCGCTCCGTACCATGGCCTGAACCAAGGCCGGACGCGAGAGGTCTCTAAACGCCCCGGCGTTTCGCCTCCTCGCGCCACTCCCATACGTGCGCGAGGACTTTTGCCTCCAGATCCCATGGCGGCAATCCGGCAAGGAGGCTTCTACGTACACCTTGGACTTGGCAGTAGTTGACTCTTCGTTCCAGGGTCGCGCCGCTGTTGCTGCTGGTGTTGCTACTGGCTGCTGCGTTGCTCGTCTTCGGACAGCGAGGTGCGATGTGACTTTGTTCTCCACAGCGGAAGCAGGTGACATTCTTCTTAGGATCCGATGACGTAGACGTAGTCGTAGAAGTAGTCCTTTGTGTAGCAAGCGCCTGATTACTGCTACGTAAACGTCAGTCGATTGCTTTGTGTCCAATTTTATGAAAATAATTGCACTGGAATGGGGCCGGCGTGTTACTTGCCTTTGTTCGTTTAGCGTCCAAAGTGGTATTGTCGACGTGTCGATCGTATTTTCTTTTCAACGAAAATGCGTTTAATTCTTGGATCAACTTTGTTCTCGTTCTTATTTCCGTAGTAAAAGCTAGTCGGTTGATTCTACTATCGATTTTTACTATGTGAGCAAGTACATACGATACAGCTATCTCCTCGCAGTTCATGTCCTTCCATTTAGCTAGGAGTGACGTCATCAAACGGCTCGCGTACGCAGCTAAGTTTTCACCCTCCTTTTGTTGGCTATTGTTGGCGTTAATTATAGTCGCTGCACAGGTTTCCACACAATCATATCTTGCTAGGTAAAGGTTCTTGAACTGGCTCCACGTCATACCAGTATGCGATACTTGAGAAAGCCATGTCGATGCACTTCCTTTCAGAGATTTGCTAAGCGCGATAATCAGCGCGCCTCCTTCCATGGGATGTTCTGTGAGGCAAATGTCCACCGTTGAGCTCCAAGAACGTGGATCGACGTCTGGTAGGTCCGGGTTGAACTCTGGCAGCTTGATTGAATCTGGCGTCAGCGCTGGTCCTCGCATGGCTTCAATCATGCGCATGGTAATCTGGTTTTGTTGCTCGAGGAGCTGGCGCCAATAGATATCAGTGGAAGACGCCTGAGCTGATCCCACTTCTGATGACGGCGGGAGCGTGGGCGTAGCGATGATAGGGTCACCATCATCGTTCCTTGGTGCGGGTTCCATGAGGTAGGTGGGTACTCAGGCAGACCAGTAAAACGTAAGTTGGATTACAGAATCACAGTGTTCACGTTTAATTAACAAGTAGTAGCAGTAGCAAGGAACAAGGGCTTGTACGGTGAACGTGACAGTTTCGATCGTATGATCTACACTATATGGCGTCAGCTACAGCAATGTGCTTGGGAATCTATCCCGCGTTTTTTATGTTTATTTTAAGCCAATAAAATTATGTTATTATACAAGATGCAGTTTTGAACCTGCATAACCTTTAAAGAGGTTGTTATGAAACTCGTAAATAATCATATAACAATACGATCCCAAGTCAATAATTAATAATACTTTTTATTTTAGATTTTTAAATTTTATTGTTTTTCAGAATAACTCTCTTAATAACCCTCTTCAAAAAAAACAGAATAAGCCATTGCGATTTATCGCGCGTCATGTCACTGTGTGCGTTAATGCGATGACCAGTGACGACAGGCTGTACGAGGCTCCGCCCACATTTCTGCGAAAAAAACGCGGCACGTAATTTGAACTAAAATGGCGGTCATTGCTATGGTTACGCGCAGCCCCGCGTTGCACGCATACCGCAATTCGATTGAGACTCGAAAATCTGTTACTGCGCAAGTTTCAAGCAACGCGCCGCGATCTGTACAAATTGTTGTAGCTACAGCAACTTATAGCAAATAATTTAACCTTGAGATTTAGTTCGAATTTGAAAATAACAATGTTGTTTCTACATTATTGTTTTTAAAATTTCGCTAAATAATAACTCATTTTTAAGCATCATTACAATGCGAAAACCTTCATCATCTGCTGAGCCTGTTCCCAACTATGTTAGGGTCGGCTTTCAGGCTAACTGTATGCAGCTCATTATATGGAGTGCCAGTGAATCACGTAGGGCGACTGCGTATCAGACCTCAACAAACCAGTTACTTGATAACACGATACCCATTTGTTAGACTAATTGTCAGACTTTCTGGCTTTTGATTACCCGTACCAATGACCCTACGGCAGGGCTGTAAGGTCATTGACCCGTACCGACACGTGTGGTACCTAACGACTGTCCGAGAGCTACAAATCTATCGGAACCAAAGGCTTTAAGTGCTTTCCGAAACACATGATTTCAATGATGTCCTAAGTTTTAGAAAGTACTTACATCATTATGAATTAAAAATAACACAGTGGTACTTGCTCAGTTGCGAACCCGCAACCTCATGCATGAGAGGAGAACGCCTTAACCACTGGGCTATTACGATAAATAATAATAGTAGGAAGTAGATACTACTGCGCCAAAAAAAAAGTTCACGTTGGCGTCGTTAGTTACCTATCAGCTGATGAATAAAATAATAGGCGGCGTTATATAAACCTTACATAGCACGTAAGCAGAACTTCCTGTTGCACAACTGTGAAACTAATCGCGAGCGCGTGCGCGCCTAATAATAATAAGGTTATGTAGGTACTGGGCGCGTTGCCGCGGCGGGCTCTCTATGTAAATTCAGCCCCAAGGACGGTTTTCGTTTTTATTTGTAGATTAAATTGTTGATTTAAGATATTCTTTTCTGCTTTTTAACGGGGTGAGGACCGACAAAAATACCTCAAGATAATTTGTGCTAGTTAAGTAGGTAGGTACCCATGTGTTTTTAAGTGATTTATTTTATCTGATAGGTATTTTTGGCGTAGTTAAAAATTTTTAATCAACTTATTTACACTTATCAAGTTGATTTAGCTAACATCGTATTTACAAATTATTGTCTATGTACAAATAAATAAATTACCTAGGTACTTATGTTACCTGGAGGTATTGTTCAAAGTTTCAACCGTCACACTCTAGCACGACGTTGCACCACACAACACATTCGTTTTTATTGTGTCGAAAGCACTGATCACTTTTTGTTTGTTATGAACATTATAGACGCCAACTCGAGTAAATAAACACTCGTCCGTCTACAGGATGTTGGCGTATTGGTGTTCCAGCAACCAGCGACAAAATGTAACTCGCACGGCGTTATCAAGTTGGTGGAGATCCTGTACCTTGCGGTAATGAAAAGGATGCTGCATTTCTTTGTGCAGCAGCAGCCACACTGTGAAGTGGTGCACTCCAAACCGTCGACCAGCCTCCCGTTTGCTTGCCCGTGGCTTTCGCCGGACGAATTCCAGAATATCTTCCTGCAAGGCGACAGGCAGGCCTTCGTTGCCGCGACCTTAAGCATGCTGGGGAACGTCGAACTGCCGATGATCGAGTCTCTGCGTAGCAGCCAGCATTACCCTGTGTAAGGGACGATGCCGATTGGGGAATAACTCCGCGAACATTTCGATGGCACGAGATACATTGTCTCCGCTGATGGCATACAAGCGTACCATCTCCGCCAACTACATTGGAGTATTGGTCTGTCATTTTTACAACTAGGTAGTAGGTACCTATCGCGACCGTTAATCGAAGGCGCACTTGACGGGCGGAATTTGCAAGCGTATGCACGCGCCGCACACTGGTCCCGAATGATAAAAAAGTGGACATTAAGAAATTTTTGACAGAAGGTCAACGGATTCGGCTGATTTTTTTTTTGTAGACAGCTGATGCAATTACAAATCACTTTTATAGATTGAGTTTTTGCCAAATAAGCCGTATTTTCAGAGAAAAAAAATATTCAAATATTTTTTGTATGAAAGAAATCCTAATTTTGTCTTTATCTTCCAAGATTCAAACGTATTCAAAATAAAACTTAGCGCAGCTTGTAGAGGTGCTAATTGCTCACCACTTTGTCATAGACACTCTTCTGCGATTTTGTGCTCCTTTTGAGTTACAGGCACTTTAAATATTTTTTGTATGAAAAAATCCTAATTTTCTCTTTATCTTCCAAGATTCAAACGTATTCAAAATAAAACTTAGCGCAGCTTGTAGAAGAGCTAATTGCTCACCACTTTGTCATAGACACTCTTCTGCGATTTTGTGCTCCTTTTGAGTTACATGCACTTTAAATATTTTTTGTATGAAAAAATCCTAATTTTGTCTTTATCTTCCAAGATTCAAACGTATTCAAAATAAAACTTAAAGCAGCTTGTAGAGATGCTAATTGCTCACTACTTTGTCATAGACACTCTTCTGCGATTTTGTGCTCCTTTTGAGTTACAGGCACTTTAAATATTTTTTGTATAAAAAAATTCTAATTTTGTCTTTATCTTCCAAGATTCAAACGTATTCAAAATAAAACTTAGCGCAGCTTGTAGAGTAACTCTTACAAATATATGAAATTATCAGTATCAAATAAACAAACAAGGAAATCTCAAAACGTGTTCAGACATGTTTATGTACAGGTAAGTTATTGTGTGACTCGTATGTAAAATTTTTTTTGTATAGAGTCATTGCTTAATTACCCTATAAGTGACGATTTCGGCTCTATTTGGTCATCTAGTCGAACGCGTCGAAAACGCTGAATGATGAATAGGTATATAAATAGCAATTAAAAATTCCCTTTGTAGTTTTGCGGTATTTATGTAGGAGCACATCTTAGTATGTTTTATTTTCTCGTGACTCATCCAAATTGCAAGAATATTTGGCTCATTATCTAACTACCCCATTAAGTAATGAGGTAGTTAGGTAATGAGCCATTATCTAACTACCCCATTAAGTAACGGGATAGTTGGGTAATGAGTCATATATCAATAGTATAAGGGCAAGCGGAACCCGTTTTTGTTCATTACGCGTCTTGTGCTCGTAAAAACAACACAATTTTTTATCAACTATCACCACATTGTAACTTTTATTTATTTGCCTGTAACATTTTTGTATCAAAATGACTACATTTGTGACTAATTTAGACATTTTTTCTTTTTTGAGTAATAGTGGGTGCCTTAAAAATAGTGATTTACTGTGTCAAACCATTATAAATCGTATTTCAAGTGATCAAAAAATGGGCGGCTCGGGGTGAGGACAAACTGCTCCGAAAATCAAGAAAAGAGTTAACGCAGCATGAGTTTTTTGTTGTAACTGGCTTAATGATTGATATCGTCAAACAAGGCTTTGGGACAACAAACGATGGCAATACAGCTCGACGGTTTTTCAATGATTACGAAAGGTCAGCTGAGATAACAGGAGTTAATGCTAATTTGATTAAGAGATTTGCTGTAATTTTGCATGCAATATCTTCTGGGAGAAATGTAGATATTGAAAAATTTAGAATTTATTGCAGAGAAACAGCAGAACTTTATGTCAGCGAGTACTCGTGGTATTACATGCCTTCGAGTGTACATAAACTTTTAGTGCATGGTGCAGATATTTGCCAGCATTTTTCTTTTATTCCAATTGGTATGATGTCCGAAGAAGCCTCAGAAGCAAGAAACAAAGATTTTCGTTCAATCAGAGAAAAGCATACTAGAAAGATAGGCAGAATGCAAACAAATGAAGATATTTTACACCAGTTAGGGGAAGCCCGGGCAAGAAGCATAGTGTGGGTAAGAAGAATAACTGATTTTTCCAAAAATATTTAATAGATAGCGTTATTATACTTTCTCAAGTCATGACACGTGCGACCGGCGACGCCATGATAGTTCAACCAAAACAATACGCGACTGTATCAGTTGTGGAGATTAAAAAAAAGGATTTTCATTGTTTTCTTACAATTTATGTGAAGGTTTGTATACCAATTTATTATATTACCAATCAGTTACCCATGAATAAGTTCTGTTTATTCAATTGCATGTTTATTTAAGTATAATTAGTGATTGCTACCTTTTATTTACCTACTAATAACAATTAACGTCTCGACCTTCTTTCTAAAAGTGACGCATTGGGCAAAACGGATATGGGCAAAATGGATAGGTATCCGTTTTGCCCGTTTAGCTATTTGATTTATTTCTTCTTAAGTATAATATTTAATATATAAACGCAAAATTAATCAGACAGCCTGGTCAGAAGCCACATTAAACAGAGCAGTAGGAGATCTCATCTAAAAGATGATGGGCAATCAATTAAATACCGCAAAGAAGTTTACAACTTTACAGAGACACGTGAAGACCGGAAATAAGTAAAAGAAATTAGGGAGGTTTACAGCTGTTTTTAGTCCAGAACAAGAAGAAGATCTGTGTTTAAAAAAAATAGGTAGCTAAGCTAAAAATAAAAGATCTCTTGGAAAACCGCAAAACAAAAACCCTAAATAAGATTTTTATTGTTTACTGTGCGCTGACAAATACACTAAACCACACCAACGGAAGATAGAATTCAGTGTAATCAGTGCAAAAGTTGGGTGCATGAAAAATGCACTTCTTATGCGAAGTGTGATCTTAACTAAATCAAAATATCCTTTTTGCCCTTGGTGCGTATCCGTTTTGCCCGACCCCTCCGGGTAAAACGGATAATTGATACTTTATGTTAATGCTCATAATTATTACAGAAATTGTCAAAGTTTTTTAATTTAAAATAGTGTTTTCGAAAGATGATTAAACATAGTACAAATTAAAAGTACAAGGGGTTCTATTGATTATCAGTTTGTGGTTTTATTTAAACTTTTCTTTAACATATGCGTCTTGCCCGGGCTTCCCCTACTTATCAGCTCCGATCCGTACATTACGAACATAAGACCGAAGTTCACCAAAATTCAAAAGCAGCAGAGGTTTTAAGAAGCCGAAAATCTTCTAAAGGATGACGTTTCACCCAATGAACTCGATTTAGAAGTTGCTGATGAGGAAGAAGTATACGTCGACATTGAGAATAATCCCCCACAAGATCCGCTAGCATAATTCACATTGTAACATACGCACGTTCATGTTAGTTTATTTAAGTTTGTAAGTTTGTAATCTAGTTTATTTAAGTTATTAAGTTGTACTGAGTAGGTACTGAGAAAAAATGCGCTTAAAATTAATTTATGTTCTAGTTTATTTAAATTTGTAAAATAATAGTTTACTTTAGTTATTAAGTTTACAGGTACTGAAAAAAAATGCGCTTTGTTTTATTTTTTGTGTTTGTTTTATTTATTTATTTATTCATATTATGTTGACGACAGCCCTAGCAAAGTATTACATTTGTAAACAAAGACTACCCACTGTTGGGGTAGTCAAATAAAAAGTTGTATTTTACATTTCATATGACTTATTAGGACAAAGTAGGGTAGAACAATATTGTTTATTTTTATTATACCCTGATATTTTATTGTGACAATGACTTGACATTGAATCTTGATCGCACGAACATTGCTCTGTGAATTAACCTGTGAAAATAATTGTAAAAGCGTGTGTTTTGTTGTGGAACTATAATTAAAAGACTGTTAATAGTGCAAGTGCCGTTTATTATTGAAGAAAGTGACCAAAACAGATAAGCACGCCAAGATCCCTGCCCTAAATCAAATACATATTAAGTGATAAAGTATAAAATAAATAAATAAACAAAACATGCATGTAAAGATAAATTAAGCGTTAGGGTTACAGGTAGTTCAAATTTTTTAAGTACGCCTTAATACAATACCTATATTATTATATAGGTTTGTATTTTGACGGTCCTAAGCCCGTTAAAGTACGAAGGAAAAGTTTTAATTGCAATTTATACCTTTTTATCATTCAGCGTTTCCGACGCATTCACTAGCGTTAGATGACCAAATATAGCCCAAATTGTAAGTAATCGGCTAATTAAGCAATGACTCATTACCAAAAAATGCTTATAATCTGAATATGAGTCACACAATAAATTACCTGTACCTGAACATGTCTGTACACGTTTTGAGATATCCAAGTTGTTTATTTGATATATTTAAAATAAGACTTTTTTTTAATAGAAAGACATTTATAAGAGTTACTTATTAATGAAGAAAATGTTATTACATCTTAGTCTATCTTTAACAAGATTATTTCTAATCCGCCTGAATTAATTTTTTAACTCTGAAAATACGGCTTATTTAACAAAAAATACATCTTTAAAAGTTACTTGTAATTGTATCAGCTGTCTACAAAAAACTAGTAAAGCTCATCCGACAACGAAAAATTTAAAGTGCCTGTAACTGAAAAGGAGCACAAAATCGCAATTGAGTGTCTATGGCAAAGTGGTGAACAATTAACCCCTCTACAAGCTGCGCTAAGTTTTATTTTGAATACGTTTGAATCTTGGAAGATAAAGACAAAATTAGGATTTTTTCATACAAAAAATATTTAAAGTGCATGTAACTCAAAAGGAGCACAAAATCGCAGTTGAGTGTCTATGACAAAGTAGTGAGAAATTAGCCCCTCTACAAGCTGCGCTAAGTTTTATTTTGAATACGTTTGAATCTTGGAAGATAAAGACAAAATTAGGATTTCTTTCATACAAAAAATATTTGAATATTTTTTTTCTCTGAAAATACGGCTTTTTTGGCAAAAACTCAATGTACAAAAGTGATTTGTAATTGCATCAGCTGTCTACAAAAAAAAAATAAGCTGAATCGGTTGACCTTTTGTCAAAAATTTCTTAATGTCCCCTTTTTTATCATTTGGGACCAGTGTGCGCCGGCGCCATCAATCACACTAATAAATTGACCCGATTTATGTGCTTGTGATGGCCGCGGGGGCGTGGCTAGTGGTAGTGGGAGCGTGCGGTGGTTGGTGCTTTGGATCTATGAAAGAAATGTCGGTTGCGTTTGTTTGTGTGTGTGTGAAAGCGCAGTTTAAGGACACGTACAGACTGGCCGCGTTTTAAAAAGGGGAGTTCACACTTACCGATTTCCGTAAATAAGAATAAAATGAAAAAAAAATACCTGCCCATTTTATTGTTGATTCGAGTCGAGAATCACTAACATAATTACCTCCTAAAATGTTTTGCAGGTCCAAAGCAACACCTTGTATAAATTATGTTTAGGTTGCTTTAGTCTAATTTAAGTTTTCCTGTAAGTATGCTGTTTTACAGTGTCTATGTCTGTCATTCAACTCTCCTGTCGCAGGTCTGCTGAAAGAAATCTCTTATGATATAAGTAGTTCCTTTGTGGTCTTCCATCTTCATGTATTTTACTTTATTAAGTGTTTAGTATGTACATAAATAAATAAAATGTATTCCTTTGTATCACATCAAAAAATATTGGTATTACATTATTCCTACTGAGCAAGCTGCCTCCCGAGGTTCAACTTCTTGACAGGCACGTATCCAGACTTTTGGTTCGGGGGGGGACAAACATTGAAACAACCATGTGAACTGTGTGAAAATCGCTGTAATCACTGTACTATAATTTTCACTGTACTATACTATAATTATATAAGTATTTTTCTGTTTCCGCTGGCAGCCATTACGTCTAGTACCATATCAGGATCTGGCGCCAAAGCGGAATGAATAGACAATAGAGCGAGACCAGTAAGCCTCTCGCCCGCCATTCTATTCCTTAGGAAGGATTTTATTCTCTTTAGGCATGAAAATGACCGCTCCACAGATGCCGTTGAAACCGGAAGGGTGGCCAGAATATGTATTAGCCTGTTAATGGTAGGAAAGAAAACTTTGTCACACGTGTCTAAAATTTCCATAATTTCGACTGGTTTCTTATCTGTGTTTTTCCACTTGGCACACCACATACTGTACTCTGCTTTTATTAGTGATTCTCCAACACTTTCTTCCCAATAAATTTTCATATTTTCTAATTCACTTATTTTCCTCTCGTCCACATTTTTCGGAAGAATAATTTCTAAAGAAGAAAGCAGCTCTCTTTGATTCGCAAATCTATCTTTCATGCCAGATATCAAATCGTCCAAGCACGGTATAAAAATAGTTCTTCTGAAGTATTCTTCAGCAGTATCGCTGGGAGGGTTGCTTCGTGCAGTTTGGTGGGCAGTAACTCGAGGACGCTGAATTTCTATTTGCAAGACATCTTCCGCTATTTTGCAGCATGCGTTATACATTTCTGAGAATACCGGGTTAACATCGTCACGTATCTCTTTTAGTTTTCCGATAATGTCATCGGAAAATTTCATAGCAGAGGCCAGGTCGTGTGTAGGGTTCTGCAAATATGCTGACAGTGGGAGAGTATAACTGAAAAATCTTTCACAGGTTTTTAGAGAAATCAAGAAACTACTCTTTTCCATCGCAGCTATGAGTGTAGAGGCAGTTTGGGCGACAGTTCTGTTTGTGTAGGATAGTTCTCTTAATGTAATGACAATAGGTTCGAGTAACTCACCAAATACATTTATAGAGTCGTGACGTTCTATAAATCTAGTGTCACACATGCTTTTTTTCTTACTTTCTGGTGTGAGCTTTTCCACATTTTCCTTGAACTGTTTCCCGGCCATTGCATTGTTGCGAAGTCAATTGCAGACTTCCTTCACAACGCCTATTGAATTTCTCACCTCGGGAACTGAAAGAGCTTTTGAAAGAACTAGGTTCAGACGATGTGCTGAGCAATGTACGTATGTGGCCTTAGGAAATTCTTTTCTGATTCTCGTCTGCACACCACTGATGTGTCCTCCCATGGTAGCAGCTCCGTCATACCCCTGACCAACTAGTTTATCGAGATTCAAACCAATCACATGACATTTCTTTAAAATTTCTGCACTTATATTTTCGGCACTTAGGTCGTGTATTTCAATGAAACTGAGAAAGTCCTCCCTCAAAATACCTTTATAAACGTATCTCGCACAGTTCCACTCACATCTAAAGTTTCATCGCCAAGAATCGCGAAACACTCTGAACTATTTATTTGTGTCACAACTTTTTTCTGAATTATCTTTCCGCAAGTATCTATTATTTCATTTTAAATAATAGGGCTAAAATACGTTGCATTTCTAGGGGTTGTAATGATATGATCTTTCAGGATATTATCATAGCTTGCTCGGTATCGTAGCAGAGCCCTGAATTTTCCATCTTTACCAAGTGGCTTTTCTAAAGTCAATGGTCCACTGTCTTTGTCTCCACGAAGCGGCAACTCTTGCTCTCCACAGAAGATGATAGTTTCGATTATAGGTTTTAGTGCTGTTCTATTTCTTTCCTTTTCTTTGAGCCTTTGATCATTAAGCAGCGATACAACGTCTATAGCTGCTGAATCCATTACGCGTAAGAAATTTTCTGCGCATAACTTAGAAAACTGGTGATATTTAGCAGCAGAATGTTCGCGAAATCTCTCTGTTGCATCTTTCCAATTATCAAATGGTTTGCTGACAAAACTTCCAAGTGTTTGGTGGGAACCTTTTCCAGCGGTGCCTGATGAAAAGACAACGCAATATTTGCAGAACACACCATTCCTCCTCGGCGAATATGTTAACCATTCCCATGATCCCATCCATTCTCTTCGAAATCTAAGTTTCCTCTTTCCAAAGCTACTAGCCGGAAACGAAAATGACGCATCTGGGACAAACGGCTGTGTAATAATATTTTTTTTCTGTTCATCTGTGAGTACAAGAGGAGGATACTGTGTGTTATATGTGGCATTAGAAACCACGCCGATATCAGGAAAAGTTTCACTTATAATCATTGTATCTAAACTGCACGTTTTTGAAGTTGAACATTCTCCTTCATCTCTACATCTTCCAGCCGGTTCGGCTGAAATCACATTTTTTTCTGTAAATTTTGACGAAGTTGTTTCTAGTTGTCTACTATCAACAGCAGAAGCCATGCAGTAGTTTTTTCCTCGCTAGTAGTAACAATTTTTTTTTCCACTGGCTTGAAAAAGTTGTCAATTCTCTTCATTTTAGCAGCAGCAATTTATATACGTTCAAACAAGCACAAATCAAGAAGCACTCACATTTCACACATTACTTTACTTTATTTAAGTAATCTGTGATGGACAGGGAGAACGGTCCAACAAATTATGACGTCTGCAGGTCCAAAATTGTCCAACACTATCTCACGTACGTAACGGACTGGCGATTTGGCGAATCCAATGAAAACAGTGGTTTTGAAGTTTTTTTCCTTTATTTCACGGCACGGGCAAAGTATCAGGTGAACCAAGTCGGAAGGAATTTACTCTACTCTCTATGAAACTGAAACCAATATCAAAATAAACTGGTCTATTGCACTATACTGTCACTATTGCAGAGGTATTTCACTTTTCTTCTCGCTTGTCGCTCTCGATTCTCACTTGAATCGCTCTCGAAATAAACTGACATGCAGGTTCCCGGACTCCCGCCCCCGCCGTATTTATACTACATTTTCGTATTCTGGAACACTGGAATATTGCGCCATCTACTACCTGGTAGCAGAAAGTTATGGAAGCTTCTCGATATTTCGCTACTCAACGCGTCGATCTTTCTACTATTAGTTTTTCTACTCGACGATAGATGTCGTTCATTACTGTTTTCGTTCTCGGTTTCTCTCTAAATAGGTTAGATGGCGCTGCTAGTAACGTCGCTTACATAATCAGATCAAGATCTATCTATATTTTTATTTTACCTACTTATTGAAAGAACACGCAAGCGAATAAATAAACAGATGGCTTAAAACGTTTTTTTTTTTCAGTCAGATTTCGGGGGGGGATAAATCCCAACTATCCCCCCCTCTGTATACGTGCCTGCAGTTCTTGATGTTGGTACCGAAGGGCATCGGATGTGTGTGGTCTGCACGCTGCTATGGCTGGAAATGATGGTAAGCTTCTATTACTATTTGATTTATTTCATTCCTACAGTCATCTGAGTATATTTTTTAACCGGTCAAGCCCCGCGCGACACCGATTCAGAGTCAAACAATAGAAAATCAATTGTGTCTCATTAGCTGTCCTTGACAAATTAATGTCAATTTTAACCACCTAAAATAAAATTGTCATTGGTGCCGATTCCCTTGTTCACAAACTAAACTAAATTTAAGTTCAGTGCATCTTTTTCTTTATATTTCATTAAGAAAAGGACAGAATATACATTTTAGTTTAGTCCTGTCAAATTAATCAGCGCCTGTCACTACTCCATACAAGTTTAGACGTGATTAAAAACTTGCCTACTAAAATTACGTCAATTTACGTCAAGCGCTGATTAATTTGACTGATGCACTGAACTTAAATTTAGTTTAGTTTGTGAACAAGGGAATCGGCGCCATTATCATCATTATAGTACCTGCAGCGAATGAAGTACTTTAAATAAGTATAGCGGTATGATTTATTTATAATACAATAAAAGATCAGAGTCTGAGCCAATTAAAATGAACCATGTGGGCCAATATTATTCCTATATTTTTCGACGACGTTATAATCATTATGACTAAGTTAACTAGGAATTCATTAAGTTTCGAATAATTTTAGAAAAACGGTTCCCAGTCCTATTACTATCGCATTCACGATTATATCACACTAATAATTGTGACTGATATACTAATCCAAAGTAGACACTAAATTCAACATTCATTTGTTTATATGAACTGAAATAAATCACCGCAAACTTTACTCGATCAGCAACTAAACCACTAAACAAAAATTAAATAGCGGAAAACTGCTATGCCGAAAACTTACGAAAACCGCCCTTTGACAGCAATATCATAAATTGTTAAAATTGTTTAAGGTGGAACCACAGACTAAGTAGGTAGTACTGGAACGCCAATTGCAAATCTAAAGAAAGGTGTATTCTAATGATTATAATTCTGTAAAACAGAAATGGGTGAATGTGAAAAAATAAATCAAACACTACAAAATATACAATGGGCGGTTATTTTTAATACCGACCAACTTTCAAATATTGAACCCAAGCTCAGTTCATAGTTACCTAATAAAAAAATTGTTTCAAAACCATTCCAATGCCATAAGCGAACTCGGTACCAAGCACCGAGTCATCACTGACACATAGTTATCAAAATATTAGCTTAGTACTTATGTTCTTTAAACACCATTCCAATACCAATACATAGGTAGTTAAAATAGTTTCAAAACCTAGTATTGGTAACCATACAAATAAATAGTTTCGGCATTACGAATTCGCGTACCGTCCCATGTCTCTAAATACATATTTATTATGGTCGCGAATCATATTTTGATCAAGATACAACCTGCCACTGACCTGCAAATTGCAAAAAATCGTATAGTAGTTTATTCGTGTGGAAACGAGAAATAACTGTTCAAAAGCTGACGGATTATAAGACAAATTAATATTAATTATTTATTAGCGGTTAAATAATTTTTCGAGTTTTCATCGAACATTTATTGGAAATAAAAGGGGTTGGATCTAGTATCGTTTGGCAGGAATTGTGGGGTACAAGGGGCTAAAGTTGGTAGGGGTTGCGTCCCCGATTATAACGCTACCACTCTTATTAAAAGGTAATGCATAGTTTTCGATAAATTAATAAAAAATGTTTCTAACTTCAAATCCGATAAGAAGCGAAAACGAAACGTTTAAAATGGGCGATTGACACTCTATTTATCTATACTAATGAAATACTATCTTGAATTTATGAAAGCCTAGTTCTTTTTGTTAGGTGGCTGCTCGGAACTCGTCTTCACATGTAAATTGCACCTGTGCAAAGTAAAAGATGTATGAAAAGTTATATGGTGTAATTATTTTTTTCAGGAAAGCTGAAATCTACTTCATCGCATATGGAGAATTAATTGAAAATATCAAGATTCCAGATGAAGTATTTGAAAAATTAAATTATAAGATTACGTAAGAGGAGTGGAAGTTTCAAAGCAAGACTAGCCAGCGCTGATAAAATTAGTAAACAAAATGATTTCGAAAAAATTACAAGAAATATGACGACAGCTGCAAAAATATTTAAGTACGAATATTCAGTACACCCAAATACATAAGAAAGCTCGTGGGCGGAGATTTACTTTAAAGGAAAAAGTTTTGTCTCTCCATGTACAAGAAGAGTCCCAAAGGTCCCTTTTATATAAATATTTTACTTTGCCCTCTGTAAAATCTTTAAAACAAACTTCTGGTGAAAGTCGAAATAGAGTCAGGGTTAAATAAATCAATATTCTTAAAAATGAGAGAAACTGTGAAAGAATTAAGTCCAGAAGATCGCCTCTGCTGCTTAATTTTTGACGAGATGTCAATATCGCCACAAATCCATTATGATGGATCTAAAGACAAATTAAAAGGATTTACTTGGCACAGTAAAAAAATTGCTGACCATGTTTTAGTTTATATGGTCAAAGGAATTAAAAGAAAATTTAAGCAGCCTGTGGCATACTACTTTACGAATTCCATAAACAAAGTTGAATTAAAAGCCTTGACTATAAAGGTCATCAGATATGTACAGGGTACAGGGCTTAATATTTTGTGCACAGTATGTGATCAAAGCACTGTAAATGTGAGTGTGATAAATGAAATCATTGAAGATACTCGAAAAAAATTCATAAATGAAAAAAGAGAATGGAGACACGAAACTATGGAAGTAGGGAAATCTAAAATTATTCCATTATTTGATGTCCCTCATTTATTGAAAGGGGTAAGGAACAATTTATTAACAAAAGATTTGAAATATTTCGACTGTGAAGAAAAGGTCGAAAATGGGAGTATTATCAGAAAGTTTATGAAGCAGACAAATTATATGGGGAGTTAAAAATATGTCACAATTTGACTGACAAACATATTTATGTTGAAAAAATTAAAAAAATGAAAGTAAAAGATGCGGCCCAGATTTTTAGCCATAGTGTTGCTGTAGCTGCAGAACATTTAACAGGAAGAGGCGATGTACCAAATGAGTGCCGTCAAATAATAAAATTTACCAAAATAATGGATAATGTATTTGATTCTTTGAATGCAAGCACATTTAATATAATGAATGGAAAAATGTACAAATGTGGTGTAAGAAACAATTCACCTCACCACGAATTACGGGTAAATGCGAAAAAAGTTTTAAGATCAGTAAAATTCATTCAACTCAAAAAAGATAAGAATAATAAAATCAGATTAATTGAAACAAGTTCAATACCATCAATAAAAAATTTCATCCGCACTATTGAGGGCATGCAACATTTGTGGAAAATAGTATCCCAAAAATATTTGTTGGATTCAATGTTGACTAGAAACTTTAACCAGGACCCACTAGAAAATTTCTTTGGGAACATTAGAAGTTTCTGGGTGAGGAATACGGCATCTAACACTATTGGCTTTGAAGGTGCCTTTAAATCACTTCTTTTAAATAACTATAACTCACCCCATTCTCTAAAAGCTAACTGTGAAAATGATGATAATGACTGCTTACAAACTTTGAGCTTCTTTTTAGAAGACACAAAAGAAAAAACTTGCATTTCAGCAAGAAGAAAATGATGAAATTGTGGTGCCTTTTTTTAATTTAAACACAGACTGCTGATGCTGGCCAGGCTAATTATGTATGTGGGTGGGTGCTGGCTAAATGTTTGAAAAATATTTCCAAATCATGCAGACATTGCAAAAATCAAATAAATGGCGATAGTCAGTTAAAATCTAATGAATATATCCGGGCAAAAGAATATAAAACAGGTAGACACTTTCTGTTGTATCCCACTCAAGAGGCGGAAAAGGAAATCCAAAATATTACTCTAGAAATTTTGAAAAAGAATGTGCCAAAGACTAAGCTAAAAGAAAAAATTAAAATGTTTTTGGACATATTTGTGGATTATCCTTTCACATGCGAGATCCACAAGAAAGATTTGAAAAATGTTTTTGAAAACACAACAATAAAATGTCTTGATTTATAGTTGGTGCCGATCAATTAATCGGATTTTATCTGGCAAAATCCAATACCGTGGTGAGGATGATGAAATTAAATTTTCAGCACAAACGTATTTTAATAAACATAAACATATATAAGTATGATTTTTATTTAATTCCAGGTTGCCTACTAAGTATTTTCCCAATGTACATAATATTGTTCTGTAGCATTTCCGTCTTTATTTCCAATATTGTACTAACTACGTAATGCTAAATAACTATTTGCTACAGATCATCGTAACCAGTGTACATTTTGTAAAGTACTTAGTAGGCATAAACGAACATCCTTTCCTATAAATAAATATCTATATACAGTATATTGAGGTATAGGTAGGTATGTATGTACCTATACATACAGAATAATTTAGGAGGACGATACCAGATAGCGCTTCAAATGACATTTAGAAAGTTGCAGAAAAATAATTGGAGTGGGTTCTCTATTCCCAATCTATTACTATGGTACCTACTCTATGAATTAGGCACAGAATGACAGCCATAAGCCTAATAAGCTTAAAACGAATACGTAAACCAAAATCTCACTATCACTTGCCAAAACGTACTGAACGAACACAAAACGACGCGCGCCACGCGCGTACCACGCCAATATATTATTAAACAATCACGCATTCATTCAACCAATACACGACTCTAAGTACGAGCAAATCAAAGACAATAAGGTAATAATTTCTAAACATCATTCTTCGCAACATCCATAATTTAAATACATTAAACAAGCACAAGCATTCATTCAATATACAACCTTAAGTACGCACAAATCAAAGATAATAAGATAACAATTGCTTAACCCATTATTCGTAAGTTCGCAGCGAACAAGGTCACTGTCACGTGAAACCGATATATTTAGTATTCCCGACTTCCCGTGGGTGCGACGGAGAGCGCACGCTACCGCTGCGTGCGCCGACGCTCTGACGAGTCTGACGTATGATAGTCATTAAACTAAAAAATTACGAAAATTGAAATTAATTTTCGTAATTTTTTAATTTCACAGAATTTCGCAACTTTTAAAATCATTTATTTACATAACCAAATTACAAGATGATTATTAACATTAACTAAATTAAATTAAAACTAAGTTAAGCTTAAAAAAGGCCCTCGGGGCATTGTACCGAGGATGCTGGCGGCATTTCCTCGCTGAATTGCAATGCTGATGCGTTGCGCGAGAAAGCCGCCAGCTTTTCGGTCACCAGTTACATCAACTAGACGTTTCGCGATTTCCGCATATAACTTATGCGCACTGGGACCCCACGGACCGAGGGTCTCGACGCCAAAGGGCACAAAGTTGTACTCTCTGCCAAGGCCTCCATATTTAATAACTTTCAGATTTTCGGCATTTTCTGCCGCTGCACCCGCTTTAGAAGTAGTCCGTTGGAGGTGGGACGGTGCCAGTGTGTCTACACAGGTAGCGTCCCACACAAGCATCCGTCCCAAACTCCACGGGACCAAAGACACACCATCAGGTCTTTTGCCATCATCTCTGACAATGCCAGTCGGCTCAAGAAGAGCAGGCACATTGATGCTGGCAAGAGACCGGCGGATTATGTCATTAAGTGTTGCATGTCTTGAAAAGCGGCCTGCACTTTTTTGACAACAAAGTCCGTGGTGACCCAGTCGGTCCACGTCCGTGCCACAAGGGCATGTGTGTGGAGTGCATACCGTGACCCCAAGCCGCAGACCAGTCGCCAGACGAAGCGAGGTCGGATCCAGGAAGGTACCGGTATATGGAGAAGGATGGGCATGTAGCCAATGACCGGCCTCTCTGGTTCCGACCGCCAAAAGTCTTGCGCGATCCGGACCTGAACTGCGGCTCAGAATCGATTTGTATGTTAAATCGCAATAAATATCGTCCCAGCTCCCCTGAGATTTTAGGTTGTCTGGAAATTCTTTACCCGGGCAAGCAATTTGAAAAGCATTCTTGGCATCCTCCAAGCCCGCAGTCTCATAGTTTGTGGGCAAAGCCCTTAGGACATTACCTACGAGACGTGACGTGCTATGGGTGGACGACAAAAAGGCTGGGGAAGCAACACTCGAAATTTTGCGGATTCCTAAACCGCCAAACCGAATAGGGAGGGATGCTTGTAACCAAGATGGTTCATTGAGCTGAATATTTAAAATCGTTTCTAAACTAGTTTTGACTAAATCGTCTATTGGTGAAAGCAAATTTGGATGTTTCCAAAAAGGGCTACAGCGAAGCACATAAGTAAATTTAGGGACAAAAAGGCAAAACTTTAGAATTATATGAGCATAATGAGGACTGATTTCGAGTAAACAATTTGCGTGACTTTGGAATTTAGAAATAGTGTTAGTAATATAATCAGGAAAAGATTCTTCAAAGATGGGAGAACCCAGGAGGCAAAGTGACTTTCTGTCTACTATTTTGATATTCGGTGCCAGAAAATTTAATTTGGATTTTAAATTATCCAAACCGTAAGAAGTTTTTTGAATGAAGAGTTCACATTTGCTAAAATTTAATTCTAAACCAATATTTTCGAAATTTGTTTTAATATCTGATAAGTCAGATAGCACAGTGTCCACATCGCCTCCCAGGGTTCCGTCATCCAAATACCAAACGTTAAATTTTGATTTTAAATTTTGAATAATCGGATTTATAGCCAAGCTAAAAATTGCTGGCCCGAGGGGATCGCCCTGCTGACAGCCGACCTCCGAAGAAAGTTCATGGGAACGGTAAATTAATTTTGAAGGTTCTGCGTAGCAGGTAAGCAGGTATTGATAGAGTTCCGGAATTTTGTTCTTAACTTCTGTCAGCATGGCATCCCTGTTTACTGAATTGAAAGCATTTTTGACGTCAATTTTGACTACAATTTCGCAATCATCATACGAAAGGTAGGTTCTTAAGGCATGGACGGCTGCCTCACACCCACCTTTCGTGCCAAATCCTAATTGTATAGGTTCGAAAACAGACTGTAATTTAGATTTGATATTTCGCAACTACATTTAATTTGCTAAATGCTAAATGAGCTTTCGCAAGCTAACAATGAATGCTAATGCTAATTAATCCATCACTATTGACAACCAAATCTGCCCCAGTATCTGTAGTCAATGGCGCCGATTCCCTTGTTCACAAACTAAATTAAATTTAAGTTCAGTACATCTTTTTCTTTCTATTTCATTAGAGTAGGACAGAAGATAAATTTTAGTTCAGTCCTGTCAAATTAATCAGCGCTTGACGTAAATTGACGTAATTTTAGTAGGCAAGTTTTTAATCACGTCTAAACTTGTATGGAGTAGTGACAGGCGCTGATTAATTTGACAGGACTAAACTAAAATTTATCTTCTGTCCTTTTCTTAATGAAATAGAAAGAAAAAGACGCACTGAACTTAAATTTAGTTTAGTTTGTGAACAAGGGAATCGGCACCAGTATCCAGTATCAGTATTTGTAGTCAGTCCGTGCTATAAAATGTCGGGCAAAATCGATAACACGGAACGTAAACAATAAAACAGGTATACCATTTGCGTCATGTGTCACTGTCATTCGTTTTCGATCGTTCCGTTTCTCCTCGAGTTGCGTGATTTTTTTCTCTGTGTTTGTACTTCCACTGATCGTATGTGTGTACAAAAGTTAATGTTACTACTGTTACTAAGAGAACTTAGGATGCAAGAGCGAGCGAAGCGAGCTCGGGTCTTGGGGCACCCCGACTCGGACAGGTTAGGTTCGAAGGGGAGGGCGGGGTCTAGTGAGCGAGCGGAGCGAGCGAACTCAGACCCCGCCATCCGCTTCGAGGTTATTTTTTTGTAAACCCTAGAGGCCCGCGAAGCGGGCCTTATACTACGCCTTTGAATCGAGTTTAAGTGTTTTGAGGTTAGGTTTCAATAATTTGTTTTTCTCAAGAACGGTACGTTACCTTTTCATGGGAGTGGTGCCAGGGCGCAGGGGGCACCCCCCGCAATCTCCCCCGCGAAGCTGGGCTCATACTACGGCTTTTTAAGCGACTAAGAGTTTTGAGGTTAGGTTACAATAATTTGTTTTTCTCAAGAACGGTGCGTTACCTTTTCATGGGAGTGGTGCCAAAGGGAAAGGGGCACAGGGCTGAAAATGATGAAAAATTAAAAAAAAAAAAAGAATGTGAATAATGGCAGCACATAAAGCGCATGCGCGCCTTATACACTGCACCTGATTCTGGTAACCATGGCAACTTCACTTCACTTCGGCTGGGTGAAGTGAGCCTAGCCGCCAGCCGCGCGCCGCGCGAGGGTCAGTTGAGCTGTTGCATTTTGTAATAGTATTTTTTTTGTAATAGTAATAGGTGACGATGATTTGATGAATATTCTTTTATTATTGGCAACGCGTAGGTAGGTATTTTACAAAGCTTTGAAATAATTTATAGAATTGTCAATAGAATTAGCATAAAAATATTATTAAAATCTCGATTATGATTGTAAATGTTATCCTTGGTCCATCCATAGCATCAGGTGAGATGACATTGACAGTTCACTCCACGCTCACTACACTTAAGTTTTCACGGTGAGATGGTTACAGAATAGCACTGCTGGTACCCTGTTAATCCAAAACACTGTATCTATAGATTAGATACAGTGTTTTGAATTAACAACGTTCATTCGATTTCTTTGAGCCTGTTTCATGTTATCACATTCATAGTTTTTTTAGTTTGTATGAAAAGTTCTGAGATATTACAATGCAAATTACACTGTATTTACTTAAAAGTACAGGCCTAAAATAGAAAAACACGGCAATTGAAGATGCAGTGTATTGTCAAAATAATCTCCGCGCGATGTAAGATACAGTGTCTTGTCAAAACAAAGTTAAAGGGCTAGCGCGAAGCGGGCGCGCCAATCAGAGTGAGGCCGGGCGATCGATCTCAATGATTATTGGTCGATCTTGCAGAAAGTGATGGCGGCGGGAAAATTAAATAATTTCTGCGTCGATTTGCTGACAAATTGCTTACGCGCCGCACCGTGATTGACAGTTTCCGTTTCTTTCCGGAGTAATTAGTGTATTAATGTGATAATAAGTTCTAATAATGAGTGGTTATCGTAATAAATTGTTGATAAAGTTATCCCAAAACAATCTGAAATATTACAATAACTCTAGTTATGCTACAATGGCGTCAGAACTAAACAGTGATGTCCAAAAAGAAAAAGATACAAACATGGACACTCCAAGTCTCTGTGTACCTTGTGATGACCGTATGGACTCAAGTATAGACTGTCGTGTTATCAGTCCTTTAATCCCATTAAATAAATCTGAGTAGGTATTATCCAAGCTTTTGTGAAGAAATAGGTGAAGGGAACTACACAGAATTATTAGCTGTAGTTACGTCTTCAATTTCGCAGGAATATTTACAAGCCTCAGAATCGGTTCCCAATAACTAAGACAGTAATCCTAAATTGCAAGCATGACATGATTATGTCAAAATCACTACAAACGCCATTATACAGCATCAACCATATCGCGAAAATACGGACATGCTTGTCCCACCAACCACCGACACCCTCACCACCAACATCAGGCAGCCACGTGTAACTAGTGATATCGACTGGGACAAATTTTTAATTGTGTGCATTCAACGAAGTGTAGTATTACGAGTAACGGCAAGTCAAATGATATAGAAAACCAAGAAAATATAGAAATTTTACAGCCAAAAAAGGCAAAGAGATTGAGAGACCCGAAAGATATTCTAGAAAATCAGAAAAAGAAGCATCCAATAAAACCACCTTGCAATAACAGCTATAAGAAGTCATGTACTGAACACATAGATGAACCGAAAAGAGAAGAAATACATTAACAGTTTTGGAGTATGGACAGACAAAGGCGTCGTGATTTCTTGTCTAGACAGGTAGGAAAGTTACCAACTGCTATCAAAACTCCTGGTTATAACTCAAAAAGACACAACACTTTAGTGTGGACAAGTTTAGCAAGAAAGGACGAGCAAAAACTATCCGGTGAAATTGCAACTGGTAAAAGCGATCTACTCCATTCATTAGCAAGAGAAGGTGAAGCCAGGGACATAAGTGAAATTAAAAAAGTGCATTGTTACTGCTGTGCAAGTCTATGCCTCAAACAAGGTCAGTATTTTATAAAAATCTTGTTGCGTCATCTGAGCTGGACCTTGACGAACACCATGATGAACCAAACTACTAATATTCCGGTGAAACTGACATTGTGAAGGTTTATTTTAATATAATGTTTCGTTTTTCCATTTTGTTTCTCTTAACACTAAGATTAGGTCTGAACTATTTTACTATCTTTAAAGAACTGTAAGACTGACTTAGTAAAAGTTAATTTGGATAGAAGGTACCTTATGTTAAGATTTTCTATTGATTTTCAAGTTCCTAAATGAAACTGTAAGACTGATTCTAACAGTTGAAAATGTTAATTTAATAATTTCATTTACTAAATAAAGCAATAGTTATGATGCTGCCAGATTGATTTTGTTAATTTGGCTTATAAAAGTTTTTTGACAAAATATAAAAAGTTGTTTACTAATTTAATAAACTCGTTTGTTATTTATTTTACAATTTCTAATACACTTTGATTCAGTTTACTCCCATGTAATAAAAAACCGACTATAACTCCCTAACATATATTTTTAGGCCCTGTTTTACCAAGTCAATACACTGTAACTCTAAAATACAGTGTATTGCCTTAAAAATTTCTTCCTTCGCTTCTGACGACTATTACGGCAACACAAGTTATCCACGATAATTACTTATCTATATTTTACACATATATAAAACATGCTGGGCTTGATAACTTATAAAATTACCTTTAACTTGATACCAAACACTAAATACTTTGCAAAGAAAATTTTGGAGTAATCTTCGAAAAACTGAAAAAAAATGGATCGCAATTTTCTTCAAAATTGGTTATTCGTAGTTACAGTAATACTAATAATAATAAACGTTTATTGTGTCAATAGTCAAACATGAACAATAATGGGTTTGGAGTCCTCTTTTAAGCAAATAATGCCTGTATTAGAGGACTCCGCTCCTTCACACCAGTAGGTACTTACTTAAAACACAATAAAAACAGAACATGGGTGTAGTGTGTAGTAAGACAAAATATAATTATGTGAAAGTATGTGAGCGTGTGCATGTGTTGTTGAGTATACATGAGTGTTGTAGATGTGTGGTTGTATGAGTATGTGTGTGTGAATGTGCGTGTAGGTATGGTATGAGAGTCTCAGTGTGTGTGAGCGGGTCGCGTACTTATATTAAGTTATGTTTTGTAGGAGAGCTTCAGTATTTTCTAATGTCAGTGGTTTTATCCAGTCAATCAACATCTCTTTACATATATGATATGATTTTGCATATACGAAAATTTCTTTATTTATTTTGTTATACAATTGAGCAGGGCCTCAAGTCTGCTATTACAATAGTGTCAGAATGGTCTATCATTGATTTTATAATTTTATTGTCGATTTTGACAAGTTTGGTAATCTACTAATATAATGGCGTCATTAATGAGGATCGGAACAGACCATTCTGACACTATTGTAATAGCAGACTTGAGGCCCTGATCGTTTACTAAATTGCATAGATCCGAATTTGGTCTTGGTTACAGGTATTTGGACTATATCATGTTTTCTCCTCCTAGAGTGTACATCCAAATTATAAGGTAAGGTTTTGTGCTTTTGTTAAATTATTTGAGTAATGTATAGTTTCCGAACAGACAGTACATCAGAAAGTTTGTAGATGTTCTCTGTGGAATATCTCCTTTTTTAAAATGCATTATTTTGAGCAGCGCTCGTTGTGCTCTCTCCAAATGGATGAATTTAGATTTTGTTGCCCCACCCCAAACAGGAATACAGTATATCAATGTTGATTGCGCAAGAGAAATATATATTTGAGTGAGCACATTTCTAGCAGGCTTACCGCTACTCTGTATAGACCTAGGGAACACGTGACGCAGGGTCTTAAAAATCCAGTTTAGCTTGCGGACTCTGTTTGCAACTTGCTCAAGATGGAGGTACGAGCACAATCTCTGATCTAGCATTACCCCTAGATATTTTGTGCTAGAGACTTTGCCAATACTAGAACAGTTGCAATTATCAACATTAATACCATCACAAGTGTGTATAATGATTCGAAAACTGCCGGTTGGTTGAGTGCGATTGGAGATACTGAAACTTATAAAGTTTGTTTTGGAGGTATTTAATGTGAGAACATTAGCATTGAGCCAGTTTGCAACCTGGGACATTCCTGTTTCAGCACTTAGCTGCACATCGTGCCATGTCCTACCACAAAAGATGACAGCCGTATCATCGGCGTACAACAGGATTTTGGCGTTAGGAATTTTCATGTTACACAGGTCGTTTATGTATATCAAGAAGAGCGTTGGCCCTAATACACTTCCTTGGGGGACGCCGTATGTTACATCTGTGACATCACTTGTAAGTTGCCCCACTTTGACACTCTGCTTCCTATTTGACAGATAGTTCTTAAACAGATCAAGCGCTATATCTCTAATACCTATTTTTTCCAGCTTGTTTACAAGGATAGGCTTAGAGACGGTATCGAATGCCTTTTTAAGGTCTAAAAAGACAGTTATGCACTTATCTCCATTGTCAAGGTGATTTGCAACTGAAGAAGTCAGTGATATGACGGCGTCCTCAGTAGAGATATCTTGACGAAAACCAAACTGTGAGTCGGAGATTATATTGAATTTGTTTAAGTAATTAAGAAGCCTAACATTTATTAATGTTTCAATAATTTTGGATATACTAGTAAGAACAGAAATTGGTTTATAATTATTAATATCGTCTCTACCCCCACCCTTGTGCACAGTATTTTTAACGGGGCAGGGAAGATGCCGGTTTTAAAGCAGAGGTTCGCAAGATGGGCTATGATAGGAACGGCTTCCATGCCTATATACTTTAAAAATTTCGTAGAGATGTTGTCCCAGCCAGGGGCACTGTCAGCTTTTAGGTTAATTCTTCTATATACTTCGTTGGCGTCAGTTTCAAAAAGCACAAAAGAATTTATTAGATTTGATGCGTTTCTGCTCTGCCCGAAGGCATAATTGACGGTTGGAGGTTGGATTTGTTGAGCCAGGTTATGACCAATTTTAGAAAAATAATTGTTGATAAAATTTACTGAATCAGACGGGGTTGGCTGAAGTTTTAACAATTCTGCGTCATAATTATTTGTTTTCTTTGAGTAGGTAATAGCTTTTATATTTTTCCACAGTAATTTATTGTTATTAACTGATTTAGATAGCAGATTCCTTTCATGTCGTCTTTTTAGTTTTTTAATCAAATTGTTACAGTAGTTTCTGTAACGTCTGTATGTTATTTTTAGAATTTCATTGGTTCGATCATGACGAAGTTTATTTTGGAGTTTATTCCGAGTTTGTATACAGCGCAAAATACCTTTGGTAATCCACGGTTTTAAAATTCGATTTTTGCTAGGGATCTTTAATACGATTGTGTTTAATTTGATGGAGTCAGCTAGAGTTTGTATCAACAGAGTACACAAAGAATTAGGATCATCACAGAAAAGTAAATCACTCAGGTTCTTTTCTTTTAGATAATGTAGGGCCTGTTCAAAGTCAACAAATGACTTGGTTTTACGAACATTATGTAAACATTTTTGCTTAGATAATACTAGAAGGGTTGTGTAATGGTCAGTTACTGTGGTATTAAGGATAGCAATAGTGGATGAAAACTTTTTCTTATTTACTTTAAGCATGAAGTGGTCCAGGCATGATTTGTCTCTCGTTGGCAACAGATGCCCTGGAAGGATACCGTGTAAAGACAACATGTTGAGGTAGTTCGTTCTATTTTTCAGTTCATGAGACTGCTCAATTTGTTTAAGTATAATATTAATATATAATTGTTTATGTCGCCTGCCACAATAATGTTTTTATTTGGTGTTATGGTCTCCAGATGAGTTTTTAGCGAACTGATAAAACTGTCGGTGTTTGAGTTTGATGGTGATCGGTAAATACAGAGAATGACGTTATTCAATATTTCCAGGCTTAGACAAGAGGCCTGTGATAGTGATATTTCTGTAACCTGATGTTCGAGTGCACTCTTCACATAAATGACCACCCCATCATTTTGGTTTAACTGACTTGAAGTCATATATGAACTGTAATTGTTAAGTTGTGGAATAGGTTTATTAGCATTTAATCTACATTCTGTAAATATTATGATCTGTTTCAAAGCTAAATGTAGACACTAGTGCCGATTCCCTTGTTCACAAACTAAACTAAATTTAAGTTCAGTGCGTCTTTTTCTTTCTATTTCATTAATAAAAGGACAGAAGATAAATTTTAGTTTAGTCCTGTCAAATTAATCAGCGCCTGTCACTACTCCATACAAGTTTAGACGTGATTAAAAACTTGCCTACTAAAATTACGTCAATTTACGTCAAGCGCTGATTAATTTGACAGGACTGAACTAAAATTTATCTTCTGTCCTACTCTAATGAAATAGAAAGAAAAAGATGTACTGAACTTAAATTTAATTTAGTTTGTGAACAAGGGAATCGGCGCCATTGTCAATAAAAAATCATCAAAGTTACAATAAATGCTTCTAATGTTCTGTGAGAAAATAGTTAGGTCATTTTTCTTTACAAAAATGTATTTAGACAGCTCATTACTGTCGCATTCAATGGAGCGCGCAATCTCAAGGTTATCTATATCTGTAACTGTAGTAAGCGTGTCACTCATTTAGTTGGAATTTTAATAGAATGAATGTCATTACATGGAGCAAATACCTTAAAGTAAGGGTAATTGTTGTAAACTCATAATTAATTGTTACAAGAAAATATAATGTAGGATTTATATAGTAACGAACGATTGCTCTTTTTATATTACTAATGTACAGTAATACACAACACGGTGTGAGGTATATGTAAATAGTGACAGGACACACTCGGTTATCTCTTCTTAGTGAATAGATTTAATAACAACGCTAAATAACGTCGCGCAGTCTTTAGTCGACTCAATCCACTACCGCTTCTTCAAAACACATCGCGGTTGGGTCACGGGATTGCGTTTATTTAATCAGTTAACTGATTATAATCAATAAAATAAGCATAAAAATATTATTAAAATCTCGATTATGATTGTAAATGTAATCCTTGGTCCATCCCTAGTATCAGGTGGGATGACACTGACAGTTCACTCCACGTTCACTTCACTTAAATTTTCACGGTGAGAAGGTTACAGAATAGCACTGCAGATCACGCCGCGCTTGCGCGTGAGGCGCTGTTAAAATCAAGTTATTTTTTTTTTAATTTGTCGTTTTTTTTATTTTTAAATGCGCATCAAACAAAAATTTGGTTTTACCACCTTTATATCAAAATCCAAAATGGCGGCTACAAACATTTTTCATCATGGATGTCGTTTTCATGGTTTTCGAGGGTGTTACAGCCGATACTGAGGTCAAATCTAAAAAACAAGATGGCGGCTGCGAAAATATTCAGATTTTTGATCATGGGTATCGTTTTCATGATTTTCGGGGGTGTTAAATCCGATATTGAGGTCAAAATTAAAAAGCAAGATGGCGGCTGCAAAAATTTTCAGATTTTTCATCATGGGTGTCGTGTTCATGGTTTTCGGGGGTGTTAAAGCCGATACTGAGGTCAAATCTAAAAAACAAGATGGCAGCTGCGAAAATATTCAGATTTTTCATCATGGGTATCGTTTTCGTGGTTTTCGGGGGTGTTATATCCGATAGTGAGGCCAAAATTAAAAAGCAAGATGGCGGCTGCAAAAATTTTCAGATTTTTCATCATGGGTGTCGTGTTCGTGGTTTTCGGGGGTGTTAAAGCCGATACTAAGGTCAAATCTAAAAAACAAGATGGCTGCTGCGAAATTATTCAGATTTTTCATCATGGGTATCGTTTTCATGGTTTTTGGGGGTGTTAAATCCGATAGTGAGGTCAAAATTAAAAAGCAAGATGGCGGCTGCAAAAATTTTCAGATTTTTCATCATAGGTGTCGTGTTCATGGTTTTCGGGGGTGTTAAAGCCGATACTGAAGTCAAATCTAAAAAACAAGATGGCGGCTGTGTAAATATTCAGATTTTTCATCATGGGTATCGTTTTCATGGTTTTCGAGGGTGTTTACTCCGATAGTGAGGTCAAAATTAAAAAGCAAGATGGAGGCTGCACAAATTTTCAGATTCTTCATCATGGGTGTCATTTTCATGGTTTTCGGGGGCGCTAAAGCCGATAGTGAGGCCAAATGTTAAAAGCAAGATGGCGGCTGCGAAAATTACCAAACCTTTTGGAACAAAAAAAAACCAAATTGAGTTTCTGACTGAATTTTGGTTTTGCTATTTTATTAAAAAAAAAAAAAACCCTAAATAGTAACGTTACAACACTTAAATGGGGTAGGCGGAGGGGTCTGCCAGACTCTTACTGACTAAAAACCACCCCGGTGTTCCCCTCCCACACTTGCACCGGGGATCATGGTATCTAATGCGACTTCCACGATCCCCGGCTAGGCCCGCTTCTGCGGGCCACCTGTCCTGTCCTGTCCTGGCCCCCAAGTCTGGGGGGGGGGGGGGGGGGGTGTTTAAACGGCGATAATAAGATCGTGCGATATCCCCTGATGACTCTGACGGCCATCGCTCTTTGCGGCTTTCGCAGGACAGCGATGCTGCCGGCCGTCAGGTCAGCCGCCCAGATCGGGGCCCCATACAGGGCCATCGATCGCACGATCCCCAGGTAAGAGCCGCCTACAGGCGGCGCTCGGGCCCCCCGGATTGGAAAATAATTAACCTACTCTAACTAGTTCCATAAGTAACCATAAAGGAGATGTTTGATTTTGGGCTACCACCATGTACACTATATAGATAAATAGGGGATTTTCATAAAAATACAAAAAAAATAGTTTGAAGAAGAGTACAGTTGTACAAAAAAGATTATTTATGAAGATTTTTAATATGATAACCCTATTTTTATGGCAGCTATGACAGTTGTGTTTGTCATGACGTTGAACGACTGACAGTTTTAAGTTTCGTGACGTGACGTCTTTCTTTGACTTTGGCAGTTGGCTTACATATTGTTGTCTGTGCTTCTGTGGTTGGCTTTGAAACGCTGAATCGTTGTATTCGCGCGTTTTGGATTAGGGGTGTTTCGGTGTTTCTAGTAAATGTTTTTATTTTGCGACCCAGTTTACTACTACGGACATAGAATGATTGCTTCTCTGTTGACCCCGGCTTTGTTATATGGTTTTTGATTCGCCTGTGATTTGGATTCCGTCGTGTATGTGGTATTCTACAATAACAATTTCAGTTTCAGGTATATCTCCTTTAACTCTTGCTTGCATTATACTTATTTGTTCAAATGCTATTTCTATCTGATGTTTTCTTTCCTCGTTCTATATTCTAACAGACTTTTACTTATACTTATTCCAGTTTAAACCTAATTAGTTTCGGAATTCATGTGTTGTTTTTGTAAATACACATCAATCAAATGTCATTGTCAAAATGACATTTCGTATATTCCTGATGCACCATACCTATTTATGTTGTGTTGCTCTCCTTGACCGAGTTAATTTCAATTTACATTAAAACGAAGTAAAATTGTAGAAAATTAACATTAGAAAACGGTAACTATACTGTATAGCGATATTTACATATAGTGTACATAGAGCTGGCCCAGGCTCCATACATTTCTGGAACATCTCCTTTGACTTGTTTCAGACAAATTCAAGCACATCTCATTCACACATCACATTCTCTAACGTTTATTGTCTAAATATTGTTTGCTGTAATAAATCATTTGATTAAAGACCAAATGCCTAAATGACATCATCCTTGATAATATTCTGCCAAGTAAAAATTTGACCAAATGAAAATGTGCGTACTAAAATCATTCCAAACATTGCATTGGTATAAAAAAAGGTTGCTTAAAATTTGTTTGGGTAGTGAAATTTTGGCAAAATCTTTTCGGAGAAACGGCAGGATCCCTTTTAGAGCACCTAAGTATTTTGATACGTTTAGGTTTTGTGATCTAGCCTTAATCTTTTCTAATACCAAGAAAATAAAATTGAATAAACAAATAGTTTATTTTTGGAGCTGCTGCGCTCTCCCATTGGCCCCTCTACGCCTCCTACAAAAACGCACAGCCCACCGGTTGGGATACTCATGCCCAAAACGAAAATCGAACGGTTGTGAATAGCTGCTGGAAGTGTGTGAAGAAACTATAAAGTAATTTTTATGTTCAGAGCTAACACAGGTTGACATTGACAGTTGACAATAGTGGTGTTCAAAGTTGCTTTATGGCAATCACTTGCTTAATGCTATATGCTCTTTATTTTAAGCATACTATTTTATATGCTTTATTTGAAGCATGCTTTTTTATATGTACTACTTGTTACGACCAAACGGGCGGGCGCGAATAAAACCAGCGCGGTGTTGTCAGAGCGGAATATTACATCGCGTTTTTTAATTTATTACGGAACAGTATAAAAAACAATGAACTTTCCTTTTCCAGGCTTAGGACTGTCTTTAATTGATTAAGTGTTATTAAGAAATAAAGTAGGTATGTCAGTATTTAAAACAATTATAGGCGTATTTAAAAGTTCACTGTTCCTTCTGAACGTTTTCGTCCGTTAAATACCTACACACAAAACAACAACACGATACCTCACTCAGTCAATCGTCCTTACTTACACAATTAGTTTTTATTTACATAATCAATATTGCGTATCCTATCACTGTTTATTTACACTAAAAACGCACGAAGCAAAACAACATTGTTTATAATATTACGTTACGTACTATCGGCCAATCTTCCGCATGCTCACCTCTAAGGCGATAATCGTATAGCACGGCTCACGACTCGATCGCCCGATGCAAGCGTTTTGGCCAATGGGATGCATGAAGCGTATTTTAGCCGTGTTTGTATTAATGTAATTATGTATAGTGTGTGTGACAGTCACACTAGGCGCGTGCTATGCTCACTTGTTTGTAAGACATTTTTTTAATGGGCACTGCCAGCGAGAGCGCTTTATGAATTGTTATTGTTGACAAGAAGTAATTTCGTACTAATATCTTCCGTTTGGTTTAGAAAATGTATTATTGGTATTGCTATACGCGTACCCTAAAAAAACTTTATTTAGCATTTTTGTTTACCACTTTGCCAAATTACAGCTTTCTAGTAAGAGTATGTGAGCTAAGCCGGGGACAGACAGACAGACAGACGGTCATGGCGAAACTATAAGAGTTCCTTGTTGACTACGGAACCCTAAAACGAAGCAAGTTACGTAGTTTTGTTAGAAATTGTCATTTGCTATCTCTTTCTTTTATTGCTGTTTTGATTAAAATAGCAAAATTACTTACAGTAGTATTTGAACCATTACTTGGCGCAGTTTATACAATGTTATCAGATTTTTTTATTATATCTGTCGCAACTTTTGCAACTGCAATAAAAATAAGTTCATTATCTAAGCACCATTGTTATTCAGTGGGAACGTCAGAACATCTGGTTAAACAATAGATCGGCTTTATAGAATGGCCATAAAATACGGTCGCAAAAAATTACGAAATATTTCTTCAACACACTTGCTTGTAAAGTGACTCAGAAATTCAGCTTATTATATAGAAGTATTTTTACTTTACATTTCTTTTTTCAATATACGCAGTTTTTGTCCAAAAACAATGAATATTTTTGAGAAAAAAAAATTCGTTACATCAGATAAATCAATCATCAAAATTATCATCATTTCATAAAATTATATATTTTTCACTACATATTAACCTTAATTTGCTTATTCAAAACATTATTTTGTTTATTATATTTTTTATATAGGCTGTTTAGCGGTTTTTCCAGCGCCTTTAATTACACCTGCGGCGCGCGGGATAAACAAAACAAGCGCGGTATTTTCCAGAAATACTTGTTAACGTTTTCATTGTGTGGTTAATTATTATCAAAAATGTTGACTTCAATTAGGAAAGAAGAGCGAAGAGCAACGCGTAGATTTAACCCCCCGGAAATACCAATATAAGCACGAAACGCTAGTGACAGCCTGTTGCCTGCAAAATCTAGAGAGAAATACCTAGCGGCGTACGAAACTAATAACAATACCAGTCTCTTTTTTTCCTCTCAAGTTGAAAACCGTCGCGTCGTATGAAACGCGCACACACTCGACTCCCTTATCGCGCTCGCTCGCCCTCGGCTCGCGCGAATAATACCGGCTCGTGCAGTGAGTAACCAACATACCACACATATTTATATTTTTTGTTACACGCCCTATACTCACACAAATTCATATTGTCTCTAATTGGACGAAACCAGGAAGGGGTGTGGTTTGTCACTAGCTGCGCTTGCCGCAGAAATATTTTCTAAAGTGAGCATGCTTAAGTTTTGCCAATAGTACGTGAGCCGGCTGAGATTGCGATAACGCACGCGGTACCTAAAAAGATTACACACACGACCGAAAGCAAACGCTAGCATGCGACGACTAGCCACCCGGCGCACAGTGGATCGAAAATCGGCTGTAGAAGACATAGGATCTCGATTTCTTAAATGTTATTTTTTTTTGCTGGAAATGTCTTCTGCTGATCATTACTGTTCTATAAAATGTCATATGAAGTAATTGTGTGCACAAATGGAAGAGTTATAATTTTTATAAGAAAAAAATGTATGGAGCTGACATGAAAAATGAGGATATCTATGGAATCGCAAGGTTGGCCGTTATATCCTTGCACACTGTTATAGTACTATTTATTTGTGAATTTTTGACATACTTAATATCGCGGCATCACTAGCGATTTTTTTTTTAATCTTCAAAATTAAAAAAAAAAGTACATGATACATTTTAATGCTTAAATATGGCTATACCAAGTGTAATTTACAATATTTTTTATGCTTAGACCAAAACATTCTAAGAAATCACAAAGTCGTATTACCTACTTATTTGAAATGACATGGTAATTATGAATTACATAATATGTAATCTTGTCGAATGCCTCAAGTCCACATTAGCTAATGATTAATAAAACTTAATACCTATATACCTGTTAAAAGGATACGTACCATAATGAGGGTAATTAGATAAACGTGATCATTAGTCAATAACAATAAATGGTAAACTATTGTATGATTAAAAATAAAAGCAAATTATAAAAAAAAAATATTAACTTAACCTAACCTAACATAAACAATAAAAGTTAACTTATTTTATACTTCGTCACCATCAGAATCCACTTCAGAATCAGGCTCTACAATAGATATAACTTCTAAGAACTCTGTCGGAGCTTCCTGATCCTGAAGTTTCAGCAGTTCTACTGTTTCCTTAAAGTATGTCTGCCTCTTGTGGGCATTTAATTTTGGTCTTGTGGAAGAAATTAGAGGATCAGAAGAGACGATAAGCATATTGAGGATATCCTCGTTTGATGCTTGTCTACTCTTTTTCCTCGAATGGTGTTCTCTGAACCTCCTAAAGTCTTTGTTTCGGGCCTCTGAAGCTTCTTCCGAAAGACTTCCAATTGGTATAATAGCATTTTCTGCAATTATGGACGGTTGATGACATGTAGTACCAATCGTACAGTTCCACGTATTTTTCAGCGGTTGTTCTAGCGTATTCTTTAAATTTCGGCACGTCTACAATCTCTCCAGATGTGATAGCGTGCAGAATCACAGCAAATCTGCGTATTAGGTCTTCATCTAATCCAGTGATCGCTGCAGTTTTATCAGGAAATTCAAAAAACCGCCTTGCTGTGTTCCCGTCGTTAGTTGTGCCTGATCCTTGCTTAACGATGTCGATCAAAAGGTTGAGATCATCTTTGAATCGATCTTGAATGAGTTTTTTTCGTGAATGCAATAACTCTTGATGACCTTCTCCTCTTGCAGACCACTTTTTGAAGTCGAGACGATACGCTATGTGTAGAAGACATTCCATCACATTAATGCGGGCATGAAGTGATGATAATCCGAACTCATACACACCAGAAGAAATGGTTTTTGACGCAATGACATCTAACTTATTCATTTCTGTAGGCTTAGCCAAACACAGGTAGCAGGCCGCATTTGACTTAGCTTCAGACAGATATATACAAATTTTGTCGTCAATCATCGTCATCATTAATTTGTGACTAATTTCATGTCCTTGACATTTTGAGGGAACGAGAGCTTCAATTTCGTTATCCATTGCAGTTTTTTCATTTATGACAACGTCTTTGGTTTCTTTCACGAAACTAAACTGGACTGGACGGCAATACCTAGGTGAGCAGGGTTTTGGATTCACCCATACGGTATCACCGTCAGCTGTCAACTTTAATGGAACCAAAGAGGTCATAAATATGCTGGAATCATCTTGACCACTCTCTATGTTTTGCTTATTTACTTTGGTTAGATGCACCGTCAAATCCCCACTTTGATAATAATATCAATTGTTTATCTTGTATCGCATCCAGGACTACGAATAGTTTCAAAAATTCTGTTCACTGTTAAATCTAGTAACGCTTGTAGTGCAATCTTAGCAGATGAATCCGTTACAGTCACAAATGTCTTCGGAGGGTAGCACTGTAGCTTAGCTTTTTGCACTTTATAGTAAGACGGATATATCCCCTTTGAACCTTCTCGAATATTCGTTTCCCTTAATGTGATATATTGCCATTTCGTTAGTTTTAATGAAAGTAGCAAACCCAGTGCTTTTTCTGGTGAAAATATTGTTGAAGGAGCTGGTTTGTTCAACATTTCCTTGATTTTTGCTGCTGCTTCTGGATTTTGGAGCATATGTTCAATAACAGATGCAATATCCTCACGACCATCTCCTTTCAAAAGTGCTGCAGCTGAATAAGCTACTTCATTTGGGTCATCGCCTATATGTTCATCAGATCGTCTCTTCTTCTGCTTGTTACTTAGATCTTCAAACGGCTTTCGAGATCTTTTTGTCATCGTTGAAATTGATTTCATTGTTGAAGTTGATGGTACAGGTTCAGGTACAGGTTCAGTAGAAATATTTTCACATGTTGATTCTTGAATGAGCAAATTGGTTTGCACGCAGTTTGGCCAGTCAATATTTGCCTCAAGCCAATTACTGTAATCACGTCTAAAAACTTCACTTTTCCTGTGGGATCGTAACCATCTCTTTTGAACTGTCCGTGTAAATCTTCGACAAAATTCTTTCACGGTAACACTGTCTTCATCTGAAAGGCTAGAACCCAGTCGAATAACAAGTGTGTTGAACAATATTTCATGATCGAAAGACGAAGCATCCTGATTGCTCAGAATAACAAACAAATCCAAATTTGTAATAATGCTTTCCATTATTCACGATCACTGAGTAAAAAGACACGGTAGGATAGATGTTAGTATTAGAAATGCTCTAAATGAACTGAAGTTGTGAATCCAATGTTTGACTATTAATTTATTGTTATTGACTAATGATGGTATCACATTTATCTAATTACTTTCATTAAGTTAATCCTGCACTAATTGCTAAATTAGCGAGTACCCCAAATTATTTAGGTACGTATCCTTTTAACTAGGTATATAGGTATTAAGTTTTATTAATCATTAGCTGATGTGGACTTGAGGCATTAGACAAGATTACGTATTACGTAATTCATAATTACCGTGTCATTTCAAATAAGTAGGTAATAAGACTTTGTGATTTCTTAGAATGTTTTGGTCTAAGCATAAAAAATATTGTAAATTACACTTAGTATAGCCATATTTAAGCATTAAAATGTATCATATACTTTTTTTTTTTTAATTTTGAAGATTTAAAAAAAATATCGCTAGTGATGCCGCGATATTAAGTATGTCAAAAAATCACAAATAAATAATACTATAACAGTGTGCAAGGATATAACGGCCAACCTTGCGATTCCAGAGATATCCTCATTTTTCATGTCAGCTCCATACATTTTTTTCTTATAAAAATTATAACTCTTCCATTTGTGCACACAATTACTTCATATGACATTTTATAGAACAGTAATAACCAGCAGAAGTCATTTCCAGCAAAAAAAATAACATTTAAGAAATCGAGATCCTATGTCTTCTACAGCCGATTTTCGATCCACCGTGCTGCGGCCGGCACCCGCCATTTTGCTATGCCTGGTTGCTTATTACTACATGCGCTTGCGATGTGCGACGTTGTGCGATGTAAAGCAAATAGCAACAAGTGCGAGCCACGATAGCATTTGCTTTATGTTATGTATGATAAGCAAGATGCTTTATTATGCTATATGCTTTATTTAACCACCACTAGTTGACAATACTCCTTAATCTGTGGCCTGTAATTGACAGTGACATTGACATTTGACGAGTTATAACTCTAATATTAGCATAGAGGAAAATAAAATATTATTTAAGTACTCTATGTTATAGGTAGATCGATGTGCTTCTGCTTACATTAATTTGTGCTAAAATAGGAAATCTATTTTTAGTTTTAAAAGAGATCAAGTCTTAATACAATGGCTATTTTACATAGAGCCTTATTTACTTGGTTTATTTTCTTAGTTTTTTTAATACTACTATGCCTGAGACTAGAATCGCGAACCCACTGGAATTGGTTTATTGTTTTTATACCAATGTGGGTTTACGATAGCATTTTACTAATATATGTATTATTTCACATGATTTCTCACTGTAGAAACGGTATAGAAAGGTTTAGAGGAACTATTAACAAAAATGTGTGGTACATAGCTGCGATAGGTTTAAAAATGGCAGCACAAATTATCATATGTATCAAATTGGAATACACCAGAGTCAATCTGCCAATATACGTCGTCATGACTCCTATTTGGATGTTACTGCCCGTACTTTGCGTCGAAGTTTTCATGCATTTAATAAAGCATTCAAGTGGGAGCAGTAGATACTAAAATGTGTACCTGCAGAGTATGAAATCATCAGTTTTCTGCTATTTTGGACTATAATAATCTCAACCGAAGGTGAAACATGTGACAAGAAGTGGTGTAGATAATTTTAAACTTGGCACACATTCATTGAGACTGAGTATGTTTGCACATGTCAAATCATTTGTGCCTGCGTTGAAATATTTGGTGATATAATAACTCCATTGGAGGTTTTACTAGAAAAGGGCATTTTCAAGATGTTTTCTATGGGTGGTAGTGTTCCTGAGATAAAACAGTTAACAGTGAAGGAAGTGTCGGCTGGTAGCACAGCAGTATTGAATTGTCACAGCAATGATGTGGATCATAACTTTATGTTCTGGCTCTTCAATGGTACAGATGTGATTGGCCCTGGTAATGTTTATAATGAACAGAAATATAAGTATGAAGTACTCTCTGGGAAACTCCATATTCATGTAAGTATAATAAGTGCAGTAAAGTAATTTCTCAAGGTTAACAAATGTCATTGGCTTAATTTAGATTTTAAGGCTATTATTTTAGTGACATCTATCTGTTTTGTTTATTTTGTTGCTAAATAGTTTTGTAATTTATTTGTTTTTAGGATGTGACTGCCAGGGAGTCTGGCTACTACCATTGTATATCTAAGAAACTCAATGGTGTAGGCTATACTGTAGGGCAGGTTGACATGATAGTTACTGGTTCAACATTTACACCAATAGATGCAGTGAAGATAACAGCTATAGTCTTGTCTATTATTGTGATAATTGGCTGCGCAGTGCTGTATCACAAGATGAGAAAGGACTGGAAAAGATATGAAGGCAGGGGAGTTATACCAGGTAATGTCTTGTTTGTTGGGATATTGAGTTCTAGGCTATGTTATCTATGTAGTTTTTATTTCAATGTTGTTTATTTTATTTTCAGTGGATGAAGTAGAGGATGATGAGGGAGATGCTGATGAGATATACAACCGCACCACCACCCCAACACAAGCACAAGCACGGCAAGTTAGTCAACCAGCTCCAGGCCCAAGTAGAAATGTATCATCTGAACATCTTCTATATGGAATAGACAATCAGGGCTTAGACACAGACTTCAATTCAGTGTTCGAAAATATACAAATAAAGTCACCACAAGCAAGTCTGATTTAAATGTAGCAAAATAAATGAACTTCTAATTTTGTGATAAATTAATCCATAATATAGTTTAGAAAGTATGCAACATTATAGATATTATTTCTCAGTAAGTTCTCATTTGTAAATATGATGACTGTAATGTATTAGTAGGATTATACTTGGTAATAAAATGTTTTTATTTTAGTTTATAATTGCATTTTAATTTTTAATCAAATTATTGTAACTTATACTCTAAGATCACTGGCAAATACAGAAACATCTTAAAAGTACCTGAAATATCAGAAAGTAACATCAGCACCAGCAGTAGTATTTTGTTTTTCAGATGTGGACTGGTCATTATTAGTACTTTGAGACTGCGTTGTAGAGTCCAATGTCTCATCTTCTTCATCATCTCCATCAATTTCCATCTCAAACACTCTCACTTTCCTGTGACTTTTCGAAAGAACAACTGCTACTTTACGACCCCCCGACACAGCTACTCGAAACCCATCCATTTTATCCAATACCTTGAAAACACCAGGTTCTATTAAAGGTGATATATTCTTCATGATTACCTTTTCATTAAACAAAAACAGCTTTGGTTTTAAAACACATTCGACAGCGTTTATCTGAATGATTCCTATTGGAACTTGAATAAATATAGAATTTTCTTCAATACGAGGATGCTGTGTCAGCACGGATAAATATTCAGCAGAATAGAACTGTAAATCCAAAATAGGAATATTTTCATCATTTGGTTTTTTGTCTCCTAGTATAAGAGTTGAGAAAGTGTATTTCATTGCAGTCACTGAGCATGCCTTTTCCTTAATTTTTATGGACATATAATGAATCCCATCATTTATATTCATAGAATCTATAAAAGCCATCATAAAGCTACTTTCACATTCATAGTAAGCTTGACAAATTCTCAAATTTTCACTAAGTTTTCCATTTGATTTGTCTTCATAACATTTGATATTGAATATTGTAGAAAAATATTTTCCTGTTTCTTTTTTGGAAACATCAAAGACTTGGCTTATAGCTGATTTTAAATGGTTTTGCTGTTGCACAAGTGAGAATTTTTTGAATTCAGACAAATTAAATATAGTGTCATTGTCCTTTAGTAAGCAGGAGTTCTCTTTGAGAAATTTATGCCACGGATTGTCTTCATCATCAGGCAGTATTGTCAACTCTTGGTCTTCCAAATATTGTCCTAACCTTTCGAGGTTGAATTTAACAGGTTTTTCTGGTAAACTTTCACCACTCTCAACCTGTGCATTGTCAAAGTTGTATAAGAATTCAGCAATGTGGCCAAGTTCTTGTTGAGTGATCTTCACTATTTCGCTTGGCGTTTGTTCACCTAATAGTCTGACTATAACAACAAAGAGCCACCTGAAGAATGCTTTGTAGTTCCGCATTGACGTGTCAATGACCTGCTGTAGTTCTAGACACTTATTCAGGAATGCACAGCAAGCTCTTATTGCAGCAGTTACTGTATTTTCTTCAATGCCCATCACCTGAAAAAGACGAAGATAAGTAATTAGCTTAGTCGAAAATTTGGCGAAATGAGGGTATGTATCTGCCTATAGCATAATCAGCCTATGATGTTCCCACTATTTTAACACAGGCATCCTCTCTGTGAGAGGTATTGGGCCATAATCCACCATGTGGGCCCAGTGCAGGTCAGATGTCACATGTAATGTTATGTTAGGTTCAGAGCTTGAATCAGATTTAATTATAGAAAATAGTTTTGCAAGTGTTACCTTGTATCTATCTGGTATCCTTGTCAAACCTCTTAGTTCAGAGAGATAATAAGTGAGACTTTGTCCCACAATATTCAATTGCTTCAGAACCAATTTCTGTATAGTTGAGTAACTCAACTCAATCGAGTTACCGAACTTCTTCAAATCATTTACTGTTAACTTCTGCAGTAGAGAGAGTTCTAACTCATCTGATGGTGTTCCTGTAAAAATAATAACTTTAAACTGTCTTTGCATAATGAAAAATTATTGAACTTGGTTTTATTGGATTTTTTAAGGTAAAATACAAACCCAACATGAGTAGTTCTAATAAATCAGCTGAAACTCCACCTTCAGGAACTGATGCAGCATAGTCTGCCATTTTTGTGTCCATCTCCAATAAAATATGCTCCCATGCTTCAGTAATTGAAATCATGGTCTGATCCAGGTAAGAAGTCAATCTTATAATCTCACTGTGCTTTTTAGCTACAATAAACATTTCTTCAGCAAATGCTGACAATACACTAGTGTTTATGAGTGATACAAGAAGATTATTGGTGATTCTATCTATGTAGAGAACTTGCATAAAACTAAAGTCAACAGACATACAGATATCAAGTACTTTGTACTCTCCTAGATCATCTTTAGCTACTTCAGCAAGATGTATAGTCCCATAGGGATATCTTCCAAAGATATTCATGTAAATATAGCCTGTTCCATAGCCCACCATAAGCATATTTAACTGATTTGGAGCCTGGACTTCTTTGAAATCTTTGATATTCTCATCAGTGCCTTGGTTCTTGTATTCACCAGTCAAAGGTAAGCTTTGTAAAAATATTGAAGCATCATCCTGAAAAGGGAAAATATTCTAGTTACTAACTGTTTGAAAAATATATTACAGATTCATGTTACTAGTTTAACCTTGAATTTTGTGCTGACACAAATAAACAGACAAGGCTTGAAAGTTAAAGCAAAGCTGATATCATTTTATAGTAAAATAAATAATGTAGATATCTCTTGGAAAGCAAATGCTTCAAGAATGTACAAGTAAATAGTTACATACATAAATGCTTGGATCTATGGCACTCTCCAACATATCAGCTCTAACTGCCCAAGTAATGCATGTGATGCCAAACTGTTTTGAGTTGTCAAATTCATCAGTCTGCTCAAGCTCCAATTCATATTTGTCAAGAATTTCTTTATCTTCAATATCCACAATGTACACAGCTCCTGAACTGTACCCAATTGCTAAAGCCTGCAAAATATTACAAAGAAAACTTAAAATAACAAGAAGGGGTTCTAGAAGACCATTGAGGGTAGGTGTTTAATGACCTGTAACAGAGATAAAATGGCTTGGTTCAATAAGGCTTTGCTAACATAGAAGAATTATGTTTAAAATAATATCTGAACCATTTAAACACATTACTATGACTGTATTGAACTGCCATCATTAACTCTGGTTTCTGCCAGGGTTCACCCGTTAATTATTATTGTATTAATACCTACCTTTCCATCAGGCCTCCAAGCCATTGCTTGAACAGTAACATTTTCCTTAGGAGGTGGCAAATTCCAAACTTTCTGCCAATGTAGTCGATGTATTTGGACTTCACCTGAAAATAACGACGATCAGTACCATACTAAGGTTACAAAAAAACCCTAAGACGACCCAATGACCAAAATTTGATAGGTGCAGACCCTCCGACCGGTTACTCAATTTTCAAGAAAATTTGCCTACATTAAATGTTGTTTTTTTTTTTAATATATGATACCCATTACAGGAGCAAGAAAAAATCATCCTAATAAGTGTAAAATAATGTAACCTTTGAAATTGCTCAGCGCTAAAAGATCAAGCCGGTTGCTCCAAACCATCAAATCCACTTTGTAAGCAACATGCCTTTCTCCAACTTGACGCATTCCACAGTGATACATGTTGGTATGAGTTTAGGTACAGTTTTACATAAAAATTACATCTTTATAGAACAATATTAATACAATGAGTTGATTTTATCGTTTACTTTAACTTCCCGCCCCAATGTAAACAGCACAGACGTACAAGCAGTATCAAGTAGTAAACTTGACAATTTTGGCAGTTCTATTTTGACTTTATGATGTGAAATTGACCTAAGACATGACAGCAAGTCAGCAATGCTTCTTTATTCGCACAAGTTTGGGATTTCAATTCCAGGTCCACCAGGGACGATGACTTCCACACATGGAATTAGTATGTACTATAAAGCTTCCACAGTCATATGGTTCCCATAAATCGTCCACCCTGGGACGATGAATTCCACACATGGAATTAGTATGTACTATAAAGCTTCCACAGTCATGTGGTTTCCTTCGTCCACCTAGGACGATGACTTCCACACATGGAATTAGTATGTACTATACAACGTGTAACGGAATAAACGCAAGAGCTCATACACCCCAATTAAAATATTAAATTATAAAACTAAAATTACATCTGTAATTTAATTTAATTAAACCACATGTAGTCATTTTTTATAAAATAGACGTCCTGACTAAACATGAAACGTTTGAGCAAACTACTCGATCTCCACGCACACTAATAGTGCGCCGCGCACGTGCGTGTGCCTGCGAGCTGGCTAGGTAGGTAGAGATGGGCTGAGTGATGATTTTATTGTATCAATGACTGCATGACAATGACAAAAAAATATCGGTGACGGGAA
Organism: Atethmia centrago; assembly: GCA_905333075.3. Lineage (NCBI taxonomy): Eukaryota > Metazoa > Arthropoda > Insecta > Lepidoptera > Noctuidae > Atethmia > Atethmia centrago. The sequence continues at coordinate 18,148,345 of HG995371.1, read as the reverse complement.
CAATGACAAAATCATCAATCATTTTTATTTGAGTATTAGATCTCGTCACTTCAATTGTGAGTAGATACTGAAATTATCGCGGAACGGCTTAGTGACATTATCATTAGTTATGTATGTAGGCATGGATCGAATTTGTCAGTTAGCCCGCGTAATTCAAATTTTCTTAGTTTGTGACATTCATGGCAGGGTATTATTTAGGTATTGATTAATAATCATGGAAATCATCAATATGATTCCATTAGTGATATTTGCTGCAAGATATGACTATTTAGTATATCATGGCAATCAGGCGTTCTTGCATACGTTGGATGTTTTTCTTACTGTTGAAGCCATTTTTTAATATTGAGGTACAAACTGAGAACCTACCACTAAACGTTTCTTGCCTATAAGATAGAAAAACATAGTAAGTAAGTAAGTACACCCACTGTAAGAACGTCACGTTGTCTACGTACCAAAACGTATTTTTTTTTTATATTAACAAACTGCACGAAGTACTAAGTACCTAAACAAATGTCTTAACTTGGTTTTAAAATCTATGGTACACTTCACCAAACTAAATTCACTAAAACGTATCAAAAATCCAATTATAGTGAGGCAACACACTACACTACGTATTTCGTATGCGTAAAATTAAATTAGGTAAGGGTGGTTGGTCGTCCTCGTCTAACCAAAACAATGATTCGCGAAATACTAAATGCTAGATAAATAGCATTCGTGATTTGCCGCGCACATTGTAAATAACGAAAGTGAAAGCATTGTTGCCATTCCGTGCGCCCGCGCCCAGCCCCGGTCCTTTTATCGCCGATCGCGCAGCTTCGCAATGTTCCGCGATCGACTCATTCACAGTGCACGTACAATCAGTCCTGAACGACTGTTCAAGGGAGGTTCCGGCGATGGACGACCATCGCTGGAAGCTCCCGGACGATGTACGCGAACTGTTGAATGAGAAGAACGCGGCTGTCCGTGCGTACAGTAACTTTCCCAACCACGCGAACAAAGCCCATATGCGCTATTTACAGAGATCTGTAAAGACACGCCTATCGGAGTTGCGTGACGCTGGATGGGACAAGATGCTGAGCGAGCTAGAGCCCACTCACCGAGCGTTCTGGGACCTTCAGAGGAAACTCAAATCCGACGAAGTCGTCTCAATGCCCCCCCTGGTGCGCCCCGACAAGACCATCGCTTTCGATGACGTCGACAAGGCAGAATGCCTAGCCGATAGTCTTGAGGCTCAATGCTCACCTAGCTCTCAACCAGTAGACCAAGCTCACCTGTCCCAGGTCGACGCGGAAGTCGAACGTAGAGCCTCCCTCCCGCCCGTTGAAGACCCTGACTATCCTCTGCCTCCCGTCACTCCAGACGAAGTGCATGATATCATCAAGGGTCTAAAACCTCGCAAAGCCCCCGGCTCAGACGGAATCACCAATAGGGTGCTCCAACTGTTCCCCGCTCACCTCATAATGCTCATGGCCACCATCTTCAATGGAGCCCTGAGCAATAACATCTTCCCACAAGAGTGGAAGAAGGCCACCGTCATCGGCATACCGAAGCCCGGTAAGCCGAAAACGGAGCCCACCAGCTACCGGCCCATCAGTCTGCTCAATGTCTTCGGCAAAATCTATGAGAGGCTTATCTTAAAGCGCCTCAGAGATTTTGCGGAAACAAAGGGCCTCATCCCCGACCAGCAGTTCGGCTTTAGAGCCCAACATTCTTGCGTCCAACAGGTCCACCGCATCGTTGAACACATAAGCCACGGCTTTCAACGTGGTCTTACGACCGGTGCTGTATTCTTCGATATAGCGAAAGCGTTCGACAAGGTCTGGCACAACGGCTTATTATATAAGCTCTACAAACTCGGTGTGCCCGATCGTCTCGTGCTCATCTTACGAGACTTCTTGTCGAACCGCACCTTCCGCTATCGCATCGAAGGAGCGCTATCCTCCCCTCACCCTATCCGTGCAGGCGTCCCTCAGGGCTCTGTACTATCCCCTCTCATTTTCACTCTCTTCACCAGCGACATCCCGAAAAGTAGAAAGGCGCAGTTGGCTCTGTTCGCAGACGACACGGCCATCTACTACACCGGGTTAGTCCACGACCACATATCTCGCACTCTCCAGACCGAGGTCAACAAGCTTGGCGCTTGGTTTAGAAAGTGGAGAATCGAGGTCAATCCCGACAAAAGTCAGGCTGTTCTCTTCACCAAACAGCGTAAAAACCTCATCACCCCCCGACCGCTCACCATGTTCGGCAAGCCTATCCCTTGGGAGAAGCGAGCCAAATACCTAGGCGTGACCCTTGACCACCATCTCTCGTTCTCAGAGCACATCAAGCAGGTGCGTTCGCGTGCCGCTTTTGCTCTCGGTAGACTTCACTCCGTCCTAAATGCGCGCAGCAAATTGTCCCTTAAGGGCAAATTGCGTATTTACACAGCGTGCATCCGTCCCATCATGACTTATGCCTGTGCAGTCTTCGCACACGCTAAACCCCACCACATCCACAGGATGCAGTCCCTCCAAAACCGTTTCCTCCGAAAGGCAACGGGAGCCCCCTGGTTCGTCCGAAACGAGATCCTCCATCTCGATCTTAGAATCCCCACCATCAAGCAGTTCATGAAGCGCATCACGAAGCGCTTCTTCGACTCCGCCACCACCCACCGCAACCCTCTGGTTGTGCAGGCCGCCAGTTATAGGCCCTCCACCATTAGCTCTATTCGCCGTCCAAGGCATACCCTCTCCGACCCCGATGACCCCATTACCCTCCTCCAGGAAAGCAATAGGGCAACGAGTACAGTGCACAAAACACACCGACCTACGTTCCGACCTCGCCGCCGAGGTCCCTCGCGTAAACCCCGACGTAATTGTCCCCCCCGACCCTTGCTCGAAGAAGTGCCAGCCCGCGCCGCAGCTGAGCCTGTAGCTTTAAATTCCCCGATTAATAATAATAATATTAACCAGATCCAGCCTGTCCCATCTTGCTGTCCTCCCCCCAGCGACGCCCTAAGCCGAGGTCCGTACCCCACAGGGGGTGCCCTTAGCGTGCAGTCGCTTAGTACTATAAGTAATTCGCCCCTGGCTGGAGGCTTTGAGTTCGCTTAAGGCAGCCACAGGAAAGTCCGGTTAAGTAGTCACGACCTCTCAAGGTCAAATACGAGATGCCATACATAAAAAAAAAAAAAAAAACTTCGCAATGTCACAAATCACACCGCAGCGCCCGAGACGGCCCGAGCCCATCCGATCCGAATCACCGAAGTCCGCGTTCATTCAAGTAATGATTTAAAAGCATTGATGATTTTGTCGTTTTCATTGCATGATAAAATGATTTTAAAATATCAATGATTTTAACATGTGACAGGATATCGGACTCATCTCTATAGGTAGGTAGGTAGTGCAAGCGTACGCGCTAGGTATGAACGTTAGTTCAATGACCGAACATTACTAGTAAAATTATGATTCCATCTTTCCATCACACTTTCACAGGCTTTGGACTGTAGGCTTGGAATCATATTGTTTTTTATGATATTTAATAAAACAGAAGCATTTTTAAATCAAGCAACTTTACGCCTGTCTACGATCTATCAGAAAACGTAGGTAGGGTGGTCTTTTCGGCGGCCGCCCGACTCACTTATTATCTCTGATGCGTACCTAACTGTCGCGATACGAGTATCATATTCAAAGTCTGCGTGTTTAAAAGATTTGAATCATAATATTTACAGTAATTAAAATTGGTAAAGTTCAGTTCTGTAAGTACCTCTAGGTACTTACAGAACTGAACTTTTTACACTACACTATTTCTTCGTCGCCTTTTTAATAGACTTTCGAAATGTCCACCACCTTGCTCGATGCACTTTATTGCACGTTTTCTTAAGTAAAATTTTAGTTTATTTAACACTTCGGTGTCACTTTGCACAACACTAAATGCATGACCAATTTTTTGTCTGAGGTCTTCGATACTTGTTGCTTCGTTTACGTATACGAGCGATTTTATTCGACCCCCAAATAAAAGTCTAACGGCGTTAGATCAGCTGATCTGGGAGGCCACTGCACTGGTCCTCCACGGCGCTGCTTCTCTCGTGCTGCTCTCTGGGTGTTCGTCAAAATAATTGAGGATGTTTGCTTGTAAGCGAGTAGTGCGCACATTCGCCCCTCTATCTATCGCCGTGTTAGGACGAAAGGTACCACCGGAGTCCCTCAGACGCTGAGTTGCACTTAACATTGTCCTGGCACTCACTCTGGTACCATATCTTGCGTTGAACTCTCGACACGCTAACTCGACATTATCGTAGCAACGAGCCAGTGTCCTCACCATCTCCGTGTACTGAATATTGGTGTACTGGAATGCCATCGCGCGCGTAAACAAACGAAACTCGGGAACACTTGTCGCTGCTGGCGAATAACTAAAGGAGCGGGTGCGCCGCGGGCGGCGACGGCGCTTGCGTCGGCATTTCAAACGTCAAAGGGGTAAGTCGACAAATTAATGCATCTCGCTCTTTTACATTAATGTTCCATTTGTAAAAAACGAACCACAAAATTCCTAGTATTTTGGCATTTCTCAACAAAATAATGTGAATACGGTCTACACATTCGGTCATGCATTTAAAAAAGCTTTATTACTTTGGGATTAGGTCTAAATTTCTTAAATTAACATTTTTGTTTATGTGTGTGTAAAGAAAGCTATGACCGAACCACAAATTCGGTTTTGCATTTTAATTAGACATATTGCTTTGCAATAAGGATTAAGATTCCTTAAATTAACTATTTTATTTAACGCGCGCTACACATAGGAGAGCTATGAGCGTATTACAAATTCGGTCATGCATTTGAATAGGCTTTATTCCTTTGAGATAAGGCTTAAATTTCCTTAAATAAAATATTGTTATGACTCGGTGGCTCTAATTTCAGTTAAATAAAAGATTTTTTCATGAAAAATTAACATAGTTAAATAATGATGGAAATCGATTCAGAAGCCGATTCTGAGCAAACTACTTTCAGGTCTTGCGTTTATTCTGTTACACGTTGTATAGCTTCCATAGTCATGTGGTTTTGTGGTTCCAATACGTAGTCGGGCCATAAGTTCTGTCACATAGGAAAAATTTCGAATTTAGAATGCAAGCCGAGAAAATATTATAAATATATTATTCGAAATTTGAATATTTAAAGAAATAACAACAGTTTCTAGAATTATGTTCATTTTAATTTTATAAAATGGAGTGGACGCGCAAAGAAGACACAGTCGCAGTGCATTGTTGCGGTCACGCGCCAACTGAGATTTTCAAACTGCTGAAAAAATTGAAAATTCCACTGAGATTCGACAAATTCAAATTCAAAATGTTTATTTGCAAGAAAATACATACTTACTCGTAGTTTACAAGGGAAGATCTTACAGCCTTAAAGTCATTGTATTCTGCCTGCAAGCAAGCGTGCAAATTATTTATATTTAAATGTCATAAATTCATAATTATTATGCAGATTATATTATTATTAGTACATTATTATTACATTATTATTACATTATTATCACACATTATTATTACATATACAAATGTCATTAATTTATGTTTAATAGATTCATTAAAGTTCTTCTGAGTATAGCGAAAAATAATGACTAAAAAGTGTAAAATAAAAAAAGTTATTTAAAAAATCTAAACCCCGACTGCATCAAAAGTGAACTTTAAAAAAGATGAAAAGAAGATGACCTATTTCTATATCTATATAAACGAGTCGGAGGCAATAGGTCTTTATTGTTAGAAGATGCCTTTTTAATTACTTCTTTTTTCTGTTGGAATGATCGAATGAAATCTAACCTATCCAAGGGGGAGCAAAAATTATCGTGCTCGCTTTCACTCACTCTTATATTTCTAATTCTAAGCTTTTCAGCAGAAGTTGACGTAGCCCCCAGGGGCGTTCTGAATTTGTTGAAAAAGGTTTAGAACCCCTGTTTTAGGGGAACGCTACAAAATGGTAGAAAATGTTTAAGTGGGAAATAAATTATTATTATTAGGAATCTCGTAACATAACATCTGCGCTACTTTAAAATATACGTTGAGTGATTAAAAAATGAAACCAGCATTAATTTTATATTTTAATAAACTTGCTTTACATACCTATTACAAACACCACAAATTAGTTTACTGTATTTTTTATTTTGTAGGTGTAACAAATGAATATTGTTTTTAGATATATTTTCAAAACCACTCAAAATAAAAGTTTTAGCCTTCCGACTTGCTCCCGACAGCAGATAGACTCTGGCTCATAAAAGTTGATTCTGTAAAGCGCGGCAAAATAAAAAGCACGACTTGTGGTACTTATCACTGAGTATAGTAGAAATAAATCATTTTGATACTTGGGAAAAAATGATCGAATCGAATGGTTGTGAAGAGCTGTGCTCAGTGGCGGATTTGCAGTCTTGGCCGCCCTAGGCCCCCCAGGCCATGTAGTAAATACCAGCCGCCCCTTTCTCAGCACCCATCATATAGACTACATAATGAATTTTACTTTATTGCCAACTTTTATCGAAATCGATTCAGAAATTTAGTTAACTATAATATCTGCTAGTTGGCGTGCTATATATTTTTTTTTTTTTTTTTACACGTTGCCCCACACTAGGAATTTCCTCCTGTATCTCGGGTGCGTTTACAAACATAGAAACTCACAAACACAAACACCCAGACCCGGAACAATTACTTGCAGATAATACAAATATTTGTTCCGTGCGGGGATCGAACCCGCGACACGCTGCACAGCAGTCGATCGCTCAGCCATTACGCCAACCGTGTCGACAAAATTTCAAAATTCAAAATTTTCCGAGGTTTCAGGGATAATTGCACATTTAAAATGGTTTTAGGTTTTATTTATGTAACTACAGGCTTATTCTCATACAAGATAAGACATAATAAGTGTTTTGCGCAGCAAAATCATGAATTAAATCTTCGCCATCCAATTTCCCTAAAAAACAGCTTCTATGTTAAGCAAAGCAAGTTTGTTTAATCTTTGCTCCGTCATTGTTGCGCGGCGGCGTGATAGCGTTCACGAAACTCCCGAGCACCAGCGTGAGTGTTTAACCTAACCTAACCTAACCTTTAAGGCTCGCGCGTATAACAATATTCTTCCTAAACCAGTTATATGTTCGAAATAACTTATACGTACATTTTATAAGTATGAAATAATTACTTTACAATGTATTTCATTATACATTACATTATACTTAAAATATTAATCTATATTTTATACATAAAATGTGTGATTAATGTTGTGCGATGCCGTGCAGTACGGCCCGCCATAATGTGCACGAGTCTTTAGAATATTTAGGTACTTTCGAGTTATTTCTTGTTATCATCAGTGAATTTTTTGTCACGATTGGCCGGCCCTAATATCTGGCCGCTCTAAGCCCGGGCCTACTGGGCTTTAGGGCAAATCCGCCACTGGCTGTGCTGAACGTCACTGACTTGGTTTGCGTGTGAGGTATCTTTAGAGCCATAGGCTGCCAAGGACTACGGACCAGTCGCTTAGTCAGCTCGTAGTCTGGTGATCAGCTCTATGCTCCATTCAACAACAAACCAAACATCAACTAAATAAAGACTTGGCTAAAAGGTCCCAGCAGCCAGGCCATTAAAATATTAAAAAAAAAAGCCAAACGTCAGAAATTGACATTTGTTGTGAAATAAAATATTTTGCACATTTTGTTGCGGTGTTTAATTTCAAATATTTGAAAAGCACGACCGTAGTTTTAAATTTATGTTAAAGCTACATTTATATTTTTTCAGCACGTGATATTTTAATTTAATATTATATATTTTGTGTAAAATGGCATCGCCATTGGAACAATTCGTAGACAATGTCAGGACCATGTCGGCATCAGGTAAATCATATTCTTCTGGTGGTTTTGCTTTTGTCTTTATTGATGATATTAACACTGATATACTTTACAGGCTCGTTTCGTGAGTTGTGCGAAGTTATCGGTAAATCGGACGAGGTCTTACAAAGAAACAGTGCTCATCTCCCTACAGTGTTGGAAACATTAGATATTCAGCAGCATTCACTAGGAGTCCTGGCAGTTCTTGTTGCTAAGTTTTCATTGCCACAGGTATTGTAAAAGTTATTTAATGAATCCTTTTCTTACTAACATTGGTGTGCATTATAACGTTATTTATACTCATTTATGATACTTTTTATATACTAAAAGAGAAAAGTGTACAGCTTTGTAATCTGATAAGTAATATGAATGCAGCTCTATCATCATCATCTTCCTGCCACTGTCCCATTGTTCCTTGGGACCCTAAGTAAGTAGTTTTTGCTGTATAAGAAAACACATTGCTCCGACTGGTGCACCAAGTTTTCTTATACAATAATGCAGCTATAAAAATATTGAATGTATGTAAACGTAAATCTGAAGGCCTATTTTCATCCCTTTTTTCATTGGAATTAGATTACTTTGAAACAGAAGATGTTTGTTATGTTTAAGTATGATCTTTTTTTCTCAATCAGGGTGCTGATGTAGACAAGTCTACAATGTTCAAACAGATTCACGACTTTATTACAAACTGCAATGGAGAACAAGTCAGATTCTCGCCAGAATTATGTATGTTATATTTATTTGTAAACAAGTTATTTAGTTAAAATCAAAATTATGGTGTAACCTGGTTAAGTGGGCCCTGGATATATTATGAGAAACTTCAACTACTGATAATTACAGTGAGGTCCTAACACTTTTGCATTGAAATACCTGTGTTACTAGGAATAATTAAAACCTTTATAACTGAGAATGCATTTGTTAGATTTTTTCAATATTTACCTTTATAATTAGGACAGTTCAATACCCTGAATAAGTAAGACAACTAATAATAATTTGACATTTTGGATATTGGTCAGGACACTTCACAACAGTTTTATCTTCTCTATAAATGAAAAATGGTACATTTCAACTTCTCATAGCGGGGGAAGTGAACTCTATTTAGGAAGTGATAAAAGCTTCTTTAAGTGATAAATAATCCTAGGTCCCTTGAGATCCCAGTTATATTGTATTAAAGTTTGACTAACTAACTTAATGTTTACAACACTTAATTTAGCTAATATCATAATGTATCATAATCTATCTGACTGAAAATATTTCATATCAAACTGTACCCCATTCCTTAACATACAACAAACATTCCACAGATGCTGAGCTGTGCCACCTCTTAACAATCTATTTAGTAGAAATTAAACAACCAATCAGAGGTATTGAGATACTGAAGAAAGCTATCAGAAAGATACAGCTCTTTGATTCACAACTGACATCCATTCATGCAGACTTGTGCCAACTTTGTTTACTGTCAAAATGCATGAAACCTGCCCTCGAGTTCTTGGATACAGATGTCACTGGAATTGGATCTGAGGTAAAATAATCTGTCATACAAGATGTCCCATAAATAGACCTTATGGCCATTCTAAAAAAAATACAAAAGAAAAGCTTATCCCAAGTAGTACCTAAAATATTGTGCAATTCCTAGTCACATTATTTAATGCCTCTGTCGGCATGGTCAAAGTACAATATTACAACAACAAATGGAATTAATTCATTTGTGGTCATGGCCAAGAAGAATATAAAATAAGTTTTTTTTTTCTTAATTGTAGATACAAACTACTTGGGATATATAATAAAGAAATCAACGGGAAGCAAAATTATTAAAAGAGTTACAATTTGTATAGAACAGGAAAGAGGACATTTTGAGCATTTAATAAATTAAATTTATTGTAAGTTGCAGTTAAACAATATGTTTAATGTTTTAAATACATGTTAAATTTCATGGTCTTCCTTGTTATTTGAGATGCTATGTTAGTCAGAAGAAATGAATGTATATGATTGAGCCTTTCGATTGGTACAGTAAAATTACAGATTTTTTTTCACATTTAGCAGATTCCGTTTCTGGTTCAGACAGGCGATTATTTAAAATTCTTTAATTGCAGTTTGTATTGTTTTTAAAATAAAAATGAAGTCTTCATTCAGTAATTTCTCTATCTACAGTATTTAAGGTAAGCCCTGTGGTTGTGGGATGCTCTGTATACTTTTTATTTTTTTTAGAATGGCCCTAAATAAGGTCCGTTATTTGCTATTTCAAGGTTATCCATAATTTATGGGACAAACTGTATAAGTAATGTATGTATCTCATTTGTATAAGATTTTTCGATTTGCGAAATTTATTCACAATTTTGAATCCTGATTTTCTTTTGAGTACCTTAATTGCACTAGTAAATCACTTTAGCAACTGCTAATTTATCTTGCGACTAGTCTCAGTGTACTTATGTTTGTTGGATTCAGCAACAACTATAAGTACTTTAAAATTCATATTCCAGCTTGGAGGCAACAATGACTCAAAGCATTTCCTTCTCTACTACTATTATGGAGGCATGATCTACACTGCTATGAAGAACTATGATAGAGCTTTATATTTCTTTGAAGTTGTAGTAACAGTTCCAGCTATGGTGGTGTCACATATCATGTTAGAAGCTTACAAGAAATACATACTGGTGTCATTTATCTTACATGGAAAGGTATGTCTCTCCAAGATTAATTTGAATCATGTATTTACTTACTTTTTATACTTAATCAGCTGTAAAATTGGAGGCTAGACATAGACCTGCTTTTTAATAAGATGAAAAGTCACAGAGTACCAATTAATTAAAGTAGTAACAATTAATTGGTGATGCAGCATTTTTTTAGTAGCCCAGATGGAAAGCTACCATCCTGATTTTAATTCTTTGGACCAAATTTTTGACCTACATGGTGTATGCTTTGCCTCATAAGATTGCTATAAACATTATTATGGGGGAATCATCATGGTGAGAAGATTGGCCAGCTGGACTGCATGCCGCAACACGATGAGAAGGAAAATACCATCTTTTATATTGTAGGCAAAACACTAAACAAATTCAACCTTTAAAAATCTTATTTCCTTTTTTTCGTTAATAAACTTGAAACTGAAAAGAATACGTCTTGTTTAAAATCTAAATAGGAACATAATGACGTAATGTACAATTTTTTCTAGCAGATACTCCCCATGCCGAAATACACTTCACAAGTAGTGTGCCGCTTCCTGAAACCTTTGTCGGTGGCTTACCATGAGCTAGCTAACTCGCAACATGCGGCTAGCAAACATCGCGAGACCTTCGTCAGGGACAAGAATATGGGACTAGTGAATCAAGTAATGGACTTTGTGTTTTGTAATTTTATACTGTGCTATAACTTCGTACACACTTTGACTGTTAAGCTGGGTGTGAACTATGTTCCCGCAGCAACTGCTTCGCGTTTCTGCAATTTATTGCTCTTAGCTGTAATGAAGACTGTACAATTTACGCGCGCTTTGTTTACGCACGAAAACTGCGACCAGGTGAAGCACTGATTACGGGGCATGCAACGTCGTATGCTTCGACACCATGAACGGATCTCATCATCTTCTCCTGCCCTTATTCCAATTTATTTGTGGTCGGCGCAACAGGTCTTTTCCTTCCCTACTTCTCTATTAGTCGTCATCTTATCTTGGTTGACACTCCTCTGGCCATATCAACTTTCACACAGTGCATCCATCGTTTCTTTGGACTTCACCTACTCATATAGCCATGAAGTGAACGGATCTGCAATGGGGCAATTAAAAAATTGTATGAATGCATTTGAAGTATAAAGTGGATACCGAACCTTACGAGACTCCTAAAATATAAGATTAAAATTGATTGATTTTACATTTTTTTTAATTCTATTCCATTCTACAAGAGGATACTATTCTAGTTTTATTGATGTATTCTCTATAACTTTCCAAACTTGTGTTGTATTCTTACAGGTTTTAAGTTCTATGTACAAAAAGAACATTCAAAGGCTGACAAAGACTTTCTTAACGCTGTCGTTAAGTGATGTAGCTGCTCGAGTGCAGCTAGCAGGGCCATCACAAGCTGAAAACTACATACTCAATATGGTAAGTCATAAAAAGTTCTACCTGATAGTATTGGCGATAGATACCTCGGTACAATCCTTACATATTATAAAACAAAGTCCCAAGTCTGTCTGTCTATCTGAACGCGATAAACTCAAAAACTATTGAACGGATTTTCAAACGGTTTTCACCAATGGACGGAGTGATTAAGGCGCTGACAAGACCTAATTGACCAAAATAGGCTTCTCTTAAGAAAAAAAATTGCCAAATCTGTATAGTTTGTGGTAGCGGAAAAAATATATGTTAATTTTGAACCTGTTTCCCAGAACTTGGTTGTTATCACGATTGAAATGTAAAACACGATTTGAAAAAAATCTCGATTCAAACTAACGTTAAACTAACCTCTTATCTTGAATATGCTATCAACATACGTTGCGTATTTAATTAATAACAAGTACGTCTTATTTTAATGCAGAACTTGGTTGTTTTTTATTTTCGATTATTCAACTCAATTTTGAGTAAATTGATAATTGCTTCATATTTTGCAATAAATTACAAGCGTTTTGTCATCGCACTTCTTTTTCTTTTCTATGCAATCTGACAGTGACCGCGGTTTAGGTGTTGTCAGCGTCATAATGAAGGTTTTGTGTAAATTGGCTGAAGTATGACGATTACGGTTTTGGTGGAAAGATGTCGGAAAAAATCATGCCGACTGGAAGCTTTACAGGCGTGGGCCGCGTAAACAGTACGAGATACGTAAAACTTATGTTCTACAGGATTGTACATCTTTAAAAGTTCAACAAAAAAGTCCGCGCTAGCATATGTCTATCATCTAAGGATGACCCACAGTAACCATTTTTATCTTTCAGAATTTGATACAAATTTCATTGTTATTTCCGAAGCTATTTTAACTAGTGTCCGACCGAAACATGTTTTTTTGTCGAAACCGAAACCGAAGGTTCGGTTTGATTATAATTTCGGCCGAAACCGAACCATTTATGAACGAAAACGTTGAATAAAAATGTCAGTGGGCCGTTTTTTTTCAGATTAACGAAACATCTCGCCGGCCCAATATTACAGGTTTCTACGTTCAACTTTTATCGAATTGAAATTTCAACATTGTTACTAGTGACACTGGGTCAAAATTGTGTTAAATTGATAATGTTACATCAACTGTAATACTGAGGCAGCGACTTGTTAATTGTAGATGGTATAAAATAAAACAAGTTTATTATTAAAATATGATAATCATATTATGATGTATTTTCTTTCAGTTTTACTTTTTTTTATAATCACAATCAGCTAGCCTAGAAAGGCTAATTCAAATATACTTATTAATAAAATAACCAATATATCCGTCTATCTGTTTGTAAATTATGAAAATAAGCGTTTAGAATTAACTATGACATGATGAATTCATAACAAAAACAAAATAAAATACCAGTATTCGGGGAACAAACATAAGCGTCACTGTACGAGCAAAGAGCACTGAAATGAAATTGTTTATTCTGTAAATAGGATATCAGAATCACTTTTATAAAACGTCATATAAAAAAAAATAATTAAAAAATAAGCTAGATGGAGTCGACATGTCCTATCTGACTACCCCTAAGAAGAAATGGCGAAACAAACTCAAGGGTCAAAGTCTCTTTTAAAGTCCAGACATAATCTTGGTCAGATCATGTGAGGACCATGTAGATCCATGTCTGAAATGGTCTTTTGAGGAAAGAACCACACAAATCTGAGTGGACCTGTCCAGTCAGTGCAAGCATTTGTCAGTGATTGTCACTGATTCAGTGGCCGGCGGAGTTAGGCGAGCAACGCCATATTGCCAGCCGTGCCGAGCGCCCGACGTTAGCCAAACGCGACCCGAAAGTACGATGTTGTAAGTTTCGGCGTGGCCGAAAGGTTCGGCTGTTTTTTGGCCGAAACCGAACCTCTGGCCGAAACATGATTTTTGGTCCAAAACTGACCGAAACCTAAACTTCGGTCGGACACTAATTTTAACCGGTATTATATTAATCCGTATCCGATAAAATATTTTATTTAAACGGGCATTAAATTTAGATTACGTCATATATAATTTAAATGAATGCTTTCATAAAAGATATCCCAGATTAAAAATTACGCGTAACGAAATAATTATGGTTGACGCGGCGGGCGCAGCGTTCGGCTATGAGGTATGCGATCGCTTTCGTTTCGTTTTAATCCCCGTAGTACGTTCCCGTGGGATATTTTCCGATATCCACGCAGGCGAAGCCGCGAGCAAAAGCTAGTACTAGATAAATGAGACAACAACAAGTAATATGATGTATTATTTACAGATGCCTTTAATATAATTGGTTGGTTAGATAAGGCACATACATAATTATATGCAGAAGATAGCCAATTCCCAATACTAAAGTTAGTAAAGAAGTCGAGAAACAATAACTGCAAGATAATCAACATGAAGGCGTGTGCATTGAAATCAACCAAAGTTACTGACATTCCATTTTTGTTTCGATAGATTGAAGAAGGTGAAATTTACGCGATGATAAATCAAAAGGATGGTATGGTGGTGTTCCTGGACAGTCCTGAGAAATATGCGTCTCCTGAAACTTTGTGTGTGCTAGAACAACAAATGGCAGCATGCACAAAACTGCACCAGTACATCCAAGAGATGGATGAACAGATTCAAGTCAATCCTCAGGTGGGTTATTTTCGTAATTGACTTCTTTTGTTTGTTTGCCTATAAATTCAGCTGTCGTTTTGTGTTTTGTTCTGCATTCATAACCTGAATAATGTTTAATTTCTTCAAGTCTAAATCAACCTAATTATTTATTTATTCATCTTTAGTTCAGGGACATAACCCATAATTTGTTAATATTACTTAAACTATGATAGTACTGGGTGGCGCAAAAGTCACGCGGGGTTTTAAAAATAAAACATGACGTTTGCACTGAGCTGTACCTACTATTCTTTTGTTTAAAAAATATTCCAGGCATCACTAGCAGCGTCTTTATTATGCGATTCGGATTCAAGAACTGGCTCGTGAAAATAATTATTTCATTAATCAGTGATAAAGCTCATTTTCATTTGAATGGCTTCATTAAAAAACAAAATCGCAGAATTTGGGGTACTGAGAATCCAAGAGAAGTTCACCAGCATGAATTACACCCAATCAAATGTAGTCTGGTTACATCACAAAGGATTATTAGGCCCTATTTTTTTGAAGACGATGACGGCGATGGTATTACTGTGGATGGCTTCATATATCAGAATTTGATTGACATTTTTTTAACGCCAGCTCTTGTCGATCCAGAGTTGTAGTTCCGACAAGATGGAGCCACAGCGCATACGGCTCGAGCCACAATACCTGTCTCAAGACAGATTTTCGGCGAGCGTTTAATCTCGACATTTGCAACATTTCACTGGCCCGCACGTTCCTCGGTTTTAACAGTGCCAGATTATTTTCTCTGGGGTTATTTAGGAGATAAGGTGTACATTAATAAACCCAGGTCAATCGAGCAGCTGAAGGCGAACATCTGAGCTGAAATACGGTTGCTAACTCTTCATGTTCTAAGGAAAGTAATGAGAAGTGCTCTTGAAACAGCCCGTCTTTGTGAGGCTGTAAATGGTGGTCATTTACGTGACGTAATATTTAAAACCTAACTCGAAAACATCTCCATGAGTTTTATTTTATTATCTGACAACAATAACATTAGTAAACAAAAATAAACAAAGTTATAAGTAGTTGCGACCCCTTCCTGACTTATGCGCCACCCGCGACACAAACATAAACAATAATAATTATACAAAACAACACAACTTAAGGAGGAATACTACATAATATCTATTATGCCACCTAGAGACACAGGTGTTCCATCAGGTGGCCTTCAGTCTTCTAGCAACAATGCTCAGGAGACTGCTGACGCTGTCTCGCATCCGACGCTGTAGTGACGCTGATTTTTTATGCATGATCAATCACACATAATCATCGCATGATAATTGCCTGTCGCAATTATATTTTTCCTTTGATGCTGGATGATGTTCTATGTTCTATCTATGTTAGAGGGTTTAGTTTCCGCACTTATTAGTCCTTCAGGTGACCCATTGTGCGTGGGCCATGGCGGCCGTCGGTGATTATTCCAACCAGCCCAACTCCCTCCAGAAGTTGATTAAGTCTCCTGGTCTGCTTAGAACATCCGTGAAAGATCTGGGTGCCCGTGCATTCAAAAAGCACATGCGCAACGGTTTCCTCAGCCTCCAAGCAAGCGCAAGCCTCCCCTGTGTGGAAGTGTTTGTTTAGCGAGCAGTGTCTCGTGATGGTCCCCTTCACCAGGCCGTTCCTGTCCAGCGTAATATACGCCTGGTTAGCCTACCATCTAAGGAGGCATAGCTTCCCTGGACTGTCCAGCCCGGTGTCGAGGTCCACCAGCTCTCCGCTTGAATGTGAGTGAACTCCTGCAGCGTTGGTTCGATATGTTCGGGTCCGCACACTGACGTGCTAGATGCTCTCCTAGCTAGTTCGTCAGCTACGTCGTTACCCAGTAACCCCTTGTCTTTTTTATCCATTGCAATGTCACTGTGTTGCGGTTAGATACCGTTACTCGTTCTAATGCATTGTGACTATTAATGTTAGTCTCGGGGTGATTTATTTATTCCCTACGGATTGGAGAACCGAGGCGTTGTCGGAGAGTATGCGTATATGGGTGTCCGTAATCCGCCTGGTAGACGGTGTTGAGCATTCCCAGCGGGCTGGATATGTTATTCTCACATGACTTTATCGTGAGAAAACTCCCGACTCCGGTTCCGGAGTCGATCTTTGATTAGTGAGTATTTTGTTGTAATGCTTCTGAAAGTAGTGTAGTGTCGGGGCTTTGTCGCAGGGTGATGCCATCATTGGTTGTCGTTTGATCGCATCTTCCTTTATGCGTATTTGCTTGACTCCTTGATCAGGGTTCCTGATATATAGTCTAAAGGCGGCCCTAGCCGCCTCTTCCCACACGATGACGCAATGCTTGGACGTTTGGACTATCACCTCAACACCTTGTTGAGTTGGCAGTCCAAGCATTGCCTGTGCATTGGCAGATGGTGTAGTTCTCATACAGCTAGTGATTGCTACACAAGCGCAACACTGCAGTTTTTCAAGGTCTCTTTGGGCTGTGCTCAGTTCTGTCCTGGGCCACCAGTCTAGTGAGCCGTACCTATGTGATAGTTGGTCGGATGAATGTGGTGTATAGCATGTAAGTGACCTTGGGGCTAATCTCCCAATTGCTGCCGAGCAGTAGCTTGCACTGCCACAGGGATATGCTGGCTTTTGTAGTAATGTAGTTGGTATATTCTTCCCAATTCAGCTGTTTGTTCAAATAGAAGCCCAGGTATTTGGTTTCAGTTGATAGACCTAGGGTAGTTCCAAAGAATCGTGGTAGCTGTAGTTTCATCACTTTCTCTTTTTTAAAGATTGCACCAGTCCTCTTCTATTTTCATGGCTTGGCGCATGAAGGTTGCACAGGGTATTTTCGTGGGGCCATTTATTACGAGTAGTATGGTTATGTAATTGTTTAGAGCAGGGATCCCCAAACTATTTTGGACAAGTGACCCCTTTTCCAAAATGAACTGTTACCTCAGACCCCCATGGCCAAATTACCTACTTTTAAGATCAAACCCCTTATTCATAATGGTCCGCTAACTTAAAACAGCTGCTACAGAGTGTTATTTGTCATTCTGACTTAGGTCAATAGAAGAAGACAGAGTGGGAATTAGCAATGCTTTAAGTTAGCAGACTATTATGAATAAGGGGGCCTATCTTTAGTTTTTTCCTATTGATAAAAAATACCTAGGTACTAAGGTACCAATTGGAAAACTTTGCACTTGGTTAAGTGAGTAAAGTTGACTTCATTTTCTCATCAAAATATAACAAAATAAAAAGACATACAATTCAGTAAATATCAAGTTTAATTTATAATGATTATTACAAATTAGGTACTTAATTCGCAAAGAAAAATAAAACATTCAGTGTGATGGATGAACCTGGTGACTATCTACCAATCTAGCTACATCCGGTTCAATATTGGTGAGTTGCAGCCTTAAATCTCCACGTTCGTTGATTTTCAAGCGGTTTCTTTGTTTCGTCAAAATGTTTGTTACCACACTGAAGCTTTTTCAACTAGGTATGATGATGGAAAAGCGATAAGGTATTTTTCAGCAATGTTCCACAATGTAGGATACTGTGTTTCAATGTTGCGTTGCAACCAGAACTTCTGATAGCCTTGCTTGAACTTCTGCTTAAGCTCTTCGTCTGCGCTGATGGTAATCAACTCTTCTTGCATTATCACATTGGCTTCTTTTATGGCTGTGGTATTGTACGGATTTATTATCCATTGAGGAATTTGTAAATTTAAAAGATCCTCAAACCTCTCCGTAAAATCCTTGTGTAATGCGTCCAAGTGAGTGACAAATAATAAAATGTCATCATCTTGAAGCATTTATGGTAATTTTGACAAATGCAGAAACTGCGAATATTCTTTTCTGCCTAAATTTTGTTTATGAAGGATTAGTTTACCCACGAGGGCCGATATTATTGATTTTGTTTTAATCAAGTTAAGATCGTCACCCTGCAGCTGCAAATTAACTTTGTTGAACATTCCAAAGATATCAGTCACGTAATAAATATCTGTTTTACAATTGTTCAGATTTTCTTTCAAATTCGGATCTTTTTCTTGTAAAAACTCCAACACAGATTCAAAAATGGCTGAAAATCTTTCTAAGCAAGAGCCTCTTGATACCCAGCGAACTTCAGTGTGCTGAAGTAATCGAGTAAAGACTTCGTCGTTTTCCTCACATAGCTGAGCAAATAACCGAGAGTTCAAAGAATTACTTCGAATCTTGTTGATAGCATTTATTACATATTGTAAAGACTTATGCAATCTAGGACTCAGCTTTTTTGCTACTAAATGCTGCCTGTGAATCACGCAGTGAATGACGACCAACCATAGACGGTGCACCATCAGTCGCAATAGAAACAATGTTCTTCCATGGAATAGCTTTGTCAGAAAAAAAAATGTTCCACGGCCTGAAAAATCGATTCTCCTCTGGTATCAGTCTCTAAATATGTAGCAAAAAGCAGTTCTTGGCACATATTTTCATCTTTGATATATCGAACATATCCTAACAACAGAGCTTCATTGCCGGGTAATGTAGACTCGTCCAACTGGAGAGAGAATCTGTTGGTCTGTAAGAACTTGCATAAAATGTTTTCCACATCGCGTCCCATCTCGTCTATGCGTCTCTGAACGGTGTTGAACGGTGTTATTGCTCAAAGGTATTCTCTTTAAAATATCATGTGCGGGTTTGTGCAATACATTGTTAACCGCTCAGGCCCGTGGCTCAATAACGTCATCTCTCAATCTCAAAAAAAACATTTTTATTCGATAACTACTTTCAAATCGCGCGCCGCGAGGGCTCCTATTCGGAGCCATTGGGGCTTTATCGGTTAAGGACCTCCGCAATGGCTGGTAAGATAAGCTGCTCTCCAATTGTGTGGGGTTTCCCCGACTTCGCTATTAGTAAAGATATATTATAGGACGCTCGTAAACCATCATCGTTGCCGGGGTCGCGGGAAGGTACTTATGGGTCACCGAGTCCCCTGGCAACACAGGCAACAGGAAGGAATATGGGTGGGTTTTAGTCAGTAAGAGTCTGACACACCCTTCCGCTCCGCCCAGAGCGGGAGAAGTTATTTGATGATTTCCCACCCTTAAAAAAAAAAAAACCATCATCGTCTTCAATAGATGATGACGCAAAAATCGATCTTATGGATGGCCTTTTGTCTAGTTTTTCTTTAAGTGCTTGAAAAAATGACAAGGGCTTACTTTTTTTGTCAGCATGTACTCTTGATAAGTGGTCATCCATTTTTGAAGGCTTCATGGCATCGTTACTGAATACTTTTTCACATATGAGACACATCGGCAAGTGTTGATTTAATGGAGATGCAATAAATCCGAACTTCAAGTAGTCCAAACTGTATTGTCTGCATTTTTTTTTTCGTGTCCGCCATCATAAAACTCTCAGTAATCCTGCAAATAAAAAAATAAGAAACTACCTTAATAAAAAACCACAATGTATGCCCCACTGTATGGCAATGCTGATGCGCTGTGCCGAATAAAACTGTTTGGTACTTACCCAGTTAATTTTTCATAAACTGCAGATATTGTATGGTTATGCTATTAACTCGCGTAGGGAGCTCAGCATTTTGTAAATTCTTTTTCAGTCACTTTACTTCACTTATTAGCTATGTAATAACTTTGTAATCTCTTGAAATAAATGAGTACTTATATGAGTTATTATCGTTCAAGCTCCAACGAATTTCAAAACGCAAATGAACTTTCAACCTAAGTGCAAGCTCGTTAAATAGTAAAATATCAGGAACATGTTTGGACTTGCAACTTGATCTTGAATTCGTTCGTGTTAAATCGCGTAAGCGTCAAATAGAGAGCAAGTTAAAACGCGCCTGAAAGACGTACGCTCGAACTCATTATCTTGCACAAACTTGTCCACACTGACTTGCCGAGTTTTTCATCTTGTACGAACTTGAGACTTAACATTACTACAACAATGCTATTTCCTACAAAAATATTAATTATTCTTAGTACACGTAACACAACATAAACAATACAGTACCTACCTACCTATCTTGAAAGTTTTAAATAAGAACTTGTGTTAATTTAATAGGGGTCGATTTTTAGACCTCGTCGACCCCCAAAATCAGTTTTCGTTTATGTCGACCCCTAGGAAACCAAGGGGTCGATATCGACCACTTTGGGAATCCCTGGTTTAGAGAATGTGGTTTCCAAAAGTATGTGTTAGTAGTCTGTGTTCATGAATAAAACTTAATTATATTGTTCCAGTACGTCAAGAAATCTGTAGGAAGCCACGACGAAGATATTCCAGCTACCAGTCAGAATTCGAAGACTACTTATTCTATGTAATCATCATATACTCATTTTTATTAAATAGTTATGTAATTAAAACACAGTCTTGCAGTTTCACTTCGATATATATTCCCTACCCCACATCAACAAACATAAAATATATTTAAATGCAATACAAAATATACCATAAATACAAAATATCAACAAATTATTTACAAAGCTTCATGAACTGCCTCTGTGAAAGCCTTCATGCTTTCCAAAGGCGTTTGTGGTGTTATTCCATGCCCCAAGTTGGCTATGTATCTCTTTTTGCCAAACTTTTGCACCATGTCTATTGTCATTTTAGTGATTTCCTCCTGAAAGTAAAAAATCTGTAGTTTTACAATAAGAAAACATAGTGATCTAAAGTTCGGTTACCGAGCGTGGGGTCCGGGATTCAGTGGCGGACTCAAAATAGGCCTCCCCGGTCTGGTTCAGTTTACGTAGCTATTTCTAGTAATATTTTGCAAAAATGATTAATGATTAACAACATTTTTTTTTTTGAATGTGAAGCCACCCGTATTCCTTCCGCAGGCGTCGGCCCTAGTGGACCCCTACACTTGTGCTGACATCTCTTTGAGGCGCCCGTGGAACACAACGCGCCGTTGACCCGGGCCTGGTCCTTATCGGAGGGCGAGCTACTCATTGCTCACCATCCGCAAGCCCGCGCCTACGGTGGCCGGAAATCCGCCCGGGATTCCCGACGCCCAGGGCGTCTCCTGCGGCGGTTAGGGGCGAGAGGGTGCGAAATTTGACTTCCCCTCAACCGTCGCCTCCTTCGCGAGCATT
Organism: Atethmia centrago; assembly: GCA_905333075.3. NCBI lineage: Eukaryota > Metazoa > Arthropoda > Insecta > Lepidoptera > Noctuidae > Atethmia > Atethmia centrago. The sequence goes on along the minus strand of HG995371.1, from coordinate 18,126,706 downwards.
ACTGCTTCGCAGAAGGTGGTGACGGCTGCCCATGCCCTCTCGCTCCGTACCATGGCATGAACGAGGGCCGGACAGCGGCTAGAGAGGCGCCGCAATCGCCGCAATTGTGACGTGCCCAACACTGGGTTGCGACAATCGCACTCTCCATGTCGCCATGAGATGCCGCCGGAGCTCTGTCAGCTGTGCCGCGATTTTTTGCGGCAGCGGAAATTCTGTCAGAGGCGTGGGGCGGCATAACAAAATGAGGCGCGGTCTTCTCAGTTTATGTAGGAATTTCTAGTAACATTTTGCAGAAAAATTCTCTGTAGCAGCTCGGAGTCTGGTGTAGTGCCAGGTTTATGGCAATAGGGTCGCCCCGTATAATATTACATAGAAATTAACCATAACTGGCGAAATGTGGGTGTACTAGAGGTACATCGCCTAACCCTTCGGGGATTACAGACGTGATGTGATAGGATGTTAAGAAAAATTACAAAAAAAAAAGTATAGGTAATGTGTGCACTCGGTAGGATATTTTTTGTCAGGGAGGTGCATTTTGATCTCCACATTTTGCTATTCAAGGAAATTTTCATAGAAAAGCAAGAATGTGGGATGCAAGAGCGAATGGGGCGACCTCGAAATCATTTACAGCCCATCTCGAAATTTTCGGCTAGGTCCATTTTGAACATTCATATGGAAATAGTTGCTTTGTCGACGAATGCAGACAAGTTAGAGAATTAGTAGAACATGGATGCAATAGCGAGCGAAGCGAGTTTGAAAATTTTTGCACTCCGTGACCCCACCTCGGATAGGGAGTTCGTCGGGCGTCGCAGTGAACGGACGTGTCGCTAGGGTTCTCCGTCAAATCCCCAAATATTTTTTTATTGTACACCGCACCGTGCGCGACAGATGTTTTCGCGAGTTTGACCATTCGGAATAGTGTTTATTTTGTTGTGTCTTGGTCTCGGTAAATAAAATCGCTAGAGCTGTACAAGGTCGGGCCTAGGTACGCTCCGGATCCCAGGCGAGCCAACCAGTACAGACGAAGAACAACCCTGACCTGACCCTGAACCCGTCCAAGCTAATCCGGTGAGATATTTCAAAAACCCTTCAAAACAAGATACATCTCTTCACAAAAACAAAGCTCTTACAAATGCTAGCCAGTGCACCCGTAGCGCTCCCATATCTCATTATGTCCCAAATCCGCACGTGCACGCCAAATTTATTACCCAAATAAAAGCTTTTAAAATGACAACAATTGTTCCCATGGAACGGGACGGTAACTGCTTATTCAGAGCAATAAGTTACTAAATTAATTACATAATGGGGCTAATTTTCGACCACTTGTCTATACGACGAGACCTAGCTACATATGTTTAAGTGAACCGAGTTGGCGACAGAATTCACTTAGCACTTCTGAATTACTATTCAAGACTCTTTCCTAACAGCAATCTAGAAACAAGGGATAGCAAAATACATAACGGCACAGTTTAACGCAATGTTTTGTGGAGGAGTGGATATTCTGATCGCCGCGGCCAAATTATATTTTGTAAATGTGCACATTGCACATAAGTTACGAAAACACTTGATCAGACAAAAACCTAGGACATGTACGCTAGTAATCCTAGGTGACTTTACCGCCCATATTGGACGACAAGATACACAAAGTTTCCAACGCAAAGGGCTAATTGACCAAAATCTCTATCATGACAATTCCAACTACAACGGGGAACTGTTAATGGATATAGCCAACGCACGACAAAAGCGAGATCATCATGCAGGATAACATGGTCTGGGTATCCTACCCAGTGTTGGCGTTTGGCAGCCAGTAAAGATTGTTAGGTCCGACACCTTAAGCTACTAGTTATACTGTCCCTACTGGCTTAATTAGCTATGTGATACTCGTAAACAAATGGTGTACCTACCTAACTTTAACCTATAATAAGTGTGTGACAATTATAATAATATTATGTGCAGTGCAGTGTTATATTATAGTGTCCCAAAATCGTTCGTTTTGTGAAGGCCCATTCTAATTTTAGACATTGTCATAGACGAGCTTCAAGTGCTCAGGTAGCCCGTAGTACCCAGCACATTGCAAAAAAAGGGTCGTGAGGATAGAATAAAGGCGAAAGTCAACAGTCGGTGCATTACGAATAAGACGTTATTGTAGGTCGCGACATGCGAAGTCTACGCAATGTTTTCGTCTTACGTCACCAAGATGGAATCTGAGGATTCCATCTTGGTGATATTCGGATTATCGTAGACTTCACGGAAGTATGAACGCGCTCTTCATTACGTGCCGATTTCTAACAGTCAATTCCTACCGCAAACCGCGTCAAAAAACTTTGTTCGAAAAACCTGAAACGGATAGTAACGAGACCTCAGATGAAGACATTGGAAACAGCAACGTATAACACAGCATAGCAGTGACAGAAAAGCGTCGAAAAAGCATTTAAACCGCGCCAAAAGATTTATTAATTCATCATTCATTCAAGATCCGGTGAGCCAACCTGACGGCAACAGTGTTATAAGAATGACAACATAAAGCAAGACATGATTTACTTCGACAAGGAAATCAACTTTTGGATGAAGATCGAGACAAGATTAGAAAGACTGCTAGCGAGATTTACAAGAAATCAGAAACGGACAGTAGCGAGACCTCAGATGAAGACATTGGAAACAGCAACGTCCAACACAGCATAGCAGTGACACATAAAAGGGTGGAGAAAGCAACTGGACCAGAGCCAACCTGGCGACGACGTTGTTAAAAGATGCCCTCCCATAGATAAATTACCCATCTCTCCACTATTCCATTGCTTGCTCAAGGATGCTTATCCGGTAGGCTCTAATAATCCTTCCTATCCTAAGGGCACGTCTTCCTGACCATTACCGCGCCCCCCGGTCTACTCTTTGATATGCAATGGTCTCTGTAGTCCCATGAAACATGAGGCTCCAGGGACTAGTGCGAATCCTTGGGTTCATTCGAGCAATCGAGTCTGGTTTAACCATGCTGGGGTCGGTGCATTTCATTCATTCATTCATTCCGTGACCCCACCTCGGATAGGCTAGGTTTTCTTTTGAACATTTATACATAAATAAAAGTTACTTTGTCGATTTATGCACAAACCATGAGAATGTGTGTTGCAAGAGCGAGCGAAGCAAGCTCTAAAATTTTAGCACACCAGCTTGTGGAGGTTCTTTTAACTATTCATACGGAAATAAGAGTTACTTTATCGACTAAGGTAAGCAGAAAAGTTTGACAAGAGAATGTTGGCAAGAGAGCAAAGCAATCTCGAAAATTTAAGCACCAAGTTACTTTTTCAACTTATTTAAACACTTGCAGAAACGTTTGAGGTATAAGAGAATGTAAGAGCGAACGAAGCAACCTTGAAAATTTTAGCATCCTTCATTTATATTTTGCATAATGTAAGAGGACTCCAACTGCTTCTTACTGAACATATTTAGGCTTCTTTGGGTTTTTGATTAAAAAGAACCTATTTTGCAAGATTTGCGGGCCCAGAGCGAACAGCCGCTGCCACTACAACCCTTAGACCGCCAGCGTGCGGAGGAGTCAGTAAAATGTCACAAGGAAGTTTTAAATATCAATGTCAAAGCCATCCGCTTTAAGAGAAGGGGAAGACCGTAAAAACGATTAAAGGACGGACTACAAAAGAGGTGACTACCGAGATGATGACTAGTAGAGAAGTATGGAATGAAAAGATGTACTGCCTGATGTTGCGCCGACCCCAAATTTTTTGGAATAAGGACAGGCGAATGATGATAATGAATATTTTACTACGTTTTACAACAGTTTCAAACCTAATGCTAACCCTCCTCGAAGCGCAAACGTGATGTCGGTGACCCTCCAGGAGGGTCCACTAGCAATATGTATGGCGGCATGGCATATGAGCTCTATGAAAAGTGGGTGGACTCAAATGTGTCAATGGATTGGAGAAATACTATAATACTTACTGGTGTCTTATACAAGTCTTGTGGGTCAAGGTTACCCTGTAATGTAATATTGTTGCCCACCACCTTTCTGGCTTCCTCTGGATCAACAGTCCAGTCTAATCCAATAGTTTCATACCCTAGTTCAACCTGGACGTCCAAGACAGGTCCACCACCTTTAGCAAATACAGTCTGAAAAAATAAATTAATATAATGAAATTAAAAAAATTATCTGGAGTTTGCATTGCAATCAATAAGGCAACTTTATTTTAGATAACATTAGATATCTTGCAAAGCACAAATTTGGGTTGCATTAAAATAACTTCCATAAACAGAGACACATAAAAGTACTTCCGGTAATTCTTGGGTAACCTGTCCAGGAACCACCTTGCTGACTGGCTAACCATGTTTAACACGGAATGAGCTATTCTTAAAGTTCACGACAAGTACACACATACAAGAGTAGAAGAAGATGCCAACAATGAGTACTCTTGATACCATAAGCTTGTTTTGTAATATTGTCATTTGTAGTGACATACCATAGGAACTTGTTCCAAATTCTTCTCACTGATGCCTTTTTTAACACCACTTCTAATATCTTTGAGATAAGGGGCAGAGAACTCGATAAACTGTTTCCTGTCTAGATGATCAGCACTTGACTCGAAAACTTGCAGTAATTGAGCTCCACTCTCCACCTGTAAACATAGTTAATTGCAATATTAACATCTGAACCAACATTTTTTTTAATGGAAATCTTTGTATCAACCTTGATATTTTGAATAGTGATGTTATAAAAAGAACATTAGTAATAATGAAATAATATTACATTTTATATAACCTTCTTATCATAAAGGTCATTATTACAAGAAGTATTGGCAATGGCATACTGTAGAGTACATCTATTTTAACTAATATGGTTAACCAAAAACTCAGCTGTATGTAGGTCTCATGGGTTTTGATAAAGCCAGTAAGTAAGAGATTCCAGTGGGCACATGTATGAACCTACTGATAACCCTACCTTCTTGTATTATAAAAAAGGATCATACCTGTAATACTTACCTAGTTTGACTTTTAGAATAAGAATCATTTATTTGTATAGGTTATAGGAGCTGATGTCTGTAACAAATTTGCTGCGCATATTTCGCATATGGGTGGGAAAAACGATTATTCAATCCACCCCAGCTCCTCAAAGAAGGCAGCAACACCTTGGTATTACTGACAATTTCATGGATGGTACCTGGGTTTTGTATAAGTAAATAGGTATATTTACCTGCATCAGTAGATAGTCAATAATGACTCGGGTTAGCAGTGCCATGAGTTTGTGAACATCTTTAGGATATTTATCTAACCATTCCTTTGTTTTAGACATTGTTTTGCTACCGCCACCTTCAATCATGTATCCCATTAATGTGAACTGGAATTAAAAATGTATGCAGTGACATTAACTACTTGAAAACTTACTAAACATCAAAATGAACAATCAGAATATCCGAATTAGAATCAGAAATTAATTACCTTCAGTTTAGTAGAAAGATAATTATGTTATTGTGTTTAATTAATATGTTTAGTTTGTTTGAAGATTAGTTTAATTGATAATTTAATAGAAGTTATTATAAATGATAAAGTTTACTTTCCAATTACAATATACATTTTTAGATATAATTATGATTTTTGACAGAACAAATGATTTTTACTCACTGGTGCTCCAGTAAAACCAATCAAAGGCACCTTGCCTTCAATTCTATGCCTAGTTAATGTAATGGCTTTGCCAACATATGCCAGTCTTGAAACAGCTCCCTCTTCTTGCAATTTATCTATTTCAGTTGAATCTTGGAGAGGAGTTGGAAATACAGGGCCCTGAAAAGTTATGTTTGCATATGCAACAAATAAGTAAAGAAAAAAAAAGTAAAGCTATAAGTTTTTTTTTATAATGACGTATACTAACCACACCAGGGTGCATTTCTACAGTCATACCAAGCGCTTGTGGTATAACAAGAATGTCACTGAATATAATTGAAGCATCTAAGTGTGGGTATCTTCTCAGGGGCTGCAAAGTTACTTCGCACGCCAACTCGGGCGTCCTGCAGACTGTGAAGAAGTCGTGTTTTGCTCTAACTGCTTGAAATTCCGGAAGATATCTGCCGGCTTGCCGCATCACCCATACCGGCACTTTGTCTACCTCTTTACCAAGTGCAGCGCGAAGCAGTCTATCATTTTTCAGTTCTGGGAAATTCTGGTATTTTTTTTCTAATTAGTATGGTACTTTCAATAAAAAAATAGGTACACTCATAAAATATTGTTACAAAATAATATACCTTTGCAATGTACTCAGGGTTTTGATCCTCCATTTTACAATGACCTTCAGAGCGGTTCACAAAGAATCTTTTCGGTAAGCAACAGTATTAAATTGGAGTACAATATCTTTACTTTAAGCTATTGTATTTTAATTACTACTAGCTGTTTCGAATCGCGCACACAGCCGCAGTACAGTGGTTATTTGGATCGTGATTTGACAGATTTGTATATTTGATTGACATCATTGACATTGACATTTGACACTGACAGAATCTACTTATCAGATTATACTGCAAAAATTGTAATTTTTGTCACAACGATTTCATTAATTAGGTATGACATAAACATTTTTGCATTAGATGCTGTAATGAAAAATATAACATACCGGTAAGTCCCCGTTGTCTCCGAATAGGAGACGTATTCCCGTACCTTCAGTCCCCATTGACACCGAATAGGAGTCAGGGGCCATGCGGTTTGCAACTCTATTATAAAGCAATAAGGTGCTCATCCGCGGAACGAGTTTGGGGCGCGAGGGATCTTGACTTCATGCGACAGCGGCGCGCAAGCGGAACACTTTCGCACAGTTTTTGCAGAATAAACAGTTACCTTTCGACCGGTAAATTCAATGGTTAAAATCCGGCAGAAACTTTCTAAATATAGTTGATGGCAGTTTAAAAGTTATAAGGAAGAGTCTTATTCACCCAACTTACCCAGTTTTTAACGGATTACGATAACCATGAAAATCCATACCACCGATGGATGGTTCTCCATACAGAGTAGGTATAGTCTTAATAACAAAACTAATCAAAATATCTACGATGTTTTCATTTGCTTAAATTGTTTGACATACTGACATTTTTATTAAATAGCGTACCTATTTATGGCCATAGATACAAGTCTTTTAAGCCTTACAATAATTATGCTTATAAAATTACTATACTTTATTTCAATAAATGAATCCCTCATTTATTGAAATAAAGTACTATTCGGGACCGAACTAATAACGCTGATTTCCTAAATAATTGGGCGCTTTTGGTATATTTTAATATTTCTAATCCAGTGAAGATTAAAACAAAGTTGGTAAATAAAATAAATCGTAAACGAAAACAGGCATTACACATCATTCTCTGCTTGAGGTTCGATTTGAGTCTCGATTCAGCTGAATAGAGATTGATTACAGTTCTGGAATATGACCGATGTTCGAGTACTGATTCTATACTTCTATTCTAAACAGTGATCGACTGATTGACGCTCAAACTAGACTTGAGGAACCTTCTGTAATACGGACCTTAGTGTTAATTTCACGTTCCACAGATGGCGCTCTAACTAAGTCCAGTTCGGACTCGGTTCGCTCGATTCACGAAACAGACTGATGATGTTGATTTAGAGTGAAGTGGTAATTAAGTACTGTATTTATCTACGTATTAGACAGCAAAAAAGCAGGTAGGCAGTACCTACTTTTATTAAAAGAAGCTTCACTGTATCCACATCGCTTTCCAGCTGGGAACTATCCAATTTTATTTTGCAAACACCACAAAGAGCAGTGGTGGCCCGGTGATAACGGCCGCGACTTACGAATTGTAGGTCGTAGGTTCGAACCCAGACAGGCGCGCTTTACTTTGTGTAAATTATTTAATCACAATTACTCTCAAAACGGTGAAGGAAAAAATCGTGTGGAAACCGGCATGTCCTAGAACCAAAAATTCGAAGACATGTGACATCTACTAACCCGCACTGGGCCCGCGTGGTGGATTACGGCCCACTCCTTCTCACAGAGACGAGGCCTGTGTCCCAGCAGTGGGAACAGTATAGGCTGATAGATAGATAGATAGATAGATAGAATACTCTTTATTATGTACACCATAAAAATTACAGCTATAAATGTAGAAATTTTACATAGGGTGACACAATGGGCGGTCTTATCGCTAAAAGCGATCTTGAAAGCGAACAACACAAATAAGAATTAAAATAAATACATTACGGAAAATTCTAATACCACAGAACTAATGTTCTGAACTAATTAGAACATCTGTACAACAACTTAAGGTTTTAGTACTTAAATACCTACCTAGGAACTACTATTATTTTTTAAGCTCCACCGAAATAATTTGAATGAATAGAAAAAAAGAGTTTAATTTTTAATTTATAGATTTTTTACACAAATCACGAGGTAGATCGTAGAACCTATATAGCTATATAGGAACAATAGTATAGAAAATATACAATGTTTGCGAGTCTACTCATCTACCTGCCCTCACATTTCTATCTATCAAAACGTAAAAAAAAACACAAATGAGGAGGCCTACGATAACGCAATGTTTTTTGTGAAGCGACACAGGACGACTTTTTACAATATAGATTTTTTTGTATCAAACCTTTATCCCACTTTCCTAATAAACTTTATTCGCTAACATAAAAGGGACACGTCCCGAATTTAAAAGAACGTTCGTTTAAATTCGTGTTTCGGGCGAGATATTTATCAAATCAATATTTTTTGTAAATAGTTTACGTATAATATTTTGTGAAACCGCAAATGCTACAATACTTAGACATTTGTTTGGTCCAGATTCAGTCTTCAATCCAGTCACAGCAGCTGGTGCTCTTTCAATACCGATAAAATGTGCAAGGTTTCTTGTCTATATTCATTGATTGCTTAAGTACCTATGTACGTACCTATTCCACATAAACAGTTCTGAATATAAAATTGGTTTACCAGCTTCGCATGATATTCCTTACCTACCCTTCAAACCATTACAGCGTAATAGACCTGTCAATATTCTCGTTATTAAGTGCTCTATCAAATTTTATTTCTTTCGAGTTCATACAAGTTTAGCTTTGACTATTTTTATTCGAATGGCACTTGTTATCTTTTATATTTCGTGTGTCCTTTTGATCAGCAGGGACACAGGTGCTGTGACTTGTGCATTCTTTGTGCAACGCCGTGGGATCGCAGGATTCTATTCATAATATTTATTTTAATTTGCGTATAACTACAGGTATCAAAAAAGATTTTGCTTTTGATATCAAATGCCAAGCCAACTACCTACCTACATATACACGGTTTTGCGTTTGACTGCTACCGCTTTCTCAAAAATTTTGAGATTATAACAATTTTGAGATATAAAGATTTTAATATTTTAAAGCACCAGGTGCCTCCTTAAGTACCTACCAGTCGTATATCAAGGATTGTAACTTTGCTTCATGAGACAGATTTTTGTTAATGGTTTTCTCAATTAAGTAAAAGTTAAAAAGTTTTTATCTTCGGGTTTTCTCTCGGTGATTGTTCCCGCCCTGTGGACCCTCAGGGAAAAGGAGGTTCGGATTCCCCCTGTTAAGATGATGATGATGATGATTTTATTTTCTGTAAGTAGGTTTGTACAAACACATTTACACGTCAATCATATATGTATATATAAAAAAAACGAGATGAGGTCGGCTAAGTACCTATCATATAGGTAACTAAAAGTACCTAGACATTTTGCTTTGTCGTAGATACGAGTAATAACACCATTTTACCTTCATGCCGCTTTGTCAACATGCACTTTACCATCTGGTGGCCAGGTTTAGGTAGCACAAAGATAATAAGTACATAATTAGGCACTCAGCAAAAACGATTCAAAAGTCAAATCATAAAATAGTGTGGGAACCAAACTTTTTTTTCTAAAACTGCTAAGTAAAAAACAAAGGCAGAAGATTATACGCAATAATTTAGCCGGTCCCGTTATATCTGAAATGCTTTTTTAATTTCTAAAAAAGTTAATGGCCAGTGTATCTGCGATTTCTTTCCGAAGAATTCCTTTTTTTTGCAACGCCCTATCATTTTGTCTAAGTTCATTGGGCCCAGTGGGGGCTTTAGAAAAGATTGGAAACGTCATAATAAACAATGACTTCGACATTTTGTAGGGTCAGAACGGATTTTGTTGCAGATTTTTTTGAGACCATTGAATAATGCTCATAGCTGTCCTACCAAATTTTTCAGTTTTAACAATTATGTAATTAACCGAGTAACGCATTGCGATTTGCGTTAGTTTCAAAGACGTATTATCTACCTACCTAAGGCTACCTACATAACCTTCTCACGCTCGTCAAATCCAAAAATGCTGGTAAATTACGAGTAGCGAATTGATTTAGTTCGTGAGATAGTGTGGTCTGCACTTTTGGAGCTACGGGTCTGTGTACCTAGACGGAGTCCTTATCTTCAAACAGCACGCTAATATACACAATATTGCTATATTACTGTTTTTTTTTTATAATGAATGCATCTACTTCGTTAATTAATACGGTGTGCATTATAAAAGTACAGTTATTTTGTATAAAGCAGTACTTTTTCTACTTCAACAAGTTTACAACTTTTAACAGATAATTAGGATGACGCATCTACGGATTATGAACCACGCGTTCTAATAGAAGGCGTGTAGCAATAATTTCGTAGATATCCTACTTAATTAGTTAAGATAGTTTTAGTGCAATCGATATCTCTAGCAGAGATTTAGAAGCGTTCAGGTATGAGACATATGTACGAGACACGAGTAAGCCAAACTGTTGATAGCGACGAAACACAACTAACTACTCAACAAGCTAAGGATTCGCGTATAGTCACTTTAATAAGATGGGTAATTGAAGTAGTGAATGGGAGGTTCAAGCGCTACAATAAGTTGTTCAGACAAGATTTTTTTTCATAATGCATTACCGCATTTGATGGAGGACTTTCTAATCGCAGCAGCAATTATTAATTGTTTTCACGTGTCAGTACAAAACAGTATCCTTACTGAAGCATTTATGGCAAGATTCAAAGAAAGAAGAGGCATGGAAAACCTCCTTTCAAACTAAGTCGTAAGACGAAGGTAATGGCATAATCTTGTCTTTACGCAGACGCGTTTGCTCCTGAATACTACATAGAAAATATTTATGACAATACAGTGTGATATGACAGCTAAATGATGACGTGTTCCAGTTTTATTCGGCCATAAGTTATAGTGACGTTTACATGGCGACTGGCGGCTGGCGAGGAAGGTGCATTCAGCGTCGGCGGCGGCAATAGCGAACAATTGCCACTAATGCAGGCTCAATTTATTTACGAGTCAGTCGCTAGGGGCGCTTGGGAACAGAGACGATGCTCTACGATGGAGTAGACGTGGGACGTTTTTTCTTTTGCTGGAATATGTTGTGGCTGAAGGATTCTTTAAAGAAAAATCGAAAATTTCATTGTTGTAGGTAGGAGAAGATTGTAGAATAACCAGGACTTCAATTTAAGGTATCAAATAGAAGTCGTGGTTTTTCAACAATCTTTTCTCAGACTCCAAGGCCTGACCAATTACTGCACTTTCCGGTACGAGTGCTCTGTGAAACCAATGCTTATCTGAAATTCACAACTAGATAATAAATCAATACCTACGTGTATTACCTAATATGTAGGATCCATTAACATTATAACCCAAATGGCCCTGTCTAAGTCGTTTCGCCTTTATCAGCGTAATCGCCGATACTCGCATTGTTTGTGGCGACCTAATGTAAGGTAGGTTTATAGCCCTACCATTTGTAATTGTAATAGTAATTGCGTATTTATAAAAGCAGCACACAGCGCTTAATGTTCGATCAATGGCAATGATCAAGGCAAGATCAACGCCCTCAAACGTTCGCTGTAAACGCGGAAGACTATTCCGTCTACTCCAAGGTTTTCCTTGTGTGTACACAGGAGGAGGACATTGACTCAAGCAGTGTAAACAGTTCCTTATCTCGAGCTTCGCTGCAACGGAGCCGGAAAGTCAGTCGCAGCTTTTATCTAAAACAAAATTGTACTTAGTAGATAGACCATACTATGATATTATTAGTTGAAGCGCGATGTATTTACAATGGAAACGAAGTGATTTCTTGACCTTTAAGGTGGATAAACTTTGAAGGTTTTCAATGTACTCGCGATGCGTGTAAAAACATTTGAGTAAATTAACTCCAACATTGCCATTCAACAAACAGGAAGTGACAAATATGCATAAAAAATAAAAGAGTCAAATAATAATGAGCAAGCGCAGATTCTTGAAACTGTTGCTCAAGGAAGTAATAATTTTCTGGTTAGATTCTAATTCGCTTCCATTTTAATTCACTGAAAACGGTTGTAACAAAGTTCGTTAATTCTTCGCTTTGCCAACGTACCTATATTTGATACGGAAGTATGGTTTTGGACGCCGATTATGATCTTAAGTAAGGCGGGTGCACACTAGATACGAGCACGGTTGATAGTAGTAATTTAGAAAGCAGTTTTTTGCCGCTACGGGCAGCTGCCCACCAATCAAAATGTGCATTGTGCAGTGAGGGTTGCTGCTTAATTGCCGACTCATGACTATCCTATGTTTTGATAAAAGAACTCGCCTTTGACCATTCACTTTTGAGGTCGGCTAGTTGGCAGCTCGATTCATGGATTTTGTTGATTGATTGAGGGATTTTTCAAGTGCATACTTATCTAGGTGAAAAAGAGCATTGTCCAAGAGTAAGTTGCCACTAGATTTTATGATCCAAGTCATTGGCGCCGATTCCCTTGTTCACAAACAAAACTAAACGTAAGTTCAGTGCATCTTTTTCTTTCTATTTCATTAAGAAAAGGACAGAAGATAAATTTTAGTTTAGTCCTGTCAAATTAATCAGCGCCTGTCACTACTCCATACAAGTTTAGACGTGATTAAAAACTTGCCTACTAAAATTACGTCAATTTACGTCAAGCGCTGATTAATTTGACAGGACTAAACTAAAATTTATCCTCTGTCCTTTTCTTAACGAAATAGAAAGAAAAAGATGCACTGAACTTAAATTTAGTTTAGTTTGTGAACAAGGGAATCGGCACCATTACCTATTTATCAGTCGAAACTACTAATATACTACATATATAGATTTGCATAAATTCATAACGGGAATAAATATGCCAATAATGAGTATACAGCCCGCATTGAATTCTGTTTGTTTATATTTTAGGCAAACCGTATGTTCAAGGAGTGCATGGGGAGAAGTGAATGCGCCAAATGCACGTGCACGTTATTAGAAACGGAACAATTCAATACCTATGGTAATCGGTTACGCATTCAAAGTATGTTATGTAATATCACCATCAGCTAGTAAAATCGATAGTTCAGTTTCAGTCTATGCCGCTGGACGCTTGGACCAACAGACGTCTCAACGACGACGGCGACGAGACGACGAGTCTACGTAGGCTCGTAGACATATATGTATGTAGTTGTCCTATCGTAACCTAACTCGTCCACTTAGCGTAGCGACTTAGGTTAGTTTTGTGTTTCTGTCCAGTTCTTTTATTAAAAAAGTTTGTCGTTATAAATCGGTTGATAAAATATATTTCCCACCACATTGCGCGAATCAACGCAAACAAATTATCCTCCCCCAAATTCGTATACCTTCCTAAACTCGAGGCATACCTACAGTAAAAGCAGTACATACCTAGTATCTCCAATATAAGATGCATACGGCTTGCATTTTATAATGAAGCGCGGGAGGGCGGCACCGGTCTCGCCTCCACGACCGCTTCGCTTCGCGTAGGCGGTTGCCGGCCGCGCGGTTGTTTTATGCCTTTTTTGCCGCTGGCCCGCGAGCCGCGAGGCAGCTACCCTTCCCTCACTATGTAAGCCGATCGTCTTTTTTACTTCAACCATGCAAGTTGCAGGTAAATAGTGACCCACGTTTTCTTATTTCTTTCGCCGCGGATGAACTTTTATATTGTCCACGCCTATCAGGCCATGTTTAAAGGATTGAGGCCCATTTTATGATGAAATTGGAACCTTATGAGATTTTTTAACCAAGTTTACCGTGATTAATTGGAGAGGATCTTGAAAGCCCCATGTGTAAATTAAAGACATTTTGGCAGTTTGGTAGTTTGGCTCTTTCTTGATTAAATTTGAAATTATGTAACAAACTATGTTTAAAATGGCAAGAAGTACCTACCTATTCATAGACAGGCAAAATTCTATTTCAAATTGCATTCAGAGTCCCATAATAGAGACCGTACCTGAATGCAACATTCCAACTCGAAATTTTCTTTACCAACGTTGTCATAACAAAATATGATTGGCTATTTTGATTGCATCAAAATTCCTTAGCCGAATAAAAGGTACAACGAGTCACAAAACAAATCCCGCCAACAAGCAGCGAGCTCACGACTTGCCTAAAAAACTACATAGTCAAATATCCTTTGCCTGCCGGTCCGCGTAAACTCACTGCAAGCAGTCCACACTAGGCGATTTGTGAGAAAGCAACGTGATTCCTATTGGAGAATGGGTCGGATAGCGAGAATAGGGCTAGTGTGCAACAGGCCCCGGAATTTGGGTTCGGGGTGAATACCCTCGAGCCGGTAAAAACTATTTTCAAGGTTAGGTTGTGTTGGAGGGGAACGTAGCGGGTAGTGCAGGGCGAATTCGGCGCGGTGCGGGCACGAGAGGGAGGTGGGGAGCGCGGACGCGCCGAAATGCTGATAGCCCTCCGACCCCGCGCGCGCCAGCCCCCCCCAGCCACTCCTGTCTAGTCACTGCACCCTGGCTGTAGCGGTGTAGCGGACACTTCGCGCGCATCATGCATTTTCGATTAGGTATTGAGGGTCAGGCTAATGTTAATTATAGCTTTGTAATTACAGATTATAGGTTGAATGCAAATAAACGACTCTAGCCTAGAATTTAACAGAAAATACTCCGTAATAGCAAACAGATCTTTAAGCCGGTTATTAGTATAAAGAGTAGGAAGGTGACCTGAGTAAAAAGGGCAATATTACTGCTTATTAATATTATTATTAATATTATATTTGACTTTTGTTTTGATCTTTTCTACTCTTTACTTAGAAGAGTCATAACTTGTGTATCCATAAAACTCTACCTACTACACCTAATAAACTTAGTCTCTGTGTTATATACAACAACAGTTTTAATAGGAGTTTTGCGCCAAGTATCCAAAAGTTTTCACCAAAATTTTCTTTTCGCCCAAAAAGCGCAGGGAAACCGTCAACACTACGCACGCTGGTCGTCAAACGTCGTCGGCTATTGCTCCCCTTCGTGTAATTCGCCATTAGTCGCCGTTTGCACTCGGCTTTTTACCTTAATGAGCTCCCCCCGCTGGCTTCTCGCGACACGCACGCACCAATACGCATTTTTGTGCAGCTACCCCTAACAACAGGAAAAACGTCAAGGATACAATAATGTAGGAAAAAATGTTGCAAATGGGTAACGAACTCTTACAAAAAGTTAGTAAAAATAACATGTTAATAAGTCCACCTTAATGCCGAAGGGGCATTAGTGGCCAGGGGTGACACTTCCGGAGACTGATGGTCTTCTTACATCCGGTGTATAAGTCAGCCATTACATTCATGCATCTAATACGCATACAATGCGATACGACTTCAAACTTTTGCAATGCAATTTGTATTTCCATTTCAAAATTTGGATTAAAGGTTACCTGATTAGTACAAAGCATTTGCATTAAATGTATTAATGAAGAAATCGAGTTCGAGAACCTATACTTTCAGGTAACTTGTCATTTAGGTATGTCTAGAACATCTGCAATTGGAAATGGAAATACACCATTCGATTTCTGCAATGTGTAGTCCAATCGAATCCAGATGGTATCAACGTTATATTAACTGCTCATCTTGTTATTTCGTTGCAGTTGCTTGATACAAAAGATGGCCTAAATATGATGCCATACTTGGCAATATGGTATAGCCGTAGAGACATCTCTAATTTAAGATTTAAAGGGTTAGTGAGAGTTTTTGCCGTCATTTTCGGGGAGTGGAGAACAGGTTGCTATGCAGCCACCTGTCGTGCTGTCTGTCTGTCTATTCACATGTGTGAGTATTTTATGTGAATTATTGATATTCGGCTCCTTTCCTATATGAATGTCGAATGACAGCATGTGTGCTGATGTAACATAACCTCTCGATTAGACGGTGACATAACGCGATAAAAGGCCTTAAATATAGCCACCAATTTCTTATTGGATTATAAGATATTCTTAGCCATTGACATAATACATTTGTCGAGACCATACGACAATGTGAAGTGCTTTGAGTGAAAACAAGTGAAAAGTGAGCGTAGTAAATCCTGAGAAGTACTTGCAGCTGAGATCGTATACCTAATCCCTGGAAGTATCTACTCGTGATTGATTATGAAAGAGATTAATACTGCATCTGATATAAATAAGTAGTCTGCTTATGGCTCTTAACTTTTTTATTTCAACTTTCGGTTTCCGTCAACGTTTTCTAAAGAGTTCTCCGTCCAAAACTATGAGGGCGAATTTTTATTTAGGCTTCGCGTCATACATAACAATTAAGTGGCTAGCTTTAGGATAGTGCGTGCATTGGGTGCGTGCGATAGCGATCTCGCGCGCCCCTTGAACCCCCCCGCCCGCGTCCCGCACTCCTACAAAACAACATTCTAAGTATTTGTGAAGCAGAGGGTTTTTTGCGCGAAGCCCGAGGGTGGCAGAGCGCAATCGCCCGCCACCGCACAAAAAACACTATTAAATAACTCAACAGAACCGCGGGGCGGATTCGTGATCGTGATACCGCTGAAATTATAATACCTACGGTTTAATTAACGTTAGCGACAAAAATTTTACATGTTTTTATACTAAAACTGCTTTGTCCAGCGCGATTTGCCGTGCGATTAAAGTATGCCAATTAAAAATTCGAATGTTGACTTTTATAGTTCAATATTTCAGTGGTATTTTTGTAAGTTCGTATCCTTTGCCAGTTGTGAATATAATCAAATGGCAGTAATATGGGAACATTTGGAGCGTTAAGATACGTTCCCAGTTCGTCTCTGTCAACCTGTTTGTATACAGACGATGAAAAAATGCGATAAAAACTCGCTCTCCGTATTTGATGCTACGACAGCGAGATTTCCCGCCAACTCGTGTGTGATTTACGAATAAAATTAAAAAGTAAATACTGTCTGCGGTCCGAATTCGGCCAATATGAAGATCACATTGTTAACATCATCCACTGCGTAACACCTTGAAAGAAAATTAGGAAAACATTCTAATTGGAGAAATAATTCAAACAGCAGGTTTATTGCTTGTTAAGTATGTAAAGTCCGTCAGAAACTTTTACTTTGCCTATTTTTTTACCAAACATGATTAGGGCTTGCAGTTAACAGTGCAAAAAAAAATATCTGATACCTACATAGAATTTTACAAAAATATTATTTTCGACAAAATCGTTAGCCAAACCTCTCAAGTCAACACATAATATATATAATTTAACACGTAAATAAGTCCTGAAACTGCCTGAAAGTGAGCATGTTTTGTTTGAATAAATTATATAAGGGTAACTGGTTATTGTCGTTAATTATTTTGAATTTTATCGGTAACATATGGAGCTAAGCCATGCCATACTTAGCCAGAGGTAAAGGAGTAGTTATTTTTTACGATGTTTGTACACCTTGTGATGCTGAATTAATATTCGGTGTATTATGAGAACAATATGACCGTGTTAAGATATGTTTAAATAGTAGATATTTTAAGATCTAATTTTATATGGTACTAGATGCACCCCGCGGTTTCACCCGGATAAGTTTTGACCCCGTGGGTATATCGAGATAAAAAGTATCCTACGTGTTATTCCTGGTTATAAACTATCTGTGTGACAAATTTCATCCAAATCCGTGCAGTACTTTTTGCGTGAAAGAGTAACAAACATCCATCCATCCATCCTTAAGAACTTTCGCATTTATAATATTAGTAGGATAAGTAGGATAGGATAGGCCACGGTAATTATCGCCTCAACTCTTTTGTCAGAAATGAAACTTTCACGTTGGCTAAAAAAAGCTTAGTGCAGTTAAGCTACACAACCTGAAATCGCCTACTTTTACGAATTTTTCAGGTATATGTTTTAATTTAGGCATGCATTTATTTATATTAGTGAAGGAAGTGTGCGTTCTACGTATTTTTTGTGTGTACAAACTTTTCGACCACTCCGTCACGCAAGATTAGCCGAGATTATTTTATAAGCCTTATTTGTCACCTTTTTGTAGCGTTACTATACTTTCTATAATTTTGCTTTATGTTAAGAAATATCGCTGAAATGAAACTTAACTTAAAAACAACAGTAGAAACATCAAAAATCCTAGAAATAACGAAATTAAACTCAAATAATTTATTTCAAGTATAGGCCATTAGAATGCACTTTTGGACGTCAAAATTTACAAGAAAATAGAATTGATTCTAGTTAAGAATGGGCAAGAAAATCCATAGTAATTAATAATAGAAATTGTAGAGCATCCTTAGAGATTTGTTATAACGTCAGGTTTATATAGATAAAGTCTACCTATTAGTTTAGTCCAAACTTTTTTGTAATTATTTTTTTATTGAAATAAGTCAGAGTTTCTGACTAAGTAGTTGTCACGCACAGTTTTCGGGGTCAGAAATCCCTAGTTCAGCAATTAAAAGACTGATGAATGATGTAAGGTTTTATTTACTAATTATGCAATCAGCGTAAATATAATTCGGTATAGGTTTGCTAAAAGTAGACACTTTATGCTATAGGTACATTTACTGGCTACTAGATTGTGGAGTCTGTCTGGCAGATTTCACAACGGCTGCACCCTGCCCGAATGGCAGTACTAGGAAGTGAATAGCATAAAGGAGAATCCACTTTTATAAGTATATACCTAGCCAAATTTTCATTTTGTTACACTCAATGTTTAGTTACAATTTCCCTATTCGCATGTCATCTGTTCTACCATGAGTGTGCGGCCATACAATACATTCTCCAAATGGAATGGACAATAACGATACATTTTTAAGAAGGCACTATCTTTAAGTAGCGCAATTGTATTTTTTTCAGGCCATGGTGATATTATACAAGCGATATTATTATACCCTTTATGACTTTTTTGTGAAATACCAGACACCTGACTCTAGTTAATAAATTGGAATAATGTTTTAGGTAGGAATATTAATATCCATAGCCAAAATAACGGTTTTCTCTATATTCGTTCATTCAATAATTAATCATCAATTTCTTTGAGAGTTTAATGGGTTTGCGCAAAGTCTCTGAGAAGAAATGGATTTAAAAATACTCATCTACAAAAAAGTAGGTCTCCATTTACTGGGATGTTGTTTTAGTAAATGTAATGATAGCAAAACTGAAGCATCTGTAAAGGACAGATTCTTTCGACACCTCGGCAACAAGCCGTGTCAAATGTAATGGTTTCTAGTTCATAAATCACTCAATTATAATGTTTGTGAGTAAACAAAAAATATCGCAAATCCCGCTTTAAGTAACAGCGGTCATTAATCACGACCCGACTTCGGCCACAAATGGTAAATTATTCGGTAGCGCTAATGATTGGGATGCGACGATGGCTCATGTTTGGGAAATACAGAATTTCAGTGGTTATTCAGACAGTTGCGTGGCCCTTTAATTTTGAGTATACTTTTACCTAATTCAGAATCTGCCATTAGGAAAAAATGCACCAATTTGCACAATCATTCGTGAATGCGATAGAGAAAATTTTATGGTTCATGCCTATTTGCGAAAATCCAGTAGATTCGTAATGTGACAATAATCAGAATACCTAAAAAACACATGCTTTCATAAATAACAAATTAATAAGCCTTAACATAAGGAGAACAGAACTAAAATGTTCAGCCATCAGCCATTTAGTGGCTTCACATTAACTGTGTCCAATGAACTGAAAATACTGAAATAGTGCAGTCTAGGCAAGCATCGCACGCTATTTACAGTGATTACCTCATCTATAATGCAGCTTGTCAATGTCAGCAGCTAAGACAAGTGAAATGGTTAGCATTACCTTCTATACATTTCATGGAACCACTCGTCCCCAGCAGTCATTGGTAATTCACGATTCGCGCTCTTCTATTACACAGAGAAAATGTGGTTGCGGTTTACAATTACCTATTATCTACCTAGGGTACATAACCATAATTGTTTAGTAAATAGACAAGGTTATAGGACTCGATTTATTATTGATAATATAATAATGTAGATTGTAGGGTCGTACTTGATAGCTGTTATTGTGCTGACAAAGCAATTTGAATTGTAAATTGCCTTTGATAATTGGACTGCTGAGAGTTGCCATTTTTAAGCATTTTTGTATCTTTTTGTGGTAGAAATAAGCCCGAGCAGCACTAGATTTAATTACCTACAATGATTCATAGTTTTAACAGATTCACTTTTTTCTTACACAATTTTATAAAACTTCGCTACACTTCTAGTGCCTTATGGCACTTGAACTGTAGCCAATTGTTATAATAGGCACAGTAGGTATAAGTTTGCTGCTGTCGCGACATTTCATGTAATTTTTATTTCACCTCATGTACGACGTTGTGTTCAAAACCGGCCAGTACCAATGTGACTTTTTAAATTCATAAGTACTTTCTTAGGCATCACTGGCATCAGTAAAGGAAAAACATCGTGAGGAAAACTGGACTTTTGATTCATTTAAGTCTGAAATTGCCAATCCGCCTCGAGCAAGCGTGCTGATCAATGGTTCCTTCTCTGTATGAGAAGCGGCCTTTGCTCAGCAGTGGGACAGTAACAGGATGGTATTATTATTACGTCTCTTTACATTTGTCGGGACCCTGGGGTCCCGGACCTTTGAAAGGCGTACGAGGGGCCGAAGCCAACTCGCAGAGGCCCGTTCGACGTTTTTAATGAAATGAGGCACCAACCGACGAAAAAACCCCCGGTTGGTGTAGGACTATTGCGGAATATGTAAACAAAGTTATTGGATTACGGGTTTGGATGGCTAAATCGAACTGGTTATCTAGAACTATGGAAAGATTATGGCTCCTGCTGACCAATGTTTTATATAAAATACACAGATAAAATGGCATGGGATAATTTGCACACTCAATAATGGGTCCCCGAAAACGGTCGCTAGCATATAGTGTGACAAAGGGGCAACATGTCCTGGTGCTTGTGAGGAGTGGAGAGGTATTCCACGGCTATCAGGACAATCCCGGAAGCACGGTCAAGATCTCTACCAGCGTCTTACTGGAATACTTCCTTCCTCCGAGCACGTTTGCTCTTGCGAATCTCCACTCAGGCCGGCCAATAAAGGCAAGAATGAGGTGGGAGCTCCGTTCCTCGTCAGTGTTCACTCAAGCCGGCCAATAAAAGCAAGCCAGAGGTGAGGAACAAAACTTCACCCGGGAGATAGGGTCCGTGGGGTCGCTACTGCCCAACAGCTCGCTACACGCTGCCTTGCGGGTTTCTGTATCTCTGTTGGTCTGGGTCCTCATCCTAGACCTGTTCCGGCAAAGTAAACTCTACCGGCACAGACCTAGAGTTTGGAACGCACAAGCTGCACCACGACGTCGACTTAGAGATAAAATAACAACGCTTTCTGAAAGCTAGTCATTTTATAGATAGGGAAATTCAGCTATTAGCTGCTGGGGAAACCCTTAACATCCCATAATTCAGCTATGGAGTGTATGTATTCTGCATATATTTCCTCCTATAATTAGATAAGTACGAGTATAACGCTTGTGTGCGCGGTATGACGGCAGGCTGGGCTTTTTTTAAGTCATTAATGCTTTATGCAATACACGAATTAATGTGTCCTAAAGTTTAGTTTTACTTGTATGTAGGTCAAAAGGAAATCGCTCAATCGTCACAGTATTTTCCTGTCTCAACAAAATAACGTAATATTTACTTGAGGATTTGGCTTTATTATAACTTCATGATGTTATCAGCATTCGTGTTATTGTTTCGTGTGTTCATAATAGCGGCGTTCTTTACATTATTTCGCAACGTGAGTGACCTTTCGTGCTGGCGGGCAGCAAATCGCGCGAAAATATCGATTAGGCTTATCTTATCGCCGGCTATCGGTGGCGTGTCGCCTCGAATAAATGGGAATCAAAACGCACGCATCGGCACAGCACTATTTTATACCGTCATGGCGCATGCGTCCTGTTGGCCCTTGCATTGGATATCGCAAACTCCGCCTCCGAAGTCACTATTCGCAAATTGCTTTGCAAATCCGATGCTCGTAGGTTTTCAGCAAGTAGGTTGATAAGACAGTGTGGCAGACGATGCTTATGTACGATACGATTATCGATAAGTATGTGTAGTTTACGAGTATAGCTTTATCTTTACCGTTTGTTATTGATACCGCGTGGAATTCTGTGCGCCTGGTAGAACCAAGAGTTCAAATACGTACAATAAAATCACATGTCAAGTGATATTCTGATAATTGATAATTAAAAATTATAATTAGTTATTTACTGCAGCTCAATTTATGTTAAATCTGAAAAACAAATATATTATTATTTTTATAGCGCATAAAAGACGTCGTTTAAATGCGCTTCTATATCAATATGTAGAGTTGAGTGTCAGATTTGAATTTTATATATATTATGTTTTCTGTTATATACAAATGGCGTGCTATGTGTGTTGTGTATTAGGAGGCATGTGAAAGCAGTTATTTAAACTTGTTTACGGCACAATCCACCTGCTATATAATCCGCGCTGTTTCGCAACTGAAATGGTATCTATGTCATAGTTATGCCGAGACAAAGATTGGCTGATAGCGTGGGAGTGAGCGAGAGGGACGTATATGAGACCGGATTCTGCGAGGACGGAGGACGGAGGGGCTATACATAGGTACCTACTCTGTTATCTATTCGCGAATATAGTTGCGTAACGTACAACGGGCGAAATAAGTTTCTATTTCGCTCGAACAAATTACGTTTTTGAAACACTCGAATCTTTAAAATGACAATCAATATGTGTCGAATTTTCCTCCGATTCCGAAGCCCATCGTTGATTGTCCGTCGACGAAGTTTAAATCGCCTTGAAAACCGGCCTAATCGATGCGACACGAATTATTACATTACATGTTTGACTCGCTGTAAGCGGCGGTGGAAATTTTCTTAATTTTGTCGTTTTCGCGTTTTTCAGTGCGGGGCAACTAATTATTCAGTCCTCAGAAAATACAAGACGGACGTTTGAAATGATAATTGAGGTCTAGATAAAAAAAAAATGCATCATAAAGTAGATACCTAAAAGACAGATTAGTAGGTTTGTATTTTTAGTCCAGAAAATGGTTCGGATTGTACTACAATAAAAGACTATCTTATAATTATTTTGTAAAATTGGTAGTTCCACACTAAATACCATAATTATAATTAATGGTCTATAAAAAGCCTTTTACCAACTTTACGATTTGATTAAAGGTAATTATAACAAGTAGGTACCTACCCCATTATAAGTTTAGTTATTAAATCCACACATACGGTTTTATTGACATTAGGTATGAGATTATTTCAGCTTTTTATGAGCGACCTAATTACCTATAAGTATTTCAGCTGAAAATATAATAGGTACTTAGATAAGTACCTAGGTACATAGATATGGAACCCACATAAAGGAAAATCTGAAGGTAGGTAGGCCCGCAATTTTTCTTCCTGAAGATCATAGTAGGTATTCATCGGCATCTACGTATACCTACCTACCTACCAACTAAAAACTGAAATTATCGTATCCAAAAGTAAGTAGGTACTTAGTAGGTAATTCGAATTTCAAGTAGGTATCATCTCAAAGACATCATACAAAATGGAAATATTTGGCGTTTCAACCAGGCAACTAAACTCTATGAAGAATTTCTGTCAAAGAGGGTAGGTAGTTATTTAGCAGCTTAGCGTGTTATCTAGCAAATGGCGACGATCGGCATTGGCGTCGGTGAGGCGTAAACACACGATTACGACACGCCGCGGAACAGAAGTAGCTGGATTCGCGCTCCACTACCGCGCCCGCGCCGCCAACATGGCCGCCACGAGTCAATGGCCTCCACCGCCGCTTGCGCAACAGCACGCGCGAATCTCAACAGCAAAACAAAGTCTTCGGCTCGCGTATGTGTGTGTTAACCTACACTCGTACAGTCAGCCTCAAAAAGATGTATACATCGACAATAGATTGTCTACAATTTCTGTTCCATAATCCTGTTACAATGTGTACCAAATGCGTAATGTTTTGTGGCTACACATTGATACAATATTATGAAACACATTCAACAAATTCTTGTCTATGTATACATACATCTTTTTGATGCTGACTGTACAATGTACATAGACATTGTTTGTGTCGATTCTGCGCTTGCTTTATCTGTGTGGGTAAACCACTGTGTGCGCACACGCTGTTTCTATGTGTTATTGAAGGGCTTCAACTGTATAGCAGTTGACCGCAATGCTGATTAATTTGACGATAAATAGTTGTTTGCTTTGGGTTTTCCTTAATTGATGCGATGAAGGATTTTGTCCTCATGTTTCAGATTAGGTAAATAAAATTTGTATTCAACTGTAGTACAGGCTATAGCTAGCTTTAAGTTAATAAGGTTATTAAAACATAGGCTGAAAGATACTTTATTGCATAGCTCATCGTCTAGAATCTAGAAACAGACGTACAGTCCTTTGAATTAAGGTAAGTAGGTACCTATGGGCAATTCATAAACGTCCTTTTGAGCCTAAATTCATGAAAACACGACTACGTGACCTATATTGATAAAATGCGCAATATTCGACGGCTTTTCTCGACGTACTTATGTAAAACGTATTTATCAAGTACGCAACACTAGCCCTAGAGAGGTCTCATCAGGTATTTTCCATTGCTGATTTCGTGTGTCGACACATTCGACGGAAACTGGATCGCATAGTGCAGAACCAGTAGGTTTTACGTCCACATATTTGTGGATTGTCCCGTTACTGGACAGTCTTTAGAATGCGCGACTCGGCAACTTCACATTGGCAGACCCCGATATAGCGGACTGCGGAGGGCCACAAGCTCAATACGGTCTAACGGAATGCGAGAAACGTTTATTTATTTTTTCCAGAAATTAATGGCTGATAAATATTCAGCGATTCGTTGAGAATTCGTTATTGGAAATATCAATGGCGGATGTTTGTTATATAAGTGTTTTAAGGTTCTTGAGACCCTGTATGGAGGTTTATTGCATAATGTTTTATTGCATTTGCTGGGGATTGACAACCTGTACGTACAATGTGTTACGGTGACTACTGATTTAGGTACACTTTTTCACATGAGGTCTTGATTATTAAATATCAGGAGACGTCACCGTATTCTGGACTAAAGGAAACTGACTTGTTATTAAGACAAAATACATGACATTGTCTAGGTATGCGTTAGGTACTTTACCCTTATAAACCTTATTTTGAATGGTTCAATTTTAATTTCGGCCCTTTGTCATTTTTCAAAACTAACTAACTAACTACAAGTTAATAGACCCTGGTAAATTAAAAAAAAATGCTCAATTACAAATGTGCTAATTATATTTTGATAAAATTTTCATTAGTTATTGTAAATAAACACGTACACCGACGTCATATACATTCTAGTCTAGGTCTAGGATTGATAACGCACAACCACTAAGCGACACAGCTGGACACGTTGGCAGATAAACTGGACGCACGTTGCGTTAGGCAACCCAGCGTAGCAAGGCCCTAGGTCACCTAGCGCGCTATCAGTGTAGGTAGGTGTCGGTTACGACGTTCCGCTACGCAGTGCTACGCGCTACGCCAGAGCGAGCCATAGCGGTGTCGCCGAATTCAGGTCACCGGCAGCACTCGAATTTGCATGCGTGCTAATAAAGACCGTACATTATGACGAGAACCGACAGATGGCGACTCTCGCAGAGATGGCGACTACACCTCGTTATAATAATTTATATTTAACGACACCTGTTTTTGTCATATTTTATGTAAAATCAAGTTTGCCAGTCATTGAAATGCTGATAATGTGTTACGATCGTTTCACACACAAGAGAATGTCATCTCAGTTCGTATTACATATTGTGGTTTTTATTGACCCATTTCAAATCCAGTTCCTCGAAATTTTGAATGTAGAACGACAAGTAAAGCGTAGATACCACTAGATACTAGAATATTCTGCCTTAATCAATGAAAAAGGGAAGTTATTTTTATTTTTAACTGATCGATCGCTTGTGCTGAAGGTCGAAACTTCATGTGAGTTCCTACTATTCGGAAATATATATATTTTTAGGTAAATGCCATTAAATTGCGATAGCCTAATAAACAACGAAATAGTTATGTAAGTATCTACCTATAATTTAATTCAATTAGATATACAAATAAGGTCAGTAAAATCAACTTAAAAAAAAAAACAAATCAAAGACATAACACGAGTAGGAAAACCTCTATTTTAATTTGAATACCTACGCACAACAATTGACATATCATCATAATTCTTCTGCCTTTATCCCAATTTATTTGGGGTCGGCACAACATTTCTTCCATACTTCTCTATTAGTTGTCATCACGGTAGTAATATAAAAAAATATATATACATAGGCATTTACACAATAGTATAAAAAAATACAATAATGTGGTATAAAATTAAGAAGTTATTAATCTTTACGCCTACAGCCTCGTGATCTAAGTTTCCGTATGATGATCACCTTCGGTTTTCAAAATATTCGATGTAAGTAGTTGTACATGCGAATCGGAAGTGTGCGGTAGAGGTCGTCGTGCCCAAACTAGACACGTGTAACCGACGCGTTGTGTAATACAACCTTGCAGTCGCGAATATATGGAACAGTCGTCCAGCCAGGATATGGTGGACATGACCCGGTTATTTAAGTCCCCAGTCGTAAGATGATTGTGCGAGCATTGTGAGCAGAGATTCATATGAAGTCAGCTACAAGTAGGTTGATAAACTTTTGGTTTCCCAGCTATGTTATTCGGTGATTATTTTCACATCTCTCGTGTGCTAAACATCAAATGTTTCTGGCACCGCTTAACGTAAAATATAAAAAAGCGAAACCAATGATTTCAAACAGTGTATTTTTCAGTAAGCTAAGCCTATTGGCTTAATTTACTAAAACATACATTGTTTAACAAAAATTATACACATATACACGGCTCAACATAAATTATAAAAAAGTTAGACCAATGTTTTCAAACAGTGCATTTTTCACTAAGCTAAGCCTATTGGGAAACATACACTGTCATTTAAATGCTTTGCAGATATGAAAATAATTGAAGTACAATTGTTGGATCCATAGATCGCTATTCCGCAAAGGTCTTTGTTCCTTATGTTTTTCTAACTCTTTGCCTAACTCTTTGTCACTAATTTGGCGGCAAAATAACAGCGATGTTATAGGTAAGATCATTGAAGTTTCCAGAATCTTGCAATTTAGAGACATTCTATGTAGACTGTAGGTAATCTGTTAATCATAAGTGTGGCCTTGATCGTCCATGTCGTACATATCGTATGCCATCGTCCAATGTTACTGTTAATAGGTACGTTTTAGTTTATTTAAATTTACAATGGTGCCGATTCCCTTGTTCACAAACTAAGCTAAATTTAAGTTCAGTCCATCATTTTCTTTCTATTTCATTAAGAAAAGGATAGAAGACAAATTTTAGTTTAGTCCTGTCAAATTAATCAGCGCCTGTCACTACTCTATACAAGTTTTGACGTGATTAAAAACTTGCCTACTAAAAATACGTCAATTTACGTCAAGCGCTGATTAATTTGACAGGACTAAACTAAAATTTATCTTCTGTCCTTTTCTTAATGAAATAGAAAGAAAAAGATGCACTGAACTTAAATTTAGTTTAGTTTGTGAACAAGGGAATCGGCACCAATAATGTCGAATCTCTTTGATAATGATTATCATGTTTTAAATATGTAGTTGAGTTGGATTTAAACTTACTAATGTTTCAGCGCAAGTTCAGATGCGAAAACAACATCTGAAAGGTAGTAGATACCTGAAACAAACGTGTCAGATGAAAAAAAAAAAAATTATCTAGAGCATATCCTCCCATACCAGCTTGTCGTTAGGAATTTCAAATGCAAAATTTATTTAAATCATATTTATGACGTTATTTTTGTAAAAATGTAAAGCTATTTCCACAATAATTTATCGGAGCGCTAAGTGGCGTCATGGCGAATCAAAGGGCCTCGCTTCGGCGGTGGAAGGTCGATAAGACCTTCTGTCCATTGCCCACCGGTGTTAACATTGACAACGGCCCTTATGCAAATCGTCTTTGCGCGTGCTTGCTTTATTTGTAACTTTACTACCGGTACGGCGCTGCTCTAACTCAATGCTGTACTTTATTATACCGCAATCATACTAACGAACCTTCAATTTGGACGCCCAGTCCGTGACTACCCGTCGTTTAAGCATGATTTCCTGATCTCAACCTCGGTGGACAGGTACAGGAAAATATACCAGTTCAATCACATCCCAAGTCTTTCTGAATATTTGGACACGAGTATTCAAATTGTCTTGCGAATTAATATTGAGGTATGTATGAGGTCAGACGCCAAAAAAATGGTTGCATGCGAAAATTGCCAAAGAAATTTGCTTAACAGATTTTCGTGAAACCGGCACGTAGACACCAACAAACGTAAGCGAGAAACGTGTAAAATGTATATTTTATTGTCACGAATAAAATCTGTGGAAAATCAAGGACATGGACCGGGTTTCACAGCATCATATTTCAGGCGAATTCCTTGGAGGTACCTAACTATTTTGTGGCGAAAAATTGTTCATAATGTAAGGATTCTTTGGTTAACTCCGCGACACTGTTAGCTATGCCGTACCTATTTAAAATTGGTA
The DNA here is from genome assembly GCA_905333075.3 of Atethmia centrago. Lineage (NCBI taxonomy): Eukaryota > Metazoa > Arthropoda > Insecta > Lepidoptera > Noctuidae > Atethmia > Atethmia centrago. Next base: position 18,097,877 of record HG995371.1, on the reverse strand, counting down.
TTTTAAATACCAGTAGTTTTCAACAACACTACACGACCTCGCCAACCAGTTGGTGACGTGATACGAAAACGATTCATAAAATTACTTGACGTTGCGAAAGATCACTCTTGAAAACGGTACCGAGAACCTACCAACGGCAGAATGTCTAATTAATTTACAGTTTGTGCACAAAATGAGCGAATCTCTCCGTAATTTTACCGACTTGGGTACCCACCATCGAATTCGTAAAAAGTTACAGTTACCCTACCTTCACACCGTCAGGTTTTATAAGAAATTGTAAGTAGGTAGTTACCTAATATTTTTATAATGTAATTAAAATGACTGTATGATGTAGGTCTTGGTAAAATTTGTTTAAATTGCAAGCATTATTTTATAATCAGTAAAACAAAGATATATTTATATAAAATATACTAACCTCAAACACTACATTATGAATTTAAATTTAATTTCTACCACATGGGCGTGTTACACAAATGTTAGTTATTCATGTTCTTACGTTATAGAATATTGAAACAGTAACAAAAATGGTTTATTATCAGATATCTGTTTAGTACTCCAAAATTTCTAACTAACCATTCAATTCGGCTAACCGAAAAAAGAGCCTTGCATACAATGAGACGACCACGACCTCAAAATTTCATGCAAGTCATCATGGAGGGACCCTATCCTATGGCAATTTATGATATTGATCTCCATGCTTTTAAAGTAGGCATCAAATTTCAAGTCTCCGTTCTTAAATATAGCACAGGATCATGACTCAATTCACTTTATTAGCTTTGACGACTCGGTAGGCCACTGACCCTCTCTGTACTTCTAACGTTACGGCTTATGGAATAATCCAAAAATGGTCTACAGGAAAAAAAAACACATGCCCACACAGATGAAGTATATTTATTTTTAGAAGGGTATCATTTTCCTCTGTAATTTGCTTATGATTTCAATAAAACCAGACAAAAACACCTAACAATAGATTTAACAAAGGCAGAACCAAGGCGACGAAGATCAACAAATTAAAAATGGCGGATGTTGTCTCTACTGTGGCCTAGACTTATTTATGTTTTATTTTTAGCAGAAAATCGAGCGCAAATTAATACAGTGAAGCGGTATTAGTGGGACGGTTCAAGGCAAGCCCTGTGGCTCGCAAAGGGCCGCGTCAGCGTCACGCGCCGCCATTGACCCACTTACACATACCTACGCTGCGTGTGCGCACCTCGTACAATCGCCAATGAAAGCCCTTCGCGAGTTCGCTAGTCACGTACACCGTTTCAGCATTTATTTTAGTTGATAACATACACATGATGTCATACAACTTGGGAACTTAATTCTTGAAATAGCATATTCTAAAAGCCACAATTACTTTTAAAGCCATCTGGAAATCTCAACTTCGGATAAATTAACCGTTAGAGTGCTTGCAATCAATTGCGGCAATAAAAACAGCACCACTCAAAGTTAAAATCAGAAAATGCTCATAATTTTCGTGGAAATTCCCTACAAATTCGCGATCAACAATAAAATCTATGATACCGCCCAACCACTTGAGCGTGTGAGTGTATAAGATTTCAGCGGAGTCGTTCGCTACAGTTGTTTGTGCGCGCATCTCAAGGCGACGGTTGGCCCTCCGCCGCAAATAATTCTGCTATTGTGAAACACACGCCTTATCATCCGGCGGGGCCTTGGCTAGATCATACGAATTACGGTCAAGTTGACGATTTCACGATTAATATTTTGTATTTCATGATAAAAATTCCGTTTCCATTTTATAGTGTTTCACAGTATGTGAACGTTGTGCCTGCTCGTAGCACTGCAAATCTTGCTGCTACGCAAATTAGTCCGCTACGCAAATTCTGCTACACGACCTTCTACGCGAATTTTTGCTACGCAAATAATTATTCTACGCTTGAAGTGGCTGCTCCGATGATATTAAGGGTTCACTAATGTTTCCCCAGAACACCGTTGAGTTTTTTGTTAACCAACGTTTCATATATACTGTTTATTTCACAAATAACTTATTCCGCAAATGTTTTATTTTATTTTACTCGCTTTAAAAACATTTATTTGACAAATGCGTGCCTCTTTACAAATTTTGCGCATGATATTTAATCATTTATACATTTTTCATTGAATATTTAGATTATTTTGATAAAATCACGTTTATAATAAATAACATTTTATATTGAATTTTTTATACCAGTCTCTATGTAAGTTCTCATTGCCTCAATCGAGATGTTTCGAGACTTGGTGGCACTACGATTCAGATAGGTTAACCTGGAATAGGAATCTAACCTGTCCGAGCCGGGGTGCCCCAAGGCCCAAGCTTACTAGGCTCGCTCTTGCATAAGGATGCAAGAGCGAGCCTAGTAAGCTTGGGAGGACTAAGTAGTTGTCATTGCGTTTTTATTGACATTTCATTGAATGAAAAATATTCACAAAATGGCTGCGAATGCGTTTGCGTTTCGTTTTGCATTTAGTAGATCAAGATAAAAATAATAACTTTAGATTGTCACAAAATCAAAATTTTCGTGGTTTCCCAAAAACGCTCAAATTACTGTGAAATCGATACCCAAATAAAATAACGAAAAATAATGTGAATTATGAAAAAAAAAAACGTATTATTTGCAAAATCAAAACGCATGATTAAAACTCCAATAGCAACACCTACTCTCAAAATTACGTCAAAAGCAATAAAATAGTACAAAACTTGAGGTTATCTTAACAAAGTTTGATATTTTTTATTTCAGAAAATATTTATGTCCTAGACTTGAAAATTCGTGAGATTACTCAAGATAATAAGTACCTACATTGCACAAAAAAAATGAAGAGATATACTACAGAGTCTACATAAAAGACGAGCCCTATCTATTTAATGAGTTTAATTTTTAGGAAATTGCGTACTAATAATGCAATATTATGTTAATCGTTTTTATTCCAAACGTTGTTTTGTGAGATAACATGAATAAAAAAAATATTATTTGTCAAATAATATGATATTAAAAAAAAAATATTGATTAACTATTTTCTTAAGTGACTCTTAATGATGAAATGACAAATCATGTTTTTGCCAATCGTTACTTGTCAAGCGAAAGGACATTGTCGAAAATGGCCTATGAATCAACACGTTTGAAACCTTTATAATAATTACTAGTTTTTTTTATAATGTACGTTACAACCATTACAATAGAACGGACACTTCATAATTTCGAAAACATTTTAAAAAGTAATTCACTTTGTTATTCCCCGGCACCATTATTTTTTGTTTCAATTTGACTTTTTGAATAGGCAAAGGGTATTGTAGCTCATACAGCCAAGTTGTTATTCCCCGGCACCATTATTTTTTGTTTCAATTTGACGTTTTGAATAGGCAAAAGGTAGCTCATACAGCCAAGTCCGGCGATTCGGAACATGAGGCGAGTCTCTGCGCAATAACAAATTCATGTGTTAGCGGGGGTGAGGGGTGCGGTACCGCGCAGCGAGAGGCGCACTTCAGAGGCGCCATCAACTTTGAATCGAGCTCTAAAGTGTGCACCGTAATTACAAACCTTGGCACTCTCAGCGTTTGATCTATGAGTAAGGTTTTTAGTTACAAACAGAATATAGCGATTGAAAGCGCAGTGTGAAACGAGCAACATCGACACTGGCAGTCGATGAATTGACAGATGACACTGGCATTCTATATTAATGACAGTCCCGTTTATTTTGTCATTCGCATCCTGTGCTCGCATCGTGCGTTTGTGTTGGTTGTGTGTATTCGTTTGTGTTAGTATTTTCTTAGTATTCTGTTTCGATTTTATCTAACCACTTGGCGTGAACAAAGGACTGTGATTTCCTCTTGAAGTATCGACCTCTGGCTGTGATTGACTGATACGGACCGACTAAGAACGACGACTAGCATTTAATAAACGGACTTTACGGAGTTAACATGGAATTGGAAAGTGTTTCTGTATTTTGTGTTAACTGTGGATCAGCTTCTGGTTCCATGGTGTTGGACGATGAGCAAATTCTTCATTGTATTCAGCAATGGACTGCTCCGCGTTTGGTAAGTACAACCACTCTTTTTCTCCACTGATTCCTTTTTTGAAACAAAGATGCTGACTGTTTTAAAACATATTGAACCATCCCGCACTGGGCCAGCACAGTGGGTTAAGGCCCCATCACTCTCAGAGAGAAGGCCATTGTCCCACAAATGGGAGCATTAGTAGGTTGATGAAAATGATGACTGGTGGTGGTGGTTAAAATAGTGGTGACTGTTGAGTAAGTCCAAACTCTTTTCAGGTTCAAGCTCATGATCTTATTTGTACAATATGTTGGACGGAAGCCAGGGCTGCAGCAAAGACTCCAAATGTATGTCACATTGGTAAAAAATGTGCTCTTTGTCAAGCTATATTGCCACATCGTACACGTTCTCATCAAGTAATTGCACTGAGGACAGACACTGTACATCATGTGCATATTAGAAACATCATCTTGGAAAGACTTCTGCCATTGCAGGTAACCAACATACTTATGTTTTTTTTTTCAATAATAGACCCATGCTGCGGCCCATGGGTGCAGTTTCAGACGGATAATCATACATGCATATACTTCCAATCTGGAATAAATATCTGCCATCCATAAAAATATTTATACCTTGCAGGAATAAAACCTGCAACTAGTAACAGCCAATCACTCAACCTCTGCACCAATTGTGTTTATTAAATATTTGTGTAAAATACTGTATCACTTTCAGGTTCGTGCATCACATTATATTTGCCATCCTTGCTGGCAAAGGGTTGATCGTACTGCCAAGCATTTTTCAACACCGTCAACTTCATCATCGGCTACTCCATCTACCAGCAATCCATTAAGATGTGCAAATTGCCACATTGATTTAACGAGATTGAGGCGACACATTTTAAATAATGATACTATTCTATCACAAATACAACAACATGTTGCACCACAAGTGGTGAGTGTTTTCTTATATTTTGTGTTGATGTCCTCTTATGTTATGTTATGTTAGAGGGTTTGGTTTCCGCACTTAGTCCTTCAAGTGGACCATTGTGCGTGGGCCATGGCGGCCGTTTTTTGGTGGTTATTCCAACCAGCCCACCTCCCTCCAGAAGTTGATAACATCTCCTGGTCTGTTTAGAACCTCTGTGTAGGATCTAGGTGCCCCGAGGGTTTCTGTTCTAATGTGGGTGACGGCTGTGCATTCGAAGAGCACATGCGCAACGGTTTCCTCTGCCTCCATGCAAGCCCTGCACAGAGGGCTGTCCGTTATGCCTATTGTGTGGAAGTGTTTGTTTAGCGAGCAGTGGCCCGTGATGGTCCCCGTCAACAGGCGCAGGCCGGTCCTGTTCAGGCGTAACAGGCGCCTGGTTAACTTGCCATCCAAGGATGGCATAGCCTCCCTGGACTGTCTGCACCCCTGTACCGAGGACCACCAGCTCTCCGCTTGTGTGTGGGTGAGCTCCTGTAGCCACCTGCGTAGTTGGTTGAAGGGGATGGGCACGATTGGCTCTGGTCCGCAGACTGACGTGCCGGATGCTTTCCTGGCTAGTTCGTCAGCTGCGTCATTGCCCAGGGATCCACTGTGTCCTTTTATCCATTGCAGTGTCACTGTGTTGCGGTTCAATACCGTTATACGTTCTAGCGCATTGTGACATTCTTGTGTTAATCTCGAGGTATTATGTTTCTTCCCTAGGGATTGGAGAACTGAGGCGCTGTCGGAGAGTATACGTACATGAGTGTCAGTAACTCTCCTGGCTTCTATGGCATACGCCGCTTGTATAATGCCCACACATTCCGCCTGGTAGACGGTGTTGAACATTCCCAGCGGACAGGATATATCTATGTTAAGGTCGTGTGAGAAAACGCCAGCTCCGGTTCCGGAGTTGGTCTTTGATCCATCGGTGTATACTCTTACCTCATGCGGGCCTGAATAGTCGCACCGTTCTTCTGTGAGTATTATGTTGTAGTGCTTTTGGAAACAGTGTAGTTTTGGGGCTCTGTCGCAGGGTGATGCCATCATCGGTCTTCGTTTGATCGCATCCTCCCTTATGCGTATGTGCTTGACTCTAGAGTCTTTGCTCAGGGTCCCTGTTATGTTAAGCCTAAAGGCGGCCAGGGCTGCCTCCTCTCGCACGATGAGGTGCAGAGGCGGCAATCCAAGCATCGCCTGTAGGGCGGCGGTGGGCGTAGTTCTCATACAGCCTGTGATTGCTACACAAGCAAACCGTTGCAGTTTTTCGAGATCTTTTTGGGCTGTGCTCAGGTCTGTCCTGGGCCACCAGACTAGTGAGCCGTATGTGATAGTTGGCCGGATGACCGTGGTGAATAGCCAGTGGGTAATCTTGGGGTTAATTCCCCAGTTCCTGCCGAGCAGTCTTTTGCACTGCCACAGTGATATGCTGGCTTTTGTAATGATGTAGTTGGTGTGTTTTGCCCAATTCAACTGTTTGTCCAAGAAAATGCCCAGGTATTTGGTTTCAGTTGATAGGCTTAGGGTGGTTCCAAAGAATCGTGGTAGCTGTAGTAGCGGCAATTTCCTCTTCTTTGTGAAAAGAACCAATTCGGTTTTTGTAGGGTTTACTGATAGTTGGTGCTTATTGCACCAAACCTCTACTATTTTTAAGGCTTGGCGCATAAGGTTGCACAGGGTATTCTCGTGGGTGCCGTTTATTATTATGGTTAAGTCATCCGCGTAGCCTACGGTGAAGTAACCTTTATCGTTGAGTGTTTTGATAAGACTGTCGACAACCAGGTTCCATAAGAGTGGCGAGAGGACGCCACCTTGTGGGCAGCCCTTCGCCACTATGGCCCTGGTGGTGTCGTTCACTGTGACTTGTACCGCTCTCAGTTTAAGCATATTTGAGATCCAGCCACTTATGGTCTGGTCTATGCTGTGCCTGTCAAGGGCCGTGTTGATACTTTTGAACATCGTTTTGTCAAAGGCGCCTTCGATGTCAATGAAGGCGGCCAGTGCTGAGCATTTGTGATCCACTGCGCATTCGATTTTGGAAACCACGCTGTGCAGCGCGGATTCTGTTGATCTGCCTGTGGTATACGCATGCTGTTGTTTATGGAGGGGTTTGGCTCGAAGTGGTCCGTCTCGAATGTGTCTATCGCAAAGTCTCTCGAGGGTCTTCAGTAGAAAGGATGTGAGGCTTATAGGCCTATAAGCTTTGGGTTGTGTATAGTCGGTTTTGCCAGGTTTCGGTATGAAAATGACTTTCACCTCGCGCCACGCGAGGGGTATGTACCTGAGTGCCATGCAGGCTCGATAAATCTCCGTCAGCAATGGCACCAGATGATTTACCCCCCACTGCAGCAGGGCTGGGAAAATGCCATCCAGCCCTGCGGACTTGTACGGCTGAAAGGTGTCAATAGCCCACCTTAACCGGTCTTCTGTTATTATGTTGCGGGCTGTGGACCAGTCCTGATCCGTTGGGGTCCATTCTGGTTCAGCCTCCCACCTCCCATCCTCCAGGAGTCTACAGTCTGGGAAGTGGGTTTCGAGAAGGACCTTACTGGTGTCCTGGTCGGTTAGTGTGTATGAATTATCAGGCTTTTTCAGCGCGCCAAGAGTTCGGTCCTGGTCTGCTGCCAGGATCTTCCTTACCCTAGCGGCTTCGTTATTTGTCTCTATGGATTCACAGAATTTCCGCCAAGCAGATCTCCTGGCGGTTCTAATCTGTTTTTTGTATGCATATTGGGTTTCTTTGTATAGTTCCCAGTCGTCCGGGAGTCTGGTGTTTTTGGCTCTGTTGAATTGTTTCCGCAATGCATCTCTGAGTTTACTAAGTTCTGCGTTCCACCAGGGGTTCCTCTCGCCCTTGGTTTTTGGCGCTCTTAGTTTGCAGCATGCATGGTATGCTTCGGTTATATATTCTGATAACTTTGTCACGGTGTATTCCAGTTGCGTTTGGTCTCTTATAGTTACCTGTGATAGGTGTCTATCTAATAGAGAGGCTAGTAGACGTTTAAACCCGGGTACATCGGTGCGCCGCGGGTTCCGCCTTGGTGTTGGTTTCTTTGTATTGGTAGTTATTGTGAAGCGTATCCTCCTATGGTCCGAGCAAGATGGCTCGTCCGATACGTGCCAGTTCATAATAAAGTTAGTCGCGTTTTCTGTAGCAAGTGTTAAGTCTATGATCGTTTGTCCTCGGACTGTGACCCAAGTGGGTTCAGAGCCGCGGTTAATGATGTTAAGATTAGTAGAAAATAAATAGGTGGATAATACCTCTCCTCTGGAATTCGGTGCGTCGCTGCCCCATAGAGGGTGGTGAGCGTTCGAATCGGTGCAGATTATCAGCTCCAGTTTGGCGCGCTCACAGTGCTGCACTAGGTCGGCCATCTCCTTTGGAGGACAGTTTGCGTCCTCGCCTGGCATGTACACCGAGGCCAGTACAACATCTGGAGCGCTACCATCGCTGTGGAGCTTGACAGCTGTTAAGTCTCTGGAACAGAATTGAGTAAGTGGTGTGATAGGAATTCCTTTGGGTATGTAGACGCAGGTTCTTGGCTTGTCTGCGCTGTGTGTGTTCAGGATCAGCTTACCTCCGATGTTACCGAGGCCACATATTTTATTATTCCTGATCCAAGGCTCTTGGATCAGTGCGATGGTTCGGGGTGTTACCTCCAGCGCCCTGCGTAAACTAGCCGTGGCAGTCTGGCTATGCTGGAGGTTTGTCTGTATGATGTTGAGGGGGGGCGATGGCGACGGTGGGGTGGAGTTAGTCGGAGATGGATCCATCGGACAATCCCTCCGCTCCCTCCGCCCTATGCTGGTCGTCGTGTTGACCGCCCGGTGACGAGGCTAACAGTTGCTCGTTCCAGCCGGGCGATGTTGGCGGTATGGCTTCGTCTTCGTCGGCCATTGCCGCTCGGGCCATGACCTCCTCCAATCTGTCCATGTCCGTGTCCAGTGTGTCTGTTGACGTCGGTATCGTCACAGTCAGGTCCGTCGTTGTTTCGGTCAGTGTGGCAGGGGGTTGGGTCGCGGTGTCAGGGGGTTGGGTCGTGGGCCAGAAGCGTACGTATATCGACCCAAGCAGGTACGATATCCGACGCTCCCGGGCTAGGACCTTCTCAACTTCCTCCGGTGGTACACCTAGGGTCAAATATGTCCCATAGTTGTCGCCACCGACGGTAGTTGCCCTTTGCAGCGACCACTTGCCTATGTCGTACCAAGTATTCTGACGAATCAGAATACTTTGGAGCCGGGCAATGTCCCCCTTGTAGCGTGGGACGAAGAGTGAGGCTCGGGCACGGGTCGGCACGTCGGTCTGTTTCATTACCGTTAGGGTAAGGTCGGTGTCTGGGAGTTGTATACGGGGCACGTTCTGAGTCAGCCAGGTCAGAGCATGGTCGTCCTCACACCACAACTGCACGGTGCCTTCCGCTACCCGAGGGTAGCCGCGGAAGGCAGGGAGCTGCGATGTGGAGTCCGTGTCCAGCATAAGGCTCTCAAGTTTGGTCTTGATGTGTATGGCCTCTTCCTTGGTCAGGTCTCTAGAGGGGGTAGGGAAGCAGATTGCTACGGCCAGCCGCGCAGGAATGTCCTTTGTGGCTCGCGCGTAGGTCCTCTGCACTCCCTGGGCGGAGTGGACCCTCACGCGTTTGGCGTCCCCCTGAAGCGTGCTCGGTGAGGCCGAGTCGTCGGGGCGCTCCCTCTTCACCGGCCCTGTACCGCTTGGTCCAGGCTGCGGATCGGAGGTACCCGTCTGGGTGCTTCTCGCCGGTAGCGGTTGGCGTGAGGATCCAGCGCGCTTACCCCTCTTCCTTTGGGGTCGAGGTCGGTCGTGGGTCAAGTCGGTGTCCTGGGGTCGGCTGGCGGCCCCGGCAGGCTCAGTCGCGTGCGGAGGTTTTTCGCGCTGGGTTTCCCCTTCGCGTACTTGCCCTCGCCCGCATAGTTCCGCGTCCGGCCGCTTTTCGCGCTGGGTTTCCCCTTCGCGTACTTGCGGCTGGTCACGTGATTCCGCGTCCGGCCGTTTTCCGCGCTGGGTTGCCCCTTCGCGTACACGTGGCTGGTCGCGTACTACCTCTTCGGCGTCCGATCGCTCTTCGCGCTGGCTAGAGCCTTCGCGAGTGTTGCGCTTTCGGTCGCCTACTTTCTTCCCTCGAGCCATGATTTTTCCGCGCTTGTACAGCATGCGTACTCCATCGGCCGGGAAAGTGTTAGAGCTGCCAGGTCCGTCTTCCTTCCCCGTCACTCTCTGTCCGTGTTGTAGTTGGTCCTTGTCCGGGTTGGTGATGCTGTTACGCACAAGGCTCTGTTGCCAGAGACTTGTGGTAGGCATACACGTCGTAGTGGGTGTTGGCGCGTGAGATGCAGCCGGAGTTGAGATTGTTGGCGCACTAGTCGCAGCCGTGGTAGGGTGGGATGGCGCGTAAGTCGCAGCCTGTGTTGTGGGCGCTGAGTCAGCAGCCGGCCGCGCTGAAGAGCGCGGCACCAAAGAGCAGTCGGATGCCCCCCCCAGAATACGATGGGGGCTGACCGCCGAAGCGGTGTGGGATTCCCCGGCTCGGCCGGGACCCACCTGGGTAGATTTTTTCTCGTTCTGCATATTTTTTGGCTATGGGGGGTGGGCTTTTGAGGAATCGAGGTTACCCCTCCTCGTGGATCGACGGGATATAGGGATAGGAAGGAAGGCATGGTTAGGTGAGGTGGTGTGGTTTTGGGGGTCACCCTACGCCTGGGATTTGACCTAGGGATTTGGGGACCGACGGGATCTATGTATGCGGAGGGATGGTTTGTTTGGTGATAGGAGCATAGGACAAGGTAACATAGGTTTCCCTGAGCCTGGGATTTGGCCTTCGGGAGCTTCTCTTGTCCGGGATCTCTTTCGAGATGCTCCGGGTGCGGGGTCGACATTAACAGTCGGTCCCGCAGCCGGAGTTGGGCTATCCGCAACCTGCCCACCCGCTCGGTTGCAAGAGAAGAAGTGCGTGGCTGTCTGGGTCTCCCCACCACAGATGTACATGTACATTTGCGTTGAGGCGATCCAGCTTGCCCCGAGTGCCCCGATGTCCTCTTATTGATTAGTAATTAATTTATTTTTAGTACTTTATTCGTAAAAAATAAAGTAATGCTTTTCATCACTCAAATAAAATTAAATGTTACAGGTGAGCGCAACTGACTACATTTGTGATGCATGCCACACATTATTTGGTAATGATACACCAATGGCTTTAGAAGATTCTTCATTGTTTATAGGTCATCAAAATGTGTGCATAAAATGTGGTCACTCTGTGGCACAATTGCGATACTCCATTGTACAAGCCGAGCAGAACCAGCATATCTTAAATGTTGTGCAAAACTGGATTCACCCACGAGAGGTTAGAGACTCTTATCAGTAAAAAATAAAATAAAAAGTATCATATAAATATAATTATGCAATACGATCGACTTTCTGTGTAATATCATCATGTAATAATTATATATATTTTTTAGATTCAACCGTCAAATGTCATTTGCCACAGATGCTTTCAAAGAGCTGAAGCAGCTGTTCGTGCAGATGCAGTTAGAGCAAGTAACCAAGTACCACAGGGACCTGAAAGAATCAGTTTACCAAATTATTCAAGGGCACCTGATACACATTCTCGGTGCTTATTTCCAGCTTGCAACAGTACCTCACAGCAATTGATTCCATTTACAATCAGGGTGAGACTTTTTAGTGACCACAAATATTACATACCACCAAACTGCAGGATATGCAGTTTTCATCTAGAAAGCCAATTGTGGTCACTATTATATGAGGCTGAAAATACCCAACATAGTTTTACAGCTGCTCACATAGAGGATTTTTGTGAGCTACTCAAAAATGATACAAACAGTCTAGATTTTGAAAAAATTGACCAAATGGAAGACAATATTGTGTGGTATTGGCTGGGACGCACAAAACAACAATTTAGAGAATTGGAAGCCGAATTGCCCGATTTTCATAAACGTGCCATTGCACTCGGAGCATATTTAATGAAACTTCGTACAGGAGACTCCGATGAAAGGATTTCAACATTATTAAAAATAAGTAGAAGCACATTGAGCAAATATATTAATAAAGCAAGAGATGTAATGGTGGCACACTTTGTACCACAAAATCTGGGCTTGGAGCACATTTCAAGAGGAGGAGTTGCAGAAAGAAACTTGTACATTCCAAACTCATTGTTCGGAAACCCTGGAAGCAATGTTGAGGACAGAAAAGCCATTGCAATAATGGATGGCACATATATTTATGTGCAAAAAAGCAGCAACTACTCTTATCAGAAGAAAACTTATTCACTTCATAAATATAGAAATCTGGTCAAACCATTCATGATAGTATGTTGCGATGGCCACATAATCGACGTATTGGGCCCGTATCCTGCCACAAAATCAGATGCCGATATTTTAACAGACCAATTTAGTGATGCGTCTTATCCTTTGAGACGATATTTTAGAGAAGGTGATGCATTTATTTTGGATAGAGGCTTTCGGGACAGTATTTCCCTATTGGAAACTCTTAATTATTCAGTGCATTACCCTCTCTCAATTCAACAAGGTGAATTTCAATTAACGACAGAAAATGCGAATGAATCCCGCAAAGTAACATTATGTCGTTGGGTCGTAGAGGTTGTTAATGGGCGCTTCAAGCGGGATTTTAAATTGCTGCGACAGGAGTATTTTAACAAAGCCTCAAGACATTTAATGATTGATTTTAAGGTCGCAGCAGCCCTAATAAACAGATTTCACCCTGTTTTGGTAGACAGAGAGGATGCAAGGGAAATTATATCAATAATTCAAGAAAAAATGTTTACAAATAACCATTTGGCAGATTTTGTTGAACTAAATAATTTAAACAGAAGACGGGCACAATTTCACAGTATAACTGTAGAAAGAGATAACATTGAAGGCTTTCCACAAATGGAATATAATGATTTAGTTTTAATACCACTAGGAGTATATCAAATTAAACAGGCTCGCTCATACTATGGTAAACATGTGAGACAAGACGGTTCATATATTATTGAAGTATGCAGGGAGGTCGACGAGGAGTTATTACACGAATTACAAGTAACAAATGCAGGCAATACATGGCTACTTCGAGGTAAAATACGTAGCCGCCATATAAGCCAAAAAACATACTTTGTTTATGTGTTAGTAGACGCTAATCAAATTGGCAGAGATGCCATTAAACAGTACTGTTGCAACTGTATTGTTGGGCGCAGAACTATTGGTTGCTGCGCCCATGTTATGACAATAATATGGTACTTGAGCTGGGCAAGACATCAAAACTCTATCGTCGACCCCCCTGCACAGTTTTTGGACGATATTTTAGTAGACAATATAGATGACCATCCTGATGTGACCAGATAATTTAATGTCGGCATTATTCAATAAACATGTTCTGAAGGAAAACATTTTTGTTTTATTTTATGGAGTACCTAGGTATTTAGATTGATCCCATATTATTTTAATTCTGAATAAGCGGCTGCTAATCGTCCTAGTTTCGATCACTGGGTCGAGTAGTGTTATTGGGATTTTCTAAATTCTCGGTTGTAGTAGCAGCCTGGAGTCTGGATGTGCACCCATAATATGGTGATAAATTGCCCCCTATAAGGTCAGGTGGGGTAAGTGAAACATACTTTACTTTTAATTTTATGTAAACAGCTCTAGTACAGTAATATGACTCGAATTTGTAATAACGATTGATGCGACGTAATCTTCCTTTAATCAGCCGTCTATGATTCGAGTTCCAAGCTCTATAGTCGTGCATTCATCGATGAAATCATCAAATTTAAGCTGACTATGGTTTTGTTTCACTTCCCCCATATATGGGGTAACTGAAACTGTCGCCAGAATATCTATATTATTGAGTCTGCGGAACTATTAAAAAGATTAAAATGACATGTCAAAAAGCTTTTATCTAATATGAGTCGTATTTCGTCGGTATTAGGTTTAATTTAGGAAAAACATTAAGAAAATAGAATTTGGGGTAAGTGAAACATAGTCGCTGTGGTCAGGGGTACAAAACAAGTGCAAAAATCGAACAAGATTTTTAATTTCTCAATGGTTGATGAAAAAATAAAATTGCGAAAATATTATGAAACAAATTAATGCTTTTATTTAGGTACATAGTTTACAAATTCAAGCCTTTTTACTTAATTCAAATATAATTATGTAAGTAGTATTTGCCGTCTAAAATAAATCAACAATTAAACTCAAATGACATTAAAATTAATCAATCGTAAATATTAAAAAAAAAACTGTAGTCTATCGGCAAAAATAGATCTAACTAACGTAAAGATAAAAATATTCTTTTTCTATGTTCAGTCTCATTTTAAGTCTAATAAAAATACTCTGTTTTCTAAGTTCAGTCTCAATCTAAGTCTGAGTAAAAAACAAACCTTACATTAAAAAAAACTGAGATCATAAATTATGTCGAACTATTTTGTTTGTATCACTCATAACTTTAAAATTTAATCATACCATTGCTCTTTGGTAATTGTAGCCCTATGTTATAATAATATGCAGTCGAAACATTGTTAGTATTCTGAGCCATTTCTAAGCTCCCTAATTAAGGTTATTGAATATTATATGTTTTGAATAACATTTTAAATATAATTTGTCCTCTTCGTCCTATAATGGGCTTAGGAAGTCTTTCAACAATATCCTCTGTATGACGAATTTCAGATATGTCATCAATGGTTGGGAAAGTAAATACTGTTTGCCCTTCTATATTCGACACCGTTTTTCTCATATATTTAATTACTGGATAACCGATACCGTTCCTATGTAGTACTACGCCAACAAAGTGCTTCACCGACTTTTTAGTTGCAAATTTTACTAAAACCCATTGCCCATTATCTAGGGTTAAGTTTTCATTTTCTATATAATTTTCGTTTTCTTTATCATCTAAAAGATCCTTACAATATTCTCCGTAATCTGCATCACTTTCATCATCCAGATTGATTTCAATTTCGCTCTCACTGGATATAGATAGTTTCCGTACCTTTTTGGCGTTTCTCTTAATATTTTTTTTTGCATTTTTATTATTAGCATCATTGTTCTTGCCTTCCTTGGATATTTTTAACTGTTCATAGGTTTCTCTATTTTCTACTTTTTCCTTAGCTTTTTTTTCCTTTTTTCTTTCTTTTTGTCCTTTTTCAGCCTCAATAATTTTATCTAGGGTCATGTCTTCATTTTCTATATAATTTTGATTTTCTTTATCATCTAAAAGGTCCTTACAATATTCTGCATAATCTACATCACTTTCATCATCCAGATTGATTTCTATTTCGCTCTCACTGGATGTAGATAGTTTCCGTACCTTTTTGACATTTTTCTTTATACGTTTTTTTGCATTTTTAATATTAATAACATTGTTCTTGTCTGCCTTGGATTTCTTTAATTGTTCAATGGCTTTCCTTTTTTCTTCCTTTTCTTTTGCTTTTTGTTCCTTTATCCTTACTTTTTGCTCTTTTTCAGCCTCTATGATTTTACACCTTTTGTATACTTCGTCGTGTGTAATTAATTCTGCACCTGTAGCTATCTTCGTCATTTTTCTTTTGGTTGAAGTCCCACCTTTTACAGATTTTAGAAGAAGATCTTCAAATGAAACTTTACATGTCACTATGCGGTCATCAAGAATTTGGACTCTTGAATTACGTGTATCACTACAAGCTGTATGTAAATTTGTGGTTGGTGCAGTCTCTGGTTTGTTTATCAATGATATATCATGATACTTGGAAATTGGTACACAATTTTCTAACGAAAAATTAAGGTAATTTTTCCCCACTAATGATTCTATAGTCGTGTGTTGGTTTTCCAAGAAGTGATTATGTTCTAGGTGATCTTGTCTTTGAGACACCGATTTGATGTCATGTTCGGTAAAATTTCGATGAAAAGTCGAAGTTGACGGTTCGCTCCAATTCGTCTTGCTACCAACTGCAAATCTTTCCTGTAATACACTTCGTGTTTCAGCTACAGACTCGATATGTTCAGATGAAGTTCGATGAATAATCGACAATTCATTATTATTGTAACTTTGCTGTAATGCACCAGCATCTGTACCAGAAATCACTTTATTAATGTTAACCAATGCTATTTTTTGTAAGAGTTCGGGCTGGTTAGCAGTAAGTTGAAAAAGTTCATTTCGTTGCTGGAAAACAAGGCTTACGTCATCGTCATTATGACATAAATCAGGACATGTTTCGTGAGTTGCTGTGTATGCTCGATATATTTCCCTAGAAAGCACCGAGTCAACAACTACAACTTCAATGTCAGGATCCTTAGATCTAGTTGTTTTTGAGTGCCATTCCCGCAACAGAATCTGATTGAATTTCTCTTGTGGTACTGCATTTTTGTTAAGTGGATAAATACCTGCTTTTCTAAATCCTGCCGAGCATACACTGGGTTCTAATGCAGCCCATATTTGACCAATCATCTTAGAGAAATCCTTTTTTGGTAAGACTTTCCCTATATTTTGTCTTTGCCATTTCACCAAGACAGCGTCCCATTTATCCTTAAAGGATTTGTTAACAGATAAATCTAGCGGTTGGAGAACATCGCTAGTATGCGGTGGGATTTTAAGTATGGTTATTCCAGCTGCACGAGCTTTCTCTATTATATTTATGCCCACATGCGTACTATGACCGTCGTATATTAATAAAATCGGCCGTTTGTGGCCAACGCTTGGTAGAAACACTTTATCAAAAAAAGTTTCAAATACTTGGGATTCCATCCAACCATTAGAAGTTGCCGCATAAACGGTCCCCGGGTATGCTTCCTTAGTCGTCCACTCATCCCAGACGTTTTTGCCTTTGTATACGATGAGGGGAGGAATTTTTTCACCTTGCGCATTGCAACCTAACAGGACGGTCGTGTTGTCCTTCCCGGGTGACGAAATTGTACGTGTTGACGTGAAGCCCTTAAGACCCACCACCTTTGACTTACTAGGATCCTTACTGAAACTGGTTTCGTCCAAGTTATATATATGAGCAGGTTTATTCTGTAAATCTAATTCGTTAATAGTTTCCTCTAGTAAGTCGAAGTAAGGATATATAATATCAGGTCTACATGCATTTTTCCTAGCATATTCTACTGGCTGGGGTTTTTTGACCGATAGTCCGTGCCTTTTCTTAAACCCCAGAAACCAATCTTCGCCTGGCACTCCATTATTGAATGGGTTGGCAACACAATTTTTGTTGACATATTCACCAACTACTTCCAGGAGTTCTTTTCTTGTTAGTCCAAACCCATACTTTTCCATAATATGGATATTTTTAGCCAACGACTCTTCTACATCACGTGATAAAACCGTACTCCTGCCCAAGGTATTAGATTTAAATCCTCTGCGTTCATAAATACGGTTAACTATGGTTGATCTTGGAATAATATAATGTTTGGAAGCAGTGTAAGCAGACATAGTTCCATTTTTGACTGCTTGTATTGCATCTTGCAGTTTTTCGTTTGAGTAAGCAGCTTTATCAGTTTTTCGGATGTAATTTCGAGGCATGCTTTACATAACCTGGAAAAAAAAAACTATTTATTCAAATTAACTTATCTACTATTACTTAAAAACAGTAAAAAGGTTTTGTTTGTACAATGATGACATTATTGTCCGATAATTAATATTTTATTTTATTATATGCATTGAAAAATTTATAGCTATGATAGCTATCGACTAATTAGGTAGAGGTCCTCGAACGATTTTTTATTTGTCTTTTTGTTCGGGATTCAAACTGCCTATCCGATTTTAATGAAAACTTTATCCTTCTGCAAATTTACCATAACCGCCCGGTTACTAGAACTTTGCGCGAACGAAATGCCAAGACGTTAACCAATAAATCAAGTAGGTACCTAGTAAAACAAACATTATACAAGAAATTATTTTTCAAAAAAAATGTTTGTGTACTCTGGCACGGGGGAAGTGGGCGATATGTTTCTCTTACCCCGGCCATCACTGTTTCACTTTCCCCAATCAGTACTTTTGGAGGTTAGAATTTCGGACGCCTTATAATTCAATTGCCTTCACGTTTTAGCTAGAAATAACTATTACAACATAAAATCTATAGTTTAAATACGTTACTTACCTAATAAAATCTTCATAAACACTATTAAATTGCTTGACACCAGCGACAAGATTAAGCACGTCCAACTCGTGTTTTGAAGTTTACCAAATGTCAGATTTATTTTCTTTATAAAACCTCGTAAAATGATCGTAGCGACATCTGTGCTAGAACATTGAAACCTCTTTGCCGAACCTGTTTTATCGACCGATCACTATTACAGCTGAACTGTATAGTTTATTGTATAGGATTGGGTGTTTCACTTACCTCTTCGTTTCACTTACCCCACCTGACCTTAAATATTACCTACATGGGACCCAGGCAAACTGGGTGTATTACAGTATCTACATAAATATATCTTCGGTGCTCTGCTTAACCCTTTTGGGTAAACAAGCGACATTTTATGTGATTATGGAGTATTGTAGTAAAATGCAATACCTAGGTACTTCTAAGTCACACAAAAACGAAACAGTCCATAGCCCTAAACTAGTCATAACTACAAATAAAAGAAAGAATAGTTCATCAATCTATTGAAAGATAACATCCAACGTATTTTCACTAATAGCGGCAGTTATTAGTGTTATTGCCGTATGTTTCTATTGGCCTAATTATAACCTCAAAATACAAAAGTTTTTTGGATTTTTTACAATTATCAGAAGTGTCCGTGATTTTAATTTAGTTTCAATCGAATATATGCATTATTTAGAACACAGAAGGTAAATTCACGTCTCTGTTGGTTCTTAGGCGAACGATGTATGGACGCCGAACAATGTCCTTTGTAAATGAACTGTCTGTGAAAATAATGACAGGATACCAATATTTAGTATCAACTAAATATCTTTCATACCAACCAATTAATTTATGTACACTTTTAAGGGTTTTGTAAAGTTTAATATTTTTTACTAAGGGCCATTACTTGCCACCTACTCAAAATAGAAACTTACATTAATTAATATTTAATCAAAATGGGAATTAAACTGTATAGTCAATTTAGCAAGAACATAATATGATTGGATTGTGTGGTTTAAAGGATAAACATGTTATAGTGTTGTTTGCAAACGACACTTCACTTTTATTTAAATTCAAACGTCAGCAGTTGGTTACTGACATTGAAAATAGCGCCCTCGAAAAAGTAGTTTAGTGTTAATAACCTACTTCTTAACGACAAAAACGAAATGTATTAAGTTTACAATACTTCATGTTAGACTAGTAAAAACTAGTGTGCTCATAAAGGGTGAAGAGTTGAAACTCAAAGATACCACAGTGTTCTTAATCATAACTTTGAATGCCAAGCTTCAATAGGGCCCCCATAAAGATAAATTGTCAAAAAAGCTTAGCTCTGCAGCATACGCTATTAGAAAAAATCGTGATTTAACTGACTTAGAGACAGCCAGTTTAGTATACTTTAGTTATTTTAATAGTGTAATATCGTACGGTATTATGTTGTGGGGAAATGTCGTCGATATTTAGTCAATATTTGATTTACAAAAAAGGGCAATTCGTTAATTTTATAAATTAAGTCTCAGACATGGTACGGAGCGAGAGGGCATGGACAGCCGTCACCTCCTTCTGCGAAGCAGTAATGCTCGCGAAGGAGGAGGCGGGACGGTTGAGGGGAAGGCAAATTTCGCGCCCTCTCGCCCCTAGCCGCCGCAGGAGACGCCCTAGGTGTCGGGAATCCCGGGCGGATTTCCAGCCACCGTAGGCGCGGCATGCGGACGGTGAGCAATGTGTAGCTCACTGTCCGGTAAGGATCAGGGTCCAGACCCGAGTCGACGGCGCGTTGTATTCCACGCGCGCCTCAAAGAGATGTCAGCACAAGTGTAGGGATCCACTAGGGCCGATGCCTGCCGGGGTCGCGTGGAAGTTCGAAAGGGTTACCGAGGCCCCTGGCAACACAGGCAACGGAAGGAATACGGGTAGGTTTTAGTAAGTAAGATTCTGACACACCCTTCCGCTCCGCCCAGAGCGGGAGAAGTTATTTAATGATATCCCACCCAAAAAAAAAAAAGATACTACCTCAGAGACAAATTTAAAGAGGATAATATAATGATATAGCTTCTCAGTATATTTTTGAAAATCTTTTGTATGCACATAAAAATATTAATCTGTTTAAAAAATACAGTGATAACCAAAATGTAAAAATACTAGGAACAAACACAAGTTGGCTCGTTTAGATGCCAATGTATACGTTTTTATAATAAACTTCCTACCCACATTCAAGAACTAAGTCTTAATAAATTCAAATGTTTTATAAAGCTGAAATTGAACCAGAAAGCCTTTATACTGTTAAAGACTATGTTGAGGACAAAAAGGCTTGCAATTGAGCTGCTCCAATAAATGTACAGTGAATGTTTTTTTTTTTTAACTATACCCTTACAGGGTGGATTTTTGAGACGGGGTAGTAAGAGCAGCTACCTTAACCGTTGTAGCTACAGGAAAACGGTCTTAAGAGACCGTCCTTAACTTTTTAAGACATTTAGATCTACATTCACCAATTTTTAAAAAAAAAATCAGTCAGCAAGAAAATGGGCAGTTTTCACAAAAACTTTTTTTGGTGCCGATCGATCCTGTTTCTTACAGGAAGCAAAATCTCTATTAGACTAACAGAGGTTTGAGTACTAGCAAAGTCAGAAATCGCAAAAAAACTATTCCCTTGCTTTAAGAACAAGATAGTTTGTTGTTTTTGATTTCCGAGAATTGGAAATACAATTTTTTTCAAAATCTGCAAATGCAGATCTAAATGTCTCAAAAAGTTGAGGAAGGTCTCCTAAGACCATTTTCCTTTAGCTACAACGGTTAAGGTTGCTGCCCTTAGGTACTGCCCCGTCTCAAAAATCCATACTGTACATATATTATATTATATATAATAAATAATAAAAAAATATAATATAACAGTTTTTCTTAAATCTATTTCAAGTTCACCCGTGATTTGTGCCTGAATCTGGTAATCCTGTGTTTCAGGCGATTGGAGGTAACATTAATTGATTAAATAATCACATATCATATTAATCTTACATAATCAGCCTATAATGTTCCCACTGCTGGGACACAGGCCTCCTCTCTGTGAGAGGGAGTGGGCCGTAATCCACCACGCGGGCCCAGTGCAGGTTGGTAGATGTCACATCTTGACAATTTTTGGTTCTAGGACATGCCGGTTTCCTTACGGTGTTTTCCTTCACCGTTTTGAGAGCAGTGGTGATGTAATAATTTACACAAAGTTAAGCACCTGTCCGGGTTCGAACCTACGATCTACAACTCGTAAGTCGCGGCCGTTACCACTGGGCCACCACTGCTCTCACTAATTCTAATATTAATCTTATTGGTACATAAATGTAAAAAGGTGTCTAAAATTATAGTATCTCAACTTAACTAATTAACTAAAAAAATAACAATAATACAAAGAATATTTTACTTTAGCACTAGTAATAACTTCTCTGTATCTTCATAGGACATAGTTTGAAGAGTTTCCTTAAGGCGCTGACAAGACCCAATTGACCAAAATTGGCTTCAGTTAAGAAAAAAAATTGGCAAATCTGTATAGTTTGTGGTAGCGGAAAAAATATATGTTAATTTTGAACATATTTCCCAGAACTTGGTTGTTACCAAAACACGTTTTGAAAGAAAAATCTCGATACAAACTAACGTTAAACTAACCTCTTACTTTGAGTTCTAATCCAAAATATCTATATTAAATATCAACATACGTTACGTATTTAATTAATAACAAGAGCGTCTTATTTGAATGCAGAACTTGGTTGTTTTTTATTTTCGATTACTCAACTCAATTTTGAGTAAATAGATAATTGCTTCATATTTTGCAATAAATTACAATCGTTGCGTCATCGCGCTTCTCTTTCTTTTCTATGCAAACAGACAGTGACCGCGGTTTAGGTGTTGTCAGCGTCTTAAGGATTTTCTTGCAGTTCCTATAATTTAAGTAGATGTTTACTTTTTCATTTAGCCTGTTATAAAGTAGCGGACCGAGGTACATATAAAATTTAGCCGTGAAAGCATGTTTTGTACTTTTTTGAGGGCAAACTATATCTTTCCGTCTCCTTTTAGTTAATGCAATGCTGGAAGTGCTGCGTGTTGTTTTAGTACCGTGCTCATTATAAATAACTGTCGAACTGTTAGTACTTCACAAGATTTATACAGGAGGTTAGTGGGGAATAGGAAAGGTCGGCAAGTAGCCACCTTGAGAATAGCTCTTTGAGCTCTTTCAATGGGCAGTAACAATGTTTTACTTGCCCCACCCCATGAAATAATACAATAAGTCAAAATTGACTGACAAAGAGCAAAGTACACTTGCCTAATTATTTTTGGATTTGCAATAAATCGTAGCTTTTTGAATACGTATATCAGCTTACGAATTCTATTATTTAGAGCTTCCATATGTTGTTTAAAGGAATGGGTATCATCCATTATTATACCCAGGTATTTAATTTTATCTGTCTTTTTAATATTTGGACACTTACACTGGCTATTTGCAGGGACTGGGCAACAGTGAGCATGCCACGCTGAGGGGTTCTATATTATGTATGTAAATTATTTTTCTATATACCATTTTACATATACAATGACATGAATATTTACTTTGTAATATATAAATATTGTGAACGTGAGGACTATGTGGGTGATTGTTTTTTTTTTTTTCTCTCAGTTAGTTTTAATGATGGTCTGGCAGTTTTAGTACTTTATTCGGCCTACCCAAATGTCCTTTCTTTGGTATTGTTCGTCGAATCGTTGAGCTCCTTAAGTTCTGAGTGGTGCTGCACGACCATTTCAGACACAAATCTACATAGTCTCCACATGATCTGACCAAGATTATGTCTGGACTTTAGAAGAGACTGACCTCTGAGTTTGTTTCGGCCTTCTCAGAGTATTCAGATAGGAACCGCCGACCTCATCTAGTTTTTAAAATATGATTGACGTGTAAAAGTGTTTGTACAAACCTGCTTACAGAAAATAAAATCATTTATTATTTATAATACTACTATAATACTAGGGAACTAAAACTGTCATGGAACATGACAGTTTTAGTTCCCTTGGTTTTTGCTATGTACCTACTTATCAAAAATCTGAGATAACTTGAGGAAAAAAGGTACCTAAATTAAATCCGTCTTCGTCATTCATTCCGTAAAATTGTGCTCTACCTACACTATCCTTGTCTGTAGCTGTTATTAAAATTCGTGCAGACTTTGTAAACATGTTGTTCAATGCTATAATTTGATAAATACGGTGTTTTTGACCTTCAAATATAATTCAGACATGAACACATGAAACATGTGTTATTCATCAGTCGTAAAGGGCATGTTCTAAACATTATCTTTTAAGAGGCATGCCAGTGATAAGTGCGTCGGCTGCGGCGTCAATGCACTCGGCTGCATGCCCGTAGGTCAGTTCCCTGTGACTCAGACATCACTGCACCGTTACAGAGAGCATCGTGATCACCACCTTCAATACCAAACTCTCCAAAGAACATATCAATAAAGTAACCAATTATAGGTTGACGCTTCTCACCACATCTCAGAAATCTTCCTCCTACAGATACGGCGATGTAACTGTAACTGTGATCCGCGTCGATGCGCAGGCGACGCGGGAGTAGGGAGGGACCCCCAAAACCGACTGGCTAGTTGCTGCTACGTAACAATCGTTACCCGGTGCTCCAGTGACTTTACAATAATATGAATCTCTTGCTTTCTTTACGACTTTCAATTTCAATTATTGGGTAACACATTTCAATCGGAACGATGAGATGCACGATAACCAACAATCAAAAGATTGATATGCTACTCGTTTAAACAATTAACAAAATCGTTGTTTGTTTAGTAATTCAATCTTATCGGCTAGACAGTTTGTTGAAGGTAGAAATGTATAAAACATTTGGATCGCATCCAATGTTTGTATGATTTGTGGTCGAAATCAACGCGAGCCCATTTGAATACGATAACTGTTGATTATGTAATTGTAGCTGCGAACATCTGCTTGTTTGCCTCCTCAGCGGTGGAGGGTTGAGATAGCTAACCCTTCCCGCGGCCACCGGCCATCATCGGCCACAGCTTTTTATCGAACGTCAAACAAACTGCTTTAATGAGAAATATCGGTTACGGAAACAGTCCACTGCATATACTCGTAGTATTGTTAAATATTTGTTGATGCCCTTTGGTTTTTTCTGTCATGCAGTAGGTACTACTTGCTGTGAATAATCTTTCTGCTTTGATGTTATCTCGGCCTTCATTTCAGGGTTCGCTTTATATCTAGTCTAAGCAGATACACGAGTGAACGTGTCTAGTTTTATTCCGATTACAATGACATTATCTTAACGTAAGTGTGAAATTCCGCTAACGATTCGAAGAATTTGTAAGCATTTTTACTAAATAATGTTTCACTTATCATGACGAAGATGTTCTCAAGCTTTTTAATACACCGACGTCTATAATATGTTTTGCTTAGAGTTCGTATCATGAACTGTTCCATGTATTATAGTCCAGTGCAGTACTCCACTTATCGCCTACGACACTCCTGGTGTGTGGTGACCCATTTGCATCAAACCTACTCTGTTCACTGTTATAAATAGAACCAGCAAAATAGATGCATAAGATGCATCTTAAAGCATCTCATATTTTTATAGGTCTTCATGCAACGGTAAACGAACTGCAAAACCTTCTTCTTTGTTTAAAGTCAACGATAACTAGAAGTTTATCGCCAATTATATGTATTTTCCAGGCATTCCAAATAAAAATATGTTTTTATGTGTATTAAGCTCTTATTTCCGCGTAGAGTTGGGCCTGCGCAATGCATATAATTCAACTGAAGTTAAGCTGATCATACCTAAGCTGATTTCAATAAGTTGCAAACAAAGGAGTTGCTAGCTTCGATCAGCATGCAATCTTACCCTTGCTGTGTGAGGGCAATAAATATCAATAAGTAATTACGGGTCAGGCTAGCTAGGCAGATGTGAAGGCTGAATATCGTCATGATCTGCAATCGTGCGCAGCTTGTGCGCGTCGACCAATGGGGACGCAATACGTCACGCAAACCGAATTAATTCACCACTCTTTATAAATGTTTAGGGGCTCTTGATAGCACGTTTTATATTTTTTTGATTAAAAATAATATGTGCATTAGTTATCTGGGGTAAAAAAGATAAAAGCAAATGTTCCGTTTTGGAATTCAGGATGATCTATGCTGAAGTATTTCATATCTTTAGAGAGTTGTTTGGTTATTCGAAACTACTTATAAGTACGTGTTCTTGAGGCTTAAGGATAATTTGATACATATCGCTTTTACTACAGATACCTACTGCGTAACTTCGTAGCAGTCAGTTACATAGTTGTCCAAATCGAATGAAGGAGATATGTTCATTACGCTTCGTGCGTTAAACAAAGTGAAGTCAGGTCCTCAGTAAAAAAAAAAATTAATAAAAGGAGAAAAAGTTGCCATAGCAGCAAACGGTAGTAGCTGCTACGGCAATTTTTGCCTAACTGATGACCAATACCTACTATCTACGTAAATCAAGTTACATCCGCAATAACAAAATACAAGTTACAAGAGGAACAAAAAAGCCCAAAAGCACATATTTCCAATGCAAATTATCACTTTTAAAACGGAACAGGTTGGCCACTCGTCGCGCCGGAAACATTTCGTGTATAGGGTTGTGCGATTTATTGCGGACCAACAGCCGGGTCCTTTCTACCTTTAATTGGCTACAAAACACATCCCATTTACAAAAACAGACACAGATAACGGGACAAAGGAGGTTTTTGTTTTATCACTATGATTGTTTTTTGTTTTGGCTGCAATTTGGATGCAGTGAATCTGGTATTGGCAAAAAATTTAATGTTTAATTGATGTTCTGGCTTCTTGATTGTGGCGTTATTTCGCAGTTTTCAGTTAAAAGAGTGATATTTTGTACCAAAGCTTCATTTAAAATTTAAACCTGCATCTTCTAGATTAATACCTACATCATAATCTAGCCTTATAGGTAGGTAGGTAGGTAACCCTCCTGGGGTTCAAAGATAAAAGAGACACAATAGTGAGGCACATTCCAATAAGAAAATTTAAAACTTTTAGTACTTATAGAACTTAATTTATTTAACAGGCATTTAAAATAACTTTTTGTACACAGAACTGCACATACTTAGTCCGAATCAAAAGCAAAAAATATGGAGAGGATTGCATTATATCCACAATAAATCTAATGACACGACAGCCTCTATAAATCGAAACAGGTAGAATTTGGAACTAATGACTGCAACGTGTTGAAAGGGCCTATGGACCATAGGGTTTTACAACTGAAACTTAACCTTATGTTGAAGAGATTCGGTTCGTTTTGTATTTTTTGTTTGTTTTAGAAGTTTTTATGCAGTTTTTGAGGGGCTGCCGTGAGGCGGGGGCGGTGCGAACCGAGAGGTCGGTCGCTGAAAGGGTTGTGTGGGAACGGAGGGCACCTGCGACTGCACATGGTGTTCCAACACTGAGTTTTTTATACATTTGCGCACACATATCTGTCTAATGCAGTTTTTTACTTATTAATTTATTATACGTATGTAAAGACGAAATAACAGACGACGCATTTCGAAACATAAAACAAACAATGATGTTATCAAGTATCGACAAAATGTAATGTAAAACATACATAATAGTTTGCCTTGACGAGAAAAGGGCGGTTGCGAACTGTCGATTGCAACTGTTAGCCATGGCATTATCGTGTCGGCGTTTCTCATTACCGATGCTTAGTTTCGCGTTGTATTTTCAGGACCAGTCTTATTAGACCTCTTTACTCGTAACCTTTTCCAGAAACACGGGGTTTTCAGCCTGAAACAACATTTGGCTGCATTATTGAGTTACATCGGTCGTTACCTTAGCGAACTGCCCGTATTTCTCGCCAGTATTTATTCATTTTGCAACACATCGCCTGTCGGCCTTTTCACCCTCCCTTGTCGGCTCACGCGTTCTCGTCAATGAATTGTTAATGAAGCACCTTCGTTAAAGGCCGCCAAATTCACGAAACCCCACGTTGTTGAGGCGTGAACCAAAATACAGACACGCACACCGTTTCATATGCGGCAATTTGTTTATTATTCGCTTTAGAGTGAAAGTCGATGATAATCGAGCGTTAAAAGTTAGCGAAATAAAAGGTTTTTGAATATCTGCAATTGCGTCATTGTTGTTTTAGCGAAAGTTGGTTATGAATTTGAATATTGGTGAGATACGATTACGTCGTGGGTTTTGAACATTTAAGCATAGACATTTACTTGGATTTATTCCAAGTCTACTTTAAATTCAATACTTCAACGTTTCAGATCCCGGTGTCGCCCTCAGGCGTCGGAAAACCAAAGCCTGACGGCAACACCGAGATCATAGACGTAACACAATTTCAGTTTCCATTGCACACGTCTAAGATATAAAGGAAAGTTAAGACTATTAACGAAATCATCACAAGGGATCTAAGGCTTCTAAGTCGTGTTTTGTAGTGGTGTTAATCGGATAGTTTTAGTGTATTTTTTGCATAAGCGGATAACCCTTTAGCATCTACCTGCGGAGCGCCAACAATGCGTGCATTGTGCGCAACTCCTGCGCAAGTGGGGTGAGTATAATGTAAACTAGTGTCGGACAAATCGGTTTGTTGTTATTTGTTATGTAAATATAGTTAATGTTGATCTGTTATCTATACAACCTGTGCCCATGTTTATTCTTATTGTATAACATAAATACGAAAACACAATAAATGTGTTTATAGATACACAAATATTAAAATTTGCAAAATTGTTTGTTTTGAAATAGGGAAATATGCAATTAATCGTACACGTATTATTCTGTATTTTCTGATAATGTATCAAAATGTTAGTTTCTAAGTTTGTTTACTAAAATCGTATTACAATATCCAAAAAACATGGTGACAATACCAAATCAAACGCATTCTCCTGATATCTTCAATGTGAATAATGAGCAAAAAATAGATAAAGAAAACACAGATTTTTTACACAATTTAATATAGGTCAGGTGCATGTTCAACCCTTTCATAGCGTGGGAGTTTCGCTTTTTTGCCGATAGTACTTTGTGCAACACTTTTTTGCGCATGACAGAAGTGTTTGCGATAATTTGTTCCCACAATTTTGTAGGATTGGGGAAGTGATGACAGCCATAGATCGTTCAATAGATTAATACCGTTATGGTTTGTATATGAATGAATGGTATTGCGATACCGTACAATGTATTTGCAAGGTGCACATTTTTTATTGCAGCGCACAATTCTATGGAAGCATCTAACGGGTTGAAGATTAGTCAATGTCCGTTTGTTTTTGCGCAGAATTGGATTTTGTGCAAAACAATATTACTTATTACACAAAATAGTGACCTGAAGAAGTGTTATGAATATCTAATGTAGATACCTAATGGAAGAAACTTTTGAATGGAAAAGATTAGGGATTTTTCGCAATTGTTTTTTGCAAGCAGGTAAGTAGGTACTTACCTTCGTATGTAAATAATTAGCATAATTTTTGGACACGGTAAGGAAATCGGATTCCTGCTGCTTATTATTTTCAAATAAGATTCAAATAGCTTTGCAATTTAACAAAAAATAGTAAATTCTGTTCAAAAGTAAGACTTTCATAGTCCTTTACCTAACATATAGGATGTCTGTACATACAATTAATCATTAATTTTAAATTAAATAAAACCAGTTAAACTTCTTAATCCACCTTGTGGCGTCAAAGTACCCGCCATGTGGCGACTGTCTACCCCTTTAATGATCGATAATGATACAATCATTATGAGGGCAACGGAGATCATTTGCGACGTCCGCCCCAGGCGAGTAAAGGGTAGTCACAACATATTTGCTGAAAGAATAATGAGAGTTCGCGGCAGGGCGCAGGAAACATGACATTCGCAGTTAAACTACTTCCTGCGATGTGCCACATGCTAACTATTATTTTGTAATCGAATTATAAGAAATATTGGTGCCGATTCCCTTGTTCACAAATTAAACTAAATTTAAGTTCAGTGTATCTTTTTCTTTCTATTTCATTAAGAAAAGGACAGAAGATACATTTTAGTTTAGTCCTGTCAAATTAATCGGCGCCTGTCACTACTCCATACAAGTTTAGACGTGATTAAAAACTTGCCTACTAAAATTACGTCAATTTACGTCAAGCGCTGATTAATTTGACAGGACTGAACTAAAATTTATCTTCTGTCCTTTTCTTAATGAAATAGAAAGAAAAAGATACACGGAACTTAAATTTAATTTAGTTTGTGAACAAGGGAATCGGCGCCATTGCCACTTGTTGCACTTAACTTAACTAGGTATAAATACGAAAATGAGTTTGTTGGTTTGTTTGTTACGCTTTCAAGCTAAAAAGGCTGAACGGATTTGAATGAAATTTGGCACACGAGTAAACCGTGATCTGGGTTAGGACATAGGATAGTTTATATCCCAATATTCCCACGGGATCGAGACTTATGCGGGTGAAACCGCGGGGCGCAGCTAGTAACCCTATAAATTCAATACATTCTTTGAGTATTTTTAGCTGGCTTCAAGACTTCGATAGGTGATCTGTATTGATAATGTCAACGTTGATTGACCTCATAGATCGATCAATCTGCTCGGAAGCTATAAAGAACACCATCATTTACGATTGTAAAGTTATCCATTACACTTAGAAGAGATTGGTGAAATGTGGAAATGCTCCCTTAGATGTCACTGCTTGCGGTAGCGTCGGGGGTCGGGTTGCCTCCTTCCCTCCAATATGGCGAGGGGGATGATGGCTGATCTTTGCGTTATGCTCGTGAACGGGTGCTGCTTTTGGTGACTGGTCGTCTTGCTGATCATGGTTTTAATTGTTATTAGTAATTGTTTACTTATTTTGCTTCGATGGGGCTAGTTTATCATTTCTCACTTCGAGCTACAGCAATTGCCTTATGTAAGCGGGCACGCCCTTTATGCCTGGAGGCTTTTATTTAGGTATTAAGTTCTATTTACGTTTTTTTATGTTGTAATTTTTATCTGCTTGAGAACAGTTTGTTCATTGTTTTGTTGGTATACTGGCGGGTGCTAGCTAACGTATGGCAAGTGTGTAATTTAATCCAATGTTTTGTGTTTCGTAATGTTAATTACTTTGCATACGATTTGTATAGAATCAAGTTTATATAACTAAACAGACAGACGTGCTGCTGGGGAGTTTGTTCCACCACTTCTTCTTCCCAGCTAAAGCACTAAGAAGTGGTGACGGGCGGGCATTTTTGGGGTCTTATGTAACTTTGACATTCGAAAAGTGCTGATTTTCAGCCTAGTTTGAATAAATGACTTTTGATTTTGATTTTTTTTTTATTTTAACAGCAGATAGAAAATAGTTAATCACCTAGCTCTATCTCATCAACATCACCTAGTGCTGATTGTGCTCTTTAACGTGGCGATATTGTCGTGGACGTCCGCGTCCACGTCACGGCTTTACGTTCGCACGGACGTAAAATATAGCGGCGGGATTTTATCGCGCACTGTATTTTCAACTCTCGGTGTTGAGCTGAGCATTGATAATCCAACAGCCTCACATCTCAGTGTGTCGAAAAAACACACAGTTAGATTTTCAACTCTCGGCGCTAAGCAGTGCGTTGCAAATCCAGTGTGCGAAAAAAAATCGCTGCGGGAAAAAATCACCCGGGCTTGCCTTGGCTTACACTGGGAAGTAAACTATATGGAAATATATGAAAACGCTTTTAAATTTCCGTCCACGATGACGTTATGATGTGCATGTTTTTCCATACATTCTATGGAGGTGGATGTGACCGCCCACGATAATATCGTCGATATCGATATTATAAAAGTGCACATTATCCTAACTGACTAATAAAAGGAAAATTATGTACCTAAGTAATATAATGTTAGTATCTATGCCAGTTGGTTGTATGCAGGGGGCCTAAGTATACTTACTTACAATATACTTTGTGGGTTCGTCTGTATTAAATCAAAGGGCTTCCATGTAATAATTATTTAACCAGTGTTTATAAGAAATCTTATTTCGGGGATGTCTAATGAGCCAACTCGAGCAACAAGGACGTCTGGCAAGCGAAATTAGGAACCAATGTCATAGCCAATGTCTGTGTAGTTACATATGAATTAGAAAAGCGTTTGATTTTATCTGCTTCACAATGTGATCAAAATCGACATCTATCGAGAGTTTTATTTTTTAGATAACTTAAAAAAAATTACTAACAAAGTTGCAGTTTCTATCGAATGATTCATATTAACATAAACTATTTGTTTAATTGAGCTCTATTCGTATGGTGGTTGTGTTTATTATGGTAAGCCTGAACTCTAGAATAATCCCTATAATTTTTATAAACGGTCATTAAGTAAGTACTAAGTATGTAGCGATAATAATTTTGTCTTAAAATTCGAATATTGCACTTTAATTTTCAGGAATTAACCAAAACTAAATTCATTATGTATACGTTTAACGTATAGGTAGTTTGGCAACTTTTTACCGGTGTCAGAGTTCAGTTGCGGCGTGAGAACACAGCCGCGTCTGCGCCCGCGCAACTGAAACTCGGGGGAGTTTTTGTTCAGGAGGGTTCATCGACTCCGCGCAAATGTTCTCGTTTGCCCTCACCAACGGCTTCTCGAACGAAATATTGTTTGAATAAGAAAATATAACTAGCACATGGTGTTTCTTGCGATTCTTGAAAAGTTGATGTTGTTTGCTTGGAATTGCTGTCTTTCTTATAGTAACTGTATCATTCTTATTTTTTTTATTTTTAATGTTTGAACCACTGATGATATCACGAAAAGGTCGTGACTGTTAGAATTGAACCACTGATATCATCTAGGTCTTATTTATTTATTTATATATACTTTATTGTAGGTACACCACAAAATTACATAACAAAAAATAAATCAAACACTACAAAATATACGATGGGCGGCCTTATCGATTTCTGCCTTATTTAGCTACTGGCAGAAGAATCAAACAACAACCGGTATGTCCTAGAACCAAAAATTCGAAGACATGAGACATCTAGCAACCCGCACTGGGCCCGCGTGGTGGATTACAGCCCACTCCCTCTCACAGAGAGGCCTGTGTCCCAGCAGTGGGAACATTATAGGCTGATTATGTAGAAGAATCAAAAAGATATATACCTACCTACCTATGTATGTCACATAGGTAGGTATACAAAGTAGCTTTAAACACTGTGTGTTAAGAAATTTAGAAAGGCTGCATTTGTGCTTCTGATTAAGCGTGTATTCATCTAAATATGGTTCTAGTTAACTTTGTTCAGAATAAACGAATTTTCGCTAAGCCGATAAGCTTCGATCTCCATTTCAAAATAAACTTATCACGTTACGAACCCCGCGAGAGCAGATTTTGGTTTTTGTTCGAAGTTTTTGCACAACATTCTTTTTAACAAAAAACTATCAAGGCACTTTTCGTCGCGACTGAATTGTTTACTTTTATGATAAAAGCAAACTTGGCAAGTTTTTAGAGGCAAAGGGTCGTGACTATGAATATTGTGTTGCCAATTAATATTTTGTTTGGATGTCCCAAAAGATTTGTCAAATGAATTGGAAAAAATATAAAAACGTTCAAATGAGTAAACTGCATATCGACGTTTTCTCAACGTCGCACAGTGTTTCATCCTGAACATGCTAGCTAGACAAAATTATTTATTGATGTTTTTTGTCTTATACGGCTTTCATGTGATATCTTATTGCGTAATTCGTGCAAAACACCCAAATACAAGATGGTAGGTAGGCAACTAGAGTGACGATTTTTAAGAAAACAAAGATTACCAGTATAAGCTGTGTTTAATTAAGGCAAGTAAAGATAAATACAATAGAAAAAAGGGTAACAACGCATAATATGGTTCAATTACTAATATCATAGCTACTAATTGCACAGTGGGACCTCATTACCTAACTTTATATAGCAAATTACCTTAAAGTACTTACATTCTTAAAATTTTAATTAGTAAATCGGAATTAAAGTAATTAAATAAATCGATATAATAATAACCTACAACAATACAATAGTCCGCTTCCTTATTCTACATCACTATATTCTTCTGAAGAAGAATCTTCAATATTACTCGTATAGTCAGAACTAACATTTAGACTAGAACTACTCATATTTACACTAGAATTTATATCTAAACTAGGGGGTATAATTAATTTCAAAACCTCCGAGGGAAGCTTACTGGTCGGTTTTTTGGGAATTTCTCGAAGACTATTTATTACAGGATCAGATGTGATTATTAACATATTAAATAAATCTCTATTCGTGGTAATACGTGAAACTTTTCGTGTATTGTGTTCTCGGAATCTTCTACAATCTTTATTGCGAGCTTCCTGAGCTTCCTCAGAAAGCTGCCCAATAGGTAAAAGAGCCGATTGCACAATATCGACACTGTGCACAAGAAGTTTGTGCACCGTAACTGGCATATAATACCACGAATAGAGACTAAGGTATATTTTGTTTGTATCCTGCGTTAAACTATTAAATTTTTCAATAGTAATATCGTAACCCGAAGCTAACGTTCTAAGAATGGTTCCAAAGTTCTTAATTAGGGTTACATCTAAACCTGTAATATCTGAAGCTAGTTCAGGATTCCCAAAAAACCGACGAGCAGTATTTCCATCATTAGTATTTCCGAATCCAGGTTTTGGTTTATCTACTATCAAACCCATTTCCGACTTAAACCTATCTTGGATTCGAGCCGAACGCTGCTTCACATTTGCTTTGTCATTTTCATCTCAAATTTGCCATTTTTTAACTTTGAGACGATAGCTTATGTGAAGCAAACATTCGAAGGAGCGTATCCAAGCGTGAAGTGGAGATATACCAAAACCCAGATTGTTCTTATTTCTACAAATTCCTTAGACTCATCATTCATACATTTAGGAGTAGCCCCACAAATGTAGCACTTTTGAGCGGAGGAAGTTTCAGTCATAGAATTGCACACTTTACCGTCAATCATCGTGAATAGCAATTCATGTTTCACAGATACCTCATTACCATTTACATTACCGATTGTTGGTACCAATTGGTTTATTTCCTCCAAAACTTTGTTGGTTTCCGTTACAGTAAAGTCTGTTGTTTCTTTGGAGAAAATAAACTTAATTGGCCTACAATACATAGTAGAAGATGGTCGAGGACTCTGCCAAACAATGTTACCATTATTGCCACGTAATTGAAGCGGCACAAATGAGAATACAAATAAAAACTCATCAGTGTCTTCACTGTTTGCAAACTTTTGTTTGTAAGTGCTATGACCAGAACTTCCATCGCACCCCCACTTGCTTATAAGGGAGAATGATGAGTCAGGAGGCAAAGATCTGAATACCTCAAGCTTTGCAGAAATTAGACGTTCGACTGTTTTGTTTAACGCGACTTAAAGTTTAATTTCTGCACGAATTTCGGTTATGAAAATCTGTTCCTCAGGGGGATAACAGTCTAATTTAGCCTGACTAACACTATTAAATGAAGGAAATACCTTATGTCCCGCCTTCATGCTCCATTTTCGGGTTTGTTTGTAAGAATGGGTTGTAGCTCTGGCGTCCACATACTAAGCCAGAGCTTCTTCCTTTGAAAGGCACCTTTGCGAATCAACACGCGAACTAATAGTTTTTTTCATGTCTTGACACTTCTCCGGGCTGTTGCTGGCTTCTCTAATCACACAGGCGAGATTTCGGTGCCCAGCCAACCGCGCTGAAATTTCAGCAGCAGCCACCAGCTGGTTTGTATCCCGTTCTTGGAGTAAATCGTCGAGTCGCCTTTCTTCGATTTATCGCTCAGGTCATCAAAAGTTTTAGTAGGACGATCACCCGGAGTGGATGTTGAGGGTTTGGGGTGGTGGAACACTTGAAATCTTCTGCCAAGTAAGCAGAATGGTTGGCCAAGAAGCGTTCATGATTGCCTCCGGAACTTTTCCATTTTTCAGCAAATTTTGAAGAAGTTCTGCTGATATGGTTCCTTAACTGTTTCATGGAATCATCGCAGGTACCCAATAATCCGTGTCTGTTCCTTATATATTGATATAAAGCACTGGTTCGATTTTCTTTTGGGTGTTTACGCCATTCTTCCAAAAACTCTATTTTCGAGATAGTTAATTCGATCTCTAGAAAAACAATAAAAAAACATAGTTGTAATTTTTTGTGAATTTTATGACTACTAAAAACCAAAAGCTAACAGATAAAGCTATGATATATCAAAAAATCAACCTACGGGAAAGAGGGGATCTTTCCCCTAGGTTGATTTTTTGATATATCATATAGATAGTTTCTGGTCCATCAAACATGTATCAAAATAAAAAGTACATACCTTAAGCTACAAAATCCATCACAGTTTTGTTTAACAAGTATAAAATTCACTAGCATATGATGTTTCTCGTTAGAAGCAAAATTGCAATTAATTAACACTTTACTTACCCCTTATTTATATAACAGTCCTCATTAGCTTATCAGTGATTGAAATGTGTGCAAAACATTTCTTAGAACCGGGATAATGGGATAATGGCTACATACTTAGATAATTAGTTCTTGGAAATTTGAAAGTGACTTTTGTCTAGCTAGCATATTCAGGATAAATCACTGTGCGTCGCCGCTTTAACTTTTCATTGGTTTCAGTTCCTTTTAAAAACCGCTAAGTCATTTCGACGTCCTAAGCCTGCCGTTCACACCAGACTGAAAGGAAATACTCGCCTCTAGGGTAGAAACATAAATGTGTATTTTTACAAAAAAATGCAAAATATAGCCGAATATCATCGTCATTGTACAATCAGATACATGATTTATGTTCCGGATCGAGTCGGCGATGTCTTGCCGAGTACAGTTATAACTCCACGACCCATCCCACGCTTTTGCACAATTTCCTCACAAAAAAACCTTATTTTATAAAGTTCGCCTACCTGCTCGTGTGGCTTGCAGAATTTTGATACCTTTTGTTCGATATTTTTTGCTTTAATTTGTGACAATTATACCGGTATATGACTTTTTACCTGCCATTTTTTGCTCCCGATTTCGGAATCCAACGAATCTGACATTTTGCAAGACCGTTTGTTTTGGTGAAGATATCACTGGATTTGGGTTTACAGTTAGCTGCCAAGAAAAAAATGTTGACGGAGGCTAAGGTTTCGTGGAGTTTGAGGGTTTTCAAACCTTGTTTTTGGTGAATGGTTTCTCATATTGCCGCGAGGCTGGCAATATTTCAAAACACAAAATTGAGACACCTAAAACCGTTGCGTAATTTACTTATTTCAACTCTTTCAAAAAATCCTATAAGAAAATAGTAAGAAGCTTGTATGAACTTGAGAAGTGAGTCCACCTTTGTCAAGCTAAATCGATTAAATATGATCTATTAAAAGAAAAGGCACCGAGACAGTGCAGGTAGGCTGATGATATTGCGTTTTAGTAAAATTGGTTAACGTGTCTAAAAAACAGGCTCTCACTGCATGTGCCATTTAAAAAGGAACGAACAAAAAATGATTTGGTAGGCAAAGAATGGCTGCCAAGATCGCGGGAAGGGTTGAACGTATGCGAGAGAGAGCAAAAAATTTGATAAAATGCTGGTTTGTTAGGTATAGTAATGATATTCAGTGTTGGTAACTTAGGATGACTTTAATTAGAGAATTTCTCATAGGCTAAGCCAAGCAGTTACGGGTTGTCCTTTTAGAAGGTATGCGTTAATTGAAATTATAGAATGCAAAATCCCTAAAATAGAAAATGTGTGTTGCAGTGAACAATACTCCACCGTAGTAATTTATATATATATCGGTTTTGCTAGGTGTTTATACCGAGTTTGTATTAATTATATCTTATGTTAAAACCCTAGTCATTCAACTGTCAATTCAAAACAGCCCCACTATACGGCATCGAGGGTACAAATTGCAGGCAATAATCAAACTTTTTTTTCACGTGTGGAAACAAAGCGCAATAAAGGGGTATTTTTTAACCCGCTTTCACAACATGTGCAATGTACTATCTGACCTACTTACCTACACTTCCTCTGCATTAAAGGGTTAAATGGAATATCCGCGACCGGCAAAAAATCATCAGAGATTTGTTTTCAAGGATGTGAAATCTTTATAGGAAGCTGTGATTAAACTGTACTTCAAAAAAAGTTAACCTATCATAATGAAGTCTATATCTCGGTATATTTAATCACAGGCTATGAAAAGACATTAATATTAAAAATGGTTCTAATTTGCTAGGCCCTAGGGGATGTTTTGTGCATTTGTGAACCATATTTCTTTCATCATCATCATCAACATCTGCCTAGCCTTTTCCCAACTATTTTGGGGTCGGCTTCCAGTCTTACCGGATACAGCTGAATACCAGTATTTTACATTGAGCGACTGCCTATCTGACCTCCACAACCCAGTTACTAGGTAACACGATACCCCTTGGTAAGGACTGGTTGTCAGACTTTTCGAGCTTCTGACGACCCGTAACGACTGTCAAAGATCTACAAATGATAGCCGGGACCAACGGCTTAACGTGCTTTCCGAGGCACGGAGGGGTCTTAGTATGTTAAGATGGTCACCCATCCACGGACCAACCGCGGCAAGATCGACCCGTGCGGCTGTTATTACTTAGCCATTATTATTATTACTTAGCCTTATTCTTTGTTTCACAATAAAATCTTATTTGTTTTTTCTTGGTTAACACAGTAGAACTAAAATTGTCTGATCCTGTACCTACTTTGTGCTTTGTAGCGAAGAATTCCTGAAAATCTGAAAATAAATATTGGTATCGTCAACGTGGCATCTTTACATTCATGAGCAACTTTACTCAAGAGTACAGTACTTAAATATCTCTTGATAAATGATAAATGATTTCTTGATAAATGATTTTATTTCTGTAAGTAAGTTTTTACAAACACTTTTACACGTCAATCATATTTTTTTAAACTAGATGAGGTCGGCGTTTCCTATCTTACTAATCTGAGAAAAAAGGCCGAAACAAACTCAGAGGTCACAGTCTCTTTTAAAGTCCAGACATAATCTTGGTCAGATCATGTGAAGACCATGTCGATTGGTGTCTGAAATGGTCTTTTTATGAAAGAACCACACAGATTGAGTGGACCTGTCCAGTCAGTGCACGCATTTGTCACAAATAGTCGATTTTTCTACGCTTTAATATTAAATGACGGCAACAGATTTTTAGTAATTGAGTGATATTTCAGTACAGTACCTACTGTACTTAAATATCAATCGACCTAAAAATCTGTTGCCGTCGTCTCCTGGGTCCTCCCCAGAAATGTGCCCTAACAGGCATTGCATAGAGGTTTTGCATAGGGTTTCGGATCGGTCTTTTGAGAGGTAACGATGCCCCCTTCCATATGCAGATGGTGACCACCGGGGTGATTTTAATGAGGTAAAAATCCCCACTCCCCGGTCTTATCGCCAAAACTTACCCTTATTACCCCGAAAAAAAAATCGAACATAATCATCGTTGCTAGGTAAAAATTAACTTTACTTTCCATGGGCAGCTTTACCCAGGAGTAACTATTTTTTTTTTGCTATAAGATTTTCATTTTTAACTCATTCCAACAACGATAGGTACAGTCACGAGCATCAATAATATGTATACACTTAGCAAGTTTTAAAAGTTATTTTCTCCTATGTTGATTGTAATTTTATGTCGTTGCGAATATAGTATTTTGGAACCCATGCTATTATGAAATTGGGCTTACCTCAATGTTGCAGACGTTATTCCACAAAAAAATCGCTTTTGTATTTTGCTAAGTGTATACATATTAGTGCTCGTGACTGTACCTACCTAAAGCTTCGAAGCCCAAATCGATACTCTCAAAGTATCACAGAGCTTTCGAGATACTTGAGCCTATTTTTAAAACTAAACTGAGGGAAGGGGTAACTTGCAACGTTCTCTGAAAAAGAATAGCGGTGTAGTTGACAAACTGACAGCTAATTGAAATACGCCCATGTGCAATGAGTTTTTGCCTTGCGACACAGAGGGCTAATCCCGCGACATCCCCTGAGGTTTTTTGCCATAAATTAATAAGGGGTTGCGGTATCGCTTGTAGGTAGGTATGCCGTAATTGTTTCAACATATGTTCTTGATGCCATTTTTGATTTTAAGGGGACTACAGGAGCTAAACGCGCGAGTTTTATAATGCCTAAAAGTATATGATCCACTGCAGTAAACAAAATCAGACAAATATATGATATCCTTCAGTGTGATTATCATGAGGAGTATCCATGAGTGTTGAAAACGTAATACAACTAATTTGATACGATAGAAAAAAATCACGAAGATACCTCTAAAAATTCTTTTAACGAATAAAAACCATATCTCGTAATATAACTACATGCAATCATTCTGTTTTTTTTTTGTCAGATTATTGTACAAGCAACATATTAGTATAATAGTGTTTTAATTTTTTTATCCAATCTATACATTAAAAAAAAATAGATAATTGTTTCATATTTTGCAATAAATTACCAGCGTTGTGTCATCGCGATTCTCTTTCTTTTCTATGCAGTCCGACAGTGACCGCGCTTTAGGTGTTGTATCTTAATGCTAAGCTTGAGCAGCTTTCGAGCAGAGGTTCTTACCTAACTTCTTCTCTTACAAAATAACTTATTAAAGAATGTTTTATTGACACAATTAAATCTAAAGCGAAAACAAAGTAAGTGTCTAATTATCATAGAAGTAGTTTGCCTGAATAAATTGCATTATTATTCGATTTATTTTGACGAAGTGTTTATTTGACTATAATGTAAGCTGATTAATTCATTAATGTTACTGTCATCGGTATGCAAGATTTTGTTTGATGTAGTTATAAAAGTGCTTAATATTTTTAAGCCCATAATTAACTGCTACAACAAGCAATGTGTTATCCCGCTCACGTCTCCAGGGATCAGTGCTCGGTCGAACACGTGTTTTTAAACGTTTAAATTGAGATATTTTACACAGAGAAGGGTTGCACATTGCTTTGCTAAACATAGTCCAATCCCTACCGCGTTTTAGAATCTCATTAGAAGTAATCCTCCCAATTCTTAATAGAATTCACCCCTCGCCTTTTGTTTTTGTGTTTCCGGTCGGGAATTGAGAGATGTTTGACGTTTTGACGCAAACTATTGTTCGAAACAGCCGCGTCGAAAGAAAACTTTGCGTTCGCGTCGTGGTACCAAGGCCGCATAATGCGGAAGAGATCTCATTTATACGTCACTGACAACGTAGGTATTTAATTCGGTTAGGTAGGTAATACATAAACGTTATGTATTCGTTGAACCTTTAATCAGCCAATGGGGTTTGTTAAACTGTACATAAACACTTTTTACAATGTGCAAGATAGTGTTACCACACACTATCTATAATATAAAAGGAAGTTTGTACATGTGCTAATTTATTCGCGATGTCGGTACAAGTCGATACGGAGCTCGGTCGTGGCGGGAAGTCCTCCCATTGGCTAGCGGCGCGGGAGGGCGATCCTCCTTCCTCTCGTCTGATGTGATTCGCGAACTACTACATACATGACCATGGCAAATCGCCTGCGTCCTGCGCGAATACCTACACACCCACACAAGCACAAGTGTCTCTACATTTGAATAAAATTGTTTTTGCGTTATCTACGACCTACGTTAGTGTGTTATATACAATTGCGTATGTAGTTGTGGTATCAGGCGAACATAATGTACCATGTTTTGAGGAGATGTTTGTTATTATTTTTGCTTGTGTCTATTTACCGTTACAAAGAGCGCGGTTTATCTCGAATCACAGTTTACAGGTTTTCAAACTAAATTATGTTAATATCACAGCGTCCGTCCGGTTTGGGACTGCGATTCTATTATGCTACATATTAGTATAATATACGAACGTTTTATGATCAATCGATTCACACGCGTTTTATATGAAGATTGAGAATCAGTCTTTGCACAATTGCTCAACGGCTTGGTGAAGAACGCTTAGTTCAGAGGTCATCACGGACCGAGTGTGTCTGTGCAGTGGTCAGTCAATGCAGTTTGCCTATTGTAATTGTGAAAATTAAATAGAAATGTACCTATGTAGTTCTTGCACAAAATATACCTACTTAACTTATTAGTTAAGTATATTTTGTGAAAGAACTACATAGGTACATTTTTATTTAATTTGCTAGGTTTGTAGGTATGAAAATGTCTTGAATTCAATAAAAACCGGCCACGTGCGTGTCGGACCACGCACGTGTCGGACCACGCACAATGAAGGGTTCCGTAGTTGGAAAGTTGGGATGAATTTATCCCAAAAACAAACTTAACATTGTAGTTGAAATACATGTTCTCCCATACATCCATATAGATATGTCACTGTAAATTCTCCAACTGCAAATTTAAGTTGGTCGACTATTAGGTACTCGTTAACTCGTAAAGCCCACTTAGCTGTGATAGTTTTCACTTGACTCTAACAAAAATTAGCACTTAAATGCTTAATATTACGCAAGCGATTCCTTGAATCGAAAAATGGTGTACACAGACCCGCAATATTTTTGAACGACTTATCCAACGATACCCCACATTAAGGAATGGACAAGAAAAAAAATATCATCCCCACATTACGTGCAAGAGAGGTACACTAATTTTTGTTTTTCAATATTTTATTTTAGTACTTTGTTAGCGAGGTTAATATGTATACCTATACCAAATTACAGCTTTCTAGTCCCTACCAAGCGTCTCTGAGCTACAGCGGGGACAGACAGACTGACATGGCGAAACTATAAGGGTTCCTTGTTTACTACGGAACCCTAAAAATGATAACCGGATCTATAAATTAATATAGGTAGTAGTTACATATTTGATGAGTTTCCCAGCCAGTAGTAATACACAGAAATTATCTACCTACCTATTTAATTTTGATTTTATATGACCAAATATGTCATTACAGTTTAAAAATGCAATATAATTAATCACACACATAACGGTTATGGTAGCTTATATCTGTGAGAAAAAAACCTTGAGCGGTCACTGGTCAGTGCGAAACTGCCCACTGGGCTAATGATCGCCTAAACAAAACTGTGCACAATGCACAAGGGCCGAACACAAAGCACAAAAACCGATGAACAAAGAATATTTTGCACAATACACACTATTAATTACCCTCAAAATATTCACAATAGATGGGGTTTAATAAGCTTAGAGTAAATAAAAGAACCGTAAATCGGACTGACCGCTGTCCACTGCACAGAACATGTTGTGCAAATCTGTGAAATTTGATGTGACGTTTATTATTACATGATTGAAAAGGCATTGTGATATGCTAACGAAACGTTCTTCATTTAAACAGATTGGTTAAACAGAATGTAGAATAGATATAGAAATGCATTTGGATCACCCTAACCTACGTTGCCCTATTTAATACCTACTTTTTTTATTAACTTGTTTTATAACCGATTTGAATAATAACAGTATGATTCCCGATTTTTAGTGACATCGCCTGTGATGAAAAGCCTAGTAGAGTAAAATAAAGCAATTTTGTGCAAAAGATCGTAGAGAAATCTGTAGCACCATTTTAATTTATTTGAACCAGGTAGGTATTTACAAAAACAAATTGGCCTTAGTATTTTATTCCTTTCCTTGTTACGAATATTTAGATCGTTTATTATACTTTTAATCAATAGTTAGAATCAACTGTTATCGACTATTGTACAATAATGATAATTTCAGAAATCATTGCAAACAAAAAATATTTACTTTGATATTATAAATGTATAACTTATCGGTAGATATCCTTACCCTTAGTGATAAAGTCTATTTCCTAGACACAGTTTAACAACAACATGTGCTAAAATGCCGACGTGATAAATGTAGGTAATGTTTTGACGGCGATGGAATTTTTGCTTCTAATTCAACAAAAGCGTGTAAAAGATAACGCTTATCAGAGCTAAAAATAAATATGATGAGACGAGACAAACACGGCAAGTTTATGCCCAAGTCTCGTTACGCATAAATAATGTTATTTTTTTAATAATAAGTCCCATGTCACGGCTAGTGTGAACTTGCTAATCTAAAAGATTGGCGGAGCTTCTTAGGGACAACACCGGTCAAGCGTGGGTCAGAGGTGACGAACGGACAGACAAACCCGGTTCTACAATAATCAATGAGCCATTCCGTTCCCTCCCTTATTGTTCAATTATTATTTATTTTTACAAAGAAATTCACCTAAGAATTTGGTGGGATATTTTTGAAAAGTAGGTAATTTTCTACCTATTCGCACGTTCAAATTCTTAGCAATGAGGTAACCGGAGTCGTCTTTGTTAGTTTTACGAATTCCGGGAATCGCTATAAATGTGTTAGGTACTTATCTTGCATACCACCGTTAGTGTTCACATTGTTTTGCTAAAAAACGTAGTGCACTGATAACACAATTGCAAAAACTATTTGCTAAGTGATAATGTATTGCAAAACTTCGAAAAATGCTATTGTGTTGTAACAATGGTGTCTGGAAACAGGTGGGGTGAATGTTGCGTAGTGAAGGGTTTGCGAGCCCAGTCGGACATTCGCGATCCGTTGGTCACCTCTGACCACTGACCGCTGACCTTATGAGACTGAGAACTTGAACTTAATCCGTGCTCTGACATTGAACTTCGCACAGATGACTAATAGCTCCACATAATAATGTAACATAAACAATGCGAGACTATGTTTAGTCAGCGAATTTGATGCAAGTCAGCAATGTTATTGTGCGGACATCATTGATTCAAATGTCATCAATACTTTCGCTTTTTGTGGTGAAGAATGAATGCTTTCAATTGAGTTACTTAAATGTTTTCTATAGATACATAAACGGAAACATGGAAAACGGAAATGTCAACTTTGATTTTGCTTTTCTTTTACCAAAATTAAACCTTTGGATTTATGTAGATACTTACGGCGGTGGTGCTCTACAAATTATATTTATAAACC
Source organism: Atethmia centrago (assembly GCA_905333075.3). Classification (NCBI taxonomy): domain Eukaryota; kingdom Metazoa; phylum Arthropoda; class Insecta; order Lepidoptera; family Noctuidae; genus Atethmia; species Atethmia centrago. The sequence goes on along the minus strand of HG995371.1, from coordinate 18,053,954 downwards.
AGCGTTTCATCATGGCTCAAATCTCGACAGAAATATAAAAGGAAAACATCCTCATAACAAGATATATTTGGTCATGGTCAAACAGTTTTATTCGCAACCCCTTGGACGGCCGTTGGTCACCCCTGACCGCTGACCGATGACCTCATGGGATCCACTGCTTGCTCTACACAGTGGGTACCTTACTTGCTAACACTGACATTGAACTTAACATAGTTTATGTTTTAATTTTAAAATGTAGATGTTGCTATTTTGTATGCCAATTTTATTGTTGTACTGAATTGAATTTCAGCAACAGTTTGCAAAAAGTATATGCGTAGTCTCCGCAATTGCGTATAGTTTCTCAAAACGGTAAAGTAAAAGATCGTGTGGAAACCGGCATGTTCTAGAACCGAAAATTCAAAGACATGTGACATCATTTTTTTTTTTTGCATGTGAAATTATCAAATAACTTCTCCCGCTCTGGGCGGAGCGGGAGGGTGTGTGAGACTCTTACTGACTAAAACCCACCCGTATTCCTTCCTGTTGCCTGTGTTGCCAGGGGCTTCGGTGACGCTTTAGTACCTTCCCGCGACCCACTCCCCCTCGCAGAGAGAAGGCATGTGTCCCAGCAGTGGGAACATTATAGGCTGATTATGCTCCGCAATTGCAGGTTGGTGTTCCATCGATAACAATTAATAGTTCTGATACCTATACAAAATACCTGTTCACCTATTTATTCAAATTCACATAATAATTTGTTCACATAAAAGTGCAGCGATCAATCGAAAACCCATTGAAAAGATTCCTTTGTTATTAAAATTACAAAAAACGGTCAGTAAATCCGTCTCTTGGCCATCTGTGTAGAATGCAATTGCGAAAGGGTGCAGGGTCCGGCCGTACGTTGGTCACCTCTGACCCGCCAACGACTTGACCATCCCTCTGCTTTATGGAGACGCTATTATTTACAACTTTGGAGTTTTAGAAGTGCATAAAAAGGTGCCCATTTCGAAAAGAACGGTTTTTCAGGTTTCAGGTTTGAAAACAGTCTTTTGAACCACGACTGCGGAAATTATGATTAAAACAAACGCATTGTAGTAAGATTGAAGGTACTCAGATTTTTGGGGGAAGCATGTTGGGATAACTTTTCTAATGTTGATACATCAATTCTAAAATAAACTGGCAATCAAACTGTTATTTTGGTATTACTTAATTGTATCATTAAGGGTTGGCATATAGGTACCTAACACTTATTCCATCTACAAATTTTTTGGCAATTTAATTAATGTATTTATAAACAAGGCCGTGTTTATGAAAGTGTGCGCAAAACACGTATTTAGCATACCTAAAGGTAGGCCACTTATTCAAATCACAAGTTATTTGAATAAGTGGAATTGTAACAACGTTTTAATTAATGAAATTCGCAATTTATAAGCGTTTACAGAGGTGGTGAGCATGTTAATAGAGTTTCGCAACCCACAACAATGAGGTTCATTGATCGACGTGACACTTTGGGTCCGACTACTAAATGTCATTGGCCATTCTGATGTGCATTATTTTATTTTATAATGAGTTTATTTAAAAGTTCATTCTTATGTTTATATTTAGAACCATGACTTTGTTTGCAACAAATCGATAAAAGCGAGGCGTACACGATCGATTCCATAACCCATTTGTAGTTTTTCTCACAATCTGCAGTAGCGGCATCGACACAACAAATAGTATAAATTAAATATTAGTTCATTTGCACGTTTTGACGATTTATTTCGTCGCATGATCATGAAATATGAATAATTTTTCTTTTTTCACCAATGAAAACCTACTTTTGTAAATAATTTACTGTTTTGGCGGTTATTAACATTATATCGTAAAAATTAATTAGCATACAGTATATTGCCCTGTATAAACGAATACCACTAAAGTTTTAATTCTGGGTGTTTTTCATTGTACATATTAGGTAGGTACTTATTTATTTACGTTTTTGCAAATAGAGTTTAACGCACTGGATGATACCTACACGTTTTATATTGAATAGAAATAAGGTCGACAGCTAAAAAAACTAAAAATGACGAGAGACTATACTTATTTTTAGAAAAATATTTTATTATAATTTGTTTTCGTGCATTTCATTAATTCATTCATTCATAAACTGAGTTTTTTTACTTGAAGGAAAACTAACAGGTAAAAATAAAGACACCAAAAACATGATTAAACTGACTTTTTTTCCCTACACTGTAATTTGGTCAGCAATTAAAGACACTTCAATAATATCGGTGGTTAGTTAATTACCTATACTCCTCATGACATGTCAACCCTTCTATGTTATTCGTATGTACTTAATAAATGTGAAAACGAACACGGTAATTGGGATTTGATTTTCTATGTTCTTTCAAATGATTGAAAACGTTTTATAATGTCTCTAGAATATTTACGTGGAAAGAGTGATGGCGTAGTGTTGGTATAATACTGGTATAAAGCTTTCATCTTATTGAAAATACGATGGAAAATACGCTCCAGTTTCCATCTGGTGGATGTTAGAAAAAGTGAGTCAGAATGATTTATTACGTTGCAGTTATTATGTCAATATCACATCATACTTATAATGTATTTGAAATTCAGATTGCAATATTCAGCAGTTGAAGTACACAAGTAGGTACACCTACCCACACACACACACACTTACCTGATTTTAAAGCCTCTACACGGGCATTAAAATCAGGTAAGAAGTTTCAATTTTATTATTAAGCGCCATGCATATTTTAACATTGAATTCTTAAATTTTAATAAAACTACTTTAGAATTTCAACAAACATATAAACTTTTACCTAACCCAATATGAAATAAATAACGCAACAGAATTAACTTTTTATAAGATTTTAAATGCTACATCTATAAATAAATTAATTTTATGTAATGTAACACGTGATCAATTAATCGTCGGATGAAGAAGACCGTCTGTCGCAGGTCTTAATGTGCAGCCGGAACTGTGGCGTCTTTTTATTTTATATCAACTTACGCACATACGTATGAGTACAGAGTTTGGATTGATAGAGTTGCCTGAAGTTCATTCTATACGAGCAATTCTTTTGTACGAGTATTTCTTTCTTAGAAAATGTTCATCACAAGTATTTAATCATCATCACAAGTATTTTTTTGTTAATTACTTTGCATACGATTTGTATATAATCAAGTTTATATAACTAAACGGACAGATGTGCTGCTGGGGAGTTTGTTCCACCACTTCTTCTTCCCAGCTAAAGCACTAGGAAGTGGTGAAGGGCGGGCATTTTTGGGGACTGTCTTATGTAATTTTGACGTTCGAAAAGTGCTGATTTCTAGCCTAGTTTGAATAAATGACTTTTGGTTTGATTTTTTATTTGATTTGATTTTAAGCTCTGTTTCCCACATGGATATAGGCTATCGTTGCTTTGTAAATCTGAGTGGTGCCCAATGTTTGGACTTCTTATTTTCAGCACTTACCAACCTACCCGACTGTAAAGATCAACATAACAAAATAATTCATCGAGTAAAAGGGATGAACGTTTGTATGAAAGTTCAACATTTTTGACGATGAGAAATTCCAACGACCACATGGCTTGTACCACAATCACTGCATATTATAAAACAAAGAACCCCGCCACGTCTGTCTGTTTGTCTAAACGCGATAAACTTTAAAACTACCGAACGGATTTTCATACGGTTTTCACTAATAGACGGAGTGATTCATGAGGAAGGTTTAGGTGTATAATTAATTAAAGTTTTGCTTAAATTGGCTGAAATATGACGATGATTGCTGAAGATGTCGGAAAAATCATACCAACTGGGAGCTTTACTGGCGTGCGCTGCGTAAACCAATAGAGATGAATGAAAACAATGTATTAAGGAATTATTCCTCATAAAAAGATCTATTAAATTACAGTTTGTTTAACAGACACATAAATACATAGATTTCTACATTTATGTTGGTTATTTTTATGGAGTACATAATAAAAAGTATTCTATCTTCTACCAAATTACAAGATTCATAATTATATAATTAATTAATAAAAATAACAAAATGATATCCTATCTTAACTAAAACTATACACAAACAAAAAGGCGGAAGAGCTCATTGGGCATCAAAAAATTCGTCTGCATCGCTGTCAAGATAGATAGATAGATAGATAGATACCTACTGCATTTTTCATTTCTCTCTGGACCCAATTCTGAAGTCCACGCAGACTAAGTCGCGGGCAGAAGCTAGTAATATTATAAAATCAAAAAAGCTAAGCGTAGTTTATGGTGCCCTCTGGCTTTAATACATATCAAATCACTTAGTTGAGTTTACTAAATTGATTTTTTGTTTTCCTGATCTTCGTAAGTTTCTTAACTCTACGCAGGTAAATACTGTTTTATATTTATTTAATAATAAGCCGCATCGTTCATATGTCGCGCATGCGCCCTGCCCACCCCCATACGTGGGAAGTAGGAAGCACCTATCCTTTTATTGGGGGACTGTAATTAAGGAAACTTGCTCTGTAATTACAGGGGTGATTGCTAAATATAATTGAACTCTTTTCTTTTTGACTTTACAAAGCTCCATCCGCTTATGAACGTACCTATAGGGGACGTAGGCTGATATTTTATTAAAGAACGAGAGGTTTCTAGGAGACGTATTTATAAATGCACAGCAAACATAATTAACCAAGTAAGTAATTAATAAAGATTATTTCTGCGTTTAAATTATTTTGGATGAAAATGGTTTTACAACTACTCAAATTACTGCAATTTGGAGAAACTACATCTCAGTTAAGATAGGACATTCCTTTTATGAATATTGCACAAGCATATTTTAACCGAGTCGCGCTGTTTCAAAGACCGTAGTCAAAATGTCTTCTAAAATTCATCGACAACCCGTTGATAAGTGAATACCTCATTATAAATGCACAACAACTACTTAATTTTGCGCAAAAATGTGCAGTGCTCAAATTGATAAAAAATAGTTTTTATCAAAATAAATAACAAAGTAAAAATCATTGTTTCATTTATCAGTATTTTACTAAACACTTCAATTAGCGATTCGGCCATGCGCAGTGACAATTTGCATTGAGTGATAGTACTATCACTGTTACTGCTCCACAAACAAATAAATGGGGCATTGTTGTCGTAGGCCCGACTGTCATTATCAAATGTACAAATTGTTAGCTAATGATAATTGTAAATAATTTAATTGTGTGACCTCATTTAGTATTTGTTGTGTAAAATCTATCGAATTATCCGGCTAGAAAGAATAATCGCTCTTTTTTAACTTTGAAACTCTTTTATAAAATGGTTTGATGTCACTATATTCTTCACAAAATTCTGTGTTTGGTAAATCGATAGGGTTTACCAAACAGATTTTATGTACTAAGTAAGGTAATGGTACATTTTGGGCAATAGAAAACTGGTGATGAATATCAATAGTTAACGCAGCTGATAACGAAAGTACTAAAGATACGCATATTAATAACCAGAACATGTCTCTAGAAACTGAATAGGTAAGCTTGCTTCTCCGATTAACCGATTATATTCATTTTGCAGACAAAGAAAGTGATGTTTACTAACTAATAATCTATTGTCAATGTTTATTAACATTCACACATTGATCCAATTACTTGTTGTTTACAATATTTTGAACTGTACTTACTGGTCTAGATACCACCTACTTGTTATGTTGTCTCGCAATGTCTGAATATAATTTGCTTTCAAATCAAAACTCATTTCGTAGACACCGTCAGTCAGTTTGATTGCTAATAGAAGCAATGACTTGACTTTAGCAACACCAATTTTCTGTCTAGCTTTAGCAGGGAATTTAACCTGTTCACAAATTAAAAAGCAGAATAATAATTTCTTTTCAGTTTAGACTTATTCGTTTCCACCTTTTTCAATTATGAATGCTATTGGAGCTTTGATTGTCTTGACTTTTGACCACCTGCTTGGAATGACAAGCAGCTACCAAATATATATTTTATATCTTTTTTACTGGCATTCCCAGATCGCCAGCGACTATTTGAAAAACCGTTAATGTGTGGACTGACTGACCAATCATTGGGACAATAGGACCTTATAACACCGTAGTCTTAATAACTAGTTAAAACAGTACACTAGTGAAGCAGGTTATTTCAATCAGCTGGACAAGGCTCGGTAAACATTTTATCTTCTGGCTTGTTTCGGGAACGGTCCACTTCCACCGAAGTGGGACATCTCAGTTTTCTATTTGTAGCTGGCCTTTTTGTCTTTGGCCTATTTTTAGCATTATTTGGACAGTAGCTACCTATAGTATTTGTTTTCGTTTGAGTATCATGACATACCTACATGTCCTGCTTTTAGGCTCGTGTTTAAAGATATATCTCATTGTTCGTCGTTTTCTATTTTGATGATAACGTGTCTATGATTACAGATCTACATTCCATGGAAGTTCTTCCTAGCAAAATAATTTTAACTTGTTTCGACTTTGAACTCATATATATTGAAGATGCTATGCCACGTTTAATGCAATCACCTGGCTCATTTTACTCCAATATAGGATGTAACAACCTTCTCTACTAACTGTATGCTAAGTAATATATATGCAACTACATAGTTCTTGATCCAGGAAACGCCAACGTCACGCGCTGCGCAAGCGCATCGTAGAACGCGCGGCGTGTTGAGGCAGGCCGAACGACCTCCCGCGCCCCGCACCTCCCGCCGTCGTCGCTGCATCTCTTGCAGACGTAGCGTTAGCAAAAGTGTTGTTTTTTTACCAAAATATCGAAATTAGTATAAAAATGTGGTTTTGTATTAGAAGGCTTTTATCCTGCAGTTCTCCGTGCAACGTAGAGTCTTAAAGTCCAAGTGATATTTCAGCATGAAAATATTATGTGTTGTCTTCGATCTTTTTTTAATAGTAAGGTATAATAAAGAAAAGGTATTCTTCTATAACAATTTGATTTTGTGCAGTTCTATTTAAAGGAATCGTTAAACCGTTAACCGTAGAGTTATTAAAACAAGAGCCTGCCGATTATTATGACAAGACTACTAACTAATTTCTGACCACATCACAACCGTTCAATAAATCTTTATTTGTCCCCAGTACAACTAGTAAGTACATACCGGCTATATACTTGTTACATAGCAACTAACGGGAAGCGATGCGTCTGCGCCGGTTGCAGCCAATACGACGATGTTGATGCAATCCTCCATTCAATGCCATATACTTGGCTTATTGAGAATTGACCAGTGAGATAACTATCTGTAAGTGCAGTTGATGGTAGAGAAAACATACATAGATTGAAAATAATGATGATTCATCATGTGTGTCAGATACTTGTTCCTGCTAACTAGCTGCGCCCCGCAGTTTAACTGTGTTATATCCTATGTCTTAATCCAGGTCATGGTCTACTTATGTGCTAAATTTCATCCAAATCCGTTCAGCCGTTTTTGCGTGAAAGCGTAACAAACAAATAAACAAACTCACTTTCGCATTTGTATGTAATAATAAGTTAGGATTAAATAAATATTTATGTACCATTTCAGGAGCGAAAGGGTAAAGGCTCGAGCAGACTGGTGCGATAACGCGGGCGCGACAGGCATCGCACCTCGCAGCGCGACACTTTCCATGAATTTTTTATAGAAATTGTGCTAGTAGTGTCCCGTCGCACTGTCTCATCGCTCCTGTCTACGAGAGCCTTTAAACAGACAAATAAGGTTTAGGTAATATTGTTGTCGATTTGCAATTTTTGTTAGAGTTGCACTTTACCATAAAGTGCAACTCTAACAAAAATTGTAACTGTAGTTAAAAATACAGAGCTAGGCAGCTGAGCCATCTAGCATTTGATTCATCTTAGCTCATTGCCATACTCGTATATAGGTACCTATACTCTGTGAGAAATTCAAGTAAATGACAAAGATGTTTTGATATTCGGCAGAAAACCTTTTAGCAAGAACCTACAAATTAAGCAATTATCAGTGTATTCTTGATGTTTCTAGTCATATAACCCAATACATAATTAATTTCATTAACTTTTTAACATTAATTAAATATTTCTTATCTTGTAGCCAATTAAAGTCTATCATCAATGCTGACACTGACTCACAACAACTTTTAATTCCCAACACAGGGCTGATCATTTTTGTACATAAACCAAACATCCCGAATGCAACGGTGACTAAACACTCTAATCCGGTCGGCTAGTAACACTGGTTAGCGAGTTTCGGCAGGGCCAGTGGGGGGAAGCACGAGGACCAAAGGGGCCGGGAGGGGTACGAAGTGCAATGTCCTCGCCAACGGACGCCTTGATCTCTCCTTTGCGCCTAGCAACTTCGACATTTTTTAAACAAAAATGTTCCTTTTTAAATCATTGCCGTTGCCAAGATTATATGAAAGATGGACAATTGACATGATAATGGAAACGGTGCGTTTTTGGTGGCATTGTTTTGAATTTAATTGATTTGTGAATTATGATGTCATGTTCGGTTAAGTTTGATAAAGTTTTGATTTTGTTTGTAATTATGACCAAGCAACCGATGATTGTAACAAAGTTGCTTAATGACGCAATGTGATTCTACCAAATCGCCAATCAGCAATTTTATGATAAGAACCTCTCCAATAACATTGGGATCTTTAACATACTTCTTGTTTGTATCACGGATTTTGGGACGTCAAGTGCTTTTCCCTCACTTCTTCATTTCCCTTGCAAATCCCCATGTATGGCGAAGCCAATATAAACTTTCAGGTGTCACAATGTAATTAAGGACATTTGGTTGAGGGTTCCCTACACAGTATGGTGTCGATGACTAAACATGAGGGAAGCTGAAGCCATAATAATGACGCTGACATGAGGGTGAATCCTGTTATTGTTTATGTAGCAGCACAGCGTTTTGTGGATGTATTCTTTAGGTATTCCGGTATATAACATGGAGTAACTGGTGCTTCCTGATTTACGGACGGTTTTCAGCCCAGAATTTAACCTATTTTACTCAATTAAATCCAAAGCCTTATAGCATCGACTTTGTGAATCGTGCGACTTTCTTTTGTTTGATATTTATAGTGATGGAAGCTACTTACTTTGTTCAAAACTTAAAGTAAGTACGAGTAGGTAAATCAAACATTGGTCGAGATTCATTTTGCAAAAGGATTTGATAATAGCCGTTAATCAGTTGTGTGATTTGAAACCAATCAATTCCTAATGACTTCAGTTTAGGTAGGTAAATATTAAGAATCTACTAGTAGGTTGCTTGTAAAAAATCTATTTTCTCAAAACAGTCGCGCTGTTTAAAATAGACCCTGGTGTTGAAAAATAATTAGGGGTTGTTACGAAAAGTAACGGGATGATAAGGAGTTTTGCAATTTCGTGATTTCTTTGTTATCATACATTAATTGACATTTATCGCAAGACTTATGACCCCAACCTGTCTAACGATCGCTGCGCACTTCGCGGTTTTATCTCGCGACGTTTAATTGAGTTTTCGCAATTAAGAATCGATTAAAACTTCATCGGGTCACGTTTAGCAACATTCGTTCTGATAACAGATTCATAAATGCATTTATTTGTTTATCTTGTATGTTTGCAATACCTAACGTGCGTCTATACCGATCTAGTAGGTTCGAACTATTTTCATTTCAAACTTATATCAGTGCTACGTGTCTATTAATGAAATGAAGCGTTAAAATGGACCCGGTAACCGAATTTCGGTGTACAGAACATAGCCAGGCGTGCCTCGTGAGGCGTTTACATTAATGTGCACAGACGCGTCGTGGGGGGAGGGGGGTGGGAGGTGTCGGTGCTGCAGAGACTTGACCTTGGGGCAGGATCGAGGCGATAGTCGCGGTCCCTGACCTGACTATTTCGAGTGGCAAGTGCGCTGCTGCGCTTATGCCGGCATCGCCCGCGCCGCATGCAATGTGCATACCGAAATAACCGCTTGTGTGTCTCCCCGCACCCACGCTCCCCGCCCCCGCGCACTCCAGGATGTAGTCGCCTTATAGCCATGCATGGCACGCCTATCGCACCACCGCAAGGGGAGTTCTGTTACTTGTTACTTTGTAAACAACGAACCCTTTGAGAATCAAAGCTAGTCATGTTTTATACCGTGCTTTGTCTGTTTATGGCTGTGTTTGAAAAGAAAACATCGGACTACCTCCTAAAACCTTTTAACTCAGACTTTCATAGGAATTAATTTGCATATGCCACGATAAACAGAACTCTTTAAAGTGATTGGTCCAAAAATGTTTGTTCTAAGTAGTTTGTATGTCGCCTCATCGCCTGCCGCCTAATGAAGTCTGGCTTGCGCGATAAATGTCGCTCGATAGCCTAATGTACGGTGTTATGTTAAGAGGCGAGCCCCGCGCCCGTTTGATGGACGAGGGAAAGGCCCCGCTCAAGGCTGCAGCCGCTGCAGCGAGCCAGCGATGCACTTTCACGAGATGTGGCACACACCATTATATGCATCCATTATGCGCCGCGTCGTCGGCTGTCTTTTCTCCTGTCAAAACGCCCACGCAACCAACATTTTTTCTGACTATACCAAGATAATATGCGGTAAATTACTGTATAGTTTTGATTCTTTTATCATTTGGGAAAAGGTTTGTTTTAAAATGATTGCTTTTAGTGAAAAAGTTAGTTTACAAATTAATATTTCACACATAAACAAATACTTTACTTCCATTTTGGTTCTTACTGCTTGCTTGAAAAACAATCCCACTATCCAGCTTTTGCCTAACCTAGCCTTTCCCCGAGTGTGTTGGGGTAGGCTCCTTTTACCAAAGCGAGCAAACATCTGTATTTTTATCATCAAAGTTCTCATGCTATCAAAATCATCTGGATTTAAAAAACATGCAGGCTTAACCCCAACTTCATGCAAGTACTCGTACACACACACACACACACACACACACACACACACACGAGTGTCGTAATAGGGTGGAGTGTGCATGAGTGTGTCATGTGTGCCTGACTAATCTATTGCGCCCGCGCAGCACTCAAGGTCACTGGCCAGTGACGCCCAGACACTATTTTAACTTTGTCATTATTATTCATTTGGGATTTTGAAACTTTTTGTTTGACAGCATCAACAATCAAGCTTTCTCCAAATTTTATTAACAGCAAAAGAGTCCGAGCTGTTCATAAATCTTATTAATACTGTTATATCCAAGGCTTTTTGGACATATAACCTAATAGTCATGAAGCAACAGTTAAATGTCAGGAATTAAGACTGATTTTAAAAGGTCCCTTACCAACTAAACAAATCAATTTCAGAACAATCATAACAACTTTACCGATTATTTAAAAACTTGAAACCAAACATATTTCATCATACAATTATTTGCTCTCTACAACCCTTGAATAAGAAAACATAAAGCAAAAACAAAAACTAATTCCATCTTATCTTTACAAGATTTCATCTAAAGCAAAATCCAAAGAAAACGCCCAAGAATTTCTAGGTAGAGATATCAAGGAGACGATTAAATGATTGTGAGGGCGAGCGAGGGTGGCCGACGGGTTCTGCCGAATGACTCCGAGCGTCCGGGAGCGGCCAACGACCTGCCCAATCTCCGCTGCATTAGCATAGCGAGCAATATTCGTGTCTAGCCAATCCCCTTGTGTGCGTATAGATGCATGACACCCTACCACAGACCGAAAACTCACCTACACACCAAAAACTCACTCTTAACAGTCACTCCAAACGAACTACGTTTGAGAAACTCGCAAGGAAATCCGCGCCTGTGAGAAAATCTGAGCTACGTACTCGTAGTAAGTGCTACGAGCGTCTACGCAGCGTGCATATGTGTGCGTGTGTGCCTGCATCGTCTTGAAGCAGTTTCATGCATGTGTTAGTTCATGTTGATAGATTAAATGCTGTCTCATACCATCTTTGAACGTCTGTGGACAGTATTGGCGGTTTATTTTATTATTCATTCAATTATTGAAGAATTTACATTTTATTTCCAAAGATTGTTGTGCGGAAAACGTGAATCTCCAATGAATGATTGCGATTTATGAGAAAGCATTTGCACTTGGCTTCCAAACCTGTTAAATAACTTTTAAAATATATTATTGTACATAAAGTGGTATGAGTTCAAGCTACGGGTGGTGAAAGATCTCGTTTTAGCGTAAACTAGTTTCTGCCAGCGACTTCGTTCGCGTGGAAGTTGTAAAACACCACAATATACTATACTACGTTTGTAGTTTTGGTCCCAGCAGCCAAAATATAAAGAGAGTCGGGACTGGTGACACGGGAGCAAGCGACGTACAGCAGTCCGTGTGAAAAGCAGCTCGTCCGGAGGTCGACACCTGCAGCCTTTTGTAGCAATTTCCCATTGCTTGCAAAGTTTTTCGTTTTCAGAGAATTAATGAACGCCTGCATTGCTTCATAATACTACGTAATGGCACAATACTGATACACTGACTGATCATCATCTGCCTAGCTTTTTCCCAACTATGTTGGGATCCGCTTCCAGTCCAACCATCCGGTCCGGCATCTGAATACCAGTATTTTACATGGAGCGACTACCTATCTGACCTCCACAACCCAGTTACTGGGTAATACGATACCCTTTGCAAGCTTGGTTGTCAGACGATCCGTAATGACTGTCAATGATCCACGAATGACAGCCGGGACCAACGGCTTAACGTGCTTTCCGAGGCACGGAGGGGTCTTGGTGTGTAAAGATGGTCACCCATCCACGGACTAATCGCGGCAAGTGTAGCTTAACCTGATCGATCGACCCGTGCGGCTGTTATTACTTAGCCACAAGCCCCTCACACAAATAGCGATGGAAAGTTCAAAACCCACATCAAACGTGTCCTTATCAAATACGCATATTATAAGATTAAAGACTACGTTGAAGACAAGGAAGTTTGGTAATAATTCCTTCTGCACATGTGGCTTCCCTGGTACATCAGAAACGGCATAACTATGTAAATGTCTATTAACTGCTCCTAAATTACGATGTTTATTATTATTATTTTTTTCGACATACTTTTTTGACATTATATTTTCATTATTTGACATTATATACTATATATATATATTTTTTGATTTCAGACTTGTTGTAATGGCAAACATGCCATTTGGTTTAAATAGATTTTTATTGTTATTATTTTAATATTATTTTACATGGATTCTTGTGTACGTTGCCGCGTTGTGAATGTGAGAACGTTGTAGGCTTAATAGACTAGATCTTTTGTAGACCTTTTTCTTTTCTTTTTTTTTTGTTAATTATTATTTTTAAAAGAGTAACCGTGGAGTTTCTTGCCGGCTCTTCTCCAAAGGAAATGACCAATTGGAACCGTGCACCTAGCTTCTGACGTTTCATAAGTGCCCATGTAGGTTTATGTGAAATAAAAATATTTAAATTTTTGATTTTGACATACTGACTGATGATACGTAGTATCTCTATGTACCTAGTCTGTGGACTAAGTGCCTGTGTACACGATGCCACACCGTTCCGGCGCCGCGCCTTCGCTGCAACGGTGTTGCTGCGGCATCCTACATACAAATATCCATGGTATGACACACGGTGCGTTCCGGCATTGCACCGTACGTACACCGGACTTGAAACCCGCGAGACGTGGCGGGGAGGGGTGTACGCGTTACGACGCCGGAGCGGCGCCGCTTAGGTGTTTGTGCGGCAGAAGAAAGGGTGAAATATTTGCGGTGCGGCGTCGTAACGTATTGTGTGTACAGGCTCAGATTCATCATCATCCTCATTCCAGCCGAAAGACGTCCACTGCTGGACATAGGCCTCCCTCAATAGGGGGGGGGGGGTTGCCATAATCGCCACGCTTGGCAGACGGCTTGGCGATCGCAGTATGGTGTTAAAATGCATAAAGAACGCTGCTGCCCATTCTCTAGTAGGTAAGTCCCTTAGTCGCCTTTTACGACACCTACAGGAAGAAATGGGATGGTGCTATTCTTTACGTCCGGCACCACACGGAATCAGGCTCAGATGATTCTAACAAATTATTCCTGAACGAATAACCATAGATGACAGAAGAGACCTAAATTTCATGTTTTTCTATGTTAAGTTCTACGAACTAACATAAAATAGTACCTATAACAAAATGTAAAAAAAGAAGCAGAATAAATATCAATTGTGGAGAATCGAACTTAGGTTTGCAAAGCAGTCGTCGAACCGCTAAATAATTTGCTTTGTTGAAAGTTGACTAAAATAGCCATTCTTATGTCATGATGCTTAGCTCCATAAAGGTATAGCGGGATGATAATCATTTAAATGAATAAATCTGTAATATATCCGCTATATTCGTTATATATCGAATGTTGTCACTGCTGGCACTGCACACTGGTGTATTGTGTTCGCTCTCATCTCAGTTTAATTTCCGAAACAGAATAAACATCAAGTCAGAAATCGCAAAAAACTTTTCCATAGATTTCGTACCTACTTAATTGAAAAATTACGAAATGTATGGAAAGTTTTTTGCAATTTCTGACTTTTAAAACCTCAGTTCGTCCGATAGAGTTTTTTACAATTTGCGGTCAACTATAGAAGAATACGAATATAATGCGATATTGCTCAACCCCCATAGGAAATAGCCTGATCATTTATAACCTACAGACTGTCCCGATCTATAGGGAGTATCTATGCATAAGAACAACATCTATCCGGTAGTATTAGTGTGATGTTGAAACATACAGTCAGACAGACAAAATCTAAAAACTATATTATCGGCATTATAATCGTTTCCAGTCATCGTAGAAATTGTTTAAAACAATATATTATATTTAACAAGCTTTTTCCCGCTGCTTAGCCCGCGTGGATGTCGGAAAATATCCCACGGGAACGTACTACCGGGCTTAAAAGTACTCTACTATGTATGTATGTCGAGCTCAGCAGCACGCGTGTTGGTTATCGGGTTGGTGGTGGTGATCAACATGACATGGTGCTGCTGGGCCCGACTACAGGATCTATTGCAGAGATGTCGAAAGTATGCGAGGACCATGCTCCTGAACGTGGGGTCGTGTACAATGTTAAAAATGTGAGTCACATGGTCTTAAAGGCAGCTGGTAAATGCATAGACTATGTACCTAATCTTACCCTAAATGGCTTGAATATAAGAAGAGAGAATACATTTAAATAACTGAGGCACATTCTTACCGACGACCTTAAAGATAATGTAGATATTGAGAGGGAACGTAGGGAATTGGCGGTCCGAGGTAATATGTTGGCACGTAGATTCGCCCGCTGTACCGACCAAGTCAAGATAACACTGTTCAAGGAATATTGTCTGGTCTGTACACGGGAGGACCAGCTACCTTCATCAAAAGGTCACTAGATGTCTTGCGCGTCCAATATAATAGAATTTTCAGAATGCTCTTGAGACTGCCCCGTTTCAGTAGGGCTTCGGAAATGTTTGCACAGAATTAAAATGGCGGCTTTCATGCGCTCATTCGAAAAAAAATCGCATAATTAGTAACTTGTACACGGGCCATTAGCAACAGCATTCTGAATACAGTGGCAGAAAGTTTCTTTTCTCCCATTTTGAGGCATTTTGTGGAGAGGATGGCCAAGTGAGAAACATGTACCTTACTTGGTCATCTTCTGTGCAAAAGACTTCAAACTCAAATAATAAATAATATTACTTTACACTTACCAACACTAGCTAAGTAGAAGGTATTACTAACAATATGGATCTTTGTTTTCTTACTAAATAAATTTGGATTGATTGAAAATGTTAATCCAGAAAAACAATATATTATTTCCGTAATACCTACATTGGCTTACGCGGCGCACGCCAGTAGGTAAGGCGTTCAACAATCATCGCTAATTTACTCAAAACCTTTATGTACACACGGCTACATATCAAGCTATACATTTCCAGTATAAGCTGACCTATCATTGTACGGAAATCCTATACGATGAAAGATCAACTTATACTGGAAATGTATAGCTTGATATGTAGCTGTGTGTACCTGCCAATAAAAGAAAAAAATAATAATAAAAAAAAAAACTATAATTAATTATACACCTAAACCTTCCCCATGAATCACTCCGTCCATTGGTGAAAACCGTATAAAAATCCGTTCGGTAGTTTTTGAGTTTATCGCGTTCAGACAGACAGACGCGGCGGGGGGACATTGATTTGTAATACATAATATGTACATAGTGATTTTCAGTTTTGACTTCGCTACGATTTTATTACATGTATCAGAATCAGAATGCTTTATTTGTAAACATAAGTCAAATTACAAAGAGTGTGAGATGTTACAGATAGGTAGATCTTTTATGTTTTTTCCCAGAGGCGTACAAATACATTTAATTATATTGAATTAACATTGTCATATTTTTATGTACCTATATGTATAGAAGTGTCCACAGTCCAGAAGTTTTGCTTGGACTTGCAATGATGGTGATTTTTTGTGACAAAAACAGTATTTCCTTCTACATACGAAATGAGAATCATAATTTCCTATTATAATCATCACCTGAAAATAGTCAGCCAATAACCCATTGTAGTTTAATAATAAACGCACAACATTTTCCTTACACAAAACCATAAAATCAACGGGCTAATATTTTTCCTTGATCGACAACTAATTCGACATACATCATATTGACTATATTGCACTAGTGTGCATAGTCAAGTTAATATAAGTAGGGTTCACACAAGTGTGAGTGTGTGAACGCGGAATGCGGCGACGACGACGCGCTGATATAATTTTGGGCTCGAAGCCACACTTGATAAAAAGATCAAGTTCAATAGGGGCAAACATCATGCCGTTGATATGGGTTTTAGACGTTGTTTTCGTGAAAGGAATTTTAAATGAAGGCTAGTGACTTTCTCCAGAGGAAACAAGTAAGAAAAGTTGGTAATTTGAGGTAGGTATAACTAACCAGCAGGAGAACCGTAGAGAAGCGTTTTGTCGATGAAAGAGTAGACAAAAATGACGGTTCCATGTAGACAGTTGACAGTTTTTTACCGAGAAATGTAGACAAGCGATTTGTGTTCTACAGTTGAGTAGATATACATAGAAAGCGTCGTGCTAAGCCTGCAGATGGAGACATTTACCCAAAACGAAGAGAAACACATTGCTCAGGATCATTCAAACATCGATCGAAAGTTAAAGATACAGATCCTAAGAGGAGACATCTGAAAAAGGTCAACAATTATGAGACCTAATTAATTGAAGAATATGTAAACAACTACAGCGAATGACAAACTTCTTTTCTAATATGTAACAATTACAAATAGACAGCTCTACGAAACAACTTTCCGGAATCAATAATGCGTTTACAATATTCATAATCGAATTCGGTAGCGCCGGCCGATCGCACAATACCCTCATTGTCATAATAAAAAGAAGAATCGTAAAAACATTTGCATCTATTTGCATACACTATCATTGTGTTGATGAATGGCACTTGTATTCGCAGTTCGGGCCTCTTTAGAACTCTACGCCAACCCAAAGTTGGACCAGACCCTTTTCGTACCTGCGAAGTTTTTTTTACTCGACCATAAAACTGGCAATTGCGTAATTTTCCGCATTGTTGTAAACCCTTTCCGTTTGTTTTTATTGTACCCCTTTATTTAGTTATTATTATTTTGTGTCGGCGTCTTTGCGGACAGTTCTGCAACATTAGAGTTGAGTCGTAAACCTATAAAATTGCGCTATTCTCCGCAGAAAACGTGCGCAAAAGGGTTAATTGTTGCGGGTTAGGGTTTCTCTTTTATTTGATGCTGCGAGGACCATAACGGTATTTTGTGAAAGCATTTCTCCTTTACATGAATCTAATGGAAGGCTCGTAAAGTTATACCGGCCAGATAACTCAAATGTTTCACGCGAGTAAAATTTATCATAGAAAGTACTGCAGCCGGAGTTGAAATGTTTTAAGTGTGTTATGGTAAGTGTATGAGTAAAAGCCTTCACGACAATGCTGCACTTATAAATGGTTGGGCTGTTAAGATACCTTACATATACACTGTGTACAGACACAGACACACCCTTAATTTACGGACACCGTACACAGGTGTCCGTAAATTAAGGGTGAGGTGCAGACCATTAAACTGAGCAACTTTTTCCCGGGGACTTAGATCGTAATCGTGAAAAAAAAATCAGTCATCCCATACAAAACTTCAATACTTACTCGACCAAAATATGTATGGGACGACTGACAATTTTTACGCGATTCCAATGTTGGTCCCCGGGAGAAAGTGGTTCAGTTTGACGGTCTGTACCACACCCTTAAATTTCGGCACACCGTATACAGACACATTGTATATCTCCTGAGAAACGACAGGTAGGTTGTTCTTTTGAAAAATACCATAAACGATCGATGCTTATTCCTACATACAACTAAGTAGGAACTCCAAATACCTTCATACCCAACCTAACCGACACTTTGAAATAATAGCATACAAGTGTTTTATGCATAAAAAAGGTTCTGTTAAAAATGCATTTCTCTTAAAAAATCATTTTCTGTGATTGCTAATTTCAAAGCGGCTCTACAAAGGACCACGTAACTGTTTCGTCGAAATAAAACTTTCTTTATGAAGGACTCCGTACTGCACAAAGGTGCCGCAATTTCATATCATTCCTTTTAAATGTGCCGCTTTTATGGCTATCCTAAACTTTTCGCCGACCACCCACTGCATTTGCACAACGTTGCGTGGCTCTTATCAGTGAGCTTTCTGCAACACTTTCATACAATAGCCAGTGAACCCGGTACACAATGTACCCGAGGTTCTATGAAAAAGCAGATCCCTAAACGCAATCTATTCTTCTTTGGATGAACCTTCACGAGTTCAAAGAATGTGTGTAAGTGCTTATTTTGTGGAAAAGCACACGCATGGCATACATGGTGGTATCGCTTAGGCATTGTTTGTTACTACCCCTCATTATTTCGTTATCATCGATCGCGAACAAATTCGTAACAGCCACAAAACACCGACTAATCGATCACGTGAATAAAGAAAACAACAGACAGCTTTCATCCATCGCCGTGCCAATCAGATAGAGGGGGGGACAAAACATATTTATATACTTCAATCACTCGCCAGTCCATTACGATTCGATCCAACAATTTGTGGAGAAGGCATAGAAAAACATTTTACTGTTTGACATGGCCGAGGCAAATGACAAAAGTCAATCTACACATCAATCGCCAAACATTGAAAATTCGTGAGGCCACACGCGGCTATTCAATAATGCACGAAATATCGATGTGGGGCATCACCACCATACCACCACCAAAGTGCGTGGCCAACACACATCTTCATCGACCTCGCATTCTATATCAAACCAACCGTATTTTGGTTTAATTGATGGAGACTTCAGTACCTACTTCTCACATTTGCAGGGGTACAAGCCTTAAGGCATGTGTTTTATCACACAGTCATACTCTGTCTGTTTTAGCTAAAGTTAATTCTACTAAGAAGTCCCTCAGCTAAATTAGCTATTTAATATGTCTATTATAATCTAAATCAGATCTTCATGAATAACAATTCCATCCTAAGCAACAAAGTCCTAACGACATTAATGTAGCTATTCTGATGCCACCGAAAATATACCTACCGAATAACATCCCTCTTCTACAAAACTTTTTAAAGAAAGGTTCGACGCACAAGTACTTAGAGAAGCGTGGGTATGTTAAGTTTGGTGACACGAGGTGGTGGGTCAGGGTGGTTGCCAAATGACACGTATCAATTATTCACACTAATTCCCCGCCACATTTGCGTGTGGAAGACAAATAGTGGCTGAACCAACGACAGCCGAATCTTTCTATGTAATTACTGATAGACAAATGTATCCTCAATTATTTGGTGGGTGACTGTTGTCAATTTACTGCTTTCTGTTTTGTGGGTACTGAAATGTATTGTTATTATTATGTTTACCGAGTTTTTTATTTATTTCAGCGAACTTTTAGTTCGTTGAAATGAAAAACTTGCCTTGCTTCAAGTCTTGATAATCATGCTAGGATTGGTTCTTGTCAACTAGAAAATTAACCGACTAGGTACATGACTTTTGAGGACTACTTACGGATTTTTTTATAGGCTATTCGAATTGTACATCAAATATTAGGTCCTGTAAGTTTCTAAGAACGCTACCTCATTCTACAAAGTCAAAGAAAAGTCAACATTTTGACGTTGACTTGTCTTTGACTCTACTTATATTCGTGATTACATAAAAACGTAAGCAAAGGCATTGACATCGTTAAATAATTTGATTAACTTGAGATTCCTCTTCGTAGCTACACGTACCTGCGATCATCAATAATTCGCGAAGTATTATAAATTTATAATGAACCGATAAAAACTAAAAGTCCGGTGAGCTAGGGCGGCTAGGAGGGGGGGGGGGGGGGGCGCTAGGTGGTAGTGGCCCTATGCTTCAATTATTCAAAGCGCGTATTTTGGTCACGAGGCCGCGGAGCGATGCGGTCGGCCCACGACCGTCCCTTCACTCAAACTATCAATACGTACCACATTCAAGGGGTTGATTTACGAATTAATGAACTAAAAACATACATGGGAGGACGTGACACACGCTCGCTACCAGGTCAATAATTCAAAGTAAAATAACATCGTCATTATGCTAACTACCATTAATTTTATGCACAGTTTACATTATCTTTAACATTAACATGAATGGTACCAGTTTTTCAACCTTTCAAAATACAGATATATAAATATATCTATATAATATTACCTACATAAAATATCTACATATTAGCAGTTAAACCTTGGCCTCAAAATCTCAGTAGCCTCGACAGCGTTGTTAAACAATCTGTTTAGGTTAAAAATATCGCAACGGAATAGATAAAAAATATTTACGTTTATTTTACTTATTTAATTTCATTCAAATTGTTTCTCATAGCAGTTTTCACTACAAAACAACAATAAAGGCACTGGTTTCCAAAGTAAAACCATTTAATATTGATTTATCACAGTTTAGTTCCTTCAAAACACTTTTCAAAACGTGCAAATAGTTATTAACTTTACATAACAATACTATAAACTTAAATTGTATGAATATTTATAATATCAACCAATAGCGTTACGATGAACTGTAGGTATACTAAGTACTAGGATATCAGAATTTGTTATCACGGAACTTGTTAGTGTGTGCGAATTCGTTTATGTGTGAGATAGCAAATTGGCAACGCCTCTTCACCGACCAGTTGCCAAAATGAGTCATCCTCATCACTCGTCACGGCTGATAGCTAGGTATAATTCTTACTATATAAGCGTCGCATTCATTATGTATACATAACACGTATATCTCTAAAATATACCTCCTAGTAGCCATCTCCTGGTACGTCCTAATACCCTGGTAGAAATTTGTTCATACATTTTGTAGTTTATGAAGAAAATTACTCTACTTCATAGTTTGAATTCCACGTTTGTCAGAAATTATAGTGACTCTACCTGCGAACTATTATTGAACAAGAGTTTACAAAGTGTTTTCTCTAGAATAGCTGTGAATATTTTACATTTATGTAATTGGCAACATTTTCAAAATATTTAGTAGGTAAGTGCTAATGAAATAATAATTCGATGAATTGATACGTTATCTATTTCATGGCTTATTTATTTTGAAATTAAGAAATCCTTGTGCGTAATTATTATAGATATAAATAGTAATCTTATGTTTTATGTAAATGTGTGACGATGTCGACGCCTTGTTGCCGCCAACAGTTTCGTCAATTTATGTTCTCCTAATTAAATTACGCGAATCGCCGCTGAGATTTACTTCAAAATCCGACTTGCTGGTGAATTAATTACCTTGTACCGCAGTTATATTTATCATTCGATATGTAAAAGCAAAGAACGATTAGTAATGTTCATTAGTTACCCGTGCAACTAAAATATCATATTACACAATGTTAAGCAACAAGACGAGGAATACTTAAGATTCGATCAAAATTACGGTTTGTTTACCAAAGATTAAATTTATAAACGTAAATTTTTATATTATAAAATTTAATTTTATAAAATTTTAATAATAGTCTTTGTTTGCATTGAAAATTGTTTAATTGACTTTCCAATGGTATGAATGAAGCCGATGAAAAAAATATCTGCACAGAAACGAATTACTGTAAAACGGCAACAAATTTGCGCACGGCTGACCATTATTTGCAATAACAAGGACACCTCTTGTAGCTTCATAATCTCCTGGTACAATTGTGCGAAATTGACGTTATTTCACGCCCGCCTACAACAACAAAGTAAAGTTTTTTTGCAAGCGCACGCGCCTCACATTCGTCATTGTTATGTCATCATTACGGTGACTGCACCACAAAAGTGGACTGGGCATTATAAATGCGAGCTTGCATTTCTTTGTAGGTCGGGGATACCCCTTGATTCATAAGCTGTGCGAAACTCTCTAGACAGCTTTGTCCTTGTGTATGTAACCACTTGTTTGTAGGTTTGAGTGGATGGATATTCGCGTGTATGAATATTAGACTCGAATGTAATTAATCAGTCTGAGCTACGTATATTTGAGATATATCTACTTCAGTTGGTCATACTGGTGGCGGAGTGATGGTATATAATTCGTAAGTTACTGTTGGTTGATTGATTTTAAATAGAATCTACGTAGATAAGAGGGTAGAAGTCCAGCGGAGTATTTTTGTGAGCAAATTTATATGTAGTATCGACACGGACAGTGTGTTATCGCAGACTTGCGTTATCGGGCGTACGCACTATATCTGCATGTAGGAATCGTGCGTGCGCCTGCGTTTTACGCGATACGCACTTCGCCGCGTCACACGTTTCAAACTACATTATGTGCGTTGCAAAATGCCACTTTCGCTAACAAATTACCAATTTTTTATACAATTCACAATACGTGAGATTGATTGTGAAATCCATGCGTTACGCACATGTGAAACTGATGATACGAGGCATAGTTGCACGTTGACTAATAGCATTATAGATATTGGACACTGAACATGCTATTCTAATACAATAAATTTTAAATTATTATAGACGAGAGAATTAGGTAATACAGCTATCAAGAAATACAAACGTTCCTATTTAATATTATTTTACAGCTATGCGTTTGAGTAAATTGTTAAATCTTTGTGATTGATTTCTAAGACATCAAAGTTGTATAACAATATGAACGAAGATCGAAATATTTTTCCCATACTCCATGAAATGCTATTCTTATGTATTGATTTTCCAGAATTAGATACCGACACTGTTTCATGCCAAAAGGTATGCAATTACGGTAATAAGCACGTACATAGGCGACACGCATATATAAAAATACAATATAGATATACCTACCTACACAGGTACACTATATTCTAAATTAATAGAACTGCGATATTTAGTTGGTCCCAAAGATGATGTACCTACATGTATCCAAACATATTATTCAAAACACGGTTTTAACGGCAAGGCAAGGATTACATTCTTGCTAAAACTTCTCTACTTTTCAAATCTTGAGCGTTCTCAAAACAGAGTCCTTAATTGCCTATTTTATAATCTAGTAACAGTTCCAATGAAACATTCTCGATCAATATAGAAATATGACAATTCAAAATTGTATTAATTATAAAAAGTTCCAAGCATAGAAATCCGCATTACATGTGCGTCGCCTCCGTTCTGTAATCAAGCTGGGCGAATTCTAGTTAAAGATAACACTATCTGTACTCAGAACCTAATGCATTGCGATAGTAGAAGATAACGAAATGACAAATTGCAATATCGATGGTGAAATTGGTACACAAACGACGTACGAATGTGGTTAATAAGCCCTTCGTGATGACTTGTATAAAAATGGCTAGACCGTTTGTGTTCAACAGTTAGATGCTATCAAAGGAACGGGAAATATAAAAAGCCTAGGTAATAAAGAAGTTGTGATTATTGGCGAAGAAACTATGCTTAGGTATTTTTAATTGGTCAATCTATGCAGTATCAATATATCTATCTGAAAGTTATTAAATATGGAGGCCTTGGCAGAGAGTACAACTTTGTGCCCTTTGGCGTCGAGACCCTCTGTCCGTGGGGTCCCAGTGCGCATAAGTTATTTGCGGAAATCTCGTCTAGTTGATGTAACTGGTGACCGAAAAGCTGGCGGCTTTCTCGCGCAACGCATCAGCATTGCAATTCAGCGAGGAAATGCCGCCAGCATCCTCGGTGGAATGCCCCGAAGGCCTTTTTTAGACTTAAGTTAGTTTTAATTTAATTTAGTTAATGTTAATAATCATCTTGTAATCTATGCCTCAGATTCAACTCTGTCATACAAAAGATATTTGTCACAGACAAACTTAGATAAAAAGCTACCAAATGGGTGCACAAAATATATGAATTTGTTAAACCAAACGGTTTATTTCTTTTTTATTTTATATTGAGCAGTAATTTCACCGTGCTAGCAACAACATTTAAATTCGACACGAATAGTTTTCTTACAGACAATGGGATCAAGTCATATTTGCCAACAAAATAGTCATGGGCAATCTTTTCGTGATATAAAAATGAGAAAAGGGGTTTATACTAAGCCTTTTGATGCGGGTCCTATTGAGTATGGACAGGCGGACGTATTCGCTTTTTTTGCTATTACTTGAATAGTAAAACTGTCAGTTTTATCTTTCGCTTAAATGATATTTATATTTTGTTTTTCATGTTTTGTATTTTTGGTGCGCAATCGTTTTACATGGAGATAAACTACAATTTGTATGTTATTCAAACCAGTTTAAGATAACTAAAACAAAAACAAAAACAAATTTAGGTTTAAATTCAGTTATAGCTCATTTAATTTATTTTCAATTCAATTTGATTTAGTTCTCAACCAGAAGACTTTATACTTGATCAATTCTAAGGAAGTGGATTAATATTTCTATGTAAAAAAACATCCATCGCTCCACAATAGCACGAATTAAAACACCGACACTATAATAAAAATATTCCTAACTAATTATATGATATCTACAATTTTGTAGCCAAACTAGAACTGTACAATGTTTACCCTCTACGGGCTCTCAATAAAACGGAGCAATTATAATAAAAATACAATTTTGACCACAACCCCATGGCAACCGGCGAGGGGTGTCGCGAATAAAGCGAGCATAAAACCCGTAAACATTGTAGGGTTTAGTATTGACATACGTTATTGGCGCTTGATCGGTATTTGGATACAAATTGCAGTTTTGTTTGTTGTTCTAAACCTAACGGGGAATAAAAGAAAAATGATGTCTAAAAGAATTGCTGAAGAGTGCGCTCAAAGGGTGAGCTTGGGGACATCTTTTCTTAAGATAAAGTGGTCTTTGGTGACTAAGTTTTCATAGCGATTCGATAAATTACTTTTATAATGTATGATACTAATTTCTTACTAATAATTACTTAAGTGGCACAAGCGTGATACGTGTGCCAATGTAAAGTCATACTTGTAGATTGTTCCATAGACAATAAAGTTTCTATAGACAACTGAAAACAAACCGTCAATTCCATCATTCATCAGACAGAAAAACCTAATACAATTCCTACGTATACGAAACCTAGTAATTACTCATCGTTCGTCCATAGTCCACACACATGCTAGTTCTATTCGCATACCACCGTTCACGTGTCCGTTGTACAGGGTGGACGAGTTTATTGCAAATGATACCCGTAATTAGACCCCACGACCGCATATCGCACCGTCCATCTTTCGCACCGGCCATAGTCCATGCAGTTATTATACGCGACGGAAATAACGGAAGCTCATAACATGCTATTGATTTTGCTAAAACACACTACCTACTATTCACAACCCTATCGTGTAGGTTAATTCAAGTAATACGTTGTCAGTATGAAATGGAAATTGTTTTCATTCATCATTTCAGGTTTGGAAAGATTAAGATACTTATTACAAATAATATCTTGAAAATGTCATGTTTCACCCTTCTTTTACCTACCTACCTAATTACCGAATGTCTAATAACTACATCGTATTTCAGGATCTCCCTCGGACAATGTCAGTAGCTCTACAATGATGGGTAATTTTGTATTTTACTATAGAATAAAACAGGCACTGTTCTATTTAAGTAGGTGATGTATCAGTATGCATAGTTCGTGGAGTTATCCACGTATTTTCAGATGTATATCAACGTCTTGACAGTTAAGTTTTGGCAGTTAACGGCCAACGTAACATTTTCTACGTTTTCAAAGTATTTTAACAAAGTGAATTGCGAAAGTTGTTTTCTAAAACAGTAGATAAAAACCCATATGATGGCAGTTCGGTTCGTTGTTACGACATGAGGCGGTTTTTTCAACATTTAGCGACATCGTCAAGTCGTAAATTCGAGGGCAACACATTTTGACTCATTAGCAATGGGCGCGAACTAAAACCAACTGCTCTACAGTTACAAAACAGTCCCTTGCATATTTACGTAAGTATATTATATAGTTAGCTACGGTTTTTCATGTTAATGAGAAAAAACCTGTTAATAGACAGCAAGCGACATCTATTCACAAATAATTCTTTGGCATGCATAGTTCGTTAAGTACTGCTACAAGCATTATTCGCTTCTTAACTCTTCAATCAATAGTAATTAACTCAGAACATACTTAGATCTACCTACAGCTACGCCCCGCACAAACTGGTAATTGGGCAGAAGTTTCTCGAAAATATCACACGAATAAGTTTTCTACTTTCCAATGCATTTTAAAAGTATAGTTTCGGTGCAACGACCAGCGCAGCGCGATGGGACGATCTCTCGCCTAGCAGATCGAGTCCGCCCAAGGACGTCCACTCCACAGCCTCCAGAAACGATGCGACCTTATCACCATGTACCGAAGGATCATTTTTTATTGGCATACATCATAGATAATCCCTTGGCCGAGTCGGCAAGAAAAATGATCCTGTATAAAAAAAGTCAAAAAGCGTCGGCTCGCGGTTGTTTTATTTTATCGAGCTGCGGTTGAAGGCAACATGGCCGCGAGAGAAGCGAATTATCTCTGGATATACTTTATAAGATGCTTATCACGCGGTGCTGGATAAATGAAGCTTAAGCGTCGTAAAATGCGTGATAGGAGATAGGTAAAGCTTTGAGTTGTGCGTCTAATTGACAGGATGAGCCGCATTAATGGTCAGTGTAAAACTGTTTAAAAGTTATGTAATTAATTTTAATTTGAACCTGAAAAAGTCCTTAAGGCAAAATGCTCAAATTGTATCGTTAACTGAAAATAATAGATTCATAAGTTCGTTCCGCGCCGCTCTGTCTGCTCCAGACAGGTGCTCGCTGATATTTTGACAACGATACTTAGCAGAACCGCCCATTTTTTTAAATTTAATACTTTTTTTCTATATCCACTTGACCTGTTTTCGAACGAACCGATGTGTTATTTCTAAATAAAAAATGACATTTTCGTTACTACGAGTTGAATTATGTTTATTATATTTTGGGGTGCTTAATATGATTATATCTTTCTAATTTAAAATAAAAATAACGAAGCAAGGGTGGTATTTTCAAAAGTTTAAAACAAAACTCGTGGATTGTATTTCTTTCGGAAAAAAATAACATTACTTTTGGATATAATTTCGCATTTACTTAAGTACATGTATACAATTAAACATAAAAATATGAATAGGAATGCTTGTGCGGGCGGGCAATAGACAATAGAAGGAAAGAGTGTATTGTTTCACCTCGGGGTCCGGGGAGTTTCGCTACAATGAACCGCATCCGGGGTCGCCGGGCGTGGACGACGATCACAGACCCAAACTGAATATATTAGGTATGCCATCATGTCCCTTGATATCATTGTGAACAGCGCGGTGAAACTCCGCGCGGCTTATTTAATGTGCTTTATACCGCGTGTCTGCAGGGCTTGGCTATGTGTAGATACGTATCAAAACCTTATATTTTATTCATTTGCAAATCGCTGAAGTCTTACCTTATAAAAAATCTATAATATTCTAGCAGTAGATAAACTAAACCCAAAAAAAAACTACCACTTTGTTTATAAAACTCTGATAAGTAAAGAATAGCAACATTTATACTAATGATTCATATTATTTCACATAACAAGACAATAATATCCACAAAAAATAATGCAGTGTGCAAAATCAGGGATTTTGTACAGTCTATTATTTAATATCTCTTAATAGTTAATTGTAGATAAGGGTAGAAGCACCCCAGATAATAATAAAATAATAAATTCAGGGCCAGCGCGCGTGGCAGGATGCTGGTGACAAATGACGAGGACGCGTAAAATTACAATTATCTCTTTATACTGGCAACCCTTCTCTCTTTATGCAAACTTAACGCATTTACAGAACCAGTGCTTATAATTATTTGTTTAGGTATTGTAATTATTTTATGAAGTATTTATATCATTAACTCTCGTCGTTACGTGATATTTTGTGAACTGCGAATGTGCGTATCACAAGACACTGGAAAAATACCGATAGTTGTCAAATGTTTTGTCGAAATAGAATTTTCTGTAGAATTTTATTTGCTGATTTATCATTACATATTTATCGAAATATATTTTTATTTGGAACTCACATGTGACGTTTCAGTTATCGTACATCAATATTATCCCTTACGGTTCATCAGTCTCGTCAATTTCTGATCTCAACGAGCCACCATGCGGGATTGCATTATTGCTTTTTTATTAGCTTTTTTCTCTCCCCCGTCTCGCAGTTTTTGTTGCGCGTGCGTTCGTGGGATAGGTCGCGATGCGTTTCTGTTTATGCTGGTATTAGCATAATGCACTTTTATCCCTCACTAAGTGCATTGTTCATCAATTGTCGCTAACATTTTTGTAAGTTCATCGGCTTATTGGTGTGAATTGCAAATGTGGACCTTTTGTAAAGTGTAATAGCCTCGTTGATACGTATGAGACATCTTCCGCGAATTGCTAAACTAATTACTGACGCCGCCGCCCGAATCAAAGGTCATAACTGTTAAGTATTGACAATGGCACATTTGCATTCGTGTTTCCGGAGCAATAGCCAAATTATCGTGAAATTATAACGGTCGTGTGGTTGACCGCTGACGTTACAACATGTTTTTTTTTGTTAATTTAATTGGTGCAAACCATTGTACGCAAATATGATATACTTAAATGGTTGCTAATTCAGTACAAAACGAAAATATTTTTTGTTTTTATTTCCGGACCTTCAGGTTCCTTTTTTGTGGACTTTCGACATGTTTGTAATCTGTTTGTTTGTCAGTCGGTCCATTCAACCATCTGTTAACCCATTCCGCTACTTTAATGTGTGTTTCTTTGGAAGATATCTTAATTAGCGAGGTTATCGCGAAATTTTTTCAAAGGAGTAGGTACGTGAAACCGGCCTTTTACCTACTGTAGCTTTGTCTGTAGGAACCATGTGTTGGGATATGTGGTATTTACGCTTTCGTTGTTCACGAGTGCTTGTGGTGTAGGAAGCAGAAACGAATAACGTATTCCAGGACAAAAAGACCTAGTTACAGTAACATCTACAATTTTACCGAAAATACACTAGTGTTCCAGTTGAACCGTCGAACTGTGCAGCAAAATAGCGCTGATTTCCAGAAGGAAAAGCTGTTCTACACAAACCAAATTTTATACAGCTCTTAAAATTTCTCTTAACACCAAACATTCCCACATTCGTACGTAATCGAATTAATAATAATTGGTGCTTAGAGCCGAGGCCAGTATCGATATGCAAATGGTTCTCGAAAGGCTTCAAGTGCACTCCAAACTACGCCATTGATACGAGAGAATTGCTCTGACATTTACTGCTATTGTTTATTTGAAGGAATTTGGGTTTTGCATGAATTCGTGAGAAAACTATACAGGCTAGAATCAAGAATGATTGAATTGTTGAATAATTCGTTGATAAAGTCTTTTAGAGACTTTTCTGCGTAAGCACATGGTCAGTAATAAAACTTATCTAATGAAAACAACCATGGTTCTACCATTAAAACCATTCCCAAAATACATTTTATTGTGATACGAGTTTGTGATAACTTTTTTGTTGTTTTCATTAGATAAGAATTGAAAAAGACAGACTCTTCAAACATAGGTACTGTAACTGCCAAAGATCGCCAAGAGAAAAAGAAAGAAAACCAAGAAACAATTCACACTGAGACCATCGTCGCTTAAACAGGACATAGTTTTAACAGTCTCCTGTTGCGAACCTGTAAAAAATTAAGAATGTATTATTTAAAGCTAAGGTTTTGGTCCCATCTTTCCAAACCATATTATTTAATAACTGCAAGGCCTTGCGTTCCCTGCACTATACTATCAATGTGACGTCTAATGCCATTAATTATCCCTATGTCCCTAATATTTTTTTCATTGTATTGTCGGGGATGTTCTCTCATCCCGTATCATCTTGATTGTGGGATGTTTAACCCCGATCATGAAGATTGACGTTTTATTCTGTTAATGTGTGGTGAATTTAGCGTTTATAAATGTGGACAATATCATTTATTATTACTTGTTATACAGCAATATAAAATTGAGTTTCCGTAGGTCCTTGAGTTGTTAATCTGTCGCTATTTTCTAATGCTCGAATCTGCTCTGCTCTACACGGGAAAAAAGGGTCTCTTCAGCGAAGAATATCAACATTCTGTAATTGTTTCAATCCAAGTAAATATTTTCTTAACGTAAGTAAATGTACTCAGTCCAAGAAAACCTGTTTACTCAAATTAAGAATAATAAATACTTGTTTTTTATTCTTGACTTAAGCAAATATTTTTGATTAAGAGTATAATAATCTTAATTGAAGAAAATATTCTAAGAGAGAAATAATATTCTTAAAATTAAACTTAATAATTCTTCATTTAAGTATAATGTCTTCGAAGAAGACAATAAAACTAAGACAAAATTTTACTTCATTCAAGAATATATTGTTTTCCCCATATATGAATCAATATTTGTCGTGACCAAAAGGAAATTGTCTTAATTTAAGACATCCTTTTTTTCCGTGTACATCTATGAACTCTATTCATCCATTTTTGTATCATTAAATATCTGCTAAGATTTAGTATCTGATCAAAAATATAAAGATAATAAACCAGGAATGTCTTTCGTTCCCGTGAACGAAATCATTCCTGGTTTACAATGTTTAAACGTAACGCGGACCTTAAAAATATAAATAAGAAAAAAATAAAGAAAACATTGTTCTGCTTTTCTATAAGTATACGAAATTCAAACTACAAAGAAAACTGTCTCTATTTCTCTAAAATTAGGTTCAAAAGCATCTTAAAATAATAGGAATGACGTACTCACGAAGATGTATCCCCCAAAGTTTGGCGGAAGACAAGCTTCACTTAACAAAAAATATTGCACACAGCTTGGTCTATTTTTGAGTGCATTTCGCGCTATTTTGGCGTTCCCTACGCGAGCAATGTGTCAATGACCTCGTTTGGTGGCGTTGTTCACTCACTTTTGGGGAATTTTTAGGACGGTCATGTTTGTATCGAAATGTTAAGCATTGCGCACCGGAATTAATTGGTTGTTATAATATTTTCAGCGATTTTCATGACGGGTTTTGTTTTGTACTGTTAAGGTTTAAGGTCTTTGTAAAAAAAATATGTGACACATTACTTATCCTAACTCACATTAGACATCACTCACACACATGTCTAAAGTAAATGGATACTGTGAAAAATATTGAACAAATGTTTTTCTAGGAAACTATGCATTTCACTAGGTCAAGGAACTGGGTCTGTTAGGCTACTCGTTGGTGTTTTTTGTTGTATAACCGACGACAGAAAAACTTTTCGTTTAAAATTAAAGCGACCATATTTAAATGCCCTTAAACGGAACATCAAATGCGCGTTCATTAGAACTTTATAATGAATGTTTACAAGACCAATGATGAGTTCCTGATTCCGAAGGCAAGACGCGAAGTTCAGCGTTAATATACAAAGGCGCAGTGAGGCGCGGCATTATTTTTTTATAAGCTGATTTCGGCTTTATTTTATCGTGTTGACGCCGAGTAGCAGCGTTGGCGGCGCACACAACTACAGTTGCTGTGTACATGCGCGTGCGCACTCACGCACACACTCTCGGGAGCCCTCCTCAGCGCGCTGCAATTCGTCGGCGCGCCCGCCCTCCCGTGCCCCGCGCCCTCCGCACGCAATTGCACTGCACTCCGGCACGCTGCGCTGCGTGCGTAAAAAGCGCACACAAGAGGTGCGGGGAGGAGGCGAACAGGCACACAGGCCTGCCGCGACCGGCCGCCTTCCACCAAGACAGTCACCGCCAGACGCTCGCGAGAGCACGCCGCCCCCACACAGGGCGTAGCCACTACTCCACTCGCGCGAAACAACCCCGAACGTGCTACGAACTTTGTTAAGTGCAAGTGCGGACATTTTCACACGAGTTATCCTGATTTTCAACAAAAATCCTGATCACGTGCAGACGCTGGATTAATTTTCTTTGAGGTAAGTTTCACTTGTTGTTATTAATTTTACTTTCGTAGCGGTGCTACGCTTTCGTAGCCGGCTGATAACGCAGGACCTGTTTAACATTCAAGGTTTGTATGAATTAAATAAGTGCCATCATTTTGCTGTTGCATTTTATGCATAATTCTGTGGATGTAAAGATGGAAATAGGTAAGCCGGTGCGGTGCAAAATTTATAGAGAACACAACAGGAGGGAATTCGGCGTAACTGCTTTCATCGGTCCCCTAACTTCGATTATACCTGCCGAATAAAAGGTAAAAAGTCAATTTGGCAGTGTGGAAGGGCTTTAGAGCGTAATATGTAAATGGGGAAGGGCGGTGCAGTCGGGCAGTCGCGCTGAGCCGCGGCATACGTCGTCAGTCAGTGTTGGTCGCAGAGTGATGCGCATCGCGGACAGGTTGCACGAACTTTGTGTACGCAAGGATTATCACTTTTGGCAGACTAGTGTGTGACTTGGAAAAAATCTCTACGATGTATCCCGCCTCTACCAACTACAATATTTTGCCAGGTATATGTTTAATATATTATTGAAAATTATTTACACATAATTTATGCAAAGTTGAATTATTTGATGTTTTCGTTTAGTCATTTGAAACATTGAATACTAGTAAAACAAAATGAGTTGATACGAGTTAATAAAAAAAAACATTACAGCTTTGCGATCATTGTGTTTGTTCATAAATATGACTAGAGGCTTTACTTATAACACAAATTATAACATCTTATTTGAAGAAAAGTCAACAAAAGAAAACTTATAGGATAATTTCTCTGACTGCCCATTTGTATCAGTATTAATTCTGTTGCTTATATATTGTTTTGTATTATGTCAACAATCAAGCAATTAAAAAACAAGCTCTACATGGCAAACGCAATTAACCTCATGTCTGTAAAAACAATTTCGTCGCAGTAACGGCCTTATTTGGTAGCAGTAAGAGCGGTGTTCCTAGCTCAAGTGTTACTACCGAGGTGCCGTTTACCGTACGTTTAATAATGTTCAATATTACAACAACTATATAGTTTTTTATCTCTTACAGAATCACAACTCAGAAAAATGGGGAGCGTCGAAGGACCGCAAACTTTTTGTTTGAAATGGAATCACCACAAAACAAACTTAGTGGAGATCTTAGAAGCCTTGATCAAGGTGGAGACCTATGTCGACTGCACACTAGTGGTCGACGACCAGGTCACCTTCAAGGCGCACCGAGTCGTCCTAGCTGCTAACTCCCCGTACTTTCAGTCAATATTAGCTGATGTTCCAATGGACCACTGCAGCATCCTCTTCCCTGGTGTTAAGGATTTCGAGATGCGAGCCCTCCTCGAGTACATGTACACGGGTGAGGTGAACGTGACGCAGGCTCACATCCCATACATCATGAAGGTGGCTGAACAGCTGGAGGTTAAGGGTCTGTTCGACATGTCGGAGCTGCGGCGGCGGCCGGGCAGCACGGAGCGCACGCCGGCCGCGTCGCCCCCGCGCGTGGTGCCCGCCGCGCCCTCCAGCGTGTCACCCCCCGCGCCCGCGCCCCTCTCGCGCTGGCCGCCACCACCCGCCGCGCCCGTACTTTCCGCTGCCTACGACTCCTCTGATATGAATCCTCTCAAGCGCAAGAAACTGTCTAGCATGCTGGCCACTCGAGACACTCCCATTTTAAGAAACGTTTTAGCCCAAACCTCTCCCGTGGATTCTTCACAACCCATGTCCCTCGTGTGCCACCCAGTTAACCAGCACGCACCACCTCGCCTCCACTCCAACGGGTCAGCGCATGAATCCGAACGCGCTGCGAGCCCACATCGTCCTTTTGACTATCGCCCTCGTAGACTTTCCTCAAGAGCTTCTTCACCCCACTACAACAGATCAGACAGATCAGAAGATGCTCACTCTCCGTATACAGAAAGATCCTTCGACGATGAAAGCCAACGCACTTTCCATCCGTCGCCTCCGCCAAACAATTTTCAACAAGACGTGAGAGCTGGATTAGCTCCATACGTCCCACCACAACAGAAACCCGAATGGAAGCGATATAAACAATATACAAGATCCGATATTTTATCAGCTATCGAATGTGTGCGTAATGGAATGAGCGCACTACAAGCATCGCGTAAATACGGCGTACCTTCACGTACATTGTACGATAAAGTGAAGAAACTTGGAATAACGACCAGCCGTCCAATGAGTCGAGGGGTCAAAAGAGAGTCGAATGGAGCTGCATTCCCATATGGTTTAAGTGGAACAGGAGGTGGAGGTGAAGATGGAAATCCATCAACACCACTTATCGATCCATCATTCCTACAGCAAGCGTTAGAGGGAGCGACAAGAGACGGTGGCAGAGAGGCTCTACACGCGATGGCGCTAGCCGCGGCCGCACACGCGGCGCTGGCTCCTCGAACGCCACCTCGGTCGCCACCACACTCACCGCGGTCACCCATGCACGACGACGACCACGTTGAAGACTTGTCAGTACCTCGTCGACGTGACTTAGACCAGCCGCCTGGGGTTATTGTTCCGCCGCGTAATTTTGCGTTAGATTGTGGTAGCGAAAGAGATTGAACGATAAGACATCGTTGAATGTACATTCGAAAAGACTGACTTAGGCGTACAAAGTTAGGAGTAAGGCACTTATTGGTAGGCTAACTGGTAGGCCGTGCCGCGTGCGCACGCCGCCGATGACCGGGCGCTCCGGCCGGGCGATTGCAATGGGCCCCGCAGCCACTTTTCTTCTACCTCTCTTCTCTATTTATTTCAAAGTGTCGTCGAAGCTTGAAAACGAAATAAAATTTCCGTTTGATGCTGGACGACGCCTTATTGTGATTTTATTTTTGTTTATTTTCTTCTTTAGTTTTTTGTTTTATAACATTTACGTCTTTGTTAATGAATAGCAGAATAAGTTAGCTTTAACTAGCATGTAATGTTGTCTTAGTTGGACTGGTAACTTTACGGGCCGAAGGGCAAGCAAGCGCGCCGGCCACGCCGCCGTGCCCCGGGCGGGTTCGCCTAGACAAGTTATTGTGCAATTTGTGGTCCGTGACTGTGATGTTTATAGACTGAAATGCCGCTACTACCTCACGCTCGCTACAGCTACTCTAGTCCACCGCGTCGCACCATGCCATACATCCAGGTGAAACAGTTAATAAGATATCCTTACTTTATTGACGACAATGCATGTTGAAAAGAACTTGCGTGCGACGCACATGTCACCGCGGATAGCGACGTATTTACATACCGATCTATTCTATATTGTTTCCTTACGTTACGGGTTAGATTTATTTATTAATTTGTTCATCGATTGCCATAAATGTTCGTTGTTAAATATCTAGTTGTACTCACCATATCCTCAATACTTATAAAATGTTTTGCACAAGCACGATGGTTCATATTAGAGTTAAGAGATTTCATCAACACTTAGTTAAGAATGCTCAATGTTATTAATAGGTACATAGAAAAAAAAATCGTCGTGATGCGCTGTTATACGTAAAAAGTCTAGTTTATTTTTTCATATTTGATCTATGAGTGTAATACCGTGTGTTTCACTCGTATAAGCTCTTGGTCTTATTAGAAAAATATCCAAATGTACAAATCTGCACATTTTCACTTCTCAGTAATTCCTGTTCGTGTAACTATCACATCTTTTAAAAACTTGGTTTCGTAATAGATACCCATGTATATTAAAGTCCTAAGAGTAAACATATAATTTTATATTATCCATAAGTTAATAAATACATTACTTATTATTTGGTAATTGATTGGAAGACTGATTTGTTACTTTAGTCTAGTTTGAACATGCCATAGATATCTACGTATCTACCTTAATTTTGCAAACGCAAATATGTAATTAATTAATTTAAATCACGTATGGTGTGTGTAGAAGCTACACTTTGGTAGGTTTCACTATTTTGTGCCTTTGTTTGTTGTAATTAAAACATTATCTATGTTAGGACATTCCAGTAGGTGTACCTTTTGCACTCTTGTGTTTTGTGGTTGATCATCAGACGTAGGACCAGGGCTCCTACTGATCTACAGGTGTCTGCCTGCCATTAAATATAAATACCTTACATTTTTTGTTAAATCGAATGTTATACATATATCCACTTTTGTGCCTATAAATATGTTATTAAGTATGATGTTATTGCACTATAGTTCATCAATTAAGTTGGGATTTGAAAATATCTTATGTACTTTAATATGTAGTTGTACTGTATGTATACACTTAAGTTAAATTAGATCGAGTTTGTTTATCTCGTAACTACATATTATTATAGTAAGAACTCTATATTTACAGATAATATAATGTTACAAATATAAATTAAACGTTTAATATCAATGATCATTTTATTTTTACTTCAGCTGAGCAGTTTTTATTGGATAGATTGAGCAGTGATGGCCCAGTGGTAACGGCCGCGACTTACGTGTAGGTCGTAGGTTCGAACCCAGGCAGGCGCTTTACTTTGTGTAAATTATTTCATCACAACTGCTCTCAAAACGGTGAAGGAAAACATCGTAAGGAAACCGGCATGTCTTAGAACTAAAAAATTCGAAGACACGTGACATCTACCAACCGGCACAGGGCCCGCGTGGTAGATTCCGGCCCACTCCCTCTCACAGAGAGAAGGCCTGTGTCCCAGCAGTGGGAACATTATAGGCTGATTATGTTGAGCAGTATTCATTTAATTGTTCCAAAGTATAGTATCATTTAAAAGCATAGGTACAGTAACCTACAATCAACTAGGTACTCAAATTGATTACCTACTTATAGGATAACTATAGCTTCGAGAAATTATGTAATATCTACAACAAACTTACTAAAATCATATTAGCAATTCAAGAGCATTCTTAGCGACTAGTAGCTACACACTTGTAATCAATTAATTATTCACAACCAATCGAACCAATAATCCTTGAACTTCGTTTGAAGAGTAGCTACCTACAACTTCTCTCTTTCATCGCAAAAATATGAATTTGAGCGAGATTGTAATGTAATGGCAATTGCAATTATATTATGCATCCGAGAGTTTCAGATAAATGTAAAGCAGATAAAATTCCATTATATCAAATACTTACTAAAATCTAGTAAAGCGCGAAAATTACTTCGGATTATACCTACCTACAACATCCTCGCGTAAAACTAGAAAAAGAACCGAAAAATCTACTTATCTGTTTTCGATAAATTTTAGTAGAGCCGTTTTAATTGCAATATCATCAGTTTCTTATTTCCTTAAAGTAATCGAACCACGATATCAAACTTTAGAAGAACCAACCTTTTGCCGGCAAACTGATGAACGAAGTACGAAACACTTGGTAGATATCATACTGGTAAATTACCTTCGACGACAGTCAAAAGTAAAGGGTGATACTTAAAAACATCAATAAATAAAATAATGTTATTTATAATCCCGCCAAGTTACATATTTACGTCGAATTACATCATCGCCATCCAGTGGCTACGACCGTAAACGGTTCAACAACGTTGTAGAGGCTGCGCGCTACGGCTGGCTACGTGCGACCGGGCGAGCTACGGCTACGCTTCCCACACGAGTTCCGAAATATAACAGCAGATGGCGTATAAATATTGTTCTAGGAAATTGTTATAAGTTAAGATAACTTCAGTTTTTTGGCATTTTGATAAATTTGAACATAATTTTTAGGGTTCCGTAGTAAACAAGGAACCCTTATAGTTTCGCTATGTCCGTCTGTCTGGCTGTCCCAACTGTAGCTCAGAGACGCTTCTTACTAGAAAGCTCTAATTTGGCAAAGGTATATTAATTACGCAGACAAAGTGGTAAAAAAAAATTTTAGGGATTTCTCTTGCACGTAATGTGGGGATGATATTTTTTTCTCGTCTATCGCATGGTGTGGGGTAGCTTTGGATAAGCCGTTCAAAAATATTGCGGGACTGTCACCATTTTTGGATTCAGGGATCCGTTAGCGTAATATTAAGCTTTAGAGTGCTAATTTTTCTTAAAGTCAAGTATCACCCTCCTATGCCAGCTAAATGGTTGTTTATGGAGATGTGAAAAAAATCATGGCAGTAGTAGGTACATATAATGAAATTAAAAGGAAAACTATCACAGCTACGAGTACTTAGCTGTGATGGTTTTCCTTTTAACGAGTAATCTAAGATTAAGAATAGTGAGTAGTTTCGTAATTTAAGGAGTCGACCAACTTAAATTTGCATTGCGTGACGTAGGTATATCGATGTATGGAAGAACATGTTTTTCAAATATAATGTTAAGTTTGTTTGGGATAAATTCATCCCAAATTCCCAGCTACGGAACCCTTCATTGTGCAACACGCACTTGGCCGGTTTTTATCATGAGAAATATTCAATACCTAGTCTATGAACTGAGAAGTTAACTATGTTCGACTGCTTAGAAAAATACAATTGCTCCTTAAAACTAGTCCCAACAGTCTCTAGTGTTGGACAGGAACAATCTGTCAGGGGGTAGATAAATAATTTGTTGGAATGTTAATTTTAATTTAATATTAAAACAAACTGACTGAATTACGTTAAGATTAAAACAATATATTTTTCGCAAATAACACTCGCTGGGCTACATAACCCTAATTTCTTACCTATGGTGAGTACAGGTAGGTAGCCTGTGATTTAACATAATTACTTACTATAGGAATAAATAAAGCAAAGTAGTTAGCATAACTGGAGCTACTCAAACTCAAAGCATTTATTTCAAATAAACCAATTACAGGCACTTTTGAATTGTCAAGGGGTCGGTCAGTCGGAAAGACGAAATTAGTTGCCCATTTCAAAGGTAAACCTACCTATGGAGAAGAACGGACAAGAAACTCCACGGACACTCTTCGTCAACTGGGACTTACCGGTTAAATCAAAATATGGTTAAAAAATAATGGTCATACATACATCATTCATGTTAAAATTATACACGTGAGAACGATGCAGAATCTTGAAAAAAATATTGAAAATGAAAAACAATTCAAAAATGTAATTAAATTAATATAAGCCGCTACACTACAGATGGCTGAGAGACACATGGATTAGCATTTTGAAGGAGCATTCCAGGTCTATTTTGGAGGAGGGTTTTTTGGAGCTAAATGATCCAACACACGCGCCACCATCATCAGCGAGACTTTAGAGTGAGTATGACATACTCTCAGCCCCAGGGCACATTGAAGTCAATGGAGGATGTACCTACCCAGTAAATGGTAGCTTTATAGCACATGGCAGCTTTACTCTCACGTGCTATGCAATGCTAAGAGACTTAATTTATACATAATTGTCTTTTGTGTGCACTGACTAAATGTTTTATCTATCTATCTATCTATCTATCATACAAGTTTTTTTAATCTTCAGCAACTCCAATAGTAATTTCAAATGTTAATCAATTAGTTTATGCGCCCTTGTGGAGCAGGACCAGCGTTGAGGCAAGCGTTTTTATCAGAAACGTTATCCCCCAACTTGTAGTATGCTTGCTCTTATGCTATGCTGCATAGTGCCTAGTTGGTCTAATGGTTGCAAGCGCTACTGCTGAGCATGAGGCCCTGGGCTCGATTCCCGGGTCGGGCAAAGTCTTATTGGGTTTCTCTATCTGGAATTTCTCAGTAGCAGCCCGGGGTCTGGATTTGTGCCCGGTTGATGGCAATAGGCTCGCCCCCTGTTACATGGGACTTAAACATAACTGGCGAAATGTGGGTGTACTATAGGTACACATCTGCCCAACCCTTCGGGGAAACAAGGCGTCATGTTATGTTAAGCTCTTCATCAATTTGAACTTTGAATTAGAAGGTATTTCGAATCGGAAAATTAAATAAAAAATGCTGTTTTAAAAATCACAATAAATAATATTCTTTTTTATAAATCTGTACTCTTTATTTACTCTAAACCTAACAGGGCCCCCTCCCCGAAGAGAATACCTGGCTACGGCCCTGGTCAGCAAATAACACCTTTTGGGGTTGGGTTTTTAACAAATGGGGTATTTCATTAATATATACTAAAAAGAGAAAAGGACCCAATATCGAGCCTTGTAGTACACCCATTTTACTTTTAAACCGAGTGAATGGACACCATTTATTTAAATTTGCTGTTGTTTATCCTATTATAAATAAGATTTTACTAAAGTGAGCGCAAGTTGTCCAAG
The DNA here is from genome assembly GCA_905333075.3 of Atethmia centrago. Classification (NCBI taxonomy): domain Eukaryota; kingdom Metazoa; phylum Arthropoda; class Insecta; order Lepidoptera; family Noctuidae; genus Atethmia; species Atethmia centrago. Next base: position 18,013,525 of record HG995371.1, on the reverse strand, counting down.
TCAGTAATGCTCAAGTTTCAAGAGTAAGGTTTCGTGGTCGTTGCAATCAAATGCCTAGGAGGGGTCATAAAAGATTTCTATGGCGTCTTGAGCATTACCCACGCCGTAAATATGTGTTTTAAACGAACAACGTCCCCTGGTGAAACTATACAGTTGATCGTGTAAGATTTTATTGGTGTTAAAATTACCTTTTCAAACACTTTGCTGAAAACCGGAAACACGGATTCGGGTCTATAAATATTGGTGTCTTTACTGTCCCCGGATTTGAAAAGTAGCTTTACCTTACTATATTTAATAATCCTAAGCTAAGCTTGACCTCAGCTTTTCATTCAGTACGTAGTACCTACATAATTAAATAATTAATATATAGAATAGTGATTCAAAAGTTCTCGTTAATTATGCACCCTCTGTTGTTAAATAGTGTAGGACACAGACTCATGGAAATAATATACTATGAGCTTAGACGACCGATCCGATCAATAGCGACAAATCGGTTGTCACAAAACCTGTTTTGTGGACAAGAGACTTTGAAAAACTTTGCAAATTGCCGGCGACTAAAGCTGCTGCGTGTGTACCTAATAATAATCACTAAGAACGGTCGCATTCTAATCTCAATAGGTACCTACACAAGCAGCGACTTTGGTCGCTAGTGATTGAAAGTCGCTGGATGTGTACCGGCCGCGCCGTGTAGTCAGCCGCGGTACCGCAGATATCGCACGGGTTACATAGTCCCTACCATAGAGGAAAGTAATATATCGGGTCCCTACTACTTAGTCTGTGGGTTCTATGCTTTAAGTCTAAGACATGAGATCTTAGACTTAGAACATTTATCGTAAGGTAATTATAAATAAAATAAATAAACGACGTATTTTTTTAAACAAGCTTATAATAGTTGTTAATCTCGGGGCAAGCTGGATCGCCTCAACGCAAATGTACATGTACATCTGTGGTGGGGAGACCCAGACAGCCACGCACTTCTTCTCTTGCAACCGAGCGGGTGGGCAGGTTGCGGATAGCCCAACTCCGGCTGCGGGACCGACTGTTAATGTCGACCCCGCACCCGGAGCATCTCGAAAGAGATCCCGGACAAGAGAAGCTCCCGAAGGCCAAATCCCAGGCTCAGGGAAACCTATGTTACCTTGTCCTATGCTCCTATCACCAAACAAACCATCCCTCCGCATACATAGATCCCGTCGGTCCCCAAATCCCTAGGTCAAATCCCAGGCGTAGGGTGACCCCCAAAACCACACCACCTCACCTAACCATGCCTTCCTTCCTATCCCTATATCCCGTCGATCCACGAGGAGGGGTAACCTCGATTCCTCAAAAGCCCACCCCCCATAGCCAAAAAATATGCAGAACGAGGAAAAATCTACCCAGGTGGGTCCCGGCCGAGCCGGGGAATCCCACACCGCTTCGGCGGTCAGCCCCCATCGTATTCTGGGGGGGGCATCCGACTGCTCTTTGGTGCCGCGCTCTTCAGCGCGGCCGGCTGCTGACTCAGCGCCCACAACACAGGCTGCGACTTACGCGCCATCCCACCCTACCACGGCTGCGACTAGTGCGCCAACAATCTCAACTCCGGCTGCATCTCACGCGCCAACACCCACTACGACGTGTATGCCTACCACAAGTCTCTGGCAACAGAGCCTTGTGCGTAACAGCATCACCAACCCGGACAAGGACCAACTACAACACAGACAGAGAGTGACGGGGAAGGAAGACGGACCTGGCAGCTCTAACACTTTCCCGGCCGATGGAGTACGCATGCTGTACAAGCGCGGAAAAATCATGGCTCGAGGGAAGAAAGTAGGCGACCGAAAGCGCAACACTCGCGAAGGCTCTAGCCAGCGCGAAGAGCGATCGGACGCCGAAGAGGTAGTACGCGACCAGCCACGTGTACGCGAAGGGGCAACCCAGCGCGGAAAACGGCCGGACGCGGAATCACGTGACCAGCCGCAAGTACGCGAAGGGGAAACCCAGCGCGAAAAGCGGCCGGACGCGGAACTATGCGGGCGAGGGCAAGTACGCGAAGGGGAAACCCAGCGCGAAAAACCTCCGCACGCGACTGAGCCTGCCGGGGCCGCCAGCCGACCCCAGGACACCGACTTGACCCACGACCGACCTCGACCCCAAAGGAAGAGGGGTAAGCGCGCTGGATCCTCACGCCAACCGCTACCGGCGAGAAGCACCCAGACGGGTACCTCCGATCCGCAGCCTGGACCAAGCGGTACAGGGCCGGTGAAGAGGGAGCGCCCCGACGACTCGGCCTCACCGAGCACGCTTCAGGGGGACGCCAAACGCGTGAGGGTCCACTCCGCCCAGGGAGTGCAGAGGACCTACGCGCGAGCCACAAAGGACATTCCTGCGCGGCTGGCCGTAGCAATCTGCTTCCCTACCCCCTCTAGAGACCTGACCAAGGAAGAGGCCATACACATCAAGACCAAACTTGAGAGCCTTATGCTGGACACGGACTCCACATCGCAGCTCCCTGCCTTCCGCGGCTACCCTCGGGTAGCGGAAGGCACCGTGCAGTTGTGGTGTGAGGACGACCATGCTCTGACCTGGCTGACTCAGAACGTGCCCCGTATACAACTCCCAGACACCGACCTTACCCTAACGGTAATGAAACAGACCGACGTGCCGACCCGTGCCCGAGCCTCACTCTTCGTCCCACGCTACAAGGGGGACATTGCCCGGCTTCAAAGTATTCTGATTCGTCAGAATACTTGGTACGACATAGGCAAGTGGTCGCTGCAAAGGGCAACTACCGTCGGTGGCGACAACTATGGGACATATTTGACCCTAGGTGTACCACCGGAGGAAGTTGAGAAGGTCCTAGCCCAGGAGCGTCGGATATCGTACCTGCTTGGGTCGATATACGTACGCTTCTGGCCCACGACCCAACCCCCTGACACCGCGACCCAACCCCCTGCCACACTGACCGAAACAACGACGGACCTGACTGTGACGATACCGACGTCAACAGACACACTGGACACGGACATGGACAGATTGGAGGAGGTCATGGCCCGAGCGGCAATGGCCGACGAAGACGAAGCCATACCGCCAACATCGCCCGGCTGGAACGAGCAACTGTTAGCCTCGTCACCGGGCGGTCAACACGACGACCAGCATAGGGCGGAGGGAGCGGAGGGATTGTCCGATGGATCCATCTCCGACTAACTCCACCCCACCGTCGCCATCGCCCCCCCTCAACATCATACAGACAAACCTCCAGCATAGCCAGACTGCCACGGCTAGTTTACGCAGGGCGCTGGAGGTAACACCCCGAACCATCGCACTGATCCAAGAGCCTTGGATCAGGAATAATAAAATATGTGGCCTCGGTAACATCGGAGGTAAGCTGATCCTGAACACACACAGCGCAGACAAGCCAAGAACCTGCGTCTACATACCCAAAGGAATTCCTATCACACCACTTACTCAATTCTGTTCCAGAGACTTAACAGCTGTCAAGCTCCACAGCGATGGTAGCGCTCCAGATGTTGTACTGGCCTCGGTGTACATGCCAGGCGAGGACGCAAACTGTCCTCCAAAGGAGATGGCCGACCTAGTGCAGCACTGTGAGCGCGCCAAACTGGAGCTGATAATCTGCACCGATTCGAACGCTCACCACCCTCTATGGGGCAGCGACGCACCGAATTCCAGAGGAGAGGTATTATCCACCTATTTATTTTCTACTAATCTTAACATCATTAACCGCGGCTCTGAACCCACTTGGGTCACAGTCCGAGGACAAACGATCATAGACTTAACACTTGCTACAGAAAACGCGACTAACTTTATTATGAACTGGCACGTATCGGACGAGCCATCTTGCTCGGACCATAGGAGGATACGCTTCACAATAACTACCAATACAAAGAAACCAACACCAAGGCGGAACCCGCGGCGCACCGATGTACCCGGGTTTAAACGTCTACTAGCCTCTCTATTAGATAGACACCTATCACAGGTAACTATAAGAGACCAAACGCAACTGGAATACACCGTGACAAAGTTATCAGAATATATAACCGAAGCATACCATGCATGCTGCAAACTAAGAGCGCCAAAAACCAAGGGCGAGAGGAACCCCTGGTGGAACGCAGAACTTAGTAAACTCAGAGATGCATTGCGGAAACAATTCAACAGAGCCAAAAACACCAGACTCCCGGACGACTGGGAACTATACAAAGAAACCCAATATGCATACAAAAAACAGATTAGAACCGCCAGGAGATCTGCTTGGCGGAAATTCTGTGAATCCATAGAGACAAATAACGAAGCCGCTAGGGTAAGGAAGATCCTGGCAGCAGACCAGGACCGAACTCTTGGCGCGCTGAAAAAGCCTGATAATTCATACACACTAACCGACCAGGACACCAGTAAGGTCCTTCTCGAAACCCACTTCCCAGACTGTAGACTCCTGGAGGATGGGAGGTGGGAGGCTGAACCAGAATGGACCCCAACGGATCAGGACTGGTCCACAGCCCGCAACATAATAACAGAAGACCGGTTAAGGTGGGCTATTGACACCTTTCAGCCGTACAAGTCCGCAGGGCTGGATGGCATTTTCCCAGCCCTGCTGCAGTGGGGGGTAAATCATCTGGTGCCATTGCTGACGGAGATTTATCGAGCCTGCATGGCACTCAGGTACATACCCCTCGCGTGGCGCGAGGTGAAAGTCATTTTCATACCGAAACCTGGCAAAACCGACTATACACAACCCAAAGCTTATAGGCCTATAAGCCTCACATCCTTTCTACTGAAGACCCTCGAGAGACTTTGCGATAGACACATTCGAGACGGACCACTTCGAGCCAAACCCCTCCATAAACAACAGCATGCGTATACCACAGGCAGATCAACAGAATCCGCGCTGCACAGCGTGGTTTCCAAAATCGAATGCGCAGTGGATCACAAATGCTCAGCACTGGCCGCCTTCATTGACATCGAAGGCGCCTTTGACAAAACGATGTTCAAAAGTATCAACACGGCCCTTGACAGGCACAGCATAGACCAGACCATAAGTGGCTGGATCTCAAATATGCTTAAACTGAGAGCGGTACAAGTCACAGTGAACGACACCACCAGGGCCATAGTGGCGAAGGGCTGCCCACAAGGTGGCGTCCTCTCGCCACTCTTATGGAACCTGGTTGTCGACAGTCTTATCAAAACACTCAACGATAAAGGTTACTTCACCGTAGGCTACGCGGATGACTTAACCATAATAATAAACGGCACCCACGAGAATACCCTGTGCAACCTTATGCGACAAGCCTTAAAAATAGTAGAGGTTTGGTGCAATAAGCACCAACTATCAGTAAACCCTACAAAAACCGAATTGGTTCTTTTCACAAAGAAGAGGAAATTGCCGCTACTACAGCTACCACGATTCTTTGGAACCACCCTAAGCCTATCAACTGAAACCAAATACCTGGGCATTTTCTTGGACAAACAGTTGAATTGGGCAAAACACACCAACTACATCATTACAAAAGCCAGCATGTCACTGTGGCAGTGCAAAAGACTGCTCGGCAGGAACTGGGGAATTAACCCCAAGATTACCCACTGGCTATTCACCACGGTCATCCGGCCAACTATCACATACGGCTCACTAGTCTGGTGGCCCAGGACAGACCTGAGCACAGCCCAAAAAGATCTCGAAAAACTGCAACGGTTTGCTTGTGTAGCAATCACAGGCTGTATGAGAACTACGCCCACCGCCGCCCTACAGGCGATGCTTGGATTGCCGCCTCTGCACCTCATCGTGCGAGAGGAGGCAGCCCTGGCCGCCTTTAGGCTTAACATAACAGGGACCCTGAGCAAAGACTCTAGAGTCAAGCACATACGCATAAGGGAGGATGCGATCAAACGAAGACCGATGATGGCATCACCCTGCGACAGAGCCCCAAAACTACACTGTTTCCAAAAGCACTACAACATAATACTCACAGAAGAACGGTGCGACTATTCAGGCCCGCATGAGGTAAGAGTATACACCGATGGATCAAAGACCAACTCCGGAACCGGAGCTGGCGTTTTCTCACACGACCTTAACATAGATATATCCTGTCCGCTGGGAATGTTCAACACCGTCTACCAGGCGGAATGTGTGGGCATTATACAAGCGGCGTATGCCATAGAAGCCAGGAGAGTTACTGACACTCATGTACGTATACTCTCCGACAGCGCCTCAGTTCTCCAATCCCTAGGGAAGAAACATAATACCTCGAGATTAACACAAGAATGTCACAATGCGCTAGAACGTATAACGGTATTGAACCGCAACACAGTGACACTGCAATGGATAAAAGGACACAGTGGATCCCTGGGCAATGACGCAGCTGACGAACTAGCCAGGAAAGCATCCGGCACGTCAGTCTGCGGACCAGAGCCAATCGTGCCCATCCCCTTCAACCAACTACGCAGGTGGCTACAGGAGCTCACCCACACACAAGCGGAGAGCTGGTGGTCCTCGGTACAGGGGTGCAGACAGTCCAGGGAGGCTATGCCATCCTTGGATAGCAAGTTAACCAGGCGCCTGTTACGCCTGAACAGGACCGGCCTGCGCCTGTTGACGGGGACCATCACGGGCCACTGCTCGCTAAACAAACACTTCCACACAATAGGCATAACGGACAGCCCTCTGTGCAGGGCTTGCATGGAGGCAGAGGAAACCGTTGCGCATGTGCTCTTCGAATGCACAGCCGTCACCCACATTAGAACAGAAACCCTCGGGGCACCTAGATCCTACACAGAGGTTCTAAACAGACCAGGAGATGTTATCAACTTCTGGAGGGAGGTGGGCTGGTTGGAATAACCACCAAAAAACGGCCGCCATGGCCCACGCACAATGGTCCACTTGAAGGACTAAGTGCGGAAACCAAACCCTCTAACATAACATAATAGTTGTTAATTAAAAATAACTAAAAAGAACAACATAATTTTATTCCGATTGGAAATACCTAAGCCGTTTTCACAACACTTCTTAACCTCTAAACAACATCGAAACTCCTTCGTCTTTGTTAAAGTCATCCCATACATATCTAAATATTTTCAAACCTTGAAACTTCATACCATGTTGTAAATCTTTGTGTACATAACACATGCCAAGTTTTCAAATAAAACCGTGTTACATTTTAACAGCACGAGAGATAAAAAGAGGGTTGAACACACTTTGTTAGAAAACTTGAGACTGTGATAAGAAGGTACCAAGGTAGAAAGATAATAAGAAGGGAGATAATAAGAAGGTACCAATTAATAATTATCTAAGTAAGTAGTATTATTATTATATTTTGATATAGACGAAGGAGCTTCATTATCGTTTAAAGGTTAAGAAGTATAAAAACGGCTTGTTTCTAATCGGATTAAAATTATTTTTAATTTCTTAATTATTTCTTATTAACAACTAAGTAATAAAAGCTTGTCATTACACAACATTTATTACTTTTTGACTTTTTAGTATAGAAGTTAATTACTTAGTTTAAGTTAGCGCTAAGACATATTTATACATCCTCATACCATGCAGCCCTCGGCACGTGCTCACCTTGGCTTTGGGTCATCCATCTAATCAGAATCCACATTCATAACAAATGGAACGAACTCAACTTCAATGTTTCGTAGACACACAGAACTCTTGTAGCTACGAGTATGTTCAGGCACAAAATATCTTATGTAATAACTGTTTATTAAACATATAAATATAAATCATATATTATGTAAATACAGGAGACGTACCTACTTTTCGTTTCGGAGCGTGAGAAACGTTTTCTAATAGTAAACTTTGTACTCAGGATTTTTACTGAGGATAAAAAAATTAAAATACGTACTGCCGATTTGGAGGCGAGTTTTATTCTGTCTTCCAATGGGTTACATGGCTCATCCGGTGGGCACAGACCGCTGAGCTTGCAAACAATATCTAGTTGCTAGAATGGAGACATATATGTACTTAGCTTAATCTAGAGCAGACGGGTGAGGTGTATCCATAACTCCTCCGACCCTAAGAGCGAAATTATCGATTTGAGAGTCCTTCCGACAATTTTGCCAATACAATAAACATTTTGGCGATTTTAGCCAAGTTATATAAACCAAAAATGTAAGAAAACTAAAAATTACTAAACCTAAAGTGACGTATCCTAAATTATCACTGAAGCTTAAGGTCTTTCTTTTCATTCAAAACACCTTCGATCACATCACTATGCTTTAACGAAAAGGCCATATATTTCACTTCGTCCAAACTTATTCCTTTCATATTAACTACACTTGATTTGGAGAAAGTGACATTCACGTGCAACTGGGGTAACGTGACAATGGGAATCTTCTCCACATCTTCTAACTCCGCAAAAATACGACGGTGAAGGTGAATTCCATAGATTTGCAGGTCACAAGGCTCATCAATTGTCACCAGGTAAGTGCCGAATTTAAGTTGTTTACTGATCTCTTCATCGCATTGCTTAGTCAGTGTTGTTCTCAATCTACTATAGAGGAGCCAGCTAGCTGCGTTGACTTGCTGGACCCTGACCTTCTCAATTTGGATTTCATGTTGTTTACAGGGAGTATGGTCGTCTTTGAATTTCATCAACTGTTCTACACAGGTAAGTTCATAATATAAGGCTTGATTATCCGCAGTGTATAAAAACTGATCGCCAGTAGAGAGTGGTCGACATGGTTTTATTAGCGGTAAGTATTTCATTCCTTTCGCCAGTAGGTACGGGTATTTGGGAATAAAAGCTAAGGTTTTATTTACAGATTCGTGAAACATTGGTAAGGAATGTGACTTAAAATAGTTATATGATGAGTTATCCGTTAGTGGAATTTCCATTATAAATGTTATCTGATTATTTTTAATAAATGATTTTACACAAATGGTCTCATCTATTTTTAATAAATTTGTTTCTAGTGGAGGATACACTAAGTTTCCCGAGTTAGAAATTAATTCTAAATGATACAATAATTCTGTAGAGTTCACAATTGATTGATGTAGTATCGAACTTAGTCTAGCAAAGATAGTACGAAAACTACTCGTGAATACAGAAAATAATCCCGTAAAGTAATTTAAGAAAATCCAATTGTTTTGCTTAGCAGATAAATCTTTCAAAAGTAGTTCAATCTTTGTTAGACGATTATGAAAGTTCACAGTATTCTGATTTATTGTTTCAGTTACATTAATGAAACTATCAAACATCTTGGAGACTATTGTTAATTTTTTTGAAGTAATTACTTGATTATGATTTAACTTGGAAATAAGTTCTCCGTATCTAACGGCGACATCGTGATCTAGGTTACCAGTTATTAATTTTATAATATAACCCAATGGATTTATAAATCCTCTTTTAGAACGTTTCTGCGGAACTAGTTGTCGGTATTTTTCTACGGTTATATCGCGTATAAACTCTGTATGTATTTTCATACTTGTAAATTCTTGAGAATATGATGCATTCCAATCGATAAGTTTACACATTTGTTGGTGGTTGCTGGATATGTAATTAAAATCATTATAAAATTGTTCTAAATTTATGAGTTTGATTATAGTCCAGTGATCAGTTTGAATGTGTGCTACACCTTCTTTTACCGGGAAGATACCTGGGTTTCCTTCAAGATTTTGCAGATGAAGGGCCAGCGTGGGCATCACTACCAACAGGATGCCGCACCACCTGCGGAGGTCCTTTTACATTTTTAATAGGGGTTTTAGTAATTCTTTCTCCTATTTGTATTGATAAAATATTTCTTTCAGCTGGACCTATTACTTTTGCTTTAACGTATCTTGGTTTGTCTTTACTTTTACGCTTGTTCACGTCTTTCGCAAAAATAATTTCACCTTCCTTAAACTCAACTTCAGATTCACCGACTTTCCTTTCCATATGCGTTTCTTTTATTTCTACCATTTTATCTGTCAAATTTTTATACATAACTCTGGTTCGTTTTGCATGATCCTTAACCATTTTCTAGAAAAAATGTTTTTCTAACTCTATGCTATACGGGTTATTTGTATCAGTATGCCCGAAAACAACTTCGAATGGAGTGAGTTCGGTATCAGAGTGATTGGAATGGTTATATGCCATAACCGAGTACATCATTACAGATGCCGCATCGGTACATCGTTTTTCATACTTCGTTAATCGGTATATTTCAATTATGGTGGAGTGAAATCGTTCTATCAGACCCATTGAGTTGGGGTTATTAGGTGTGCCAATATGAAGTTCGACTTTATATATTCTTAAAAATTCCTTCATCAACTCGTTATTGAACTCAGACCCTGGGTCAGAACTTATCTTTTTAGGAACGCCGTAGTATGAAAAATACTTCATTAGAGCACGGACAACTTCTGGAGTAGATTTGTTCTGAATTTCGATAGCCTGACCTAACTTACTAAAAGCATCTATAAGGGTTAGATAAGTTTTACCTTCAATACTAAAGAGATCTATAAATACTTCCTGAAAAGGAGCATTCTGTGTTTGTGTCAGCTGTAAATTAGGTTTAATGGGCTTTCTATCATATTTCATTTTCTGGCATGCCTCGCAAGTATTTATAGCTGCCGCTCCTGCATTCTATCCGAATAATAATTCCTACGAAGCCTAACTAAGGTCTCTTTAATGCCGCGATGACACGTGTTTCCTTCATGATGTTTAAATATTATAGTTTTCTGTTCTCCTTCATCTTCTACATAAATTACTCGCTCTGTGCATTCATAAAAAATTATCAAATCTTTCCTAAAAAACTGAATTATTATATTACCAAATAACTTACGATGTTCATTTTCTTCAAAATAAATTAAATACTTAAATTTTGGTTTAATGTATTGTTTCAAAAATTCTTTTATCAATCCCGCGTTATCTGTTGGTAAAAAAACTTCTAATATTTTCTGTTTATCACGCGAGAGATTCTTCACTTGCATTTCATTTTTGAGCCATGCAAACACTAAAATTTGATTTGGCTTAGTGTCTATAGCTTCGTGTAAAATTGGTATTCCAGTGGACTCGTTTAAGGCAGAATGAATTGTATCTGATTTACTAGATTCAGGAACAGGGTATTCATTAACGTTTTCGTCTGTAAAGTAAAGAACTAGCAGTTGCCGTTCGACTTGTGTCTGATATTGTTATAGTTGATGAATTGCTGCGTGTTTTTTCTTTTCCACTGTGGAGTTTTCTATAAGTACACTATCTAGGTATTCCGTATCTTTTTCACCAACGTTAACTGCAAGTGATTCATAATCGTCATTAGAGTCTAAAGCATAAATTTTAATTCTCGAAAAGGCGTCGGCATTGGTATTTTGTTTGCCATTTTTGTAAATTAATTCAAAGTCATAGTCTTGTAAACGGAGTCCCCAACGTGTAAGTTTACTACTTGGATCTTTCAGAGATCGAAGCCATACTAAAGGACGGTGGTCGGTGTATATGTAAAACTTTCGACCGTATAAGTATGGTCTGAAATGTTTTACTGCCCAGATTATAGCAAGCAATTCCCGTTCGATTGTGCTATACCGTGATTCGGTATCGCTAAGAGTGCGACTAGCGTAAGCAATAGGCTTGTCACTGCCAATTTGTCCTTGTGACAAAACTGCACCCAAAGCTACGTTTGACGCATCAGTCGTAGTATGAAAGGTTTGTCGTAGTCAGGGTATTGTAAAAGAGGGGCATGTGTCAAGAGTTCTTTGCATTTGTTAAATGCGTCAATGTATTTCTGGTCTATTATAATTTTGTTACGCTTTTTCAAACAAGATGTCAATGGTTGGTAATTTTTGCGTCTTTGATAAAACGTCGGTAGTATCCTACTAGTCCAAGAAAACTTTTAATCTCAGTCGTAGTTTTTGGTAGGGGGGATAGTTCAATACAGCCGTAATTTTGTCGTCATTGGGTTTTAGTCCTTCTTTGGTAATTGTGTATCCAAGGTAAAGTACTTCCTTGCGTAAAAACTCTGATTTGTCTAATTGAATTTTCATGTTAATGGCCCTAATTCTGTCAAAAACAGTACGTAAATTCTGTATCATATTATCAAGGCTATTTCCATAAACGATAATGTCATCTAAGTACACCATACAGTGTAGTCCTTGTAGTCCACGTAAAACGTTATCCACGGTCCTCTGGAATGTAGCTGGGGCGGTTTTTAACCCAAACGGCATTTTGAGGAACTCGAAATGTCCATTTTGAGTTGAAAAAGCTGTCTTCTGTCTGTCTTTCTCTTCTAACTCTGTCTGGTGGTATCTACTTGCTAAATCAAGCGTAGTATTGTAAGTGCTCTTTCCTAACTTGTCAAAAAGGTCATGAATGTTTGGTATTTGTCATCTGTGAGGTTTATAGGTCTCACATTAGTTCACTGGATTAGAGGATGCTACTACTTGTTCACTTATTAAAACTCTTTAAAACTTGAAGACTATTTATTGTTCTTGCTGATCGTAATATCTGGATTCACAAAACACAGTGATTCGAAGGCTCAAACTGCCCTATACTTATATGAATTTACATAGGGACAAGTAGCGGCGGTAGCGCCGTCTTGATGATTTTAAATTACCAACAAATTTTCATTATTTAAATTACGTTTACGATCGACTCTAGGCCCACCAATCAGAGGCTGGCAGTGGTGGCTCAAGTTTCGGACAGGTTTTGACAAGTTCAGACCTGCTCTGAACCTGACCTAGAGTCGCTCGCGATCATGACAAAGTTCCTAATAATCAATAGAATGTTTATACTAAAATGAACTTAAGGCTACGTGCTTATTGCAGACATTTATACATTAAATATAGGTTTCTTATTGTTCTACGAGCGGGCGTCCTGCACATTCCTCTCGCCGTGCGTCGTCCACCGCTGACGTCGCAATTGTAGAAGCTGGTGCAGGGTCGCCGTGGTCGATTGATAGCACCACTATCTTTTTCACTGGACGTCGCAGGATACCTCCTTTTATAGACACGTCCACTGTACGCACCACTCCATCTGGGCCGGGAAATGTAGCGCAAACGCGTCCTCTGATCCACATGTTTCTTGGAAGATTTCCATCTACGATGAAAACTTGGTCGTCGACCTTGGGAATCGTGCCTTTAGTGTGTGGTTCTCTGCGGTTCTGTAGTTCTGGGAGATATTCTTTCAGCCATCTGGCCCAGAATATATCGGCAAGCCTCTGAGTTGCACGCCAATTGGCTCGTAGACGTAAGTCGCTGTCGTCGAATTCTCCTGGTGCCGCGTTGCGACCTGGCCCACCCAAAATGATTGGGTGTTAATGCCTCAGGGTCTTCGTGGTTCACGGATACATGCGTAAGTGGTCGGCTGTTTACAGTGTGTTCAGCTTCGATGAGTAGTGTGTGAAGCACTTCTTCGCTCGGGAATCGCTCGTTCAGCGTGGTGGCTAGTGCTGTCTTTACGGATCTCACCATGCGTTCCCAGGCGCCTCCCATGAATGGCGCCCCAGGTGGAGTGAATCGCCAGTCGATCATTTTCTTTGAGGCTTCATCTGCAGTGGCTGCGAAGATGGCTGCTCGTAGTTCCCTTTTCAGCGTCGTGAAAGTTCGTTCCATTGTCGGACCATAGCTGTGCTGGACACCCTCGGCGTGCTATCATACGCCGTAATGCCATGATCGCCAAATCTGTGTTGAGCGATCCTGCAAGTTCGAGGTGTATGGCTCGTGTCGTTAGGCACGTGAATAAAGCGACATATCTCTTTTGATGACTCCGTCCTGCTGTAATGGTCAATGGCCCGAAGTAGTACAAACCGACGTAGGTGAATGGTCTCTGATGGTGTGCTAGGAGACAGGAAGGGAGATTCCCTGTCAACAACAAAAATATCATAAGCAAATGCCTGCGATGCGATAAGTCGCATCGCAGGCATTTGCTTATGATATTTTTGACGGTCGGTCTTAGACGGAGCACCCAATGTTGCTGGCGACACTCGTTGACTAGGGTCTCAGTGCCCGCGTGATGTAATTTGCGATGGACGTGTTCGATCCATAATCGTGTCGTAGTATGGTTTCCATCTAGTATCATTGGTTTCCTCAGGCGTTCTGTGATGTCTGTCATGGCGGTTATTCTACTCTTAAGACGAATCCCTCCCTTTGTTAGTTCTATGCACAGTGCGTGTAAGCGACTGTTTCGTTGTATGGGCTTCTTGTTTTTTAGAGCTTCTATTTCTTCTTGGAAGGATTGTTCTTGTGAGGCTCGCAGGATGAGACTTTCGGCTTCGCGTAGGAGTTCAGCGGTGAGAGGCAGGTGACTGCTTGTGATCTCTCGCCTTTCCCTAGGTTTGATTGGTACTGTCTGCTTACTCTTTCTCCAGTGTCGATGCTGTTGTTCTTTTTGGTTCTTTTATAGTTAATGTTCTGTCTTGACTGGTGGCAGAGATGCAGAAACTGTAGAACTCGTGCTGTGGCTCGTAGGTATCTTTCCCAACGTGAGAATCTATTCACGTTCGGTATAGCTTCGCTGATCTGTATGTTCGTGTCTCTGATGCTACAGGTTCTCTCTTCTCCTGTGACTATGACAGGGTGCTTCTCATCAGCTGGCCACGTTTCCGGGGGTCCATGAAGGAATTCCGGACCGTTGAACGAGCGATGATCTTGATCATAGTGTTCTGGCACGTCTCTAGTAGCGTCGTCTGCTGGGTTCAATTTCGTCGGGATCCAGCGCCATTCATTGGTGGAGCTATGTTCTTCGATTGCTGCGATGCGGTAAGCGATATATGGTTTATACGATCTGGCGACTATTCGCCAGTATAATGTTGCTGAGTACGCGGATTCGCTTGCGTCAGTAAATACGTGTAACTGTAAGGATTCCGTAGTACTAAAGCCTGGGTAGGTTCGTGGAATGGAGATGTGTTCTAATGCTTTGAGATGAACAAGCCATTTCCTCCAGCTTGCAGCTAGGTCACTATCTAGGGCTTCGTCCCATACTGTTCCACGACGCCAAACTTCCTGTAATATTTGTTTGGCTCTGATGGTTACAGGCGATACAAGTCCCAATGGGTCGAATAGGGACATGACTATTCGGAGAGCTTCTCTTTTGGTAGGCGTATCGTTCTGTAGGACGTTCTGAGGTATACGTGTCAGATTCAGATTGAAGGTAAGCGAGTCTTCTGTTGGCCTCCATATCAGACCGAGAACTCGTTCTGTCTGGATGTTGTCCTCCAGCTTGATCGGATCTTCGGTCTTGGTTACTTCCCCTAGTGCTTCAAGTAGGGCGGTAGAGTTTGATTTTTTTTGATGACCATTTCTTGAGTTCGAAATGCGCCTCGCTGTGAATACCATGCACTGCTTGTGAGACTCTTACTGCTTCTTCTAAAATGTTAAAGCTGTTCAAATAGTCATCCATGTAATGCTTTCCTTTTATGGCTTCGACTGCCTTCGGGTGTTCATGTTGGAATCTCTCGGCGTTCGTGTTCTTTATTCATATCGCTGTAGCTGGTGAGCAAGAAGCCCCGAAGATTAATGACTTCATACGGTATTGTTCAGGCGGTTGGTTGTCTCTTCGGTCTCCTCGCCACAAGTAACGCAAAGCGTCCCGGTCTTCGGGTCGAAGTTCTATTTGTAAGAACATTTCAGTAATGTCGGCGGTCACAGCGATTGAGTGTTGACGGAAGCGCATGATCACTCCTGGTAACGACTGCAGAAGATCTGGACCAGTGAGTAATTGGTCGTTCAAAGAGACTCCTCTAGTCTTGGCTCCAGCGTCACATACGATCCTCAATTTGTCCGGTTTCATTGGGTTGAAAACCGCAAAGGTATATACCAGGTTCGATGTTTTGGAGTGATCGGTGGAGCTGGTTCGGCGTATCCTTTTGATACTAGTGCTTCCATTTGTTCAGAGTAATTCTTCTTTAGTTCTGGATCTTTATCGATTTTCTTTTCCACACTTATAAGTCTGTTCAAGACGCTGTCGTAGTTGTCTGGCATTTTAATGTTTTCATCTCGCCATAATAGAGTGGTTTGATATCGTCCATCTTTAGTTCTCTTCGTATGCTGCTGCAGGATACGAAGTGCCTTTTCATCCGGATCATTGATGGGTTTCTTTGCATTGACTTGTATGTTGTCCATTGTGATATATTCCTTCACCAGTTCATGAAGGTCGTCAAATCAAAATCAAAATCAAAATCAAAAGTCATTTATTCAAACTAGGCTGAAAATCAGCACTTTTCGAACGTCAAAGTTACATAAGACAGTCCCCCAAAAATGCCCGCCCGTCACCACTTCCTAGTGCTTTAGCTGGGAAGAAGAAGTGGTGGAACAAACTCCCCAGCAGCACGTCTGTCTGTTTAGTTATATAAACTTGATTCTATACAAATCGTATGCAAAGTAATTAACATTACGAAACACAAAACATTGGATTAAATTACACACTTGCCATACGTTAGCTAGCACGCGCCAGTATACCAACAAAACAATGAACAAACTGTACTCAAGCAGATAAAAATTTCAACATAAAAAAAACGTAAATAGAACTTAATACCTAAATAAAAGCCTCCAGGCATAAAGGGCGTGTCCGCTTACATAAGGCAATTGCTGTAGCTCGAAGTGAGAAATGATAAACTAGTAACCCCATCGAAGTAAAATAAGTAAACAATTACTAATAACAATTAAAACCATGATCAGCAAGACGACCAGTCACCACAAGCAGCACCCGTTCACGAGCATAACGCAAAGATCAGCCATCACCCCCCTCGCCATATTGGAGGGAAGGAGGCAACCCGACCCCCGACACTACCGCAGGCAGTGACATCTAAGGGAGCATGACGAGCTTGCTGCCGGTTGCTCAGGCAAGAATAGTATAATCAATAGTCGAGGACGCTAGCTAACCACTTATTGCAATACAACTCATAAAACACACATTGTAATGAGTAGATTATGTCACTAATAAATTAAAATTTAACTAAATTAAATTACATTGACTTATACAGTCGAATAAAAAATTAATCAATTATATGAACTCATATAACCTGTCAGTAGGAAAGCTAATTCTGGAGAAAGAACATAAACATTGTCTTGAGTTAATCACAGCGACCAACTATTCTTATCGTTTAAGTAGTCATTGATACAATAGTATGCCTTTGAACAAAGGGTGGATTTTACTTTAGTTTTAAACGCATTAAAAGTCAAATCTAGCAAAGAAGAGGGCAGCATGTTATAAAAAGTTATACCAAGCCCAACAAATGAGTTATGTACCTTATGAAGCCGGTGAAATGGAGCTCGTAATTTGTCCTTATTTCTGGTGTTAATATTGTGAATATCACTATTTTTAGTGTATAAGTGTATATTTTGCCTAATATATAAGATGTTGGCGAAGATGAATTGTGATGCCACCGTGAGAATACCAACATCTTTTAAAAAATCTCTCAGATAAACTCTAGCACCAAGCTGGTAAATAGCTCGAACAGCTCGTTTTTGAAGAACGAATATATTTTGAATGTCAGCGGCTTTGCCCCACAGCAGAATACCGTAGGACATAACGAAAATAACTAAAATAAACTAATCGAGCTGTATCAACGTCAGTGTATTGTCTTACTTTTCTGACGGCGTAGGCGGCCGAACTGAGCCTGCCCGCTAGGCTTGATATATGAGGGCCCCACTGAAGTTTGGCATCTACTGTTATACCAAGAAAAACTGCTGAGTCTACAGTTTCAAGCACCCCATTATCTAAGACGATGTTGGGACCTAGATTCCTAACATTTGGCAAGGCAAACTTTATACATTTCGTTTTCTTGGCATTGAGAACTAGGTTATTCGTCGTAAACCAATCCGTGACCATTGAGAGTGCACTGTTTACGTCATCAAAATCTTGTCTATTCCTGTTTACTTTAAAAAGAAGTGAGGTGTCATCTGCAAACAATACAACGTCACAGATACCCTTTAAATAAAATGGTAAGTCATTAATATACACTAAGAATAAGAATGGACCCAGTATTGAGCCTTGAGGTACACCTAACTGAACTGGTAACCCGGAAGATTTTACACCATTCACATCTACACATTGGAACCTATTATGTAAATAAGAATTTATTACTTTGAGAGCTTCATTTTGGACACCATAATGACACAGTTTACGCAAAAGCGTGTCATGGTCCACGCAATCAAAGGCTTTGGAGAGATCATAGAAAACTCCAATAGCATTTTGCGAGTACTCCCATGCGTCAAATATGTGTTTCAGCAGTGCAACACCCGCATCTGTAGTCGAACGACCTTTTGTAACCGTCGTCTGTGTTAGCATGTCTGATGAAGTTCACTCTGTGGCCGAGGGCTCGTGTGTGGCTGCCGTGCAGGGCCCAACTGAGTGGTGTTAATGAGGCCACTGGTTGGTTCTTCTTTCCTGTTTTAATTTCTTTTGTAATGAGGAGATCCCAGTTGTCTTGACCGATCAGGAGTCTGGGTCTTGCATCTTCAGTTACTATATCTTTGGCTATGTCTCGAAGATGTTCACAGTCCTTGACTGCTTCTCGAGGTATTTTCTGTGCAGCCAACTCTAATTGCTTGACTGTTCTTGCATGCAACTTGCGTTCAGACGTGTGAAGTCCTTTGATGAAGAAGTTTACTCGTCGTGATGTTACGTCGATCGTAGGCTCGCCATCGAAGAATGATATGTGTAGTGGATCACAAGATCCTTCTGCTCCTATTTGATTGGCTAGGCTCTCGTCGATTAGTGTTACTGTAGAACCGTCATCTAAGAGCGTGTAGGTATCTACAGCTCCCGCCGGACCAGAAAGGTGAACTGGTATTATTTTCAGGACTGCTACCTTAGGCGTTCATGCTGAATGAACCTTCTCTCGTTCTTCTTTGGAGCACTCGCTTGTTTCTTCTTTCTTCTTGTTCGCTTTATTGTCAGCGTGTAACATTTTGTGATGTAAATGTACACAGTCGTTTATTTCGCATTTCTTTGGTTTACAGCTGTGTTGCTTTGTTCTGTATTTGAGGCAACGGAAACACAAGCGATGTGTCTTAGCTATATCCCATCTAGCATCGGTAGTTGCTTTTTGAATTGTTCACACTCCATGATGCTGTGTCCATGACATTCACATAAACCACACTTTGGTTTAGTTGTTTCCTGCGTGGCGTGTACTCGTTGCTGGCGTCGCTGCGTGTTCTGAGAGGTTTGTGTTGTTGCAGCGATATTTTCAGGTAGTGCATACGCGCTGCATATTTCTGCTTCAATCTTGATGAATCGGGTAAATTTCAGAAGATCTGGTTCTGTCCTGGGATGCATTGCTGAAAACTGATACCACTGTCTCTTCAAAGTTGGCGTGAGTTTCTCAACAATAGCTTTTGTAACTTCTGGATTGAAGAGATAATGTCCACGGTTGAGTGCTTGCAAAGTCCCAACTATGCATTCCACTTTGGTGGCGAATGTACAAACTTCACGCGGAGATACAGTGAGGCGCGGCAGAGTTCGTAGACGTTCTATCTCGGCCATTGCGATTGAGTCCGGACGTCCGAAGCGTAGCTCGAGTGATTTGACAACTTCACTTGGGTCTGCGTTTACTATCAGAAGACCAGCTTCCTTGGCTATACCTCGAAGGCTTCGTCTAAGTCTAGACATGTTTTTCACTGCTGTTAGTCGATGTGCCGTCTCACCATAGGCGGCGCGAAACGTGAGCCAACCTTGATGAGCTCCGTTGAAGCAGGGTAGTTCAGTGTGTCTCATTGGCTGCTGATACTGTGTGGATTGCACAGCGTGTGTGATCGCAGCAGCAAGTTCCTTCATGTCCGTCCTTGGTTCTTGGACGGCCAGCGTTGTAGGCTGGTAGACGTGTGCTGATGGCGTAGGCTGCGGCACCCTGGTCTCGGTAGCATAACCAGGAGTGTAGTTATGATGCGGTGCCGCAGTGTAGATCGGTTGCCATGACGTGTTCGTTGTTGCATACGTCGAGTTCTGTGGCCAGGGTGCGACGGGTTCTGTCGGCACTGGCGTTGGTCGCGACTGCGCAGGCACTTAGTTCGGTTACCAAGACGTGTTCGTTGTCGTTGGCTGTAGGTTCGGGTGTGGCTGCGTGGACGCGGAGTTCTGTAGCCAGCTGGTTATTACTGGCGGCGGGTTCAGGTGCGGCTGTTCAGTCGCGGAGTTCAGCTGCCAGCTGGTCATTACTGGCGTCGGGTTCAGGTGCGGCTGTTCAGTCGCGGAGTTCGGCTGCCAGGAGGCGGCGGTGCTCACTGGCAGCGTGTTCTTAGGTTCGGTGTTCGGGTTTTCAGGCGGCGGGTTCACGGTGCCAAACCCTGCCGGTAAGGTCGCTGGGATGTACCAGGACACGGCGGTGGTCACTGGGGGTACGGGTTCGTTGGTCGACTTTATTCCGGATTGATGTGGTCTGTCAGCGATGGCGAGTAGCTGACTTGATTGTAACCAGGTAGTTACTCGTTGATTGTTTCCAGCTTCCGACGGGACTGAGGATGCGTCTTCATCAGTGGATTTAGCTTCGACCTCGGCGAGGTGTGCGGTTGCTAACTCCACTAACCTTTGTGCTAGCTCCGCCTTGGCCTTGGCTATGCGACGCGCTTTTGATACTTTTTCACCCTTTTGTGACGTAGGTTTGCTGTGGCGACTACTTTCTTTGTTTTCAGGTTTTTCTTCGTCTTGTTGCGTGGCGGCGTCTGACTGTAGATGCGGTCGCGGCGGGTGTTTCAGATGAATCAGCTGTCGTTCTCGTAGTCTCTGTAGTGACTGTCTCAGCCGTAGTTTCAGTAGTGGTTTCAGTAGCGGTTTCAGTAGCGGTTTCAGTCCGCTCTGTAGCCGTAGTCGACGTTTGTCTGCCTTTCTTACCCGTAGACCCCGTAACCGGCATTGTTCTTGATAAGTTCTTCTAAATATTCTTCAAGAAGTTCAGTGGAGTCTTCTCAATAGCGTTTTCCTCGGATCCGGCTCTCGAAGGACCAGAAAATGTGAGGTTTATAGGTCTCACATTAGTGCACTGGATTAGAGGATGCTACTACTTGTTCACTTATTAAAACTCTTTAAAACTTGAAGACTATTTATTGTTCTTGCTGATCGTAATATCTGGATTCACAAAACACAGTGATTCGAAGGCTCAAACTGCCCTATACTTATATGAATTTACATAGGGACAAGTAGCGGCGGTAGCGCCGTCTTGATGATTTTAAATTACCAAGAAATTTTCATTATGTAAATTACGTTTACGATCGACTCTAGGTCCACCAATCAGAGGCTGGCAGTGGTGGCTCAAGTTTTGACAAGTTCAGACCTGCTCTGAACCTGACCTTGAGTCGCTCGCGATCATGACAAAGTTCCTAATAATCAATAGAATGTTTATACTAAAATGAACTTAAGGCTACGTGCTTATTACAGACATTTATACATTAGATATAGGTTTCTTATTGTTCTACGAGCGGGCGTCCTGCACATCATCAATAGTATTTTCATTCAGTCTTCTGAAGTCAATCAACATCCTGTATTTAACTTCACCAGATGCGTCCATCTTCTTAGGTACCAGGTGAACGGGGGCATTCCAAGGACAATGGGACTCTCGTATTACATTGTCTTCTACTAATTGGTCAACTTGTCTGTTGATTTCATTTTGAACAAACGGAGCCTGTCTATAAGGTTACACATATATAGGGTCTTCGTTTTTAGTCCTTATGTGATGCTTTACCGAATTAGTAAACGTCAAGGGAATTTGGTCACAGTAAAATATGTCCTTGAATTTCTTGCATAGTCTATAAATCTTTTCATGTTCTTCTTCATTGGTATGGCCAAGTCTGAGTTTACTCAAATTTTCCTCAAGTAATTTGTCTGTCTTTAGGTCAGTATTATTTTTAGTAAAATTTATATTACATTCGTTATTTTCATATTGTCGTTTATTCACTGTAAAGGATTGTTTTATATTAAGTCGTTTTGGACTATCTGAAGTATTTTGGATAACTGTGTTACATCTATACTGGCCCGCTAAGTCGCTGGCAACACTGTCGGCGTGCCCTCATCCCTGTCAAGCCCCTCCACGCACTTCAAGACGCCATGACGGGAAATGGTGCATAAATAAGCTTGCACTACTCATTATCGCTCTCTTTTTCCACAAGGACAACTGACCAGGTCGAACCTCTGTCAACTTGTTATTTTGTATTGCTGTATATGCTGACAATTAAAACCCGATAAGTATACCTAATTTCTTGTATACCTAATTTGTATTGTACCTATTAAAATGATGGTAGTTCAATATTTATGTACAGTAATAAGTGATTCTTAATTTGCTTTTTTTGTGTGATTAAATTATAACAAATTCTTATTTCAAATAAGTTGTGATTTCTATAAATAACGAATTAAAGTAATTTAATTTAAGGTTGTTGGAATTTCATTTATTATAAACCCTGTGTTTAATCTGTTACAGTTTCAGAAGTGGGATTACTCCGCTCATCATGAAGAGGCACCGAGCTAGATGCAGTAGCAGTGAATCTGATGATTCTGATGTGCAAGCCGCAGCAAAGCGGGCAGTACCGTCTACCTACGGAGAATCGTCGAGCAGTAAGCTAGAACAGTTGGTAAATGAAAAAGTTGAAGGTATGATGAAAAAATTCTTGAGCAGTACGCGTGAAAACAGAAGTGACAGTGTTAAAGGCGATATAATAATTCCGTTATTTGATCCGGATGATAAAGATAATAACGTGTTTGTTTGGCTGAAGAAAATCGACCAGTTGGGTAATATTTATGGCTGGGATGAGGCAAAGCGTTCTTATTACATGCAGACTCGGTTAGATGGTTCAGCTAGACGTTGGTATAATAGGCTAGATAATTACGATCTTACGTGGTGCGAGTGGCAGGAACTTTTGAAACGTACTTTTCCTAGGATGTTTGAGTTTGCGGAATTAATTGAAGAGTTAGTTGGTCGTAAGAAAGAACCAAAAGAGACTATGAGTAAATACTTTTACGATAAATTAGCAATGTGCCGTAGATGTAGGTTCGATGACAGTGCCGCGGTCTCTTGTATTATTCGCGGCCTACCCTCTGAATTACAAGCTAGCGCTAAAGCCTTGAAAAGTACAAACCCAGAAGAATTGTATTGTCAGTTTTTGGTATCAATGGAAAATTACCAGTCTCATTCATCGCGATTTCGTGAGAATGATCAACGTGCTTCGAGACACTTTTCTAATACTATCAATGCTTCGAAGGCGGCTGAAAAAAAAACATACCATTCTCCGTCTAGTCCAATAAAATGCTATCGCTGTAATACTGAAGGCCATTTGGTTAGGGATTGCACTAACCCTGACACTCGGTTATGTAAAAACTGTGGGAAGACTGGGCATATTGCTAGATTTTGTAGGCAGAATGTTCATACTGACTCGACTAAAATAAAAGAAGTAAAAGTTATACAAAGTTTTAACGATTTATACTTTAAAGATACAACAGTTAATGGGTTAAAGGCCATTTCATACTTAGACACTGGAGCACAAAGTAATGTCATAGGTTATAGTTTTGCGAAATTATTACATTGTATTATCGAACCAAGTGATAAAATTTTAAAAGGTTTTACTGGCAGTCCAATACCCGCACTGGGCGAAATAAAAATCAATGTTTCCTTGGATGGTTTATCTGTAAAAACGAGTGCTTTAGTTACTCATGTCGACCTGGGAATAATCGATATATTGTTAGGGCAGCCTGTCATTAACAGAGATGATGTATCCCTTGTAATAAATGGTAATTCTGTGATCCTTTCTCAACATCACAATAATATCCACGGCATAGTCGTAGAGAATACTGAACAAAGAATAGACCTCGTTTCCAAAAATAGTTTGACTATTCTACCTAATGAAGCAGCAATGGTTCCAGTGCTAATTAATGGTGGATCAAAAGGAGTTGTAAATACTAATCCTCGTTATTTCAACCTCGCAGAACATGAGTACATTATCCCGGCGTCTGTGGTGGAGGGCTCAGAGGGTTTGCTCAGAGTTTACAACCTGGGTTCGAAAGCTGTGGAGTTTGCAGCTGGCCAGGTGGTGGCAAGAGGGCAATGCTGTGCCGAAATATTGCAAGAAGCTGAAGCTGGCTTGGTGAGTCAAATCTTTCTTTGTTGTTGGTCCAATTCTGACGCTGGGCTTCAAAGCCAAAATAATATAGCTGTTGGTGGTTTCGTACCGAATTTTGCTGATGCAGATGTGACAAAATTGGACCAAAAGGATATACTTTTAGTTGATGATGGTTTATGTGCTGATATGTGTATTGGTGGTGTTAATTTGGCAAACATAAACGTGGGTAATATAAGCGACAGCGATAAGCTACGTTTGTTTACTATTTTGTCTCGATATAGTTCTTGTTTTGCGTCTAAAACGTTGGAATTAGGTCTCACAGGCCTAGCAGAGATGGAAATCAAATTGAACACTGATAAGCCTGTGTATCATCGCCCGTATAGACTTTCATTACCAGAGCTTGCAACAGTTCGTGAAAAAGTTAAAGATCTTTTAGAAGCCGGCATCATTAGGGAATCGAATTCAGATTTTGCATCGCCCGTTGTATTAGTCAAAAAGAAAAATGGAGACATAAGGCTATGCGTAGATTATCGGGCCTTGAATGCAGTTACTATAAAAGATAGATTTCCTTTACCTATAATTGATGACGAAATTTCTAAATTAACGGGTAAAAACTTCTTCACTAGCTTAGATTTATCACAATCTTATCATCAATTACCTGTTTCCGAAAATTCGATTCACAAAACTGCCTTCATTACACCAGACGGTCAATATGAATACGTTCGGGTTCCGTACGGTTTAGCCAATTCACCTGCTGTTTTTCAACGTTTAATGAATAAAATTATTAATAAGGTTAACAAAATGGGTGATGGTGACCATATTCTGGCATTCATGGATGATATTTTGTTACCAAGCAGCGATATTCCACGAGGTTTAGAGCTACTAGAACTTCTCCTGAAAGTATTACGTGAGGCCAATCTTAAACTTAATATGAAAAAGTGTTCTTTTCTTCAAACTGAATTAAATTATCTCGGTCATTACGTTTCTAAGGATGGCATTAAACCAGGTGATCATAAAATAAAATCTGTACGTGATTATCCTACCCCATCTAATGTTCACCAAGTCAGGCAATTCGTTGGTCTTTGTTCATTCTTTAGAAAGTTTGTACGTAATTTTTCCCTTATTGCTAAACCCCTTACAGACCTTACAAAGAAAAATATAACCTGGTCATGGGGAGAAACCCAGGATAAAGCTTTTAAAGATCTTAAGACTAGTTTAGTCTCGCAACCAGTTTTAGCAATCTATGATAGAAATTTGCACACAGAACTCCATACGGATGCAAGTAAGTTCGGTGTAGCAGGAATTTTGCTTCAGCGGCAAGTAGATAACTCTTTGAAACCTGTAATGTACTTTAGTCGTACAACTACCCGTGAAGAACAGAATTATCACAGTTACGAATTGGAGACACTAGCAGTTGTCGAGTCGTTAAAAAGGTTCAAAGTTTATTTGTTAGGTATTAAGGTAAAAATACTAACGGATTGTGTTGCTATTCGTCACACATTTGTCAAAAAAGATTTAGTTCCGAGAATTGCACGCTGGTGGCTGCAAATTCTCGAGTTCGATTTAGAAATAGAATATAGGGCTGGAGATAAAATGAGGCACGTCGATGCGCTGAGCCGTAACCCAGTAGATGCCCACGTTTATGCTCTGTCTGCTGATGATTGGTTTCTTACTGTTCAAATGCAGGATCCTAAGCTATGTAACATTATCGACCAATTGCGTGGACCTAATGCCAATCCAGACATATTGAATAACTACAAAATAAGTAATGAACGTTTGTATAAGAAAACTCTATATGGGGATCGTTTGTTAGTTCCTTTTAATGCTCGTTGGAAGGTTTTGCAAAAATATCACGATAATATGGGGCATAGTGGTTTAAAGAAATGCGATAACGCTATAAAAGAAAAATTTTGGTTCCCTAAAATGACTAAGTTCATTAAAAAATATGTCACCTCGTGTCTGGATTGCGCTTTTCGAAAAGGACATTATGGAAAACTGGAAGGAAAATTAAATCCTATCCCAAAACCTGAGGTGCCAATGGATACTCTACATATTGACCATTTGGGGCCTTTTCCGAAGTCAAGTAAACACAATCAATATATTTTAGTAATTACATGTTCCTTCTCAAAGTTTGTTATTGCCAGAGCAACACGCACCTTAAGTTCAGCTGAAACTATTCATATTTTACATGATGTATTTTCATTATTTGGTTTCCCTTCCACCATAGTGTCCGACCGTGCTCTTGCGTTTTGTAGCCGTTATTTCAAAGACTTTGCAGTTAAACACCTTATAAAACATGTGCTGACATCAGTTGCAACACCAAGAGCTAACGGTCAGGTTGAGAGGGTCAATAGAACAATTTTAAATGGTTTAAGAACTAGCAGTGAGGAAAGTAACTGGGACTGTTGCCTACCTGATGTAGTTTTCGGTGTTAACAACACGTGCCATGAAACCACAGGTCAAGCTCCCTTTAATCTAATGTTCAAACATAAGAGTAAAGTATCAAATTTGGAAAATAGCGAAAGCAATTTAAATCTAGACAATAGACGAGCAAAGGCAACTGCTAGCATTAAACGTAAACAACAATTAATGAAAAGTCAATTTGATAAGAAACGTAAAGAGGGTCGTATCTACAAGAAAGGGGACTTGGTCTTATGGCGTAATCCAAAAGGCTGTGGTCAGTCTGGAGTAAACACGAAGCTTGATGCTACGTATGCCGGGCCGTATAGAATAACTAAGTCGCTTGGTCATGACCGGTATATGATACACAGCGTAAAAGGGTTTAGAGGGTACAAGAAATTTTGTACAGTGGTGGCTGTAGATTCTTTGAGGCCGTATGTAGCTGTTGTTGGTTCTGATAGTGATGATGCTGACAGTCAATTAGATACAGAAGATCTTATCGATCTACTGGAAAGTTAACTAATGCACATCGTGTGGACACTTTGTTTCAGGACGGCCGAGCTGTTACATCTATACTGGCCCGCTAAGTCGCTGGCAACACTGTCGGCGTGCCCTCATCCCTGTCAAGCCCCTCCACGCACTTCAAGACGCCATGACGGGAAATGGTGCATAAATAAGCTTGCACTACTCATTATCGCTCTCTTTTTCCACAAGGACAACTGACCAGGTCGAACCTCTGTCAACTTGTTATTTTGTATTGCTGTATATGCTGACAATTAAAACCCGATAAGTATACCTAATTTCTTGTATACCTAATTTGTATTGTACCTATTAAAATGATGGTAGTTCAATATTTATGTACAGTAATAAGTGATTCTTAATTTGCTTTTTTTGTGTGATTAAATTATAACAAATTCTTATTTCAAATAAGTTGTGATTTCTATAAATAACGAATTAAAGTAATTTAATTTAAGGTTGTTGGAATTTCATTTATTATAAACCCTGTGTTTAATCTGTTACAACTGTATATGCGTATCCATTTACGCAATTTATTATAGCGCTGGGCATACGCAGACCATTCTTGAATCCTTGAAAATCAAGAATAGCATCGCCTGAATACTGATTCACCGGCAACTTAACTCGTTGTTCTGTTCGTGACGGTATATCAATTATACAGGGTTACTGGTAACTCGACGTATTCCTTGCAGGACGTCATAGTAGGGTTAAAATGCAACAAATTAAGCCACCAAATGTTCTACCGAAATTCAGTAGTTTTTGAATTAGTTAAGAGTTTTAGTTTTTTAATGAAAAATCCCAGATTAAATCATTTGAAACCAATTTAAAAATTATTTACGGCGCGACTGTACTGAAATTTAAGTTATTATCATAGTTGACGCCGTAGCAGACCTTTGTTAATAATTAAAAGTTCAATAATGCCTAAAACTTTGGCAAATATCACTAACAAAACATTTAATTTTTTGTAATTTTTGCTATTACTTCATAAAAAATGTAGTCTAGTGCAAAAAAAAATACTACACCTGGTGTACAAATTACTAAGAAAATATCCTTGTCTTATCAGCTATCCAAAAAGGTATGAAAGTTAATACAAAATCATGGACTACATTATGAAAATCGTTTTGATTTAGTACAGGCGTGCGTTTCACAAAAAGGGGATTATTCGAAAAATCAAAAACAAAATCGTGAACATTATTATTCTTTTAATCAATATTAAAAACTTTAATTACACACATTTCACACGTCTTGTTCGATGTGCTGCCCTCGGTTTCGAATACATGTTCTTATTCGCTTCCTTACTTCGGTTTTTGTTATTCTTGAGGTGATTGTTGCCCTCATCTGGTCCGCCGCATTTGTAATTCTCTCCCTTAGTTCTTCAATTGAATTTACTGGGGTCACATAAACTAGATCTTTCATATGACCCCAGACGTAAAAGTCTAGCGGCGTCAGATCAGGGCTTCGTGCAGGCCACGGAATCGGCCCACCGCGCCCTATCTATCGGTTTGGATAGTTTTCATCCAGCAATTGTCGAATTGTGATTCGGAAGTGGGCTGGACATCCGTCATGTTGGTAAATCATGTTTGCTCTTCTTTCTTCCGGTACATCCGTGAGCAGTGCTGATAAATGATTTCTGAGGAAATCTTCAGTTCCCCATTTAGTGTTCGGGGTAAAAAATGTGGGCCAATTAATTTGTCGTCAATAATACCCATCCAAACATCAGCGAGAACCTTCGCTGGGATGCGGTTGGTTTCAGTTTTTTAGGGTTTGCTTCTGCTTTCGGTGCCCAGTAATGTAAGTTGTGGTAATTTGTGATACCATCACGATCAAAACATGACTCATCGGTCCACAGAATGTTTTTTAAAAAGTTTTCGCTGTCGGCGTCGGCACGTAGCATAAAACGACAAAATTCAAGCCGTCTCGGCGGATCTCCTTCTTCTAATGACTGGACTGGTTGGTAATGGTATGGATGTCGGCCTGACAAGTGAACTACAGACCAGACTTTCCACTGTGACATACCAAGCTCACGCGCTACGATGTTTGTCGATGTGTTAGGATCGTCAATAAAACGTTGAAGAATAAGCTCCTCGTCCTCAGCCGTGTATCTCCGGGAACGACCAGTGTCAACTTGCCTGCTTCTTTGGACGCTGCCAGTTTCAGATATTCGCCGATAAGTCGATCCGAAGACACTAACGTGGGGGAGTCGGCGGTTGGGAAAGCGAAGTTGATATTCTCGCCGCGCCTCAGCAGCGTTACCGTCACAAAGTCTGTAACAGTACATTATGTTAGCGTATTCAGGATTAGAATATGCAGCCATAGTCAGCGCTTATGAAGGCACAGCACAGCACAAGAGCAAGATACGCAGCAACAGTTAGGGAAAAAGCCAGTAACAAAACACGAGCTTGCGCGACGTAGAGTTGAAACTAACTAACGCTGACGACCAAATTTTGCAAAATCGCACCCCCTGTCATGCCGAGAGAACAATAGCGACCAATCACAAAGCTCCCCGAGTGGTTGGAGTTCAAGCACAGGTAAAAACTACGAATAATACGAATACGAAACAATAGGTTGACCGTCTCGCAAGTTTACCTGCCCCCCATAAAACTCTTCTCTTCCCTGGCACACATGCAAAAGTATTGACAATCATACCTTTCTGAATAACTGATAAGACAAGGATATTTTCCTAGTAATTTGTACACCAGGTGTAGTATTTTTTTTTGCACTAGACTACATTTTTTATGAAGTAATAGCAAAAATTACAAAAAATTAAATGTTTGGTTAGTGATATTTGCCAAAGTTTTAGGCATTATTGAACTTTTAATTATTAACAAAGGTCTGCTACGGCGTCAACTATGATAATAACTTAAATTTCAGTACAGTCGCGCCGTAAATCATTTTTAAATTGGTTTCAAATGATTTAATCTGGGATTTTTCATAAAAAAACTAAAACTCTTAACTAATTCAAAAACTACTGAATAGAATATATATATTCGGTAGAACATTTGGTGGCTTAATTTGTTGCATTTTAACCCTACTATGACGTCCTGCAAGGAATACGTCGAGTTACCAGTAACCCTGTATAATTCAAGTTATTATTAATTATTGGAATACAAGTAGTGTTAGTTGTTAATACTTGGTTCTTTAAATCAATTACTGCGTCTAATTGTAATAAAAGGTCATTACCAATAAGTCCGTCATATCGTGCGTCAACGTCATACAGATAGAATTTATGCCACGCGCTGGTTACAAAAGTAGGTAAGGGAGGGATTTCCATTACTTCATCGTGTCTACTAGAAGCATGGGTGCTTATCACTTGAAAAGTTTCTTTCCTAATATATCCACTGAAGAATTCATAAGCTTTTTGAGGACTAATGAACGATCTCATGCTGCCAGTGTCAATCATCATTTTTGCGTCTATTTCTTCTAAATAAATGTAGGGAAGTTTTAAATTAGGATCGCAATTTAGTTCTAAGACTTCTTGTCGTACATCGAGGCATTTTCCTGAAAATCCGCATTCTGACTGTCGTATGTTGGTTCTAATTTCTCATCAGGTACGTTAGAATTTTCCATGCAACTTACGTTATCATAGTAATAGTCAATGTCATTTGAATAGTTATAGTCATTGGGTATATTATAATGGAAAAATTCGTCACAATAGGGATCGTACACATATTCGTAATCGTTCATAGTAAGTTCATTTAAATTAAAACCTTGTTGCTGCTTAGGTTGGGCCGTTCTCATAGACACGTCACTATCTTGATTTCGGGGTTTTAATACCTGGGGAAGATTCGATCCAACTTGTTGCGGTGGTTTGTATCCTAACTGTACGGGTGGTCTATAGCCAAACGGTTGAGGTGGCCTATAACCAAACTGTAGAGGTGGCCTATAGCCAAACTGTACAGGTGGCCTATATCCGATCTGTTGAGCTGGCCTATAACCAAACTGTTGCAGTTGCAAACCCGGTTGAGGACGATACTCGAATACTGGCTGAATGGTTGACCTTGACCCATAGTTTCAGGTAACCTAATTTGTGTATTTTGGGGATTATTCAAATTAAATTTAGACTGAAAAGGTAAGGTGAGTTAGTTCCCGACTGGTTGGGCTATCGATGACCTTGAATTTGATCCCGAAATTTGACTATTACCATGAATGCGGTTACGCATGTTATATTGATCTAAGAAATTGACTTCTTCAAGTACGATGCTTAAAGCTGTTTCTAAGGTTGTAGGCGATTTAAGCCTAACAATTGTTAAAAATTAAGTGGCAACATTCATTAGGTCCTGTTTTTGAAACAGAAAAGTGTGTGGCGCTAGACGTATGTAAAGGAACATAATATTTGCTCTGTAATCATCTAATGTATATATAAGTCAGCCTGTGGCATATTCATTAAAATGTACTAGTAATGTGCTCTGTGTAATCTGTGGTCTATCTGTGACATCTGTCAATAATAAAAAGGTCCGTCATCATGTAGCATCTGCCGTGTTTGATTCCATCCCATAAATCTATCCTAATCAGGGTGATCCCCACGAACTTTCAATAACAATACGCAGCATATTTTCAGGAAGGTTGTACAAAAATACATTTAGAGCCGTATTGTAGTAGATACCGTGAAACCTGCTAACTTTGCCAACGGTTGCTGAGTTTGCCATAGCCAACTTCTGAGGGAAAAAGTGTAGTTACATCTTAATAACAGTTTTTTGTCATGTATGTATGCCTTTATGGTAAAATTTATTAGTTAAATGGCAACACCGAATGTGATGTGGCAACCCAGCTTGTTTTTGAGATGTCATTTTCGGCGGTTACTTTTTTCGAATGTTGGTGACGTAAAACTTAGTGCTCCGGAACTTTTACAAAAACAAACGGGAAAAGCATTGCCTACGTAAGTACTTTTTTGATATTATATTAGCATAATGTTCTTTAGCTAAATAAAAGCTGATTTACTGTGCTACAAGCTACCTATAGTTCGCAATTGGTGTTGGTAAATTCAACAACCCCAATCACAACGTCCGTGATGTTGACTTTGCCATGTTTTGTTGGAGGTTAGGGCTGCCACAAAATTTCTTATGAATATTTTAATTAAATTGTCGTTGTAAGTACTTACTTATAATATAAGTAGGTAGGGACCCAGATATGAAATACACAGTCCATGTGCTTAAATGAAGGTTGTTTTACAAAAGGTATGCAGGGTGGTAATTTAAAAAGTATTTTTTTATTTTGTGTCAGTTAGAATTAAATATGTGAAGTGATTTAGTTATTTGCGCAAATACAGTATAGCGTTGCAATTTCACAATACTATCTATTACATTTTTTTTATTTACTTTTTCATCTGAATTTTTTTTTCCATTGGAAATAATATTTTAGGTCGTGGTGTTTTGACTTTCACAAGTCCCGTAAATGGTCCAGAATGTTTTGACTAGACACTGTTTAATTGATGGGACGTGTATACGTCGTTAAATGTTGTAGTTGCTATCCAGTTTACCTTTAGGTTAATTTCATGAGTACCTCGTGTACAAAATATTGACTAAATAAACATTTTGTTTTCCTTTTTTAGAAGATGGAAAAACGACGCCGCCGACCTTTGTTAGGGAACAGAGCATATAAGGAATATTCCATAGAAATGTTATGTTTTTTTTTACTTTTATTAAATTTTTCCTACTATGAAAACATTTTTATTTGACAACCCTAACCCTAACTTCTTCTTACTATGAAATATTTTGGAAAGGTTGGTGAATTTGCCACCTTATTAAGAGTTAAATTACCAGTGCTAAATAATATAAAGTTTTCACTTTTATTTTACGGGATGTAAGAAGAATGTAAATATATTACTTTTTAACCTCATAAACTCTAAAAATGTAATTTTTATATTCATATGGCAAATTTACCAGAAGTGACAGCTGACTTTGCCATGTTTGTTTTTATGCTTATAATATTTTAATTTACAAAAATAAAATAGATATTTGGTAATAATATAAATTTTCATGACATTTACTACGTCTAAGACTAAGGTTACTCATTATTTTTTCATATAATTATATTTTTTTAAAACGAATCAAACTTTTTGACACATGAAAAAGTGGCAAAGTAAGCAGGTTTCACGGTAACAGATTTAGCACGTCTTAATTCCATATCATCAATTGTATTCACCTTCGACATTAATAACAAGCGAACATTTTGGATTCTATTACAAAAGTCTAAGAAGCTTTCACCTGAATTAATTTTTAAAGATTCTAATTCAATATTAATACACGCTTCACTACGAGGGTCTCCAAAATGTTGAATCAGCAAATCTTTTAACGCGGACCATGTAACAATATCTTCACGTTCCGATAAGAGCGCAGCTGCATCCTCTTTCAGTCTACTCGTTAAAACATTGAAAACATAGAGATTTTGTTCCACACTGCCCTTAAATCGATCAACTACGTATTGAAATTTTCTTTTATCACCATTATACAGCGGGATTAATTGTACAATTTCGTTTGGTATTGGTTCAACTGCAACGGTTGTTGGCGTCGTCATGATTGTAGAGTAATGAACTTTTCAGAGGTTGCAACTCGCTTTTAAACAAGCCTATTGAAATTCACTACACACACTTAAAATACAACAAACACAGAATTAAAGCACTATAATAATCGGGAATACTGGATAGATTTAGAAAATAAAATTTTGCAAACTTCTATTATAATAATCATGAAAAATCTTGAAAGAAAAAAGAAATGTTTTACCTTAAGTTTACTTTACCTAACTACAGTTTTCATTGAATTTACAGTTAATACAGTTTATTTTACTGAATTCAATAAATCAAGATTAGAATATTAAACTTAATGTTAAAATTGTGAACTCTCTAACATTGACACTACTCTATGTTAAGTTTTAAGAATTGAATAGAGATGAGACCATATTATTTCAAGTTTTGATCTCGAAAACAACATTTAAAACTTATCAAAAATATAGGAAGATTAGGGGAACAAAGGATTGGCGAAAAGATTTACTCACCAACCGTCCGCGACTCCCATACTCGATGATTTTTACACTCACGCGATACAAAAGAATATTTCTTTGGTTCGAAGGATTTCCTCAGTTTTCGTAGATTTTACGCCTAATTTTATTTGGACGAATTTGGACGTCGAAAAATCGCGAAAACTACGGATTTCTAGGAGAAAATCCTACCGGCTGCGCCACTTTTGGTTTCGGAGCGTGAGAAACCTTTTCTAATAGTAAACTTTGTACCTACTCAGGATTTTTACTGAGGATAAAAAAATTAAAATACGTACTGCCGATTTGGAGGCGAGTTTTATGCTGTCTTCCAATGCGTTACATGGCTCATCCGGTGGGCACAGACCGCTGAGCTTGCAAACAATATCTAGTTGCTCGAATGGAGACATATATGTACTTAGCTTAATCTAGAGCAGACGGGTGAGGTGTATCCATAACTACCTACCTACCTACTCCATAGATGTATGCTTGTTCATGCAGTTGCTCGAAGAAATAAAGCGGAGGTACCTATATTTTAGCAAACTATCTAATGTTAAAAAGCTGAATTTGACAAGGTTACTAAAGATATGTATTTATTTTATGTAAAAGTCGACCAACTTATTCATCCGACCCTAGAACCAGATTGCTTGACAAGACGAATCAAACGAGCCCAAACTCGATGGGGTTGCTTCGTTTTATTACAGAGTTCCCATGGCCACCTTCTGGCCGCATCATCAGATCAGCTCTCTATTTACATAGTACCTATGCATGCAAAATTTCAGCTCAATCGGAAACCAGAAAGTAAGTCCTTGCAAGATTTGATTACATACGGACAGACGGACAGACACCGGGACAGGTGAAATTAATTAAAAGCTTATAAAAAATAAGAGGCTGCTAACGTGACCAACACATTACCACGTTATGTACCTTTTTAGCGAACAAAACATAGGTACAATGCTTAGGCACGCATTACTTCGCATTTCCTAATCCGTATAATTTACGGATACTTATATAATATAATTAGTTCGAAACCAGAACTAAGAATGAATGACAACACGATTTGCCAGTTGTCCCTACAACCGATTTGTATTTGCCTGTCCGAACATTTAAATGTGGTACTTGTTTTGACGAAACAACTTGACGAGCCCGCAGCCTACTCTCTAAGTTCGTCAACGAAGACGTTGACGAACTTAGAGAGTAGACTTCAGGTGCGCAACCCCTAATACAAATAATATTAACGTCGGACTTTTAATTAGATGCAGTAAAATGACACTTCCTATCTACTGTCATTTCGTTAAAATTGTATTGACGAAATGTCAACAGTAAGAAGTGTCATTGTACTGCAGCTAATTATAAGTCTCGTGTATGGCTACTTTTTTTTTTTTTTTTTTGACGGTGGGAAATCATCAAATAACTTCTCCCGCTCTGGGCGGAGCGGGAGGGTGTGTCAGACTCTTACTGACTAAAACCCACCCGTATTCCTTCTTGTTGCCTGTGTTGCGGGGGCCTCGGTGACCCATAAGTACCTTCCCGCGACCCCGGCAGGCATCGGCCCTAGTGGACCCCTACTATGTGCTGACGACATCTCTTTGAGGCGCGCGTGGAATACAACGCGCCGTCGACCCGGGCCTGGTCCTTACCGGACGGTGAGCTACCCATTGCTCACCGTCCGCAAGCCCGCGCCTACGGTGGCCGGAAATCCGCCCGGGATTCCCGACGCCCTGGGCGTCTCCTGCGGCGGCTAGGGGCGAGAGAGCGCGAAACTTGCCTTTCCCTCAACCGTCCCGCCTCCTCCTTCGCGAGCATTACTGCTTCGCAGAAGGAGGTGACGGCTGCCCATGCCCTCTCGCTCCGTACCATGGCCTGAACCAGGGCCGGACGCGAGAGGTCTCTGCCGCCGATCGCCTCCAAGAGGACACGGCGGTGCTCTGCCCAAGCCGGGCAGACCTCCACCGTATGCTCCACCGTGTCCTCTGGGCGATCCACACAGTGGTGACACCCGGACGTTTCCTCCCGCCTTATTCGACACAGGAACCTCCCGAAGCTGCCGTGTCCGGTGAGGACCTGCGTCAGGCGGAAGGTGAGGACGCCGTGGCGCCTCTCCAGCCACTCCTCAAAGAGGGGACTTATCGCCGCAATCGTGGCGTGCCCAGCACTGGGTTGCGACAACCGTACTTTCCATGACGCCATGAGATCCCGCCGGAGC
The DNA here is from genome assembly GCA_905333075.3 of Atethmia centrago. NCBI lineage: Eukaryota > Metazoa > Arthropoda > Insecta > Lepidoptera > Noctuidae > Atethmia > Atethmia centrago. The sequence goes on along the minus strand of HG995371.1, from coordinate 17,977,493 downwards.
TCCGTCCGCTGTGCCACGATTTCTCGCGGCAGCGGACTTACGCCCCGGCGTTTCGCCTCCTCGCGCCACTCCCATACGTGCGCGAGGACTTTTGCCTCCAGATCCCATGGCGGCAAAACGGCAAGGAGGCTCGCTGCCTCACAGGAGACCGTGCGGTATCCTCGGACCATCCGGATGGCCATGACCCTTTGGGCCGCGCTCAACCGGCGGGCTGGCTGCAGCGCCAGAGAGCGCGCCCATACAGGAGCCCCGTAGGTGTATGGCTACTTCAGACCATCTTCGGACCGACATTTCTCGGATTCGGATCTCACCATACACGGGAATATTCGCAACGATTACATAATATCTTATGTATATTTTTTTTCAGATATTTAAACTATTATTATAAAGAGGTATAGTTTGTAAGTTTGGATGTCGGAGGCAATCTCCAAAACGACTCATCCTATTTCACACATTCTTTCACTGATAGAAAGCTACGTTATAGCGAGTGTCATATGCTATGTTTTATGTTAAAACAAGAGGACGAAGTCGCGGGTTTTTAGTTTGGTTTAAAAAGTTAAAAAGATTGGAAGAAATTAAGATGGCAAAGTAACTTTTATTATTTTATGGATGTTTGACGAGTTTCCGAACGAACTTAATATGACGTCATTCTATCACACCACCTATTTTCTTTCTTTTGATTGGTTGTAGTAGAAATCATCAGACAAATGTCAAATGAGTAATAGTTACCTTACCAAATGCCAAAAAAACGTAAACAAGTGTATTTTCAATGTGAAAAACAACGTTTTAGTGGTATAAATAATAAAAATGGATCTCAAAATGGAGCAGGATGAACCATTCATAAATACAGACGTTTTTAACGTTCATGACATTGCAGAAATAGAAGGTAAGACTCGCTTAGTTTGTTTATAAAGTACAGCTCTTACGTCGTAAAAGTATGAGTAATTTATGTAATAATTGGATAATTTCAGACTTTCTTAGTGGTTGTGATGGAGATTTTATGAAGAGACTTGAAGATGAGCTGGCTGGCGTCGATGATCATCCACTTCTTAGTGTTGACACGAAAGTTAAGTCCGAAGTTACACCTCAACCCCAAGTGTCGCCTTGCTTCATCCCTACCGGAAACCCTATGATGTCACAATACACGCACAGAGCAAAGACACAGCCAATAACCACTCCTCAAGCTAAGAGTAGTCCTGTACAAGGAGTGTATGCTAGAGAAGAAAGTTATAATTTGACACTCAATGATGGGGCTCCGTTGCCTGATGTCACGCAGCATGGGCGCAAAAGAATACCTGCACAGGCCCCCATGCTTGTGCAACAGGTAGCACAGAGTCCAGTCTATGTGAACTTGGCACCAAATGTTCAAAAACTTCCTGATGGCAGGGCATCATTAATGCAATTAGATGGAACCACGCAAATAAACCAGCCAGTAAAAGCCAAGCCTACAAGTCAGCCTTTGCTAATACAGAACAATGCCAAAGGATTGACACCACTTATTCTGAAAACGTCCGATGCAAGTTTTTCTCCAGTTGTGTTACAGTCAAATATCATTAATCCTGAAACTCAAACTTTTATGTATACCAGTGCTCCAGTACAAGGTAAATTCTTATATGATTCATATAAATCTTTGACGCAGCAGTTATTTTTGTTTGTTGTTACTTAGCAATTTATCAAGTTAACACTTTCTATGCCAAGCACCCAGCATATGGGTCGAAAAATAATTCGTTCGTGTGCCCACAACTCGCATCCGAGTCGTCGCTATATGTAGCTAAAGATGACTTCTGTTCAGATGACTTCTGTTGATTGAATTGTTATAGATTTGCAATAAACATTATATGGCATGCCAATTTGTATGTATTCTATGTACTTAGCGGTGAAAGTGTTAACTAAATATCTAAGAATGTTTCTATTCTTTATTTTTGTAGGAACTACACAAGGCATCATTACAAACACTAAAGGGAACACAGAGAACCGGCCGATACACACATTTTTTACAAGCAACAATGGACCTACACTCCTAACAGGAATACCTGTAGTCCTTGATGGGGAAAAGATAACTCTAAGTCAGGCTCCACATATGGGAGTACCGAAGGTTAAGGAAGTAAAACGAAGTGCGCACAATGCTATTGAAAGACGGTACAGAACTAGTATTAATGATAGGATAATCGAACTAAAGAATATGCTGGTTGGAGAAGAAGCGAAAGTATGCATTATAATTTTGTGTTTGTTACATAATAATATAATATTGCATCAGCTTTTTGGTGGCATTATGATGCAAGAATGATTATAGCATGTGATAGTTTCATGTTAAACTTGATAAACATAATCAGCTGATACTTTCTCTCTAAATAGGTTGGCTTATTATCTTAATTCTGAATAATAATCAAACAGACTTTGTTTACTTACTAGAATATAATTAGAATCAAGTTATTTGCATTTTTGTTTATTCTTGATGTCTAACCTATGCATTGAGATTTTAGAAACTTTTGTTTCATTAATCCTCAGATAAAAATTATCTAACTAAGGAAAAATCAGCCCTAAATAATCTATTTTGCTTATATGATTTTGTATTGAATATTGAAAACAGGGCAAAAATTTAATTATTTGTATCAAATGTTCCAGTTGAACAAATCGGCTATTTTAAGAAAAACGATAGAATACATCAGGTATATGCAGAATCAGAATACTCGTTTAAAACAAGAGAACATGGCTCTGAAGCTTGCGTTCCAGAAGTCTGGAGTGAAAGAGCCACAGTTTGATGTTACATACACTCCTCCTCACAGCGATATCTCATCACCATCCAGTTCACAACACGGCTTTGACAGTGATTCACCTTCATCACCTGAGTATAAGGTTGGTATTACAACAATATAATTTTTTGCTATTACAGAAATCTAAGCGATCAACACTAAAGGTTAAGGACCAGCTTAGACTCCACTTGCCCTATACCCTAGAATCTGAGGTTCTCTACTTTATCCCTAGATTCTGAAAACCTGATTTAATCTCTTACCAGAAAATCTACTGCCACTACTGTTACTTGTCAATTGATCAAGTAACAAAACGGAATCACAACATGCAATTGACATCGTTATTATTTAGTAGGCCTGAGAAAATAATGGATAGTTGGAAATTAGATCATGGAACAGGCCAGCAACTTAACAAAAATCTTAAATTTGATAACTGACAGACAATGCCTAGCATACAAGTTCTTTGTATACCAAAGCAATCAAAATCTGCCTGCCTTTTCCCAACTATTTTGGGGTATGCTTCCAGTCTAACCGGATGCAGCTGAATACCAGTATTTTAAATGGAGCGACTGCCTATCTGACTTCCACAACCCAGTTACTGGGTAATACCATAACCCTTGGTAAGACTGGTTGTCAGACTTTCGGGCGACCCGTAACGACTGTCAAAGATCCACGAATGACAGCCAGGACTAACCGCTTAAAGTGCTTTTCAAGGCGGGTCTTGGTATGAATGTCACTGATTGCGGGAAGCGTAGCTTAACCTGATCGATTGACCCGTGCGGCTGTTATTACTTAGTCACCAGCTATTTTTGCCGATGGGATATCCCAATCAATCAATCAATTTATAAAATTGAAACTTAGGTTCGAATTTGAATGTTCATGTGTAAGTTGTTATATTGTTTCCAGGTTGAAGATAAATATTCGAGTAAGATCGTCATGGGTATGGGCGACCACTCCCGGTTAGCGTTATGTGCCTTCATGGTTGGTTTAATAACTTTCAACCCGTTCAGTACATTCTTTGGAAACTTCATGTTGGAGTCATCTGTCACTGATTTCTCTGCAAGAGTAGATCAAAGAAAAATATTGGCTGATGATGATTTTAGTAAGTATCATATAACACATATTGTAAAGTATCTTTCATAATCGATAATATGTGTATGTTTTAACAGTGCTTAATGCTCAATTTTCCAACAAAAACAATACTTCATGCTTGCATTCCTCAAAGGGGTAGCAGGTGTTAATAATCAAATTAGTACCTACTCCAGACCGAATTTCTGTCATGGCCGGCCAATCTCAGCGGAGACTGGCCATCGGCGTGGGAGATACCATAGTGCTCAACTGCTTCTTTCGTAGAGGAGAGGAATCAGGCGCAGGGCTTGTGCTTTCCGAGGTACAGGGGAATCACACCGCCAACTTCCAAACTCCGGGCTTTTATTAAGAAATTCCTAATGGGATAACCCAATAACACTACCCCAACATGGGAATCGAACCCAGGACCCCACGCTCAGCAGTCGTGTTTACGACCACGACGGGGCGGCGAGGATTACTAAGTGTACTGTACTTATTTCTAATTCTCATTAATTGTGAGGCTTGTTTGTTGCACTTCCAATCATTTTTTACTATTAATGCCATTCTTTCTAGGATTTCATTAAATGACTGATTACAATATTCTAGGTTCTACTGGAGTATCATGGGGAATGTGGCTGTTCAGTACGTTCTTCATATATCTGATAAACTTTTTCGTACTGGGAGGATGTTTGATAAAGTTACTTGTGTATGGAGACTCTGTACCGAAATCACAATCTAAGGAAGCTGGACTTTTTTACAAACATAAACGACAAGCTGACAACTTTTTGAAAAAGGTAACCCATTCATTTTGTCAATGGTGAGTATTTCGTTCAAGTTTAGAGTGCCGCTCATGGTAATAAGTTTTAGATTTAGCCTTTGATGCTTCTAGTTACTACATAATGTATTGCTAGGTGAGCCCAGAGGGAGGGTTTTCCAGCAAGCATATTCAGCAAGAAAACTTGATAGCTAAGTAGGTGGGGGTGTGATGAGAACATCAAAAATATAATTGGCAAGTTTCAGATCGTATTTTTTGTCCCTTTTTGAATTCGGAAAACCCTTCCCATAGGGCTCCTATCTGAAACTTTTCAACTATATTTTTGACGTTCCCTCATCGCGCCCCACCTACTCAGCTATCAAGTGTTCGTGCTGAATATGCTTACTGAAAACCCCTCTGGGCTCCTACCATATAGGCTATGTGGGCTGTTGTTGTCTGTCAGATTTATCAAATTCATTTTTATCAAATAAGAGATTACTTTCAGGGTGACTTAACAAACGCACGGTTAGAACTACATCGAAGTCTAGCAGTATCTGGGAAGAGTGTGCAGGCAGGCGGTCAGGGGCATGCGAAGTATTCCGCCCTCATCGCTGCTGTCTTACGACAGATGCTGCAGAGACTACCCTTTGGATCCTTCCTCGCGCGACGGGCTGGTGATTTGTGGAGTGACAGGTGGGAATATTGTTGTGTTTTAGAGTGGTGCTTAACCACTGTAAATACACTTAAACAAAAAAAAAAAATATAAAAAATGTACAAATAAAAAAAAAACTGTAATAATTGATGTAATTAATTAAATAAGAGCACAGCGTGCCATCCTCAAAGTTGGCTCCGGTCTCCCCTATCTATTTACTCACTGTCAGGCAAACCTACATACTGCGTACGGTGCTTTTTATTTTTGAGGGTGGGAAATCATCAAATAACTTCTCCCGCTCTGGGCGGAGCGGGAGGGTGTGTCAGACTCTTACTGACTAAAACCCACCCGTATTCCTTCCTGTTGCCTGTGTTGCGGGGGCCTCGGTGACCTACAAGTACCTTCCCGCGACTGCGTACGGTGCTTAAACAACACTCCTTGTTGCAATACGATCCGAACCTTAATAGGAATAAGCGCTGTAAAGGCAGAGTATGCCAAATACAACCTTCCAGCTGTGCACACTCGCGTAATTTCTTCTTCTTCCTCGGACCATACCTTTACAATAAGCTAAATAACAAATTTAATATTTTTCCTCTAATTAAATACAAATGTAAAATCAAAGTCACTACTTATTTAAAAACTCTAGACTATCAGGGAACCGAGAACTTGTTGATCCCTCTCAGATAGACTATCTTTATACGAATTACGCATTCCCTCTGCTGCTTCCGCATACTACCTACCAAACTCGCTCAACACTCACTCAAGCAACCTCTCACATTCACTCTTACATCTCTCTCATACACTTTCTCCGGTCACTCACACACACACACACACTGGTATTTCTCCGAAACTTTTTGTATTTTTTGTATCTGTTACTAAATTTTAAATTTTATACTATTATTCTTAATTAATTTTTGCAAGTGGATACTTGCGAAAAATACATACATATTGCATCATTATTTATGTCGTGTATGCAAAGAACAGGTTTCTAGCCGCGGGAGGGCCCTGGTGACCTGTAATACTGGTTTTTATAAACCTACCTCAGCCTCCAGTCTCTCACAAAGTTAGCTCCTCGTGCACTACTGTAAAATTTTAGGATTAAGTTCATAACTTGTGAAGAGAAAATAAACGGTTTATTATTATTATTATTATTTGCGTCTCAGGAAATATACTATGAAAAAAAATATATATCTCAGGAAATATACTTTGCTCCTGCGCAACCATACTTCTTTGGTTTAAAGATACGTTAATGATTAATCATTTATTAATAGATTAGCCTGCAATTGTTTACACATTTCATTTCATTTAATAGTCCACAATATACATTTATAAGTGCTACAATCACTTACAGGCTAACACCACATGCACTATATATTTAGGTTTTGTATTTTTATTACTGCAATTACTACAATTAATTGAGAATTATGGCTGAATAAAAATAATGTAATAAAAAGCACACATCTAGCAATATATATTATATACTTAAATTAATTTAATTTAATTCGATGCTTGATTTGTGTGTCAAATTAAGAATCGAATTATATTAATTGAAAAAGAAAAGAAAATATATTAAGTATATTATATATACATAGATTGGTAATACAGTGGCAGATATATAAATAAAATTAAACTAAGATTAACTAATAGGTTAACAAAAAGGTAATGAATTAAACACAAGATAATAAATTAAAATTTAATTAAAAATTAAATTAATTAACGTTAAATAAGTATGTAAATTAATAAATTGCCCATTCCGATTATGCCTTAGTTGTGCGAGTAGTATGTAATAATTAATTTACAAAATGTCCCAATGCTATCGTGGTGTACGACGATCCTGGTCACTACATCTGTTTAAGATTGTGCACATTCGCGGTATAGGTGAGATAGCACCTAGGACAGTTTTACGCAAGGGCGGGTGGAGCAGAGTGATGGGTTTTCGTGGACTGCGGGCTTCGGGCAGCGGGCATTATGAGCTTATACCAAAATATAGTCAGATTTAGGTTTCTGTGTTAAACTAACTCGCTTAGTACAATGTTCAAGCGATCTAATATATCATAAGCCATACGATAATGACAGGTTGAGGTTTCTGCCTATCCAATACAAACAATACTCCTTACTCTCTCATTTTAAAACAATTAAAGAAACAGATAGATCCCATTTTATAGTTGTTAAAAAGTCCCACATCAATAGCATTCAAACTCCATAGATCAACAACTTTTAATTCCTCAGCCCTTCAAGAAGAGCCACTCAACACTGGGCTGCGGAAGTATCAACGGTATCCCATCGTCTCGCACAACTGGAGATCTTGTCGAGCCACAGCGGTAGGAGTGAACGCGTCCTCTTGGCCTTGCAAGCAGTCAACCTGGCTGAAGTAACTGGCAATAGGCATCTGTTGGCTGATACGTATGTTACGGCCGCGCTGGTGTTCAAGGACTACATGCCGAAGTTTGGGAATTGGTTGTGTGGGTGAGTGAGACTTATTGTAATGTATGGGTATATTATACATACTTGTTGCCAGCAAGCAGCTGCATACCCAGGGTGAACTGGACGCATTTAAGTATCAGTGTTGGTGGGAGGCAATTTATTACACCCCCATTTCAATATTTTAATGCATTTCTAAGTAGAGTTTAGTAATAGTAGATTGTAGAGTGCATAAAATGGCTCGTTTATGCCTTATACACTCTGCTTTTCACGTCGATTGCGAGGAAATAAAACAGGCATAAAGTATGTAACAGTATTCCATTGTTTTAGTTTATTCACTTTTCACTGTTAAAAAATGTTGCAAAATTGAAGAAGAGAAATAGATAATTCCCGCCGCGAAACTTTCTAAAAGTTGATTTGTGATAACGTCTTATAAATCGATGAACGCCGGCGCACGAACAAGTGTCACGTTGCGCCTGAGCCGAGCGTGCAAGCGAGAGCGCTGAACTAGCGATAGAGAGCACGATCGGCCTAAGCGTTCGGCTTGTGACGCATCTCTCTCTCGTTATTACGTAAAATTATCGTCCGTAAACCAACTTTACAGACAACCATTTTTTATTTTCAACATGTATCATTCGACTTGGGTACTTACCAAGTACTTCACTTAATAACAGTGACGAAATGCCTTTTGAATTTGGAATACCATTTAATTAAAAAGTTTGAATGCAATTCGCTTCGATAAAGTCTTGGCCGGTAATAAAAAAAGCGCGCCTGCCGACGCGGCATTGGCCAAACAAATTTTAAAAAACACGCGGGAACTTCTTATTCGGTTTTCATTACTGTTTGTCAAAATAATACAGACAATTTTAATTTGATTAATATGTATAAATTTGTAATTTGGTTTTTCTCATGAAAAGCAGTGTGCCACGTTTGGCACCGTTGTACCAAAATTATTTAACCTCGAGCGCTACGCTTAGGATTCCACTCTAGAATCCTTCGCTTCGCTCTGGAATCAAACAATCGCTCTCGCCCTCAATACATTATTTTGGTCCCAATCTACTATTTTATCACATCTATTCAAAACGAGCGACTTTATTCTTCGCAAACAGGAGCCCCTGTTTGCGAAGAATAAACTAGCTCGTTTTATAATAAAATAGCTCTGTAATCCCTAGGGATTAAAAGTGATTTGAATTTGGAATGTGCTGCCCTCGCTACGCTCAGGATTCAAAGAATCACTCCTTTAAAACAGGTGTTTGCTCCCTGGGCAAAGAATGTACTATTTTAGCATTCATTTGTTACCTATGTATTGGTTCTGTTATTTTAATCGTAATATCGTATGTGCTTCAAATCTTCTGATCTTTTATTCAGTCAAATCAGATTCATCAGAATGCGGATTCCATGCTCCGAAACGACCTAAGAAAATGGTTTCTTACTGCAAAAAATATAGTATGCTCCTTTTATCTTCAGATACTACCTCAGCCTCTGCCGCGTGTGGTGCACAGACTCGCTATCAGAGTGGCCGGTGCGTCTACGTTGGGTGGGCAGTGCGCGCGGCATGCGTTTCCTGCGCACACGCCGATGGACGTATGAACGTAACCCTGCTACTTGTGCACTCTTCTGTCGACTGCCTGACCCTGCAGATCCGTTGGCTTATGCTATGAGGGTAAGTTGTTTTGAGAAGATTTTATTCAGTTTTCAAATACGGCTAAAGCCGCGTATTCTCTGGGAAACAAAGTTGCGGAACATTGTTTCAGCAACCTGTTTTTGTGTTGCGGGAAACATGTTGCTGGTGACATAGAATATTGCAGTGTTGCTGGCAACATTTATTTTACGTTAACATATAACGGCAATCTGAGTTATATTAGCTAAAGGAAAAATTAAGTAGATAAAATATTCATCTCACAGAACTTCAGACACACTAACATGGTCGTTTTTCATTCATCCGCGAACACATCAGTTTAGCGTCTCGTATTCATGGTAAATAAAAGAACATCCCGCGACATCGACTATTCTTGGCAACAGTGTTGCTCAACATTGTTTCCAATGAATACAGGGCAAATTACATTATATTACAATTACAAAAACTGGCCAAATGCGTGTCAGACTGCGTGGTCTGACACGCATTTGGCCAGTTTTCATCAATTCATCCCAACACGGCACCCTTCATTGTGCGTACCAGCTAGGTGCCAGAGTTTCTCTGAGAGATTTTTTTAAAGATATTGGTATTCTCACGGTGGTATCACAATTCATCTTCGCCAACATCTTATATATTAGGCAAAATATACACTTATACATTAAAAACAGTGATATTAACACCAGAAATAAGGACAAATTACGTGCTCCATGTCACCGACTTCACAAGGTTCATAATTCGTTTGTTGGACTTGGTTTTACTTTTTATAACAAGCATCTTCTTTGCTAGATTTGCCTTTTAATGCGTTTAAAACTAAAGTAAAATCCAAACTTTGTTCAAGGGCATACTGTTCTATCAACTACTACTTAAACGATGAGAATTGTTGGTTGCTGTGATTAACTACAAGACAATGTTTATGTTCTTTCTCCAGAATTAGCTTACCTAGTGACAGGTTTTATGAGTTCATATAATTTTTTATTTTATTCGACTGTATAAGTCAATTTATTTTTAATTTTATTTTCGTTTATTATTGACATAATCTTCTCATTACAATGTTTTTTTGTTGAGTTGTATTGCAATATGTGAATATGTGTAGCTAGCGACCTCGATAACTGATTATATTATTTACATACAACCGGCAACAAGTTCGTCATGCTCCCTTAGATGTCACTGCTTGCCGTAGCGTCGGGGGTCGGGTTGCCTCCTTCCCTCAAATATGGCGAGGGGGGGTAATGGCTGATTTTTGCGTTATGCTCGTGAACGGGTGCTGCTTGTGGTGACTGGTCGTATTGCTGACCATTCTTTTGTTATTAGTAATTAATTGTTTATTTATTTCTTGATTTTTATACTTTGATGGTCCTAGTTCATCATTTGTGATTGTTACAGCTATAGCTATATATAAGCGAGCTCGACCTTTATGCTTGGAGGCTTTTATTTGGGCATTAAGTTCTGTTTACGTTTTTATCTCTGCTTGAGAATATATATAGGTAGTGTTCGGTGTTTTCCTTTTCTTTTTTTTTGTTGGTATAGTGGTGTGCTAGCTGACATATGGCTAATAATTTAATGTTTTGTGTTGCACGTAATGTAAATTGTTTTGCATACTGTTGTATAGAATCCATTTTTTTTTCTCTAACTGAACAAACAGCTGTGCTGCTAGGGAGTTTGCTGACCCCTTCTTCTTCCCAGGTAAAGCACTAGGAAGTGGTGAAGAGTGGGCGTTTTGGGGGACTGTCTTATGTAATTTTGACGTTCAAAAAGTGCTGATTCTCAGCCTAGTTTGAATAAATGACTTTTACGTTACACGTCCGTGTTTGGGTCACAGAAATTCATATGTATACAATATTTCCACTTAATCAGTCCAATAGATTCGGAGCAAAATGGCTGTGTGTGACAGACGGATAGTGTCTTATGTAATTTTGACGTTCAAAAAGTGCTGATTCTGAGCCTAGTTTGAATAAATGACTTTTACGTTACACGTCCGTGTTTGGGTCACAGAAATTCATATGTATACAAAATTTCCACTTAATCAGTCCAATAGATTCGGAGCAAATTGGCTGTGTGTGACAGACGGATAGACAGACGAGTGATCCTAGAAGGGTTCCGTTTTTAGGGTTCCGTATTCAACAAAGAACCCTTATAGTTTCGTTATGTCCGTCTGTCTGTTCCCGGCTTAGCTCAGAGACTCTTATTAGTACTAGAAAGCTGGAATTTGGCATGGGTATACATATTAATCACGCCGACAAAGTGGTGAAATAAAATCTTGAAAAATATATTTTTAGGGTACTACCGCACGTAAGTACACGTAAGTACTCGTAAGTAACGTACTTGCACGTAAAGTGGGAATGATATTTTTTCTCGTTTATCCACAGTGTGGGGTATCGTTGGATAGGCCGTTCAAAAATATTGCGGGTCTGTGAAAACCATTTTTCGAGTCCCTTTGCATAATATTATGCTTTAAGGTGCTATTTTTTGTTAGTCAAGTATCAAACAACCATTTAGCTGGCAGGAGGGGGACCCTGCCAGCTAAATGGTTGTTTTTGGATATGTGAATAAATTCATGGCAGTAGTATATATAGCGAAGGAAAACTATCACAGCTAAGTAGGCTTTACAAGTTAACGAGTAATAGTCGATCAACTATAACCTTTGCAGTTGGAGAATTGACCATGACGTATGCCATATATGTATGCGAGAACATGTTTTTCAAAAACAATGTTAAGTTTGTTTTTGGATAAATTCATCCCAACTACGGAACCCTTTATTGTGCGTGTTCCGACACGCACTTGGTCGGTTTTTTTCATTCAGACGTACGGAACCAACCGCAAAATTAATTAAATCCGCCCGTAAACGTATAGATACAAAAGTATCTACCTAACCACTTTAAAGAGTTATACAAAACCAAGTGCATTATTAATACACCTGACGAACATTACATACTTGTAACTGCAGTCTTGCTGGTATCATTTGTTTGTAATTAAGGTGACATCACTGACAGCTGTATTACTTAATGAATTAAACAATCTTATTGTTACACTGCGTGTCAATGCATCAGCTAATGGTGATCTGCATAGTTTCCCTTCGAGCTATCAATATTATGACATAATAACTTTATCAATTGATTACATAAATGGAGGTATTATGAATTATGACAGGCTTAACAAAGGCACTGCCAAGGTGCGCATAATAAGGTGGTTATAGAGGGTGTTTATAATTATTCTCCTCCCCTTATCCCAATTTATATAGGGTTTGGGGCAACATGACTTTATCTTCCATACTTGTCTATTATTCGTCATCTCGGTAGTCACCCCCTTTCTATCCATATCATCTTTCACACAGTCCATCCATCGTTTTTTTGGTCTTCCCCTACTCGTATATCCACATGTATAGTCAAAACTTTCCTGGCGACATTTCCCTCATTCCTCTGCATCACATGCACTGCATGCCATGCATGTGTTTATCTTTTTGGTAATTAGAACCAACAGTCAGCTATGATGATAGAATTTAATCCTTTTTCGGCCTCTAAAGCTGCGTTTCGAATATATCGCCTTCCGCAAACCAATCCATCGCCGAAGGAGGCAGTTGCTCTGGTGTAAATGAGCCCCCATTTTGTGTTTTATACTAAAATAAACAGATTAAACGTTCCTGCAATCCGCCGTATACGACCGATGTAGCAGAAGCACCAATTTGACGCGATTAGACCTCTTCAAAGGATCTTTAAAAAGTGCTCGTGCGTAACATAATGCCATAATACTGCAGTTGTTAGGTTGATAGCAATTATAGATAATGCAGAACTATTCATAATAGGACTAGCCCTTTTCGCCAATCGAGTAGAGATGTTTACATAAAGCTTACGTGAACTGTCCATGGCGAGATTGCCTTCCCCATCATCCAGGTAAAATCTCTCAGGTTTTCTATTCCTCCTAGAAAAATCCCTCTGGTTTTCTCCTAAGAAACCTACAATAACCACACACATCGTTAGATTTACAACTAAAGTTATACGGATTACAGCTTTTGAGTAATTTACCTCATAATTCTTGACCAAAACGTCGACGTTGACCAAATCTGGTTGACCTCGGTTCCGGTGTACCACATTCGATTACTCTGCGAAGAATCGCAGAGTAGTCGAACCGGCCTTGTCTAGTTTCTAAAATATTATTAACGTGTAAAAGTGTTTGTATAAATCTACTTACAGAGTAAAACATTTATCATAATTTTTGGGGAATAAGGGTTATCAGTTCCAATAGTGTACTTCTTGTCCCAGGCTTATCATCTGGAGCTTCTTCAAAAGAGCCTCCAAATGCTGCTGTGTGCCGATGAGCGAAGCAACACGCGTGATGTACTGGAACTGATCAAGTTGATTATTGATGACGTGTCCACGGACGCCCCGCATCATACAGGTACGTTTCTCTTATATACCTCATGGGTCGAACGGCTTCATAAATTGCCGAAATGTTACGTAAACTTAAAAACGAGTAAAAATGCTCGTTTTTTAGTTAAACATGGAAACATTTCGATCTACAGATCATTCATGATGGTCACAAATACCTGTATTTTCAGCCGGTTTAAATGCAAACGTGAAGATCAACCTCAGAAGACCTGGTTTTTCTAACAAAGGTTACTACAACCCCAAACATAGGTACATCACCTATCATCGACATAGCTTTATACGTGGAATACCTTACATATACGTCGTTTGTTTATGATTTAGATATTTAGATATTATGTGAGGCAAATGAGAAAATATCTCATTTTCGTGTTATTTGTATGAAAATATTGTATTATTATATATGGTATTTTCGAGTTATCTATTATGTTGTACACACGGCTACACATCTCCAGTTACGCTAACCTCGCATTGTACGGAAATCCTATACAATGCGAGATCAGCTTAAACTGGAAATGTATAGCTTGATGTGTAGCCGTGTGTACCTGCCAAGTTTTATCTCTGCATCACCCTAAGGTTGACTGAAAGAAAATGCCACAGACATTAAATCCGCCTTTGTACAATATTGTTTCTGTATAAAACGTGAATTATGACTCACTCCCTCTCACAGAGACCTGTGTCCCAGCAGTGGGAATATTATAGGCTGATTATGCTTAGGCTCATAAAGCGTTAATAATTAAGTAATATTAGCAAACATACCACACAGTAACTAACCTTGCAGGTTGCTGGGATCCCGTGATGGAATGGTGGGCCAACATCGTGGGCGTGGCGGCCACATGGCTGCTGGCCGATACTGGTAAAGCCGTGGAAATTGGCGACCGTCTGAACATGCTGCCCGAACCGCTCGCCAATTGCGAAGATCCTTTACCAGGGTATGTATAGAGTGATAATTTTTACAAGAATCAGATTTTTCATTCGTTCGGGAATGTACAGTCAACGTCCAGAAGTCCACTTACACCGCAATGACCATTATCGCCTGCGCTTTAAGGGCAACAAGATGCCAATGTGTAGTGTTTTCTTATAGATGAAGGTCATAAGTACAACTTGTATTGCTATTCCATAGTTTTGTGAGATTGCTAGTCGACTTCTGACTGTTACTGTACACTTCAATTATTTTTTTTTGGGCAGAAAATTTAAAAATTTTTGGGGCTTGATTTTTGGTTACCAAATGTTATATGGAAGCAGTGGTGGCCCAACGGTAACGACCGCGACTTAGGAGTTGTAGGTCGTGGGTTCGAACCCAGACAGGGGGGTTACTTTGTGAAAATTATCACTGAACACTGGGCCCGCGTGGTGGATTACGGCCCACTCCCTCTCAACGAGAGGAGGCCTGTGTCCCAGCAGTGGGAACATTATATGCTGATTATGCTAAATGTTATTTTCATATTCATATATATATTCAGTCATTTAATGTATTTGTTGACTATAGACTGACACCTTCGTTATAAACACTTAAGTTACTCTGGAAAATTGGGTTTGTACCCGTTGCAGTAGAAATGAGCAAAAATAAATTGAATCGGATTTCTACTTTGTGCCAGAACACCACAATAATTAATTATGTTCTCATGGGTTCTTACCGGGGAAGCGCTATGGTAGCCCGTGAAATCCAAAATTCAAATACAGATATGTGCTTTCTTACGGTCGCGAATCATAAGTATTTTGATTAACATACCTGATACTGAATTGCAAATTGCAATAAAACGTAAGAAATATGAATCTTGCGGGCTATCGCCAGGATAGCCCGCAAAATTCATATTTCTTACGTTTCATATTGCTTTCGTCTTAATGAAAACACAAAAATTGACCCTGTATAAAATACAGAATAAAATACAAGTATAAAATACAGGTCAACAACATGTAAATTAAAATAAATTATTATTCAACAGCAGTCTAATTAACAATGAGAAGATTCTCATACATGCGAAAACTTAGAAATTCTAGTCGCACTGGTGTTTATAAAACAAAAGTGTATAGTTTATAGTTGTTGTATTAATAACTATTGTCTTTCATAGCATAAACATGAGCTGATGAAAATATAGCTATTGTACTATTATTCGTAGGGCATTGCATATGGCATACAAAAGCCGTCGGGGCTTGTTGAGCCTCGCTCAGTGTCGAGATGAACGTTCGTTCGAGAGGACTGCAGAAACAATACTCAAGGTGTGTGCACATTTATTCTACAAGTGTTTGTTGTATATTAGTAGTAAATTTTGCGAGTGCGTGTAGTTTTTCGTTAAGGCAAATTCATTAATGAAAATTCTACTCCAATCTTTTCTGTGTTCTAAAATATTGGGATACTGGTTGCGATTTTGTGGTTTTTCTATTTATTGTTATTGTAAGGTTGTAATACCTTGACTTCAGAGCTAAGCCTCTCCAAATAATTGAATTTCGTTGTAGTGCCAGAATGTAAAAATCCTTTTCTTAGGCCTTGCTAACTCATTTCTTGTTCTAGTTATTGGTTTTACTATTTAAAATTAAGTACGTGTATTTTATAGTCTGTGGTGATTAGCAAATATTATGAATACCATGAAGTTTGTTTATTTGATCTAATAACAATAGCAGTGTTTTAATTAAAGCAGTTTCATTGTTCTGATAACTACTTGATACGTGATACATAGGGTGTTCCAATGTAACTCATATAGTTTTTATTGTAATAATTTTAACTAATTAAAGAACACGTTGGGAAGACTAAATTTAATCTACTTAAATTTTCAGGTCTGTGATATTGCTGGAACCAGGTTAGCTGATTCATTGGCATATTACTGTTGCAGAAAACCCACACAGCTGATGTTGGTAAGTTCCAACAAAAAGGTTTGAATAATTTTATTTTTTTAAATATTATTTTGTTAAAACTTATTTTTGCTCGTTATTTTTATGCTCATTTTCAGTTTTATTCTTTGAATCATATTTAGAAGAAGCTTGAAGAAATAACTATTACGGGAGTGCATTGTAGTTGCATTGCACTGGTTTACATGAGTTGTGCAATATT
The DNA here is from genome assembly GCA_905333075.3 of Atethmia centrago. Taxonomy (NCBI): domain Eukaryota; kingdom Metazoa; phylum Arthropoda; class Insecta; order Lepidoptera; family Noctuidae; genus Atethmia; species Atethmia centrago. The sequence continues at coordinate 17,960,784 of HG995371.1, read as the reverse complement.
ACTACAAGGCAAATCTCGCATTAGTTGCATTCATCGCATCGAAGGTGTTTCTTGCATGGTTTATTTTTTATTTTATTGCTTATTCATATATTTTTGGCGTAGATAGTTAGAATTTTTAAATTTTGTTTTAGTAGTATAAATTGTCTGAAAAACATGAGTAATTGAGTAGTGCTATTATCATTAATATGTTATGAACGGTATAAATCCAGTATAAATTCAGTAACCCCCTCAATTACTTGGGTTTTCACAAAGGTAAACAAGGGAACAAATTTAAAATGAACAAAAACGTTTGGCCGCGCCTTAAAAAGGAGTGACACTTGCGTACCTTCTAATCCTTTGTGACGTCATATATTTTCAAAATAAATCACACAGCAGTACATAACGGCTGTTTGTTTTGATGCCATTGTACTTGCCACGAATCGTATTAACTGACACAAAATCGAAAACTACTATTTCAAGTTTGTACTCGAATTCAAACTCAATCACAATCGCATGAAAGTAAATGCGAACGACGAATTTGAATTCGAGTTTAAGTCGAGAGTTTAAATGCGCATATAATTAAACTGCAGTTGATCGATGATATCGTGACTTATTTTCGATCGGACGATGGATATCGAAATCTAATTGGATCTTTAACTAACCCTTGTGCTCACCTGTAATTATTATTTTTAGTAGTCTTAGAAAGTGCTCAAGTAGAAAAACCATTGCATATTTTCTGACACAAATATGTGTGTGAATTTTGACAGCTTATGCAAGTCCTATGCTGTGATTGGCTGCTGGAGGTCCGCGCGGGCGTGTGGGAGGCGAGCGCGGACCGCGCGTGCGAGGGCGGCGGGGACGGGCTCTGCGGGCCCGCGCCGCACGCGCAGTTGCGAGCCTTCCAACGAGACCTGCATTCGTTGAGGAGGATCTCCCAGAACTTGCCGGTCAGTATTTGATCACACTTGAGAAAAACTTTTTTCTTGAGTATGGTTTAGAATAATGAATTTTACTGAACAGCGATAAATGATGTTAACGACGTCACTGAATGTTTATAATGCGCTATATCACAGGCTTTGTCTATATCCAAGCGTTATTTTTAATGTTTTGGGCTACACCAGACTTGCACTCATAAATTTGATAGATGTCCAACATTTTATTTGAATAATAATATTATTGATGCACATAATTTGTTTGACACAACAAGAATTCGGAGGGGACATTAAGTCCAGTGATCCCTGCCTACGGATTTGAGGTTAGCATTGGAGCCACTACGGTAAAATATAATTTTATTAATAAACATATTGGACCAAGGAATTATATTCACCTCGACATTCGTGTTTCTCTCGACTCTTGACTAGCTCTCTCCTTTAAGTAGCTGAGAATTTAATTATTCTATTAGCGTAGAATTAATTAAACATTTGTATTATTAATAATATCAACAATCAACATGTCTCATTTTCATCCAATGTTTGTGTTTTTGTTGATCTAAGACGTGTTTGTGTTCAAAATAGTTAATTAACCCTGCCGAGCCTAGTTTATTTCTTTTATTAGTTCTCAAACTACTTCACCTAACACAGTGCACTGATATGAATTAAATAAATCACCAATAGAGACGAAGATTGGAGACGACTGTGAGTCAGTGTTCTATCAAAATAAGGAGACTAAAAGATCGGTGAATAAGACAGCTATTCAGCCTTATCTAAATAAAATAGAAAAGAACCTTACGTAAGGTATACAGGGTGGAATTTTGTAATGCCACCTGGAGGGAAAGTACTCTTAATACTGCAGATAGAAAGTTTTACTCACAGGAAACATTCCTTTATTTTTGAATAGAAAGCAAACTGCATTCAAAGATTTTCGAAAATTCTCTTCTCCCACACCCGGGAATCGAACCGGCTAAAATCTGAAAAAAATATACCCTGTACTTTTATTGCATCGATCGTTAGGGTCAATTATAAGGATGAAATCTCTCTAACAAACATAAATTAAATTAAAGGAAAACCAGGAAATCTTATATTAATTTAATTATTTACAAAAAAATGGTAAACTAACTAATTAATTGCTCGAAATAAATTTGTGTATCCAAGAGAATGGAGCCCTCCATTCTCTTGGATACACAAATTTATTCTTTTAACGAATTCATTTCTAGTAACCTTTAATAAAGTGTTGTGGTGAATATTATAAATCGTATTCTGAACTTCAACTCTCAACTCGTTGTCATTCGCATAAGATTTCATGTAAATTTGATTTTTTACATATCCCCACAAACAAAAATCTAATGGGGTGAGATCTGGCGATCTCGCAGGCCATCTGATTGTGCCGTTTGTACCAATCCAGGTATTAAAATGGTTATTAATGTAGGCAGTAGTGATTCTGCTGTTATGTGCTGGAGCACCATCTTGCTGTAGAATTATTTGGTTTCGCTCTTCCTCGGGGAAACCATTTAACTCGTTTCTTAAGAGATCCAGTATTTCAATATACTTGACAGTGTTTAAATGACCTTCGTACACGTGGACTAACACTACATTATTTCTCATAATTCCGCACCAAACGTTGAAAGAAAATCTTACTTGATTGTTAGTTTCATGAACACGAACAGGATTCACTCGAGACCAATAATGGTTATTGCGGCGATTGTACATGCCATTATTGCTGAAGTTGGTTTCGTCAGACCATACAATGTTACTCAAAAAATTAGGGTTTCGGTCAATTTCTCCAAGCATGTTTTCACAAAATTGTAATCGTCTGTCGCGATCCCCAATATGCAATTTTTGCACCAACCGACCTTCACGATAGCATTTATACTTATACCTTTTCAGCACTTTAAGTACGCGAGTGTGGGTTGTTCCTAATTCATCGGCAGCATCTCTACTTGAAGCCTTTGGAAATGATTCAAAGTGTGTTAAAACATCTAGTTCAAAATCGAAATAGTTTTGCTGAATAGTTTGCCGTCTCTTCTTGAAACCACCCGTATTCTTTAAATTTTCTACCATTCTTTTCAATACGAACCGAGTTGGTGCCTGTCGGTCTTGATATCTCTCTCCATACCACCGCAGAGCTAGATTCACGTTTTTGTTATTTAAAAAATAAGCTTCCATTAAATCAAACTGTTCTTGATAAGCCATTTTCACCGTGAGACAAAATGTGAAATGAGTTGTAAAAACAATCAAATGTGAATAACAACTATGACAATCTAATTTTCAAATTTTAATCTAACATTCCTTAATTGAGGTAATTTACCTCATACACGCAGCTACGAGTATGTCGCAAAGGAGTCTGCATTACAAAAGATGGATGTTAGGTATAGAGCTTTAACTTGACTCATTGAATTTGTAACTTCAGATTTCCTGGTTTTCCTTTCATTTAATTTATTATGTTTGTTAGAGAGATTTCATCCTTATAATTGACCCTAACGATCGATGCAATAAAAGTACAGGGTATATTTTTTCAGATTTTAGCCGGTTCGATTCCCGGGTGTGGGAGAAGAGAATTTTCAAAAATCTTTGAATGCCGTTTGCTTTCTATTCAAAAATAAAGGAATGGTTCCTTTGAGTAAAATTTTCTATCTGGAGTATTAAGAGTACTTTCCCTCCAGGTGGCATTACAAAATTCCACCCTGTATATAGGTACTTATTAGTATAATACGGCTCTGTGTATCGTAGGATTAACTCTTTCCTAAACACATTATTTTGTCTCAAATTGTCAAACTTACAAATCTGTTCTAAGTTATATCATCACGTTTCCAGTGGGTGACTTCCCGCGTGTTCCTACAATCTGCGGTGTGTCGTATGATGGCGGGCGCATCGCCGCGACGCACTCAACAGCTGTTGGATGGCAGCCTTAGACCGAGGCTTAATCGCTCGTCTATCATCTGTGGCAAAGGTAATAAAAGACACCACAGGATACTGCTGAATTTTTACTATACTGGATATCACTAGAAAAGGAAGAAAGGAAGGAAGGTCCTAAGAATGTTTATCGCGATTTTCGTTTCAGTTTTTACGGTCATATTACAAAACTAGGTTTTTCTTTTGTGACTCGATGGTTTAAACTGTTGAGTCAGTTGTTGCATTTTGAACTTTATTCTGACTAATGTAAAGTTCTAAATAGTCAAGCCTTTTAAGAAGTCGAGTCTAAGTTCACAATATTGTATTAAGAACTTTACATCAGTCGGAATGAGGACCAAAATTTTTAAAGTTTAACCTTGAAATGTTCCAAATTTGGACTGGTATTAAAGTTAAAACTTGTTTTGTCATTACAAAACAAGTCTCATTAGACTGTTTAGGGTTTTAAACTCGATGGCGGTTGAAAGGTCGTTTGACATCCAAGGTATAACTGATAAATCGATAATACATCTGTTCTTTTGTTCGTCGAACTGTTCAAAGATTCATACATGCAGACTATTCACAACTTGTAAATGCCTGACAGAGCGCGCGCTAGAGGGCGGCGGCGGCGACGGCGAGCGCGCCGCGGCGCTGTACATGGCGTGCCGCCACCTGCCGCCCGCCGTGCTGGCGGCGCCGGGCGAGCGCGCCGGCATGCTCGCGCAAGCCGCCGCGACCCTCCAGAAAATAGGACACAGGAGCCGCCTACCCCATTGCTACCACCTCATGAAGTCCATAGGAACCATGCCTTCTGCACCCTAAAAGTGGTGTTCTTCCGCCTAAGTATCAAAAATGTATTTATTTAAACACATGATTGTTTATTATTGTCCCATGTTATTTGAATAAAATTTATTCGTATCGTAATAAAGTTGTAATACACGACGTTTTTTATAGAATTGGTTTGTTTTATTTTGTACCTACCCAATCATTAATTACATTTGACATTGAACATGACATTAAAACTACATATCCGATGACTAAGTTTCAATAGCCCCATGTAGACTTGAAAGCAATGAAAATAAACCTTTCAAATCGACGCTGCTTGGCGAACAACAATGACAAGTGCAACTGTATCACTTACTTTATTTATTTGCGCATGCTGTCGAGGTCGACTACCTAGTTTACAAGGATGAGCACGGATCAATTCGATATTTCTAGCCAGTTGAAAAATTTATATAATCATTGCAGGGCTTTTGGTTACTGTGGATAATAACAGATTTACAAAATATATCTAAGCTGTATTTTCGGTTCTCGACTCCTCACCACTAGTCATCTTGCATTCTTGCGTCATGCATGATACATGTCGGGTCCAGCTTCAGCCCAGCCCTATCTGTCAATAAAAATGTCATGATCGCATCGCATCTGTCATGTCAATGTCGAGTTGTCAATAGACAAACAAAGCTACATGATTTACAGTAAAATTCAATGTTATGATTATTTGATTTGGAAATAAAAATTGAAGTTGGATAAATACATTGAATAAATTCCTCTTCCCCGTGAATTATAGATGTGATACGTATCTTGTAATCATATATTTATATGTAACACTTCCCAGGATACATTAATTTCCCAATTATCATAATGGTAAGTGAATGTTTGCACATATTGATCTACTAGATACCTGTCGCTCGTTGTTTATCATAATTAATTTGTACACATCTTATTAACGTATAATAGGTGCCTATTTACAAGGAGTCCTAAATAAATGTTAGCAAAATACAAGAGGATACCAGGACAGCACGTTTTTCAGTACTTGATGAATTATACAATGTTGTTATTCAAACTTTTCAGGCAACTGCTGTAGCTAACGTTCAAAAGAAATCTGTGGGCTCCAACAACACAGGAGGCGTCCGCAAGAAGTCAGGACCCAAGTTTGAGTTGACAGACGAACAGAGGAGAGACATAAAAGAAGCATTTGATCTTTTTGACACAGAAAGTACAGGAAAAATAGATACAAAAGAATTAAAGGTAGCTATTCGTGCTCTAGGTTTTGAACCTAAAAAGGAAGAAATTAAAAAGATGGTTGCAGAAATAGACAAAGGAGATGGTAAAGTGTCTTATGAAGACTTTCAAGAGTTGATGACTGTGAAGATGGCAGAAAAGGACACCAAAGAGGAGATTATGAAGGCATTTAAGCTATTTGATGATGATGAGACTGGTAAGTAATAATATTATGAAGCTATTTAGTCATGTTATTTGTTTTGCTAACTAGATCTCAACTTGTACTTAAAATAAACCTCAACTTCTACATTTACTGGGTTTGGTTTCTCTATAATTGCCTTCTAGAAGCCATTTGCAAGTAAGCGCTCAATGGTTTTCATGATTATATTGATTGTTTCTAGAGTATTTTTCTTATGAACAATCACTGGTTCTTATGAGATTTGTAGGGTAAATTAAGTGTAAATGCAGCTAGGGAATGGCTTCTCACATATTCTCAGAAGTATATTCACTTGGTTTGCAGTTGTACCTACCTATTAGTTAAGATGTGAATATTAGAACAACCCACTTGTTCAAGTCCCAACCTGTTCAGACATGTCTAGTTGAATCATGAGTAATTTTATTCCTATGAAAAAATTTAGTACTTAACAAAATTATTCATTTAAACTTCATGGTTACAGCAGTATGCAAAATTTTACTTAATATTTTCAGGCAAGATATCATTCAAAAATCTTAAGAGGGTGGCAAAGGAACTTGGTGAAAACCTAACAGATGAAGAACTTCATGAAATGATAGACGAGGCTGATAGAGATGGCGATGGAGAAATAAATCAAGAGGAGTTCTTGCGCATCATGAAAAAAACTAGTCTCTATTAGATATTACAGAAGTCTATTGTTATTAATTATGGTATTCAACTGCAACTGAATATTTTAGTGAAACATACAATGCAATTATTTTAAGGTTTACACAAAGAGAGGATGAGTTTTTAAATCCCAAATAATTTATTCCCTGAATTTTTCACAGGGTACTATTTTTATTTGGTGGGAAATTATCAAATAACTTCTCCCGCTCTGGGCGGAGCGGGAGGGTGTGTCAGACTCTTACTGACTAAAACCCACCCGTGTTCCTTCCGTTGCCTGTGTTGCCAGAGGCCATGGTATCCCTTTCGCACTTTCCCGCGACCCCTGCAGGCATCGGACCTAAAGGACCTCTACACTTGTGCTGACATCTCTTTGAGGTGCAACGCGCCGTCGACCCGGGCCTGGCCCTTATCGGATGGCGAGCTACCCATTGCTCACTGTCCGCAAGCCCGCGCCTACGGTGGCCTGGGATTCCCGACGCCCAAGGCGTCTCCTGCGGCGGCTAGGGGCGTGAGGGCGCGAAGTTGGCCTCTCCCTCACCCATTCCGCCTCCTCCTTCGCGAGCATTACTGCTTTGCAAAAGGAGGTGGGTGGGCTTTCCATGCCCTCTCGCTAAGTATCCGAACGAGCCGGACGCGAGAGATCTCCGCCGCCGATCGCCTCCACGAGGACACGGCGGTCCTCTGCCCAAGCCAGACATACCTCCACCGTATGCGCCACCGTGTCCTCCGGACGATCCACACATGGTGACACCCGGGTCACACACACAGGTTCACAGGGTACCTGGTTTTAATATTATGTTTGTCAGTATTATCTCAGCCCAAAATTATAAAAATATATCTAAATGTTAAATAATGTAGATAGGAGGCATAAATATACTTGTAGTTCCATTTTAACACTTTGAATGTACCTTTTCTTTCTCTCTCTCTCAGAGGTGTCAATTTATTGTTGTCATAGATAGAGAATGTTTCATGTAATTTATACCATATACATATTTACTGAAGCAGAATACTTTTTCAGACTTGATGTTTCTACTATGCAAGTGGTTTGTGTGCTAATACTTGTACAATGGTGTGAAGTTTGACATTGGTGGCATCCATAGTGTAATCCACCAAGCATTTACTGTACTAAGGCACAAGTGAAACCTACATGTTTTGTGACTTGGTGCATGCTTTTCCTACATATTCAATCATGTTCTGAAAAAATATTTGCTTTAAACCCAGTGCAGACAAGGCTTTATACGAAATATTTCAAATGTACTTACTGCTAAGGCTATAATGATAATTGGCTGTATGATAATTGGATGTATTTAAATTTTAAATAGCTCTGGATAAGATAATGTATTGTTGTAGTAGGTGTTGAATGTGTTCAGTTCACAGGTTTTTATGAACATAGGTGGGCACTCATAATGGAAGTTGATGAATCAGTCTCGTAACCTATCTTTAGGAAGATTGCACAATTTCAGTCTTTTGAGGGTTTGTCATTGTGTATTTTTTTTTGGTTTTTAAATACCAAAGTACTAGATTTTAAATAGGTAATGAACAAACAACATAAAATACATTTGATTTTTATTAAAATAGCGTCTTTTTATTATTCCATAATATGTATATTATAAAAGGTCAGAATCAATATGGTTGGATCACACATAGGTAGGGACACTATATTTCTTATTTTCTATGCAAATAATTTCACAAGTTTTTCCATTTGTTAAGATAAGTTTTAAAATAAGATTAAGTAAGCTTAAGGCCTAATTACATGTTTTTTTTATCATCAATGTTCTACCTCTTAAAATGGTTTGATTTATCAAAGAACTTCAATGTTTAACTTGCCAAAGTTAATTATTACCTAGAAGTGGAGTGATTATTATTTGATTAAATCAAAGAAATATGAAAGCTGTTTTGTTTTATTCTGCTATCTCATCTTGGGTATAAACATACAACCCTAGAGAACACCATATGGGATGAGACCTGTATAAGAAATGCTTATAAACAATTGGTTCTCACAAACAAATTTAATAAAATATGAAGAGATTTAACCGCTCAGGCCCGTGGCTCAATAACGTCATCTCTCAATCTCAAAAAAAACTTTTTTATTTGATAACTACTTTCAAATCGCGCGCCACGAGGGCTCCTATTCGGAGCCATTGGGGCTTTATCGGTTAAAGACCACATATCACTTACACTTTTAGGGGGGAAAGTCTATAATCATTGATTTAGTGAAGATAAAAAAGGTTATCAATAAATATACATATATTGTGCTTATGAATCACTGGTTTAAAACGGCAACGTATATTAAGCCATCAAATATAATTATAGTGGCATAGCTACTATAGTTTTAAAACTATTGTCTTAGTTTTATCAGTGAAGCCAATTCTTATCAAGTTTTAACTGCCCATGGAGGCATTTGATTGTGATATAAACATTCATTCAATGTTTTATGCTTACAAAATACCCCCTTATTACATCATCTTATGAAATAATCTTTTTTTATCACAGACAAACTTCCAATTGAATGTTGATATAAAAATGGATTACATTTTTAAAATAACCAAAAAATATTTAATTAAAAGCCTTTGTACCTACTTGTTATTTTTAAACAATGAGGTTTTGTTGCCTGGCATTCTTAAAAAAAAAATGGCAATAATAGCCTTGATGTGTTGATCATTGATTAACAAAAACGTTATACATACATAAAACAATAGCTGAGCTTAAGATATAGGAAGGGAGAATCCATTTAGTTATGCACCAATCCGCTCTAATACATTGCCTTCAGGCTGTCCAAAATATGCTTTTTCACACATGTTTACAAATAAACCAGTCTCAACAACACCAGGAATCATTTTTATATCATTATTAAATTTATCCCAGTCCAAGTCCTGGTTTGTGAATATCCAGTCAAGGATGAAGTTACCATTATCAGTCACCACAGGTCCAGCCTTAGCAATTGCTTTGCGTAACTTAACTTCTCCTCCATACATAGCAGATATCTTGTTCTGAATAGGAACGTATGCCATTGGAACTACTTCAATTGGTATTCCTTTTTTATACCTGTCTCCTAGCTTTACAGAATCTTTAGTGTAGTCAGCTATAACTATGAGTTTCTTGGAACAAGAGGCAACTATTTTCTCTTGTAATAAGCAACCACCGCCACCTTTTATCAGCGTCATATGGGCGTCCACTTCGTCAGCTCCATCGATTGTGACGTCAATCACGGGGCTCGTATCGAGCTCGCCCAATGTAAGGTTATGCTTGATGATCAGCTGTTTTGCTTGAAAAGATGTAGGCACGCAGGTCACCTTCAAATTCTCAGTTTCAACGCGTTCCGCGAGTCGTTGGACTGCATACACAACTGTAGATCCACTTCCGACGCCCAAGATGCAATCCTTTGTTACGTACTCATCAACTGCCCGGTGTGCGGCGAATTGTTTAGCTTCTTCTAAAGACATTTTACCTTTTCTACAATACCGGCGTAACTTTACACTTGCAGCACCGTGTTTCAATATCGCTGTTGCATAGATTTTAAGCAACATGCAGCATCGGTGTTATTATACGTATTATTATTTATTACGTATGTATACAGCAAAGTAATAAACAAACAACGACCAAACTGCTGCAAACATTTAATGGACTGGGACACAGGACTGCGACGAGGACAAAATTAGGGATGTGAAAAATAATTGATTATAGAAAATATCGATTAATATCGAATTAATTTGGTTATGTAAATAAATATATTTAAAAAAACCTTATTAAGTTAACCATGTTATTCAGAAAATGTAATAAAAAAAAAAACCGTATATTTTGTTTTTTTTTCAATTAGTACGGTGATGTGAAGGTTGTATTAATTGCCTACTTTAAGATCTGTATTACTATATAATCTATGCACCTTTGTAACCATTTATATCGAATAAAATTCGATTTCTATAATCGATTTACATATTACTAAACGATTAATAAAAAATCGATTAAAAAACAATGATTTTTTATCCACTGCCGATTTTTTCACATGGACCGACACAGCTTTTTAGTCAGGAGCGCGAAAAAATATTTTTTAATTCTTTGCCAACAGACTTTTATTTTATTTATTTTATGATGTACACACGGATACATATCAAGCTATACGTTTCCAGTATAATATGATCTCGCGTCGTATAGGATTTCCGTACAACGACAGGTCTGCTTATAATGGAAATGTATAGCTTGAAATGCCGTGTGTAATGAATATTTCGATGAAAGTGGGGAGTGGTAGCCCGCGAAATTCTAATTTTCTTGCGTCTTTTGCAATTTGAAGGTCAGTGTCAGGTTGTATCTTGATTAAAATATGATTCGCGACAGTAAAAAAATATGTATTTATATAATTATAACCATAATAATCATCAATGAGATGTATTGATGATTATTATGGTTTAAGTTTGATTTGTTCTATTTTGATCCAAGAAAATTAGAATTTCGCGGGCTACCTCTCCCCACATTCACCTTAAGAACTTCCTGTGAAAGGAGAAATGAAATAAAAAACAGTTTTGTTTGAAATTTAAATTAATTTATTACTTTTGAATTATTATAATTTTTTCCTCTTTATTTGTTTTGGGGTTTTTATCTAATCACATATAACCCCATCGTGCTTTTTACCATTGCAACATTAACACTTATAATTAACACATACATTTTTGATTATTAGATTTAATAAAACTGAGTTGCGAATGCTGTGAATTAGAGTGATTATCGATATTTCAGGCGTTTAATTTAATCCATCAAAAAATAAGGAAATTATTAATATTATTACGATAAAACTATTTTTATTAAAAAAAAATAGATTATTTTTTATTAAAAACACCGATTATTTTTTCATCGATTTCATTATGAGGCCAAACAATTAGATTAATTAATTAATAATCGATTTTTTATGTATACCGTCACATCCCTAGACAAAATGTCAAAGTTGAAATTGACGACTGACGAGTGACAGAGACACTGACAGAAAGCGTCAAACTGACAGCGATAGTCAGTTGCTACTCAGAAAATAAAATAGTAGAACCCTTTTTTCATGAAGGAATAGAATATTTTTAGTTTATGCTGTGTGCCATACAGTTTTTTGATCATTATAAAAGAAACGATATCGATTAGCATAAAAAAAAAAAAATTGTGAAAACTGCTCATAACAGACCGATTTCCTGTAGCTATAACGGTTAAGGTACCTGCCCTTACTATCCATCTCAAAAATCCACCCAGTATTTAAAAAAAAAAAATATGTAAAAAAAACGAGCGAAATTAACCTCAGAATTTAAAAAAACTAAATACCGAAATATTTATTCCAATAATTATTATTCATGTTGTTTATTTTCATAAATTTAAAAGACAAATGTACAATATTGGTGCTACTAACTATTTACACTAGCCTACACTAGGTAGTACCTATTGAAAGTTCGTGGGGATCACCCTGATTAGGATAGATTTATTGGATGGAATCAAACACGGCAGATGCGACAACATGACGGGGACTTTTTTATTGTTGACAGATGTCACAGATAGACCACAGACTACACAGAGCACATTTTGACACAGAGTACACTACTGGTACATTGTAATGAATATGCCACAGGCTGACTTATATATACATTAGATGATTACAGAGCAAATATTATGTTCCTTTACATTCGGACTTCGGGGAGGGAAATTATTCAAATGCGATTTTTCTGATAATGATTCTATCTCAATACGTCTAGCGCCACACACTTTTCTGTGTCAAAAACAGGAACTAATGAATGTTGCCACTTAATTTTTAACAGGTAGACACTAAATTAAATTACTAACTATATATACAAATTAATACAAAAACGTACTAGGTATGAATTATAAATGTCATCGCCCTAAAGTCTCCTATGAACAATTACTAATATGTTATAATGTCCTTAGCTTGGAATCGAGACGATTACTTCTGGGTGTAATGATGCTACATGGTATATGTAATAATAGATTCGATTGCATTCCTTTATCTAATAGTCTACGTTATATAGTACCTAGATGTGTCATGCTTCGTGGGGTACGTGTGCCTCGACTATTCCACACAAACTCGTGCAGAACTAATGCTGGTGTGCGCGTGCCTCTTCGTCATCTCGTTGATGCATACAACAATCACTTTATGGAGCTCGACATATTTGCTCTCTCCAAACATTGTTTCAAGGCGAGAGCAATCGAATTACTAAATTCTTAAGAATAATCTTTCTATATATATATTTATTTGACTTCTCTTTTTCTTAACATTCTTTTATGATGCACACACTGTATATCTGTTTTCTTTTAACTTCTTTTTTGTGAATTCGTGGACAATGGTGTGGGTTACATGTGTAGTAACACACATATGGAATAGATTATGTATTACTAAGTATTGTGCTAATTTAAGAATCTTTAGTTAAGCTTAGCATGTAACTGTTTTTTGTCCCTAACAAATAAAATAAAATAAAATAAAAATAAAGTATTCGTCCACATCGCTGTCATCCGGAAACGTGCACAGAAGACTGGCAGCATTGCGACGTTGAATGGCAATGCTTATTCTTTGGCCAAAGAACGAGCCAGCCCTCTGGTCACGTGAAGTGTCGATCAATCGGCGAGAAATTTCCTTAAAAAGGAGACGCGCACTCGGGCCCCATGACCCGGGCGTTATAGGAAACTACAGTTTTGAGCCGTTTGGAGAAACGGCTCAAAACTGTAGTTTCCTATAAGGTTGCAGTATTTGCGCCGCCTGAGCAGCGGCTGCAGCAGCGGCGCCAGCACAGCCAGCCGTGCTTGGAACATGAGATGGCGCAAGGGTGTCGACACAGGTTGCGTCGCACACCAGAGGCCTACCCTAAATTCTAAAAGAGATAAAAAGCGGGTATGAGCTTCAAGTGGCTAAGCAGATTTTCTAGAAACGTAGCTAAGAACACTTTTGAGTAAGACACCTTTCAACCAAAGAAAAAATAAAAATCAAAATCGGCACAGACAGACACACAGATATAAAGATACACAGATACTCACTACAAACTTATAATACCCCCGACGTAAAAAAAACGTTTTAATAGCGCGAACTTTGGGTGCACAAACTTAAGTATGTGTGTCGATTGGTTATTCAAAATTCATTTATTCAAATTTGGTTGAGAATCAGCACTTTTCGAACGTCAAAATTACATAAGACAGTCCCCCAAAACGCCTGCCCTTCACCACTTCCTAGTGCTTTAGCTGGGAAGAAGAAGTGGCCCAACAAACTCCCCAGCAACATCATAGTTCAACATCATAGTTCTCCATAAATAAACTTAAGTAAGTTATCAAACTTAATTAAGATGGGTAGTAGAGAAATAATAATCGAATTGATTGATTAATACCATTTTCTTCCGGCTGTTTGGTATTCTGCCATGGGTGTTAATGAGGCTTATACGGCACACCAAAAGATGCAGTACCTATCTAAATTGATTTTACCGTGCTACCTATTGATAGGTTTCCAGTCTGTGCAAAAGTGTGCACAGCATTTTGTGCCCAGCCTTACTTCTCTTGACTTGGGATTTGAATTGATTGAACATTGAATAGTTTCGCAGCAGTGGCGTGCCTAGGGTTTCAAAATAACGCAAGCCCAATAAAATTTTAACCGATTTAAAAAAAAGATAGTTCAGTTTTCGACTGAGTATGTAGGTACCTACGTAGGTATGTATCATCGCAATTTTCTCATAAACTACTGGTTAGGTACAATAAATTAAAAGTGAATTCATCCATCCATCTTCTTCTTTCCTCTTCTTTTTTCAATTTCACTCTTGCTTGTCGTGCGGTGAATGAGGTAACCAAAGCACACTGAAGGCATGCTAGTGCTAGATTGAATATAATGAACATATCAGCAATTGCATACCTCCGGTGGCTTTGAAAAAAGCCGTTTGGTTTGCTTCATTGCTTGAGGGAACAAAGTTATGATAAGTAGTTGCTTCCTTCGTACAGGACCCAGGTTACAGACAAAAAAAAAAAAACAAAACAAAAAGTTACAAAACGAAAGTTACAAAACGAAAGTTAAAAAATAGCTAGATAGAATGTAATAAGGAATTTAAATAAATTATTTATATTCTAATTGGAATCGTCTATCTTTCTTAAGAAAATAATGATTTAATTACATCAGAGTAAAATGTAGGTGATCGTTTTAATTCTACCAACAACTGTTTTTCAATAGCTATCATTGATAATTCGGAAAGACGCTCTTGACCTTGTGTATTTCTCAGATAGGTATGGATACGTTTAAGAGACGAAAAAGCACGTTCCGCGGAAGAACTTGTAGCCGGAATAGTTACAACAAGATACGCTAACTCTAACAGCTCGGGAAAGGCATCTTCGAGGTTATTCTCATGAATGAAATCAATTAATTCGAAAACATTACGATCTTTCAGATCAGGACTAGAATACAAGCAAATCAATTGGCTTTTTAATGTTTGTTTGTCGAAATAGTTTGCATAAATGTCAAATAATGAATCTAATTCCTCTGTAGGAAAATGTGAGTGATAATTGTCAAATTTTTTGTTGTTGAGCCGATGGAAAAACTTTAATTTATAAATTTCAGAATATCGGTCAGTAATTTCGGTATTAATGTTATCAATTACTTCTACAAAAACTCGTCTGTATTCCGTTTTTGCACAGCGTACGTTGCGTCTCAAACGAGAAGCCGAGTTGTTTTGCAACGTGTTCTCATAAATTTGATCAAATTCGGATTGAAATTCAGCACGTAACCATGCCTGAAATTCCTTTATTTTATTAATACAATAACCGACATCAACTTGTGATTTTTGTAGAATATTGTACAAGCAGTCAGTTTTTTCAAATATCCGATGAAAGATAAAAAGAAAAAAAATGAAATTAATATATAATTAATTTTGGTAAACAACGAATTGAGACATCTATATCACGACAGTTATCTGAGGAAATTTCAAAATATAACACGCGCGTTGAAAACAACCGTAGTGTTTTTCAAAGATTAGTCGATATTGGCGCCGATTCCCTTGTTCACAAACTAAACAAAATTTAAGTTCAGTGCATCTTTTTCTTTCTATTTAATTAAGAAAAGGACAGAAGATCAATTTTAGTTTAGTCCTGTCAAATTAATCAGCGCTTGACGTAAATTGACGTAATTTTAGTAGGCAAGTTTTTAATCACGTCTAAACGTGTATGGAGTAGTGACAGGCACTGATTCATTTGACAGGACTAAACTAAAATTTATCTTCTGTCCTTTTCTTAATGAAATAGAAAGAAAAAGATGGACGGAACTTAAATTTAGGTTAGTTTGTGAACAAGGGAATCGGCGCCATTGTTTGTCATTTAGCGCAACAGGAACTTCCTTTAAGAGGACATGAGTCCAAAACTTCATTAAATAAAGGCAATTTTTTAGAACTGGTCTCGTTAATTTCAAAATACGATGTCGTTTTAGAAAAACATATGCAGCATCAGGAAAGTGACAAACCGGTGCCGAGTTATTTATCTAACAAAATTCAAAACGATATTATTCATTCCGTAGCCGATGTGATGCAAACTTGCATCGATTACGAAGTTAGACAAACAAAATTTGTTTCAATTATTATTGACGAAACCCCCGATGTTAGTCATAGAGAACAACTGTGCTTGATTCTCAGATATTATTATAAAAATGAAATTCATGACCGTTTTTTGGGCTTTCTTAATGTGTCGGAAAGTCGCACAGCAGACTCACTCTCTAATATTATTTTAGAATTATTGAATAGACATGAGTGCATCGCAAAATTAGTAGCGCAAAGCTATGACGGTGCTAGTGTAATGTCCGGTGTAAGAAATGGAGTGCAACAAAAAGTTAAAGATGTTTGTCCACAAGCAATTTACATTTGGTGTAATGCGCATATTTTGGCCTTAGTGTTGTCTAAATCATGCAATAGAATTCAGGAGGTTAGTTTATTTTTTTCAGCCCTTCAGGCTTTGTGTAATTTTTTTAGTAATAGTACAAAACGAGCTGCTTTTTACGATACTCATTGCAGCATAAAATTGCCTAATGCTCCCGCAACTCGTTGCACATACATGTCGCGAGTTGTAAACACGGTTTTTGAACAAAAAAGTAAACTTATTGAGTTGTTTTCTGATCTGTGCGACAATCCACAGAACTGGGACAGGGATACGATTTTAGCTGCGGAGAATTTAAGGGTGCCTTGTTTACTACGGAACCCTAAAAACGGAACCATTATTACTCGTGTGTCTGTCTGTCCGTCTGTTACAGCCAATTTGCTTCGAATCTACTAGACCGATTAAGTTGAAATTTGGTACACATATGAATTTCTGTGACCCAAACACGGACGTGCAACGTAAATAAATTAATTTTGGATATGGCGGTCAGTTTTGGGGGGCAAATTAGAAAAAGAAAAAGTTTTGCTAACTGTACCGTGTGACATATCAAATGAAACGGCTTGTTATTTAAAATAAATACTTTTAAAATTATTTAAGAAAATATATGAAAATTGACCCTTGTCTCCGAAACTGCTAGGTCAAAAATTAAAAAAAAAAAAATACAGGAATTAGTTCTTTACTTAAAGATTACAGGAAAATATTTATGATAAATCTATGGTGTTAAAATAATATGGTAAATCTCGCAATAATGTGCCTGCAAACTTATATTTGCAGTTGGAATGTTTAAGGGAATATGTTTTTCAACTAAATTGTTAAGAATAAGTCCGACACGTAATTGGCCGGTTTTTATATATGTAAGGAAAAATGCTATAAAGCCCCATATACACGATGCATTACAACTGCATTAAAGCCCCATTTACACGTTCAGGTTTTTTGCCGATAAAATTAAAGCATCAAAATACTTGCATCGTCTGTAGACGTCGTTTAGACGGTGCAATTTTTATTGTTGCTTCAACTTATGGTATGCCAAAGACAATTAAATTAAATGGCATCGTGTCAATTAGGCTTTAATCTAAAAAAAAGTATGCACCTACAGTATTATACCTAATACATATTATACAGGATGCATTTTTGACGGTTCGACACCCGATAGAAGCGACTTGAATGTAGCGTTACTTTTAAAAATAGGTGGGTAAAGAAATATTTCTTATGAATAAAACTGGTTAAGCTAGTTAGCTTACTACTACTAACTAGTACTATGAATATTAAAACGCTGACAACACCCAAACCGCGGTCACTGCCAGATTGCATAGAAAAGAAAGAGAAGCGCGATGACTCAATGCTTGTAATTTATTGCAAAATATGAAGCAATTATCTATTTACTCAAAATTGTGTTGAGTAATCGAAAATAAAAAACAACCAAGTTCTGCATTCAAATAAGACGTTCTTGATATTAATTAAACACCTAACGTATGTTGATATTTAATATAGATATTTTAGTTTAGAACTCAAGGTAAGAGGTTAGTTTAACGTTACTTTCTATCGAGGTTTTTTTTCAAAACGTGTTTTGGTAACAACCAAGTTCTGGGAAATATGTTCAAAATTAACATATATTATTTCCGCTACCACAAACTATACAGATTTGGCGATTTTTTTTTCTTAAGAGAAGCCTATTTTGGTCAATTGGGTCTTGTCAGCACCTTAACGCGTTTCTAAAGATATAGTCCAATAAGTTTTATCAACATTTATTACTTTCGATAGGCATTTCAAATCGTTTATCAGGTTATCGTGATCGTTAAGAAGATTTTTTACTGTTTTTAAATGAGACGTCAGGTCTAATTCTCTAATGTTTGCTAGTGACGAACACCTGGTCAGTTCAACTTTAGTCATCGTTAGTTTTGTAAAGTTTTTTTGATGTGCACCTAATTTGTACTCTGAGCATACGACACCAACACGTTGTCGTGATCTCGTTAAAGCGTCACTTTTCTCTACGTAAGGCTTTATGCAAGTGCGAAGGTTTCGGAGTTCATCTCTAGCTGCTTCTAAATTATTTTCCATAATTATCATTTTGGTGCTTAGAAATCTGTTCTTCTGCTGCAGTCGAATGCACCTCTCCTGTTCACTACAATGATCTGCGTGATACTGTCCGCAGCGAACAATAATGTATTTCAGTTGTTCGAGAGTGGAAATATTTTCTACGCGTTCATTTCGCAGTCCCTGTAACTGTTGATAACACAGTTGAATAGCGTTGCTGAAAAACTCAAACTGATCACGAAGAGCGTGGTTTTCTTTAGTTAAGGTGTTGATTATTTCATTTTTTTCACTCTGTTGTTTTTCTAAATTGAAATATTGATTTCTTGCATAATCTAAATGTTTGTTCAGTGATGCTATTTCAGTTGCCTTAGCTGATGATATTGTTTTTGCTACGGCTGAAAATAGAGCAAGTTTTAAATTATAGTATAATATAATATAGATCGCTACTTCCTGCGCATTTGTTTGCATGAAGTCTTTAAATTATTATTTTTTCTTATAATTTAGGCAGTACAACTTTTTACATTACTTAGATGTTGCCTAAGAAATCTTTCCACGACCTATGTGTAGTCATTTTTTATATAGGTACTACCTTACTGGGCGAAAAACTCAAAACAGCACTTTTTAGATTTGTTAAATTCGGTACTCGGTAAGTAGGTAGGTACATACTTAATAATATAGACTTTTAATTACGTCCCTACTATTTACTTACCACATGCCGTTTTAAGATTTGATTTTAGATGTTGTATTTGGAGATTTCTCACATTTATAGCGCACTTGTATTTTATTAGTTTATTCAATATTTCTGGATCGTTGCATTCACTTGTAGTGTCGGTTTTTTTCTGAAGCCTGCAAATCGTACACTTAAAATGAAAGGACAGAAGATTTATCTTCCGTCCGTTCGTATACATTTTTACATAAGCACTCCAAAATTTTCTTTGGTAAATGCGACGTTTTTCTATTGAGGGTAGGTAACTACTCATTAAGATTAGGTATGTACTTGGGTCGGATTCGAATAAGCAATGAATTGGAACAATTAGGCACCATCTGCACGGGCGAGAAAATGTCGCCGTGCCATCAGTGATCAGATACAAAGAAACTATGAATCATTCTCCACACGGCGATATCAACGCGGCGAAAATTTTAAGGCTCAGCGTGACTAACGCCGCGGTTCTCTCGTCCGTGGAGATGATGGCGCCTTATTGGCCTGAGTTTTTGTGGCGTTTTAAGTGGCGGGTATGATAGTAGGTATGATATAGGTATGATAGTAGTGACTGCTATAGGTTTGTACGTACTTTTGCATTTCATTTGCGATAGCTGTTAGAGCATTTCGCATTTCATCAGCTTCGGTTTCCTCATCACTCATTTCTGAATAGATTGATTTATGTACGTAGGCAGGCTACCTATTCAGAAATAAGTGACTTACCTACTTTTAACTTTGTAAAAGTAAAATGGAAAAGTTGACTTGAATTAAGTATTTTTCATATCATTTGAAATTTACTCGGTATCAAGGTAGAGAATTACACATAAAAATATACAAAAAATGTAACAGGAGCGAATTTAAATTGACAAAACATCAGAAAAGTCAGTGCAAGTCAATGAAACCATGAATTATGAGTACAGTGCGTTCATTATTAACTTGACTCGCGACGCGATTGGTAACACAGAATTTTGAAGTAATGTGATTGGTAGTTCTGTTCTGTCAGTCGCCATTTTGTAATAAGGTTGTATATGCTTGCAATGTGCGACCTTATTTATAACCAACGAAAAGTACATGTTGATAAAAAAAGCTTTTGTCATCTTTGTATGTGTCAATATAATGTCGGTGTGTAAAAAACAACTGTCTTGTGAATTATAAAATATTTAACTAATGTTATCAGTAATTTAGACAATTCCTAACAGGTTATGGGCCCAGAATGGAGTTGTCAAAGATTCAGATTGCTAAACTTGAGGGTACAAATTGGATACAATGGAAGTACCGGATGCCTGCATTGTTAAGAGGCATACGAGAGATGGTAGATGGTCGTAGATGGTCTAATAGACATTGTAGAGGGCAAGATAAAGAGACCGGTTAAACCTGAATGTGGGGCTGGCGCTACAGCTGCAGCAGATTTGGCTCTTTATAATGACAGTTTAAAAACATACATTAGGCTGGATAATACGGCATTGTTACTTATAACAAACAATATTTCTGATGACTCATTAGAAAAGGTTATAAGATTCTCAACGTCCAGAGAAGTATGGGATGAACTGCATAGATTATATGAAGGCGTGAGCGAAGATCGTTTGTATGATTTATGTTTGCAGTTCTTCAGTTACAAGAAAGATACTGTTGATGATATTGCAACGCATATCTCTAAGTTGAAAAATGTCTGGTACAGGTTAAAGCAAGAACTTATTAAAGAAGAAGACTGTAAGGAACTTCCAGATATTTTGTTAATATGCAAAATCCTGGACACATTACCAGAAAATTATTTTTCATTTAAATCAAGTTGGTTGCTAATGTCTAAAAAGGATCGGACCGTTGAGAATATTACAAGTCAGTTGTGTGCACATGAAAAGGCACTTTGCAACAACGGGAAAGACTGAGTCTAGTTGTGATGCCCTTGCGGTGAAAACATGGAAGAAATATGTTAAAAAGGTTGATGACGTAATTCCAGGGCCTAGTAAGAAGAAAATAAGATGCTACAACTGCAAAGAAGTTGGTCACCTTAAGAAAGACTGCCCTAAGAAGAGTGTTTCTCGTCAAGTTGTGGATGACAACAAAGGAGTTAACATGGTATTACTGTCTGTGAATTCAGTTAAATCTGATACTGATTGTGACAAATGGTATGTGGATAACAGTGCTACAAATCATGTTACGATGCGGTTAGATTTGTATCAAGATTTCAAATATTTTGATGTTGATCACACTGTAACAACAGCTGATGGAAATGTGATTAAGGCTGTTGGGCAAGGATCGCTAAGCATTGAAGCTGAGGTTAACAAGAAGGTTGTCAAGTCAACATTGAGAGATGTTTGGTACGTTCCCAAGATAAGCAGAAATCTATTTTCGGTGCTTTCGACACAAGATAAAAATCCAGGGAGCTTGTTTGAGTCGCGTGTCACTTCTTGTTCAATGAAGATTGATGGACAAATTATAGTTACAGGACAAAGAGAGAGGTACGGAGGTCTGTACAGGCTTAACTGTAGGATTATACCACCATCTAAAGTAACTGTCAATTTGGTACAGAAAGTCGATATGCTGCAACTCTACCATGAACGGATGGCTCATCAGAATAAAAGGCATGTGAGAAGACTAATTGAGAGGGAAGTCGGAACCAAGGAAACTGGAGAATTATGCGAAGGCTGTGTATTTGGAAAGTCCCACAGACAGAAGTTTGGTGTACGGGAAAAGGCCACTCAGCCTGGAGAACGCATACACACTGACGTGTGTGGTCCATTCCCTCTGTCCATATCCAAGTATCGCTACTTTGTACTGTTCAAAGATGAATTCACGCGTTACAGATTTATGTACTTTCTTCGAGAGAAGTCAGAGGTACATGAAAAGCTGAAAGAGATGTTGGCATCTTCCGAGCTGTCTGGTCATACTGTTAAAGAAGTACTCAATACTTCTTTAACAGTATGATAATGGCGGAGAGTTTAACAATCAGAAGATTCTAAAACTATTGACGGATAAAGGAATAAAGCAACGATTTGTCATGCCATACACGCCAGAACAGAACGGGCGTTGTGAAAGGGACAATCGTACGATTGTTGAGGCAGCGAGATCTTTGATGCATGCTCATGAGGAACTGCCTCAGATATTGTGGGCTGAGTTAGTAAATACTGCCGTTTATATTTTGAACAGGACAGGTCCAACTGCGGTAGAAAACAAATCTCCATTTGAGCTTTGGGTTGGTAACAAGCCAAAAATAAAGCACTTGAGGATTATCGGCTCTCCTTGTTACGTGCATGTACCAAAGCAAACCAGGAAGAAGCTGCATAAGAAAGCAGTGAAATGTACCTTAGTGCGATATGATAATGACGATGGGTACAGGCTTTGGAACAAAGAAAATGATTCGCTGGTAAGATCAAGGGATGTCTCCTTCAATGAAAAGCCCTTGGGTGCGGAAACTCCAGTGAAAGCTTCTACAGAAGCTGAATTTGAAATACCTTTGGAATTGCCACAGTTCCATGGTTATGAGAATGAAGCATTGAATCCAGTGAGTCAACCACCAGAAAATTCAGAGAATGATAGAACTATCAACAATAATGAAAATGTCAACGAAGGTGTTGGTACTGAAATTGGGGACACTGAGTTCATTGGTAGAGACGACGTTCTAGTTGAAGATTTGGATTATTTTGATGACGCTAGGAGTTATGCTTCTGAACAAGGTTTTGAGTTAGGGGGAGAGATAATGGAAGTAAATGAAGATGAGAAGGAAATTCATACCAGAGATGTAATGCCTGAACAGGAAATCATGGAACATGGTGGAAGGATTCTCAGAGATAGATCATTACTTCGTCCAGCTAATAAACTCAAAGACTATGTTTTATACATGGCTAGCTGTCACCAAGAACCTAGTTGTTATAGAGAAGCTATTAGAAGCTCTGAACGGAATCTTTGGGAAAAAGCAACGGACTGCGAGATGAATTCTTTGAAGGAGAATAAGACTCGGGTCCTCGTGCCTCTTCCTAATAAAAGGAAGGTTATACCATGTAAATGGGTATACAAAGTAAAACTGAATGCTGATGGTTCAGTAGACAAATTTAAAGCTAGACTTGTTGTAAAGGGGTTTATTCAGAAGAAAGGGGTTGATTATGATCAAACTTTCAGTCCCGTGGCTAAAATGGCAACAGTCAGGAGTGTATTGGCTGTGGCAGCCAATGAGAACTTGTTAATGTTACAATTCGATATTTCAACAGCTTTTCTGTATGGGTCACTTGATGAAGAAATTTTTATGAAACAGCCCGAAGGCTATGATGATGGTTCTGGTCGCATCTGTTTGTTGAAGAAAAACCTATATGGTTTAAAACAGGCTCCAAGGTGTTGGAATAAGCGGATTTAGGACTATTTCAAAGAGATTGAATTCGAAGTTAGTGACTCAGATACTTGTTTATTCATAAGGAAGACTCCACCTGGAGGTAAACTGATAGTTGCCCTATATGTTGATGATGGTTTAGTGGCTGCAACGAGCAAGGACCTTATAAACGAGTTCATAGGACAAATGAAAGCGAAGTTTAAAATAACAACGAAGGCAGCGTCATATTGCCTTGGAATTGAAATAGAGAAGACTGATGATGGAATCAAAATATCTCAGGGATCTTACGGAAAGAAAGTGCTTAAAAGATTTGGCATGGAGCATTGCAGACCGGTAATGACACCAATTGTAAAAGAGGATCAATGTCAGGGTCAAGACACAACCGATGTGAGCTATTTTTTGAACAACTACAGGCAAGTGGTTGGGGCATTGGCATGTTTAATGATCGGAACGAGGCCAGATATTGCATATGCAGTCAGCGTCGTTTCTAGGACCCTCGAAAATCCTAAAGAACTGGATTGTGTCAAACTGAAGAGAATACTACTTTATTTGCAGTATGCTCCAGAAAAAGGGATACTCTACAAAAGAGATTTCAAGACCGGTATTCTTGAGAGCTACAGTGATGCAGATCATGGCGGTGACTTGAACACAGGACGCTCAACCACTGGTGTATTATGCATGTATGCTGGAGGTGCCGTGTCATGGCTAAGCCAACGTCAGACAAGCGTAGCTATATCTACCACTGAAGCAGAGGTCATAGCTGCCAGTGAAGGTGCTCGGGAATCGATTTGGCTATCCAGAGTCATTGAAGATTTGACAAAAATGAAGGGTGTGCCTATTCTGAGAGTAGACAATGAAGCTGCGATCAAGCTGGCTGAAAATCCGGAGTACCACAAACGTACAAAGCATATCCGGATTAGACACTTTTTTGTCAGGGAGATGGTAACAAGTGGAGAGCTAAATGTAAGCAAGATCTCAACTAAAAATTAGCTTGCAGATACTTTTACAAAAGCATTACCCAGACCAAGGCTGTTAAAGCATTTGAAATTAATAGGTCTTCATTGAGAGAAGATAATAAGGTTGTATATGCTTGCAATGTGCGACCTTATTTATAACCAACGAGAAGTACATGTTGATAAAAAAAGCTTTTGTCATCTTTGTATGTGTCAATATAATGTCGGTGTGTAAAAAACAACTGTCTTGTGAATTATAAAATATTTAACTAATGTTATCAGTAATTTAGACAATTCCTAACATTTTGAACTCTATTAGTATTAAAACTAACAAATCGCGTCACACGTCAAGTTATAATAAACGCACTGTAAAACGGACTGCTTTTAGACAAAGACAATTTATTGTTACCATGAAGATATTTAGCTTTGTTATTGTTTTCGTTGTTTTAACAATTTCACTGTCCATGCCATATCTGAGGGTGACAGACGAATTTCGCTATCGCAGAATTAGTAATGACCTTATAAAACATCAAAATGCAATATTATTATTGCACGTATCGTGATAGGATTACAAATTACCTTGGGACAGCGAAAGTGTTAGATAACGTAATATTTCCTCCTCATTATAACTCCTCAATCCATACGGACACTGCCCAATAGGGTTATCATCATAAGTCCTAGACAAAATCAAACTGGTTGCTATTTTAATTGTACAATTTATTATTTGATACAAATTGAATTTAAATTCTGTGATTACTTTAACTCACACACTGACATATTACTTTATTTATTCTTTATTGGAAAATGTATACCTACTTGTACAATGTTTGTAAATATGTGAGCATCATGTACCTATCACATATTAATTTATGTCATTGCTTCATTCGTAATTCTTTTTTTACCTATTTTGGTATAGTAATTTTATTCTAGGTGCATCGCCATCGTCTTCACATATAATTATATAATGTACTTATACAAAATTTTGTAAAAAAAATTTAAAGTAGTAACGGTGGAATTTCTTGCCCATTCTTCTTCATACGAAACTACCTTTTGGAGGGGCAACTAGAATCAATTCTATTTTTTTTGTAAATTTTGACGTTCAAAAGTGCCTTTTTGTGCCTATTTGAAATAAGTAATTTGACTTTGACTTTGAGTCTTAAAGAAAATCCTAAAAACATATTCTATTTATTGCGTGTCAATTGAGCCGGCCGAGAATGTGGCAATGGAGTTTGAAGTTTTTCAGTAGCATCTATCACGTGTAAGAGCCTGAGCGTTGCGGCGCCGCACCGTAAAGATTTCGCCGCATTGGCGGTCACAAGGGCGTTGCGGCGCCGTCACGTTTTTAAGCAGCAGGGCGCCGCACCACAGATTTTACCCTTTTTTCTGTCGAACACACAACTGACAAACAACTGAGCGGTGCCGCTCCGGCGGCGCAATGTCTCGCGGGTTGCAAGTCCGGTGTACGTGCGGTGCGACGCCAGAACGCACCGTGGGGCATACCATGGATATTTGTAAGTAGAACGCCGCGGCGACACCGCTCCGGCGCCGCCGCAACGCATCGTGTGCACAGGCCCTAACGTGCAGACAACAGGACATCCGTAGTAGTGTCCCATTGTTTCAATGATCATTGAAACTAGCCAAAGGATTTTTAAACAAAAATATGGTAGTTTCTGGTTCGGGTATGCCTATACCGGCCTTCGTGATGTACACCTTAAGCCATGGAGGCAGGCAGAAACTAGAGGACGTCACGTGCTGAGATCGTTACATACTTAATTATGTAATTTTGCATAATCTTAGGGATCAAAATTTACTATATATAATATTGTTATTATTAAGCCGGAGCGTAGTGGTGTGCCAGCCAATTTTCCGGCAAACGCCCCGGCGGCAAACGGCGATCCGGTATTCGTTTGTTCACGAGACAACCGCTCTGTGTGGTAACCATTTCACGCTCGATTTCATCTCCAACACTAAAAATAGGGACATATCTTCCGAACGATCTATTATGTGGAATAAGAGAAAACGAAAATAAATGCTTTTAGTGGGAAATAAAAATAAAGGATCGCCTTGGATGATGCATGTTTGAACTGGATGTTGACATTATTATAATAATAGTTTGTATTTATTATTTATTTATTTAATACTTTCTGCACACAAATGTACAGATGCGGACTTAATGCCATCACACTTGAAGAACACATTTTTCTTAAAAATGTAATTATTTTCCAATAAACTCCCAAATAGTTGGGAAGAGCTTAATGTCCGTCAATTAAAAATAAATTAAAGATACTGCTAGAAGGGAAAGCATACTACAGTATTCTAGAATTTCTTAATAAGAAATAAAATCATTTATTTTGTTAATTAAAAACCTTTTACAATATCTAATTTATTTATTTATTTCAGTGGTGATAAAAATGACATTTATCTAATACCGTGTAGTAACCAATATTATCAATACATCTTTGACGTATCTACTTATAGCAACATATTATTGCTATGATGATGATAAATCTAATATCCATCTAATATATAATTGACATTTATTAATTGTTACGTAACTATGACCATATATTTAATGTAATTGTTTTCAAAATTGACATTTACTATTTTGTTCTTATGTAATCAAATATTTTATCCAATAACTTTTATAACTGAAATTTAAATATTTGTACCTATGCCACTAAGGCCAAACATGACTGATGTTAAAACTATAATGTAATTTAATAACTTGCATGCTCTTTATGTGTACTCATGTTTTCACTGCAAATAAATAATCTTGAATCTTGAATTTTCCGGCTCAAAAATGAATAAATATTAGAATCTAAAGCTTCGTAACCTATAAGGGTGGGAATCTACTTGCAATGTTTGCTGCACATGTATTTCGGTTTTTGTATGTAGGTATTATTTTGTAAAGCTTTTAAGTGTTGTCAATATGATCACAATGCGCATACAAGGAGCTACAGAAACAAATTATAAGAAGGTATAGATAAGTGTGAGTTACAGGACCATGAAAGGCCTGAGGGCACCGGGGATGAACAAATTAATCAATTCAGCGTTCACTGTTGGACATACAATAAGCTGACTGATGCGAATTAAAACTAGTAAATTGATGAAACCTTGCGTCACCTTCATAGTGCCTCGAATGACAGACAAACTTCTATTATAAAAAAATGTAGTTTGAAAACCCTCAATTAGACCCCATTTATTTCGTTAATACAAGCATTTTTTTGTTGACCGAGGATTAAACCCTAGGATAATAAATGTGCCTTACAGTAAAGAGTAGACATTTTAAGAATTGGTTTAGATTATTTTGTACGGATCAAGAAAACATTTCTTCGAAAAATGTAATAGCAAAACTACTTTAAAAGGCCATACTTTACTATACAAGTACGTAGACAGACGGTATTCTAAGTAGGCTTGATGAATGAAAATGATTCACCAATATATTCTAAAAGGATCTCGATCTTCTTACTTAGCCGTTATCCGCACGGTCGGTTTATTTCAATTTCGTTCATAAAAGACGCTATTCTCGGATTTGAAGTAGATTTATCATGCTCGGATAAAGCGGGCACTTTTTGTGCTTTTCTTGTGCCTGGATCTGACCCGAGATCTGTCCACTTAATGTGAATAATGGTGTACGATGGAAAACGAATGCGAACGCGAACACAAAGGACGACAATGCGAACGATTCCAGAACTCGATACAAGGATTTTGGTGAGATAATGCTTGTTGTTGTGTTTTCATGGCTTTGTGTTTACTTGGACGCTAAGATTCTCATTCGCCAACGAACGAAACGAACGAACTTATTTTTTAATGTATAAGTCATTTTGCTTAGTTGCTAACTTGCTAAGTAAGTATATAGCTATGCGGAAATATGGAACGGATCAGAAAATGTTCAGGTAGGTAATCTACCGGGTTGCTCCTATACATAGGAACAATAGTTCGTGTACTCCACAATGTATTGCTATCAAGTTACAGAGGCTGAAATATCAAACTCTGATGTTTCTAGAGTTTGATATTTCTGACTTTGTAAGAGATTTTTAGACAGTTAGAGAACTGTCCAAGAAACTCTGTCTAAAAGTCTAACCGTTTGTTAGCATTAGACTAAAATAAAAGATTGAGATATTTTGTAGGACTTATTCTCGGGCAAACTAGAGATACGTAAACAACAGTTTTGTTCACAGTCCTTGGATTTAATTTGGTAGATTAAATTCAAATTCTAAAACATAGACAAAACAAATGCTTTTAACGCAGGCATTAAACTAAAACAATATGAATTTTTCATTGCCATTTGCCCAGCAAATGTTGAAGCGGAAAAACTAAACAACAGTTTTACGTTGACCATGGAAAAACCAATTAAAAAGAATATATTATGTTAGTACTAGCTGTGGCCCGCGATTCGTCTGCGATCTAGGATTAAAATCAAAATCAAAAGTCATTTATTCAAACTAGGCTGAAAATCAGCACTTTTCGAACGTCAAAGTTACATAAGACAGTCCCCCAAAAATGCCCGCCCGTCATTAATAGTAGCCTATGTCCTTCTCCAGGTCAGGTCTACTTATGTGCCAAATTTCATCCAAATTTGTTCAGCTGTTTTAGCGTGAAAGCGTAACAAACAATCTCACTTTCGCATTTATAATATTAGTTAGGAAATTAGAATTTACATGGTCTCACGTTTTATTGGTTGATGTCTAAAACTGGTAAAGGCTTTACAAATTCCTAAAGTTCAGGGTAGTTTTCATATTAGCCTGTTATCCTACCAAGCACAAAATAATTTCATTACAAACCATGCAATAAGTATCAGTAGCATTCTGTCGTGGTGATCAAATCTGTCAAACAGACTTGATCACACGGCACCTAAACATAAAACAAGTGCGAATCAGACTCGCGCACGAAGGGTTCCGTACCATTATCTATAAAAACGGCAAAAAAGTCATGTTTGTTGCATGGCCCCCTGAGCCCCCTTAAATATTTATTTTATTCTGATTTTTAGTATTTGTTGTTATAGCGGCTACAGAAACACACCATCTGTTCTATTCTATTATATATTATTATATTATATTATTATCAATTTCTAACTATCTCGGTTCATGAGATACAGCCTGGCGACGAACGGACAGACAGACAGACGGACAGCGGAGTTCAGACTCCCCTGTCCGTACCGTTTCCTGTTCCCGTCCGTTCACGTTACCGGTCCGTTTTACCTTTTGGGTACGGAACCTTAAAAATGAAGCTAAGACGATGCACTGACCGAAGTGTTTATTCAGACATAAAAAAATACAAGACAAATTAACCTCTAGTGATTTAGTGTTGGTTTGTTGGCAAACAGTTTAGGGTTCCGTAGTAAACAAGGAACCGTTATAGTTACGCCATGTCCGTCTGTCTGTCTGTCCCCGCTGTAGCTCAGAGACGCTTAGTACTAGAAAGCTGTAATTTGGCATATGTATACATATTAATAGGAGCAGTGGTGGCCCACTGGTAACGGCCGCGACTTACCAGTACTGGTAGGTCGTGGGTTCGAACCCAAGCAGGCGCTTTACTTTGTGTAAATTATTTCATCACCACTGCTCTCAAAACGGTGAAGGAAAACATCGTGAGGAAACCGGCATGTCCTAGAACCAAAAATTCGAAGACATGTGGCATCTACCAATCCGCCCTGGGCCCGCGTGGTAGATTACGGCCCACTGCCTCTCGAAAAGAGGAGGCTTGTGTCCCAGCAGTGGGAACATTTTAACATTATAAATATATAAAAATACATATTAATCACGCCGACAAAGTGGTGAAACAAAATCTTTTTTAGGCTACGTACGTAATGTGGGGTCGATATTTTTTTTTTTCGTCTATTCCATGGTGTGGAGTATCTTTGAATAGGCCATTCATAAATATTGCAGGGTCTGTGAACAATTTTATGATTCACGGATCCGTTTGCGTAATATTAACACGTTCGCTGACAGTGAGCACTTACCCTTACACCACATTACGGCAGTAGAATTTTCCATACTAAATGACAAGCGTTTCACAACGTAGTGTCATTTTGGCTATATGTTTGCCTGCCGAAATTTGCTACTACGTCGATGGACGTGAACGTTTCTCGACGTTGTGCTATATTAGGCATGTGTTTGCTTGCCCAAATGCGACACTACGTCGACAGACACTACGTCCCTCGACGTACTGTCATAACGCATTTAGTTGCGTGTGAGGTGCTTCTTGAGGTAACTAATAAAAGTCGATTGTAGTTCTGATGGTTAAATTTTATTTGGAATTATGCCTATTGATATTCGTTTTTATTATATTACAAGTATTTCTTAGCCTACAGTGTTTACGATTTACAACCCACCAATCACAAGAGGGCGCTCGATCCGCCGCGCCGCGGGGCGCGCGGGAGATGTCGTCCGCGCAGAGCAAGTACTCGCGACACTATAAAACGCGAGAGCGCGCGCGCGTCGATCGGCCATCATTCCGCGCTCGACACCCGCCGTGAACGGACGTGCTGCCGCTCCCGCTCGCTGCACTCGATCACTGCGCTCTCGAATTCCGGATCTCGTTACGCTGCCGTAACTCTCAGTAGTCGCCGACTACTCCCGATCCACGGTCGATTAATTTTATTAATTGGCCGTATTGATCTCAAAAAGTGCCTTTTTCAAGGCAGGTATTTCTTTAACAGTAAAATTGTCAGAGTAGCTTATAGGCCCCCTCTGGGCTAAATCCACTGTTTCGTGGTCCTCGGTGGATACCTGACGGTGCCAACGAAACCGAGTGGGGTGTTGTTGTCCCAATACACCCGCCGAACCCCTTCAGGGCTAGGCAGTTAATTGGAAGGGTCCCAGAGTTAACCGGCCTTGGGGGATCTCCTAGTCGGCTCTGGTGCACAGAATTCCTTTTCAGCTACTCACCTAGCGTCTTTAGGGTGTGTCTACACCCTTCGCGCTAGACTGGTTCAGGGCCCCTTTGCACATTAAGACTGGCAAAGGGTTACAAGCTTAGGGCTCACAATTAGGTACTCACCTCCCTGTCTGCACCCGACAGGGAGGGCGACTCATCCCCGGGCCTATCCACCCGGGGAGTTAGGTTTAGGGCCGTTAGGTCTATGTTAGGAGGAATTTAGATTCCAAGATTTCGCCCCCATAATCCCCCCCCCTCCCCCATCATGGAGGACGCCTTATTTCTGGCGTTCTTCAAAGAGGTCCTCTTCAAGGACCCAGACTTCCTCGCCAAATATGGCGCTAGGTTTGCGGCTCTTAGCCAGCCGCTATCAACCGACTCCATCGCTGACTTCAGCGATGCTCTGACCCCCGCATCGACCGCGACCGTGATCCCTCCTAGCCCCTCAGTGTCCATGGACATTGAGGAGCCCTTGTCGCAAGACAAGAGGTGCCCGACCCCTTTCTCCTACTCTGACGTAGAGTCAGTCGACTCTTCTTCTGCCCACTCCGCTCCCTCTTCCGAGGACGATGGCTTCGTGGCCGTCACCGGAAAGGGGAAAAAGAGGAAACAGAGGAAGGCGACGTCCTCGCAGGCGACTAAAATAGCCGCCACGGAGGTTCTCTCTGCCCCCACTCCCCCTGTATCTGTGGCGCCCTCCGCTACTATCCCCACCCCGACCGCTTCGTCCGCTAAGGACATTCCGGCCACTCCGGCCCCTAAAAAGATCCCCCCTCCCCCTCCTGTAATCTTGCAGGACAAAACAAGATGGTTGGACGTATCCAAATGGTGCGTCGAACAAAAAATCGGCTTTTCTAAAGCCACCGCGACCCAACAGGGCATTAAAATTACCGTCCCTACGTCCCGCGACTATAGGGACCTAACCAGAGTCCTCCGGGCGAGAGGTGTGTCATACCACACCTACTCGCTCCCCGAGGAACGCCAGATCCGCGTGGTGATCCGTAGGATCCCGAAAGAAATCCCCACAGCCGACATCAAGGCCGACCTTGAGTCTCAAGGCGTCCCCGTGGACGAGGTGCATCGCATGCACCGCGCCAGGGGGGGCTCGGCATACGATATGATCCTTGTCGTATGCCCCCCGTTCGAAGGGCATCACCCTATATTTAAAGTCAATTCTATATGCCATCTCACGGGCCTCGTCATCGAGAAGCCCCGGAAGAGCGGCGTCGTCGGGCAATGTCACCGTTGCCAGTTATACGGGCATGCGCAGAAGAACTGCCATGCGACTCCCAGGTGCGTCAAGTGCCTGGGTGAGCATGGCACTTCGGACTGCCCCCGCCCTAAAGACCGGTCTTTGTGCACCGAGCCGCCCAGCTGCGTACTGTGCGGTGAGGCTGGGCACCCGGCAAACTACCGGGGCTGTCGTATGGCCCCCAAGAGGTCCTCATCAAAACTGGTGAAACGTGCAGACGCCCGCCAGCAGAGAGAGTGCCCATCATATGGGTTCTTCCCCCCCCCATCACAGACATTCCCCCAACTCCCCCTGAGGCTAAGCCCGCAAAGGCCTAGCCCTTGGAATGCGATGAATCATCAGCAGGCGTTCCCTGCTATGGTTCAGCCCAGACCCACCCCGCCTCCCATCAGACCGCTGATGGACCCCCGCATCCGCGTCTCCGCGCCTGTCCAACCC
Organism: Atethmia centrago; assembly: GCA_905333075.3. Classification (NCBI taxonomy): domain Eukaryota; kingdom Metazoa; phylum Arthropoda; class Insecta; order Lepidoptera; family Noctuidae; genus Atethmia; species Atethmia centrago. Next base: position 17,927,677 of record HG995371.1, on the reverse strand, counting down.
GCGAGGCCCGCGCCCGCTCCCGTGGCCGCTGCCGCAACCGCTGCGCCACGGCTCGTCGCCGCTTCAACCACCCCGGTGGTCGGCCCGTCCATCCCGTCCATCCCAGTAGATCCGTTCAGCGTGATCTCTGGGACCTTCGCTCTATTTTTTACGCCCCGCGCGCGCAAAATGGCCAACGAGCTCGTTGCCGCCCGTAATTCCTGCGATCTCGCCCAGATACAGCGTATCTTCCACGCGTATCCAGAGATAACGCAAGCCCTGGAAAACTTCGCGAAACCCAAATAATGGATTTACAACCGAAGGCACGTACCAAACCCCGATCCCTAAAGTTAGGTTTCTTTAATGCCAATGGCATGATAAATCAACGCGATGAAATCGCTGCTTTCCTCCGCGACCACCAAATTGATATTCTCCTATTACAGGAAACATTCTTAAAGCCCAGCCGTCGAAACCCGTCAATTGCCAACTATCGTATAGTTCGCAATGACAGGACTAGATGTCACAGGGGCGGCACCCTAATTTATTTCAGATCAACCCTCCACTGCATCCCAATGGACCCGCCCCCTCTCTCGCGTTTAGAAGTGTCCATATGCAAGCTAGGCATGACTGGCCACCAACCGATCACCATAGTATCGGCCTATGTTCCCCCCGGTTCCTCATCGGAGTTAGCCCTTCCCCCCCTCTCTGACGACCTTTCCATTCTACTTGGCCTGAGTGACTCCGTTATCATAGCGGGCGATCTCAACGCCAAACATCATGCTTGGAACAGCACCAGGACCTCCACCAGAGGCAGACACCTGTTTGACCTATGTCCCATCCTCAACTTCGACATCATCGCCCCGATGACTCCCACTCACTTTCCCCACGACCCTAACCAAACCCCCGACGTACTTGACATAGCGCTTCTGAAGAGTATCAACCTACGGTTGGACTCTATAGAGGCGCTTGACGAACTCTCCTCTGACCACCGTCCAGTTGTTGTAAAGCTGGCACCACGCCTAGGTCTCCATGACCCTGATAGACCCCCTCTCACCAAGTTAGTTACAGACTGGAGGAAAGTAAGCGACTGCCTGAAATCCACCACATTAGGTCCCCGACTAGACTCCATTCCCGACCACTTCGACTCTATCGCTGACACGACAGCCGCGATCGACTCATTCACAGTGCACGTACAATCAGTCCTGAACGACTGTTCAAGGGAGGTTCCGGCGATGGACGACCATCGCTGGAAGCTCCCGGACGATGTACGCGAACTGTTGAATGAGAAGAACGCGGCTGTCCGTGCGTACAGTAACTTTCCCAACCACGCGAACAAAGCCCATATGCGCTATTTACAGAGATCTGTAAAGACACGCCTATCGGAGCTGCGTGACGCTGGATGGGACAAGATGCTGAGCGAGCTAGAGCCCACTCACCGAGCGTTCTGGGACCTTCAGAGGAAACTCAAATCCGACGAAGTCGTCTCAATGCCCCCCCTGGTGCGCCCCGACAAGACCATCGCTTTCGATGACGTCGACAAGGCAGAATGCCTAGCCGATAGTCTTGAGGCTCAATGCTCACCTAGCTCTCAACCAGTAGACCAAGCTCACCTGTCCCAGGTCGACGCGGAAGTCGAACGTAGAGCCTCCCTCCCGCCCGTTGAAGACCCTGACTATCCTCTGCCTCCCGTCACTCCAGACGAAGTGCATGATATCATCAAGGGTCTAAAACCTCGCAAAGCCCCCGGCTCAGACGGAATCACCAATAGGGTGCTCCAACTGTTCCCCGCTCACCTCATAATGCTCATGGCCACCATCTTCAATGGAGCCCTGAGCAATAACATCTTCCCACAAGAGTGGAAGAAGGCCACCGTCATCGGCATACCGAAGCCCGGTAAGCCGAAAACGGAGCCCACCAGCTACCGGCCCATCAGTCTGCTCAATGTCTTCGGCAAAATCTATGAGAGGCTTATCTTAAAGCGCCTCAGAGATTTTGCGGAAACAAAGGGCCTCATCCCCGACCAGCAGTTCGGCTTTAGAGCCCAACATTCTTGCGTCCAACAGGTCCACCGCATCGTTGAACACATAAGCCACGGCTTTCAACGTGGTCTTACGACCGGTGCTGTATTCTTCGATATAGCGAAAGCGTTCGACAAGGTCTGGCACAACGGCTTATTATATAAGCTCTACAAACTCGGTGTGCCCGATCGTCTCGTGCTCATCTTACGAGACTTCTTGTCGAACCGCACCTTCCGCTATCGCATCGAAGGAGCGCTATCCTCCCCTCACCCTATCCGTGCAGGCGTCCCTCAGGGCTCTGTACTATCCCCTCTCATTTTCACTCTCTTCACCAGCGACATCCCGAAAAGTAGAAAGGCGCAGTTGGCTCTGTTCGCAGACGACACGGCCATCTACTACACCGGGTTAGTCCACGACCACATATCTCGCACTCTCCAGACCGAGGTCAACAAGCTTGGCGCTTGGTTTAGAAAGTGGAGAATCGAGGTCAATCCCGACAAAAGTCAGGCTGTTCTCTTCACCAAACAGCGTAAAAACCTCATCGCCCCCCGACCGCTCACCATGTTCGGCAAGCCTATCCCTTGGGAGAAGCGAGCCAAATACCTAGGCGTGACCCTTGACCACCATCTCTCGTTCTCAGAGCACATCAAGCAGGTGAGTTCGCGTGCCGCTTTTGCTCTCGGTAGACTTCACTCCGTCCTAAATGCGCGCAGCAAATTGTCCCTTAAGGGCAAATTGCGTATTTACACAGCGTGCATCCGTCCCATCATGACTTATGCCTGTGCAGTCTTCGCACACGCTAAACCCCACCACATCCACAGGATGCAGTCCCTCCAAAACCGTTTCCTCCGAAAGGCAACGGGAGCCCCCTGGTTCGTCCGAAACGAGATCCTCCATCTCGATCTTAGAATCCCCACCATCAAGCAGTTCATGAAGCGCATCACGAAGCGCTTCTTCGACTCCGCCACCACCCACCGCAACCCTCTGGTTGTGCAGGCCGCCAGTTATAGGCCCTCCACCATTAGCTCTATTCGCCGTCCAAGGCATACCCTCTCCGACCCCGATGACCCCATTACCCTCCTCCAGGAAAGCAATAGGGCAACGAGTACAGTGCACAAAACACACCGACGACCTACGTTCCGACCTCGCCGCCGAGGTCCCTCGCGTAAACCCCGACGTAATTGTCCCCCCCGACCCTTGCTCGAAGAAGTGCCAGCCCGCGCCGCAGCTGAGCCTGTAGCTTTAAATTCCCCGATTAATAATAATAATATTAACCAGATCCAGCCTGTCCCATCTTGCTGTCCTCCCCCCAGCGACGCCCTAAGCCGAGGTCCGTACCCCACAGGGGGTGCCCTTAGCGTGCAGTCGCTTAGTACTATAAGTAATTCGCCCCTGGCTGGAGGCTTTGAGTTCGCTTAAGGCAGCCACAGGAAAGTCCGGTTAAGTAGTCACGACCTCTCAAGGTCAACTACGAGATGCCATACATAAAAAAAAAAAAAAAAAAAAAATCGTCAGCCTTGAGTACCAACCGCTCTTTTCAGAGCGTTCTCTTGTTTCTTGCCAGAGTGTCGTGAACGCGTCTTTTTCAAGACGGTCTGTTTCTTGTTTCTTGTCAGAGTGTCAATAACGTAACGGTATGGTTCTTGGTATCTGGTAAGGTTCTTGGTATCTGGTAAGGTTTGTGGTTCCTTGGTACTTGTGTCACTACATTACTCCCCCCTAAGTGAAACGTACGTTCGGTTTCACTGTGCGGCCGGTTCTTGTGACGTAGGTATGTTTCTTACTCGCTGCGGTCGGTGTAGGCGGTTCGGTTGTTGCGTTGTGTTGACCTTGAGTCGGCGTATGCGTCGGAGATGACGACAAGCTTGATGTTTCTGTGTCTTCATTGTACATGTACGCCGGCTTCAATCTGTCGACTGATATAATGGCGGTGCGAAGAGGTAACCGCAACGTAAACAACTTCCCGTCTTCACTGCGTTGTAATACTTCGAACGGGCCGTCGTAAGGTGGTGTGAGTGGGGGGCGCACAGTGTCGTTACGTACGAACACATGCGTACACGTAGCGAGGTCCTTGTACACGAATGTGTTCGTGTTTGATGTGTGCGTTCTTCTTACCGGCGATAGCGAGGTCATTGTTTCGCTCAGCTGTCGAACGAATTCGGCGTCTTCAATTTTCGGCGTTGTAGGCACGAAGAAGTCGGACGGAATACGTAATGTGGTACCGTACGTCATTAGGGCTGCGCTGACGGAGGTGTCTTCACGAAGTGCGGTACGTAGTCCTAGAAGAACTGTGGGTAATTCCTCGCTCCAGCGTGTTGCGGCTGCTATCGCCATCAGTGCGGCCTTTAGTGAGCGGTGCCATCGCTCGACTTGACCGTTCGCTTGCGGGTGAAATGCAGTGGTGCGAATGCGTGTGATACCGAACTTCTTCATCAGTGATGTGAATAGCGCAGATTCAAACTGTCGTCCTTGATCCGTTGTGAGCCGTAGCGGGCATCCGAAACGTGAAATCCACCCGTCGTACACGGCTTTTGCTACTGTCTCGGCGGTGACGTCATGTGTGGGTATCGCTTCGGGCCACTTGGTGTAACGATCTATCATCGTGACGAGGTATCTGTAGTCACCTGAGGGAGGTAGTGGTCCGACGATGTCAACGTGTATGTGTTCGAAGCGTGCTGATTCTTGAAATTCACTGAGCGGGCTCTTCACGTGTCGTTGAACTTTCGCGCGTCGACAGCTGATACAAGACTTCGCCCACGTAGCTACGTCTTTGTTCATGGAAGGCCAGAAGTATTTTGTTGCGATAATTTTTCTTGACGTTCGAACTCCGGGGTGACTCAAATCGTGTTGCGCTTTGAAGGCGGCAAAACGGTAGGTCGGCGGTACATACGGTCGAATGTTGTTTGTTGACGTTTCGCACAGTATCGGCCGCTGAACTCCAGGTATAGCTATGCGGGTGAACTTGAGTTTGGGGTTGTTCAGACACGACTGCAGTTCGGAGTCGTTTTCATATTCTTGAATAAGTTGGTTGTAGTCAATTGTCGAGTTCAGTAGTTCGATTTCTTCGATTCGTGATAACGCGTCAGCTGCTTCGTTCTTATCGCCGTGAATATACTTTATGATTGAGCAGAACTGGCTTATGTAGTGAAGTTGTCTCTCTCTTCTCGGTGTATCACTGCTGTTCGGCGTTCTTGTCAGTGCGTACGTAAGAGGTTTGTGATCCGTGAATATTTTGAGATCGTTGCCTTCTATTAGCCGACGTAGATGTTGCACAGCGGTGTACATTGCTAATAATTCGCGATCGTACACGCTGTAGCGTCGCTGCGTCTCGCTCATAGTTTTTGAATAGAATGCGAGAGGTTTCCACACGTTGTCGATTTTCTGTTGCAGGACGGCGCCGATGCTAGTGTTCGATGCGTCGGTAAACAAACACAGCGGTGCGTTAGGTATCGGGTGCGTTAGCGTGGTTGCCTCGAGTATGCTTTGGCGGCATGTCTCAAATGCTTCTTCGGCTTCCGGCGTCCAGGTGATTGGTGATTTGTCGTTCTTTTTGCTATTATGAAGGTATTTGTTGAGTAGGTTTTGATGTTCGGCTTGATGAGGTAGGCAGCTGCGGTAAAAGTTTATCATGCCCAAAAATCTTCGTAGTTCTTGTATTGTTGTTGGTTTTGGATAGTTAAGTATGGCTTCGATGCGATCTTGTGTGGGTTTGATTCCATCCTGCGTAACTTCGTATCCGAGAAACTGTATTTTGTTCGTGCCGAACTCGCATTTTTGAATGTTGAGGGTAATTCCGTACTTATTCAATCGCTCGAGTACTTGATGTAAGTGGTGCTGATGTTCTTCTTCATTATTCGAGTAGATGAGCAAATCGTCGACGAAACAATATACGATGTTATCGAGTCCGCGTAGTACTTCATGCATGAATCGTTGGAACGTTTGGCCTGAGTTGCGTAGGCCAAACGGCATGCAGGTAAACTCAAAGAGACCGAATGGTGTTATAATGGCGGTCTTCGCAGCGTCTTCTTCTTCGTTTGGTATGGAATAATAGGCCATTTTCATATCGAGTTTTGAAAAGATTTTCTTCCCGTGTAATTGGTACGTAAAGTCTTGCATTCTCGGAATTGGGTAGCGGTCGGGTATTGTCACAGCGTTTAGTCTTCGGTAGTCTCCGCATACACGTAGTGAGCCATCTTTTTTCTTAACAACGTGTAATGGACTGGCCCATGGGCTTTTCGATGGTTTACAAATACCCATGTCCATCATCTTCTCGAACTCTAGTTTTGCTGCGTTGTACTTGTCGGGAGGAAGTGGGCGTGGCCTTGAGTAAATCGGTTGGCCTGTTGTTTCGATGTGATGTTTCACGTCGTGTTTTGCGGGAGTCTTGAGTGAGATTGGTCGCAAAACGTCTGGATACTGTTTCAATATGTCGTGGTATACGTGGTTGCGGTCGATTAAATAGACGATTTCTTCTGTAGCTTGAATTTTTACGGCGTTTACTGTGATGTTGGTAACGCGGTCGATGAGTTTCCTTTGATGCAAGTCGACTAGTAATTTGTGATGTACGAGGAAGTCTGCGCCCAGTATCGATGTCTTGATGTCGGCGACGACGAATGTCCATTTGAAGCTTCTACGTAAACCTAAGTTGAGTTCGAGTGTACGTTCTCCGTAGGTACGTATCTGTGTGCCGTTTGCTGCGAATAGTTTGTAGGTACTGTCTGCTGGTCTTGCATATTTCGTGTTTCTTGCTGCTAAAACTGATATGTCGGCTCCGGTGTCGACAAGGAACTTTTCTCGATTCTTGGTATCGATGATGCAGAGGCGGTGGCTTCGTTGGCTTACATCGACTTCCGCCACAGTCGACGTACGTTCTAGTTTTCCTTCTTGATTTTCGAACAAGGTGATTCGCATTTTCGTGCATTGTCACCAAATCGGTAGTGATAATAACACAGCCAATCAGCGTCGCCCGGTTTGCTTGATCCGCGGGAATTTTGACGCGAATTGCTGCGTCGGCGCGAAGATGACGGGTAGCGGTAACGGTCGCGCTGTTGTTGGCTGGTGCGTAGCTCGGCGATTTCGAGCGATAACTTTTCTATTCGTTTTGACAGCATTTGTACCTCCAAATTCATGATGGCTGACGGTGAGTGATGATTTCCGCAGCTTGACGTATTTGCTGTGGTGATTGCGGCGACTGATGCTGGTTCGTAGTGCTCCATAATTTTGTCGGCCATTGCAGCTAGGACATCAAGCGTGGATTCCGTGTTCACTGAGATAATGGCGCGAATTTGCGTGGGCAGCTGATTGAGCCACATGACTTTGAGTGCTTCGTCTGACATTAATTTGCCGTTCAAATCGCGCATCTTGCGGAGTAACTGGCTAGGTTTCTGATCGCCGAGTTCGAGTCCAGCGAGTAATTTCTGTAGCTGGCGTTGGTCCGATTCTTGATACGTTGATATTAGCCTGTTCTTCAGTGTGCTGTATTTGCCCGTAGTCGGTGGGCTCAAGATTATGTCGCTGACCTGTTCTATGTCGCTATATCCCAGGAGTGGAACGACGAGGTTGAATTTTTGGTCTTCACTGATTTTGCTGGCGGCGATGGCGGTTTCGAATTGCGCGAACCATAGCCGCGGATTTTGACGATAAAATGGTGGCAAACGCGCAGGCAGCGATACGGCGGCAACGTTGCTGTTGTCTGTTGAGATGCCGTGGGCGTCGCAAAATTCTTCAACTTTTTCCTTCGACATTTCAACCAGATTTGCGGTTCTCGGGGTTCGGGGTCACCAGTTTAGTTGCGTGTGAGGTGCTTCTTGAGGTAACTAATAAAAGTCGATTGTAGTTCTGATGGTTAAATTTTATTTGGAATTATGCCTATTGATATTCGTTTTTATTATATTACAAGTATTTCTTAGCCTACAGTGTTTACGATTTACAACCCACCAATCACAAGAGGGCGCTCGATCCGCCGCGCCGCGGGGCGCGCGGGAGAGGTCGTCCGCGCAGAGCAAGTACTCGCGACACTATAAAACGCGAGAGCGCGCGCGCGTCGATCCACCCACCCCGCCTCCCATCAGACCGCTGATGGACCCCCGCATCCGCGTTTCCGCGCCTATCCAACCCGCGAAACCCGCCCCCGCTCCCATGGCCGCTGCCGCAACCGCTGCGCCACGGCCCGTCGCCGCTTCAACCACCCCGGTGGTCGGCCCGTCCATCCCAATTGATCCATTCAGTGTGATCTCTGGGACTTTTTCGTTATTTTTCACACCCCGCGCGCGCAAAATGGCCAACGAGCTCGTTGCCGCCCGTAATTCCTGCGATCTCGCTCAGATACAGCGTATCTTCCACGCGTATCCAGAGATTACGCAAGCCCTGGAGAACTTCGCGAAACCCAAATAATGGATTTACATCCAAAAGCACGTACCAAACCCCGATCCCTAAAGTTAGGTTTCTTCAATGCCAATGGCATGATTAACCAGCGAGATGAAATCGCTGCTTTCCTCCGCGACCACCAAATTGATATTCTCCTATTACAGGAAACATTCTTAAAGCCCAGCCGTCGAAACCCGTCAATTGCCAACTATCGCATAGTTCGCAATGACAGGACTAGATGTCACAGGGGCGGCACCTTAATTTATTTCAGATCAACCCTCCACTGCATCCCAATGGACCCGCCCCCTCTCTCGCGTTTAGAAGTGTCCATATGCAAGCTAGGCATGACTGGCCATCAACCGATCACCATTGTATCGGCCTATGTTCCCCCCTGTTCCTCATCGGAGTTAGCCCTTCCCCCCCTCTCTGACGACCTTTCCATCCTACTTGGCCTGAGTGACTCCGTTATCATAGCGGGCGATCTCAACGCCAAACATCATGCTTGGAACAGCACCAGGATCTCCACCAGAGGCAGACACCTGTTTGACCTATGTCCCATACTCAACTTCGACATCATCGCCCCGATGACTCCCACTCACTTTCCCCACGACCCTAACCAAACCCCCGACGTACTTGACATAGCGCTTCTGAAGAGTATCAACCTACGGTTGGACTCTATAGAGGCGCTTGACGAACTCTCCTCCGACCACCGTCCAGTTGTTGTAAAGCTGGCACCACGCCTAGGTCTCCATGACCCTGATAGACCCCCTCTCACCAAGTTAGTTACAGACTGGAGGAAAGTAAGCGACTGCCTGAAATCCACCACGTTAGGTCCCCGTCTAGACTCCATTCCCGACCACTTCGACTCTATCGCTGACACGACAGCCGCGATTGACTCATTCACAGTGCACGTACAATCAGTCCTGAACGACTGTTCAAGGGAGGTTCCGGCGATGGACGACCATCGCTGGAAGCTCCCGGACGATGTACGCGAACTGTTGAATGAGAAGAACGCGGCTGTCCGTGCGTACAGTAACTTTCCCAACCACGCGAACAAAGCCCATATGCGCTATTTACAGAGATCTGTAAAGACACGCCTATCGGAGCTGCGTGACGCTGGATGGGACAAGATGCTGAGCGAGCTAGAGCCCACTCACCGTGCGTTCTGGGACCTTCAGAGGAAACTCAAATCCGACGAAGTCGTCTCAATGCCCCCCCTGGTGCGCCCCGACAAGACCATCGCTTTCGATGACGTCGACAAGGCAGAATGCCTAGCCGATAGTCTTGAGGCTCAATGCTCACCTAGCTCTCAACCAGTAGACCAAGCTCACCTGTCCCAGGTCGACGCGGAAGTCGAACGTAGAGCCTCCCTCCCGCCCGTTGAAGACCCTGACTATCCTCTGCCTCCCGTCACTCCAGACGAAGTGCATGATATCATCAAGGGTCTAAAACCTCGCAAAGCCCCCGGCTCAGACGGAATCACCAATAGGGTGCTCCAACTGTTCCCCGCTCACCTCATAATGCTCATGGCCACCATCTTCAATGGAGCCCTGAGCAATAACATCTTCCCACAAGAGTGGAAGAAGGCCACCGTCATCGGCATACCGAAGCCCGGTAAGCCGAAAACGGAGCCCACCAGCTACCGGCCCATCAGTCTGCTCAATGTCTTCGGCAAAATCTATGAGAGGCTTATCTTAAAGCGCCTCAGAGATTTTGCGGAAACAAAGGGCCTCATCCCCGACCAGCAGTTCGGCTTTAGAGCCCAACATTCTTGCGTCCAACAGGTCCACCGCATCGTTGAACACATAAGCTACGGCTTTCAACGTGGTCTTACGACCGGTGCTGTATTCTTCGATATAGCGAAAGCGTTCGACAAGGTCTGGCACAACGGCTTATTATATAAGCTCTACAAACTCGGAGTGCCCGATCGTCTCGTGCTCATCTTACGAGACTTCTTGTCGAACCGCACCTTCCGCTATCGCATCGAAGGAGCGCTATCCTCCCCTCACCCTATCCGTGCAGGCGTCCCTCAGGGCTCTGTACTATCCCCTCTCATTTTCACTCTCTTCACCAGCGACATCCCGAAAAGTAGAAAGGCGCAGTTGGCTCTGTTCGCAGACGACACGGCCATCTACTACACCGGGTTAGTCCACGACCACATATCTCGCACTCTCCAGACCGAGGTCAACAAGCTTGGCGCTTGGTTTAGAAAGTGGAGAATCGAGGTCAATCCCGACAAAAGTCAGGCTGTTCTCTTCACCAAACAGCGTAAAAACCTCATCGCCCCCCGACCGCTCACCATGTTCGGCAAGCCTATCCCTTGGGAGAAGCGAGCCAAATACCTAGGCGTGACCCTTGACCACCATCTCTCGTTCTCAGAGCACATCAAGCAGGTGCGTTCGCGTGCCGCTTTCGCTCTCGGTAGACTTCACTCCGTCCTAAATGCGCGCAGCAAATTGTCCCTTAAGGGCAAATTGCGTATTTACACAGCGTGCATCCGTCCCATCATGACTTATGCCTGTGCAGTCTTCGCACACGCTAAACCCCACCACATCCACAGGATGCAGTCCCTCCAAAACCGTTTCCTCCGAAAGGCAACGGGAGCCCCCTGGTTCGTTCGAAACGAGATCCTCCATCTCGATCTTAGAATCCCCACCATCAAGCAGTTCATGAAGCGCATCACGAAGCGCTTCTTCGACTCCGCCACCACCCACCGCAACCCTCTGGTTGTGCAGGCCGCCAGTTATAGGCCCTCCACCATTAGTTCTATTCGCCGTCCAAGGCATACCCTCTCCGACCCCGATGACCCCATTACCCTCCTCCAGGAAAGCAATAGGGCAACGAGTACAGTGCACAAAACACACCGACGACCTACGTTCCGACCTCGCCGCCGAGGTCCCTCGCGTAAACCCCGACGTAATTGTCCCCCCCGACCCTTGCTCGAAGAAGTGCCAGCCCGCGCCGCAGCTGAGCCTGTAGCTTTAAATTCCCCGATTAATAATAATAATATTAACCAGATCCAGCCTGTCCCATCTTGCTGTCCTCCCCCCAGCGACGCCCTAAGCCGAGGTCCGTACCCCACAGGGGGTGCCCTTAGCGTGCAGTCGCTTAGTAATATAAGAAATTCGCCCCTGGCTGGAGGCTTTGAGTTCGCTTAAGGCAGCCACAGGAAAGTCCGGTTAAGTAGTCACGACCTCTCAAGGTCAACTACGAGATGCCATACACAAAAAAAAAAAAAAAAAGCGCGTCGATCCTTTTCTCGGGCTGCCGTCGTTGCGTGAAGATCTCTGCGTGTCACCGTGTGTCCACCTCTGCTGCCTCATGATTTTCACGCACGTCGTCAGCCTTGAGTACCAACCGCTCTTTTCAGAGCGTTCTCTTGTTTCTTGCCAGAGTGTCGTGAACGCGTCTTTTTCAAGACGGTCTGTTTCTTGTTTCTTGTCAGAGTGTCAATAACGTAACGGTATGGTTCTTGGTATCTGGTAAGGTTCTTGGTATCTGGTAAGGTTTGTGGTTCCTTGGTACTTGTGTCACTACACGCACTATTTTATTTTCCCGCCTAACGACGTACTGTCAGCCAAAGTGTTAAGCATTAAAGTGCAAATTTTTGTTAGAGTCAAGCTAAATGGTTGTTTATGAAGATGTGAAAAAAATTATGGCAGTAGTACATATAATGAAATTAAAAGGAAAACTATCACAGCTAAGTAGGTTTTACAAGTTAACGAGTGATAGTCGACCAACTTGGCCGTGGCATATATCATCTTTGTCAACTACAATGTTAAGTTTCTTTTTGGGATAAATTCATTCCAACTTCCCAACTACGGAACCCTTAAGTACCTAGGTGGTCCGACGCGTACTTGGCCGGTTTTTTAGTACATAAACTTAATTTATAATTAGGTAAGTACACTTTTCACATATACTCGTACGCTAAACTATTCATGCATTCTGTAACATCTTGCAAATTGTATGAGTATCAGAAACTGACATCTAAAATATCAAAGCTACATCTTACATAAGTTTTAATTAATGTCTAAACACCGAATACCGAATTACCAAATTGTTGCCCCTCGTCATGGAAGAAGACTTTTAGCCGCAGGACGTCGCTTCCACGGACAAATTCCACACAGCACATAGTCCAGCTAGTGCGAAGTGAAACCTAATGTCTTTTTATTAACACAAGTGTTGTTTACAATAAAAATATGTATGTTTAGGTTAAGGTTCTATGGGCCCGTGTTGCCTGAAAATCAATAGATTTTTAGTTTGCTGTGATTATTTATTATTCTGGTTGTTCCTCAACCCTAGCTGGAAAGTACAGTGCTTTTATAGCTATTTAGTATACACTAGCTGATGCCCGCGGCTTTGCCCACGTGGATGTAGGAAAATATCCAACGGGGACGTACTACGTAAAAGTACCTTATGTCCAGCTTATAAACTATCTGTGTGCCAAATTTCATCCAAATCCATTCAGCCGTTTTTGCGCCAATCCGGAACATATATCCAGAAAAACGGACAAACATTCTATAAACTAATATTTTCAGCATCAGACTCGTTCCCACACCTCTTAGCAATTATTTAAAAAAAAAATATTCAATGTATACTCTTGACTTCGTTACTATTTTATTATATGTAAAGGTTACAGAGATAATTATTTTATGTTTACTAAGCTATCATATACACTATAAAAATAGACATTTTGTGAATTTTAGTATATGCAGTGCTAAGTCCACACTCCATACGTTGTGCACATACAGGTAGGTACACATAGCATAGTTAACTCTATTTAATTACCTTCAAGTTAAAACCAACATGTTACTTAAATAACTTATTATCGAAAACTAAGTAGAACACGAATGCATAAGAACATTATACAATATAAAGTCGAATTATTAATGTACCTACCTACTGGAGTAATCCGCTAGCTAGCTGTCACTTTGTGTTTTAATACATAATCAGCCTATAATGTTCCCACTGCTGGGACACAGGCCTCCTCTCTGTGAGAGGGAGCGGGCCGTAATCCACCACGCGGGCCCAGTGCGGGTTGGTAGATGACACATGTCTTCGAATTTTTGGTTCTAGGACATGCCGGTTTCCTCACGATGTTTTCCTTCACCGTTTTGAGAGCAGTGGTGATGAAATAATTTACACAAAGTAAAGCGCCTGTCTGGGTTCGAACCTACGACCTACAACTCGTAAGTCGCGGCCGTTACCACTGGGCCACCACTGCTCACAATTCAATTGTGTTTTAATAAAATGGTCATATTTATTGTAATGGTAACGTTTAGTTTAATCGATTTATTTAAGTGTAAAATAAATGTATAAAAATAAGTGTAAAAGCCTAGAATACAATAAATATGACCATTTTTTTACACAAAGTGACAGATAGCACGCGTCAGGTTAATTACTCCTGTGAATTAATAATTCGACTTTAGAGTACATAGATATTTTAATGCACGTCGCCATATCGGCGCTGAGATGAAGACGATATCAGAGGAATGCGAGACGTCTACGGATAATCGATTCCTTAGAGGCAAAAGCTCCCGTGATCGTGAGAGATGCACTCGAGATGAAGCTACGCTGAGTATCCTACTCTGACGTAGTAGTTCCGTGTTTATGTACTACGATAGCCTTGATACGGATATACATTTCAAGGAGGATCTTCTGCTTGATGGTCAAAAGAGATAGGACTTTTGGAAATGTGAATATATGTTTTATGTGTGAATCTGGAAATGTTAATCCTTTCTGTAAAACAAGACACTAAAATAACCTAATGTTATTTTAGTTTCACAGGGACGTGATACTCTAAAGAATTTATGCCATGTATGATAACAAAAGAATCAGCATTCGAAGGTACGGAGGAGTCACGCAACCGCTCGGCCGGACCGTACACCGCGTAAATAGTTAAATCTACTACTCTAATACAATTTGTAGTAAACCATGATCCCGACGCTAAGGTCGCATTATCGGATTGGAAAAAACTGTTACAAAACAATCTTGGTAGAACAAAATTGAATCTTACATGTGAAGTTTTTAAGACGCTATTGGTTTGTAAGTGGAGACGTGAATACGAGGCCGAGTTTTACAATGTTCATGTGACGGCAGGACCTTTTTGTTGGGCCTTTTGTGCAGAGAATCCGCGATGCCCTGGGGGCCGAGGGGCACGATTTCCATTACACGAGAGAGTTTTTCGAAGAGGTCTTTGCTTTCCGAAAATTTTATACTAGATTCAATTATGTTTTTCTAAGGTTGCGGGTTAATAAATCACCTTAGAATCTACCGTAGGCAGGTTAATTGTCCACGGAATCCGCTCTTGCGGTTAAGTATAGAGGTACTGTAATCTATTTATTATAACATTAGACAGATAACGGTTATCACCCTTTCGTTATTTCGATATAAATGTATAATAAACACTGCACGATAAAAACAAAGCACTGTAATCTATTTACCATTTACATTAAAAAAAGAACTCTAAAGTGCAGTAATTTTACAATAACTGTCGTTATTTAGCCGTTATTTGTCTAATGTATATTGTATGGAGTATACGTACTTTATCCTCGTAAGGCCCAACGACCTAATTTAATGACAAAAAAATTTTGACACTCCGGCCCGAGACACTATTTAAAATCATTTAAATTATATATCTAATCATAAAAATATATATCGACCTAAATTTGGGTTGGGCCTTACGAGGCTATAACGGAACAGGATTTCCATTGTTTTTTTCCCAAAATGGAGATATTATATTGCGCAAAAGGGTACAAAAACATAACCATATCTGCGTACTCAATTCAACAGCACTATCAATCCAGGATCATTAGTCTGTTCGCTGTCGAAAACGCCCACTATTAGATGTGAATATTATTATTAATTAGCACATATTGACATCCAATCAGATACTCAATACCAGAATGATTAATTCAGTGCATTTAAACTTAGTTCTATGTGGAGCAGGAACATAAGGAATGACAAATTATTGTAGTGTTGGATATGTTACGAACGATACAGTGCGACGTTCAAGATCAGGAGTACGTGCACATGCGGTCGGATGTGGTACAAATGATGCAATATCGGCAAGTCACGTTTAACCACTATTTTGAGCTCCCAGTTTGGTCTCGCCTGAAACTCAATGAGTTGCTACAGTTTTGAAAATATGCTTCGCCTGTCATACAAGCGTATGGTGCAGCTGTAATCAATTGGAATGCCAAATGTATTCTTGTTTCATTAATTTTTAGGGTTCTGTACGTCCGAATAAAAAAAATGGAACCCTTACAGAATCAGTTGTGTGTCTGTCTGTCTATCTGTCCCTCTGTTACAGTCATTTTACTCCGAATCTAATGGACCGATTAAGTTGAAATTTCTTACATATATAAATTTCTGTGACTCAAACACGGATGTGTAACGTAAATAAATAATCACTTTTGGGAGGCAAATAAGTTTTATTTTTAAGTTTACCAAAATGTACCGTGTGTAATATCAAACGAAAGGCCTTATTTTGAAGGTCATAATTTAAAATGTAAAGTTTTTTTTAATCCTTTGACCGCCACGTCAAAAATGCAAAAACGTGCCCTCGGTGCCAAGCTACGAATTATTCCATATAAATCTGTCATGTAGTCGTGACCGTGGCGTGCTGGGCACATTTTGGTTTGTCATCTATCAGACTGTGGCGGTCAAAAGGTTAATTTTAAATTGTAAAGTTTTTTTTAAATAAATTTAATACCTATGTAAAGTTTTTTTTAATTATTTTAAAATGTAAAGTAATGTTTTAAAGCTATTTATTTATCCCCGAAACTAATATTACATAACATAACATCACGCACGTCTACCTGACTATGAGACTACTGTATAACTGGTGAAATGTGGGTGTACTTACACCCACATTTCACCAGTTATATTTTAGTCCGATGTAATAGGGGGTGAGCCTATTGCCATCAACCGGGCACAAATCCAGACCCCGGGCTGCTACTGAGGAATTTCTGATGGAAACAAAAACTCGTTGCCCGACCTGAGAATCGAACCCAAGACCTCATAGTCAGTAGTAGCGCTTGCGACCACTAGAAAAAAGAGCCATTTAATAAAAAAAAAAATACAGAAAATAGTTACAGCAAAACCTTTAAGAAGTCTATGGTCTTAAAATAATTCGGTAAGTCTTTGAGACTTACCGAATATTGTGCGTACAAATTTACATTTGCAGTTGGAATGTATGAGAGAATACCTATATTTTTCATCTACAATGTTAAGTTTGTTCTTGAGATAAATTCATCCCAACCACGAAACCCTTCATTGTGCGTTCGACCACGCACTTGTTTTACATCGTCGTAATTTGGATTCGTAGTATTTTGGTGTCCACAGATCATATATGTGTGTCAAACATGGAAGTTAGTGCAATCGAAGTATTATATGAGATACCCATGATAGGTAGTTGTTTTGTTTCGTATTAATTAAGTATATATAAGTATTTTAACCAAAGAACTAAAATAAAATTCTGGCGCAAGCGTGAAACTATTTTCTGTTCTGTTGCACACTGTTAAGGATGAAAATACCTAATCACGCAAGTCTAAGCACGCAAGTTTTTAAAAGGCACCGTATATTACAAACATCGACAGCAGGCATTATTTCCGTCGCACATAAAACGTATGTTACAAGGATACATGACTTGCTTGGGGACAAAAGTCAGGCGGAACATCTGTTAAGCAACTTCTTAAAGTTGTGTGTAAGAACAAAGTAGAATGTGTGTCCTTAGGGCCCGCGTGGCTCGTGGCTCCCGTACAAACTTTCAATATAAACCTCACTCAATATACAGTTCGGCCCAAGCTTGTTTTATGAAATGTGTACACGCTTTATCCATGTTTTTTGTTTAGATCATAAATAGGTAAAAGCACTCCATTTATTTTATAACCTACCTACATTTTTTTTCACTAAATTTTTCTCAATTATGATAAAAAGCGTGTTTTCAAAACAAGCTTTTTAAAATCTGTATCTGTGCCCGGTTGATGGCAATAGGCTCGTCCCCTTTTCTCGTCCCCGTTACTTGGAACTTAAATATAACTGCACTTACGAGTATGTTTAAGTTCTCTCTCTCATGAGAGAGAGAAGAAGAGAGCAGTGGTGGCCCAGTGGTAACGGCCACGACTTACGAGTTGTAGATCGTAGGTTCGAAGCCAGACAGGCACTTTACTTTGTGTAAATTATTTCATCACCACTGCTCTCAAAAACGGTGGTGATGAAGTACGAGTGAAGTGGTGGATTACAGCCCACTCCCTCTCACGAAGAGGAGGCCTGTGTCCCAGCAGTGGGAACATTATAGGCTGATTATGAAACATGACTGGCGAAATTTGGGTGTACTACAGGTACACCTCTGCCTAACCCGTCGGTGAAAACAGGCGTATTCATAATTCTAGTTGTTACACTTTAAAACTTATTATAATTTAGTATGTAACTATTATATTAACTTAGTGGTATGTAATAAAATAATTAGGAGGTAACAACAAAGCCTTTATTCTCAAAGTCTGTAATCTAATGTGCGTAAGTAAAGCACAGGCAAGCAAAGTGAAATTCAATTAAATTCCTTTTGATAGCCTGTTTCTACCTGCCACTCGCATTGAATATCATATTACAAGTGAACTCTAGACAAATTGAAGCCAGGGGCGACTGAGAGCCGATTGGAAGCATCGCGGAAAGTCTTCACGCGACAGTGACCTTTCATATTAACCAACCAGCTAGAATTAGAATCAAGCTAAGAAAAAAACATAATACCTACTTATAACGGACCGATATTACATCCGATCTAATTCCGCTACCGCTTATGGCCCTCCCGCTACCTTTGCTATATATGTCTACTACTGGTTTATTCCAGTAAGGGGTTCATCCGCGAGGAGTTCGGAAATTATCCCATGGGAACGAACTATCGGGATAAAAGTATTCTATGTCCTAATCCAGGCCATGGTCTACCTGTGTGCCAAATTTGATTGATATCTGTTCAGCCGTTAGAACGTGATAGCGTAACAAATAAATATACAAAAAAACTCACTTTCGCATTTGTTTCTTTGTGTTATTTTCTATTCTACAAAATGTAATTCACAAATCTCATTACCACTACAAATTAAAAATAGCATAGATGAATATTGTAGTCTTATATCGATATGGCTCCTGCCGGGGTCGCGGGAAAGTCCGAAAGGCCGAAAGGCCCCTGGCAACACAGACAACGGAAGGAATACGAGTGGGTTTTAGTCAGCAAGAGTCTGACACATTCTCCTGCTCCGCTCAGAGCGGGAGAAGTTACTTGACAAATTTCCACACAAAAAAAAATTAAAAAAAAAACAGCGATATATATGGCTATATTACCTAACTAGATGCGTCCCGCGGTTTCACCCGCATATGTTTTGACTCCGTGGGTATATCGGGATAAAAAATATCCTATGTGTTATTCCTGGTTATAAACTATCTGTGTGCCAAATTTCATCCAATTCCGTTCAGTTTTTTTTTGCGTGAAAGAGTAACAAACATCCATCCATCCATTCTTACAAACTTTCGCATTTATAATATTAGTTGGATAGATGTAATAATCATAATGTTGCCATGCTTCTCATTTTCCCACAATTTACTCAGTATTTTGCTCTTCTTCTTCATAATTTTTAGTATGTCAAATTAAGTTTACTTTGTCTAAATTTTTTCATCACCACTGCTCTCAAAACGGTGAAGCAAAACATCGTGAGGAAACCGGCATGTCCTTGAACCAAAAACTCGAGGACATGTGACATCTACCAACCCGCACTGGGCCCGCGTGGTGGATTACGTCCCACTCCCTCTCACAGAGAGGAGGCTTGTGTCCCAGCAGTGGGAACATTATAGGCTGATTATGTATGTGTTATGTAAATTAAGTTTGACACTGATGAATTGTCTTCAAATGATATTTTAAAAAAAAAACAAAGCAGTAAAAACTCAAAATGTGATATTAAAATCACAACAAAATCCCACAAAATCATACGTCAAACAGGGTTCCTTGAAGGGTGGTATGACGAACGAGGGTATACAACGTAAATGTTGTTATTGTAATTACAAAAGTTATTATTTCTGGTGCTTGAATAAATGGCCAATTCGTTGGAAATATTGTCGCAACGGTAATGCCAGGTGATTCGGCGACGGGCTCCCAACACCGCAGTAAAAACGTTCCGTAATTACGATCATTTTATTTGCTATTTCATTAACATGAATGGTGATCGGCGTCCGGATTGTATCTGTTGTGTAATAATAATAAAATCAATACAACCAATAAAGTATGCTTATTTTGCTGTGTCCGGTTTTCCTGATTAAAATGATGGCTGTATTTTTGTTTTATTTTCTGTTGATGTCCAGTTACAGTTACGTTAAAAAATTGTTTGAACTTTCACACAAGAATTCCTTCCTAAAACAAAAACCTACGCGTATAGGTATTTCAACCAGAATCCTTATAGAAGCCAGCCTTCCTTTCTCTGAATATCTAGAGAGTAATCAGAAAAAAAACATCTTAGGTATCTTATTCCCACACAACAAAATGCCTCACTCATCAACTAGCACACAAAAGCTGAACAGAAAACCGTGCATATTTTCAAGCTACAATCCTTTTAATTGAATGAATAAAAAAGGATAAAAAGTTGATACTAAAATAATGAAATTAGTAAGAGGATTAGCGCAGGCCGGCCTCAGACGTACGTAGGTGGTAGTATGCAGGACCGTGTGGAATGAGGACCGCAGTGAATTTTCTGCTCCGTCGCGCCGAGAGATGGGGGACCTTCGAAAATGCCTAATAACCTGCGCTGTTTAGCAAATGAGATGGTGGTTTTAATTAGTAGGGTAATAGGTTTTAGACTTGAAGTTTTTGGCTAGAGAAATGATTGAAAATATTGATTATGTTGTTAAGATTATATAATGATGAAGTTACCATACTTAGTAATACTTTACTTATTTTTCTTCTTCCACTTTCCAAATCATGCCATCTGAACAAAACCTCTCCATCATCTGGATGTTGCTTTTCTGATTCTATAGAAAACTATACTTCGAGGAGAAAAGTGAATCAAAAGACCACTTGTCAATCAAATGCAATCACAACATAACACGCAATTCATTAAAAACCCAAACCAGATCGTCACCAAACCACCAACATACGTAGGTAATCCAATCACTACACTATGTGTTGTTCCACAGCGTTGTAAACAGACGTATATTTGCCTACGTTTCAAATTCTCGGCGCATTCGAACACGCAGGGCATTTCACCTGCCATAGTTTATTACCTATTCAGCGGACTCGCACAAATAAAACTGTATAATGCATAAGCGAATGGCGAGTTTGATTTACGAGCGCGCGCGGCGGCCGGCGAGTCGCGAGCGGAATAACTAACGCCACCTAGGGGCTATTCAAATGCCCTTATCCCGTGTCCGGCTGTTGTTACACTTCAACATCTTATTATTTTAGTTTTGGGAAACTATTTGCGTAGTGTTGGCTCTTGTTTTAGTTTGATTTAGTTTAATTCATAGAATTTACTGTTGGTTTTTGGAAGTTTAAAAAGCACTTTCTAGGAAATTATGATTCCTGTGAATGTCGTCATAATAAATTAATGTTATTTTTAAAATAAAGTCAATACATAATACAAAGTTTTTTCAATAAAATGGTCTCTCCGTACATGCGTAGCGCGTAGCCATCTGTCTGCATTGTATTTATTACTAACGGCGTATATGTATGGATAACTTATTTAGCGGGTACAATAAAAATGAATTTATACGCACACTAACTTTTTGGTACGCCTCTCTAAAATTCATATTTCATTTGCTTGTTCGTTGAAACTGTAATGCCAAATAATATTTGAATGTTGACTGTAGAAATTAATAGTTAGGCCAGTTGGACTGTGTAAAAGTCATAAAAAAATATAATTTAGTTTATTAAAATACACATTTTCAGAAATAATTACACTGCAACTTTCTTTTAACTTTGCTAGCTTAAAGAAAAATGCTACTGAAAAAACAACAAGGATCTGCTATTTAGAGTTGATCTGTATCCATATCCATTGTTAAAATTGCGAATGCTTGTTGTGTGGTCAAACCTTTCAGTTGACCCTTACGATGTGGTTACTTAAAATCCCCAAAGGATCGAGATACACGGTTTCGCTTTCACGAGACCATTATTAGAGACACTAACTTTTAACACAACATATGCGCTATAGACAAAATACCAATGGAATATACGTTAGTACGTATACTTATAGGTTTTAACCTAATTGATGAATTTCAAATGACCTATAAAGCCAAAAAATTACCACTGGAACCAACAGACGTGATGAAAAGCTATTGGGACATTAATGTAATCAGAAATACACCTAATTTGCTAATGGAGTTAGCCAAGGTGGCGTAAACTCTGCTAAGATTGTAATCTGGCATACCCGACCAGCTCTTTACATACCATCATAAGATGAGTAGTTGCTTTAAGCCTTAGACCATTTCACGGCTCTATATTTTGTGTAAAAAAAAGTTTTTCTCGCAATTTAAATATAAATTACTATATGGCAATAAATGTGAAGCTGTGTGATTGCATTATTTTTGTACCTGGAAACATTTTCCCCGGGAGTGGTGTTTGAGTTCCTAAGTGCACATAAAAACGTAAGCAATCAAGGGGCCAGATGTTTTTGCCAAGCACATAAACGTGAATGGCGTGAATTGCAATTAAGCTCGAGTTTCGATACCTTCAAAATATATGCAATAAAATTTATACTACCTTTCCGAACAAAATCTATTGCGAAAGTACTAAATGGCATAATACGATACCTTAAAATCGTTAAACCTGTAGATAATTTAAGGGAGATCCAATGATTTTCTATTGATTTTCGATCTTTTTATAATTATCTGGTGTACCTTGTCAAGTCCCAATGAAAAAGTTTTAAGAAAATCGTAATTGGGATCGAGTTCGGCGTGCTTCACACTTGTTCCGGTCGGCACATTCGATTTGTCAGTATTTGTTGAACAACAAACCCCGAAGCAATCACTAGATAAATATTCGATTCTGACGCCCAGTAGCAAAACCATATCTATTATACGCAAGTTTCTTAAATGTAAACCTAACATCTTACACAATCGTCTGCGATAATCGTTCTTGCATCTCATACAATCTTCTACAATTATCACTCTTGCGAACTGTATCAACATTGTTAACAATTTATTATTGGACACTGAACTGTGGTTAACTCTAAAGCACACAAATCGTAATGTAACTGATACAGTACTAATGTAACTGAATTAATATACAGCCAATATTATTCGAGTTTGACTAACTTTCTTAATATTTATTGTATTTAACGATGAATCATTCGAGGTATACCGAATTATTTTATAATTCTCCGGCTAAATATTGCTTGAGATACTGGCATGCTGTTTTTTAGATAATGGTGCCGATTCCCTTGTTCACAAACTTAACTAAATTTAAGTTCAGCGCATCTCTTTCTTTCTATTTCATTAAGAAGAGGACAGAAGATACATTTTAGTTTAGTCCTGTCAAATTAATCAGCGCCTGTCATTACTCCATACAAGTTTAGACGTGATTAAAAACTTGCCTACTAAAATTACGTCAACTTACGTCAAGCGGTGATTAATTTGACAGGACTAAACTATAATTTATCTTCTGTCCTTTTCTTAATGAAATAGAAAGAAAAAGATGCAATGAACTTAAATTTAGGTTAGTTTGTAAACAAGGGAATCGGCACCATTAGCATGCTTCCATTGAGATACTGGCATGTTAGTTTTTAGAAGCATGCTAGACCATCATGGGCAGTAAGATTTTATTAGATAGTGTACAGAAATGCATACAACTGTCCATCTTTCTGATATGTCGATGATATTCTGTTATTTCTGATGTTCTAAGTCGCCTCCCACGGGGAGTGACAAAGTAGTCTATATAAAGTCAAAAGTTCTAGACCTAGCTGAAATAAGTAAAAATTACTACTTTACTGAAACTGAAATATGTGTGAAGAAGTTAAAGCAAAGTACCTGAACAATATAGAAGTTTAAAAACATACCCGTTCCAATTTGTTCGGTCAATATTATAAAATATCGGTTTTGTTACAACCATTATAACATTATTGTTGAGCAGTTAAACTTTATTACCGATTTATTTTTCTTTGACATCAGAGATTTCGAAATGTTTGTCTTTTTATGAGCTTGTGAACAGTTTGTGTAATCGCTGTTTGATAGCGGCTATTTATTTCGGGTTCGCGCCAAAGTACCGATAAACTGTAATGACGTTGGAGCAAATGTATTAAAGTGTTTTTGTTTGTCATGTTCGGCCCTTGCCAGGTGCCATAAGTGCAATGGTACACGTTCTCTAGCAATCTCTACTAAAGCTCAAACTAGATGCCGCTTTTACAAAAGGGATGCCACATCATCACCTTATTCATTCAAAAAAATGTTGATTACAGCCGGAGGTAATCAAAACAAATGACTACTACAATATTCTCACAGAAATAAATTGTTTTCATATTTTTCCCGACAGCGTATTAATTGATATAAAATGTTGAGCTTTTTGAGCGATGATACTGTTAATAGTAGTTTTAGTTGTTTATTACGCAACAGTAACTGTAGACACGGTTCGCACTGGATGTGTAGGTGTGTAGACAATCTAGTTTGCGGGAGCAGATGCTAACCGGGTTCAGAGGTAAAAGGGAAACTTTGTGCTAACGATACTCCAAGGAAGATACAAATACTGTAAGAAATATTTATGGAGGTTTTTCGGAATGAAATCCCTAAGGATAGCGGGACGCGACGGCTTGGCCTCCGAAAATAGGGGAAAACACGTTTCAAATCCCACGCCACGTATAACTCTTAATACAGGGATTATAGAATGGCTTCTTAAGTCCTGGGTGCTAAAAGAAAGATAACAAGCAATTAGGATGCGGTGATAAAAATAAATAACTATATATTTTTTTGTAAAATGGCCTTTTCCGACGTTAAATTATTTCTTTCTCTTTTATATTCATAAGTTATTTTTAAGCAAGGGATGAGCTTCGTAGTAATATTGCGTTAAACTAATATTAAAATCGGCCCCGATGAGGTGCTTACGTACGTTTTTTGCGTTCACCTGGGCCTCGTAAATATTACCCTCGACCATAAAATGCATTAGTAAAGTCTGGCTTTGAATAATGCTAGCGCCGCGTTCTTTCCTGCGGAGGAAAATAGCAGTATCAAGCAAGGTCATACGTTACCTGTTACGGTCCACTGAAGTTTAAATATAAATACTCCGCGTGGGGGTGAGTTCCACTTAAACTAATAAAAGAGTGTCTACAGTCAAGTAAAAATAGATACGTGAATATTATGAGCAGTTCTTTAATGTTATTTCTTACGATATTGATGTCTACTGAAAGTATTCAACTGCCTTTTCAATTCATTGTAGAACGTTTTTCAGGAAAATTTGCGGCAATATTGATAATTGCTGGCGATATGTGTTTAACAAAGTTATATTCATAGTGTGGCCACCAATCAGGCCTCATATGTGGTGGTTTAAGAGTAACCTAAAGACCGGAAGGAATAATGTCGCTTCAATGTTCATAGCAATACCGATGAAGAATAAATTATTACGTTAAGTTATCAAGATAATGGTACCGATTCCCTTGTTCACAAACTAAACTAAATTTACGTTCAGTGCATCTTTTTCTTTGTATTTCATTAAGAAGTGGACAGAAGATAAATTACTCTACACACACTACTCCATACAAGTTTAGACGTGATTAAAAACTCGCCTACTAAAATTACGTCAATTTACGTCAATCGCTGATTAATTTAACAGGACTAAACTTAAATTTACCTTCTGTCCTTTTCTTAATGAAATAGAAAGAAAAAGGTGCATTGACCTTAAATTTAGTTTAGTTTGAGAACAAGGGAATCGGCACCAATATATCTTAAAATTGACTTGATTGTTTAAACTACATATGTTATTGTATTTTTTCACAAAAGACGTTTACCTCAATTCACTTTTGCCACTACAATTTTACCAACACAGGTAAAAAGGTAAATAGCAATTTATCTTATCGCATCTAGTGGAGCCGGGACCAGCCCATGAGTAATGCTAATTAAGTAATGACTCTTCAGGGACACATCGCAAAGGGTTCACCTAATTAATTAATGACCATTCATTCCTCCGATAACTTGAGGTGATAATCTTTTAAAGGTGAGATGTGTGAGTTAGTTTGTTAATAGTTGCGGATGTGATCCTGTGAAGTTTGCTGATATCTAAGATATTGGTTCTACAAAACGGTCAGTACGAAGAAAACTAAAACTTTATTGTATAAAAAATACTATCGTTTTTAAAATGACTCATTTTATAGCTGTAATACTCGAATTTATTCCTAGTGTTAAAGATCATCGTTATAATGTTTTTATCAGTGAACATGTAAATAGATACGAGTATAATCCCACACAAAAACATTTCATGTAAAGTAGGTTGCCAAGACTTACATAACGCTTTTACTGTTAAAAAGTTATCAGATTTAATTATTTAAATATACAAGGCCTAACTCTACAAAACTTACACCTTGGTCACAATGTACGGCTTGGATGTTTCGCGGCCGTCATATATACACTGCTATGGGCTTATGGTAAGAAATTAAGTCCCTGGTCTTTAATTTTGTGTTATGTAAATAGATATAATGTATAGGGCACTGCCGTGCCCCCAGATTTTCTTTTCCGGGTAGTTTTATATATAACAATTTTTGCCTAAAAAGTGGAACACTATCACAAATAAACTTGAACCTAAGACCGTAACTTTTTCTATGAATTATGCAATGCTAAACATGATTTCCATGACCTTAACAGTCTCCTTCAACTGCCGGTGCTTATACTTTATGACAAGTTCTATTATCAGAACTGTTTACTCGGCGTGTTTCACCATGCTACGCCATGCTGCACCATGCTGCACCATGCTGCGCCATACTGCGCCATGCTGCGTCATGCTGCGCAATGCTGCTCTATGCTGCACCATGCTGCGCCATGCTGCGCCATGCAGCGCCAAGCTGCGTCAAGCTGTGCCATGCTGCGCCATGCCACGTAAAAATGCGCAATGCGGCGCCATGCTGAGCCATGCTGCACCATGCTGCGTCATAGAGCGCCATGCTGCGCCATGCTGATGCATGTGATCAAAATACTTTTAATCGCTATCATCCATGCCATCTCGTAGATCGTTGCAATATACGTATTGCCTGGATACAATATTATTGTATGATTATAGCAATATTTGTTTCCATTCCTATTAGAAATCGAATTAAGTTATGATAGTAGGACGTCGGGTGTTTGTAAGCGTAAAGTGAGTCGCTTCGAAGTCCTAAACGCTTATTACGATTTCCATGGAAAGAGAGTATTAGTGTTTCTTTAATTCATATAAAATATGTGTATACTCGTACTGCAAGGTGTTTAACAAAACATTCTACAACTTTATTACCGTTTCCTTTGCAGATTTGATTCACAGGAAAATTATGTCTTACATTTATAGACCTTAAATCGTTTTATATGAGGGTCCTATTCTTTACGTCGTATTGATGGCTATTATATTCATACGTTTGACGATTGTCTGAAAAAAGTTGGCTAGTTGGCGTATCACAATATGTCACTTAAACACCATAAATAACCAGGTTGGGTATTTATGTTTTTGTGAAATATATTTTGATAATAAATCTAAACAGAATCAGTTCTTTTATTCCACATAATTTTAGACACATAATTAACGTAATGACAGTTGATTAAACCTGCAAATTGATTAATTTATTAACGTAAATTAATCTATAGTAAACCACGGCGTTAATGTTACGATTAGTTTAATTACGTAGGCCGTAAATAGACATGTAAACATGTCGAGAATCCAAGAATTAATTATAAGAAATTGTTCACTCCTTGGAGTTATCGAGATCGTTTTCCAGCAAAACGTAATTATAATTATAAGACTGGTACGAGTATATTAACTAATTGTTTTGAAGTGTCGACTGGCACAGTGGCTGAGTGATTGGTTCTCGGCGGTTCGATTTCTGCATGGCACAAAACGTTTGAACGGCCTCCTCTAATAGATAGATGTTTCTGGGCAGGATAATGCATGAGAGGTTTGTGTCTGTAAACGTACCCAACGTTTACAGACACAAACCTCTATGCAGAAGTTACTAGTAAGCGAATAGAAAATGTAACTTTCAACACCAAATATTCAGAAAAAATACTAGAGTTATTGTAGAATTTGTATTAGGCATGATTCAAAATTCTTAGACATTCTTTTAAATTAACAGAAAGAAGAGAAAAGGGGTTAGCAAAGGGACGAACGACACCGGTTCATTATTACCCGACTACCCCAGAAGGAGGGTAATGTTTTTACCCGACTGCCCCAGAAGGAGGGTAATGTTTTTCGAGAGTATGTATGTATGTATGTATGTATGTATGTATGTATGTATGTATGTATGTATGTATGTATGTATGTATGTATGTATGTATGTATGTATGTATGTATGTATGTATGTTTATTTCTTTGGCACGCTCTGTAGCTTAAACGGCTTGATGGATTTTAACATAAGAGGTGTCGATAGATTTGTCTTTATTGTGGGAGTGACATAGGCTATATAATTTTGATATATTGCATCTGCAAATACAAAAAAAAAGGTATCAAATAAAAGCTAGTAATGAGTCAATTCCATATATAATTATATTAATAAAACTAAAAAGTTTGAAATAAAACAAATTATTTAAAAAACAAGAAACCGGACTGTAAAAAACACATACCTAACTGAAAAGAGAAAAATAAGCATTATAATCTATAGAATTTTGGGACAAACCAATGACCCGAAATATGGTGTAACTTTTGTTTGTCTCCCGCCTGCGATACCAAAATTCTTTGTTGATACCATTTTTTTTTATTTTTTATTAATTTGTTTTTTAACAGTAGGTGCC
Organism: Atethmia centrago; assembly: GCA_905333075.3. Classification (NCBI taxonomy): domain Eukaryota; kingdom Metazoa; phylum Arthropoda; class Insecta; order Lepidoptera; family Noctuidae; genus Atethmia; species Atethmia centrago. The sequence continues at coordinate 17,899,388 of HG995371.1, read as the reverse complement.
TAACTAGTTGATAACAGTTTCTACGTTTCGGGTTTTGCCCGAAAAAGTTAAAGTTTCGTGACCTGCATCGCCACGACGTGATAAGCTGCTATCAAAAACGTTCGGATTTTTTCAGAAATACCCGTGTGGTGGGAAAGACTGGAGACCGATGGCCTGAGATTAAGTCGGACCAAAAGAGAGCACTTTTATTAGATTTAAATCTTTGAGTAAAAGCTTAAAAATCCAACAAGCTTATTAAATCAATAGATAGGTAGACCAAAGTTTACATCTACAATAATCTATGTGAACGATGTGATTTAGATATAATCCTAACTAACCAAACTTCTTTTTTAAATGTGATTCTCGGGTATCTATAAAATGCATTATTTGTAGACACACAGCATCATGCATAGCTTAGCATGGGTACGGAGTCATTTGATTAGTAAATAGATATAGGGCAGAGAAGAGAAAAGGAAGGAGCTAGCTGGTTTAAATTATCTCTCTTTCGATCTAATTATCATCCTGTGCTAGTATAGGATCTACATGGTATAGTAATCTATACATATGATAAAATCGTAGTGAAGTCAAAACGGTACATTTAATATTAAAAAAAAAAAGTAACGCAAATTCTTCAGGATCAGTCGGTAGGCTATATATTATCACGCTATTTGCAATGGGGGATGATCAAGATTGCATTATGTTCGTATTTCTCTATGAATGTATGTTCCAGCATCACGCAAATTCTACTGGATAGATTCTGTTCAAATTTTGCATAGATAAATTCCCTATAAGTCTGGTCAGTTGGTAGGCTATATATTATCACGCTATTTGCAATGGGGGATGAGCAATATTGCATTATGTTTGTATTTCTCTATGATGTTCCTGTATAAGTCTAGTCAGTCGGTAGGCTATATATTAACACGCTATTATACCGCTATTTACTATGGGGGATGAGCAATATTGTAATATGTTTATGTTCCTCTATAGTTTACAGAAATTTGTAAAAAGACGAGTTAGAACATTGCAGATAGTTACAGATTTAATCATCACGCTATATCTTTATAGGGCTAAACAATCAATGATCATGACATATACAGGGTGGATTTTTTAGATGGGGTAACGGTACTAAGACCGTTGCAGCTCCACAAAATCGGTCTTAGGAGACTGTCCTTATCTTTTGAGACATTTTAATATGCATACACAGATTTTGAAAAATAATTACAGTTAGAAAGAATATGGTGCAAACATTTTTTGATGCCAACAGATCCTGTTTCTTATGAGCATCAAAAACCTGTTCCCACAAGCTGGACCGATGGGGACATCGGTCCGCCGTCTGGGACCTGCACAAGGTTGTGCAGGCCGCAGGAATCCCCTGGATGCGGGAAGCACAGAACATGTCCAGCAGTGATGTCATTCAGCTGAAATGATGATGATGTAATAAAAATACAATTTAACGATTTTTGGATTTTTCCCTTTACTTGTGCTGTGAAACCCGGCTTCTTGCCAAATTTTATGATACTAGGTCAACGGGAAGTACCAGTTTTGATTTGTTTGCGAGTATCAAAATATGTCACATAAATGGCAGTATTTTTTATTGCATTGACTAAGAAGCTTGAAGTTTTTAAAGCTTTAAGGCTCCTACATACTGGCGCAACTTGTCGCGCGACGCGTCGCGACACAAAGGCACCGCTTGTAGCGCTACACGCGGTGTCTTTGTGTCGCGTCGCGTCGCGCGACAAGTAGCGCTAGTATGTAGGAGCCTTTAAGGTTTTTGATGCTCATAAGAAACAGGATCTGTTGGCATCAAAAAATGTTTGCCTCCCGGCCTTCCAACGCTACGTTTTCCGGTACGCGGTCGCTACTCCAGAACCTTTCGGCTCCATCGGCCATCTACTGCATTATCTACTGTTATATTATTTTAGTGATAGCCGTACGTCAGGAATAATCAGTTTTGTGATATGAGGTAGTATACTACCTCACTACTACCAACCGTATGCTCCTGCATACGGTACGCAGGCGTTCATTAATTCACTAAAAAACTTCGCAAGCAATAGGAAGTTGCTACTGAAGACTGCGGAGTCGACTAACTGTTTCCCACATAGAACTGATAACTGTACGTCGCTTGCTCTCGTGTGACCAGTCCTGAGTCTCTGTATATTTTGGCTGCTGAGACTGTAACTATAAACCTTGTATACAGGGAAGTTTTATAAAGAGTAAAACCGGAAAATAAAGTGAATGGTGAAATAAAATGAATACATGCGATTGTGATCAACCAGTCGATGCCCAAAAATACTCGACTGGCCGATCACAAAGATGTGCTGGTGCTACGCTTATGCATGGAAGTGATGTTGGGTGTGGGAAATGAAGCATGAAAGTAAAATAAATGCTGTGGAAATGTGTTCCTTGCGAAGTATGTGTAGCGTGGCTATGAATGATAGGCTGAAAAATGATGTGGTAAGGCAACGGTGCGGTTTAAAAGAAGATGTAGTGACAAAAATTGAAAAGAGTATGCTTAGATTGTTTGGTCATGTTGAGCGGATGAATGAAAGGCCACTAACAAAAGGTTTTAAAAGGTAGATGTGAGTGAAAACGGAGGGGACGCCCTAAGAGGACATATAGTGACCTAATTGGTGATGTTCTTCAGAAAGGTCAGCTGCGTAGTACTCGCAACCAGCGTGCGTGTATGACTAGATGTATGAACGTAAACGAAGCAAAAGGAGTATGTAAGGAGCGGAGTAGGTGGCGTTCTATAGTTTCTGCCTACCCCCATGGGAAGAAGGCGTGAGTTTGTGTATGTATGATTTATAAAATAAAATAGCATCACGTCTGTATTGCATGAAGGGAGTTATATCTATGCACCCACATTTCGCCAGTTTTGTTTAGGTCTCATGTAATAGGGGGCCAGCCTATTACCATTAACCAGGCGCAAATCCAAACTTTGAACTGTTACTGAGAAATTCAAGATGGAAAATCCATCAACACTTTGCCTGATCTGGCAACCGAACCCGGGACCTCATGCTCAACAGTAGCGGTTGCGACCACTAGAGCAACGAGGCAGTTATAGTATTAAAAATGTGTTTGTCTCAATAGGGTCTTACACCCATTTTTGAAAAGTGTCTTAATTCAATTCCATAGTGCTAATATGCCCAAAAAAAAAATCACAAAATTTTTATTCAATCGATAAGTGCCATAAAAATGCATTTAAATTTTACATTTTCAAATTTCGCGCTTAGTTTGACGAAAACGCTGCACGCAGTGGACGCCATGTTGCCCTGTGGTCATGACGTCACTTGGCTATGTAAACAAATGTGCTGAACTATTATCTAACTATCAGTTGACAGTTGACACGTTTTAGTTTACACAGCGGTATGACGTAATAACATGGTGGCTACTATTTCATGGTGTTTTTTAACAGATTAGAAAAACTGAAAACGTTGAATTGAATTTTAAAATTTATTTTATTTTAGGAGCTAAAAGTAACATTTTCCGACTCCTTTTTGCATAAACTATCTCAATAATCTATTTATAGATTCTTTTCGTATATAGTAAATACCCCATTGGCCCGCGCGAAGTGTCACCGGATCGGATCCCACTAGACGCACTACTTTTTTATCGTATAATGTGAATAAGTTAAAAGGTTCTACCCATCAAAACATAGTGGCACAATTCTCAGAGAATAAAAAGTTTCTTTCCAATACCTATCTAAATACGGAACCTGGCGCACTAATGACCAGCTAACAAAATGTGTCCGTACGTAAGCGTAAACAACCGGATTGTGAGTGGACCCAGGCCATAAAAGATCTGACTTTGGAGTTCAAGAGTACGCTGAATGAGTGTGTACAACAGCAAAATGCAATCCAAGAGGAATGGAATGGAAAGCCACAACATTTGATCGTGACTCTCATCCGATCGATGAAGAACCGTATGGAAGCAGTAATAAGAGCTCGGGAGGGAATACAAGTTATTAAATAATCGTTTCTTATCTTTTTTTTTCATTTACGTGTGTTGTTTAATCAATATCCTTCATACTTCATACAGGGTAAAAATGACTTGTTAAACAAAATACGAAACCCATGAAAATTTAATTTGAATTTAGAACATTAACATTAGGATTTGAAAACCTCATATTATTCACTACTAAACGACATTTGACATATATGCCTAAATATACACATTTTTCTCATAATCCTTACAAAACATAAACTTGAAAGGTGTTTCGATTTTTCTGATGAGAAGTGTATATTACCAACATTGCAGGGGAATCCGTACGACACTTCATATACTATATATGAATATCCTTGCCAATACTTATGACGTAATAATCTTGACCGAGACATGGCTAACGCTCGATATACTCGTAGCTGACAGCGAGTTCATCGACGAATACGTTACGTTACGTTATACTGTACACCGATGCAACAGAGATCGCGCTCCCACCAAAAGGAAAGACGGAGGTGGCGTTCTCGTCGCTGTGCTAAAAGGACTGCGCTCAGCCATGCTTGGGTCGAGGTGGAAATTTAATTATTGCTGCAGTTTATATACCTCCCGAAACGCCTGAAAGTACATAATTATGCTGAATATTTCGATTAATTACAATCCCTACTTGGGCATAATCATCCTAAACACTTTTATCTGTTAGGAGACTATAATTTAACCGAAATTGACTGGTTCACGTGCACCGCGGGTACCTCACAAACTGCTCAGACTTGTAGAGGTAATTCTCCTATATGTATTCACTTAGGTCAGTTCATGTCCTTTCTCGACGATCATCAATTTAATAATGCAAGGGATCTAAATGGGAGAACATTGGATTTGGCCATTAGTAATGAAGACTGCACCACATACTCGCCCTCGGACCTCACTACTCACCCCATTTTACGTGTTGGCACCTGTTTCATTACCCCATAATTCAATGGTTCGTAAGACAATTAAAACAATTTTTTTTTAAAGCAAATTACGAAAACATTAATCAAGATTTGAAACACATAAATTGGGAAGATATGTTTTTCAATGATCAAACACCTGACGAGTATTTAGGCAAGTTTTATAACATTATTTTTGGCATAATAAGAAAACATGTACCTTTGGTTGCTAGCAGGTCTTTAAAGATTCCTGTGTATATACAATCATAACATAACATAATCAGCCTACAATGTTCCCACTGTTGGGACATAGGCCTCCTCTCTGTGAGAGTGAGTGGGCCGTAATCCACCACGCGGGCCCAGTGACGGTTGGTAGATGTCACATGTCTTCGAATTTTTGTTTCTAGGACATCCCGGTTTCGAACCTACGACCTACATGTACTGTGTATATACACATACTCGTATATAAAAACAAAGCCAAAGCGTGGGCTATGTGGAAAATGTACAAGATTTTGTCTGACTACGAGCAGTTTTCACTATTCCGCGCGAGAATTCTCGCAGTCTCAGTGCAAAGAATCATATAGAAAATACATTAATTCTGTAGAGGATGGTATCCGGGACAACATTAAACATTTCTGGTCGTTCATTTCAAAGCAAAAATCCTCTACTGGAATTCCTTCCACTATGAAATACAAAAATCAGCCATCTAATAACCCAGAAGATATGTGCAATGTTTTTTCTGACTTCTTTAATTCTGATTATGAACCGTCCACCTTAAAAAGTGTACCGTCCTCACATACCGATTGCTCCCCTAACTGCTCGCTGAGTGGTGGCATTCAATTTTCAGTAGCTGACGTACTGAGTGGGCTTAAGTCATTAGACCTTTCTAAAGGACCTGCACCTGACGGTTTACCAGTAATCTTTATTAAAAAGGCTACTATTAATTATGTACAGAGTACACCATTGTGTACAGAGATTTGTAGCAGTCTTTGCAATGGCATACCATATTAAATTTATCTATTTCACAGAGGATATTTCGACAAGCTTGGAAACTTGCAAATATAACCCCATTCTACAAGTCAGGACCTAGGCATGACGTCAAGAACTATCGACCAATATCAATATTGTCAGCTTTGTTTTCGAGAGATTAGTACACGATAAAGTGTATCCTCTACATAACAACGTTTTTTTATTACCACAGCAACATGGGTTTGTCAAAAGAGATCAATCGCGACGAACCTGGTGACTTTTGAAAATTATTTGTTTAACAACTTGGATGTCCGTGTTCAAACTGACACCATATATACTGATTTCAAGAAAGCCTTTGACGAAGTTGACCAGAACTGCTTTTGCAGAACATTTCGGTTAATGGGATACTTGGGCCGTGGGGATATCTTAAGATGGTTCTATTCATATGTTTGCAATAGAACACAGAGTTGTTATAAATGATTTTTGCTCTGCCACTGTAGATGTTACTTCCAGGGTACCGCAGGGTTCCATTTTGAGATCTCTCCTATTCATTTTATTTATCAACGACGACGATACGTTTTAATAATTCAAATTTACTGATGTACCCTGACGACATTAAAATATTTAGGTCTATTAAAAGTCACCGTTATTGCTCTCTCTTACAGGAAGACAGATGCTTTCTTGGTATACTGTACACGAAATAAACTTCAACTCAGTGTATCCAAGTGTCATGTCATTAGTTTTACCAAAAATCAAAACATCTTACTATATCCAAAAACATCTTAAATAACGAAAGCCTAAAAAGAGAAACCCTGGTCCGTGATCTTGGAATTCAGCTGGATGACAAACTCCATTTAGATTTCCATATTAACAAAATTGTTAATAATGCCTTCCGTATGTTCGGTTTTATTATGAGAACGACTACAGTATTTACCCGATCTTTTACCTATTTATATCTTGTATATCGTTGGTTCGCTCTCAGCTATGTATGCTGTTTCGGTATGGAATCCCCATTATGGTATATATTCCGATATGATCGAAAAGTACAAAGAAAATTTTACAGGGCCTGGTCCTTACCGGACGGTGAGCTACCCATTGCTCACCGTCCGCAAGCCCGCGCCTACGGTGGCCGGAAATCCGCCCGGGATTCCCGACGCCCATGGCGTCTCCTGCGGCGAGAGGGCGCGATATTTGCCTTTCCCTCAACCGTCCCGCCTCCTCCTTCGCGAGCATTACTGCTTCGCAGAAGGAGGTGACGGCTGCCCATGCTCTCTCGCTTCGTACCATGGCCTGAACCAGGGCCGGACGCGAGAGATCTCTGCCGCCGATCGCCTCCACGAGGACACGGCGGTGCTCTGCCCAAGCCGGGTAGACCTCCACCGTATGCTCCACCGTGTCCTCCTGGCGACCCACACAGTGGTGACACCCGGGCGTTTCCTCCCGCCTTATCCGACACAGGAACCTCCCAAAGCTGCCGAGTCCAGTGAGGACCTGCGTCAGGCGGAAGGTGAGGACGCCGTGGCGCCTCTCTAGCTACTCCTCAAAGAGGGGACTTATCACCGCAATCATGGCGTGCCCAGCACTGGGTTGCGACAACCGTACTCTCCATGTCGCCATGAGATCCCGCCGTAGCTCCGTCCGCTGTATCGCGATTTCTCGCGGCAGCGGAGTTACGCCCCGGCGTTTTGCCTCCTTGCGCCACTTCCATACGTGCGCGAGGACTTTTGCCTCCAGATCCCATGGCGGCAATCCGGCATGGAGGCTCGCTATCTCACAGGAGACCGTGCGGTATCCCCGGATCATCAGGATGGCCATGACCCTTTGGGCCGCGCTCAACCAGCGGGCTGGCCGCAGCGCCAGGGAACGCACCCATACAGGAGCCTCGTAGAGGGCCATGGACCGCACGACCCCCGCGAGAGCCTCCGGTAGGAGGCGTTTGGGATATCCAAACGCCTCCTGCCGGAGGCTCTCGTGGCTAGATTGGGCAGGAGCCGCTTCAATGCAGCCCCTGCCCACTCCAGATTGGAAGCCAAACGTCGGAAATGCTCCACGAAGTTCCACCGGCTTTCGAGGACGAGTCCCAGGTACTTCATCATCGACTCGACGCCGATGGAAACCCCTGCTACTGTTATTTGGGACCCCGACGGTGGCGCGTTCCGAGGACCATGTAAACACATGGCCTCGGACTTGTACAGGGCCACCTTGAGTCCCAATTGGCGGATCCTTTCGACGATTATCGCAACCCCGCGTGCCGCTACTTCGGCCGTCGCCTGGTGCGACCTCCCCCGCGCCAGGATCAACGCGACGCGTGAACGCGTCAGCGTAGCACACTACGCTGTCGAAGAAGTATTTAATCATCTGCAAAGTTAAAGTCAAGGTGAATTATGTTGGAAACGATGTTCTTGTTTGATCTTTGCAATACTTATGATTGTATGGATATTCGCAATAAAATTAGTTATGTTGTACCCAGAATAACGATATGCCGTGGTCTTTGAAGACATCAACTTTTTTTCTGTCTCTGCTCAAAAAGGCGAACGGCAGGCTTGTATGGGACTTTCGAACAGCTAATGAAATTTCGTGTTTTGGGATATTTTTTGTTTTAATTGGTAGTTAATACGATAGACAAGCCCTTTTTAAATTCTTGGATTTTTAGAACTTGGGACTTAAAAGTTATAACCAGTTTTATTTTTGAACGTTAAGTACTAGTGTATCAATGTAGATTAGGCACATAAACATTGTTTCGGTGTTTTTTGTAGTGTATTACTTACTATCAAGTAGGTAAATTGAGATGAGGCGCGTACCTACTCAGCGGAGTGCATTAGGAGATACCTATGTCCAGCAGCTGATTGCAACAGTTTGATAATGATGAATTCCTGATGGGGTTTTAAGTGTAGGTAAATAAAACAATACAGTTAATTTTTTTTTAAGTACTTTTATTTTATTTACAATTAATTAATTCGTAAATTACTTCATCTAAGAAGGGGGCAGGTCGAGTCATACCCTCATGGCGAGCATAGCTTAAATACCAACATAACTGCGTTTAGTTTACGACTAAATTACGTGTAGTTATTAAAATCTTTTTTTAAATATTATTAATTAATCCGAACTTCTAAAAATAGTACACTTACATGAAAATAAATGGCTTAGTTGCCTTAATATGTGGTACAAATTCTTTAACAAAACAACAAAAAAGTAGCTGTACGAAATCTGCCGTTCACCTTTAGAAATGTTATACACACAATGAATGATTTTTAAGTTATAATAGTTAGTCTGATATTAACTCATTCTCTCTCCCTCTCTCTTTCTCTGTTGTTTGCATATCTATGTTCAAGTTCACTACGTAACTATTTTTCTAACTATTAAAGTAACTATTTTACAGCTTAGAATAGAGCACTGTTAGATATAACTTTTAATATGTTGTGGAAAATGTCGTACATTTATAACTCTTGTGTATTTATAACTTAGTATAATATTTTAATGCGTAACTGTTTATTTTCCCGAATAAATAAAATATTTTTTGGTAGAGTCTAGTGTTCCCCCCCCCCCCTGCCAGCTAAATGGTTGTTTTTGGATATATATATATATATATATATAAATATAACGAAATTAAAAGGAAAACTAGGCTTTACAAGTTAACCAAATGTAAGTTGGTCGATTATTGTCGACCAACTTACATTTGCATTTGGGGAATTGACCGTGACGTATATCGATGTATGGGATAACATGTTTTTCAACTACAATGTTAAGATTGTTTTAGAGATAAATTCATCCCAACTACGGAACCCTTCAGTGTGGTTGGTCTGACATGCACTTGGCAGGTTTTTTATTCTGTGGCTTTCTACCAGCCAGTATTTATTTTATTATTGATGATGGTAAATATTTACCTCAAAACTATGTAAATTAAATAATAAATAGTGAAAAGTAAATTATAAGTACAAAGTCATGTTCCAAAATTGTTGATATTTTTTAATTATAATTTTACACCGGGATTTTAGCAGAGAGGCTGTATAAAAAGTTGGGTAACTTGCATAGTTTTTAAATTTTTTGACAGCAGGGAAAATAGTTTTTTTTATTCTATTCATTCATCATTAATCCATTTCAGCCGAAAACCGTCCACTGCTGGACTTATACCTCCCTCAAGCACCGCCACTTCGATCGGTTCCCGCATCCAGCGGATTCCTGCGGCGTTCACAAGGTCATCGGTAGCGGTATCGGTATTCTATTATTTAGAAAGAATCTTTCATTCCTTTGAAAAATAAATTACTGTAGAATTGTTATTAACTTATACAGCCATCTTTATTCGATAGCTCATTCCAAAAGATGTTTCGTCTAAACATGTCTCTCATAAAATTCTATTTTTATACTTAAAAGAGTACGGCCGAATAAAAATATTCCAGACGTATAAAAATTTATAGCGGATCGGTCCGACAGGAAATATTGAAGAAGTTAGATTGAGGAAGTGACGACATTGTTATTATCGCCTCAATCCTGCTCGAGCTCTGAAACAATCTTTGGCATTCTTGCTCCAATCGCTCGATGAGCAGTAAAATCTCTGTTATGATTTCCATCGTCGACTTTCATCTTTAAATATTATTCCTTCCAATTTCACAAAATGTAGGTATCTTCTGACATAGAGAACTACTACTAAATGGAACATGTATTTTATATAAAAGCTCCATTGTATTCTAAATAAAAGAATTGGTATGTTGGTTCTTTTGCAGAAAATAATTTTTCAAGGCGAAACAATTGGCCTTAGTTTAAACACTGCTTGCTCACAACTCAAGAGGGCGGAAGCGAAAATTTCAGCTTTTTCACAGTGAATTTTTTGTCGTACTTATACCTAAAACAAAGCGTAATGACCCGCACGGCACGCATTTGTTCGGGAACAATCCGAATAGGCCATTTTTCATGTGGAACAATTGAGGGCGGTACTCCGACACAATTGGCAGAGTATTTTGTCAAGCGGTTGTCGTACGAGACTCGAGCGCAGAACATAATAAGTGCACTCCACACGCCCATTCGACTAGTCAGAACGAAAACGGAGGCTTATGAATAAACATATTTATTTGTGTTTGCTCTTATAATTTTCTGTTGACGATTTGGCAAATAATTCTTGCCCAAAAAGCATTACTTTCTCACATTTTCCGATAAAATACTGTGTTTATTCTGTAGGTATTTTATCTGTGTTAGTTTTATTATAATACAGGCCACACGGGGTGTAGGTAATTTCAGATGGCACAGTAACGGCAGTTATACAAGATAAACGTTCTTAGACAACTATACCTAACCTAACTTTGGAATAGTTTCATATAATCTACAAGTGAAAATAATTATATTACACGAAAAAGAACAATAAAGCTCATGATATCTAAGTATTATTTATGGTATTAATCACCTGACGAAGTGTGTTGGCCGATAGGGCATAAAATCTGGCCTCTTATGATTTCATGGCGGCTGGAGGCAGTGCGCTGGAATTTTTCGTTTTATTTTATGATGCCGAGCACTGTCGCGGAGAAATATTGGCTCAGCGGAATAGCTCGTAAAGAAAGCCGTTTTCTTTCCACGGGGTTACGCACCGCAACTACATCGCCGCCTTCTGCTTACATTTTATTATTAGGCCTCATCCAGATTTTATGTCACACGAGATTTCATTTTAATTAGCTATGCTTAGAAACCACGGATGTAAAGCGTAAACAAACGGTATTAGACTTGTTATTCTTCTTTTCACAATATAGGAGTTCTACATAAAAAATGAACAGTTCAAGATTAAAGAGGGATTAAAAGGAAAGTTTAACATTAGTTTTCAATCGCGGGATCGGTTCGACGACGACGGGCGGCGGCGGTGGATTGCACGGAGGTTCGCATTTTGCCGGTTCGGCTCACCCATCCTTTTTCCTCGCACATCATTATTCAAGTTAAGTGGACAGGCCCCGGTCAGGTTAGTGGATGAGTAACAAAAATTCAGGGGGTTGAACACAAATCGGAATATCGTATCATGAAAGGTCAGACGCATATGTTATAGGGTTGAATTTCTTATTCTATTTTGAGATTGATGCAGAATAATGGGTTACAAATTATGTATGTATGTTTACACGTGTAGGGTGGCAGTGTGATGGAGGTTAATAAATGTAGAGCTATATCACAGGTGCTTAGTTATATTCTTTATACAAATACAAGTAGGTTGTAGAATTGTATGAATATTTTGTCTAATAATAGTTCATATACATAACATGACATACTCAGCCTATAATGTTCCCACTGCTGGGTCACAGGCCTCCTCTCTATGAGAGGGAGTGAGCCGTAATAATAATATGCCAATAATAGTTTATCTTTAGCCAACGTAATTGGCAGATTGCCGTTTCAGGTTGAAGGTAAATAAATAAATAAATAATAAGTATATGACGGAGAAGGTACGTCTCGCTCGTTATCGTCAGCCATATTTTATTAACTACTGTGGGCGTACAATGGGAAGTGTTGGTTATTGCACAATAGAAAAGCCGTTTGCAGTTTAAATCAAATTATAATTTACGATCAAACAATCACACTAGCTATTCACACACTCTAGGTAGACGACACAACTATACGGAACGCGCGACAGTTTCTAAACGTGTTCACTTCTTGACCGCCTCCGATAAACTGCTCTCGATAAACTGCACTTAGCCCCGGTCAAGCGTTATGTTGTAGACTCTCTCGAGCGCCGCTTGGTGGCGCTGGCGTGCCGATTAATCAAACGAGTGACTAACTTATTTCCGACATATATATGTATACGTAGTATTGCAGTACGAGTTATTATATCGTCGTCCTAACGCACAAGCAGAAACATCACTTGGTATTTGTTTCTTGTAGCTTTAATGTAGGACCATTTTTTCTGTCAGACTCACCACAACATTTATCGAGCACAATCATCATGTTAACGCACAAACAGATACATAACACACATGACGAGAAATCAGTAGACGTGGAGTACATATAGCATCAAGTACTTATTCATGAGACAAGTAATAGTGTCCCAGCTCCCCTAGCTGTCAGGACTCGGCTCGTGCGGCGTGAACGGCACAGGCCATTTGCGAAAATTCAACAATACCATTGGATTTCTCCCGAGACCGCTCCTCACCGTCTCTATAATAACCTAAGCAGATGTAGCGTGGATACGTCGGTCTGTGATCAATAGTGACGTAATGATGAAAGTAGTTTTAAAGTTGTGAAAATTATGGTGACACCGGAGATGGTGGAAATAATTTGTAAATGAGAGAATTTTTGTACGATACCTTTTTAGGTGTAGTCATTATTGCTTTAACACTTGCGTTGAACGGTTGCCATTTTTGAACCTGTATATAATGCCCGGTTCACATTATTCCAGTCTGGTAATCTAGCGATTCAATCCAGTTCAGTGCTAGACTGGATCATATCGTCTACCTACATTATTCCACTCATTCAGTCAGTCAGTCAGAAAACAAGCAACAATGCGTGTTCACTGTTTAACTTGTAATCCAACACTGAATTGAACGTCTACACTATTCCAGTGGCGCTGGAGTGGGCGCCCTGGAATAAAAAGTAGACTGTCAATCCAGTCACTGGACTGGATTGTTTATTGGAATAGGCACATTCCAGCGCATTCCAGTGCCGGTTCACATTATTCTAGTGCTACTGGAATAATGTTAATAGTTTTAGTCTAAATATTTACCTACATTGAGCATATTGTCATAAGGAAGTCGCTCTGTTTTTAATAGTATCTATTTTATTTTAATTACCCACCTCTAATCTAATTAGTTTTCTACTTCCATAACCACTGACATTGGTGCCGATTCCCTTGTTTACAAACTAAACTAAATTTAAGTTCAGTGCATCTTTTTCTTTCTATTTCATTAAGAAAAGGACAGAAGATAAATTTTAGTTTAGTCCTGTCAAATTAATCAGCGCCTGTCACTACTCTATACAAGTTTAGACGTGATTAAAAACTTGCCTACTAAAATTACGTCAATTTACGTCAAGCGCTGATTAATTTGACAGGACTAAACTAAAATGTATCTTCTGTCCTTTTCTTAATGAAATAGAAAGAAAAAGATGCACTGAAATTAAATTTAGTTTAGTTTGTGAACAAGGGAATCGGCGCCATTATCTGAAGAAAAACGCCGATATTACAAGTAGGTACTATTAGGCAGAAAAAATATTGCTAATTAAACATAATTATAGCTAGTAAGGGACGAGGTTGGCCTAATGTGACATTATAGGTTACAGCGAACGTAAGGCTGATCGTTGGTCATTATCGTAATGTGTTACTAGATGAACGGAGATTCTATGTGATCGGTTAATTAACTTACTAAGCATCTAATAAACCATCTTAGATATTATTATTGCGAGATTGTTTTTAATACGCCGACGGGCCATTTATAAGGAATTGCTATAATTGCATGAATCGTAAGGCTGCGTGCGAAGTGTTTGGAGATTCATTTCTAGCGTTCGATGTATTGTTTTACCATCTACGGCTAAGGTATAATATTATTAGTAAGGATTGTCTCTCTTTTGGCTAAAGCTTATCTGAAGATTGTTAATCAACCAATCTTGTGAGTCTTTGTTTTCAAAATCACAGTGTCTGCTGTTACCTTTTTTTATTAATGTGCATCTAACCATTGTCATAGGATATCCAGAATGTTGTGTTCCTTTAAAGGCACAATATGAAACGGCTATAAGCAGCGTTTCACTGAAAGCGCGGCGGGTCTGTAAACGTGCGTTTGTCGTTCATTGTTTCCCGCTTGGTGTACCGCCCCACGTATAGCTACTACCTACGAGCGGCGATTTAAGAGGCTGACAACACCTAAAGCGCGGTCAATGTCGGGCTGCATAGAAAAGAAAGAGAAGCGCGATGACACAACACTGGTAATTTATTGCAAAATATGAAGCAATTATCTATTTATAAAAAATCTATTGATTGGATAAAACAATTAAAACACTATTATGCTAATATGTTGCTTGTAGAATAATCAGACAAAAAATCAGAATAATTGCATGTATAATATTATGGTTTTTAATCGTTAAAATAAATTTTTAGAGGTATCTTCGTGATTTTTTTCTATAGTATCAAATTAGTTGTAATATGTTTTCAACACACTATCTACCTAGCATATATCCTGAAGAATATCATATTTTTTTCTGATTTTGTTTACTGCAGTGGATCATATACTTTTAGGCATTATAAAACTTACAAAATTTGCGTTTAGATCCTGTAGTCCCCTTAAGCCCTGTCACGTGTGGATGTAGCAGGTTTGTCATTGCGAAGTATACCTACGTCATTCCCTTTTTGTTTGGTAGATAATGGCGCCGATTCCCTTGTTCACAAACTAAACTAAATTTAAGTTCAGTGCATCTTTTTCTTTCTATTTCATTAAGAAAAGGACAGAAGATACATTTTAGTTTACTCCTGTCAAATTAATCAGCGCTTGACGTAAATTTAGTAGGCAAGTTTTTAATCACGTCTAAACTTGTATAGAGTAGTGACAGGCGCTGATTAATTTGACAGGACTAAACTAAAATTTATCTTCTGTCCTTTTCTTAATGAAATAGAAAGAAAAAGATGCACTGAACTTAAATTTAGTTTAGTTTGTGAACAAGGGAATCGGCGCCATTATCGGTAGCATATTAGCTGCGTTTTAATAGTACATTGTGCCTCTGTAAGTTAAGTCTCATGTAGGTGTTAGAAACGAATTATTCAGTTACGTTTTATCTCCAAATAAATTAGAGTGTAAAAATGTACACATTTCAATCTAAATTAGTCTGGTTAACGTTTATTATCATAATGTTTTAATAATCTGGTATTCCCAACATATCGCCCAAACCGTCATTTAATTACTCGATCAGTCTGATGTCTCTAGCAACATAGAATAATTATGATGCAAAACTGTATTACCTACATAAGTCATATACAGGTTCAAAAAGCAGGGAAGTCACAATATTAGAAATATTAAATATTAAGGCGCCGACAAGACCCAAATGACCATGACCAAAATAGGCTTCTCTTAAGAAAAAAAATTGCCATATCTGTATGGCAATTTTTTTTCTTAAGAGAAGCCTATTTTGGTCAATTGGGTCTTGTCAGCGCCTTAATATTTAATATTTCTAATATTGTGACTTCCCTGCCGCTACCACAAGCTATACAGATATAGCTTGTGGTAGCGGAAAAAATATATGTTAATTTTGAACATATTTCCCAGAACTTGGTTGTTACCGAAACACGTTTTGAAAAAAAATCTCGATACAAACTAACGTTAAACTAACCTCTCACCTTGAGTTCTAATCCAAAATATCTGCATTAAATATCAACAGATGTTACGTATTTAATTAATAACAAGAACGTCTTATTTGAATGCAGAACTTGGTTGTTTTATATTTTCCATTACTCAACTCAATTTTGAGTAAATAGAGAATTGCTTCATATTTTGCAATACATTACAAGCGTTGTGTCATCGCGCTTCTCTTTCTTTTATATGCAATGTGACAATGACCGCGGTTTAGGTGTTGTCAGCGTCTTAAGTAATATCTTAATAGACTGGTAACTACTAGGTAGGCTATAATAGGTCGCTGCTTCCAGGGCAAATGTGGACCATCGTTGATCACATCATTGCTTACCGTCTGGTGAGATAGTGGTCAAACACGAGGCAAAATAATAGTAGATTATTCACTTAGGGGATAAAGCAGTGTCTTAATGTCGCGGGCACTATTTTGAATCCCGAACGCAACGAAGGATTCTCCGAGCGCAGCGAGGGAGCTGTGAGTTGACTGCTGAGCGAAGCGAGGGAGTAAATACTAGAATCCTGAGTGTAGTGAAGGATTCGAGCTCGCCCAGCAGACACTACTTTTCGCACCTACTGGGATATAATAAAAACTAATTCGATTCTCGGATTATGTGCAGTTTCATACAAAATAGATAATATCGTAAACATGACGCTTAAATCGGACATTCTAATGCCCGGCATAGTCCAGTATAAAGAGGGGAAGTACGTTATCTTCATACAAACGCACCGCGCGCGGCTTGTATGTGTGCGCCAAAGTATCGATGCGTCGCCGCACGCACACTTAAAAAAATCTCGACCCGTTTCTCCGTCCGCCAGTCGGGGCTAACACCGCACGAAGTTCGCGCGTCACGGCTTTTCGGCACCGCTAAATGAATGAAAAATGTGTGATAATCGCAGGAGAACGTATTGCTGTGTGTTTGGGTGTCTTAATAATTCATCGATTCCAGAATTGTCTCTGTTCAGATTACCTATTGAACAGGAAAGGTAAGCAAGTCACTTATTCTAGCATATAATTTTTACTTGATGATGAGATACCTACTTACTTATTTTTTGTTGTATTAGTTTTCTATCAGACGGAGGAAATAGGTAGGCCTACTTTCCCTACGGTTGTCGCAACCCAGTGCTGGGCACGCCACGATTGCGGCGATAAGTCCCCTCTTTGAGGGGTGGCTAGAGAGGCGCCACGGCGTCCTCACCTTCCGCCTGACGCAGGTCCTCACCGGACACGGCAGCTTTGGGAGGTTCCTGTGTCGGATAAGGCGGGAGGAAACGCCCGGGTGTCACCACTATGTGGATCGCCAGGAGGACACGGTGGAGCATACGGTGGAGGTCTGCCCGGCCGTGTCCTCGTGAAGGCGATCGGCGGCAGAGATCTCTCACGTCCGGCCGAGAGGGCATGGGCAGCCGTCACCTCCTTCTGCGAAGCAGTAATGCTCGCGAAGGAGGAGGCGGGATGGTTGAGGGAAAGGCAAATATCGCGCCCTCTCGCCGCAGGAGACGCCATGGGCGTCGGGAATCCCGGGCGGATTTCCGGCCACCGTAGGCGCGGGCTTGCGGACGGTGAGCAATGCGTCCGGTAAGGACCAGGCCCGGGGCGACGGCGCGTTGTATTCCACGCGCGCCTCAAATAGATGTTGTCAGCACAAATGTAGGGGTCCACTAGGGCCGATGCTTACCGGGGTCGCGAGAAGGTACTTAAGGGTTACCGAGGCCCCTGGCAAGACAGGCAACGGAAGGAATACGGGTGGGTTTTAGTCAGTATGAGTCTGACACACCCTCTCGCTCCATCCAGAGCGGGAGAAGTTATTTGATGATTTTTTACCCACTTACAGTTATAAAATCGTAATTAAAAATAAGTAATTGACTTATTGTGAATCAGATAAATAGAGCAAAGTTCGAATCATAACAACAGAACAAAAATTTGGTTATAGTCTAAGAGGCAGGCGTTAGTTTTTTAATGTTGTTTTACGATGTTTATTTTTTCATCATTGTTTAGGTAAAACCGACCTCACAAACCCTGTACCCAGACAATACAAGTAACAAATACAACTTCCCGACCCTTGCCAATTTATAGGCACTGAAATTTAGGTAAAAGTGACAACCCTGAGACAGTAGGCAATTATATCGCGAATTGCGCCGGAGATAGCCTACTTCCTCTCTTTATACTTCTTTTTTGTGGCGGGGGGGATACGCGCCACAGCAACCGATCAGCTGTTGCGATGAAATGCCGCCATTACCGCCACAGATCACGTAGAAACAGCAGTGGACGAGCCTAAAATGCACATTAATTATTTCAATTATTTTGGACTTGGCCATATGCGTAAAACAATTGTTCTGTGATCGCTTTTTTAAATCACGCAGGGAATTTCCCAGCATAGCCCTCTCTATTTCCTTTTGGGTGACTTTTAGCCTTATAATAAGGCCCATTTTGAGCGACCACTAATAAAATTCAGTACAATATTATTGCCCGGCTAGAGCCTGGGTCCTTAATGACTTGCTTTAGGTAAGGTTTGTGTGACATATAATTTGACATTAGCGAGCAGGTGGTGTGAAAAACTAATTTAGGTAAGCTCAGCGACAAAAGCCGATTAACACTGCCACTTACTTATACACATCATCTAAATTGACACAAAATTATTCGATATATTGTATTTCCGAATTTCATATACCTAATAGCTATGAAAGACAAGCAAGACAGAGACACAGACAAGCCATGGTGTCTCCGTCGAAGATGGCGCACCGACGCCTCCGATGTTGTGTCTGCAAACTATGCACTCCCGTGCCGTTTTGTGGAAATAAATACTATAAATAAGCGTAAATGAATAAGCTAAGAGAGAGCTACTATTTTAATCTGACTTCTGTTTTGACTTTATTTCAATACTTGGCTCAAAAAAAACTGAAATGTTAATTCACTTTTGTCGCTAAACGATCTGAAAACTCTTCTGTTTTTTAAGTGTTCTGTTTGAGTCCAGTCCATTTACAAATAAAACACTAATTAGGTCGGTATATGTTTACAGTTTACATAAAAATAGCGAAGGTTCCCGAGCGAGAAGACAGATCCTTGCTGAGATTTATAGAAGGCGAGGTCACTTGAGTAATGTCTCGCAAATGTTAATTATGTACATTGGGGATACATTCATTAATTCGACTTAGGGCCCATTCAAAATGTTACATCGTTAACGAGTATAGAGGGGAGAAGAAAATTTATAGAAACTGTTTCTTATTCGAAAATAAAAACATGGGACGAGTAAGAAATAAAAACATAATTAATTAGAACCAAAAATAATAATGTTAACTTACCAATATGATTACCAGCTGAGTAACTAACTATGTTCTGTTCCAAAAGCATCTAATGAAAATATAAACAAACCCTGTTCAGGTTAAATTTATAGTAAGTGATTTTTATGCAATCACTCACTAAAGGGAATTAGTAACAAATTCATCTCTATTTAGGAGGTTTCAACTTTATCTCACTACTTTTTTCAACAATTTTTGTTTGAATAACATGATTCAATTGTCATTGAAAAAACATTGACGGAGATTGAGGTTATAAAATTAACCTTATTATCGTAAAGTTTATTTAAAATTAGAATGTCGAGTAAGTATAACGTTTTTAAATAATGAAATCAAAGCACTCAATTTATAAGTGTCATTACAAATTGGCACCCAGAGGTATATTTTCTCATCCATTTATTTACATTTTAGTCAGAAACTTTTGGAACAGACTGCATTATCGTCTGGGACCGAGCTACACTGATTTTCATTTGGAATATTTTTTCAGAATAAGTCACAAAGCTACAAAACTCTATTAACACTTCATTCCAGTAAGCTTGTAATAATTACGTACAAATAAACGCTAGTAAGTCCTTAACACATAACGCTGTATTACGAGAGCTCTCGCATTTAATTTCACAACACTTAATTATTTCAATATTTGCAGCAGAAGTAATTAAACGTTAGCGAATTATCGTTCATGTACGAAATATGAAATGGTTTTCGATTACATGTATTTTTTTTAATATGCTTACTTTCTAAGTATTCATTTTTTGTAATATTTTTTTTATTTAATATTTTTTTGTAATGGTAGGTCTTAAAGTATTGAATTAAATCATTTATTAACCCGACGTAGCAATGGTAAAGCGCTTGTTTTTTTGAGGAGGGTTCCCTGCGTGGATATTTGCTACATTGATGCGTGTTTCATTCAAACCCTGGGATTTAATTGTTTTGTTCACCCAAATCTGTACGACTATTAGAGATTATTGTTACCTACATTGTTAGCGTCTTATGGTACATAATTTGTAATTATCTTTGGTGCATGTGCTGCAACCTGAGCATGAGAGATCACACGTAAAATTAATCTAGATTTTTTAATTAATCTCTTTTTTTTATTATTGCTATTATTTGATTGCAAATAAAGAATGAAACCCTCGTTAATATTTAATGGCCACTCCAAACCTGCAACGCTTAGCATTTCATTTAAATGGGCGAACGATCATAGATAAATATAGTTTGAATGGATACCGATAAATTCGGTTTCACGGCGGAGGTTTATTCGTTTACGTAAACTTTGAGATTGGCTCTAACAAGGCTGGGAGAGGCGGAGAGAACGCCGGTGATTTCTACTCTTAAAATCCAATTTAAATGCATTCCTCTGTGCCACAGGAGGGCCCGCCGATACGCCCCGGGGGCCAATTAACTTATTCATCCTTAACATTTCATTGCTCAACTTGGATACTACTTTTACGCTTTAGGTACTTTCCACGTCTCATCCTTATGGGCACGGTATGATTACCTGCCGTTAACTCCTGCCCTTGAATTTGCATAACATAAATACTTTCAAGTGGTTCTACGGATTCTTTTGTGCGGAGAAATTGACTTGGGTTTGTTTTTGGGTTACGAAAAAAAGGGGCAAGATATCTGCACTAATATCATCATCATCAAGACTGGTTTGGTTATCACTGGACTGTCTGACTGGTCGTCAGACTTTCGGGCTTACGACCCGTAACAACTGTCAAAGATCTACAAATAACAGCCGGGACCAACAGCTTAAAACGTGCTTTCCGAGGCACGGTCACATCTTGGTATGTAAAGATGGTCACACATCCACGGATCAACCGCGGTAAGCGTAGCTTAACCTGATCGATCGACCCGTGCGACTGTTAAACTTACTATCTGCACTAATGTAACAAAATATATTTTAATATGTGCATGTGCTATGAACGTAGCTTACCTGAAACTGATTCACGTCATGATAGTAACTTGCTCCTCTAGACTACCTCCTCGTGCGAATCAGTAATAAAAGGAGTTGAAATAAGATTATTTTCTAAATGTAGTAATACTTACATTAAAATAAAAGCTCTAGGACAAACCTGAACAAGTTTGCCCCCTTGTCACGAGCCATAAGATTGTTTCACAGAAGTGCATTGAAAATGTTTAGAGGCCAATTTTTTGTTAATTAATGTAAGTATAATGTATTTTTTTATTGTATTTTTATAGTATTAACATCGCATTAACGCATTATAGCTGTAGGTAAGTGTTTTATTTAAGACATTTTGAATAAATAATAAATGTTTATTATCACAACCAATAACACGTTATTAGCTGACATGAAAGGGCTCCAAGATGTCCTCTCCAAAGTCTCCGAAAGTCATTTAAAATGCAATTTGAACAGCCTAATAGAAACGTTCTCACTAAGAATTGTTGCAAAGTGTAATGGGTTCAGGTGAAATTAACGCAGAAAAATAGGAAAAGTTAGAACGAGTTTCCCGCCAAGGTTTTTTGCCTTCGCCAAGTAGCGCTGTGATTGTAAACCGGTGAATTTATAATGCTATTTTCGAACTCCACTTCATCGAGAAGTTTTAAACCGGTTCATAATTTTGCTTGAGAGTACGTAACGTTTAGTATTGAAAGGTAAATTCAATAAGTAGGAGTTCAGCAATAAAAACGATTTAGTTGCGTACATTTGGGGCGTTCGATAATGAGTTTGATATACTGCGCTGGCTGAACAGAGCACACAAGCGGTTCACACAAATGTTTGACAAAAACCGAATGACAAATGATCATTTTAAAAATCACTTTATAAAAGTAATCATTTAACAAACATCTCATTTCGCAAACATTTAAGTACCTAATCATTTGACAAAATACAGATTTCGCAAATGTTTTAAACTTTGCAAATATTTCAAATGCTAAAATATCATTCCAAAAATATTCATTTAACCAAGTCGTTTGTCAAATTTGCCATTTTACAAAATGACGGTAGATATATTGTTTCTTATACACTTTGATCAAATTTTGAAAATATATAATTACATGGTTGCAATTTTCATTATAAATGCCTATAAGGCAATTATTAATTTCATACAAATACTTGTACTATATGATTGGTAGTCAATTTAAAAAATACACGCTGCCCTTACTAAGTAAAATAGGTTTATTTTTTATTTTTATTTATTTATCATTTATACAAAAGAACACAGGATTACATAATTAGATAGCAACCAAAAATCCACTAAGGTTTAAACTTGTGCTATCATGAGTCTATCTCAATATCATACAATGAAGCATTTTATATGTACGCGTTATTGTCGATACAATTAATAACATCTTTACATATTTAATAGTTACAAACATTTTATAATATGTACGCGTTACGGCTCCTGCATACTGAGGCGATATCGCGGGCGCGACAGGCAGCAATATGCGTGTCGCGGCCGCGATATCGCCTCAGTATGTAGGAGCCTTTACTGAAGATACAATTATTAACATCTTCAGGTGTTTAAATAGGTAGTTACAGTCATTCCTACATATTACTTAAGTAATATTGCTTAAGTTTACATTTCATATTTTTAGGTGTAATACATTTGTTTATTTCTGAGTGTAGACTATTAATAAGTCTTGGTATAATATAACCGGTAGTTCGCTCGCCATACGTATTGTTGGCGGGCTGTGTACGAAGCCTATTCTCAGAGACCGCCCGAGTGCATACAGGATGCTCGATTTTGGTTCTTTAAGATTTATTGAAAAATAGTTCTCTTAATAACAAAAAATGTAATTGTATATGAACTGGTAAGACATTACAGTGTTTAAAGAGGCATTTATGTTATCGTAAAGTAGATGTCTAATTTTAGGAGATACTATTGTTTTTAAAATTCGAAGTTGAAGTTTAAAAATACTATCAATGTAGGTTTTATAGGTACGACCATAACTACTAAGGCCATACTGGATGAAAGATTCAGCCATTGCGTAATAAAGCATTATCTTCACTTTGAAGGCCAAGCGGTTTTTTAATATGGTCATAATAGCGAGAAATTGCCGAAGTTTATCACAAACACGTTCTATGTGATAACTCCAGTTAAACTTATCGTCTATAATTATTCCAAGATATGTTTGTTTACTGACAACATCTATTTGTGGACAGTTACAATTAATCGCATTGACCGTATGCAAGCAGTCATGGGCTATTAAGTTCCGTAAGGGCAATTTTCTAATGTATGGAGATTTAATAACCAGTAGTTTAGTTTTGCTCGCATAAGTACCAAGCCAGCATGTGTGTGACACCACCTTGTTAGAGCATCTAGGTCGAGTTGTTCGCATGCTATGTGAGGATCTCTATTAGCAATAACAAGGCAAGTGTCATCGGCAAACTGGTAGAATTCGGTTCCGGTGGTCGCAGTTCTAACCTAACCTAAACCTAGCCATTTCAGTTCAATTGACCTACCCTACTAATGACTGGGGGTATAACCATCACCTCTTATAGCAGTATTATTATAATATTACTTCACAGTGGGAAAGTGATGGAGCTATACAGGATTTATAGCTCCATCTCTTTCTCACGCTGAAGTAATATTGAAATAATACTGCTATATGAGGTGATGGTTACCCCCCTGATGACTTCGTATCTACTGAAAGTAAATTAAGTAAGTTATTATCAAGGAATGCATTTTGTCAAACGTTATTTAATGCTTTGCGTTGTTTTACTAATTAACATGATTATTATAATATTAGTTTGTCAAATGATGTTTTTATGTAATGAAATGTTGTCTTTCTATTATTTGGCAAATGAGTTATTTACAAAAATAATTGTTTGTAAAGTGATAAGTTTATCAAGTATTACGGTATTTTTAAAATTAATATTTTTGGTTCGTTTTTTGTCAAACGACAGGAGACCGCACACAACTCGTTCGCGGGACACTTTGCTCTGTGTGCGCCGTGCCTAATGTGACGTATGGCTTCCTGAGCTGCTGAATTTTCCAAATGACTGTTTCCGTGTCTGCGCGGTTGGAAAGGGTTGAAAATGATTTATCTTGTTGGAAAAATCACAAAAATATTTTCATTTACTGCAATATTTTCGTATGCAAATTGAGTAATGCAATCGTATGCAACTGGTTATGTGGACGTTACACTTTAGGGTCATTGAATGGACAGAAAACTGTTATGTGTAGGTCTTGTAAGTCGCAGTATCTAATTATAAGAATAATGAAAAATATTGGTTCATTATTGGCATAATTATGACCATTAAATCATTTAAGTCCTAGTTTGTTTTCAGCATATGATAACAAAACATCCTTAAAACCATCACGTATATTAAAAACAACATTAGGAAGACATCAAAATAACCCCAAAAAAAACTGTTTGCAATTGAATTATGGATAAAAAATAAAACGTTGCTTTTCAGACATCTCTCGGACCCTATTTATTTGAAAAGGATGAGATGACTCAAGCAGATTCGCGCGATAGCTGCGCGCCCTCTGTGGATTACTTTGCAAGTCTTTTATACGAGAGGCCAGTATCATCACTACTTAAGGATATTAAAATCCCCTATTTGTGTAAGGAGCTTGTTTTCTCGCTGACTGTGGAGCGTTTATCGAATAATCCTGATAAAGCTGAGTGAATTGAGCGTGTACAATACTGAAATAGAATAGAATGGGTAAATAAACTGCAGATATGGAAAAATGTAGACAGCATAGCGATTTCACAGAAAATACCGATGTAGGTACTCCAGCTGAAACGAACTTGAACGTTTATTATTATGCACAGATTAATTAATCAAAGCTTATGTTGGAAAACGAACGGATCCAAAGAATAATTGCGTTATTATTTTGATAAGAACATTCGTTGAAAGAACTAAGATAAGTACCTATGTGTACGTTATTTATAGCCACAAGTATATCTGTCTTGAACTCTTGAGAACGCTTCTAGGTGCCTATCGAGATGACCTGTCCGTCTATTTAATTTATGAAAAAAATAAATAATAGATAAATTAAAAAACACGCATGGTTTGTCAAAAAGGGAATCACAAAACATGAACTAAAAAAATAAAAACAAGCTAATTATGCCCAAAAGTGGAACCATTCTTTTCACGTCTTTCAAGTCCAACCTGTACCTAAAGAACTGTTCCAAGGAACCGTCCCCCGACTGCGATGAAAAGATTGGTTTTTATTTTGGTTTTTTAATTGTGAAAGATCTCTGAGGCAATTTAGTTCTTGCCTGTTATATATTTTTGTAATTTACTAAGCAAGCTCTAGACGATAATAGTATACGTAGTCAAATTTTAATGAAAAAAAAAACGTTTATTTTCAGGAAACATTATATTTTTTTGAATTTTCACCTATGTTACCCAAGATAACGCAACGCTTCTAACGATACCACATACATTGATATCGGTTAAGCCATTTAGAAGTTACGGTGGAATAAAGAAACTCACAAACACACATGAACCCTGAAAACATAACACTCCTTTTTTTTGGGCAGTCCACACTGACGGAATTGGATATCGTATTGTAGTAGTCAACAAGAAAAAAACACATTTTAAAGAACACGTCAAGCAAATGTCGGCCCTTTTTTTTTGGGTGAGAAATCATCAAATAACTTCTCCCGCTCGGGGCGGAGCGGGAGGGTGTGTCAGACTCTTACTGACTAAAACCCACCCGTATTCCTTCCGTTGCCTGTGTTGCCAGGGGCCTTGGTAACCCTTTAGTACCTTCCCGCGACCCCGGCAGGTATCGGCCCTAGTGGACCCCTACATTTGTGCTGACGACATCTCTTTGAGGCGCGCGTGGAATACAACGCGCCGTCGACCCGGGCCTGGTCCTTACCGGACGGTGGACCGCGCCTACGGTTGCCGGAAATCCGCCCGGGATTCCCGACGCCCATGGCGTCTCCTGCGGCGAGAGGGTGCGATATTTGCCTTCCCTCAACCGTCCCGCCTCCTCCTTCGCGAGCATTACTGCTTCGCAGAAGGAGGTGACGGCTGCATATGCCCTCTCGCTCCATACTTACCATGGCCTGAACCAGGGCCGGACGCGAGAGATCTCTGCCGCCGATCGCCTCCACGAGAACACGGTGGTGCTCTGTCCAAGCCGGGCAGACCTCCACCGAATGCTCCACCGTGTCCTCCGGGCGATCCACACAGTGGTGACACCCGGGTGTTTCCTCCCGCCTTATCCGACACAGGAACGTCCCGAAGCTGCCGTGTCCGGTGAGGACCTGCGTCAGGCGGAAGGTGAGGATGCTGTGGCACCACTCTAGCCACTCCTCAAAGATGTATCGCCGCAATTATGGCGTGCGCAGCACTGGGTTGTGACAACCGTACTCTCCATGTCGCCATGAGATCCCGCCGGAGCTCCGTCCGCTGTGCCGCGATGCGATTGCTCGCGGCAGCAGAGTTATGCCCCGGCGTTTTGCCTCCTCGCGCCACTCCCATACGTGCGCGAGGAATGTCTGCCCAGGAACATATAGTCAAATAAACTGCTAAGTAATTATAATATTAAGAAAATGTCCAATACGTCTTGTATTGGACATTTTTTGAATATTATAGTTACTTAGAAGTTTAAATTACTTATTAGCTAATAGGGTAGATTGTAATGTGAATAATATTCAGCTGCTGATAGGTTAGTAACTATACTGTGCTATGTTGTGATACTTTACAAAGGAAAAAAACAAATACTAAATGTAAGGTCTTATTTGCGTCTTGACCTTATCTACGAATTAAGGAAAAAATATCAAAATAATAATACTGATAACGCAGCATCTTCGTATATATAAATGCGAAGAAACTTTGATAGGTATTATGTAAATATCGGTTTCGGGGGGCGAGCGTCTCTTTGCAACACATATATAGTGCTATCTTGCTGACCTTACGTACGCAAGCTAACAAGTTAAGTAAATTTGACCCAAATTTGATAAAAGTGATAAAATACGAAAATTCAGTCGATACAAGTCACTGCCACTGACTACATACACTGAGCTAAAGTGACGTTTTGTGAGAACAAGATTTACCCGTTTCAACGTTCTTCAGGAATTCTGAGTCTGTTAGTATTAATATTTATTTTTAAAGAGGCATAGGGTCTGTTTCACGACACCTGAATTAGTTGCAATAAACTTATCTCCAAGATAATTTAGTATACATTCTTTTCTTATCTCGTGGACAGTGTCTATCTGGATACCGTGAAACAAGCCCAAAGATAAAGCTAGTTGGGTTAGTTAATACTGCATGAGCCAAGTCGGATTGCATGCCACATAACATTGACACGCACACATATGTATGTTTTAATTACCACCAGGAGATTGGAGAGTGTTACACTCGAGTTTCATTTAATCACCTGGATATAAAAAAACCAGCCAAGCGCGTGTCGGACCACAATGTAGGGACGCGTAGTTGGGATGAATATATACTAAAAAAAAATTTAACATTGTAGTTGAAAAACATATTCTCCCATACATCGATATACGTCACGGTCAATTCTCCAACTGCAAATTTAAGTTGGTCGACTATTACGCGTTAACTTGTGAAGCTTATTTACCTGTGATAGTTTTCCTTTTAATTTCATTATATGTACTAACTACCAATATTTTTTTTCACATCGCCATAAACTACCATTTAGCTGGCAGGGGGGGGGGGATCACTTGACTCTAACAAAAAATAGCACTTTAAAGCTTATTATTACGCAAAAAGATCCCTGAATCAAAAATGCTGTAGACCGACCCGCAATATTTTTGAATGGCCTATCTAACGATAACCCACACCATGGGATAGACGAGAAAAAAAATATCATCCCCACGCACGTAAAGTGAGTGTACCCTAAAAGTTTACTACGGAACCCTAAAATCATGCTATAACGACACATTCATAAAAAACAGCACAATGACATTGCCTTTTGGTCTTTCAGGGTTCCGTAGTAAACAAGGAGCCCATAAAGTTTCGCCATCCATCCATGTCCATCTGTCTGTTTGTCTTTGTGTCTGTCCCCGCTTTAGCTCTAGAGACGCTTAGTACTAGAAATCTGTAATTTGGTATAGGTATACATATTAATCACGGCGACAAAGTGGTAAAAAAAATCTTGAAAATAATATTTTTTAGGCTACCTCCATTGCACGTAATGTGGGGTCGATATTTTTTTTCTCGTCGATCCCATGGTGTGGAGTATCATTGGATAGGCCGGACATCGTTTAATATTGCGGGTCTGTGTACACCATTTTTCGATTCAAGGATCCGTTTGCGTAAAATTAAGATTTAAAGTGCTAATTTTTGTTACAGTCAAGTTTTCCCCCCTGCCAGCTAAATGGTTGTTTATACATGAAAGTAGAGTTTGCTGTGAAATGCATTCGATAGGCTGAATGATAAAAATGATGTGATAAGGCAGTGCAGTTTAAAAGAAAATTTAATGACAAAAATTGAAAAGAGTATGCTTATATGGTTTGGTCATGTTGAGAGGATGAATGGACTAACAAAAGGTACAAAGCAAAAAAAGGAAAAAAAAAACGCCGGGAACCCACGCATAGGAGGACATATAGTGACCTAATTGGTGATGTTCTTCAGAAAGGTCAGGTGCGTAGTACTCGCAACCGGCGTGCGTGTATGAACACAGGCAAAGCAAAAGGAGTATGTAAGGAGCAGAGCAGGTGGCGTTCTATAGTTTCTGCCTACCCCCATGGGAAGAAGGCGTGAGTTTATATATGTATTCATAAGCTGCAAAAAAAATTGGTGAAACTTTGATGTTAATGATCACGTTTCATCATTTCAGGTAGATAATCAAAATGAACAAAGCTCTGTTAATACTGTTGGCTACACTTGCCATATTGGCAATGACTGAAGCAAGATCTACTTGGTAAGTACTAATATTGTTAAACTAATTCTCGGTATAGATTGGTGAAACGAAATGTTACACAAATGAGCCGTCCAAACTTATGCAATGCAACATGAAATGTAACACAATAACTATGCGAATTTTCATGTTACGTTTTACCAATCTGTACCGAGCATTATAACCATAATACCTGTCTTTTCCCCGAAATGCAGGCAGTGGTGTATACTCACAGATACCTATTAGTGTTTTTGTGTGTGTACTACACCCATAAATTGTGTTTAACCCTTAACCAGGTTAAGGGAACATGCCTCCCACATAGTATTTTTGATGCTCTTAACAGGTTTAGGCGATATACCGCCCACAAACTGTCAAAAACTCTGTAGAATTATATTACATAAGGTCACACCAAAAAAAAAGTGAATCGGAACGAAAATGTCACTTTTATATCCAGTCAATCTGAGGTTGTTCGTCGGTTGAGTGTTTTTTGAAGAAGTGCCGCGTTTTTTTTAATCATGGCGAAGCAAAGAAACATATGTCGTACAATTTTTTGATATACTGTAGTTTTTGAGTTATTCTAATGATTTATGCACAAATTAAATTAATGAAACACATTTTCACTTATAATATATTATAGTCAATGACAATCTCTAGGCAGGCAATGGGATTATGTTTTCCCACATGTTTTTTTAAATGTTTTCAGCATTTTTTTTCAGTTTCAGTGATGCAACAAAGCCTTTATAAGTATACGAATTCATAAAAAAAACATTGTTGCTACAGCAGTTCTGGGGCCTGGTAAAGGATTAAGTTAAGAGGGCGAGCATATTGCCATCAATTAGGGAAAAATCTAAACTCCAGGGAGCACTTTGAAATAATAATGCATAAATCCAGTAACGATCTCCGGATAAGCCGAGGGGGGCCCTCGGCTTATCCTCAACAGTTGCAATATTATACTCAACAGTTGCAACGAGGCAGTCTGCATGTCTTATTTCTTACCAAAACTTTTTCTTAGTTTCACTGCAGTCTTAAGCAAAAGCAACTCGCCTGATTCCTACGGCTAGGTCTAATTCCCTCTTCGAGCAAAGCGTAGGTAATTGGGTTTTTACGTGTTCTTCCCCAGTTTAAGATTGGAATTGGAATTGCACCCAATAAATGGTGATTATCTCTGCGTCTAACACTTTGAAAAGTTTAGATAAAAGGGGGCATTTATAGTACAATGAATGGACGATGATCCATATATGTGGACAGTTTATTTCAATCAAAGGTGCCTTCAAAAGACACTAAAGCGTCATCGTGTAATTTAAGACTTACGACTGTGACAATGTCGATAGCGGTTCATATCGGCAGCCTGTGTGGATCGACTTCTAGCCGCTATTCATCAAAGAAACCAACTATGTGTTTAGATTATTGTCTTGATATACTTACATCACCTACAATGCTATACATAAGCTATTTTGTTTTTGTTTCAGCCGTTCGCGTTGTGATGAAGTAAGTATGACATGGCCAGCATAATATTAAGTATATCATTTTCCTTCAGTGACACAAGTGCTGTTTACGTTGTCATCAACGTGTTTACATTTGTACAAGTAGTTCAACAAAGTAATGAAATCATTGCAGTTAATTTTTACAGTTTTTTTTTCATTTTTGCCTCTCATTATTCTGAGACAGACGGTTAAGCACGATTTTATGGCTAACCGGGTTCGAATTTCCTTAAAATATGTTGGGTGGTGTCAAACGTTATCTCACGCAAAATATTTAGTCAAATAAAGCAGTCAGTTAATCAGAATATTGTGTCTTCAATTCTCCGTCTGCAGACTAATTTAGACTAATAATGTTTGTTCCAATTTACTCTTTAGGCCTTCACATCTATCTGACTAACCCGAAAAATATGAGTTAATCGTGTAATTACACACAACACAAGTGTAGCCAATAATAACGTATTAAAGATAATATTTAGCTGTAATTTAGACCAGATCACGGGTGAAGGATTTGATATTGACGTCTGCAATCACAATTTGTAACGATTGTTATTGTAACCCACATCGTGTTTATTTAAATATTTGTGGCATTACCATCATATCGATGGAGTTTTGAACGTGTGATTTATCGGGTTTATTATTTTTTAACTATCTACATTTCTAAATTAAGTATGTACTGCGGTTTGTTCTCATTAAAGCGCAGATATATGATTTTAGTGACTTTTAAATCTGTTATTACGTCTACATATAATGCAAGTAAGTTATGCAAAAAATGTGTGTCAATCTAGAACGCAAACACATCAATTCTATATGTGAATATTTAAGTATCGTAGTATAATACTTTATGAAATAAATTCAGGAAGTAATGTCTACCCAAAGCATAAAAAACGATAGTGGTGCCGATTCCCTTGTTCACAAACTAAACTAAATTTAAGTTCAGTGCATCTTTTTCTTTCTATTTCATTAAGAAAAGGACTGAAGATAAATTTTAGTTTAGTCCTGTCAAATTAATCAGCGCCTGTCACTACTCCATACAAGTTTAAACGTGATTAAAAACTTGCCTACTAAAATTACGTCAATTTACGTCAAGCACTGATTAAATTGACAGGACTAAACTAGTAGTAGAAGTATCCCAAAACCTTTTAATTTATGATTTCATTCAATTACAGAAATCCAGAAACAAATGTGGTGACTCTAGTTCGTCATCGTCATCGTCCTCGTCCTCGTCCTCGTCATCTTCTTCATCATCGTCATCATCCTCCGAAGAGGATGGTAAAGACTGTGGCTGCTGCGGTAACTGCTGCGGTGACAAAGTAAGTACCGTAAGATAAGGTCCCGTGTACACGATGCACTTGACTGCCATGAATGAAGAGTTATAGTCTGTTCCAAAAGTATCTGTTGCAAATGCAAACAAATGAATCAGAAACGTACAGGTACGTTTCTGATTCATTTGTTTGCATTTGCCAGTTGATGGCCAAGTTGTAGCGCCACTTACAAAATAAGTATTTTGATTTGGTTAATTGAATACTTCAATCCAAAATTCTAATTTTAAATCCCCAGATGTTTTCCAATTGACAATTGAGGTTAATTTTATAACCTCAGTTTTCGTCGATGATTTTTCCATTACAGTTAATAATGTTTTCAAACTATAGTTATTGGAAACATTGGTAAGATGTAAACTTCAATACAGATGAATGTGTTACTAATTCCTTTTGTTTTGGTTTCGTATTAACCTGAACAGGGATTGTTTACCTTTACAGCAGATACTTTTGGAACAGACCATACCTAAACATTAATAAATGAGGACGTAGTCACTAAGCCACCTTGGTTGGGATGATTGTGTATGACCCACGAAGTAAATATACCAGGTCTCACTATAATATATCATTATAGCAGAAGAAGGCGTGTACTCACGAACGAACAAAACATGGTGAACACGAACATCTTACACGGAACATTTGGTTCGTACGTGTGGACGTAAATGAGCAAAGCGAACACGAACACCATACGAACACAGTCCGACTTGTGTTCACGTTCAACCACCCCGCTCTCTTTAGTAGCCATAGATTCGCCGTTGACAGTGGTACACTGTTGGATAGGTAGGTGGCTGAGAACAGATGGCCCGCGCCGCGGCGCGCTCACCCCTCGAGTTCGGTATGAAATATAATATGTTGCGTCAAATTTCTCCGAACACCACACAGAAAGACGAAATTGGATCACCACAAATATTTTCAAAGAACATATTGGTGCCGATTCTCTTGTTCACAAACTAAACAAAATTTAAGTTCAGTGCATCTTTTTCTTTCTGTTTCATTAAGAAAAGGACAGAAGATACATTTTAGTTTAGTCCTGTCAAATTAATCAGTGCTTGACGTAAATTGACGTAATTTTAGTAGGCAAGTTTTTAATTACGTCTAAACTTGTAAGGAGTAGTGACAGGCGGTAATTAATTTGACAGGACTAAACAAAAATGTATCTTCTGTCCTCTTTTTAATGCAATACAAAGAAAAAGATGCACTGAACTTAAATTTAGTTTAGTTTGTGAACAAGGGAATCGGTACCAGTGTTTGATGTTCGTTAATGGTACGCACATGCGAACAAACTGTTCGATGTTCGTGTTCACCTTGTTCTTGTTCGTTCGTGCCTTTGAATACGATTGGTTTTTGTTTTGATGGCAGCTGATGAAATTAATTGTTCCACAGTATGTTTTTATACATAAAAAAAAATTTAACTAAAAATATGTAGGTACCTAGTTTCTCCAAAGTATAAACAGGCAAAGGCTTCTAAGAATCATAAGGGGATTGCCCTGATGACTATGAACCAACTATAAACTAGTTTATCGACGTCATTCGTGATTCGTCATGTAAGATACTGGCTGGACCAAACAACAATTCAAACAGGTTAAGCCCCAAATAAAAAAAAATAAGTACTTTTTCTCATCAGTGGGATGACACAATAACTGGTAATGATAGATGCGTAAACTTGAACTTATTACTTTAGTTGCTGTCGTTTTAAAATACAACACTTAAGTTTTTGTAAATCAAAACACTCTTTCTGTTCTATGCTGCAGCCTATAGGGAAATCACAATTCGCTGTACAAACAATTAGTAAAAAAAGAGCAAAATAAAAATGGCGTAAATTAAAACAGCTAGCACGCCATAAAGCCAGGCTTTACATGTATTAATGTTAATCCTACGTAGCCAGAGAATACAGAGAAACAGTAAACTGTAAAATACTTAAATTTGTTCGTAGAATGTTACCGTTACGAGTTTCTTGCAGCGAGCCTCGACTGTAATGAGCAATAATGATGAAACTGTTCCCCGAACTTTTACCAAGATTTATTTTGTTTACACTTTAACAGATATTAAGAAGGAAGTCTCCTTGATTTACTAACTTTTAGTTACAAGTAATAAAATATTTGATAACAGTTAACGATTGTCAAATCAAGGGGCTCGTGTCTAAGTAATAACAGCCAGCAGGATATGTGACCATCTTTACATACCAAGATTCCTCCGTGCCTCAGAAAGCACGTTAAGCCGTTAGTCCCGGCTGTCATTCGTAGATCTTTGACAGGCATTATGGGTCGTCAGAAACCCGAAAGTCTGACAACCAGTCTTACCAAGGGGTATCGTGTTACCCAATAACTAATCAGATAGGCGGTCACTCCATGTCAAATACTGGTAATCAGCTGTATCCGGATAGACAGGAAGGCGACCCCAAAAATCGCTGGGAAAAGGCTTCTTGGCTGTGATGAGTTAACGATTGTCAAATACTAAGGTAATTACTAGCACAATAAAGTAAAAAATGTGTGTGCATAGCTAGGTTCCTTTCTTCGGAGCTTTGACCACTGGCAACTTAGACCAAATTTCCGATGCTCAAAGACTAGTTTTGAATATGAAAATTGCACATACAACTTGCATAGACCTGCCGGGGTCGCGGGAAGGTACTAATGGGTCACCGAGTCCCCTGGCAACACAGGCAACAGGAAGGAATACGGGTGGGTTTTAGTCAGTAAGAGTCTGACACACCCTCCCGCTCCGCCCAGAGCGGGGAAAATATTTGATGATTTCCCAGCCTCAAAAAAAAAAAAAACTTGCATAGTACCTAATCTACCAGAAATATGTCTATCATCTTTGAGAATAAAAACTCATTAATAAGCTCCGTAAAACTTAAGTAATGTTGATAATTAATAATTCCGAAGTCAAGTTTTTAAATTCTCTGAACAAATTGAATTAAGTTGAGAACTGAAACCACCGCTGTAAATAATAATTTGTATTTTTACAATAAGAATTAAACATTTTATTTAAACTCTATTGTTTTCACTGTGTGGCCAGTCTGTTTAAAAAAAATCCTGTTTTATTTGTCATTTTTAACCCCCGACGCAAAAATGACGGGGTGTTATAAGTTTGACGTGTCTGTCTGTGTGTGCGCAGATTTCGGCGAGGTACGTATCGGCGGCAGCGTGTCTGACCTACTAGTAATATATAAAGTTTAAAGTAGGTAATAAAAGTTAAATTTAAAATTTAAAAAAACCCCGACACTAACAAAAACATCTAAAAATAACAAAATAATACGTATTGGGTCCTTTCCATTTAATATAAATTTAGGTAATATTTTGAGTCAAGCGTCCTCTAGTCGGGGGACGGCTAAAGATAACGTCAAACAGACGAGGCTTATACCTAGCAATAATGAATGTATGCTATTGTAGAAAGAATAGCCCCTGTTAACTTCCTATTTTCATTAGCCGTCCCCCGAATCGACGACGCTTGGCTCAAAATATTACCTAAATTTATATTAAATTGAAAGGGCGGAATACGAATAGGGGGGGATACGTATTGTTTTGTTATTTTTAGATGTTTTTGTTAGTGTCGGGGGTTTTTAAATTTTAAATTTAACTTTTTATAAACAAATTTTCACTGTGTCATTTTTTAAGTTATCTTTACATCGGGATTTCCGTGCTCTTTTTGGACTTAATCCTTCGTAATTACTTAAACAATTAAAAAGCCATTGCGTCTCACGTGGATCCGCGTTCCATACGAAGGGTGAATCAGAACGATTCCGAACCACAGATCCTTTTTCTTAAACATTATTGTGATATATTTTTTTCTACATTCCAGGCCAGAAAAAACCATAAAGATTCTTCGTCGTCTTCTTCGTCGTCGTCGTCATCATCATCATCATCATCATCATCATCGTCTTCGTCTTCATCATCATCTTCCGAAGAGGACGAATCTAACAAATGTCCCTATGAGGTTAGTACTGTGAAAGTCCCGCTTCGACTTCCGGCTCAATCTGCCGAGAGAATATTCTACAAAGTAAATATATGTTTTATAGGGTATACTTATGTAAAAGGGTATATGCAAAGTATATGTTTTTGTAAATGTATATTTTATGGATACTATGACATTTATGAACTGAATAAAATAATAATTGTAAACTCATGTTAGATGTTAATGTGTTACATTGTAGTCTTTTCTCAGGAAAACATCTGAAATGTTGACAACCGTTGATCGAAACTTACTTGCTGTTTTACTTTCGGACATGTTTGCTACTACAGCTGACCAGACAAATTGTAGTCATCTCGTATTTTTATTTCTTAAAAAAAATGGAATTAAGTATCCCTAAAACATTTGGATTAAATAGCGTTGTTTGTTCCAGAATAAAAAATCAGGGCATTTCAAGAGCAGCAAATGCGGCGGTACCAAGCACTAAATTCATGATGGCCGAACCAGTCCAGTGTTTCTTTAACTTGTTCCCGGATGTCAGATAACAGGACTCAGAGTGAAAGAAAATTGGAGTCTTAATTTATAAATCAGTTTTTTTTTTCTTTTTGTGTAGAAATTTTGAATAAATGATTGTTATATTACTAAGACGCCTTTCAATGGAGGAATTTCAGCGATGGTGTAGAGCTGGGCCTTCAAATTCGATTCATTAGCCGTCCCCCGAATCGACGACGCTTGGCTCAAAATATTACCTAAATTTATATTAAATTGAAAGGGCGGAATACGAATAGGGGGGGAAACGTATTGTTTTGATATATTTGTATTAAGTTTGATATTTACTAACAAGTTGTCATACAACTTTAAAAAAAATGCTGAATTCAGTTAAACCACAACCTGGTCGTCTTCAAGTAGAGTGAATAGGTTACTTCTAGGCAAGCGTGCTGCATCGTCGACCACATCATCGCTTACCATCAGGTGAGATAGCAGGCAAACGCGAGCCTGTTAATAATAAAAAAAAATGTGTTCTGTTGATTCCCTTACAAGACTGAATACTAAAAAAATAACACTAGATTATGGCAGTAATTCGTTCCACAAGCTTTGCTGACTGGCTACTCTTCTCTGCTGAAGATGGACCTGAGATCCAGACTAGATTGGAGAAATGGCAACATAAGCTGGAGAATGTTAGCTCCAAAATCAGCAGAACTAAAACCGAATATATGTCCTGCGATTTCGGCGGTCTTTCCAGTTCTGGGGTCATAGCGCGATGAGTTTGATGGCGCGCTTCTCCCGGTCTGATCCAACTTCTGGCATCTCGGTTCACTCGTGAGAAGCGATGGCGAAGAAGATCGGACTGGTAAGAACATAATTAACACTGGACGGATGAAATGGCGGCAGGTCACGGGAACAGTCTGTAACTCCCGTATTCCCCTTGAACTTAAGGAGAAGATTTATAAAACAATGGTTAGATCTGCTGTCTTGGATCAGAATATTGGGGCACAAAGGGGATGAATAAAAGGCAATTTCATGCAGCTGAGATAAGAATGCTAAGAGGGAAGTGTGGTGTTACGCGAAATGATAAAATAAGAAATGAGTATTTCAGAGGAAGTCTGATAGTGACACTGGTGACCGAAAAGTTGTGTGGAAATCTGTTGTCATGGTGTGGCCATGTGATGCGGAAGAATGAGGAAAATGTCGTCAGGAAAGTTTTAAATATGTCTGTGCATGGCTATACGAGTAGGCGAAGACTTAAGAAACGATGGATGGACTGTGTGAAAGATGATATGGCTAGACTTATAAATGGACTTTGAACCACTAACGACAGTCATTGAAGAAGCCATAAGAGAACTGAAATAACAATTAAAATGACATTGTTTTGTCCGCCCATTGATTGAATGCGTGTTGATGACACGTCATCACGGGTATTACTAAACACAGTTACACTGTTAGTTTTGGTATCTAAAATACCTAGTCCAGGTTGTATTATTCATTCATTATTGTTATGGGTATGACACAGAAAATCAAATCCCTGTGGTTACAATTAACTCGTAATAAACATAAAACACGTTTATTTTATAACATCGTCATCATTTTTATGTTTTAATCATTGACATCGCATTGTATTGTATTGTGCAATTAATTTGGTTCACTTGTAGTTTTTCGTGTATATGTTAACATGTGGTGTTTAATTAAAATATCATAGCCTGAGTAAGGTATTTTAATCACGAAATGCCTCTCACGTGAAGCCGCCGCGTGGCATTTTTCACTCTCTAACGTCAGTTTTGCCTTCAAAGGACATGACATATCCTTTTATACTGTGTCCGATATTGTAGCTGGTATACAAACGGGCTTTGTTGTAACTACACGTTTTGTGTTGTAGGATAGATCTCCTCCAATATTTTGATAATAGTACAAGAGGTAGCCCGTACTGGCCTATAAAAGTGCTAAAATAATCCAGACTAATTATACTCTTAGGTAAATCCACAAATTTGTAGATCTTAAATGTAATATTCAGATATTATTGGTTAACGAGCGCACAGTACGTTCTTTAAAGCAAATCGGATCCGATCTAATGGCTCGGAAAATTATAGGATAAAGAAAAGGGAGGTTAAATAGTAGCAAAGAACCTCAACAAAAATAATTATTATGCTACCAGGTTGGAAAAGAAAAGAGTTCATTAAAGCATTAACGAACACTCCCGGTTTGTTGACAACAACAAAGTAGCTTCATTCGAACCAAAGGCTTCAACTTTAATTCAAATGGTCAGTTTCCCAGCAAAAAATAGGTCTATCTTATTCCGAAACGAATGAAATCGCTGAAGCGGATTTGTATTGCGGGAGCGGCTAACGAGGATTTCAGCATGATGAACTATGAGAGCCCTTTATCCAACCAGCGTAATCATCAATTACGTAGTTATTACTTACTGGAATAATGTGCTTCTGTTTGTTTTATTTTAGTTAGAAGTTTTGAAGCACGTAGTTTCGAAGCTGCTTTTTAAGGTTCCGTAGTAAACAAGGAACCCTTATAGTTTTGCCATGTCTGTCTGTGTGTCCCCGCTGTAGCTCAGAGACGCATAGAACTGGAAAGCTGTAATTTGGTAATAAATACTTTAAAAAAAAATTCTCCTCCCTTTCACGTAATGTAGGCATGATATTTTTTTTTTCTCGTCTTCCCTATGGTGTGGGGTATCGTTGGATAGACCGTTCAAAAATATTACGGATCTATCAACACCAATTTTCGATTCAAGGTACAGAAATCAAGCAAATCCGCTTGCGTAATATTAAGCATTAAAATGCTAATTTTTGTTAAAGTCAAGTAGCTAAATGGTTGTTTATGGAGATGTGAAATTTATGGCAGTTGTACCTACATATAATGAAATTAAAAGGAAAATTATCACAGCAACGTGGGCTTTACAAGTTAACGAGTAATAGTCGACCAACTTAAATTTGCAGTTGGAGGATTGATTGTGGCATATATCGATATATGGGAGAACATGTTTTTTAACTACATTGTTAAGTTTGTTTTTGGGATAAATTCATACCAACTTCCCAACTACGGAACCCTTCATTGTGCGTGGTCCAACACGCACTTGGCCGGTTTTTTTTATTGTACCTAGTAACTACCTATAGTCAACCTTAAGTTATTTTGACTTATTAGTTAATTAGCACACGGAAAAACGTAACGGCTAGAAATAAACAAGTTGTTGCTATTTACAACCGAGTGACTTGGTTCGGAGGGAGCCTGCAAAGTTTGTTGCTACAATTGAACAAGTGCAATACTGGCTTGTTTGATATTAACAAAGCGTTTTAAATATATAAATATATAAATTTAGCCAAGCCAAATCAGTATTTTGCTAATATAATAATGACAATAATTTTGATTTATTTATTCTTTATTTCTGTATCTATCCGTGACATCACAGCGCACATATCAGAATACCAGTGACACTTATTTTTATGTCTCAGCATTATGCTGAGATAGGAGCCTTTTGGCCTCGTACAGGACTTGTTTTTATTTTCATTTTACTTTGTGTTTTTTATGTTAGGTACTTTATGCGTGTTTTAGTTTAATTTGTGATAATCTTCCTTTCTTTTCTTTCTTTGCTTTCTGGATTTGATTTCCGATTCGCCCACAAATAAATTAACTTCGTACGAATTGCCTACAGAAAAATTAATATTATAAATTATTATTTAAGTGTTGATTCGCCCGTTTCGGGCTAGTAAATTTGTGCGAATCGTCCAATAAGCCGTTCTTTTGATTTGACAGCGAATAATGCTACTTTGGGGATCAAACTGATTACCAATTTAAGATTACTGGTTTAAGACTGTAAAATGTAATAAGTAATCAACAAATTCCTTATACGAGTATGTACTAAACAGGGTTGTTGTGAACATCAGCATCAGCACCCGCATTGACGCTATTAATTAATGAAATTGGCCGCGGGGCCTATAGAAGGAAAGAAAGAAAAATAGATTTATTGTCAGAGAAACAGGTGCACATACAAAGCTATGGTAATTCATATAAATAATAAAACAAAACGTCATGGGGGCCATTCAAGTATTACGTAAGCAGATGTTTTTTAATTTTTAACCCCCCCCCCCCCGTTGTCAGCATTGGTAAGCAAAGCTCTAACCCGGGGGGGGTTAGAGCTCCCCCACTCCTATGCTTACGTATCCATTGGTTTTCTTTATTGTTATTCATGAGTCTAAGAAATAAGGAATTTATAGACTATACGAGAAGTTAACCGTAAAACACCGCGTGAGAGCGAGTTAGTAATATTAATTATTTTGGGGAATCCCTGAAAATGCTTTTCGCTTTCGAGCATAGACAAGTAGGGTTGTCATATTTGTTCAAAATAAAATCTTCTAAATGATACAGAAAAAGTAAATAAATATTGCTGACGGAATTACCATCCAGACTTCCCCGTCCCGGCCGGGGTCGCGGGAACGTACTAATGGGTCACCGAGGCCCCTGGCAACACAGGCAACAAGAAGGAATACGGGTGGGTTTTAGTCAGTAAGAGTCTGACACACCCTCCCGCTCCGCCCAGAGCGGGAGAAGTTATTTGATGATTTCCCATCCAAAAAAAAAAAAGACCTCCCCGTCCCCATGTTATCAAAAATAAGCAAAGACTCCCCCACCCCCCTTTGGTGCTTACGTAATACTTGAATGGCCCCATGACTGTAACAAGAAGGTTTCCACTCATCATGATGCTGTGCTATAAAATAAATATAAATCAGCGCTTTTTTGTGGGGGGGACGGATCCACAAAAAAGCGCTGATTTTTAGTGATCACCCGGAAACGACGTACGGAAACCAAGTCAGGTTGAGAGAAAACTGGCAATTAAGACGATGACAACACCTAAACCGCGGTCACTGTCAGATTGCATAGAAAAGAAAGAGAAGCGCGATGACACGACGCTTGTAATTTATTGCAAAATATGAAGCAATTATCTATTTACTCGAAAAGGAGTTGCGTAATCGAAAATAAAAAAACAACCAAGTTATGCGTTCAAATAAGACGTTCTTGTTAATAATTAAATACGTAACGTATGTTGATATTTAATACAGATATTTTGGATTAGAACTCAGGGTAAGAGGTTACTTTAACGCTAGTTTGTCTCGAGATTTTTTTTTCAAAACGTGTTTTGGTAACAACCAAGTTTTGGGAAATATGTTCAAAATTAACATATATTTTTTCCCCTACTACAAACTATACAGATTTGGCAATTTTTTTTCTTAAGAGAAGCTTATTTTGGTCAATTGGGTCTTGTCAGCGCCTTAAGTAAAATAAAATAAAACAAAACTTAGAAAATAATATACCTACCTATACAACCATTATGATCAATAAATACTATAAAATAACATAAAAAAGTATTTGAGTAGGCATCACCATGCATAAACAATTCCTACCTACCCGAAACATAGTACCTACACAATATAGTGCGTGTTGTTTTCGCTTGCGAGTTTTGACCAATCCAGAGGTCGACCGCGGTGATTGAGATTGTAAACAAACAAAAACTTGTCCCATTACCTACGTTATAATTACTCCAAAATTTCTGTCACCCCGCTGGCGAGTGTTCCTAGCAAACGCTAGCGAGCGGCTATTCAGCAATGCTGGGATAATTGACAAACCTTCTAGGAACAGACTTGAAGCCGAAAAAGTAGCACAGCTAAGTTTTTTTATATACAACTTATAGCTCGATTAAAAATTGATGGCGGCGCTGAAGTGCGCTACTCGCTGCGCAGTACCGCACGCCTCACCCCCGCTGACACGTGAATCTGTTACTGCGCAGCGACTCGCCTCATGCTCCGAGCCGCCATAAAGTTTGAATCGGGCTGTACCTTTGATTAAATTTCTATATTAATTATACGAAAGATAGATAGCAGGTTATGTACACACGGCTACATATCAAGCTATACATTTCCAGTATAAGCTGACCTCTCATTGTACGGAATTCCTATACAATGCGCGATCAGCATAAACTGGAAATGTATACCCTGATACGTAAACGTGTGTACTACCACTAGGTAGTCTAGGCACTTAATTACTAATCTAGTACTAATTATTACTAAACCAGGTACTTAGTTAGATTCTATTTTCTATTACAAGTCACAAAATTATTGTAACAATATTTTATTTCAATAACAAGGAAAACTGTGCAACTTTTAGGTGTAAGTTCTTAATGGTCACTATTTTTCCTGCTTTTTTATTAAGAAAATAATTAAAATCGGCATCAGCATCTGATGTGCATCAGCAACAACCCTGGTTCTAAATTAACAAATTATTAACAAAAAAAAAAATATATATAATCATCATTAATTTCGTCAAAGACGTCCACTGCTGGACATCCCTCATGCATCGCACTTCAACCGGTTCTGTGCTTCTCGCATCCAGCGGATTCCTACGGTCGTCATAAGGTCATCGGTCCACCTTGTGGGAGGCCTTCCAACGCTACGTCTTCCGATACGCGGTCGCCACTACATAACCTTTCGGCCCCATCATCAACAATATAATGACTAAACATTACACATTACATTAACAAACTGAAATAAATACTGCATGGTTTTATGATTGACAATGTTCTAGATGGGTAGTTACGGAACACGTATGAATGTAGTGCCTTAAATTTGACCTCGACGATAAATTTATTCCA
The DNA here is from genome assembly GCA_905333075.3 of Atethmia centrago. Taxonomy (NCBI): domain Eukaryota; kingdom Metazoa; phylum Arthropoda; class Insecta; order Lepidoptera; family Noctuidae; genus Atethmia; species Atethmia centrago. The sequence continues at coordinate 17,856,351 of HG995371.1, read as the reverse complement.
ATCACAAAGTACTGTAGGCATGCATTTTTGTTAGTCAATTGGCAATAATGGAAGTCAATTGGTGAATAGGATCAAATGGTCCATTTACAGAAGTGAATATCTTGCGGTGCGAACTGTATTGATTAAAAACTCAGTAAGTCTTCGTATTCTTTCTCTGAAACTAGGTCCAGACAGTCGTTACGAAAATACTGTGATGGATAACTTAGTTTTTGTTGTTGTGTTTTTATACTGCTTCGCATTTTCAAGCCAAGGATTAGTTTTGCAAAAAGCGGTAGGGGATCTAACTAACTTTTATGAAGTTGATACATTAAAGGAGTCTAACGAACGTCCAATCATAGATTATCAGAAAAACAGCGAAGATAAATCTGAGCTTGCATATATTATACTTGTGCCGAAAGACAGTCAAGATTATAAAGTATTATTAGATAACAGCGAAAACTACAGTAAATACGTCATAATCAAAACAAAACCAAAATTACTTGACCTCAAATCGTATTCTTTGGTTTCACGTATTGATAAATCTAAACAAATGGTGATGTGGCTCAACGTTTACTGTGAAATGCATCCTGATTGCGACAAGAATAAGTTAAATGAAGAACTGATGAAGGTACGCCCTTATTTAGAGTTTTAAAGTACAGTGAGTACCTAAGTACTTAATAAACAATAACGAACGATGTAATAAACATTCCCGACAAGGAAAAATAAATTATGAATAATTATGCAGAATGTTGTAGAGCGTTACTTTATCCACTTGAAGCATAAGTCTTGAAGAGTGTATAGAAATATTATATGAAGAGTTCTATCATTTGGGTTCTACCTTAGTATGATGAATTGAAGATTTTAATAAGGTCAGTTCATATTTGTCACTGGTTGACAGGGCGTGTTACATCGTTTTTATTTGTATACTTATTTATAACAGGTGTTTATTGTAGTGTGTTAATTTACAGATCATACTCATAAGTGATGTTGTGTGTTTAGCTCGAAAGATGTGAACCTTGAACTAAGAGTGTGTGTATGTATTGCTACATGCTTAAATATTATTGATTTTATAATAAGGCAATTTGATCGGAAATATGTAAAGTAAAATAAACAAATAGTTCAATAGAGATAAATTAACATCATGTCGGCGAATGTTATCGTATTTGTGTAGCGGCCTGGTAATTGTTGGCTGATAAACGTACAGCGGGCAGCGATATGTTAGTATTGTAAAATGACTTCTGTGTCGACACGTTTTATTGTGTTTAGTTTATTAATCAGCTTTATAGTTTGTGCCGTCAGCACTTCTTTCTCCGGACAGTTCATATTAGACATATTCGGGAATCCGATTAAAGATCTGAAGAATACGTTTATAAAACCAGAGGAAAATCCCAAAACAAGTAGTGTACGAGAAGATTTATCTGGTAATAATGCTGAAGACAATCCTAAACCTAAAATGATAGACGTACCACGTAACGTAGAGAAGTGCGGTGCTGGCCTAACCATGGACGTGAACGGAGTGTGCAGGCAGCCATGGTGAGCAGTCGCACCAACTATATATACGTATAGTTGCGACGTAGTATGCTCAATGCACTACAATAAAATGGACGCGAAAAGTGTGTTGTTTCTACTAGTGATGGTTCAGAGCATGTGTTATCGGGCTGAGGCAGGAGTTGTTTTTAATTTTCACGATAAACTTCGAATGGCGACTACGACTCCGGTTGAGGAATTGACGCAACATAGTCAAATAATTCGAGTACCGGAATTGGAATGCCCCTTGGGGCAGAGACGAGATCAGCTAGGAAACTGCAGACAGAGACTTTAGAGGTACTGTTTTTAATTATTTTGACGACGCTATCAACAGTATTAGTCGCTAAATTACCAAGTTTCTCGTAACTGTTGCTAGTTTATCAATTGTAAATACCGATACCAATTCGGTCATAATGTGTAGCGTGACCTGTGACATTTATTATCCATACCCATTTATAATTATGTTGCTTGGATATAAAAATAATAATAACTATTTCGAAACTTTCCCAGAATAACAAAAAGGGATTAAATAGCTGTCTGTTAATAATTTTCTATATTTACAAGTAGGTACCTAACTAGTTGTGAAAATATTATTTACTTAGGTAATACTAATTTATAAAAACGACAAAAATTTAACTTATACATTTTTTTTCAGATGGTGCTATCGCTAGATAACATGTAAAATGAAAAACCATTACCAACAGGAAAATATCTAGTATTTAAGGAGGATACTTTGACGTATTAACTCTTAGCTATTTAATCAGTTCTCGGAATATGTTGTAAGATAATTTTTAAAAGGTCAATTGAGTTATCTTATAAACCGCAGTCATTCTCGAGACATCAGTCAAGAGAAAATTATCTGACAAGACGTGGCACGAACATTATAATTTCACAAAATGAAATTAACTATTTCCATTTTACTTTGTGTTATTTTAACTCTGCAATATAACGGCGTTGATGGAGAAGTGAAGCTGCTTTTCGGACGCATCCATGAATCAGTAAATAAGGTGAAACAAGATGTGAATAACTTATTTCATCCAGATACGAAAAAACAAGAGGAAAACAATGATGCGTCCTCGAATATTCACTTTCAAGAAGAATCGGAAGAAGACTTTGCTTCTGCTGCATCTGCTAGGAAACCAGTAGAAGTGACACCTGCACCTACTCCTGCGCTTACTCCTGCGCCTACTCTTGCGCCTATTCCCAGTACGACCACACTTGCACCGACTACGACTACTGCAAAGAACGGGACAAATGACAACGGCCGGGAAAACTTTTCGGGCGGATGTGTCGCGGGCTTTATGCGAACCCCTGACGGAAGATGCAAACCCACCTTTTAACAATAAAACGTGTCTAGGTAACGTATGATTGTGTACCTATATTTTTATTTCTCGTAAACTTTTTCGTACAGTTAGTAATTAACGGCTTCATCTTATGTGTAGCAATGTAAGTAAAAATTGTTATTTTACGGCACTTAACAAATAAGTGTTTAAATATTCATTGTTGAGAATAACAGTTTATCTTTTGTTTTAATTTAGTATGATTAACGTGAAATAAAATACTTAGACAGTTTTTATACATTTATTACTTAAATTTTGCATTAAAAATGAGATAATTAAAATGAAATTAAACTTATTACATGATTAAAGTGTTTAAAACCTTTATTTTATTCCCGTCTCAACCATATGGAAAATGAAATTGTAAAATTTTGACGCCTGCTTTTACCAGGTGTGAAATATTAGGACATTAATTTTCAAATAATCTGAAGTGCTACTCGTATTGGCGATTTTCTTCGACCCACGTCTCACTTAAAGGGGATTTTATATTTATCATAACTCTTTGTGTTTGGTCGATTGCCGAGATGTTATTGTTTATAGCAGATAAGTTTATAGTTGAAAACCCACATTTGAATAGTGTACTATTATTTCTTGAAATGTCGTTAGCAAGAATGAAAAAATATTTTGTCCTAAACATGAAATCAGGCAAGCATTTCAGTCACGGCCTTCAAATTGTAAAAGGTTTGTTAAGTTGACTTAAAACTTAAGAATAATAGTATTACATAATTATATAATTGATTTACTGCACCAGTCTAATTTTAATATAATAATTTCCTTATGAAATAAATAACTGATGTGAGTGTCTAAATATTAAACATAAAATAAAATTTCCTTGATAAGTTTTCCTATTAATTTCGTTTCGAAATTATTTCAGTGGTTTAGTTTTTGTTACTGGGACCTCGTAGATTACTTTATCAGAGTGCTTTATCACCCTAGGTTTGAATGTCACTTGCACGTCATAAATCGACAAGGTCTATTTGTCTATGTCACAGTGGGTTTCAACCTTAGTGAAGTTTCAATTTAGTGAGAATTGTTGTTAAAACTAATAAAGAAATAAGATCGATATCTACTATTACTGGGTTGAAATTATTCTTCAGGAGTAACAGCTACTGCTTGAAATATTGGGTTAGGTTGAACTGGAGCCTTTGGTGGTTGTTTACTTGTATTCTGATAACGATCACCAAAATATTCTTGTAGAACAGATACCAGCTGCTCTTTGTTTTTGTCATTTTCTTTCTCATCCATGTCACCGTCAGGTATGGCGTTATTATTTGGTACATTATTACCATTGTTTCCAGGGCCTACATTGTCTTCGTAATTTGGTTGTTCGTTTTGTTGTGGCCCATTGTTGTTTGGTGGCCCTCTATTGCCAGGTGGGCCTCTGTTGGCAGGTGGGCCTCGGTTGGCTGGTGGTCCCCTGTTGTCTGGCGGTCCTCTGTTATTTGGGGGCCCTCTATTGTTAGGAGGGCCTCTGTTCGCAGGTGGCCCTTTATTTTTTTGCTGTCCCCAGCCTTGGGGGGATCGTTTGTCTATAAATAACACAAACACACATGTTAATTTAATTTAATTAGGTAATAAACTCGTAGGTTTTTCTTGCCACTTAAGTAAAATATACGTATTTTAAAGATGATGTCTTAGGCTCATTAAGTGGTACGAACTTTTACATGTAACGATGGGTTATAACTGCAAAAAAATATTATTCATTCAAATAACGTTTTTTACAATTGGGTAAAAAAGTCCATGATTTTATTACTCGAGGAGATGTTTTTATAAAAAAGAGCGTGGTACTTTAGCTGTGTCTTGTATCTTTTATGTCTTTAAATAGTTAAAGGTTTAATTAAATTTACTTCACATAGCATGTTAATCTTAAAACCTGTAACTTATTTATTATTCTGAACTGAATAACTTTGAGTGGGAAATACAATAGCCAGTAGTAATAAAACAAATATATTATGAAGTATTTTATTATTTTTTTAGAAACAGAGTGATAATTAATTAGGTACGGTTTAAGTACGGTAAGGTTTGTCATTTGAGTTACTCTAATTTCTAATTTTATTAACATATAAACTGTCAAAATCTATCAATCTTCCGGCGTTACAGCAGTAGCCTGAAATATAAACGGAGATAATGGACGAGCAGTTGTTACAGTTTGTACATCCCTTTTTATAGCTTCTATTGCCTTTTGTTCATCATCGTTAAATCTAACACCAAACTGGTACCGACTGTCATTTGTTCCTGCTTCAGTAGTAGAAGATGTCCGAGTTGCATCAATCAATTTACCCGAATTATCGTCATACTGGGAGTACTCATTGTTTTCATTTCCTTGGTTGTAAGATTGTTCCCGATCAGGTTGTCGTCTTCGATCATTAGGGGGAGGTGGTGGTCGACGATCGTATGGTGGTCTATTATAAAAACGATCATCATGGGGCGGAGGTGGTCTGTCGTAATAACGGTCTGGTGGTCCGCCGTGGCGAGGTGGTGGTCTATCATCATAACGATCTTGTGGTCCACGATGGTGTGGAGGTGGTCTATTATCAAAATGGTCTGGTGGTCCACCGTGGTGAGGAGGTGGCCTGCCAGAGTCCGGAGGTGGGCCATGATGGTGCTGAGGTGGTTGGTCATTGCGTGGCGGACCCCCATGACGTGGTGGAGGTCCTCCATGATGCGGCCCACCTCTATGCGGTGGTGGTGGCGGTCTGTCATAAGGAGATTGCCGCGTTTGTCTGTCATCATAGAATCTTCTAGATCTATCGTCGTAAGATGACGGTGGAGGTGGAGGCGGAGGAGGTCTGTCATAATTGCTGTATCTATCATAATAACTTGATCTGTAATCATCTGGTGGTGGTGGCGGCGGGGGATGGTGGTGATGTGGTGGAGGAGGATAGTGGTGTGGAGGTGGTGGCGGCGGGGGGTGGTGGTGATGTGGTGGAGGAGGATAGTAGTCTGGAGGTGGTGGCGGCGGAGGATGGCGGTGATGTGGTGGAGGAGGATAGTGGTCTGGAGGTGGTGGTGGAGGATAATGGTGTGGTGGTGGCAGGGGGTGATCAGGTGGTGGCGGAGGGTGGTCAGGCGGCGGTGGCGGGGGGTGATCAGGTGGTGGCGGAGGGTGGTCAGGCGGCGGTGGTGGTGGATGGTGATGCGGAGGCGGTGGTCTGTCATCTGGAGGTGGTGGCGGCGGCGTTTGCCTATCCGAATATCCTCCATACTGCTCACTATCATAGCTATAATACTGATTGTCAGAAGCCTGAGTCTTTTTATCGTCAGGCAAACCATTTAGAGGAGATTCGCCTGCACTCTTCAATTCGTAAACAGCATAGTTCGAATTCTGTGATACTAATTCCAAATTGGTTTCAGAAAGTTGTTTATAATTTTGCCCAGGATTGGTGACGACATTGACAGGTGATAGACGAGATGACTCTTTGCTTTGCAAGTCTTTAAATTTTGCTGAGTTTATTGATGCAGCATCGACGTAGACTATGTCAACTGTTTCCGAACTTTGACGTCTTGTTCTTGAAACACCTTTTAAGTGGTCAGTCACATCTTGACGCGTTGACTGCTTTTCTGATAAAAAAAGATAAGCATGTCAAAGAGTAATTAATGCATTTATTACAAAACGTTGTGTAGTTAGTAACGTGATTTAAAAAGATAGTGAAATCAGTAGGTAATTTTGGGGAAATGTAATGACGTTAATGATATTTTACATTGATCTGGTAAGCCCCGCGCGACACCGATTCGGAGTCAAACAATCAATTGTGTCTCATTACTTCATTAGCTGTCCTTGACCAATTAATCTAGAAAACCACTTGAAAAGATGAGACTATACGATACTATGTTTATAAAATAAATAATGTTATGAACCAGTCACATTCCTTAAAACATGCACCTTAACCAACACGTATTAGGGTAACCAGAGGTAAAAACTTACTCATTCAATATGATGTTGATTATAAACTTGCAAGATTTTTTTACACCTCTGTTTAACCCTTCGGGGATTACAGGCGTAATGTGTGTTTTAAGATCTTATTTTTTCGTTATAGATATAATCACTAGCAAAAACAAAAAGTGTTAGTGACCTAGCTGTGCGATTTGCCAGTAATTTATCTCAGCATGAATTTGATTCGTGTGGAGCGGAATATTTTAGTTATATCGTTGATAACGCTTACTGTAGATACTTGTTTCCAAAACAAATAATAAGGTTATCAAGCTATTGTCAACATAAGATATGCATTTCGTGAAATTAGCAAGTATATAATGTAATATTTTGCACCTAAAAGTCGATGAAATCCGCGAGTTTAAAAAAAACATAGATTGTTCTATATCGAGATTGTAAAAAAAAACATCGTATATAACTTACTTTACTGCTCAGGTTTCACATCAAACTTAATGTGCTAAATACCAAATGCTTGCGGCATTAAGTAGGTATATCTTGTATTTAGTATGATGTAGTAGTAATACATATGTAGTTGTTTTGTCTTAAATAATAGTTTTATTACAGGACAAGGTACATAATGTGCCCAGCAAACAACTTTTGCGCATAATTTTCCTATTTATAGTAACGATATTCAGTCATATCATTCAGTTAACACAATGTTAATCAAATACTCATTAAAAACCATAGGACGACATCAGCGTAGTTCAAAAACCTCGACAAATATGGTAAATTATACTAACCTCTAGAATTCTCGTATCCGGGTGCACAAAAAACTATTGTTACAGCACATAATACAAAGACAAAACACTTAAACATTTTGATAAACGTTAGTTATATTATTTCAATAATGTTTATTCTTTACACTGCTTCTTTAACGTCCATCTTCAAACTATTTAGTGGGAAATGAGTATATTTGTAAACCGAGAAACCAGTTTCTGAAGCAGCTGTTATGATCAATGCAGGATCTACTCGTGGTCATATACATAGGTACGTCATCAGCGAGCTCGCAAAAAACAGGTAAGATACAACTGGTCTAAGATCACAGCATAGGAATTTAATAAAGAGTCATTGCTCCTAGGGTTGTCAAAGTCACGTTTAAAGTTTTTTTTTTAAGGCGCTGACCCAATTGACCAAAATAGGCTTCGCTTACGAAAAAAAAATTCCAAATCTGTATAGTTTGTGGTAGCGGAAAAAATATATGTTAATTTTGAACATATTTCCCAGAACCTGGTTGTTACCAAAACACGTTTTGAACACAAAATCTCGATACAAACTAGCGTTAAACTAACCTCTTACTTTGAGTTCTAATCCAAAATATCTGTATCAAATATCAACATACGTTACGTATTTAATTAATAACAATAACGTCTTATTTGAATGCAGAACTTGATTGTTTTTTATTTTCGATTACTTAACTCAATTTTGAGTAAATAGATAATTACTTCATATTTTGCAATTAAGTACAAGCGTTGTGTCATCGCGCTTCTCTTTCTTTCCTATGGAATTTGACAGTGACTGCGGTTTAGGTGTTGTCAGCGTCTTAATAGCTGCTGCTCGCGGCTTCACCCACGTGACTTTTTCTACAATAAAAGCCCCTGTTACTCCTTATAACATCAGCTAAGTATATGCCAGTCAAAATCTCGTCAGAATCACTCCAGCCGTTTCGGAGATTAGCCGGAACAAACAAAGAGGCAGAAAATCAAAAAGTTAAAAGCTGTTATTTTGACATTAAAAATAGATACTTCAATTTTATTTATTTGTATAGATGTTAACGTTTAATGGACAAGCTGGTGTCAATATCTTGCGAGGGACAGGTATGTCTAGAGGTGAAGTGTAGGGTAATGTTTCGTATTAAGTTTAAGGTTACATTAAAAAAAAACGTAACGCTGTTATCTTACAAAATGCATCAATTAAAATGCAATTTCATAGGTTTATTATTACTGGGAAAATATTCTAATCAAACGTTTTTTCATAGAAATAACTGCGTGCGTTCAACCTTATGTGTATTATTGACCGCAAGACTTTACTATTTTTAAAACCGCAGATTGGTGCCATCTACCATAATTATTCATGTAATATTCCATAACACATACATTTAGAGAATAATATAAGCTCTCCAAGACGTTTAAAGGAAATATTATACAAGTATTTTAATTGAATGTCAGCTGAAGGCTTGTGGATCTTAAGCTGGGATGGGAGAGGAATGAACTTAAAATACGTTTTTTTTATTTAGCTTTGATCCAACTTTTTCCAAAATTTGATGACTTATTCACAAAATGCCCCAGATGCAGTGAGGCAGGTGGGTTTATGTTGCCTAGCACGCTAGACAACATAAACCCACCTGCCCCACTGCCAATGCTGTCTTCTCCAGAAATACAACTACACCGTCAGTAACCATTAGCTGACAGAATCAAAATCAATGCTGCCAGTATAAAGTGAAATGTAAAAGCCACTTACCTAATACTGAAAGCGGCGACAATCTCATTCCGGCGACAAATTGAGAACACCTTCCGTAGCCGGGAGCCGCAGGCCGCATTCGCTGGTAAATAGCTATTTATTGTGGCAGACACCGAGACACCTGTCCTGCGTATGGTGGAGTCGCACTAAATGGAACACAAGGGCGCTATTTAATAATGTTCTACTTTTCGAGTCGATGGCAAAGGTAAAAAATACTATGTTACGTTAGATGAATAGGGCCCAGTAGGTGGCCACGCCAATCAGTGTTTTTAGGTCCTCAGAAGTGCAGGTGTATGTACACTTTCGACACTCCAATATATTGGACATGAATGGATTTAATATAACTGAGAATATAACTTATTTGTAACTTATTTGGCATTGTCAGAGATGATGGCAAAATACCTGATGTGTCTTTGGTCCCGTGGAGTTTGGGACGGAAGCTTGTGTGGGACGCTACCTGTGTAGACACAGTGGCACCGTCCCACCTCCAACGGACTACTTCTAAAGCGGGTGCAGCGGCAGAAAATGCCGAAAATCTGAAAGTTATTAAATTGGAGGTCTTGGCAGAGAGTACAACTTTGTGCCCTTTGACGTCGAGACCCTCGGTCCGTGGGGTTCCAGTGCGCATAAGTTATTTGCGGAAATCGCGAAACGTCTAGTTGATGTAACTGGTGACCGAAAAGCGGGCGGTTTTCTCGCGCAACGCATCAGCTTTGCAATTCAGCGAGGAAATGCCGCCAGCATCCTCGGTACAATGCCCCGAGGGCCTTTTTTAGGCTTAACTTAGTTTTAATTTAATTTAGTTAATGTTAATAATCATCTTGTAATTTGGTTATGTAAATAAATATGTTTTACTTATTTGTCAAAAAAGAATAAATTGTCAAATGTTTACGACATGTGTTATTTACAGCAGAAGTTGTATGAAAGAAACTTGTGAAATTGTAAAATTGTCGAATTGCCTTCTGTCATCTGTCAGTTTTATTAAGTAAGCTCAAGGATTATACTTATAAGACCGGAACTATTGCTTTTGGGCAGGTGAGAAGGTCCCTAAATGAATAAATATACATAAGGTGACCAGGACGCGTACCTCAAGGGTTGGTTCGAGTTGACACAGGAAAATAACTGTATTTATATTTAATCCTTCACAAATACCCGTTTTTAGTTCAATATCCAGAGTAGGCAGCGACGTGTGTTGGGAAAGGAAAATGATAAACCAGTCTGATTTGTCTCATCCCCCGATAGTCAACATATTATTAGTTTGAGTTGTGTCTCACGGTCCCAACGATAAGTTGAAATTATAGTTCACAATAATTTCAAATTCCTACTTAGTATTTAACTTGTTTCCATCATACGTATTAATCGAAATTTAACTAAATCCTAGCAAACATTTAAGTTTATTCGAAATAGTGTCTGCTTTTCCCTTGTATCCTCTAACACAGGCGACTAAAACCCCGTTCTAAACCTCACTGTCGCCTACCCTTGACACTGTAATAGCCTCCGCATTTATACTGAGTACAACTGAGTATTACAGACAGACACTCAGATATAATTTAATGCACTGTTTCTGCTTTTTGGACGAAACGATTAATAGAAAATATTGTATGAACTGGTTAATTAAGTGTGTCTTACTGATCCGTTAATTAAGTTTTCTTTTTCATAGCGGCTAAAGGGATAGCTAAAACTACACTAAGTTTAATCGTTGCAAATCCATGCGTACTTCTAGCATAAAATATCGCTTAAGAACAATCACTATAGAAAAAAGTATTCAATTATAGAAGTTCAAGGCAGAATTTTTTTGTTCCTCACCTGTTTACCGATAAAGATGAGTTGTTGATTCAAATAAACAGATAATTCATCACAAAGTTTTTGTAAAGTTTCTTATCTAGGTACAGTCAGCGTCAAAAATATCGGGACGAACCGACTGTTCAAAATTATTTCAACAACTAAGAAAATTAAACTTTATCTCGATTTGATAAAATTCTTGTCAGAATGACAGTAGTCGTGTACTTTCTTCATTTTGAAACAGTTCTTGTGTCATTGAGTTAATATTTAATTTTCATAGTTGTTTAGATCATTTTGAACAGTCTGTTCGTCTCGATATTATTGACGCTGACTGTACGTACAATCGTTGATACCTATAAGAGTAGCACTCAGCACCTGTCAGTCAAATATATAGGCATGGACTGTTTTTCTTATAAACTTCACAAGTATCTAAATAATTGATAGAAGCTTTTATTTTGAAAATATTTACATAATTTAAAAACAAACAATCTTAAAATAATAATATTTTTGTGTACAATTGTATAAAAATGGAGGGGAAATTATACCAGCCATCAAAAAATTCGTCCGCATCGATGTCAACAGGATAAGTGCCAAAATGTTGGCAGAATTGCCACGTTGTATATTGCCATCTGATTCTTTGGCCAAAAAAATAGACCAGCCTACTGGTCACGTGTGGAGTCGACCAACCGCTTGGCGATGTCTCTAAAAACTAAGTGGGCACTCGGACCCCATGGCCACCCCAAACGGCTCGAACATATAAGACCCAATAAGATTGGAGTACTTGCACCGTTTGAGGGTTTCCACCTGCAGCAGCCGCCTCAGCACAGCCTGCCGTGCTAGGAAGATGGGATGGCGCAAGTGGAGGTACCTACCTTCTAAGGGATTATGGTCTTTCCATCTGGTCTCTTCACATCGTCGCGTGCCAAGCCATTGGGTTCTAAAACAGCGGGCGGTGACCAGAGCAGATGATGTCGTTGATGTTGGCGTGCCGTGCTATCCGGCCTGCGCTTCTACTGCAGGATAGGCCACGGTGTCCGAGGCAGTCGACACCATAGTGTTAATGATGTTATTCATATTAATAATAACTTCATAAGATGGATCTTTCTGATAAACAACTTAAATTTTCTGAAAATCAAGGCGGGTTTTTCGGTTTCAGAGACACGTGCCAAGGTGTTTACCCGATTCAATAAGAGGAACTGACAGTGATCTATATTCTATACATAAATAAATCTGTGGACGAGGCGTTTCTGTACACCCAACTAACAAATATAATGTTTTATAATAGTCAAGTTAACGTTTTATATATTATCTTCAGTAATTCTTTTAATATTATATTGGTTAATATTGGTCGTGTAAACGTTTATAAAACGCGTATTAGGCCCAAATTACACGAAAATAATATCGTTTAGTAGTTACGTAGAAGTCAGCCAATGACCGTTGAATGTTATACGAGTATACTCGTACAAGTTAAATAAAAGTACAAAGACCGACTTTACGGTCCAATACTCATTGTGATGAGACCCTTATGTGACCGTTTATGTCATATAGCAGTTATAATGACGTTGTTAAACGACTGAACGACTAGTGGAAAATACGACTCAATGACACCGTTTTGATTCGCATGTTAAATATTTTGCTTGTATGAAAGAATAACAGAAAAGTGAATCAAGTAAATTTCCACGATTACAAAATATCTATTCTGTGCCTACATTATTAAAATTAGTGTGATAAGCATAAGTTGTGTTAATTTTTCAGGGAACTTTAGTTTTATGACTGAATGTATATAGGTATGTGTCGTTGTGAATTGTTTAACGCCCTCCCCTCTTTCATAGTAATTCAATGGTTTTAGTTAATTTAGCTTCAACCATCTTGTCTAAGTTATATGGCGACCTCTATAATATACTAATTTAACAAAAATATCGTATAGACGTTTCTTTGGGACCATGACGCCCGGCCATATTAAGTCGACTTTAGGGTGGGATAGTTATTACTTACTTTTTAGGATTCCGTACTCGAAGGGTGCCAAACGCAACCCTATTTCTACGCCACCACTATCTATCTGTCTGTCTGTCAGCAGTATGTATCTCATGAACCGTAATAAGAAGATTGAAGACAAGAAACGTGTTTTTTTCGGCAATTTTTGCTTAGTCTTAATACGGTACGGAACCCGTCGTGTACGAGTCGGACTCGAACTGGGCCGGTTTTATTAATGAAATTACAAAACAAAATAGGTATGGTTTAATTAATGTGTGGGTTTGACCTTTACATGATTTAAAAATCTACTTAAAGTTATGTAACCGCTGAAATTCAAAATTTTAGTCACATACATGTCTTAGTTAGTCTTTTATACGACCAAAATAGCTTTCATATATAAAGGTCATACACAAACGTTTAATGCGGCTTTTTAATTTAGCTTGTTTTAATTTAATAAAAACAATAACTGAGGCAATGAATGACAACATACCTGTAGTAGCAATTTTTTTAGACATGAGTAAAGCCTTTGACTTCGTCGATCATAAGCTATTACTAAGCAAATTAGATAAATATGGCATAAAATGTCAAGCGAATGACTGGCTTAAATTGTACCTAAGTGACAGGCGTCAATGTGTGCAAATGTCAAAAGTTGTTGATGGAAACAAGTAGAATATAAATCTAATTTTAAAACTAACGCAGTAGGAGTACCCCAAGGCAGTGTGGTGGGATCATTTTTATTTCTGCTATGTATTAATGACCTCCCCAATGCAACGCGCCATAAAACAATCTTATTTGCTGACGATACGACACTAATAATAAATTGTAAAGACAAAAATAAATTGGAACCGGAAATTAATGAAGTAATCAAAGACATCATAATTTGGCTAAATAATAACAATTTAAAAATCAATGTCAATAAAACAAAAATAATTCAATTTCAAACTTATAAATCAAACTTTAAGAGTCTTAGTATATCATATGAAGACAGTATTATAGAACAAGTAACAAAGACAAAATTCTTGGGCATAATTGTGGATCAAAACTGTAACTGGAAATCACACATTAATTACGTATGCGATAAGCAAGACAAATTTGTTTACGCAATAAAACGTCTACGATCAACAGTGTCCGTAGATGCAGCAGTCACTGCATATCACGGATACGTATCGTCTGTGCTATCATATGGTTTGATACTATGGGGCAATTCAGTGGAAGTTTTAATGGCATTTCGGGTACAAAAATCTCTGGTGTCTGGTTTTGGACTGCTGTAAACCTTTATTTAAAAAACTTCACATTTTACCGTTACCCTGCATGTACATCAAAGAACTATGTATGCTAGTAAAAACAATATCCGGACTATTTCCGCATGCAATCACAAGTGAGCCACAAAAAGGCTGTGGCTAGAGATAGGTATAAATTCGAATTAAATGTACCGCAATGTAGTTTGCAATTATTTAGGAGGAACGTTTATATTAATGCCGTTAAGGTGTATAACAAGTTGCCTAACTCGTTTAAGGAACTTCCCATCCCCATGTTCAAAAAACAAGCTGACAGATTGGTTACTAGACAATTGCTTTTATGACATTGCTGAATATGAGGAACATTGTAAAAGCCCAAGATGACATGTACTTAATTTTAACTAACGAATACATAATTTTATATTAATTCATACTGGACTTATTATTGGACATTTATTAGACGAATCTTAATATTAATTTGTACTTAGTTAATAATGATATTGTATATTTGTACACCATATGTTGTGGTAGAATGTATAGAACTAAATAAATATTAACACCATAATGATACGAAAGATTTGAACCCGACAACCAGGTTATCTAAGAAAACGTTATGTTTAACCGAAACGTTTATATGAACAATAAATTGTCCAATAAACGTCATGACTGACGCCATTATACGACGTCGTAAAGGTTAGTCTTGAAAACGTTTACTTAAAAAATGCACTGACACCATTCTACGACGTCGTATAAGTTAGTCCTGAAAACGTTTATGCAACTTAAGCACTCACACTATTATACGACGTCATTTAAGTTAGTCCGGAAAACGTTTACTCGACTAATATAATAAGACTTTACAGTCACGCGACTGAAGCATCGTGTGAGGAACGTCTGTATAACGTAATAGTTAGCTAAATAACATTATATAACATGATTTCTTATAATACTAGAATTATACGACGTTTTTGCTAGTTGGGCAGTGGAAATATAAAAAAAAAATATTGGGATGTTAAAGAATAACCAACAGATTGGTTTCTATCAATTTTGTCTGTCTGTTTGGATGTGAAATATTAAGTTACAACGTAACGCTAAAACTACAAAACTAATTTGGTTAACTTTTATACTCAAATATTGTGAGTACCTACATAGCTCGGCGTTATATTTAGTTTTTGTTTCAACACAATCGCTTCAATATATCAAAAGCTATATGAATTAAAAGTGTTCAAGAAGAATTACGTAAGGAGTACACATAACGACATCTATTGACGATAAATGGTACTAACGAATATATGTGATATTATGTTAATAATAAGCGTCGGTTGTTGGGCACGCCACGATTGCGGCGATAAGTCCCCTCTTTAAGGAGTGGCTAGAGAGGCGCCACGGCGTCCTCACCTTCCGCCTGACGCAGGTCCTCACCGGACACGGCAGCTTCGGGAGGTTCCTGTGTCGGATAAGGTGGGAGGAAACGCCCGGGTGTCACCACTGTGTGGATCGCCCGGAGGACACGGTGGAGCATACGGTGGAAGTATGCCCGGCTTGGGCAGAGCATCGCCGTGTCCTCGTGGAGGCGATCGGCGGCAGAGATCTCTCGCATCCGGCCCTGGTTCAGGCCATGGTACGGAGCGAGAGGGCAGCCGTCACCTCTTTCTGCGAAGCAGTAATGCTCGCGAGGAGGAGGCGGGACGGTTGAGGGAAAGGCAAATTTCGCGCCCTCTCGCCCCTAGCCGCAGCAGGAGACGCCCTGGGCGTCGGGAACCCGGGCGGATTTCCAGCCACCGTAGGCGCAGGTTTGCGGAGGGTGAGCAATGGGTAGCTCACCGTCCGGTAAGGACCAGGCCCGGGTCAACGGCGCATTGTATTCTACGCGCGCCTCAAAGAGATGTCGTCAGCACAAGTGTAGGGGTCCCCTAGGGCCGATGCCTGCCGGGGTCGCGGGAAGGTACTAAAGGGTTACCGAGGCCCCTGGCAACACAGGCATCGGAAGGAATACGGGTGGGTTTTAGTCAGTAAGAGTCTGACACACCCTCCCGCTCCGCCCAGAGCGGGAGAAGTTATTTGGTGATTTACAATCCAAAAAAAAGTACCTTTACATAGACCTAAAAAAGCGTCGGTTGTAGAAATTTGGGAAAACTGGCAGTAAATAAAACTACTGTAGACGTACACTGTTGAGTGAACAGGAGAGGAAAGGAGTCTCAGAGAAATTAAGATGGATATTAGTAGTTAAAAAAACTCAAAATCAACATTAATATGTAATATGTATTTATTAAAATAAAAAAAAACATACTATATTATGCATATGCTGCATAAATTATGCACTTAATATTATAAACATGACTACTGACAACTCGGTCCTTCTCTATCCCTAGCTTCATCTTCACCTCTTCGTTTGGCTCCTGATTCTGAGATGGGGCTCTCTTAAAAATATAAAAAACCCGGACGCAATGACGAGTCTCTCGTAATTACGTCCGTATTTTTATACTCTGACTTGGTTGCCAAATCCGGACAATCCGGACTAAATCCGGACGTATGGAAAGCCTACAGAAAGGTAACTGTGTCTGTGTTATGTCAAAAAGTATAAATAATAAAAAAAAAAAATCGCTCGTTTAAAAAAATCGCTTTTCGCTGGTGGTTGGTTCGTGGCGCTCAAAGAATTTCAAATGAAAAGTGGTGGTTAAAAAAATAATATTATCTTACACTAGTAAGATATTATTATTTGATGTGTTTTTCTTAAAAAAATACAATGTTAGATACTTATTTATAAGTTTAATCATAACAGTTTGTTTAGGGTTCTAGTTTGATTTAAAAAAGTTTATTGTATGCAGAGCGAGCCTAACCACGGTATTCTATATAAGGCGTTGAATAAGTGTCGACATTTTGTGAATCGCGGTGTTAAGGTTTTCCGCAGAACAATGAGACACATTCGTATATTAATACCGTTTTTCTATTAAGATTAAAATAAAAGTATAATAAATAATAATAATAACCCCACCACCGTATCTCTAAGTTTATGTCGTGGTGGGGCTTGCGCGTTTCGAATTCTGGGTCTGTGCTGGTCAAGTCTACTTTGCTGGAACAGGGCTAGGGTAAGGAGCCAGACCAAGACAGATACAGAATCCTCAACAGCTCTCCACATGCTGCCCAGGCATGTGGAGAGCTGTTGGGCAGTAGCGATCCCACGGACCCTATCTCCCGGGAGAAGTCTTGTACCTCAACTCTGGCCTGCCTTTATCAGCTGGCTGGAGTGAACACTGCCGAGGAACAGAGCTCCCACCTCATTCTTGCCTTGAACAAAATTTTCGGGGGACCATTATGGAGTGTGCAAGTCTGCCATTCTTTCCATGTACATAACAAAACATTGGTCAGGCAGGGGCCCTAGTCTTGCCATAGTCCTAAATAAACAGTTCACTTTAGCCACCCATAGCCATATCTTTGTTTCCATATCCTGTAATAGTCCTACACCAACCGGGGGTTGTCCTTGGGTGCACTTGCATAGTGCAAACGGTTGGTGCCTCACTTAATTATTCTAACGGGCATCCGGGAGTTGGCTTCGGTCTCTCGTACGCCTTCCAAAGGACGGGACCCCATGGTCCCGAGACATGTAAGCACATAAAAATAAATTGTCGGAAATAAAGTAGTTTGGTAGATGATGTTCTGGAGTTCTGGAGTCTGGACCTGTGTCTTGGAATATTTGGTTCTGGATTTCTCTTTAGAGGTCTCATCTCAGTCAAGTTCTCACTCAGTACCTTTTAACCGAATCTAAATTTATAGAAAAACTGAAGATTCTTTGAGGCATCTTTATGACCGACATAAAAAAGGAAGAAGTTTTCAATTCGTCTGTTTTTAGGGATCCGTAGCCAAATGGCATATAGAAACGGAACTCTTATCATTTCTTTCTGTCCATCTGTCCGTCCGTATTCACACAGCCAATTTACTCAGAGGATTAGGTACTTTTTGTTTGGAAAAGTTTTCTCCCGAGATGGTCCCCATTTCATATGGTGAATATCTGTCAATTGAACTCCTCAATAACATACAGTAGGTACACGTATTGTGTGTGATTTGGTTATTTTACAGCGATCAAGAAATAACTGGTTAGGTACTGTATTCGTGGTCAACTGATAAGACTTCGAAAATAAGTAGGTATCCCACGGAACTCCTCATCGACGAGCAGTGCATATAATTGGTAATCGTACAGAAGATGAAGGTCAAGTAACAGTGGTCAACTGATCATGAACTGCGAAGAAACCTCACTGTCACGGAACTCCTCAATGACGAACAATATACCTACCTATTATGACTGGGTTATCGTACGGTATGCGACAAACAGTTTATTTTTCATTTTTTCATCATTTCAGCCGAAAGACGTCCACTGCTGGACATAGGCCTCCCCCAAGCACCGCCACTTCGACCGGTTTTGTGCTTCCCGCATCCAGCGGATTCCTGCGGCCTTCACAAGGTCATCGGTCCACCTTGTAGGAGGAAAAAAAAAAAAACAGTTGCTGACTATCAATAAAAAGTAGTACACGAATTTGTGAGGTACCTACCACAATAAAAAAATAAAAACTTTTTTACCGAGTTCAGAAACAAAACACTTCAAAGCACAAAAGACCTTTAGTTTCGGTAATTTCTTGATAACGACTTCCCAAACTAAAGTAATTTTGCACTTTGTAGTGTATTTTGTTTATGGAAGTCGGTTTTGTAAAAAGTCTATTTTAACGATGGACAAGTGGAAGTCTATTTTTACTGTATTCATTCTAAAGCGAGGGTGTAATTTGTACTCGTATGGTGTTCGGGAGTAATAAGATATGTAAATGATATGATATGAAAAATGATGTGCGAAACTTTCGTTATGGGTGTCATCTTCATAGTTTTCGAGGTGCCAGAAATCACGAAATCAAAAACCATAAAAGTGGCTTTACCAGAGGTGGGTCTTAGTAAATGGGTTGTTTTTTATGTAGGAGTTTTTTCGAGGGGTGAGCACCCTCTCTAACATCGTTTACAGAGAAGCATTTTCTTAGTTAAAACAAGTTTTTAAGATATTTATTTGGGATCTCCAACAACGGATACACATATAGGTACGTAAATAGAAATTACAATAATATAACATTGATAATTTCATAGCTCTTTTGCCTGTATTCTTGGATTTTTTCAGTACAACAGTACTCTTAAATCCGTGATCCTTCTTCACCATGATACACACACACCCCGCCCACACACACACCCACACACTCCGCCAGAGGGGCAGTCGATTTATTGAGTACAGCAGGTGTACAGATTATGAGCCCCGACCACTAGGCGCCTTGATTATTATGTATTCTGAAAAAACAAAGTGATACTTCGTCGCATTAACATAACGAATCCTGAAGACGCATTGCGTGACTACATTCGAAAGGGGGTAGAGAACCCAAGGGAGCGATTCCCACCAGCCACGATCGGAATCTTCCTTTTCAATGGATCATTGGCACCTACACCTTCTCTAAGCCACACATTATTGTTTTCTTACATGCACGTGAACGAAGTCGCGGGCATAGCTAGTTCTTCTAATAAATCGATTGAAGTTATGTTTTTTTTTTTCAAGTTCCTATAACAACATTTGCCTGTGCCCCTGCACAGACAATGAGTATTTGACAAATGAGTACCTATAATGTATATATAATAAGTAGATGCAGATGCAAATAATGAGTAGACAAAAAACAGACGTTGCACTCAATGCCTTGTTTTATGATTCAAGTGTATAAGTTGGAAAAAAAGCATTTGTTTTGCTCAGTTCACTTATACTCGTACATGTTATAGGTATGCTGTCAGTCTCAATCCAAGGGATACTAATAAAACGTAAAACCTACGTAGATACAGCGCCATACTGGTTCGCAAATCCGTCACATACTCCTTTTCTTCAGATGAGTCGTAATTTACTGAGTTGAGTATCTGTTTTCCTTTGTTTTTTTTTTTTAGCTTATTTTCTTTTACTTGTTTTGTCAATACTTTTAAATAGTGTAACTAAACAAACAAACCAAATGAAGGAACAAGGCAGAAATGTTTTTAAGAAGTCCTTGCTAAATAATATTATAATATAGGTACCCCTATTCAGTGCGATTAAGTCTGACTAACCACTTCTGGAAACTCCGTAATACCAACTCGCGGAAGTATTACTACCGAAGTACCGAGTTATAACATTCTAAATAATTCTACCTCAGCGGACAGTTTCAGAACTGACAGCTAATTTAGTGCCTTTACGATCAGAAGAGCTTGCTTTGACTCCGTGTTAAATTTGCAACAATCCGAAATCAGGCGGAAAACTATCGAACCTCAGAGCGCTCAGAGCAAACGAACGGGAAGTTTCCGACAGCAGGCGAAGAGTCCCGACGTCTTCGTTCGGCTGTACCAAGTTCTAATAGTTGGCCTTCGCTTGGCGAAATAAATGAAGGTGCTCGTTAAACGATAATAAGTTGGCGTCGGCGAACTCGTTTGATACAATTATAAACTGAATCATGATATGAGAACAAAGAGTTACTTTTCCAGTTTTTTTGACAGGAGAGGTTGAGCTCAATTTGAGCTCGACGACTATACGACTAGCGACCCGCCCATGCTTCGCCCGTATGTAATCTACTAATGTGGCGACATGTTAAAACATGGAGATTTTTGTGCTATACCTATACATTGTAAGGCAGCGAGCCTCCTTGCCAGATTGCCGCCATGGGATCTGGAGGCAAAAGTCCTCGCACACGTATGGGAGTAGCGCGAGGAGGCGAAATGCCGGGGCATAACGCCGCTGCCGCGAGAAATCGCGGCATAGCGGACGGAGCTCTGGCGGGATCTTAAGGCGACATGGAGAGTACGGTTGTCGCAACCCAGTGCTGGGCACGCCACGATTGCGGCGATAAGTCCCCTTTTTGAGGAGTGGTTAGAGAGGCGCCACGGCGTCCTCACCTTCCGCCTGACGCAGGTCCTCACCGGACATGGCAGCTTCAGGTGGTTCCTGTGTCGAATAAGGCGGCAGGAAACGCCCAGGCGTCACCACTGTGTGGATCGCCCAGAGGACACGGTGGAGCATACGGTGGAGGTCTGCCCGGCTTGGGCAGAGCACCGCAGTGTCCTCGTGGAGGCGATCGGCGGCAGAGATCTCCCGCGCTCGGCCCTGGTTCAGGCCGTGGTACGGAGTGAGAGGGCATGGGCAGCCGTCACCTCCTTCTGTGAAGTAGTAATGCTTGCGAAGGAGGAGGCGGGACGGTTGAGGGAAAGGCAAATTTAGCGCCCTCTCGCGCCTAGGCGCCGCAGGAGACGCCCTCGGGCCTCGGGCGTCGGGAATCCCGGGCGGATTTCCGGCCACCGTAGGCGCGGGATTGCGGGCGGTGAGCAATGGGTAGCTCACCGTCCGGTAAGGACCAGGCCCGGGTCGACGGCGCGTTGTATTCCACGCGCGCCTCAAAGAGATGTCGTCAGCACAGGCGTAGGGGTCCACTAGGGCCGATGCCTGCCGGGGTCGCGGGAAGGTATCAAAGGGTTACCGAGGCCCCTGGCAACACAGGCAACGGAAGGAATACGCCAAATAAATTAATTCCCATAAATTCCCTCCCGCTCCGCCCAGAGCGGGAGAAGTTATTTGATGATTTCCCACCAAAAAAAAAGTACCTATACATACGTTCCGGAGTAAATTCTCTAAATTAAGGTGAAAAACGCATTATAATCATATCCTAGGAGAGTCTACTAAAAGGTAATTGTTGCCACATTAGAAGTACGAGTAAGAACCGGAATCGAAAGAACTAAAAATAACTCTCGAGACGAAGTATTTTCGTATGCTACTTTTTACCACGTGTTAGATGCGATGTGATGGAGGTTTTTCTCCAAGAATGGCATTAGGGTAGGTGCCTACGATAGTACCGTCACTAAACTAAGGACGCAGGTATGATGATATATACGTCCAAAGCTTAGTGACGGGTGCATCACTATGCAATAATACTTTTTCATTCAATATAAATGTATGACAAGGTATTTTTTTTTAGGGTGTGGAATTATCAAATAACTTCTCCCGCTTTGGGCAGAGGGGGAGGGTTTGCCAGACTCTTACTGACTAAAATCCACCCGTGTTCCTTCCGTTGCCTGTGTTGCCAGGGGCCTCGATATCCCTTTCGAACTTCCCACGACCCCGGCAGGCAACGGCCCTAGTGGACTCCTACACTTGTGCTGACGACATCTCTTTGAGGCGCGCGTGGAATACAACGCGCCGTCGACCCGGGCCTGGTCGGCGAGCTGCCCATTGCTCACTGTCCGCAAGCCCGCGCCTACGGTGGCCGGAAATCCGCCCGACGCCCAGGGCGTCTCCTGCGGCGGCTAGGGGTGAGAGCACGCGAAATTTGCCTTTCCCTCAACCGTCCCGCCTCCTCCTTGGCAAGCATTACTGCTTCGCAGAAGGAGGTGACGGCCACCCAAGCCCTCTACGTCATCGGCCCATCGCACATCAAAAGTAAACAAAGCCGCGATATAAAGTTGCGTTGCGGCGTTGTCACGGCAGACTAACACAAATAGCTCAATTAAACGAAGCCGATGTGTTCGGACATCGCTGCAACAAATGGACGAGTCATCTGTCCACGTATCGGTACGGTGTCACGTTCTAAATTGGTTGCGTACCGTCATGTTTTTTGGCCATAGTTAAAATATATCGAATAGGAGCAATCAATTGTACTTATATTGCAGTCAGGTGGAAGTTTTGTTTTTTTTGTGGGCGTTACTCTGTACGTGTATGTGTTTAATTTTCTTGTTGCAGCCATTTTCGTTTTAATTATATTCAATTTTATGTTGTGATGATCGCTGTTCAGGACCCAGATAGTAAATTATAAAGCCTTTTTGCCTAAGTTTTCTATAAAATGTTATACCCCAACACGTTAGCAAAATGCGCGTTAAATCAATCAAGATGCGAAAATAAATAGCTTACGAATTACACACACTGTAAACCGACTTAAATCACTAATTAGACAAACAGTTTTCAGACGATACTAGAATAATTTAAAGCTCATCTCGAGTGATTTAAATAGCATCTCTAATTGCGTAGCTACTCGAATTATAGAGATATTACTCGTTCAAATAATAGAGTCGCAAGTTAGTTGTAATATTATTAAAAGTTATGCCTTTATAAATCAAAAGCCAATAAGCTCTCGATTGTATTCCCGAACAAGTGGGACTACAGAAAGTTTCCTCAGTTGCAGCACAGCCGCTGGCCTAATTGGCTAGAATTTTCGCTTAATATTTACAAGTTTTAAGCAAATGCAGTCGGAATGCATAGCCGTAGTTTGTTGTAATACACTGGCTTTGGCTAGGTTCGCTTCGCAACTTTTAATAAGATTAAGTTTTAAATCGAATACTTACAGGCGTCTTACTTTAAGGTAACCCGATTGATGCTTAGAATATTTGTACAGTGGATCGGTTTTAAGGTAAGATTTAAGTTGAACTCAAATACATATTTCAAATTCATAAAGGTGAACATGTTAGAGCAAATAGTTGCATATTTTTAACTATTTAGTCAGTACGAGCACATCAAACAATTTGTCTATAGTACCTAAGTACACATAGGTTGTGACATCAAAGGCCCAAAGTGGATAACTAAAACGAAATGATGTTGTTTGTAATGACATAAGCACGTAACGCAGTCACAAAGGTGTAAATCTCTTAGTATCAAAGTCTTGGCGGCGTTTTATGTTAAATAATTTAATCTCACCGCTGGCGTGGGGCGCAACATGTTTTCGCGTAATTTAATCAATAATCTTTGTCTAACGTAACAAAATTTATTTCACAAAATGGAGCAGATAAAATGTATTATTCGATTTCGTGAGCATAGGGGTGTAAGACATTCATAGAATTTTCAGTATCAATAAAAAAACAGTTGTCTTTAAGGGCTGGCGGAATGGGGGCTACATTGGAAAAACAATATCGCGTTCATGTCTCAGTCTATCAGGCAGAAGTCAATGGCGAGTTCCGTAAAAGTGTCACGTAATATGTAAATCGTTCAGGTCGCGATGTGGCCCGACTGTCAAACACATCCGCCGGGTCAAATACATCTTCTGCCGATTTTTTCTCAATGATGGCTTCACTTTAGAACTGATGAAGGGGAATTTATTACAAACACACTTTTATTTTCGTTACATTGTGCATCTTGTGTATGTGTGATAAAGTATACCTACTTGGTTCTTTAAACACAGATTGTTGTGTATCTTTATTAAGCCTCACATTTGCATAATTGCATTTTCAGATTAATGCGTTATCGCTCCACTCTCCATCACAGCAAATCTGCAGGCGCTTAAATGGAAGCTATCATACAAATAATGAAGCAATTGCTTTCTTTAATCCCTAAGCTGGCCATTACCATTATAAGCAACAATCAATTATAAAGCATAGACACCATACAAATTTCTGCAGCTTTCAGGAACAAGCTCTTCGAGTGTAAACTATATAACAAAGTGAATGACATTTGATTCCCTCGCACACCTCGTTAGTGCAGCTTAATGCGGCGCCGTAGCGTTGCTCGTTTTATTATGCTAACGGGCGAACGTTATAATATTTTGAGTATAGTGGAGTGACGTCACCGGTGGTGACATGCTGCATATTTAAACAAAGGCGTCGCGTCGCGAGATTCCAGCGAAATTGTTGCGCCATTAAGCGTCACTCTAGATAAAAGTGTTGCGACGAACGATCACAACGTTTTAAATTCCGAGCCGAGTGTTATTCGACGATAATTAACGACGATCGTGCTAAGTTCTCACTAAAACGAATCGAGGACGGCTACGTAATAGGTGTTTCCATTGATCGCTGTATCTGTAATTGGACGTATATGTTTCTTTATCTTCGTTTAGTATAAAACCGGTCAGTTCTAGGGCTATCTCACAAATTCAGAAATTGCGTTCATGGTATTAGCGCAAAAATTCATGTTTTACTTTCCACAAAAAATATTTAAAAAAAGTGAACTTTAGTATCGCTGGCCGCAACATCGCTTACCATCACGTGAGATTGTGGTCAAACTCAATCATCATTCTCTTGCCCTCATCCCAATTTATTTGGGGTCGGCGCAACATGTCTTTTTATCTCACACAGTCCATCCATCGTTTCTTTGGTCTTCCCCTACTGTTATAGCTCCCCAAATTCATCCTCAAAACCTTCCTCATGACATTCTCACTATCAATCATTAAAAATAAAATACTTACTGCAGAGGTTGGTTATTCCGAAGAGGTAATCCAATTTGGATTACCTCTTCGGAATAACCAACTGAACTACATCGAAGCATTTCAGTAAACTGTGTGAAGCAGTGCTTGTTAGCACTAGGTCAATGAGGCGATCATTTGGTGTTTTCCTATAAATTCGGCTTTATGTTCCCCTACTGGTGCATACGTGGTCGTGTACTTAATTAATGGGGGCTCGTATTACAGCATTTCTGTTTACACAAGCTTGGTGCTCTTACATAAAGCTGTATCATGAAATTTTGCGGGGATAGAAGGGTAGCCCCTTCTATTAGATTACTAGAGAGGTCTAATAGTTTGCGTAGTCTTCGAAGATGAACTGAAAACTCGGCGAAGTGACTGTATGGAGAATCCGGGGAAATCATTAGCTGTTAGGCATAAGATTAATATGCTCAAACAATTCTCCTAGAACAGAGACAGTTGTCTGCTTACCTCAAATGACAAGACACGAACACATACAAACATATTATTCACAATCGGTACTCCCGCAGGAAGTTCGCAGTCTAGATGCAGCAACGCAATTCCATTTAGCTGCAGGGCGCTTCTCTTGCACAGAACTTAATTTTGAATGAACTTTGAATTGGAAAATAAATTCAGAACATGTTGCGTTGCTTTCATTATTATTGCAAGCCACGTGGACTATTGACGGATCCTGTGGCGCCATGCAATCACTTAGAATAGACAAAAAAAATCAAATGCTTTCATCATCCCAATTCGTATTGTGCATAAATTATAATGACGACATTGTTCGTAGAAATTCAATGTTTTATGCTTTTGCTCAATTGTCTGCCGATGTAAATCCGTGTGTGCCTTTGTAGTTTTTTTTTTGCTTGATATTTGTTCAGAAGGAAAATAGTGTACTGGTATTTTAAGTTTCATGGAGCTGTCAGATTAATTCTGATAAAAATCTAAATCCGAGGCCATCCTGTTCCTGTGGCCCTAACAAAGTTTTGAGGGTTGCATGCCAAATAGAAAAGATAACCGCTAACACCAGGGTCATCCCATGTCTAAGTATCGCTACCATCCCTAAATCCATAATCCCGGTAAGAAGCCGTAAATAGTTGTTTGGTTAACGTATAAAAACCAGACAAGTGCTTGTCGGACCACGCACAATGAAGGGTTCCGCTGTTGGGATGAATTTATCCTAAGAACAAACTTAACATTGTAGTCGAAAAACATGTTTTCTCATACATTCCAACTGCAATACATTTGCAGTTGGAATTTATAAGTTGGTAAGCACAATATTGAGAGATTTTCCATGTTATTTTAAGACCATAGATTTCTTATAAGTTTCCCTCTAATCTATAAGTAAAGAACTATTTTCAGTATTTTTTCAAAAAATTTAGGCTCAGCAGTTTCGGAGATCAGGGTCAATTTTCATATACATTTTCTTAAATAATTTATATCTGAAATCCTTACAAAAAGCCCTTACATTTTATATTTACACCGTGCAGTTTGCAAATATTTTTTTTTAATTTTCTAGTTTGCCCCCTTAAAAGTGACCCCCATATTCAAAATTCATTTATTTACGTTACACGTGCGTGAAATTCACATGTCTACTAAATTTCAACTTAATCGGTCCTGTAGATTCGGAGTAAATTGGCTGTGACAGACGGACAGACAGACAGACAGAGAGATACACGAGTTAGGATCACTCGTGTATCTCTCTGTATGTCTGTAACGGTTCTACTTTTTCCTTTTGAGGTACGGAACCATAAAAAGTACAAGCTTCACCTATAGAATGGACGGCTTGGGATTATCACGACGTCCACGCTCCCAGATTACCTCTGGCTACGGTTAACCGTGAGTTATGATAGCTTTACTTCGGTTCAATCTTGTTGGCGTCTATGAGAAAATACTGCAGGCCGACGCCGCGCCGGGCGGGTGCTGAGATTGAGGATATTTAGCGGGCCTTTGGATACTCCGCGGGCCTTCACGTGCCTCCGGCTCAGTCACGGGTCTCTGTATTATCTGTTGAGCTGAACTGATAGATTTATTGCACACATATTTGTATTTACTTATGTATACACAAAACACTTTAAAGAAAAATACATAAATATAGAAGAGCACAAAGGTACTGCTTATTTCATTCGAAATTTCTTTCAGCAGACGGACAGGAGAGTTGAATGAGAGACATGCACATTTTATGTGTTTTTGGATAGTGAGTTTTCTTTATTCTGTTAATTTCTTCTTGATTAATCTCTTCGTGTTTGTAGAAAACAATGGATGTTTTCTTTCACTGATAAAAACATCGTCGCGTCGATACGATCAACGTTCTAATACACAACCGGAATCAAACTCACAAAACGATATTTTCGTCGGAAAAACCTTCATTCGAAGAACATTTTTCATGTCGGAAAGTTCATTTGCGGTATCTTTATAACTGTAGATATTTACCATTGCACGTTCTTATCAATTTTATTATTAGTATTTTTTAGGGAATAATTGCATAGATTTTTAAGAATACCTGGTAATTGCTGTATTGCGCATCTGATAGTTTTTGTGTGGGTACTTTTTGGTGAGCTGTAACTGCATCCATTGAAAGAATTTCTCAGAAATAACTAGAATAGGTACTGTTGTATCGAAACATTTTTTTAGACTTTTTTATCCTTAATTAAAAAGAACCAGGTTCATAATAATTAATTACAATCTAGCCTATAAGACTAATAAGTAGTTTTAATGTAACTTAGTTTTTTAGGTGATAATTATTTGAAAACTTAGAATAGGGTTGTTTGTACTTTACACAAGTTCGTTATATAATAATATAAATATTTGGTTGATGTGTTATAAATATTTAAGACTGCTCCAAGAAACGTGTTTGACAGCTGTAGCTATTATTAATTTTATTTTAATAAATGTCTTTACATTGAGAACAATGGTGTATAAGCAAAATAATCAATTTTCAGACGACGATATTAAAAAGCAGGAAAATGACGAACTTAAGGTAAATCTGTAGAGAGCCTTTTGACGCGTTCATTGACCGGACACGCTTTTGTAAATATTTTCACCATTCTGTTCAAAGTATTCCGTTACTGAGAAATTAGGCCCTAGCACTTCAGAGATCAGTCTATTTTTGTAACAGAAATTGAGTAACAATATTTGGATTTTGCTAATAGTTTGGGGAGGTACTTTATGGAAAGTTTTCGTAGGTAAGTTTCGTTTGATAACATTTTACTTTCTATTTAGATCTCAAGGCGTAAGCACTTAAAAAGACAATTTGAGGTAGTAAAAATAATAAATAACAAAATTAAAATCTAAATCAAAGTGGGTACTTATGAAATGTCAGAAGCTACGCATGGTCCCAATTGGTCGTTTCCTATCGAAAAGAGCCGGCAAGAAACTCCACGATTACTCTCTTCTAAAATAATTTGCTTTTACAATGTTTTTAAATTATATGTGTTAATAGGTATGGGAGGACAGTGGAGGCCTGTCAAAATGTACCGGGTACTTAACAAAATAGAAAATGGTCTACAAATCTACAGTCCATTAAGTCTACAACGTTCTCATATTTACAAAATATAAAAGAATCTGTATAAAAGACTAATAAAAATAAAAAACCTTTTTAAACGCAGTTTTAATAAGGCAGTTGACTGATATAGCCACAGCTAGGTTAGTATACTTTGCTTATTTCCACAGTATTATGTGTTATGGCGTTCTATTGTGGGGATCGGCAGCTGACATAGAATCAATTTTCATTTTACAAAAGAGGGCAATCCGCCCGATCTATAGAATGGGTCCTCGTGAGTCTCTTAGAAACAAATTCAAAGAGATTGATGTACTAACTCTCATCTTCTTTTTATATCTTAGAAAGTATTTTGTATGTTCGCAAAAACTTAGAACTTTTGAAAATAAGAAGCGATTTCCATAATATAATACACGTAGTAAACATGAAATTGTGATACTCTTTAGATTAACAAAAAACAGCAAATCATTTTTTGCCAATGTCGGTTACAGAACTTAGCGATGGAAAGTTCAAAACCCACATCAAACGTGTCCATAACAAAAGAGCATATTATAAGATCAAGGACTACGTTGAAGACAAGGAAGTTTGGCAATAATTCCTTCTGCACATGTGGCTTCCCTGGTACCTTATTAACGGCATAACTATGTAAATGTCTATTAACTGCTCCCTAATTACGATGTTTAATTTATTTTTTATATACGAGTATATACTCTTTTGACATAATCTTTTCACTATTTGACATTATATACCTACAATTTTAATTTGAACTATTTATTAGTGGCTTTAATAGACAGGATATTAATTCAGATTTGTTACAGTTGTATTAGCAATCCAGGTCATTTGTTTTAAATAGGTTTTTACTTTTATTATTTTATTAGTATTTTACATAGATTCTTTTTATTATTTTATTTTGTGAATGTGAGAACGTTGTAGGCTTAATAGACTGTAGATTTGTAGAACACTCTATTTTGTTGACAGGTCTACAGTGCCCTTCTATACCTATTAACACTAATGTGAAAACATTGTAAAAGCCAATTATTTTTAAAAGAGTAACCGTAGAGTTTCTTTGTGGCTCTTCTCCAAAGGAAACGACCAACCGGAATCGTGCACCAAGCTTCTGACGTATCATAAGTCCCCATATAGGTTTATGTGAAATAAAATATTTTGTTTTATTTTGACCAAAAATTCCCATCATATATAACTCAATTCAAGCAAGTTATTGGCCGTTTCAATACTTTTACACATTTATATTGACTTTTCGTGCTCCTAAGCTGCTCAATCAACTTGCTTTTGTCAAGAACTTCCTTTGAAAAGTTTCCGTACAGACACACCAATTTACATGTTATTGAATTTTTATACGTTCGTTAAGTCGAACCAAAATAAACCTCTGTATAGGACGAGCTTTATAATATGTTTGGCTACCTTGTTTAGGGAGTTAACTCTTTGTTTTTTTCTTTTCTTCTACGTTATAATGACGTATCATGATGTTAAAAATGAACATATGTGTTATGAGTTGTGTTTGCTCAGCAGCTTTATTAGCTACTCACATAGACTACAAAGTACAATCTGAGGGCGTGACTGTTTTAAGTACGACTCTTGGCGACACTTGGTGTCACAGTCAAGCTGTTGTTCTACTTTAAAACAACTTTACATATCTACGTGTGGAGTTAGTCTATTTAAAGCGCAGGACTTCACTTATTTAGATCCAAATGACCACTATAAACCGTTCCAAGTAAATGTTTTAATTAAACGCATGATCCAACAGCGTAAGCTGTTAAAATTGAACAACGCGTAACATTACAAAAAGGGCATTAACTAAAGTGCAATGGTCATGTGGCGTATGTCGGGCTTTAATCCACGCAACTAACTGCACATTCAATTTAGATTCGTGCATAATGCATGCTAGCGGACGGGCACAGACCCTGCGAGCATTTGCTGTATCTAATTACGTATTATGCTTTGCCATGTAGACAGGCACGTCTGTCGACGATGAATATTAGATCATGGCCGGCCTATACGCCTTGATATTGCACCCGAAGCAACGCGCTGCCCTAATTGCTTTCTACAGTTTCAAGTATTCTACGATCGGTATAGGACATTGATTCGGAATTTATCCAGGATGGTTGAAATCTGAACGCTAAAGTGGTGGCGTAGTATTGTTAAGTACGGACGACACACGACGCATAATGAGTGTCTAGAGGGGGTGCTTCTCATGTCGTTGGCTTTCTCTCAGTTTTAATGTGTTTTATTGGAGAGTATGAATTACTGCGGTAGTTTAATAATAATAAATAATTAAAAGTGAGTATTTTAAAGTTTATATCAACATTTTTACAAGGAATTAATGAAGCGATAGCGTTTTAAGTCCATGCTAATGTAGTTACATACCAGACACGTCTAGATACTATGACTTACAAGACGAATTCAGATAACATTTGCTATCCAAATAACTGTCATTTTATGCTACCCAAGTAACGCACTTAGTTACTAACAGCTACGAAGAAAAAGACAAGACTTTCCCCAAAGAGAAACAAATGACAATTGATAGCGCGCGTATTATTTTCCAATTTCGGCAGGGAACGCAAAAATGGGCATGTTTATAGACTACGGTCACCTAGCTTAACTTTAGGCAATCATACAGTCGACCCTCGCCATCTCAGTGCTGAAACTGTCGTATTTCCTCATAAGGGTGGAGAAAAGGCCGTCATAACTCACGGTTAGCCGTCTCCCTAGCGTGTTGTAAAGATGCCCTTAACACTAGTCTTCATTTTCTAGTGGGAACGCTGCATTTGTCTCTGCTTCGGATTTTATAGTCGAAATAAGCTTTGTAAAGTCAGCTCGCTTAAAAATATGGACCTTATCTACGAAAACATCTAGGTAGTGAAAATTCAGTGTTGGTAATTCAAGCTGCTATTATGTGGTTTAAAATTTAATATTGCTTCATATACCTACTGTATTTATTCAAGTATTTCTGGCCTGTGTCACACAAAGGGTTGGCAATTTCATAATTAATTTTATAAATTCCACTGGTGACCCATCACTCTTTGGGCATATTGGCTAACGGCAAATATGTAGTAATACCAACTACGTATTTTCGTTATTATTCAGCAAGCTTTTTCCTAAATTCCATACCTTGTGTGTTAAAGTTAAGTTTCCAACGTAGGGTGAATAGACTTTTAAGTGTAATCAGCGCTGGGGCTCTGTCTCACATAGGGTCGCAGAATTATGTTATGTATACCTATATTTTTAAAGAGATTCGTGATGTAGCAGAGAATCAGATGATTAGGATGATTTATGTAGTTTCGGTGCAATCAATAATTAGTTATTGCATTACAATAACAACATGGGGAGGAGCATGCAAAACTAAAATGATAATCGTTGAAAGAGTCAAAAGGGTGATACTAAAAGTGAGTTTATCCAAACCTCGTCTTTTATCCACCTTAAAACTTTATGTGGAAACTCAAGTGGTAACTGTACATATTGCTAACTGTACTTCTCCAACACTCCAGGTTACCTCAAGCAAGGTGAAAACGCATAGCTCTCTCCAGAAGAAACTACGCAATATGTGAGTCAACTGCTGTCCTCCCTTGCGCAAAGATTTTTTCCATTCCGAGGAGGCGAATTATTCAATAAAATTTAATATTTAACTTAACTTAATATTTTTATCTGTCGGAAAAAATCCTTGAGATGGTAAAGTAACAAAATGTATTTTGTTGTAATTATTATATTCTTGGGTTTTCAGTTTCCGAGTGGCTTCTACCAACGAGCAGCTACTTGGAGATACAAGTGAAACAAGTGCTTAGTAGTTTTATACGTATAATGTAATATCTATATTAAATATATGCTATATACTAATTAATTGTAGTATATATTTATGAAGTATTGTATGTACAATTAATGTAGGCATACAGACACACACATTCTCACACACACTCACACACACACACACACACACACCCTCACACACACACTCACACACACACACAAAATTTTCTCTTAATACCTGTCAACTTAATATGTATAACTAGTATAAGAATGTATTTTGTGGAGATAAATCAATATAATTTGATTTGTTTATCTATTTTGCTGAGCGATGGCCGTTTTGCGTTTAAGTGACGCATATTTTCCCCAACTTGTTCTTTTGTATTTGTGTCCCTTTTTTCGTCATGTTTATCGCAAA
Source organism: Atethmia centrago (assembly GCA_905333075.3). Classification (NCBI taxonomy): domain Eukaryota; kingdom Metazoa; phylum Arthropoda; class Insecta; order Lepidoptera; family Noctuidae; genus Atethmia; species Atethmia centrago. Next base: position 17,823,264 of record HG995371.1, on the reverse strand, counting down.
CAAACGTATTTTCTTTCTTTTCTTCCTTAAACTCTATACCGCTGTGACTGCTACGGGTACCATTCAAATGTGATTTATTTACAACATCTAGTAATAAGATCTCTATGTGAAGTCTGAGTACCTACAATGTGGAAAAATTGAACTCGAAAATGATGACCCCTCATCATTGTTTTCTTTCATTGCTGGACACTTCTGAGCATGACAACTCCACATGTACCAATTGTCAGCCATCTCGCGACGATCGTTATGCCACCGATCCTAAAGGTTTCGACTAATTCAAAATCAAAATAAAAAATCATTTATTCAGACTAGGCTGAGAATCGGCACTTTTCGAACGTCAAAATTACATAAGACAGTCTCCCGAAACGCCCGCCCTTCACCACTTCCTAGTGCAATAGCTGGGAAGAAGTGACGCAACAAACTCCCCAGCAGTTAATACACAATTTCAATTAATACGCAATTTATATGTGACTATTCAATTAATTTGATTGAAATATGCATCCCAGATATTAGACTTATATGCCTACACAGTTGTAATGAAGCTGTCATGTTACTCGCAACCGATTAAGTTATTATATCAAATACCAGACACACTGAATTTGATGGACGTAAGGTTGATTGATTTGTTTGTAATAGCTAATGCCACAATTATATTAATGCGGAAGGTGGTAATACAAGGTGTGTTTAAAAGACCTTTCAATTTTCGCAAAAATACTTCGTACTGCTAACGTAATGAATGAAACACAAACTGAATAGTTGTTCCAGAACTAGGAGGATAATGTTTTAGGACGGCAACTAGTCGGTTGTCTGTAAAGTGAAGGCCTTTTTTTGGGTGGGAAATCATCAAATAACTTCTCCCGCTCTGGGCGTAGCGGGAGGGTGTGTCAGACTCTTACTGACTAAAACCCACCCGTATTCCTTCCTGTTGCCTGTGTTGCCAGGGGCCTCGGTGACCCTTTAGTACCTTCCCGCGACCCCGGCAGGCATCGGCCCTAGTGGACCCCTATACTTGTGCTGGCGACATCTCTTTGAGGCGCGCGTGGAATACAATACGCCATCGACCCGGGCCTGGTCCTTAAAGTGAAGGCCTGTGAACAGATACGTAAGAAGTTGGCAGAAACATCCCAGCGCTGATTTGCTGCAATCGTTTTCTTCTCTACTAATCGTTATTTCTCCTGACAAAGTTTATTCTGTTTATATGTATGTAAGTATATATCTATGTATTTATTCTTGTATTGGATAGTTATTTTCGTGTTATCACCCTAAGGTTGGCTGGTAGAAATGCCACAGGCATAAAGTTCGTCGTTGTACTGTATTGTTTTACTTGTGCAAGTTTGAATAAAATAAATAAAATTCCTCAATTGAACATGGTATTTTAAAGAACTGTTTTCTCCATGAACTCAGGTGCTTCACTTTTTAGGGTTTACTTGACTAAGGTTCTGGTAAAAACAAATTTTTCGTACGACGAAGAACAAACTGTGGACCCGATGGAGTGTATTCCTGGACTTGTCTTTTAAGGAATATTACAGTAATTACATAGTTTGCCTTTTTATCAATTAATAGACGGTAGTGACACCACCATCTTTTTCATACGAGTAGAGCTGGACAAAAAAATATTTTTTACAATTCAAATATTAAACTTTATAAGTATATCTTGTAAATGACTAACATCAGTGACGGAAATTGTGCTGAGGCAACCTGAACTTCATCTTGCCTATCTGACCTCCACAAGCCAGTTACTGGGTACCACGATACCCATTGTTAAGACTGCTTGTCAGACTTTCGGGCTTCTGACGAACCGTAACAACTGTCAAAGATCTACAAATGACAGCTGGGACCACCAGCTTAACGTGCTTTCTGAGGCACGGAGGAGTAAAAATCTAAAGATGGTAACCCACCCAATGGGATGGGACCAACCGCGGCAAGCGTAGCGTAACCAGATTGGTCGACCCGCGCGGCTGTTATTACTTAGCCGCAAGCCCCTGAATATATACGTAATCCTGGAAATAATCAATATAAGTCTGAAATCGCATATCTGCCTTGAGCAAGCATGGTGAATTACTTAGCCGCAAGCCCCTGAATATACACGTAATCCTGGAAATAATCCATATAAGTCTAAAATCGTCTACCTGCCTTGTGCAAGCGTGGTGATCAATGCATCATGGCTTCTCTGCCCTAAAGCCTTAGCTCTGCAGTGGGACAATAGTAGGCTGGTAAAAGATAAGCTCTTCAAATCAAGTCACATACTGACATGATTTGAACAACATAAGTCGCAAGAGATAGATTACCAAGATATCTGAATTGAATGTTGGTGTGGCGGACATCTACATCGCCACATGCGAACTACGCACCACACTGACGTCACGCAAAATCCTGCCTCGCGCAAGCAGAGTTTACCGCGCAACTAGCATATATACAACATCCCGACATCAACTGTCGGGCAGTTGCCCACCAGACACGACACCCGTCTGGTCGGAGGATCCTACCTTTTCTATGGAGGATGAGTGAACTTTACACCCTGTTCCTCATGCCTCTATATTGTCATCACTTTAGCTGTTTGTAAAGCTTGTTCTCAGTCAAATAGTTTCAAATAATGGGAGTCTCCGGTTTCAATAAGCAACACTTTCAATATTCTCAATCCACCTTAATGACGAAAAGAATTTCATTATTCCCATGAAAAGAGAAACGGGAGACTGGCAATCATTCTTTTTTAAATCCTAGTAATGGAGCATCCGAAACGGCGCAGGTCGTTACATTGCCTCACGTGGTGTGAGCACCTAATAGCCCTCTCTATTCCTCACTATTTGCCAGCTGCCTGTTTTCCCACGATTCCCCTGCTAAAGGTTATTGGGCCTGCTTTCACGCTTTTTATTGCCTGAACGCAGTTTGAACTCAATTATTTTTATGGTGGGGCAAATTGCTATTTTGTTGCTTTATCACGATTATCAAGACGAAATTAGTTCCGCGATTGATAGGTTTTTTTTTTATTTGGCAATTTACGCTAGTGTGGGGTTACTTTCAAAGCATTTATTTTGCACAATGTTAGTTAATTTACCGTATTTATTGTTGTCGTAAAATCTAAACAGTGTCCTGGTTTCACGAATGCTTTTGATAATTATGTTGAAAGTAGGACAATACGTTTAGTTTAGATTTATTTTCAAAATTGGATAGGCATTAATTTGTCTTGGCGTAGTCTGCGTTACGAACAAACTAGCGTATAATTTCCCATGGGAGCCATAGGAGGCGACTAAAGAGTAATATCTAAGGGAAGTATAACAACATCTACTTTCACTGTAAAATAGTGACTGTCGGTCCATCAGACAACTTGATGAATAACTTTTTACCATCTAATTATTTTTTTGGGAAAAGTGTGAATTAGTGTGTAATTCCATGGCTTTTTCTCTATTTTAACAAACGCCGATTGTTTAAAAGTGCGTGTCGGACCACGCACAATGTAGTGTTCCGTAGTTGGGAAGTGAATTTATCCCAAAAACAAACTTAACATTGTAGTTGAAAAAACATGTTCTCCCATACATCGATATATGCCACGGTCAAATCTCCAACTGCAAATTTAAGTTGGTCGACTATTACTCGTTAACTTTTAAAGCCTACTTAGCCGTGATAGTTTTCCTTTTAATTTCATTATATGTACTACTGCCATGAATTTTTTCATATCTCTATGAGAGGGTGACACTTGACTCTAACAAAAAATAGCAATTTAATGCTTAATATTACGCAAGTGGATCCTTGTATCGAAAAGTGGTGTTCACAGACCCGCAATCTTTTTGAACGGCTTATTCAACGATACCGCACGCCATGGGGTAGACGAGAAAAAAAACATATCATCCCCACCTTACGTGCAACGCAGGTACGTCAAAATTTTTATGTTCATTTTTTTGTTTTAGCACTTTGTCGGCGGGATTAATATGTATATCTGTGCCAAATTACAGCTTTCTAGTACTAAGCGTCTCTGAGCTACAGACTATAAGGGTTCCTTGTTTACTACGGAACCCCAAAAACAGAAAGTGGCAGTAGTAAAGTTTGATCAGCTCAACTTATCATTTAGGTACCTATGAATAAAAATATGAAAAAAAAACTTTAACAGGTTTTGTATCTCAGTTCGAAGAGTTATCCTGTTATACTATTTTCACAAAGAGAATTCATAGCAAAGTGTGTCTGCGCCTGCCTATTTCCGTGGACATGGTAAAGGGACCGGGTTTTTAAACCCGTTCGCTCGTAGCGCTGCGCTTTGATATCAAGCTCTTTCGAAGCCACGTCAACATGCAATCATGTGCACGCTACACACCCATACACGCTTATCGTGTAGATATGCCCTAATTTATGTAGTACCGGAATTATTTTCTGTGTTTGTTTTCTAATATGGCGTTCTTTTCGTGTTACGTCTTTTATTTATTGCTGTATCATTATTAGAAGAAATGTGTTTACGTAAAACGTTCGTATGGCTGCGTTGTTTTTAAAAACTCTGCTTGTACTTTTTGTGTTGAATTTTTGTTCACTTGTCATTTTTTGCTGATCTTTACGATAAAGTAAGTATAAAGTATTATAAAGTATTACCACGTCAAAGAAGCATGAATAACTAACACTTCGATTCAAGTGGCTTCATCATTCCTCGTTTTTTTTGTTGGCTTACACAAATCCGATAAACCAGTAAGATTATTCTTACGTCAATATATTTAAAATCCCGACATGTAATATTATTAGCGATAAAATCCATGTCATGCCAACATGAACGAGTATTAAGTGCGAAGATTTCGTACGAGTTAATCTTCCGTACGAGAGTTTGCAAATGAAGCCTTAATAATCTCCAGCCATCTTTCACGGATTACAACGGATTGACACAATTACTTTTACGAAAAAATGCGAATAAGACGCGGGAGAGAATTCTTTGCTTGTAAACGTGGATAAAATATATGGTGAGGCTTTTCTGTGATTATTTTGGTAACCATTTAAGGATTATTTTACGTTTACGGCGTGTTTTTCTTGCAATAAAAGTCTTTTTTAGGGTTACGTACCACAAAAGGAAAAAAATTGAACCCTTACTTCGTTTTTCGTCGGTCTGTCTGTCTGTCAGTCCGTCAATACCCTTTTTTTTTCAGGAACGCGTGGAGGTATCATATTGAAATTAATATCAAATACGTAAATCTACAGTCCATTGGAGCTAAAAAAAACAAGTTTCTAAGTCAACGCAATCAAAAATACGGCCATTTATGCGACATATTTTGTTACTCAAATAAATAAAACCTATGCGTACTTCCCGTTGACCTAGAATCTGAAATTTGCCATGAAGCAAAGCTTCACAGCACACGTAAAGGGAAAGGCCGAAAATCGTTAATTTGTAGTTTTAACACATTTTTTTTTGCGATTAGTAACTTACATTTGCAGTTGGAGAATAGAACGTGACGGATATCGATGTAAGGGAGAACATGTTTTTCAACTACAATGTTAAGTTTGTTTTTGGGATAAATTCATCCCAACTACGGAACCCTTCATTGTACGTTATCCGACACGCACTTGGTCGATTTTTTTGTTGTAAAGTTAGATAATCGATTTCTTAAAATACACACATCAAAGGCGTAGAGGGTATTTTTTTAAATATATTTTGTGGTCATATTGAAATTAAATAAAAATGTCTATTTAGATTGATTAAATAAAATGTTTCGTTCGTTTAGATCGACGAAGTAGGTACTTTTACTCTCTGCTTTTACATTAAGACGCTGACAACACCTAAACCGCGGTCACTGTCAGATTGCATAGAAAAGATTGAGAAGCGCGATAACACAACGCTTGTAGTTTATTGCAAAATATGAAGCAATTATCTATTTACTCAAAATTGAGTTGAGTAATCGAAAATAAAAACAACCAAGTTTTGCATTCAAATAAGACGTTCTTGTTATTAATTAAATACGTAATGTATGTTTATATTTAATGCAGATATTTTGGTTAGAACTCAAGGTAAGAGGTTAGTTTAACGTTAGTTTGTATCGAGATTTTTTTTCAAAACGTATTTTGGTAACAACCAAGTTCTGGGAAATATATTCAAAATTAACATATATTTTTTCAGCTACCACAAACTATACAGATTTGGCAATTTTTTTTCTTAAGAGAAGCCAATTTTGGTCAATTGGGTCTTGTCAGCGCCTTAATAAAGACTTTTCGCGATTTTTGTCTGTGTTGGATTTTTCACCTTAAGTACATTAAAATATTATAAAAAGATAATAATAAAAGTTTTTAAAGGTTTTATTGCATAACATAAACAATTAGTAGGTACTCTGTACTTCCGCCGCTAACGCGTATAATACAAAAGCAGCGATTCGGCATACTCAATATGAGTTCATCCAAATGACATGTGTATGGCATCCATATTTGACAGAGCTCTTCTCTGAAGCATATCCCATGCGTGCTCAATAGGATTTAAATCTGGCGATTGAGCAGGCCATGCAGCTGCGGCAAGTGTGTTTGCAACGACTTTAGCGGTGGACGTGTATTATCATGCATAAGCAGAAATGAAGCACCAGATTGGATACGCAAGGGAATGAGAAAATCTGATACAATCGTTTCAGCGTAAATCTGTGCATTGAGATTGCCTCTGATCCAAATCAATTCGGTTCCTCCGCCGATCCAAATCCCGCCCATATCATGATTGTTCCACTACTAATTGCATGGGCTTCCTGGCATGATTTGATGATCAACGTTCTTGGCGTTCATGTGTCCTCTAAAACCGTGTTCTTCTAGTATCTAGCCTCATACCAAAGCGAGATTCGCCAGAAAAACACACTAAACGCCACTCTTCACAACCCCATTATAAACCGGCTCTGAATAGCTGGTACACGTAGTGGCATTCGGGAACGGCGATTGACTTCATGCAAGCGATTTCTTATGGTTTGATCGCTTACTAACCTTCCTAAAGAACTATGAGGCCTCGTAACGTACGTCCTCACGGTCATTGTACGATTTCGTCGAGCAGTAATTCCTGCTCTTGCTCTTTCTGTTCTTGTCTGCGTGTGGTGATGCTAGCTCGTTCTCCATGTCTCTCTGCCACACTGCCAGTGTTACGGTAACGTGTTCAAAGTCGACTAATAACACTTTGCGTAGTGCCCAGAGTGACTGCCACAGCACTTTGCCGAGAACCAGCTTCCAACATTCCCACGGCTCGGATAATTTCTTCTCGACTCAAATGATGTCTTCTCTCTATAATAATATTCTTATGTATCAGTTAAATTTCTGCCATACTTCTGAGTGAATGATTTCACAAGTATGGCAGAAATTTAACTGATGTGGCCTCAAACCCGTTTTAGGGTTATATAGGAATACGAATTGACAGAAGATTTTTATCTTCTGACCGAAATTAAAAAAATATTAACTTTTCAAATGACGAAATTTACTAAAAAGTATCCATAGGAGTTACAAAAACAATTATTAAAAATCCAGATTTTTAGTAACTAGCAAAAACGTGCTTGACCTCTAGACACATTTGATGTGTGTATTTTATGTTTGTCATTTTCAGAGATACGGTAAGACATAATTTGTAATTATAGGTATATAACGTGCGGATAAATAAAAGGGTTTAGCAACACGTATGAACTTAATTAAATATTTTTCAAGCTGTGACCGTTGTTTTGACAATAATAATTATGTCAGTCTGACGCGTAAAAGTAAATCACTGACAGAGTAAATTGGCTAAGAAGTTTAAGAATCGCATTTTTAACTAAATACTTAGTCAGTATTAGGGTTTTTTATATTATTTTTTTGGGTAGATAATATACCCTTTTTAGTGTATTTAAAAAATATGAGAATAACCACAAGTGCCGAGAATAAATCGCCAAAATAATCTATAGGGATTAGTGGGATAGTGGAATGTTAAGGTTGGGAAGAATACGAGGCAAGTCGGGGTGCGTCCTAGTGCTCCTAGTTCATTCATACATGACCTGTGGCAAAGTGTATAAATTTTATTACGTAAATAAGTTGTAAATTATTGAAACTTGAGGATTTTTTTCTCGATATCTATGCGGCGTCGAGCTGTAAAATTTGTATTTTTTTTTGCATTAGAACTCTTTCATTAGAATAGCAAAGAGTTTTACATGCAAGGAAAATAGAAAAGAGTTCTTTAGAGATGCTCAAAATCTGCGGTCATGATTGTATGTATACAGTGGAGCTTATATATGTTTATCTCGTTATTGAACGATTACTGTACACATATTTGTGGGATTATTGTTTTAATCATAGGGTGTTTCGATAATTATGCATCCGGCCTGTCTAGAAGGTTTCGGTACAATAGTATACTTTGTATTGGTGAAATACCATTGTATACTATGTTTCGTACCTATACCGTGGATACAATGTTATGGAACAAAGGTTGTTTATATTAAAATGGCTTCTTGCTCGTGTATACATCTTTGTGGGGCTGACTGTACTGCTGCAGTCTCGTTGAGTAGGTAATTCTTGTTGTGTGCCATGATATGTCAATAGCTAATGCGATGCCAGCATTAGACTTGTTCTGATCTATCTAAAACAGATATGTCTAACTTAATACAACATCTATTTAAAGACAATTATTTAAAATCACTCTAGTCTAATGTAAACGTACATACTTTCCTTTCAGGTAAATTGAATTGGCAGAGGCGAGAGAAAAAAGAAACAGTTTTGTTTAAACGACTGATTTGAGCGCAAACACTGCCGAAGACCGGGAGAGCCGCCCGCATCTCAATATATTGGTGCATAACGTATTAAACTCGAATGTTCTGGAATATTTTCTATTTTAACAGGAGCTAAAACTTTAAGCTGGTGGGTGTTTGAACGTTTATTTCCATAGTATTTTTATGAAGTATGCGAGATTTTTACTCCCTTTTCCCTAAGTGTATGACCACAGCATGCTCTCTCTTTTCTCCGGCGTCGTCTGTTGAAACTCTAGTCAGAATCTCCGAAGATTCTGATTAAAGGATGTGTGGAGTTGATCTGACACACCTGACACTTCACCGATGTGAGAAAGTTGTGATGAAATAAGAATATAATTGAACCTAATGAGTTTAGTTTATCCAATCATTCAATAGAGCTTCAGTTGATACTTACAAAACCAAACATTGCGGAATTGTTACTTTTTATGAATATTGTAACATTGCTTTGTATTTCATCATCATCATCTGCCTAGCCTTTTCCTAACTACGTTGGGGTCAGCTTCCAGTCTAACCAGATGCAGCTGAATACCAGTATTTTACATGGAGCGACTGCCTATCTGACGTCCACAACCCAGTTTCTGGGTAATACAATACCCCTTGGTAAGACAACCCCCTTTGTATTTGAAAACTGACATTTTAATAGACTTATCTTTTTAACATATTATAAACAACTAACACAAATCAAGATCTTCACTAAATCACCGCCATCGACTTTACTAATTCAGTTTTTCTCGTAAAAAGTCAAAGGTATTGCGCAAGGGTGCCATAAGAAATATTTCGGGGGTAGCAAACTTAATTAGCGTGTTTTCTTTGATTACAGTCATCAGTGCACCGGCTGGTCCAAATGTTCAGCTCACCTGAGCCACCGTTACGCTTAACTAAATTACTACAATTTCTTTCGCTCTGGAAGGTTCGTACAAAAAATTACAGGTAGAGCTGGCTAATTTTGTGTTATGTTGGTCGTATAGTGTTTTGTTTTGGCGTAGTTTTTGTTTTGTTTTTAAAACGATGTGTGGTACAGAAACTGTCACAAAGACACTATCTACAATATATTACAGTTCTTGGTTTCTAAAAAAAGAAGACTTGTTGTTTCTAACAAAATATCTACCTTTGGTCTAGCGGTGAGTGTTGAGGATGTGCTATGACAATAATTAGCACCAGTCTCTTGTTTTCCTATGTTGAGTGCACTATTATACACTTAAATAACCGATGTGTGTGTGATGTGTGTGTGTGTTTAATAACCGATGTGTCTGCACAATAATGATTTCGAAATGTTTCCGTAGGTAGGTAACCAACAAGAAATTTAAATTGGGTACTGGTTCTGCAAAGTCTGGAAACAAATATACTAACAAAATAACAGTCAATCGACACCACCTTCCACCACATTACCATCCAAGCTCGCTTTATTTAATTCCACATAAATCATTACATATTTCATTGACAGCTAGAAGACAACAATAAATAACAAAACTGAAACTGTCTTTACAAATGGTCCACAGGCTCAGTTGACTGTGCAAAATCAATTCGTTTGACGTCTGTTGTTATAGAAACAGCAGGGTTGTAATTTCCCGTTGTTTGCAATGCCACACCGGTAGGTATTTGTCTCAGAGGCGATGATACGCTACCTGTCCTGTAGCTGGTCGTAGGAACTATTGAAGAGCATTGGTTGTTTTTTAGTTTTTGCTCTTTAAAGCTTTGAATTGTGTAGTTTTTGTGTTTTGGCTTGCGTAGTTTTCCAATATATTTTCTTTATGTGTTCGATTAACGGAAACTTTTCAGAAAACTTTTACTTTTTTCGTACTGAAATTCAAGAAGGAACAAGTAAGTTGATTAAAAAAAATCATGTAGCTACGGTGAAGGAGATCGCTCTTTAACCGTAGTTACATGATTTTTTTAGGTGACATGCGCCCGCTATGTGGAAAATGTTTCGAATGTGGTAAACTGTCGGTAAGCGCATCACTTGAGAACGGCTGGACTGATTAGACTATTTTTCGTTTTATAATGTTCGTTGTAGTCCGAATAAAGTTTTTTATGGAAAGAAAAGTTGGAGAAGTGTCCCGGAAAATGTTCAAATTCGGAAAAGTAACTGAACGTCCTTTTTTCTATGAGAATTTCTATTTTGTATGAATTGACAGGGCAACGTTTGTCGGGACAGCTAATTTTCATTAAATATGTTGATAATGACGAAGTCGGAAAAATAATAATGGGTAAGCAAGCATATTCCTTAAGTTGTTTAACATACTATGTCCTTGATTGTTCTAAATAATAATCTCAGCATAAATAGTTCTTAATTAGGTATTAAAATCCACTTTGTAAATAGTAGGTGTCGATCTAAAGAAAAATCGCAATTTTAATCCTGCTGTAAGTCTAGTCCTTCAAGAGCAGGCAACCCTACTCCTCGATCCACACCTTTGAAAATCCGGAAAGTACGCGTCGCTTTATACCTGATGACTTGCCTTACCAACTTAATAAACTTTCAGCTAAATAATGTTTTTCATCTCCTCTTGTTTCGAAAACAAATTGCTTCATTTTTGGCTCAGAGGCATTAACAATGAAATTTATCACCTGCGTATACGTTCTGTTGTCATTCAACACCCCTCTTACTTAAATGTTCAACGGCATAGTACGTTTCGTAATGATCGGTTGATTTATTGTGTGTTAAATTTTACGTAAATGATGTTAAAGATTTAAGTCTGATTTACTTTAAATTAATCGGTTCCAGGTAGGTGTTTATGGGCTTTGTAGACGTTGATCTCGTAATAACATTTTAAGTTAAGTATTAACGAAATTATATAATCAATATACGAAAATAATCAAATTTTAATATTTGTAACTCATAAATGAATGATTAATGAAATAAATATTTTTTTTTAATTTTAATACTAATTTTAATAATTATAATACTTAGATATTAAGGCCAAAGAAAAGATGAATGAATTTTGTGAGAATAATAATACGAAAGTGCGTGAATGATAGCGTGACGGTTGACGGGGGGAGAATGGAAAAAAAAACGTGTTGCACCTACCTAAGTAACATTGTCCAAGGCCAGGAGATGATGATAAAATGAAGGTGTTTGCACAACTGTTAAGGTAGAATACGGCTTAACGAATTTTGGAATATATCACCTCCTATATTATCCATACTCAAGCAAGTAAATGATTTCATTTGACACTTTTTAGGGTACCGTAGTCAATAAGGAACCCGCAACTTACACTTGCAGTTGGAATGTATGTGTATGGGAGGACATGTTTTTCGACTACAATGCTGAGTTTGTTCTTGGGATATATTCATTCCAACTACGGAACCCTTCTTTGTGCGTGGTCCGACACGCACTTGGCCGGCTTTGCTGCTTGTCTTACAATTCCATAAACAATTATACAGGAAATAAATAAAATACTGTAAAATTGCTGATTTCTGAGCACGTGATTTGTAGCTTTGTGTGTGTGCCGGCTACGATACCACGTGAATTGTTAATCAAACTTTAATTTCCCCAAACAACCAACAACAAAATGTTGTATAACAGTTACCTACTCAAGGTAGCTGTTATACAACATTTCGTCTATAACTTCGGCTGTGGTTTCTTAGTTCGGAATAAAAGAGAATTTTCCTGAAACAACTTTGTGTAAAATAATTATAAATGTGCAAAGGCTCTTAGAGACAGTTATTAAAGAATATATAGCTCCATATAATTGTTAGAATCTTACCATTTTCCTAAATATAGCTAAGTTGTCATTTTATACCTGATTTTCCCCATACCAATTACAAGGTGGACGATTATTAATAATCCTAATGTTGACATCAGAACTAACATCATCACTAATTCGGTCGCTCTAACTAAATAGAGAAACAAATTACGGTTAACACAATAATTACAAGATCACAGATTCGAACTTCCAATAACATGGCACACCTCTAGTCCCGTAGGGTTGTGCCCACGTGACAGATGGCCAGGTCCGTACTCGGAGCAGATAATTAACACGTTTCTTTTCCAACGGACGACTTGGTAACAAAACTTTATTAATACCGGTCGGGACTAGGCTTTGAGGGTAACAAACTTTTGTAATGAAGTCGCCCAGCGGAATATTACTTTCGTTTGTAGGTGCTTTTAATTTGTTATTTATTTACAGTTCAATTAGACGCCGTGACGCTTTCTTAGTTCAAATTATATAGCGGCACGTTATTTGGATTTATGACCTGAATTATTTTAGGTTACGAATATAATGACTGTGTTTAACCTAGAAATATTAGGACAATCTATTATTAAAGGATAAAGACTAAACTACACTCGCGGACAAAGAATACGGGTCAGTACGAAAAATTAAAATTACTCTTAAAATAATATAGCTAGCAGCATGAATGAAATTGTATATTGTAGATAATTTACCAGTTTATAAAACAACACCAAATGTTGGAAATATTATTAGTATAATTGTCAAAATTACATAAAAAATGAAATAGCAAAAATTTACGTACAAATAATTTTACGTTGAAAAAATAATGGTTGGTACCTCACATACAACACAAAAACGAACTTTAATAAAGTCAAAGTCAAAGTCAAATTACTTTTTTCAAATAGGCACATAAAAGGCACTTTTGAACGTCAAAATTTACGAAAAAAATAGAATTGATTCTAGTTGCCCCTTCCAAAAGGTAGTTTCGTATGGAGAAGAATGGGCAAGAAACTCCACCGTTACTCTTTTAAAATGTTTTACAAAATGTTGTATAGGTACATTATATAACTATGTGTGAAGACGCTGCACCTAGAATAAAATGACTATACCAAAATAGGTAAAAAAAGAATTAAAAATAAAGCCATGACACATAAATTATGTGATAGGTACATGATGCTCACATATTTACAAACATTGTAAAAGTATACGTTTTCCTAAAAAGAATAAATAAAGTAATAGGTCAGTGTGTGAGTTAAAGTAATCACAGAATTTAAATTCAACATTGATTTATTATTTGTATCAAACAATAAATTGTACAATTAAAATAGCAACCAGTTTGATTTTGTCTAGACACTAGATTGTTCTATGGAGCTGGACCAGCATCTTTCCAAGCATTCTTATCTTGGATATAATCCTCTAATTTGTAATATGCTTGTTTACAAAGTGTACTTTTAACATGAGTTTTAAATTTTCTTTCATTTAATTGCAATATATCACAAGGTTTTTTGTTGTAACATTTGACACAGTACCCCATAAAAGATTAATACTTTGTATTGTCTTCACGAGTTTTTCTCACAGCCTCCAGGCGATTGGGCATGCTGTTCATTAAGTTTCTTATGCGATGTTGCGGGATATTGGTCCATTCTTCTACTAACGCATGTTGAGGTCCCGAATTGTAGCTGGGGCGGGGTTTTGATTTCTTACACACCTTCCAAGCTCGTCACAAGCGTGTTCAATTGGATTCAGGTCCGGGTTTCTCGCGGGCCACTCCATGCGATTGTTGCCAACGTACTGAAAATACTCATTTACAATTTGAGATGCATGTGGCCTTTTTTTTTGGGTAGGAAATGATCAAATAACTTCTCCCGCTCTGGGCGGAGCGGGAGGGTGTGTCAGACTCCTACTGACTAAAACCTACCCGTGTTCCTTCCGTTGCCTGTGTTGCCAGGGGCGTCGGTAACCATTTCGTACTTTCCCGCGACCCCGGCAGGCATCGGCCCTAGTCGACCCCTACACTTGTGCTGACATCTCTTTGAGGCGCGCGTGGTACACAACACGCCGTCGACCCGGGCCTGGTAGCTGTATGTGGCCTGACGTTGTCATGCATGAATATTGAATTTTCACCCATATTAATCAAATTTGGGGAGACATGCTCATTAAGAATTCCTTCCACATATCTTGCACTAGTTAGCGTACCATTTTCTATCACTAACTCAGTGCGAATCTCTGAAGGGATTCAAAATCAAAATCAAAATATTTTTATTCACATAAACCTACATGGGCACTTATGGAACGTCAGAAGCTACGCGCACGGTTCCAATTGGTCTTTTCCTATGGAGAAGAGCCGGCAAGAAACTCCACGGTTACTCTTTTAAAAATAATTGGTTTTTACAATGTTTTCAAATTACAGTGTTAATAGGTATGGGAGGACAATGTAGGCCTGTCGAGATGTACCAAACCAATGTAGGATTTCAGCCCAAACCGTAACAGGCACTTCCCTCAAAACAAGCTGGAATAAAATGTTCCCCTGACGGTTCGGTAGAGTCTTCGCCGCCCATTATGTGCATACAGCATACATCTGGATTCGTCCAAAAAATTACTCTTACCCATTTTTCGTCTCCCCATTGTGCGTATTCGCGGGCGTAACGTAATGTTGCTACCCGAAGTTCCCTTTCAAGTTTTGGAGCATTTGTGGGCACTGCGGGGTCAAATTAGCTTCAAGGAGCCGCTGCCTTACAGTCCTCTCGCCTACAGCGGCAGCGTCTCTACGGGTCTCCCGATTTTTTTTTGTTACTTAACTGCCGTGAGGTACTGATTTCAGAGCATGGTCGTAACAATAAATCGATCGTCTCGATCCGTAGTACATCTCGGTCTGCCCGTTCCTGGTCTTCCCAGTTGCCTGTTTTTCACCCCATGTTCTGCCCAGTTTTTCGGAAACGTTGGACGACTTGCTGCACTGTAGAAAGTGACACGCCCGTTGTTCTTGCTGTACTTCGCTGACTTCTGCCTTCTTCTAACATATTGACGATACCTGTACATTCTTCTGGTGTTAGCGACATGATAGTAATTCAATAATGATGGTAAAAGACGACAATAACCGTCTTTTATCATTTTGATTTGACAGATTGAAAACCAGTACATGTAAAACAACCGCGAATTGAATTAATTTTCAAATTCGAGGTTTTTAAAACTAAGTTTTATTAATTACGCTGTAGATCAATTAAGGTATTATTTCATAAGATACTAAAATTCTCTATAATATAAAGTTAGTTTCATGCATGTACCATTATTAAATTGCACGTTACAGGGATTTTCGTCATCAACACGTATTATTTGACCGCGAGTGTATTTTTGAAGAAAATATTTTAACATTTCAGCTGGCACACAGAAAGATACGTAAGAAATATTAGATGTCCAGAGATGTTTTCGCAACGCTCCGTGTGAATACTCAAACGCGATGTAACTTGTTAATGTTTAAACGGTAGAACAAGGCAGTCGTTACATATATGTCAAGACGTAATGGTAATTCGTTGGGACTGCCGAGTAATATTCATGTCAAGATTTCAAATGTCAGGCATAGTGAAGGTGTCAAAATCGCAGCAAATGTGTTTATGTAAATCAGCATCTCCATTAACATTGCCTTCCCTTGTGAGAGTCGCGTGTAAGCTCGTGTTTATTATGTATGTTATTGTTGTACATACGTTACAGGCGACTAATTGAATAAACATTCCTTAATTAATTAAGCAATTAGTTTACGTTTGCTGTATTTTGATTTGGCAAGGTAAGTAGAATGCCGTGGAAAACTGTTACCCGATCCGTGGAGGGACAGGCGTATAAAATAGCCGTGTATCCTTGCGAAGCAAACTTTCAAAGAGGAATTGGTGACGGTCAGGTGGCGTTTGTAGCCTAACTCCAGCAAATAATGCAAAAGCGGTACCTGTGCTTCTCCTGGCGAAAGTCTTGAAGAATCCTTCTGGGCAGGTGGCCACCTTGCTTGCCCGTACACTGGTCACTTGAAAGTCTATATTTTGGATTTAATCGGACGCGGGTTATTATTTTTAATTTTGAAAACGTAGCACAGTATATCCCCAAGGATTACGGGATAACGTAATAAAGTTTTGCCGTTTTGCGGGCGCGATGAACTGAGATTGAAAAAACGTGGTTTGCGGTGAGACGAAATGCTTCCGTTCGGCGCCGGTGCACTATGACGTCTGACAGCCATCATTAGCTGTCACTAGCCGCAGGATTCTCTAAATCCCGCGACACACAATATCCGCGGCTGCAATATAAGCCTAAGACAGACTACAGACACCTTATAAACCGTCCACAATCAAAAAAATGTAAGGGGCAATAACTTGCCACACCAATCCGTCTTTGGGGTTAATGTCAAAGTGATTAAGGGTCTTTTTCGTAAATTGTGTGTGGAAAATGTCCGAGTATATAGAGAGAAACATGATATCGTGTCTAACTGAACGCTGATTTGTATTAAGGTTTATCGCCCAGCAGCGCTGGGACTGATTAGAAAAAACTGATCCCGGATTTTTGCCTATATAGTCCATAAGACATAACAAGCAAAATAGACTACACACCTCTAGATGACCCATTGGAGAATACAAGCATGATAATATATTACACTACCTACAATAAAACATCCAAAATCAGTTTTATTCAGAGAATGTTCTCTTCAAAAACAACCCAAGCCTAATGAAATCTATAACCACAAACACTCTCGACCACAGTTACCAAAATAACAATGTTAAGCACAAATACTACAGATACGAGCACACAGCAAGTTCCCAGATGTCAGACATTGCTCACGAAGTGGGTTCACTGCAGATGCCGCAAATATGCGTGCAATGTAAATTTGATACGCCGAGTGACAAGCGCGGTCGGCCGCTGGGTTTCATCTATCCGAGCTATGCCGCTAATCTCTGGGAGCGTGTTTTGACAGATTGCTTTGGCCGTACTTACGTTAATTATCGCATTTCGGGTAGTAGTTTAAAAAGTTACGGGTCACTGGTTTTTGGGAAGAATCTAGGTGGAACCCCAGAATGTAAAGTGTGAAAACCTAAACTATCTTAATGCCTGTCCCGTATCCTCTTACTTCTCATGCTACATTACTCCGAGACTAGGAATTAAGGTGAATCCGCTGTAGCCCGCGAAATTAAAATTATCGTAAGGTTTCTCCAATTTTCAGGTCAGTGTCAGGGTCTTATAGAGATGTATTAATGATTTGCATGATTATAATTCTGTAAATATATATCTGTTATAGTCGCGAATCATATTTCGATCAGATACAACCTGACACTGACCTGAAAATAGCAAAAATCGTAAGAAAATTTGAATTTCGCGAACTACCACTGCGGATCCACCTTAAGACCAAAATTTGTGACTGAAGTTGGTCAATATTTCAAATTATCAACCTTAGCATTAAGAAAATCAATAATAAAATAAAATCAATAAAATCACATCCACATGATAGTTAAACACACGATTACTACCATCCAATCACTCTTACCTGAACTTAAGGGTACCTCATTAATGTCGTAAATGGTAACCATTAACTATTACGTACTTAGTATTAGTTGAGCCAATAACTTCTCAGGACCAAACTTGAGACGCAACCTGCTGGAGTGAGAAATTGGACTCACGTATCCCATTTTGTGGAGACAAAGCCTCTTAATGTGTGTAAACTGTCCAAGTCTTGCCATTTGGCTGTGGAACTGGCAGATACGTATTAGGAGCAGAATCTATTGAAAATTAAATGCTGTTTGATTGAGAAATGATGACGTTTGGAAGCAAGTGTATACGTATTTTAAATCATTGTCATTTATCATTTGACAATATTACGAGTGTGTGACGAACTTCCTAATTACAATCACTCCACTTTTATTATAATTAGAATATTATTGAGTAACAATATTTTATTTTGTGGATTATAATTATTTTTGAAATGTATGTAATTTAACGTTTTCTGCATGCAATAATGATTAATTTTCCAACACAATGTGGATTTTTTTATGAATAAATAAATAAATAAATAAAAGAATTTGAAACTTTAAATGGGTTTCTTTGTACACACTTTCTCATCTTAATGTCAATCTGAAAAATATTATTTACGTTTTTCGTCCTATTTTTTACTTCCCTGTAGGATTCATTTGGCATTTCAATTTCTTTATCATTGACATGGCATTTTATTAATTGACAAGATTTCAGACCGAGTTTTCTTGGGTTTCATTCCCAAGTTTGCTAAAGGGCTCTTAAGTACACCTAATGTGGGGTTTCTATCGGCGTCGAGTCGACGATGAAGTACCTGGGACTCGTCCTCGACAGCCGGTGGAACTTCGTGGAGCATTTCCGACGTTTGGCTCCCAAACTGGAGCGGGCGGGCGCTGCATTGAAGCGGCTCCTGCCCAATCTAGGGGGTCCAAACGCCTCCTGCCGGAGGCTCTACGCGGGGGTCGTGCGGTCCATGGCCCTCTACGGGGCTCCTGTATGGGTGCGCTCTCTGGCGCTGCGGCCAGCCCGCCGGTTGAGCGCGGCCCAAAGGGTCATGGCCATCCGGATGGTCCGAGGATACCGCACGGTCTCCTGTGAGGCAGCGAGCCTCCTTGCCGGATTGCCGCCATGGGATCTGGAGGCAAAAGTCCTCGCGCACGTATGGGAGTGGCGCGAGGAGGCGAAACGCCGGGGCGTAAGTCCGCTGCCGCGAGAAATCGCGGCACAGCGGACGGAGCTCCGGCGGGATCTCATGGCGTCATGGAAAGTACGGTTGTTGCAACCCAGTGCTGGGCACGCCACGATTGCGGCGATAAGTCCCCTCTTTGAGGAGTGGCTGGAGAGGCGCCACGGCGTCCTCACCTTCCGCGTGACGCAGGTCCTCACCGGACACGGCAGCTTCGGGAGGTTCCTGTGTCGGATAAGGCGGGAGGAAACGTCCGGGTGTCACCACTGTGTGGATCGCCTGGAGGACACGGTGGAGCATACGGTGGAGGTCTGCCCGGCTTGGGCAGAGCACCGCCGTGTCCTCGTGGAGGCGATCGGCGGCAGAGACCTCTCGCGTCCGGCCCTGGTTCAGGCCATGGTACGGAGCGAGAGGGCATGGGCAGCCGTCACCTCCTTCTGCGAAGCAGTAATGCTCGCAAAGGAGGAGGCGGGACGGTTGAGGGAAAGGCAAGTTTCGCGCCCTCTCGCCCCTAGCCGCCGCAGGAGACGCCCAGGGCGTCGGGAATCCCGGGCGGATTTCCGGCCACCGTAGGCGCGGGCTTGCGGACGGTGAGCAATGGGTAGCTCACCGTCCGGTAAGGACCAGGCCCGGGTCGACGGCGCGTCGTATTCCACGCGCGCCTCAAAGAGATGTCGTCAGCACAAAAGTAGGGGTCCACTAGGGCCGATGCCTGCCGGGGTCGCGGGAAGGTACTTATGGGTCACCGAGGCCCCCGCAACACAGGCAACAAGAAGGAATACGGGTGGGTTTTAGTCAGTAAGAGTCTGACACACCCTCCCGCTCCGCCCAGAGCGGGAGAAGTTATTTGATGATTTCCCACCCTAAAAAAAAAAAAAAAGTACACCTAATGTACATTTTAGCAGCAGTTTTCTTTTAAGCAATTTTAACCGATAAAGCCCCAATGGCTCCGAATAGGAGCCCTCGCGGCGCGCGATTTGAAAGTAGTTATCGAATAAAAAAGTTTTTTTTGAGATTGAGAGATGACGTTATTGAGCCACGGGCCTGAGCGGTTAACATGAGAATGTGCTTATAGCAACGCAATTTTTCTCCACTCCTTATGGGAATAAAATCCTAACTAGTAACAGAGTCTTTTTCTAATTTCACCTGCCTTAAAAAGAAAAAAAAGGTAAGTTTTAATACTAACCGTCTGCAGAAGATCGTCGGTGATCCCAGGAGGCACTTGGAAGGTGAGAGGGCGTGTGACCGAATGCCCGTTTTGTTAGCACGTGATACTTTTGTTAAGCTCGCCATTGACTCCCGAACTATGAAACCGTCACCAGTGGTATAATCACGTAAAAAGGATTTCTTACCTTACGTTTTCCTGAGAAATTCTGTTTTAATTTACTTACGGGAAGGTTTGATGTCGATGTTTTAGAAATATAAAATAATTTCTAATTCATGGGTTACTTATCAAAGGTTAGGTAGGTTAAAGTTGTAATGTACTATTCCATTGGAACGTGCAATAGCGCATGAAGCACTAGCCTTGAAATCTTTCAGGAACTGGATCTTATTGATAACAAGGAACTCACTAACATTACTTTCTTAATAAGTCAGATTTCATGTAATTTTGCAGCAAACAATGAACTGGCATAGTTCTGCTTCTGTACGTGGATTTTGTTAATTGTAGGTATTAATAACAGCGTTCTGAAAGCAATAGCGGATCGATTAGACGGTCCTTTTCTTAGACACTAGCTTGCACTCCATGTGTCTATTTGATTTCGTTTGTTTTAGCAAAGTAAACCTAGACAAAGACCTAGAATTCGGAGCGCACAAGCCCCACCACGTCGTCAACGTAGAGATACAGTAGTGGGCTTATTATTATTATTACTATAGGGAAAATAAGTCATTTGGTTGGGACTATTGATTTTCTGTTAGGAATTTAGGATGTTTAATGAGCTTTCAAAGCGTTTCGTATTTCTACCAAGACTTTAAACAGAACTGACATAAGCTACTGAAAAGCTCATATCAGTTTAACACATTTTAGACTTTTCCATCATCGTTACTGCTAGGCGCTCAGGTTACGTTCGTAGGTACACAGTTTCATCAAGAACGGTGTATCTAACTGAACTTTATCCGAATCTCGTTTCCCTACTGTACGAGTATTTTATATGGTTTCCGAAAAATCGGCTGTGACAGGCAGCAGGCAGAATGCAGGTCGCCCGGCACGAAAGTCATTCTATAACACTGCTGTACCATTTTTTGTATAACAATGGTTGGACACATTTTGCCGATGGCTATTACAGCCTATGTTATACGTAGCGAGTCTATTGTCGCTTTTGCATACAGGAGACGATTGTTAACCCTAGGCTTGGCTACGGGATACTTCAGTTCTGTAGCTCGGCCTTTGAAATCGAACAAATTGTTGCTTTAGAAACACTTGTCTTAAGCGAGTTAGATCAAAGTAATTTGGGAGATTTTTTAATCTTCGCCTACGGGACGATATTATTTAATGTAGGCACTTCTTTAAAGGATAACGTTTTTTGATGATGTCATCAAGTTAAGGTCAAGGGATTTGGGACAAGGGCAGGCAGAAGATTTGATGATGTCATTCTAGATTTTTAACACCACCTAGAATAACATAAATACTAGGTACTACAAATCTGTATAAAATACCTGTATATGTTATCCACAATGAACGTGTTTTGTTTTTAAAACAGCAAGCAACATCCGACTATCTGTAAGATAAGAATATTCAAGGACTTATGCAAAGCGCGTGAATCCTTACATTTGCTTGCACAACATTGCCAATAGAAGGCACGAAAGAGAATGTAATACAAGGCACAAGTTGCACCGAGCACCGGCGTGGCTGCGGCGTGCAATTCGCAAAGCCGGAACGATTGTAAGGATTTATCAATATGGGAGGAGATCCGCCCGGCAATACTACACGGCTAGTAAAATGTGCTGATACTACTAGAAGATTTGTGGATATTTGTTTTTGATTACAAGATTGCTTTGAAGAAAGCTGCTTGTAGGTATGTGAAGCGCAGAAGTAGAGTTGAAAGTTAAGTGAAGTAGGTTTAAGTCATTAATATTTGCCTGCTCTTTCCCATTATTAGGCAATGGCTCCCAATACTCTTAGCGAACTTTGTTGAAAGTTTCTTTCGTCTCATTTAAACGTTAGCTGAATTTAAGAAGAGTTAGGAACCCGGAAATAAAGGAGCCACTGCGCTGACTGGGTAATAAATAGTAAGAAAAGCTGCTACAATTAAATTAATCCAAACAAGTTATGTTTAAATTATTAATACAAATGAAATATATCTTCAGCTTATATTCTAAATATTGTCATTTCGTGGTTACAAAAGCCCTTGTTATATTTTTGTTATTGCTATTTGTCAAGCTGCAGCGGGTACGGGGTTTTTATTTCATAAATCAGCTTCTTTGCGTCATAATACCATGACAAATTTTTGAGCAGATCTAAGCATTCATTTGTGACCAGCAAAGCTGATAAAATGGAAAAACGTAGCAAGTTTTTGTGCCAGATTGTACTGTTATAAAAATAAAATGCTAACGAATACGTTTTTATTCTTGGCAGGGTAGTGAGGGGAACTGCGATTTTTACGATACGTTGAATTTACAATCGCCTACGAAAGCACAGTGTCTCGAGCAAACCCTTTGTTTGTTCTATTCAAATCCAATGCTAATACGTTCACAGAATCAAAGCGGACGGATGTTCTTCTTTGCGACGCAAGAAAACGGAAATTTGAATGGATCAGATGAGATTGTTACATTTTGTTGGTACTATTTGGTGCGATTTGGGATGGTTATCTAGGTTTTGTTTTATCTTAGGTTATTTTTGTTTCTGTCAAAATGTTAAAGTCATCTAAGCGAATATCGGAACATTTAGATTTCCAGGCTTAGTTAGATAGGCTGATTTAATCTTCACCAGTAAATATCAACTGGATCTATATCCATCAGTATAAAATTCTCTTGAATCCACTTTTCACGAAGTCACAAACAAATTACACCGAAAAACGAAACACATTAGCCGCCAGAAAAACGGTATACATCGTATATACGGGTACAAAATCGTAATGACATCGGCAATGTGGTCTTGGGGCAGTTGAGGGGGCAACCGCATTAGTGCCTCTCTAATGGCTGTAGGTGCCCGAAAAGTTGGTAACTTGCGAAATCTATCGTTCGCCAGTTCTTTATGAGCGACCATTATCATCGCTTCTGCGTTTTCCGATAAAACGTGTTCGCCCTACTTTTAACAGCAGTTCTCACCGAGTTTAAAGAGCCTATAAAATGATTATATTCAATTTATCATGAAGAAAATTGTTTCTCTTATAGGTTTTGCGACATGGGTTGAATTTGTAATGATTTTTTTTTCGTCACTTTAGATGGTGGTGCCTTGAGCATGCACACAAAAGTACCTTTGGTAAGATATAGTCGCCGAGGGGTTTCATACAGGAGGCAGTGGCTTCGATTGTTGTAAAAAGTCTTAACACTTCTGTATCATCAGCCTTCACTGCTGAACCCTCTATTGTACTCGTTTAGCTAATGTAGGTACTAATTAGGTCCCTTCCTCAATACAAAAAGTGTTGTTGGTTGTTATACAGCGTAGTGACCGTAGCTACTACTAAACAGTTCATAAATAAAACCGAGACCGCTAACTTTCCACTTAACTTCTTTAAAGTGTTGGCTTCTTGTTTTTAAAACTCTGTTGCTTTTTGCTCCAAGGCATGAAGGCGGAAGGTTGCAAGTTCAGAACAGCTTTTAACACTGTGAGTAGGTACTGGCGTGAAAATTGTGTGCGAAAAGATTACAGTACCCATGTATACAGTACATGTGTGTTTGTTTCGCGTCTATCTATGATCATAATGCTGGATGTGTTGATACTATTCTTTGCTCGCATTTTTTATTGTTTTCAATACGGTGGTAGGTACTTACCCACTCAGCTTCTTCTGCATTCTGAGCTACTGGAAGAGGTAAACACTTTAAATGTCTTGGAAGTCAAATCTGCAATGACAATAAGCTGGCGTCTGAAATTCCAGCACGGATTGCTAAAGCAGCCGCCACCTTTGGGAAACTTAACAAACGCGTGTGGACGTCTCCCGACCTCTCACTTAAAACTGCAAATTAAGATGTGCGTTTATAAGGCCTTAGTTATGCCAATACTCACCTACGCCGCAGAAACCTGGTGTCTCTTAAAAGGTGATATTAAAAGGCTTGACACTTTTCGTCTACGGTGTCTTTGGTCTGTCCTTCGCATAAAATAGCAGGATCTTGTTCCCAACTCCAAGGTGCTAAGGTGCACTGGAATGATAGGCATGGAGGCGATTTTGATAAAGATCCAACTAAGATGGCGTGTTAATGTACAGCGCATGGATACCAGTAGACTACCTAAAACCGCTTTCTACACAGTGCTCGCCCAAGGAAAACGTGCACTGTTACACAGACGGCCTCAAACGTCATCTTACGATCTGTGGCATACTCGTTGATGGTGGCAGGAGCTTGCTCGAAACCGGGAAAGGTGGCACACTTCGATCCACAAAGCAATTGAATGTAAGAAACAAATCGGGTGTGGTCGGGTTTTCAAGACCAAATTTGGTTCTGCTAGTCATCAGAGAGCTCACGAAAGAAAAGAAAAGTAGGCTGGGTCGCTGTCGCCAGATACGGACTATACTTACCTACTTACGTGATGACTACGTTTTTGCTGTATGCTCTTTTTCATGTCTAAAGGTAAGCTTATTGTCTATAGGTACTCAATTAATTCTCCCTACGGACGTGGAGTTAATAGAGTACCCAAGCTCCTATCTTTTTTCTAAAACCACATTCCTCTATTCGTAATAATTAAAGTCCACATTTAGATAGGAGTGTTCACCATATCATTCTCACAGATTTCCTGATCTAAGGAATATAAGACCTATAATTGAGATACCGCGCTTATTTCTACTAGGCCTACGATTTCATGAGTCACATAATATCTTTCTTTCCATCAATTTCATAGTTGCCAGTTCGTTAATTTGTCTGTGTGTAATCTGACGTAATTGATGGAAGACACGCAGGCCTAAGGTAGGGGCCATTGCGAAATTCACGTTTTCTAATTTCTTTATTGTATTGTTAATTCAAAATGTTCAGAAATACTGTGGCCCAGTGTATGTTCTAGGTCGGAGTCCCAGCTGATTTGTACCTGCTCTAATTAGCTCTGTAAACGAACTTAGTTCGTGCCTGCAGCGTGTTGTGTAGTTTTTTATTGCACTTTAAGATACATAGAAAATGTGGAAGTTTACCTACTATGTAGCTACCTACATAAATGATAAGGTGTTGTTGAATTATAATTCTGCACCACATTCCTATTTCCTTGTCTAGATTCCTAATTTGTGGATCAACCGGCGCGCGGGTTCCCTTTACCAGCACTGATAGACATTGTCTTCACGTGAGGAGTTTATTGTCTCCTAACTGCTGAAATATAGCCTCTGTGCTATTCAAGGGCATTAAAGTGAACTCAAGCTGAAAATTAGTCTCGTTTTTGTGTTATACTGGGGAAAAAAATCTCAAAATAAAATCTACTACATTTATTTTATTTTATTAAGCGAGTCTGTTCAGGTGCGAGAAAGATTGTTTTTTGGGAATAGTCAAGTTTTGCATGAAGCTGGACGAGAAACGTGACAATCAAAGGCTGGTGTTGATGATAGCGATGGTGTTGATATAAACTTGACCGTCTTTTCAATAACTGCATTCGATTCATTTCAATCTGCGTAAATATGATCATGTCTCTGCGCATCGGTCGCTTCTAAAATGGTTGCCCATACGCCAGCGCAGCGAGCAAAGGGCGCTGACCACCTTGTTTTCATTTCTTGACTCGCCCTCTTCCCTAGTTATCTCGCCCCCACTTTCAGTACATTAACCACAGTAGAAACCTACGTTCATCACACAATCGTCTTCTTCAATGTCCCACTCACCGCACTGACTTCATTCACTCTTCCTTCTTCGTTCAGTCTATCGCTCTGTGGAATGCGCTCCCCCAGGAAATCAGAATGGCAACCAACCGATTATATCCTTTAAAGTCAAAGTTCGCGAGCATATTCGTAAGAAGCTGGCAGTATCATCACAATGGTTTTCCCATTGTTTGTCTCATCTGTTTTAGTATATTCGTGTATTTATATGTATTTATTAGGTCTTATATTTATGTATAATTAGGTATATATATTTAAAGTTTTTAATGTGTATATGTATGTATATCCTTATATTTAAATAAATATTAATTCCACAGTTTTCGCTATCGCACCTACCACTGTTTGTCTCTGCATAACCCAAAGGTTGACTGGTAGAAAATGCCTACGGCATTAAGTCCGCCTGTGTACATTTGTGTGCTTAAAGTATTAAATAAATAAATAAATAAATAGCGAGTACGTATTTCAATTGTCAACAACAACTAAAAAGGGAAAGTCAATTATGAAGTAAAATCTGCATACAAAAAAAAACCTGTATACTATATTACGAAACGTCCGAAGTTAAATCATATTTATAACAATAAAATTTAAAAGAACATCGAAGGCACGATTTCCTCTCCTCGGCAGGCCAATTGAGCTTGA
This sequence comes from Atethmia centrago, assembly GCA_905333075.3. Taxonomy (NCBI): domain Eukaryota; kingdom Metazoa; phylum Arthropoda; class Insecta; order Lepidoptera; family Noctuidae; genus Atethmia; species Atethmia centrago. The sequence continues at coordinate 17,796,635 of HG995371.1, read as the reverse complement.
ACGCGTTTATGCATTTCTCTCACTTTTTTATTTTATTCAACCGAGGAAACGGAGATTCTTTAGTTTTTCTAATTTAAATAAAAATTCATTTCAATAAGGAAGACTTGTAGAATAAAAATCGATTTAAAACTTTTTTGTTATTGAATACTGTGTTCGGAACTTCTTTATCTGGAGTTTAATCAAAATCTACTGTTTTCGAACTTCGGACAGGATGGCTTTAAAAATCTGATATTTTAGCCCATGTATGTGGGTGGACCGTTTAATGTAGATTGCTTCATAAGTTGATGATAATTAAATTAATTTCTGCACTTATTGTTTTTAGGCGAACAAAGTGCTTTGTTTTATTATGTACTAGGTTTTGCCAGCGGCTTCGCCCGCATGGAGATCGGAAATTAACCCACGCACTACCGGCAATAAAAGTATCCTATGTGTTTAATCAAGGTTATAAATTATCCGTATGCCAAATTTCATCCAAATACTATTAGTGGGTTATTTAATAATAATGATTGAAATACTATCTTGAATTCATGCTAGCCTAGTATTTTTTGTTAGGTTAGGTACTGCTCAGAAATTGTGCACAAAGTATCGATTTATAATATTCGTAGGATAGTAAAAAAAATACATGACCATAAATACGGCGCTATGAGGTCTACCCTTTTTATTCCGTAAATTTAAAAAAATAATATGCTTTGATGATGAGCTTTTACGTGATGTGTGCACAAACGAACAAAGAAACCGACAAACAGACAAAAATGACAAAAAATGTTTTTTTACGTTCTGTTATTTATTTCTCGCGGCTTCCAGTACTTTTTTTTTGCAAAAATCATTAATGTACGGAAACGAAAAGTTTACGATCTTATTATGTGTATAGACTAGAACCATTATTATGCAAAAGGACGCTCTTGAATAATATACGACTTTACTTGTCATTTATGCTTTACATATTTTAAAAAGCTATGAAAAATTCTAGACCACTTAACTCATCAGAAACTTCAAGGTTCAATTATAAACTATCTCTTATAGTTTATAATTACGAGTGATATTTATTTTGATGAAATTAAGAGGGTGTGTCTAGACAGCGAGGCGAGGCGAAGCGATGGGGGCGCGCGTGACCCGGCTATAAATTGCCTGTTGGTAATGACCCCGCTCAGATATCGAACGCACGTCAGCTTCGATACAGTATTGACTACTGCACGTGGGCGATTTTTGGTAGGAGAAAAACATATGGGTTTGCGTCACCGACTTGCCCGCGCCAATATGCTGTAGGCAGTACATAATCAGCCTATAATGTTCCCACTGCTGGGACACAGGCCTCTTCTCTGTGAGTGGGAAGTGGGCCGTAATCCACCACGCGGGCCCCGTGCGGGTTGGTAGATGTCACATGTCTTCGAATTATTGGTTCTAGGACATGCCGGTTTCCTCACGATGTTTTCCTTCACCGTTTTGAGAGCAGTGGTGCTGGAATTAATTTACACAAAGTAAAGCGCCTGTCAGGGTTCGAACCTGCGACCTAAAACTCGTAAGTCGCGGTCGTTACCACGGGGCCACTGCTGCTATCTGAGTAACAGTAAGTGAAGTTAAATTGACCAAGTCAAAAGTTTAATTTGTGTACTTATTCAGTGCATTGTTTAAATTGTGTTTTAGATAATCATTATTTTATTGAAGTGATAATTTATTTAGGCGCGTTGAGCGATAAGTTTTCACTTCTGTTGGCAGTCCCCATGACTGTGTATGTTTTTCTTATTCGGTTAGGTAGGTTCGGTAGGTATCTAGCGTCTAGATCCAAGGCGTCGTTTTTCCGACGACGCCTGAGGATCACTGGGATCTGAAACGCTAGTTACGTTGTTTTTAGGGTTCCGTACCCAAAGGGTAAAACGGGACCCTATTACTAAGACACCGCTGTCCGTCTGTCTGTCTGTCCGTCTGTAACCAGGCTGTATCTCATGAACCGTGACAGTTAGACAGTTAAAATTCACAGATGATGTATTGCTTAGTTGCCGCTTTAATAACAACAAATACACAGAAAAACAGAATGAAATAAATATTTAAGGGGGCTCCTATAAAACAGACATTATTTTTTTTCGTTTTTATAGATGGTACGGAACCCTTCGTGCGCGAGTCCGACTCGCACTTGGCCGGTTTTTTCTAATTAACATCACGATGAATTTATAAGAACAAGAAAATAAAAAAAAGTGAACGCAGTGTTTCACTCTGCGGTGACGCCGCGTGACCGCATAAAACTACACTGGCCTGCAAAACTAAGTATCACACTTTTAATATTGCAATAACTTTTTAAGTACACAAGATATACTTTCGAAAGAAAAAGGATTCGAAAAATAGTTTAATTTTGTACATAATAACTTTATAGTCCGTAACCTTTTTTTAAGAAATGGCTGAAAAAAAACTTTAAAATTTAAAAATAATCCTTTTAGAATTACAATTTTACCATTCATTTTTTTGTTTCCATTTTTTTTTCAATTTTTTTCTTGATGGATGAGTCTTGTTACAAAAGCTTAGTTAAACAACAGCACATAAAGTTATTTATCATGCCTCTTTCACCTGAAGAATGTGCTAGGATCATGACTTTTCTGGAACTAGGCATCAGTATGCGTTGTACTGCAAGAATGGTGGGTGTGACGATACGAACGGTCGCTCGAGAAGACCGTTTATTGTTTCCACTGTGTTGAGAAATCGTCACCTAAATGCAGTTAAAGCCCAGCAACAGCTTCTTCAGACCCGAAGGGACTATATTAGCGACAGTACAGTGAGCAGAAGACTGGCTGAAGCGAACCTGAAACCCCGAAGACCAGCGAGTGGCCCCAAACTCGAGAGAGAGCATCGAGTAGCGAGACTGCGATACGCCCGTGAACACATACAGTGGGATCAAGAAGAATGGTCAAGAATTTTGTTTACAGATGAGTCTCGATTCTCACTTTACACTTCTGATGGAAGGCGAAGGGTCTACAGGCGACCTGGTGAGCGATATCTTCAAACCTGCTTCTCAGAAAGAGTCCAGTACGGTGGAGGCAGTGTACATGTATGGGCTGGCATATCTTCAGAAGGTCGTACAGAGTTAGTGGCCATAGAAAATGCCCAGGAGATTCTCAATGAGTATGCAGGGCCGTATTTATTAATTATGGGTGATGGATCGATGCTGATGCATAATAATGCCCGGCCCCACACGGCTCGGGTCGTGCAAGAGTATATTCAGGAGGTTGGTATCAGCGTGATGGCTTGGCCATCAAGATGAGGACTTCTTGATGGCCGGGTTCGGGTTCGGGTTGAGATCAGGAGATCTCAACCCGATTGAGCACGCCTGGGATGAGCTAGGGAGGCTAGTCAGAAGCCGTAGGGCACCACCAACCACCCTCAGGGCACTAAAACATCCCCTTATAGAAGAATGGGAGAATATTCCCAAACATCGGCTCCGAAACCTCGTATTTAGTATGCCAAATCGACTCGAAGCTGTAAGCAGAGCCCGAGGTGGCAATACCAGTTATTAAAAAATAAATTACATGTAAAACATACTTGTAAAATGTTAAATGAGTTTTATGACAATAATCTAAAAATTGCCATTTTTATTGTTTTATCTTGTTTTAGATTTAAAAATGTTACTAATGTATAATTTACTATAGTTTCAAAGAAAGCTGATAAAAATTGCTATAAAACGTTTTTTTATTTTAAAAATTTTAAAGTGTAGTACTTAGTTTTGCAGGCCAGTGTAGAAGCAGAAATATAAACGGAATATCGTTCTCGTGGAATCTATGCGGCGCTCACACATAACGCCACGTGTTCAAGCACAACACGTCACAATACACGGTGCCTCTTACAAACTAAATGCAGTCATTTTGACAAACTAAACGAATCTAAGCAACATTCGAATCAGCAGTATATAGGTAGGTACTAATGCCCGTAACATCGTCTTTGTTAAACACCTCAGATACCGATGACAATTATGCACTTACAGGGTGGACAATGAGCAAAGCTGAATCTGCTAGCGCCACCTGACGGTGGTCCGTGACATGCGGATTCTCTTTGTGTCCCGCCGACTACCAAGCTACCAAAGCCGTGCCTACCAAAGAGCATTATATTGTACGAACAAGCCAATAAAGCAACGACATTCGCTATTCACACAAGACGGATGTTGTAATAGTCAATTGTATTTGTCAAGATTGTTGTTGAGGAAATGGAAAATAAAGATCGCTGGATGAAATTTTATGGAGTCGTTGGATATGAGATTTAAATTTTATCACGCAATTGATATTACTTATCTTTAGTTGCGATTCATGTACACGCGGCGTGGACGAAAGGTTTGAAAAAGAGTATTGACATTTGTATAAATAAAATTCTAACAAGTTTCATAAGTCTTTTAAACTTTAGCTAACACAAGTTGTAGTCGGGTTAACAAGGATTTCTCAGTCACTATGCTGGCTTTTTTTTTTGTATGGGAAATCCTCAAATAACTTCTCCCGCTCTGGGCGGAACGGGGTGTGTCAGACTCTTACTGACTAAAACCCACCCGTTTTCCTTCCGTTGCCTGTGTTGCGGGGGCCTCGGTGAACCATTAGTACCTTCCCGCGACCCCGGCAGGCATCCGCCCTAGTGGACCCCTACATTCGTGCTGACGACATCTCGGCGCGCGTGGAATACAACGCGCTGTCGACCCGGGCCTGTTCTTTACCGGATGGTGAGCTACCCATTGCTCACCGTCCGCAAGCCCGCGCCTACGGTGGCCGGAAATCCGCCCGGGATTCCCGACGCCCAGAGCGTCTCCTGCGGCGGCTAGGCGTGAGAGGGCGCGAAATTTGCCTTTCCCTCAACCGTCCCGACTACTCCTTCGCGAGCATTACTGCTTCGCAGAAGGAGGTGAGGGCTGCCCATGCCCTCTCGCTCCGTACCAGGGCCGGACGCGAGAGATCTCTGCCGCCGATCGCCTCCACGAGGACACGGCGGTGCTCTGCTCAAGCCGGGCAGACCTCCACCGTATGCTCCACCGTGTCCTCCGGGCGATCCACACAGTGGTGACACTCGGACCACGCTGGTTGCCTCATTGCAACTGAAAAGTTTTTCCTCACGCTGAGATAGTTCGACAAGAAACGGCTATCGCAAAGAAAGGGTCAGGGGTTGTCAAGGGCTTCATTCCTTTCTGTAACATACGTACCTATATTTCTGTACAAAAATAACCGCCCTTCAAAATCATAAGCATATCAGTAAACATACAAAAGCCAATATTATAGAACGAGCTAAGAAACATAAAGGGGTGCTGTCAGCGACGCGAATAAGTTTACACTTAGTTAATTAAAAGATTACACACGAATGGGTAATTAACGGCGGATTTGTCCTCTCATCTGTTATGTTGTCGCATCGGGTGGAGCGCGCAAGCGGACGTAATTTTATACGTTCGGTTACGTGCGAGTGTGCGTGTGTGCGTGGTTCTTGCATGTTTGTTGTGGATTTAGGTACTTTTACTGTAGACTTTTAACAGGTACTCTCATGCCGATCGGGAATAAGGATCAGGAATAAGCCGTTGAAAAATAAAGGTTTACCATGTTATTACATAAATGTACCTATATCATTTATAAAACAATAAGTATAATACTAAACTACGAACTACTTAACTAATAACAAAATTGATCAGTTATCTCATTAAACAGCCAGTGTTTCATCCTCCTCTCTCCTACTTGATATATGCTGTGCCCGAGAGGGTCCATAATTGTGACTAATATAATTATTTTCCTACCTAACTATATACATTATAGTATGCAATAAAGAATTGAGAATTGAGTTGGGAAAAGTTTTACAAATCATTTTGCAACACATTGCGTCATGCCATGCCTCAGTTACATACTATCTAGATAGAGTGTTTTAAAAGCATAATAGACACGTGGGACACGTTATAGGTACTGGTACAGTCGTAAACCGCATTATCTGGATATGCACGGATGCCTCAGGTGCGCCAGGCTATTGATTTGTTTTTTGTACATTCGTGCTTTCTTGTCCCTTTGATAAACAGGTTAAGTTTATTTTTACGGAGATTTTTAGATGATTTTCACCTCATTTTGAGAAATCTTTTGAGGATGATAAACATGAAAATGGTGATTAAAAAATATAGGATCTATGATCGCATATCTGTCTTCAAAAGGTTAAAATATTGTTTGTGGTGGCACTAGATATGTTACGCGTCATGAGAATTACCTATTCGTAGAATGTACCTACACTTTGCGATATAGATTGCTACATTCATAGTAGTAATCAGTTCTCGTTCACATTGCTGGAAAATACACAAAACAGATTAAACATCAAATAGAATTTAATCCTGTACCTAAAAGATCACTATAAACGAAACAATAACAGTATTCTCATACAGATTCCATAGTATGAACGCAAAGTACTTAGATAAATTAGAACAGATCAAAGGACATGAAAAATCAGTGGTGTAAAGAACCGAAAACATTAAATTGATCGCTGGTCAAAAGGGATTGGGGTTTTTGTTGGGTTTTAAATTAAAATTACTTTGCTTTACGTCGGTTTCGTTTTGAAAGCTTCGACAGAAAATTTTAATTAATGCCGGCCACTAAATAATATAACTGTAGTTACCCAGTGTTTTATTGCTGCATTTAACATCATGGCGATATTTCATATTCACCTATAATTGTTGACTAAGTAAAACAGAATTTCTGTCTTTACCAAGTTCGTTTGACAACAAAATCTATTTTGGATTTTCACAAACCTCGCAACACTATCTTTTAACGACTCCTCGATTCAGCAAGAATATGTACAGTCTCTCTTATACTATTGACATAAATGTTGATCACATTGTTTTTTCGATACTCTGGCGGTCTCAGTTCCCCCTCAAGGGTCGGCTGAACGAATATAAATGAATCTTATATTTATGATACTTTTTTTCTTTTCTCTCTTCTTGGTAGCATTTTATTGCTCGTGAAAGGGTACGAATTGTTTTGCTGACAGATTTACGAGGAAAGATTCGGCGTTTATTTTATCTGTGACTTTTCCATTCTTGAGGAAGGCAACTTTGATTGCAGAAACGTTGAATACAAATATAATAACGCCGACTATTTTATGATTTATAAGGGAGCTGTCATGTTTGGGCTGACCGATGGGGTCTTTGTTCTTCGGGGCTAACTAATAGATGCTGCGGAGATCTATCATGATTTTATTCATCCCGACCTTTGCTTGCTTGACATAACTTCAGTAACATTTTGGAAATTGCAAGGTTCCTTTTGCAGTTTCCAAAATTAAAAATGTTACAAAAGATGTGACATAAATAAATAGTAGTCACCGACCGAAGCTTCGTTTTCGTTTTCGGCCATTTTTGGCCAAAAAATAATGATTCGGCCATATTTTTGTTTTCGCCCGTAAACCAGCCGAAGCTTCGGCCAACCCGAAAATCAGAAGTTCTTCTGATTCTATTTCATTTTTTTATTCAGTTGACATCTTTGAGTAAATTCAATGACCTTTAGTGGATGAAAGTTCCAGGTAGATAAAATTGGTATCACGTGTCCATGAAATAAAATTATGAAAGAAGATTCAAATCAAGCACGACCTGTAAAGGTATTAATTCTGAGAATAACTGCAACAGTTTTATAGTGACTAGAAATAAGATGACGGACGTAATTACTGCTCATAACGGCCTCAATAGCTACAGAAAAGCGAGCGCGCCCCTTGAAAATTCTTAGCCTTAATGAACGTATTTATTCTACGTATAGAAATGTTCGATGTAATAACAATGTTAGCTATTAATTCGTTCACAGCTTTGCTGGAGTGTTCGTGAAGCGACAGGCTTGAAGGCAGCTAACTCGATAACAAGACACAACAGCTTCCTAATTGCAATTTATTGCAGGTACTGCAAACAAGACTGTTTCAACGCTCACGTATTTTATATTAATTTGCAAGCACAGACCTGTAATTACATCTTGTGATGAGGGTAGGTTAAATAGACTTATTGTGAAGAACAATTCATATTGAACTATAAATTATATGTAGGTAGACGCTGTTTGAGTAATGCTGCGGATTTACGGGCAATAAAAATAGCTTTGCAGTTTTTCAAACGCTGAAGGCATATTATAAATGGATATGTATAACTTTAAGCAAACACAGTTTTAGATTATAATAATCTTTAGGTGTTATAACCATGTTTCACCAAAGTTCAGGGTAACATTCATTAGCAATTTTTATGTTTGTACATAAAGCTACTTTTGTACGTAAAGTCGTCTGAAAAAATATTAATACAGAGTTACCGTTTTTTTTTTTGGGTTCAACAAATAACTTCTCCCGCTCTGGACGGAGCGGGAGGGTGTGTCAGATTCTTGCTGACTAAAACCTACCCGTATTCCTTCCGTTGCCTGTGTTGCCAGGGGCCTTGGTAACCCTTTTGTACCTTCCCGCGACCCCGGCAGGCACGAGTGCCCTAGTGGACCCCTACACTTGTGCTGACGACATCTCTTTGAGGCGCGTGGAATACAACGCGCCATCGATCCGGGCCTGGTTCTAACCGGACGGTGAGCTACCCATTGCTCACCGTCCGCAAGCCCGTGCCTACGGTGGCCGGAAATCCGCCCGGGATTGCCGACGCCCAGGGGGTTTTCTGCGGCGGCTAGGGACGAGAGAGCGCGAAATTTGCCATTCCCTAAATCGTCCCGCCTCCTCCTTCGCGAGCATTGCTGCTTCGCAGAAGGAGGTGACAGCTGCCCATGCCCTCTCGCTCCGTACCATGGCCTGAACCAGGGCCGGATGCGACAGATCTCTGCCGCCGAGAGTTACCGAGAGTTACCGGTTGTAGAATCTTGGAGATAAATACATCAAGATTAATTAAATCAGTAAAAAGGTCGGGACTTCTGTCTCTTTACCATTTATACGTAACAAAGAATGAAAACAAGCAAATAAATCTGTTTATTTTTTAATCAGATCGCAAGTTTAAACAGTTCAACAGCAACGATTGCACTTTATAAACAGAGCAACATTGAACAAGAGCATTTCCTTACAAAGATGTCTAAGTAATTATCTCAGTAGTTTTGAAATCCCATTTTGCCGATTGCACACTTTGTGGAGGAAGCATTCCTTCTGAACTTCTATTTATAAATTCAGTGAAAAGCAATTAATTTTAAGTCAACAATAGAAAAGTTCCCAGTTGTGATGCATTGTGTTCCGCTTTCACCGTTTGCTTTCTTGAACTGCTCGACTTATTCAATGATTTGCTTTATTAGCCGACTATTGAAAATAAGAGAATGGTCCTGTTCTGTTCTGTTTTGTTTTGTTTTGTGTATTTAATTTGCTTATCGTATTTGAAGTCGGTTGTATTGAGATTCTGTGTTTCTTTTGATTTCGTATTTATCTCGGCGCTTTTCCGAATTATAGCTAAGGTTTAATTTGCTTTTGGTTGTTCGTGTGCCAGTGGAATTTGCTTTATCCATGATCTTTTGGTTTTTGCAGAGGTGGCCCAGTGGTAACAGCCGCTACTCATGAGTTGTAGGTTGTGGGTTCGAACCCAAGCAGGCACTTTACTTCGTGTAAATTATTCCATCACCACTGCTCTCAAAACGGTGAAGAAAAACATCGTGAGGAAACCGGCATGTCCTAGAACCAAAAATTCGAAGACATGTGACATCTACCAACCCGCACTGGGTCCACGTGGTGGATTGCGGCCCAGTCCCTCTCACAGAGAGGAGGGCTGTGTCCCAGCAGTGGGAGCATTATAGGCTGATTATGTAATTGTCCCAAGCACAACATGCGAACATACTCACCTAATTATTTAAAGTAAGAAGACTTCTTAACTTTAAAACAACTGATAGAGAATAATTTTATAATTTATGTCAGATAAACAACAAATTAATTGTTATTGATACTTCGCAGAAAGTTCTGTTTTCTTGAACTTTTCTCGTTACATAAACAGTGTAGAATATCGTCGTTATGATTCGCTGTACTCTGTTTACATAACAACAGGAGTTCTTGATCCGTTCAATTGACTGTATTAATAAGTTATAATTATATTTTATTACATTTTATAACCAACATGAGATTTCAGAAAAAAGTTGAATATTTATAAACTACATATTATTTTTCGAAACTTCTTCTGGGTCTTCTTAGGATTGCAATGATTTTTTTGGCTATTATCCAGCCAATCCAGCGCTTAACGCACGAGTTTTTTTAAATCTACATACACTTAAATATTGTCTCAAACATAACGATTAGGAGTCTACCATATTTTACTTTAAGACTTTTTAGTAGTGACCGACCGAAGCTTCGTTTTCGTTTCCGGCCATTTTCGACCAAAAACATCGTGATTTGGCCATATTTTCGTTTTCAGCCATAAACCAGCCGAAGCTTCGGCCAACCCAAATATCAGAAGTTCGTGAATTGTCGCGCGTCATTCGGCCTACTTCGTAAAGCTCGTCAATAGCAGGTGAACTTCGGGGTGAATCGAGTCCGCTCTGGATTTCACTCAGCTGACTTAAACGGACGCGATTTTGTTTTGAAGTTGTGGAGCGAGGGTATGTTGTCTTTTTTCTTCATGCGCATAAATTAATGTATTTTGAACTTTTCTCACTCAAACTGACAAAGGTTTGTGATTAATGCGATTATTGAATTATCTCTGAATGATCGTGTTTTATTTCTTTTAAAACCTATATTTGCTATTTCTCTCCCAAGGTGTAAAAAAAACCAACAAGATATCAGAGTATAGCGGAAATATTACCTAATATTTTTAATGTCTAAACCATTTTCGTTTTTGGCCGAAAATCCATTTGCGGTCGGACACTACCTTTTAGTCGTGACTCCTGAAATAAATACAAAAGGCGTTAGTCATCGACAACAATGCTTGCACAGTAAACGTACAACTACCGACAGTTGTACAAACGGCCGATTGGATTTGAAACAAAGCTAACGAACCGTTGAATCATGTAAACAGGGGCCAAGACGACAGTCTTGTTTATCCAAAGAGCCTTTGCTTCATTAGGATCCAATTTACTGTCAACAAATTAATCCCCTTTCAGTGCTATTATATAACCGATACCGTTTTGCTGTTATCTGACGATAAACAATCGAACAAGAGGCATTTAATTTCAGAAAATTTGTGATATAAGCCGGGTTTAGCCGGTCGGCTAAGTGCGAACTATTATATCGTACATTGTTTATGGTGCCTTGATTATAACTTAATTGCGTGTGGTGTTGTAAGACTAATGATGACATTCAATTGATTGGATAATTCTATCTATTCAGGGATTGTCTTTTGAAAGAGGGTTTAATTACGACCACAATATATTGACGTACAATATAATTCGGTACACCTTAGGGTCAAAAGATCATGCTTAATCAGCCTATAATGTGTCCCAGCAGTGGGCCGTAATCCATCAGTGCGGGTTGGTGGATGTCACATGTCTTCGAATTTTTGGTTCTAGGACATGCCGGTTTCCTCACGATGTTTTTCTTCACCGTTTTGAGAGCAGTGGTGATGGAATAATTTACACGAAGTAAAGTGCCTGCTTGGGTTCGAACCCACAACCTACAACTCATGAGTAGCGGCTGTTACCACTGGGCCACCTCTGCAAAAACCAAAAGATCATGGATAAAGCAAATTCCACTGGCACACGAACAATCAAAAGCAAATTAAACCTTAGCTATAATTCGGAAAAGCGCCAAGACAAATACGAAATCAAAAGAAACACAGAATCTCAATACAACCGACTTCAAATACGATAAGCAAATTAAATACACAAAACAAAACAAAACAGAACAGAACAGGACCATTCTCTTATTTTCAATAGTCGGCTAATAAAGCAAATCATTGAATAAGTCGAGCAGTTCAAGAAAGCAAACGGTGAAAGCGGAACACAATGCATCACAACTGGGAACTTTTCTATTGTTGACTTAAAATTAATTGCTTTTCACTGAATTTATAAATAGAAGTTCAGAAGGAATGCTTCCTCCACAAAGTGTGCAATCGGCAAAATGGGATTTCAAAACTACTGAGATAATTACTTAGACATCTTTGTAAGGAAATGCTCTTGTTCAATGTTGCTCTGTTTATAAAGTGCAATCGTTGCTGTTTAACTGTTTAAACTTGCGATCTGATTAAAAAATAAACAGATTTATTTGCTTGTTTTCATTCTTTGTTTCTCTTCTTCTTTGGTTCTCACGATGTTTTCCTTCACCGTTTTGAGAGCAGTGGTGATGTAATAATTTACACAAAGTAAAGCGCCTGTCTGGATTCGAACCTACGACATACAACTCGTAAGTCGCGGCTGTTACCACTGGGCCACCACTGCTCAACTTGGGACATTTAATTTTCTTGATTTCTGACTTTGGAAAACTTGGAACGGTGTTTTACATGGCGGACGTTATTTTTCTGCTAACGTCGTTCATAATTTGGTATGGTAATCAAAGCCAATTTCCAAACTCTGAACTGCTACTGAGAAATTCCTAATGGAAAAACCCGTTAACACTTTTGCCCGAGCTGGGACGAACCCAAGAGCTCACGCTCAGGGGTCGCGCTTGCGCTGGCTCACTATAATATCTCCCGCGTAGATGGCCACTCTCCTTTGAGATTGGCCACCATGACCGAACTTCGGTCGGTGTGTACATGTCTGTACCTACATGTCCCGGAATTAACGCACACCCCAATTGAATATTATATTATAATCACAATACTGAGAGAGAGCAGTGGTGGCCCAGTGGTAACGGCCCCGACTTACGAGTTGTAGTTCATGGCTTCGAATCCAGGCAGGCGCTTTACTTTGTGTAAATAATATCATCACCACTGCTCTCAAAACGGTGAAGGAAAACATCGTGAGGAAACCGGCATGTCCTAGAACCTAAAATTCCAAGGCATGTGACATCTACCAACCCGCACTGGGCCCGCGTGGTAGATTACAGCCCACTCCCTCTCGAAGCCTGTGTCCCAGCAGTGGGAACATTATATCCTGATTATGATGAATCACAATACTTAGGTACACTGAATTTTTACTATTATCTATAAAACATTGTTTATTGATTAAATTAGTTATACAGATTGTGGGGAAAAAATTGTGGTCACAGTACAAATTTACACGGTTGATAATTTTTGGGATAAAAATTACCTGTATAAAAAATGACGGAAATCGACTCTGAACAAACTACTGTGCAATAAGTCAGTTACACATTGTATTTGGTAGTCAAAAGTCAAAGTATTTATTTTAATTTTGCAAATCATTCACTTTGGTTCGCTCATTTATGAGAAGGTTTTCAGTGATCGGAATATGTAGAGCAAAAATACCTTAAGTTCGAAAAAGAACAAAAGTACGACAAAATATTTTTTCGGAACTATTTAAGCTATAAAATGTTTTTTTTACCTTTACCTTGTTAGTTATAATTATTGGAGCTGGTATGTAAATTACATTAGCTTCCGCGCTTACTAACATCGTTCAAACGAAGATAACCTGGAGATTACCTTTATTTTTTTTAAACAATAACAATCGTGCATACTGTTTTTTTTTAAACAGAATCAGGAAATGAATTCGATGGTTGTTTTACTTTACGAATTTTACTTGTACTTAAGTAATGTCCCAAGGTGGTGTCCATGGTCGTAAGGAAAGCTCCACTTTTTTCCCTCTGTTCTTTGAACTTTGGTTGGGTTTACTATACGAGTACCTATTCCGATCACTGGTTATTAATTCTGAATATACGTATCGACTTTCCATTTCATATACCTACTAGCAGTATTTGACTTCTGACATGTTGGTAATAAGTATAAATGTATCACTGTAAATTCATCTTCTGTTTATAAATGCACAAACAGTGAGACATACGTAATGACGGCGTCATAATTAACAGAAATTTGATTGGCGCGCAAATTAGTCTTCAATTGACGCCAGCAGCCAGCTCCAATAGGGATCGCTTGTACCATAAGTACATTTGCATATAAATCATCGTACCTATGAATTGTGCGTGATTTCTGGCTTCAGCGATTAGGGCTCGTATCGTGTATTCATGTCGTATGAATTATGAATTAGTTTTTCTTCTATCTTGATGTTTATGTATGTGTTGCGTCTTGTAAAGGAAGGTTTATTAATTATTTCGGGTGTTTAGTTTGTTATTCTTGAATTTATGATGGGCTCAGTTTATAATCCATTCGTGTTTTGAGTCTAATTTTCAGTAAAATTATATACTGCATATAATTTAATCGGATTTTTGGACAATGACAGAGAATGCCTCGTAGAAGGAAGCCACTGCCTTACAGCATAGCAGACGCGAGTATAGGCATCTTCATTCTAGAGGTTCGATAAAGCTCTTAAATTCACTGCCCCCAATTCCAAAATAGCTCTGAATTTTGCTCAACTGAAACTCAAAACAAGTTGGCAGTTAAATATTTGAGAATATGGATTTAAACTAATAATGAGGCGTCATTGTAGAGATCGCAACAACATAGGTAGGGGCCGGCTCGCTGCCAGCTATTTGTACTGGAAACTAACTTTTCAACTCGACGCCCGGTTGTAAGCGTATTCCGAGCTAACTGTTTACACTAAAACGTTCGTGTATAAGTAAACGATGACTCCAACTCTCCATTTACTTGTTTGCTTTCTTATTTTGCTTTGTTAATTTGTTATAACAAAGCACAAGCTAAACTTTAGAAACTCATAGCCGACTTGATTTCTTGTTCGAAATTTAGCGTCTTGAAGAACGTTAACGTATATTCAGCTCGGTACGTAATTTTGTTTTAGTGAATAAGTATTACGTCAGCACGAGCAATTACGTCATTGAGGCTTTGTTGTGATGAACTTATATCTGGAGAGAGTCTTAAAGGTGTTTGTGTTGGTTCCAAATATAGGGACCTTTATTGTGGGTGAATTTGATGTTAGAAGGAGGATTAAAACTGTAAAGTACTAAGTATTCGAAGGACGAACCTTACTGGAAGTATTCAAACTTGGTATTTTTAAACGTTTCTGCTAATGCTAAGAAGACCCAAATATAAGTTACGAAAAAGCTAGAGCCATCAAGAAAAATATCAAGAGCCGTAACAATTTAAACTTGTTCTCGTTCATACATTAAAGTCATAAAAGTACGTAACGTCACTAATATTGCGAGTTAGTTCCAGCAATCGTTTTAAATCCTACAGAGTTATTGCCGCGGAGCTTACAAATGTCGGTTTTAAAATCATGTCCCCGTTAAAACTTTCTTCATGAATAATTTACGAATTTTCTTCAGAGATATGGTCTTGCCGCTGAAGATAAGAATTAAATTACGTGAAATTAAATTTTTATTATAACATCCGAATAAAAATATAAAGAGAGGCGATTTGAATAATTATCGCCATGTCGCGGTGCTCCCGGTTTCGCTAAGTTTTCACTTCTTTTAATGTTTATTTAAGTTTAATGATCATAATTATTTTTTACACTGCAAACTTACTTTTTATGATTAGTTAATAGAAGAATTTCAGCTGGTCAGATATTATAAAGTATGATAGAAAGTTGGTTAAATTTTTGTCTGTCCGTAATAAAAGCAATACTTAATATTGTAAGCGTCAAATTTATCGGAAAATTCATAGTTTTTGACGTGAGTTTTACAGTCAATTTTGCAAACATTTCTTTAAATATTCAACTAGAGAAACACATAGGCTATTTTTCATTACTATTTAAAACTGGGAAGTAAAGAGTTTAAATACGGCAGCCTTGATTCAAGACTTTAGTTTTTCTACAGAAAACATATTTTTCCTCAGATAAAATCTGAACCTGGAATTGCTAAATATAAATGCTATATATATGCATGTTTTATCATTTCCTATTACGTTAAAATATCAAAAGAGGAAATCAGTGGCTTATAGGTTGTAGCACGGTTTTGTACAAGAGCTATGCAGATAATAATTTGAGTTCAAACCTTTGGGAGTGGCAGCTCAAGAGGATAAGACCGCCTTCCCGTAATTTTCTCAAGTACACACTCAGAATTCAGTGAGAGCACTTATATTCAGAATTTATAATATTACTGCTCTAAATATTCTACACTTCAAGTGATGTGGACTTGGAGTAGCAATGAATTCTGTGCTGAGGGGATTTTAATTGACCATTCTTATTTAAATGTCTTCCTGCGACGGATTCCGGTTGCAGTTTTGGGTAGGTATGACTGTGTTTTTTCTGGACCATTGCCAGGCTCTGATTTGGTCATGGCTACTGTTGGATTCATAACTACTTTATGTCATGATTAATTCTTTATCATAACACTGACATTTTTAATTATAACAATGGGGTAAATCAATGGGTCTCTCGATTTTTTAAGAAGATACATAAGGACTCGTCGAGCAGTGACTCGGTATCATGTATAGTATATTATTACTAATTACCTTCGCTGTTTAAATAATAATAAGTAGTGTAACCATTTCTACACAGTTGAGCTATTCAATTTACGCAGAGATGCAGACATTTAAATTTAAATAAATAAATGTATTAAATAAATAAACAAATGTACCTATTACACCTAAAAATATTAAATGTAAAGTTAAGCAATATTACTTAAGTAATATGTAGGAATGACTGTAACTACCTATTTAAACACCTGAAGTTGTTAATAATTGTATCTTCAGTAACGCGTACATATAAAATGCTTTATTGTATTGTATGATATTGAGATAGACTCATGATAGCACAAGTTTAAACCTTAGTGGTTTTTTTTGGTTGCTATCTAATTATGTAATCCTGTGTTCTTTTGTATTAATGATAAATAAATAAAAAAAAAATAACCAATAATCAGGTAGGTTGTTTGTGGTTTTGGTGATTTTCCTGTGACATTGCAGTTGCTTTATAATGTAAATTGTTATGGAGTGAATAAAAGTATTGGTCATATAATGGAAATGAGGAATAAATCCCAAAGTTTCACTGAAGTATGGTTCTTTCGTACCACATGGCTTCATATCAGAAATACCGCTATATAAACAAAACAAATAATAAAAAAAGAAAGACCGCTATGTAAACAGGAAGACAAATCCTATGTAGGCATACATGAAAATACAAGCCGATTTACAGCAGTCATTAGAAATTGAATTTGGAGGATGAGCTTCATAAATATGGCATTAATTAGGATAAAATAATAAAGGTACACGGACTTTTGATTTACAAAATTAAATTTTCTTTAAAAAAAACTCACAACATCGCTACTTACTTGTATATAAGCAACTCATTATTTTCTACTAATGAGCATTGCCAAGAAACCTCTTGGCGACATTTTTTAAAGAAAAATAAATGAAAAAGTTGTGAAAGCCGCAAGCTTAAGGACTACTCAAAGACTTGAACGGTGCTTTATGTGGCCTTGAGTAACTCACCTGCTTATAAAACGAAAATGTCAGTATAAACAGTAATCACTAGTAGGTAGTTAGATTTTATGTATTTTACATATACTAAGCCGTAGTTGTCAAAAATTAAGTGGCAACATTCATTAGTTCCTGTTTTTGACACAGTAAAGTGTGTGGCGCTAGACGTATTTTTTATTTTTTTTTGAGGGTGTGAAATCATCAAATAACTTCTCCCGCTCTGGGCGGAGCGGGAGGGTGTGTCAGACTCTTACTGATTAAAACCCACCCGTATTCCTTCCTGTTGCCTGTGTTGCGGGGGCCTCGGTGACCTATAAGTACCTTCCGGTGACCCCGGCAGGCATCGGCCCTAGTGGACCCCTACCTGTGTGCTGACGACATCTCTTTGAGGCGCGCGTGGAATACAACGCGCCGTCGACCCGGGCCTGGTCCTTACCGGACGGTGAGCTACACATTGCTCACCGTCCGCAAGCCCGCGTCTACGGTGGCCGGAAATCCGCCCGGGATTCCCGACGCCCAGGGCGTCTCCTGCGACGGCTAGGGGCGAGAGGGCGCGAAACTTGCCTTATCCTCAACCGTCCCGCCTCCTCCTTCGCAGAAGGAGGTGACGGCTGCCCATGCCCTCTCGCTCCGTACCATGGCCTGAACCAGGGCCGGACGCGAGAGATCTCTGCCGCCGATCGCCTCCACGAGGACACGGCGGTGCTCTGCCCAAGCCGGGCAGACCTCCACCGTATGCTCCACCGTGTCCTCCGGGCGATCCACACAGTGGTGACACCCGGACGTTTCCTCCCGCCGTATCCGACACAGGAACCTCCCGAAACTGCCATGTCCGGTGAGGACCTGCGTCAGGCGGAAGGTGAAGACGCCGTGGCGCCTCTCTAGCCACTCCTTAAAGAGGCTTATCGCCGCAATCGTGGCGTGACCAGCACTGGGTTGCGATAACCGTACTTTCCATGACGCCATGAGATCCCGCCGGAGCTCCGTCCGCTGTGCCGCGATTTCTCGTGGCAGCGGACTTACGCCCCGGCGTTTCGCCTCCTCGCGCCACTCCCATACGTGCGCGAGGACTTTTCCCTCCAGATCCCATGGCGGCAATCCGGCAAGGAGGCTCGCAGCCTCACAGGAGACCGTGCGGTATCCCCGGACCATCCGGATGGCCATGACCCTTTGGGTGGCGCTAGACGTATTGAGATCATTATCAGAAAAAATCGCATTTGAATATTTTCCCTCCCGGAAGTCCGAATGTAAAGGAACATAATATTTGCTCTGTAATCATCTAATGTATATATAACTCAGCCTGTGGCAAGTAGTAAAACGACGGTTAGGGCTCCGTCGGCGGCCGGTCAAGGCCAAGAACAAAGGTACCTACAATACGACGGATAGGGCTCCGTCGGTGGCCGGTGAAGGTCAAGAAAAAATGGCTGCGCGCGTCACGAGCGTGAGAACGGTAAAGCTACTGTTATTGCGGTAAAGCAATATTACGATGATGGATTCTGTCGGAAATATGGTGAACGGACCGGGCTGCCAGCAGCTAGAAGGTATAGAAAATTGGACCACATGGTCATTCAAAATTATGGTCATCCTTAAGGCGGTGGATCTCCTGAGTGTCGTAGAGGGCACATCCAAAGTCCCTCCGGTGAAAGATGAAGAGCGCGAGAAATGGATACTGAAAGATGCAAAAGCGCAAGGTATGTTGGTTACACGCATATCTGAGAAGGTCATACCTCAAATAGTAAGCTGCAAAACAGCAAAAAAAATATGGGATAAACTACATACAATATATGAACAACGCGGAGAGTTGTCGGTGCACATACTCCAACAGAAATTCTTTTGAATGAAATTTGAAGACAAAGAAACTGTATCAGTTCTTGGGACGGTTCGAGAGTCTCCTGAGTAAATTGAAAAATCTCAATGCTGAAGTGAGTCAAACCATGGCGATCACCAAGATAACATCATCGCTACCATCACAATTTCAACATTATGTGTCTGCGTGGTAATCGGTGCCAGCAGAGAAGCGGACCATGGATGAGCTAGCAGTGAGGTTGCTGATTGAAGAACAGCGTGCTACTTCCAAAAATGGAGAAAAGTCTGCAGCGCCGGTGTCCAAGTCTGCAAAAAAGTGCTATCAGTGCGGTAAAATGGGACATATGAAGAAGGATTGCAAATCATATAAAAAAGGTAATAATTATTGTAATTATTGTAAGAAAAATAATCACAAAAGTGTAGATTGTTGGTTTAAAAACAATAAGAATAATACTAAGAAAGATAATGTAAACAAAAGTCAGAGTAATGCATTTTCTGTGTCTGTGTTGTCATCAGCGTTTTACAGTCAGTTAGAAAGTAATAATTCTTGGGTAATGGATAGTGGAACATCTGAGCATATGTGCCATGATATTAGATTATTTACAAAATATAAAAAGCTAGAATGTCCTAGGCCAATTATTATTGGTGACGGTAAAGTCATACAAGCCATAGGAATTGGTATTATTTCCTTGGAAGCATATACAGGTAAAGAATGGATAAATACAACATTAAGTAACATTTTACACGTCCCTAGTATTAAAATTAATCTATTTTCATCAAGCTCAACAGCAGATAAAGGTTATATTATGACAATAAATAATAAGTGTTGTTATTTCACAAAAAAGGAAAATAAAAATGTTTGTGCATTATCATATCGCGAAAATAACTTGTTTATTATGAAATTTAGGTTCAATAAAGTTGAGAATGCTTGTGTAGGTAAATCAAGTGATAATCTTTTTGAGTGGCATGAGAAATTGTGTCATCAGGACATAGAACAGGTAAAAGGCGTGTTAAATAAATGTAACATAGATTTCTGTGTTAGTAAACAAGAGGAAGTAACATGTGAGCCATGTCTTCTTGGGAAGTTGCATAAAAAACCTTTTCCATTAAGTGTGAACAGGGCAGAACGGCCCGGTCAGTGTTTACATGTAGATTTATGCGGAACTATGGAAACTACATCCTTAGGTGGTGCCAGATATTATTTATTAATAAAAGATGACTACTCAAAGTATAGAACAGTTTATTTTCTGAAAAATAAGTTAGAGACAGTTGATAAAATAAAAAGCTTTTAAATTTTGTTACTAAAAATTTAGAATATAAAGTGGAAATAATAAGATCAGACTGCGGTTCAGAGTTTTTAAATAAAGAGATGAAGTCTCTCTTAGATAATTTAGGTATAGTTCACCAAACCAGTGTTCCGTACACACCTGAACAAAATGGTTGCATAGAACGTGAAATGCGTACAATAACTGAAGCGGCTAGAACAATATTATTGTCAAGTGGTTTAAATAAGTCTTTGTGGGCTGAAGCTGGTAATACAGCTGTATGCACCTACAACGTCCATCTGATGGACTGGGAGTTGTAGTTTATTTGCAACTGCTATAAAAATTCAGCCACTGGAGAATATACTTCTAAATCACAATCTGACTGTTCAAAACCTCTCGCTACTAATCTAGCTTTATATACCTTTTTACCACCTACTTCTTTGATTTTGAAAACCCATTTGCTAGAAATTTCTTTATTTCCTTCTGGAACACTACTTACTTCTGTCCATGTGTTGTTCTCTTTCAGAGTGTCTAGCTCAGTCTTCATAGCATTCTTCCACTCTTCTTTCTCTCTAGGGTTAAGTGCTTCTTCTACAGAGACTGATTCCGTGTCAATGGATAAAAAATTAATATCATAATCATTTAGCTTCAATGGTTTCTTTTTTTTTAATTTCAATAAGAGTACTTTGTAATAGTTACAACTGTCTTGCTATCAGGAAAATAAATGTTGAGGGGGGTGTTAAAAATTAAGTGGCAACATTCATTAGTTCCTGTTTTTGACACAGTAAAGTGTGTGGCGCTAGACGTATTGAGATCATTATCAGATAAAATCGCATTTGAATATTTTCTCTCCCCAAAGTCCGGATGTAAAGGAACATAATATTTGCTCTGTAATCATCTAATGTATATATAAGTCAGCCTGAGCCATTCATAAAAATGTACCAGCATGTCGATTCTGTAAAAATCTCACCGTGAAAACTCGCGTGGAGTGAGATGTCAGTGTCAACCCACTGATGCTAGGGAGTGACCAAGCATTACATTTATAATCATAATCGAGATTTTAATAATATTTTTAATTTTTATACTTATTCTATTGATCATTTTATATTATTTCAAAACTAGTATTTAAGTGTTGAAAAGTTACTATTAAGGGTTTTTTTTAATAAAATAGCAAAACAGAAATTCAGTCAGAAACTTAATTTGGTTTATTTTATTCCAATACGTTTGGTAACTTTCACAGCCACCATCTTGCTCTTTAGATTTGACCTCACTATCGGCTTTAACACCCCTGAAAACCATGAAAACGACACCCATGACACAAAAATTTGAACATTTTCGCAGCCGCCGTCTTGCTTTTTAGATTTGACCTCACTATCGGCTTTAACACCCCCAAAAACCATGAAAACGACACCCATGATGAAAAATCTGAACATTTTCGCAGCCGCTATCTTGCTTTTTAATTTTGACCACACTATCAGCTTTAACACCCCCGAAAATCATGAAAACGATACCCATGATGAAAAATCTGAATTTTTTTTGCAGCCGCCATCTTATTTTTTAGATTTGACCTCACTATCGGCTTTAACACCCCCGAAAACCATGAAAACGACACACATGATGAAAAATGTTTGTAGCCGCCATTTTGGATTTTGATATAAAGGTGGTAAAACCAAATATTTGTTTGTCGCGCATTTAAACATAAAAAACGGGAAATAAAAAAAAAACTCAACTTGATGTTAATAACAGCGCCTCACGCGCAAGCGCGGCGTGATCTTATCACTTCACCCGATTTTCGTAACCATAGTAGGTAACCACCCGCGCCGAAGTGAATCGGCTAGGTGAAGTGAGTCGGTAAGCGCGACGCGCAAGTGTCGTGATCTTATCACTTCACTCGATTCTCGTTGCCATGTCAACATCACTTCACTTGGGCTGGATGAAGTGAGCCTAGCCCCCGCCGGCCGGTGCGCGCGCTGCGCGAGTGTCAGTTGAACAGTTGAATTTTGTTATATTATTGATGACGGTGATTTTATGAATATTATTTTATTATTAGGAGCAGCGGTGGCCCAGTGGTAACGGCCGCGACTTACGAGTTGTAAGTCGTAGGTTCGAACCCAGACAGGCGCTTTACTTTGTGTAAATTATTACATCACCACTGCTCACAAAACGGTGAAGGAAAACATCGTGAGGAAACCGGCATGTCATAGAACCAAAAAAATCGAAGATATGTGACATCTAACAACCGGCTCTGGGCCCGCGTGGTGGATTACGGCCCATTCCCTCTCACTGAGAGGAGGCCTGTGTCCCAGCAGTGGGAACATTATAGGCTGATTATGTATTTTATTATTGGCAACGCGTTGGTCGGTATAAATTTACCTACCTAAAATAAAATATTAGAAAGGTACTTATTAATTAATCCGCACGTTTTTTATTCGAATGGGTTATGTACACACACACATCGTTTAGTTAGGTTTGCACATAGTTTGTGAGGGGATAAATTCTATGGTCCGTCAGCCAGGCATACTTTTAGCACTCGATCACTTGATACACTCGGTTATCTCTTCTTATTGAATAGATGTGGGTTAATAACAACGCTGAATAACGTCGCACAGTCTTTAGTCGACTCAATCCACTATCGCTTCTTCAAAACACATTGCAGTTGGGTCACGGGATTGCGTTTATTTAATCAGTTAAAACACATCGCGATTGGGTCATGGGATTACGTTTATTTAATCAGTTAACTGATTATGATCAATAGAATAAGGATAAAAATATTATTAAAATCTCGATTATGATTGTAAATGTAATCCTTGGTCCATCCCTAGTATCAGGTGGGATGACACTGACAGTTCACTCCACGTTCACTTCACTTAAGTTTTGACGGTGAGAAGGTTACAGAATAGCACTGCTGTAGTGCTCTGTGTCAAAATGTACTATGTGGTCTGTGGTCTATCTGTGACACCAGGTCAACAAAAATAAAAGTACCCGTCATGTCGCATCTGCCGTGTTTGATTCCAATTAATCTATCCTAATCAGGGTGATCCCCACGAACTTTCAATACTAGTGCGAGGTAAGAACTTATTTGAAGGTAATAATAAAAACTAGCTCTCTATCTATCCAGTCTAAAAGCACCTTTTACCAAAGTTTTAATGACGAAATAACAAAAAAAAAATCCAAGCTTTAATATAAACGTGTGACCGTTAGATAGGTACTCTTAAAACTTGGTTTGAAAGCCGAATCTATTGAATCAAGTCTAACCCAGTAGTCTTCTATATACGCGATCTATTAAACTCGAAAACCTGTCACATGTAATTTTATTTCGATGATAATAGAATATTCACTATCCAGTGCCAAATGCGGGTATGAATAGAACTAATGCATGCTATTCTACGCATCAATGTATAGTCGCCGGCCCTTATAATAATTATTGTGGGTGTAATAATTAGTACATTGTTAATTAAAGACAAAGGTGAGCTAATGAGACATGGCGCTGTATGTGCCAGGAATGTTGATTAGCTCTAAAAATACCCGTCGCAGTAAACCGCAGAGGTTGAGTTGCTTCGTTAGTATTTATTGTGTAACTGTATTTCCAGTCATTTCGGCGGTAGTTTGCACTTTTGGTTGGGTATCTACTTGTATTTTATGAAATAGTAAGGTAGTTTTATTTTTACTGTGACTGCGGAATAAGGTTTGGTTTCGTGTTTTTGCTTTTGAGAAAACGTGGCGTCGTTTCGAGTTCTTGGAACCAGTATTGACAGTTGTTGTTGTAAATATACTTCGAAATAACTGATTTTAATTAGCAAAACTGCTATGCCACACACTTAATTATTTCGGGGCCGGAAAATATACTATACTTCTTTCAAAATTACGAATCATCTAATAACATATTATAACCTGCGATTTTTAATTGCGTGGTGAATTAGAAATCACGATGTAGCTTATTTATTTTGAAAACTAAATACACTATAATAACGTATGCTATCTGTGAATGAACATCGAACATTAGACTCTTAATGATAGAGATTAGACGTAGGTATATAATTAGATTCTAATGTAAACCGACTTAGGTAAATGCATTCGACCGACTACGACCCGCCATTAAGGCGTGTACGCACGAACGAACAAGAAAATGGTGAACACGAAAATCTAACACTTTGTTCGCATGTGCGTACCACAAATGAACATCAAACACTATGTTCATCAAAAATGTTCGTGGTGATCCAACTTCGCTTTTCTGCGTGGGCACTAATTTCTTGTGAGCTTAAGTCTAAAATTGATGTATTTTGTTTTCGCTTTCTGTACAAAACTGTGTCCCACCACCTAGGATCGTCCTGTGGAAATAATATTTTGTGAATTACTACCGAATAGCAAAAATTTTTTGCATTCGTCACTGTCGACCACTTCCAACAACTATTAAAGAGAGCGGGGGTGATTGAGCGCGAACACAAGTCGAACTGTGTTCGTGTTCGCTTTGCAAATTTATGTCCACAAGTATGAACTAAATGTTCAGTGTTCTATGTTCGTGTTCACCATGTTTTGTCCGTTCGTGCGTACACGCCTTAACAAATGCACCGTGCCAATCAAGAAACGAATCCCTAAAAATATCCGAGAATAGACATAATGTAGGCTATGGTTGACTTCACGCTGATTGGGATTATTTTAGTGACACAAGCATATGTCTCTTCGGTAATTTCAGGGACAGAAGTAGAAGCAACACTACGAAGTACATAGCTCGAACAAACTTTGCTTATGATGAAATAAGTTTTTATGTATTTTCATACTGGTAGTAGGTAACGGTAAAGGCTTTCGGGTGTGTCTTTGTTGATTGAACGCTATCAGCCAAACTAACGATAACGAACATGTTAATATTAATGTTTAATATACCTAGGTACCTACCTAGAATATGCCACCAGAATCCATAGTTAGAGGATAACTGGGCAGTGGAGGTCAGATAGACAGTCGCACTATGTAAAATAATGGTATTCACCAGCATACGGTTAGACTCAAAGCTGACCCCAACATAATTGGAAAAAGGATAGGCGGAGGATGATCCATAGTTAGGAGATTTAATTTTCTTTTTGGAACGAATTTCTTTAACGCAGCTTGCGGTAGGAGTTGACCGGTAGAAATCGTCACGTAAGGAAAAAAGCGTTATGCCTCCTCCATTCGACTTTTTCTCTCTATCTGTCTCTTTCTATTATACATGATATATCCATAATATATAATATATTCTATTATATAAAATAGAAAGGGAAAGAGAAAATGAGTGTGAATTTAATATGCGTTTTGAATACATAGCCATCTAGTATACGTTTAAAAAAATTTATACTAGATGGCTCTATTTTAAAAACACGTCTGTGGGTGGGTAAAACAGTATATGCAAGCTAAAAGAACTTTAAAAAAGTTAATTTAAAGGTCTCAAGTTTCAAGTATTTTCAATCATCATCGTTTAAAAACAATCGTTTTTTTTATTTTAAAAGGGGAAAATTTGTGAGTTTGGGGGTAATCTTCGGAACTGCTGATCCGATTCCGAAAATTCTTTCACTAATGGGAAGCTACAGTATATTCATGTTAAAACAAGAAATTTCACGCAGACAAAGTCGTGACAGAAGCTAGGCAAAAATAATTTAGGACAAACTGAGTAACATATTCTCAAGCGCCTTTTCAACATCAATTTTACCAAAATAATGCCGTACGGGGAAAGCAATTTAGAAAGCGTTGGAATCTCATAAAGTCATAAGTCAGACGCTCATGTAGCTGCCAAAACGGCTAATGACCGCGAGCTGGGTGCGGTCGCGGACTGAACCGAGCCAAAAACCAATTTGCGACAATAATAACATCGTTGTTGTGTCGATCGGTTAAAGTGAGTATAGCTCAAGCGTTGAGGTGGCGGAGTGCCGATCGAGGGGTTCGGAGTTTGTGTCTTTGTTGGAGAATGTTTGGCGGTGAAGTTAGTTTTAGCTAGGATTAGTGGAAAACTCGTTCAGTCTGAAACAAAGTCAAAAACGACAACCGTACATTGTATATTATATATCTAGATACACAGAATGCTATAGGTAAATGTACAATCGACTACGTTTTCACATGTTACTAGCTTATATTAGATACAGTTTTGGTAAAATTAAATAAAATCAATATATAACAACAATACAATTTTTCGTTATCTTAGTTAATACATACTTAAGTTATAGAGGCATGAGGAACAGGGTGTAAAGTTCACTCATCCTCCATAGAAAAGGGAGGATCCTCCGACCAGACGGGAGTCGTGTTTGGTGGGCAACTGCCCGACGGTTGATGTCGGGATGTTGTATATATGCTAGTTGCGTGGTAAACTCTGCTTGCGCGATGCAGGTATTTGCGTGACGTCAGTGTGATGCGTAGTTCGTATGTGGCGCTGTAGATGCCGCCACAAAGTAATACATAATAATTAAACATTTTGAGCCAGGCGCTTAATAATTTGTTTTTAAAAACATATGTTCAGATATGGCAAATACATCGATATCGTTAAAATTATGATTGTAAGCTTGAACCAATCTCTGAAGCGGCGCTCTCTCTCCTGCATTTGTATGACAAGGAGTCGTCGCAAACAGTGGATAAGAGCGCGCCTCTCGTCTCATTACTGTTCTAAGTTCAGAAAGCTGGAGATGAACGAATGAGGAATACCTATAAATCAGCGAATTTCGTGAATGAAATATCCAAACACAAGTAGTCGTCAGATAACTAAATGTATGACTTCAGAGTGTATCAGGAATCACACTCTTAAACATTCAGAGTATTCTCTACCTGTTTTGTATAGTTCTATTACTATTTATTTATATTTGTAGACGGCATCTAAAGTTGTGGTTCATCATGTACCAGAAAACGTGAATTTCCAATCTTACTTATCATCTTTTCCGTCAAAGCCTCAACAAAAAGCAAAGCTAATTTGCACTTAATAAATGAGTTTCAATTTTACGGCAACAATTTTCAATCGGGACTAATTAAAGCGTTTTTTTCGACACCACCATTGGAACAAAAACTAAGCTTCAACTTGCCAACGATAGGAATACACCTGGACTTTTGAACGCATATAAAAGTTTTCCAATTTACAGGGGCTGATTGGAAAATTTTCGCCATTTTGGGGTGTTAACCGACCCTTGACTTTACTTAGCCTTTTGAAGCGAATTAAAAGTGTTAGCGTCAGTCTTAATCTAGCTGTTTGATTATTTTTGTGCTTGAGATTATTTTTATGTGTGTTGTTTTGGAAGCCATTATAGTGTTCAGTATTCATTGTTATTAGGACTGTGGATAATCACGAAAAGAGAAATAAACCGGTTACATGTTTTAAGCCAGAGGTAATGAAACCACGTGCATATTTTTTGTAAAAAATACCTAATTGGACTAAATTATTAATTTTCTTGAAACTTTTTGGCACCGGCGCTTGGACGTGTCAGCGACACCGTAGCTATAAAATGCAATATACTAGTAGTGTGTACTGGATAAGTACACGGCGTGAATCCATGCTCGTATTCGTAGCATTACCAATATAGTAAACATTCCGTAGTCGTGCGGCTACGCGCGAAGCTCGTAGGTGCATGCTACGTGCGTAGACTAGCGCTACCTGCGTAACAGCGTGCAACGCCCTTACGGCATTAAGCAGTTGTTATTCATGCCTTGTCGTAACATACGTTAATTTATGGCTAAAAAAATCTTCACAAGTGGTTTAAAAACATTGAAGTTAGGTATTGTTGATTAGATACGTTGGTACCTATATGTATTTTGTTGCGAAAATCGAACTCCGAGGGTTCATAATACAAAACTCAACATTCAGCGTCAATTGAGCCTTCACATTATGATGATTCAATTAAACATTAATTGTATTGAGAATTTACCAATTGAATCAAAGCGTAATGTCAAAACAATTATGTAGTTGTCAATTCCAATCATGAGGTTTGTATGGGCTAATTAGTGACGTGAGTTCAGTATAGAAGAGCTTGTACTATGTACTTCAAGTATTGCTTCGTTGGTCTCGTAGTCGTATGAGAGTGCACCTGTGTCTGTGTAAAGGCTGGCGAGAGAAGGCTGGTCTCCGCTGAGATTGGCCATGGCCGAAATTCGATCTGGAGGACTATATACGACATAAGACATTTATTTCTCACAATGAATACAATTCACTTAACATGAGGAATACTAGTTAATCTTAATACTAAATACACGAACTTATGAAGAACGGTAGGTACTCGTAAATAAGCTATAATAGTACATGTTTTTTTTACACTTGTGGGTAACAAGAAAAAGTGAGTACAATTACATATCGTTTCTTGATGGCAAGTCAATATCAATTGTTAATAACACAATATGTTTATTTTTTTTGTTTGTTAATGTTTCAAATATATACATGAAGTATTTGACGAGTCTTTCAAACGTCCGTAGATCAGAGTAAATTATTTTCTTTTAAAATAAATAGAGTCGACGAAATACTAGGACTGTTCCCCATTGTCGAAGTTTTTAGGGTATTAGTAATATGACGTTTTAAATATTATACTGCCGACTATTTCTGCTCTTTCCTTGTGATTGTAATTATGTTTTTATTTTTCCGGTTAATAAACTTTTTGAAGCACGTGCTTCTGTGACAAACAAACCTATTTTTCTTGCTTTCTTTATGTGTATACGTTAATTTTTTAACATACTTGGCTAGTGTTTTTTGCAATTTCTTCTTTAAAATCTTATATCGTTAAGTACTACACATTTTAAATGAACATTTTCATCATACCACTGTAATATTCGCAATTAATGATGTGTAAACCAAAGGATATCTATTAAATCAACGTAGTCATTAATTTGTATACGAATTAATTACCCAAATGACTGCGGGTTACGGTGTACAATGCGTCGTGGTTCGAAAGTGGTGTCGTATTACGTTGTCATCCCAATTACTAGGTATTACAATTATTTAGGTTAATTAGTTTAGGATTAAACGATTAGGTAGCGTTTTGATTGTCATTTGTTTGTTATTTCAATGTGTGTCAGTGGTTATTCTAAACACACTCCATGTATCATAGATCAGGGATCACGGAGGGAGGCTCTATACCAGGGATTCCCATGCTATTTTGGGCAAGAGACCCCTTTTCCAAAATGAACTGATACCTCAGACCCCCATAGCCAATGTTTTTCATCTTTTACGAACTTGTGCACGCTTATCGACTTGTTGAGTTTTTAAAAGTACAACAATGATACTTCCAACTAAAATATTAGTCACTCTTGTAACAAGATGGTACACATAACACAACTTACACATTATCTGGAAAGTTTCAAATAAGAACTTTTGTTAATTAATAGGGGTCGATTTTTAGACCTGGTCGACCTCCAAAATCAGTTTTCGTTTATGTCGACCCCTGGGAAACCGTTTTCTACCCCAAGAGGCAACGGAAGGAACACGGGTGGGTTTAAGTCAGTAAGAGTCTGACAATAAGTTATTTAATGATTTCCCAACCAAAAAAAAAAGGTTCAGCATCGACCATTTTGGGAATCCCTGGTCACCATCACGTCTTCACGTTAGGTGCAGGTTTATTCTGTAAAAATGTAAAAATAGTTTACTTTTGTAAAAGTAAACTATTTTTTCACTGTTACTTCTTTTATTCTAGCACTAGTCCAGTCCTTGTTTTTTTTTAATTATATGTTTGTTTCTCACCAGTGATGTCACGTGACTTGTCTTGTTCCGTAATTGAAATACAGGAAGGAATAAATTGCCGCCCCGCTTTCCATGTGACAACGCTCAGTAGAAGGTAGGTACTGTAAAGGTTACATGCAAAAGGCGACCTTATGTCGTACAGGCTGTTAGGAAAATAACTATGGTTGCATTAGATCATTCAAGCGAATTCGGAATTAATTTTAAATAAAAAGTAGTAGGTTTTTTTTCGAAAAAACGTCATTGATAAAATAAATGCGTAAGTTAGTGCACGTTTCTCTGAGTTAAACTGATAAACATAAAATATAATTAAATATAATTCAAGTTTATCATCTATTATTCTACGCCTCCGCACATTACATAACATTTTTCAGTACTTCTACAACATTAGTCAACATTAGAATTCCGTTTTATGGACCTATTGCAGCTCCGTACACGTCTGTACTTCTAATTTTATTCAACAATATGAAATTACGCCCACAAAAAACTGCAGAACAATTACAAATCTCTAGTTAAAAAGTTTCCTCATGAATATTTTCGCTGAGTTATGGGACCGAAGAGGAAGATAATAAAATTTGGTATAATTTAATTTTTATTGCAGCCCATGAATGAACAAAAGGGGGCTTGATTTGAATAATAATTAGGTTTTATTGTACACTAGCCGGTGCTAGGTCATGACTGCCAAGTAGACAAGTACTCGCAAGTAGCAAATGGCCATCGGCGAAAAATATAAAGTCGAAAAAATTAAAGAAGAAATTCGTTTTCGCTTCAAGACAAATGCAACTACAGTTATAGTTAGATTTGCGAATTTCTGGCCATTTCTAAACCGGTAATGGATTAAGTGAAGCGTAACAAAAATAAAATTAACGAGGGGGCTTCCCCGGCGGAAGGTGACGGGAAGCGGACGCCCCGTCAGTGACGGAAAAGTTATCTATATCTACAGCCGAATCTTAATAAAGTTTTCACGTTAAATTTGGTACGTTTAGAAGGCGGTAGCATACTCGTATTTACTGGTATGTACGGGCTATATTTATGAATGGCAAATTCGGTCTTATACGGATTTTTTTTTGCTGAAGACTTGTTTGATTCTTTTCTAATAAGTTATTTTCTTATCATAGCCTAATCCTAGAATACTGTATATTTTTCAAGGTCCAATCTTGCCATGAAAATTTGAAGTTTAAAAGAATGTGACCTTTATATCCCTAGGGATTTAAAGGTCACATTCTTTTAAACTTGCAAACAAAGTTTTACAGCATGTTGTTAAATTATTCTTGTTGCGGAACAGGTCTTGTGAAATTGAAATTTATTTAGATACCTACTTTTTCCACACATTGGTTTCGTATTTTTTATCTCCATTCTTGACGTTTACAGGACTTTTATAATTTATTAAAACGGCTTCAAACGACGTGTGTAATCGGCAAAAACGTTTTCACAGATGATTGTTAAAATTAATCCCGTGGCCCGCAGTGATGAATGACACAAGGAACGAATTCAAGTAACGTACAAATTGCGAGCATAAATTATTACGTTTTAATAATTTCCCGTACAGCCTGTCCGCCCTCTCAATCATAAGCCCCGCCAGGTGTCACCCTCATAAATCTAGGCTGGTTAAAAATTACAAGAATTTAACGGTAGTGTTTTAAACTAAGCTATAACAAACGCTAATTAAAGTTTTACTGTTCAGACAGTAACAGCTTTAGTAATTGCTTGGAAGGTTGCTATGGTGCAGTATTTAATCAAGCTTAGTTGACAATATTTTTGACAATAATAAATTACTAAATTTATATTGTAAATCACTGGCTTATTAAACGTTCATCACTTCACATTAGACACATTTTTCAGCTGACTGAATTATTCATATCACTGCACAGTAAAATACAAATCACAATAAATACGATTATATCTAATTAAACAGGTACGTCGCTATTCCAAATTAAAATGGTCCGAAAACATTTATTAAAAACGAAAATAAAGAAAAATTTTAATTTAGTGGAAGAGGCAACGAACCGTTTCCTTTTTTATAGCTGGCCAATTGAAACGTTTCCAGGTCTCTGAATAATTCATCTTTCGTTTGAACAAAGACGAAGTGGGCCGCGCGCGGCGATTCTTTGATCTTTTGTAATTGGAATCGATGCTCATATTAAAAAGAGAAATTCTTTAGAGCAACCGTTGAAATGCACCGAAGCCATTTTCAAGACGATTAGGCAGTCGTGATTTGTCGTCGATAGTACCTAGTACTGTTGAGGACAAATCGGCTGCTTAAAATCAAAACATAGTAACTCGTTCCAACAAAAATGTTCAGGAGAGCCAAAAAACTAGTCGGCTACTTTGATTCGTTCGCCCGAAGAAACTAGAAGAGATAGCAATTTGGATGTTTGGTGAAAAGTTGTGCTATATTGTTGACATTTTAGTTGTTACACTCGTAATAATTTTTAGAGTATAGTTACACTTGAAGCGCTCATACTTTATTTTTATTTGTGAATTTACCCAAATGTAAATGTAAAAACAATATCAAAACTTAGTAAGTCTGCTTACTAGGTTATCAATTTGATTTACTACGGTAAACATGAAGACTAAACAAATTCATTATACATTAAGTGTTTATAAAATTAAAAAATAAAATTATCCCAAAGTACCTACGAATGCAGATATTGAATAAAAATCATGTTGACTTATAAAATGATATTTATTAACGTACTTCAAAGGACTCTTATTAAATTAAAACATGACTCACACTCTCAACAGTCAACCAAAACTAAGAAAAATAAACTTAAGCTAAAATAATTCTTATTGATAATGAACTACTCATTGTTATCGGTAACGATTTGACCATCAGTTTGCAAATCAATGGAGTTATCACTCGTGGGTAGATTCAGCCAAAACTCCCTTCTGTTCAATGGCATTAGGGGGACCAATTTTGAAACAATACCATCTTCTTCGATGATTTCACCCCTCGGGGGATAGTATTTCAAAGTGGGAGAATAGTGTTGACATTAAATTTCTGCATCAAGAAGTTTAGTTCTTGGTATGACTTATCAAAATCTGTTTTATAAAACAGATTTCGTGATCCTTTGAGGAACTTAGCTTCAACCACTGGCTTTAGCAAAAATGTGCTGAGAGCTGAATCGTCATTTGTGTTACGCCTTGGAACTCGTTTCTTTTTCACCCATTGGTATGATTTTTGCACTTCGATAACGTCAATGTTCTTTCTACAGTTCGCTATAATAGACTTGTAGTCCTCGTAATCATAAACTCCATCTCGACGCCTCATCTCTTTTTCTATATTTCCGTGTACGCCGTCAGCAGACATCCCATATGTCTGCTGACGGCGTACACGGAAATATGGCCTTTAGTGAGAAATCTCAGAGTAATAGTATCGATATTAATGCACTCAGTATTAACAACCATTACCAGCGCTGTAAATAAAAACCAATTTTTATTTTGTCCAGTGCAATTGTCACACCACAGTGTTAATTTTTTCACATCTCTTTCCGAAACAAGAAAAGCCATCAATGCATCTATTATATTATTAGCATCTCGACCCATCATTGCTTCATGCCACACGACACATTTGCTGTTTATCTTTGCATCCTTACATAGTGGTGCAAATGTTAAATTGAAAGCCAAATTCAAAACATAGCAAGTTGGTATTTCAAATTCATAACTTAGTAAGTCGCTTGAGCTGCTAGGGTTTTAAATTTGTATTTTGACATACTAAGTTTAAAATTTGTACTTCAAGGAAATTTTCGTAATCATGCCAAATTGCTTAGACTTGCTAAATTATTTTTTTAAAATTACGTATGAAACTGGGTGTTTTAAGGTCCACATCATTTTGATACTATCTAGTAAGTCGAAAAATGCCAAAAACCGTTTTTTTTTTCAAATCACCTGTTACTAGGTTTTGAATTTGGGCAGCCGAAATGCTTTTGTCCCTTTGCGTTTTTTTCCAATACTTTTTGTTAATTTTACTTTGAGCTCCGTTGCCGAAAGTTTATCTTCGTTGTAATAACGAGGCGGCTCTCTATTAATTATGTTTGCCGTGCTATGTGTCGAGAGTCTAAGCTGTTTGCTAATGCTCCTCACTATAGTCGGGAGAGGACTGCCAATATTATATCGCGTAATAATATTCTGTGTACACATACTATGTTCCAGTAAAAACTTTATTAAAGGTTTAACATTTTTCGTGAGCCGAGTTTAGTTTTCATTCTGACATGACAAGAATTTCTTCGAAATGTGAAGGGGATACAGACTTGAGATCGAGTTACTCGAGATAAAGTTCCGTTTCCCGATATATACACGCTGTATACAAGTCACTTATTGTAACTACTATATCTTCGACATTCTAGCAACGCACCATTTTTCGTACAAAAACAAACTTTATGTAGTTTCCGTTTTGTACATCTTTATAAAATAAATCATCATTTGGTTAGCCTTTCATTTATAAAATAAATATATAGGTATTAATAAAATTTATGAGTCTTTCATAACTTTAAGGCATAGATAACCTCGTTTTAGTATAATACATTGTATTTGGGTCTACATATTGCCGTTCTCGACAAGGTAAACTATTAAATCATTGCTGAAAGAAACCCCATTTCTTTTTCTCCATACATTATTTTTTTAAACTAGCTTATAGTTTAATTGCATTGCACAGGTGTAAGTACTATGTGTAATAGAGCTACAATTTACCGGTTAATATGTCATTGACTTGAATGGGCCCTGGCGGCTGAGAGTATGTCATGCTCACTCAGATGTCACGCTGATGGTGGCGCGTGTGTTGGATCATTTAGCTCCCTTCAAATTGGTTGAGCTGAATGGTGCTGATCCATGCGTCATGCTCGTGAACGGGCGCCGTCAGTTGGGACTGGTCACCTCTTAGCTTTCTCGGCTTATTTGTAATTATTATATTTAGAAATGGTTTTTGTTTATTTTGCTAGTACTATGGACGCGTTTTTTATTTTACATCGTCCTCACATTTAGTTATAATTTCAAGATTATTTTTGTACTAATCTTTATGTATCAATATAATTTAAAAGAGTGTCCATGGAGTTTCTTGCCCGTTCTTCTCCATAGGTACCTACTACGCTTTGGAATGGGCAACTAACTTCATATTTCTAACTGACCGACTTCTTGACAATTCAAAAGTGCCTGTAAATGGTTTAATAGAAATAAATGCTTTGAGTTTGAGTTTTGATATAGGTTAGGAATACTTTTAATTTATAACAGCACCATGAACTAAATAACATGGATACGTTGTGTAAGTGTGTTCAATTCATAACGAAAAACAGGCCAAAATATAGTATAACCAGCTTCTGTCCTGCCTTTTAATGTTCTACTAAAGAAACTGACTCCTTTTTATAAAACTTCCCTGTATAGGTACTACGTTTGTAGTTTTGGTTTCAGCAGCCAAAATATAAAGAGAGTCAGGACTGGTGACGCGGGAGCAAGCGACGTACAGTTGTCCGTGTGAGAAGCAGTACGTCCTGAGTAGAGATGGGATTCTACCCGGTAAAGTCCAGGGTAAATTCAAATTTGGGTAAATACCGGATATTTATAAAGTGGGCGGGGCTCCAGTCCTGAGAGACCTTGCGAGCCTCTTCAACTCCGTCATCCATGACGGTTCAACGCCTGAGGCGCGGAGTCGAAAAATAACCGACTGGATGCGGAAGGCGGACGATAAGGTGTTGTGGTGCAACCTGGGAGAGGCCTATGTCCAGCAGTGGATTGCGGTAGTCAGAGTTAATAATGAAGGCTATTCACATGAAGTGATAAGTCTTACTCAGTAAACCCTGTAAGAATTTTTATAACACATTTGCTCGTAAAGGGTCTCTTATTTCACCAATTTCAATATCGTATCGTATCTCATTATGTAATTGTGCGTTATTGTAATGTAAAACGCACGAGTTTCTTTTTAATAAGGTAAAACGCATATCAAGGTGCTCCGTCTAAAACGAACGGTACTTTTTTAAATCTTAGCAAAGAGTATTTATGTCAGAAAAGTGGTCAACACTTTATGAATAAAGATAACTTTGGGAGATATAATATAATAAATAAATATTTAATTCTTTAATTTAATTAATTTTGACAATAAATTACAATTTATCTGTAACAAAAACACAAAAATATTAATTTACTTTTTTAGTAATACTGGTTGTTTTTTGTGCCTTTGCATAAAAAAAAGCGCTGATGCGCGCGCATCGCTTATTTGTGAACAAGTAAAAATTATTCCGCGCACTTTTTCTTTTCGATGTATTGTTTTTATTTAAAAATGCCGTCAAGTAATGATGAATATATTAATTCGACACCGCCAGAAGTCTCAGAGGCAGCGAAAAAGTCTACTCTAAGCCTCTTGCCCTAAAAATCGACCGAAAGATACTTTTTTTTTTTTTTTTGAGGGTGGGAAATCATCAAATAACTTCTCCCGCTCTAGACAGAGAGGGAGGGTGTGTCAGACTCTTACTGACTAAAACCCACCCATATTCCTTCCTGTTGCCTGTGTTGCGGGGGCCTCGGTGACCCATAAGTACCTTCCCGCGACCCCGGCAGGCATCGGCCCTAGTGGACCCCTACCTTTGTGCTGACGACATCTCTTTGAGGTGCGCGTGGAATACAACGCGGCGTTGACCCAGGCCTGGTCCTTACCGGACGGTGAGCTACCCATTGCTCACCGTCCGCAAGCCCGCGCCTACGGTGGCCGGAAATCTGCCCGGGATTCCCAACGCCCAGGGCGTCTCCCGCGGCGGCTAGGCGCAAGAGGGCGCGAAAAATGCCTTTCCCTCAACCATCCCGCCTCCTCCTTCGCGAGCATTACTGCTTCGCAGAAGGAGGTGACGGCTGCCCATGCCCTCTCGCTCCGTACCATGGCCTGAACCAGGGCCAGACGCGAGAGGTCTCTGCCACCAATCGCCTCCACGAGGACACGGCGGTGCTCTGCCCAAGCTGAGCAGACCTCCACCGTATGCTCCACCGTGTCCTCCGGGCGATCCACACAGTGGTGACACCCGGGCGTTTCCTCCCGCCTTATCCGACACAGGAACCTCCCGAAGCTCCCGCCATGTCCAGTGAGGACCTGTGTCAGGCGGAAGGTGAGGACGCCGTGGCGCCTCTCTAGCCACTCCTCAAGGAGCGGACTTATACTTATTATACTTAGACTTATACAGCACTGGGTTGCGATAACCGTACTTTCCATGACGCCATGAGATCCCGCCGGAGCTCCGTCCGCTGTGTCGCGATTTCTCGCGGCAGCGGACTTACGCCCCGGCGTTTCGCCTCCTCGCGTCACTCCCATACGTGCGCGAGGACTTTTGCTTCCAGATCCCATGGCGGCAATTTGGCAAGGAGGCTCGCTGCCTCACAGGAGACCGTGCGGTATCTCCGGACCATCCGGATGGCCATGACCCTTTGGGCCGCGCTCAACCGGCGGGCTGGCCGCAGCGCCAAAGAGCGCGCCCATATAGGAGCCCCGTCGAGGGCCATGGACCGCACGACCCCTGCGTAGAGCCTCCGGCAGGAGGCGTTTGGACCCCCTAGATTGGGCAGGAGCCGCTTCAATGCAGCGCCTGCCCGCTCCAGTTTGAGAGCCAAACGTCGGAAATGCTCCACGAAATTCCACCGGCTGTCGAGGACGAGTCCCAGGTACTTCATCGTCGACTCGACGCCGATGGAAACCCCTCCTACCGTTATATGGCCTCGGACTTGTGCAGGGCCACCTCGAGTCCCAATTGCCGGATCCTTTCGACGATTGTCGCAACCCCGCGTGCCGCTACTTCGGCCGCCACCTGGTGCGACCTCCCCTGCGCCAGGACCAACGTGTCGTCAGCGTAACACACTACGCTGACGCCGCTAGGGAGGTCGGCGCGCAGCACCCAGTCGTATCCGATGTCCCACAGATGCGGCCCTAGGACCAATCCCTGTGGGACACCGCACGACATCTCTTGCCGGTTCCGGTGACCGGGGTAGATGACGGCCCTATCCGTCAGATAGGCCTCGACCACACGACAGAGGTAGTACCGGAGTGATCGATAGATACAAGCGTATCAAAATTTCATCTTATGGAAAACAAGCAAAGATGCAAATTCATTTTCAGAAAGTGTGTTTTTAGCCTATTTCATGGAACTTTCACAAAAAAAAATAAGACAAGCTCATTGTGGTTCATTCAATGCTAAAAAGCATTGTGAAAACAAAACATGGTATTGATATCAAGTCATACTCCAACTTGCTGGCATTTCTAAAAAGACGCTCATCGGCCATGTGAGTAAAAAGTCGAAAGTATTTTCGGCTG
Source organism: Atethmia centrago (assembly GCA_905333075.3). Classification (NCBI taxonomy): domain Eukaryota; kingdom Metazoa; phylum Arthropoda; class Insecta; order Lepidoptera; family Noctuidae; genus Atethmia; species Atethmia centrago. Next base: position 17,758,332 of record HG995371.1, on the reverse strand, counting down.
ACAATGTCAAGAAGTTCCTAAAAGAAGCTCCGGATTGCCGATATTTGGCAACAAAGGTCAGTTGAAACTAAATTATTGTTATTAACTTCTTTCACTTTCGTATTTCCTTACAATATTTTTAAATTTCGTATTTCTTTAGGTGTTTTGTAAGCTGTTTTTATCTTTTTTCAGGTTGTATTAATATTCGGTATAAATGGTGCATGTAGACGTCAAGAGTTGGCAAACATCACAACTAATGATGTCGAGAACCATGGGCGGGTTCTTCTTGTCCAGGTGAAAAACACAAAAAATAAAATTCCAACATCGTTCACAATACAGGGGCCTTTTCACGACATAGTGAAGAAATACGAAGCGCTTCGTTCAACAAAAGCGATGTCTAACTGATTTTTGCAAAATGACTAAAATGGAAAAGGTAGCCAACCCATTGGCATAAATAAATTTGGAGCAATGCCGAAACAAATTGCCACTTTCTTAAATTTAGATGATCCACATGAATACACAGGGCACAGTTTCAGAAGGTCTTCCTTGGCTACATTACTCGCCGATTCAGGTGCGAACTTATTGACACTAAAACGCCACGGAGGGTGGCGGTCGAACAGTGTAGCCGAGGGCTACATAGATGACTCGATGAGAAATAAAGAAGAAATTAGCCCCCGCATTACAAGGAATATAAATGTGGAGCCAAATGTTGACTCTCGACCATCTACGAGCACACACGCGTATTTTCCACCATCGTCGCCACCGCCGCAGCCGCCTCCGTCGCCACCACCGACTGCAGAACTCTGTGATCTCGTTTCTCCTACTTTTACTCAAGAGAGAGACTGGTGAAATTGTAACTAATAACAATAACTTGACAACATTAAAAATGCCAACTGGCAACGTAATAATCAATTTTACAAATTGTTCAAATTTTTATAACTGCTTCAACAAGTGATTAAAGATTTATTCGTTTTTAAGAAAGTCCGAGTTTTATTTATTTCCTCGCACATATGTTATAAAACGTCGTATAACATACGTGCGCTTTGATAATTACAGCCTCTGCTTTCTTGTAGCGCTCGCCTACGGCTCGGGCTAGCAATATCGCCTCAGCTGTATTTTTCAACTTACCGCACTTATATCATAATGGACTATTTCATCACGTAATGTTATAGTAAGATTACAAGCCGTTCGCCCGATTAGCCCGATGGGATTTCCCATCAGCAAAATATCGAACCTCCATAAGAACTTTCATTCCCTATTCAACCACTTTATGGGATTCGTTTTCAAAAATCCTTGCTTAGTACTCACTTTTGTTATAAAAGAGATTATTGTGCCTAATTTCATGATTAGAATTTCACTAGACACGGCTACTTAGGCTCTGCGTTGTCTGCCCGTGAATTTATGACTTTTATTAAGTAAATTACATATAACTTAACTTTTTTTAAATTTCATATCATATAAAACCAATTCAGTATAGTCGAAGTTCGAGATATAGAAGTACCCACACACGTTCAAACATCTTAAATTAACATTACTGTTATTAAATATATTTACCCTTCGTTTGGTTATTTACCAGGGTAAAGACCAGGTTTTTACCCAAATGGGAATTTACCTGCGCATTTTAACTTTGGGTATTAACCGACGCCCATCCCCAGTAGCTGAGGTCAACACCAGCAGCCTTCAGTAGCCATTTCCCATTGCTAGCGTAGTTTTTCTTTTTTAGTAGTACTACGTAATGGCATAACACTGATACACTGACTGTTTAATTCTTACAGATTATCTTCCTGACGAACAGCTATCACTAAAATAATATAACAGTACATTGAAAACATACGGGATTTTTCATTAACAGTCACTTAACCGTAGATATTTATTTTTATTATAACCATAGACAAGACAAGACTTCCAAATTAAATCAAATCAAAAGTCATTCAAACTAGGCTGAGAATCAGCACTTTTCGAACGTCTAAGTGACATAAGACAGCCCCCCCAAAAGCCGGCCCTTCACCACTTCCTAACCTGCTTAACCTGGGAAGAAGAAGTGGCGCAACAAACTCCCCAGCAGCACACCTGTCTGTTTAGTTATATAAATTTTAGCTAGCACACGCCAATATACCAACAAAACAATGAAAACTGTACTCAAGCAGATAAAAATTACAACATAAAAACGTAAACAGAACTTAATACCTAAATAAAAGTCTCCAGGCATAAAGGGCGTGCCCGCTTACATAAGGCTAATGCTGTAACTCGAAGTGACAAATGATAAACTACCATCGATGTAAAACAAATAAACGATTACTAATAACAGTAATAAAACCATGGTCAGCAAGACGACCAATCATCACCGCCCTCGCCATATCGGAGGGAAGGAGGCAACCCGACCCCCGACGCTACCGCAGTCAGTGACATCTAAGGGAGCATGACGAACTTGCTGCCGGTTGCTCAGGCAAGAATAGTATGATCAATTGTCGAGGTCGCTAGCTACCCACTTATTGCAACACAACTCATTAAAAAAAACACATTGTAATGAGTAGATTATGTCACTAACAAATTAAAATTTAATTTAATTAAAATACATTGACTTATACAGTCAAATAAAAAATATTATGAACTCATATAACCTGTCTGTAGGTAAGCTAATTCTGGAGATAGAACATAAACAACCTCTTGAGTTAATCACAGCGACCAACTATTCTTATCGTTAAAGTAGTCATTGATACAATAGTATGCCTTTGAACAAAGGGTGGATTTTACTTTAGTTTTAAATGCATTAAAAGGCAAATCTACCAAAGAAGAGGGTAGCTTGTTATAAAAAGTTATACCAAGCCCAACAAATGAGTTATGAACCTTATGAATCAGGTGAAATGGAGCTCGTAATTTGTCCTTATTTCTGGTGTTAATATTGTGAATATTACTGTTTTTAGTGTATAAGTGTATATTTTGCCTAATATAGTATAAGATGTTGGCGAAGATAAATTTGTAATGCCACCGTGAGAATACCAATATCTTTAAAAAAATCTCTCAGAGAAACTGGCACCAAGCTGGTAAATTGCTCGAACAGCTCGTTTTTGAAGAACGAATATATTTTGTATAATAGCGGCTTTGCCCCACAACAGAATACCGTAGGACATAACGCTATGCAAATAACTAAAATAAACTAATCGAGCTGTATCAACGTCAGTTTATTGACTTACTTTTCTGAAGACGTAGGCGGCCTACTGAGCCTGCCCGCTAGGCTTGATATAAGTAGGCCCCACTGAAGTTTGGCATCTACTGTTATACCAAGAAAAACTGCCGAATCTACAGTATCAAGCACCCCATTATCTAAGACGATATTTGGACCTAGATTCCTAACATTCGGTAAGGCGAACTTTATATATTTCGTTTTCATGACATTGAGAACTAGGTTATTTGTAGTAAACCAATCCGTAACCATTGAGAGTGCACTGTTTACGTCGTCAAAATCTTGTCTGTTCCTGTCTAGTTTAAAAGAAGACAGGTGTCAACTGCAAACAATACAACGTCACAGATACCTTTTACATAGAATAGTAAGTCATTAATATACACTAAGAATAAGAATGGATCCAGTATTGAGCCTCGAGGTACACCTAACTGAACTGGTAACCCGGAAGATTTCACACCATTTACATCTACACATTAGAACCTATTATGTAAATAAGAATTTATTGCTTTGAGAGCTTCATTATGGACACCGTAATGACGTAGTTTACGCAAAAGCGTGTCATGGTGCACGCAATCAAAGGCTTTGGAGAGATCACAGAAAACTCCAATAGCATTTTGCGAGTTCTCCCATATGTCAAATATGTGTTTCAGAAGTGGAACACCCGCATCTGTAGTAGTGTAGTAGTCGAATGCGGCGATAAGTCCCCTCTTTGAGGAGTGGCTAGAGAGGCGCCACGGCATCCTCACCTCCCGCCTGACGCAGGTCCTTACCAGACACGGCAGCTTCGGGAGGTTCCTGTGTTGGAATATATCCCGGGCCCGATATCCCGGGCCTGGTCCTTACCGGTCGGTGAGCTACCCATTGCTCACCGTCCGCAAGCCCGCGCCTACGGTGGCTGGAAATCCACCCGGGATTCCCGACGCCCAGGGCGTCTCCTGCGGCGGCTAGGGGCGAGAGGGCGCGAAATTTGCCTTTCCCCAACCATCCCGTCTCCTCCTTCGCGAGCATTGCTGCTTCGCAGAAGGAGGTAACGGCTGCACATGCCCTCTCACTCCGTACCATGGCCTGAACCAGGGGCGGACGCGAGAGATCTCCCCCACCACTCGCCTCCACGAGAACAAGGCCACCGCCTTGTTCTCGTGGAGGCGCATCGGCCCTAGTGGACCCCTACCTTTGTGCTGACGACATCTCTTTGAGGCGCGCGTGGAATACAACGCGTCGTCGACCCGGGCCTGGTCCTTACCGGACGGTGAGCTACCCATTGCTCACCGTCCGCAAGCCCGCGCCTACGGTGGCCGGAAATCCGCTCGGGATTCCCGACGCCCTGGGCGTCTCCTGCGGTGGCTAGGGGCGAGAGGGCACTAAACTTGCCTTTCCTTCAACCGTCCCGTCTCCTCCTTCGCGAGCATTACTGCTTCGCAGAAGGAGGTGACGGTTGCCCATGCCCTCTCGCTCCGTACCATAGCCTGTACCAGGGCCGGACGCGAGAGGTCTCTGCCGCCGATCGCCTCCACGAGGACACGGCGGTGCTCTGCCCAAGCCGGGCAGACCTCAACCGTATGCTCCACCGAGTCCTCCGGGTGATCCACACAGTGGTGAAACCCGGGCGTTTCCTCCCGCCTTATCCGACACAGGAACCTCCCGAAGCTGCGCTGTCCGGTGAGGACCTACGTCAGGCGGAAGGTGAGGACGCCGTGGCGCCTCTCTAGTCACTCCTCAAAGAGGGGACTTATCGCCGCAATTGTGGCGTGCCCAGCACTGGGTTGCGAGAATCGCACTCTCCATGTCACCATGAGATCCCGCCGGAGCTCTGTTCGCTGTGCCGTGATTTCTCACAGCAGCGGAGTTACGCCCCGGCGTTTCGCCTCCTCGCGCCATTCCCATACGTGCGCAAGGACTTTTGACTTCAGATCCTATGGCGGCAATCCGGCAAGGAGGCTCGCTACCTCACCGGAGACCGTGCGGTATCCCCGGACCAGCCGGATGTCCATGACCCTTTGAGCCGCGCTAAACCGGCGGGCTGGCCGCCGCGCCAGGGAAAGCGGCCACACAGTTGCCCCGCACGACCCCCGCATAGAGCCTCCGACAGGAGGCGTTTGGACCCCCTAGAAAGGGCAGGAGCCGCTTAAAAGCAGCCCCGGCCCGCTCCAGTTTGGGAGCCAAACGTCGGAAATGCTCCACGTCTGCTAAGATCATTTTCTGGTAGCGATAACGGTTAAGGTTCCTTGCGCCGTCTCAAAAATCCACCCCGTATTGATTGCTTAGCTCCATAAAAATATAGCGTGATGATAATCATTTAAAATGTTAAATCTGTAACTATCAGCAATATTTTAGAATATTTTCTTTTGGCTCGTCTTTTTACAGTTTGCGGTAAACTATAGAAGAATACAAACAAATTGCAATATCGCTTATCCCCCATAGCAAATAGCGTGATAATTTATATCTTTAGACTGACCAGACTTACAGGGAATATTATTGAAAAATCTGAACAAAATCTATCCCGTAGCGTTTGCGTGATGCTGGATCATACCTACATTCAGACAAAGAGACAACATTTCTAAAACCTATATTTTTGGCATTAGAATCGTTCCCAGACCTTGTAGCTTTTTTTCAAAAATATTCAATGTACAGTTTTAACTTCACTATGATGTTATTATACGTATAGATATAGATATTTATTTTCCTTTCCTTGGGAATGATATTGAATACAGCAGTGTCTATCGGTATTACTTTGGCAACTCTATCAATAAAGTCGCGAACTTGTGTAATAACATCTCCAATCGATTACATGATAGAGGGAAGATTGCCAGTTGCTAGCCACACTTGTTTCTGCTTGTTTATTTGTATGTATTATATTTTTGTTATTGGTATTATTTATATAAAATAATTAAAACATATATAACACAACTAAGTAGTCTAATTCCTCCCTCCTAGGCAACACTAACACCTCGAAAACAACCCTTACGACACTCAATGTGTTTGTTTTCCAATGTCCGCCTTCTGTGTTCGCGGCTTCACTTGCGTACTGAATGGTTACGTGTATGCACAATACACGTACAATTGTAAGTAAGGATTTTTTTTTAATTTTCAGAATTTACTTAAAAAACTTTTTACCTACTCGTATAAGTACGTACTACTTCTATTATTTCTATAGCCCAAGTTTGATTGACAGGCTTGTTTTAAAGCATGTTTCTTGTTATTTTGCGTATTCATTTACTGTATCTACTCTATGTATCCCTTAACAATTCAGACAAACGCATAATAGAAAGAGCACTTGTCCTATGTCTATATTGACTTTTTTAATTTAGTAAATATTGGCGAATACAAGTGGTAAATAAGCTAGGTAAGTACACCTTGCTGTTGTATGAGTTTGTTATTTTTCTAGCATTCGTATCATTGAATTTAAAGTGAGTTGTTGAAAAACTATCACAACGTGGGTTTACTTTCAGCCGAACAAAGGTTATTTCGAATGAACTTTTTTCTAAATAGACTGAATAAAAACTTTTTACTACATAGAAACAGATACACACACTCGTTATGTTTACGTTCGGAGAAGATTACCCAACCCCGCTTAGAAGTCCGATTATATGCCTAGGCGGCCGGCCGTTGCGGTATTTTTAAATAAATGTCACACTAAGCACAAGTTAAATTCGTAAGTACAGTCTATAAATTCAACTCATTTCAACTTCATGAGGATAGTCAGTAGAAGTTTAAAATTTAATCCCGGCATGGGTAAGAGAGCAGAAAAGTTAACCGCCCAAAACTTTACGCGGGTACCTACATACTGCCAGCGTATTTATACTTAATTTTTACTGTGTCTTGCAAGTCTGAGAGTTATGCTTTTCTTTTAAACATTATTAAAAATGTCTCGTAAAATATTGTGCCGAATATTTAAAATCGTTTCATTATTTGCACTGAAATAACTTTTACAAAATAAATACAGCAACGTTTTTGAATAGTTTGTAGTGTGACCGAACAGTAATAAAGGTATTATTTTTTAATAAATTGTCAGATTGAGTGAAAGATAAAATATTTCACTGAACGGCGCCGCCGCCGTGTCGTTTGATGGTTGGAATTTTCCAGAATTCTTTTTATAGTACCTAGTATATCTATTTGGATGTTTGTCCCATGTAATATTAAAATCTAGATAACTAAGAGAAGAATGAGCTATTTTCCACCATTAACATAAGTGACTATTACTTATAATAAGGTTGCCGAAATGCAACGGAACTTCTGTAATACACGTAGAAATGTAATCGAAAAAAAAAACATTTATTTTGATCTTCACACACATTCGTTTCTTAACTCGATCTTGCATTCCGATTCATGGCACGTTTTTATCATTCGTACATAACAAGTGAAAAACGTACACATACACTGGAGGAAAGTCGAGTTAGAAATCGTACAATAACTGCGACGATGCTGCGAAACGCTGGCGCGGCAAACTTGCCTGGTACCCCCAGAAGGGTTACAAGATGGTAAGTTTTTGCTAAATGTGGATGTTGCGAGCTTAGATGTTGCTGGCGAGATGTCTTCGATACTTGTTTTGAATATTATGGATACTATCTTTTCAAAAAGATCAATTTTTTGTTTTGCAAAAATGGAGTCAATAACTATTGTCTAATAAATCATTTCATTTTGGGTTTTGAAGTAAAATTAATTTTATATCATTCCAATAACTATGAAAATTTTATTTTGCTAGTATACCAGTGAATTACCTACCTTAAAACACAAAACTGTTTCAAAACTAAGCTTTTCCTGAAAGTTGCTAATCGGTTTAACATCATTTTGACACTCGCCTGAAGATGTTATTGCCCATTCTTCTTCATCCGAAACTACCTTTTGGAAGCGGCAACGAGAATCAATTCCATTGTCTTGTTAATGTTGACGTTCAAAAGTGCCTTTAAATGGCCTATTTGAAATAAATTATTTGACTATGACTTTATTTAAAATCAATTATCAAGACACTTTTTTGGTACTTCCAAATATCTTTCCCCATTTTATTGGCACTAAAATAAACTGCATATCTAAGGCAACACTTTTCCCGGGAGCGGAGAAAGGATTAGCGGAGATACGTGTTCAGAGATGTCACCTCCGACTTTATACCGATACACTGTGAATTCATTCGAATGACTTTCCGATTCTAAAAGTGCTGTTCTATATGCTAGGGACGGGTTCGAGACTTGCGTGCTTGCAGTTATGTCAAAGTTTATATTTATTTATTTATTACTGAGCTGTGTGGATTTTATTTTATATCAAAATACTATATTTTTAAATTAATCATTTGACAGTCAATACATTTGATCTCATTCTATTCTACGTTTTGGGGAGATTTTTACCAACTCTATTTTAGAGTCGATTATAACCTGAAACTTTTATCATGCTAGTATCTTGTTAATACTTATTTGCAAACCGGCTGGGTATTCCACATGAAGCAACAATGTTAATTCTCTTAAGCCTTAGTTCTCATGAAGTATGCCAAAACTGAATTGTGGGCTATCAGGAGGAAATGGTTGGAGTAACTATTAGGTATAGTTTCTTATCCCAATTAGTTTAATCTAGTCGAAGTAGAAGAGAGAACCGCTGTGAAATATGGATTCATTGATAGTCCGTTAATACTACCTTGCCACAGGCAACAGGCCAGGCCGTGTAGCATTAAAAACTTAAGGCTTACAAGCTCAAACCTCTGTCTGCCTATCCCCTAGTGGTCAGCAAGCGTGAATGTAACAACACAATTTCCCCCGTTAAATTACGAAACAGAAAAAGGGAAATACGAAAGTACCAACGTGTAGACAAGCGCGAAATAACAAATCTAACAGCAGTTTCCTATCCTCAAGTGGGGGATAGCATGAAGAAATATTATTAAGAACCTCTATGGATGAACCGGGGGTGAGCCGGCAGTGGGTTACATCCCAGGGGGATAACAAATTCGTAACCTCGTTACATTACCACAGCCTCCAGGGCGTCGTGCGATACTTTGACAACCATTATGATTGTATTAATTTACATCAAATGATGTTATACACAGTTTTACTAAGTACCAAATTGTCAAGTTATTAAACGAAATATTCTTGGTACTTTATGATTTAACCTAATACGAGTTAGATTATATTGTTTTAGCGTTTTGAAGGTCTAACCTTCACTATATTTTGAAGTCTTCTTGGAATTTGGAACGTAAGATTTGTGGATTAGGTTTGTTCGTGGATTAGTAATTTGATACTTGTAAGTCATAATTGAAACGCTATATTTAACCTATTCAGTCTGGCTGGGAGGCAAAGAAGGCAAAGAAACATTACATAACACACACTAGGTACTTATGTTAGTGAATAACAGACACACGAAACACTGAAACAGTCTCTAAAGTTGCAAAGCTTGCACCCACAAAGTGATATTCCTTAAGTGGAATGACCAAATATCGACTTGAAATAATTCTCGGAATCTAAGTTCACCAACGTTTGATATTCAAGCTTTACCATTAATTGAATATCAATACGTAATACAGCGGTTCGAGTGTTAGGTAATACCCCTAAGTAACTAATGGGTAAATAATAGGCGAGAGGCGCTACTTACATGAAATAGGAATATACAGAAGTACTACTAGAAAAGTACTTCGTGAAACGCATAATGTACAATAGTTTGAATGGATGTTTCTGTATGAATGAAAACAAAATATTAATCCAAGTAGACACTTATTAACATTTATATACTTATAACCACCGTGAATATCGCCACCTTAGAGTGAAAATCGTAAGTCCTCGCGCACGTATGGGAGTGGCGCGAGGAGGCGAAACGCCGGGGCGTAAGTCCGTTGCCGCGAGAAATCGCGGCACAGCGGACGGAGCTCCGGCTCCGATAAGTCCCCTCTTTGAGGAGTGGCTGGAGAGACGCCACGGCGTCCTCACCTTCCGCCTGACGCAGGTCCTCACCGGACACGGCAGCTTCGGGAGGTTCCTGTGTCGGATAAGGCGGGAGGAAACGTCCGGGTGTCACCACTGTGTGGATCGCCCGGAGGACACGGTGGAGCAGACGGTGGAGGTCTAACCGGCTTGGGCAGAGCACCGCCGTGTCCTCGTGGAGGCGATCGGCGGCAGAGACCTCTCGCGTCCGGCCCTGGTTCAGGCCATGGTACGGAGCGAGAGGGCATGGGCAGCCGTCACCTCCTTCTGCGAAGCAGCAATGCTCGCGAAGGAGGAGGCGGGACGGTTGAGGGAAAGGCAAGTTTCGCGCCCTCTCGCCCCTAGCCGCCGCAGGAGACGCCCTGGGCGTCGGGAATCTCGGGCGGATTTCCAGCCACCGTAGGCGCGGGCTTGCGGACGGTGAGCAATGGGTAGCTCACCGTCCGGTAAGGACCAGGCCCGGGTCGACGGCGCGTCGTATTCCACGCGCGCCTCAAAGAGATGTCAGCACAAATGTAGGGGTCCACTAGGGCCGATGCCTGCCGGGGTCGCGGGAAGGTACTTATGGGTCACCGAGTCCCCTGGCAACACAGGCAACAGGAAGGAATACGGGTGGGTTTTAGTCAGTAAGAGTCTGACACACCCTCCCGCTCCGCCTAAAGCGGGAGAAGTTATTTCATGATTACCCACCCTCAAAAAAAAAAAAAAAACAAAAAAAAAAAAATAAGAGTGAAAATCGTCGCTGGAAGATACTAAAGGGTTACCGAGACCCCTGACAACACAGGCAACAGGAAGGAATACGGGTGGGTTTTATTCAGTAAGAGTCTGACACACCCTCCTGCTTCGCCCAGACGGGGAGAAGTTATTTGATGACTTCCTCTAGGCAATTTCATAATATGGCCCCATAGGCAATGTCATAATAGGGCCCCGTAGGCAATGTCATAATACAGCCCCAAAGGCTCATGATTTGGTTGAGGATACGTGATCTCGTTCCAAATCTTCATCTGACGAGTTTTCTCGTCTGACACACCAAAGTTTAACCTTATATCGAGTGACAACATTTTTATATGCTCTCTTGCGCCTAGCAGCTGAGGTAACTTCATACCGGTCGTTTGGTAAGAAAGCGGTTATCTTGTAAGGCCTTGCCTATCTCGAAACAAGCTTTCCACTTGTAAGTCCAGGTCGTAAAATCTTTCGCTCCACCATGACCAGTTTGCCCACTGCTATAGGTTTTGATGCTCGTCGGCCTTTATCGAAACGTTTACTTCATGGCGATCGTATTGTGTCAATTCATTTAGCTGCGTGCTCTCGTAAACTTTCCAAATCTGACGTATGTTGTACACCTTGTAAATTACCTGCCAGTCGAGGTCTTAAGCCACAGAGTAGTTTAAGAGGGGACTTTCCAGTACCCTGGCTTACTGTAGAATTTATACCCAACTGAACTATCAGCGCTGTACTAGCTTTCCTAGAAATAGCACTCGCAACAGCTTCCAGCCACACGAACTTGGAGAACCCATCAATAACAGCAAAGATATAGGTAGGTTTTGACATTGCTCCTGCAAAATGGTCCCAGATGATCTACGCGTGCAGCGTGTGAATAGAATCCGTTGGTACCGGATGCAGTAGTCCCGGTTGCATACCCGTGGGCTTCTTGGTAAATTGACATCCAATACAGCTGGCTACATATTTCTCAATGCTTCTCCGCATTTTAGAGAACCAGTATTTTGCTTGGATCGCCTCCAATCATTTTGCCGCTCCTAGATGACCATTTTTATCGTGATAGGTCTTTAATATATGCCACCATGCACCCTTAAGCAACACAGTTCTGCGTCCACCATCGACGGTGCGACAAAGTCAGCCATTGACGACCTTATAATCTTTGGCCAGTCCATTATTTTCTACCAGCTTCAAGCTCCAATCGTAGATTATTCATGAGTAACTGGATCTCTTCGTCACCGTCTTGAAGAGCGTCAATAAAATAATTCTCTTCAATGTGTGGGATCGCAATTGGACTTCGGCTAAGGGCGTCAACGTGTGACATCGAAGTTCCTGGTCTGTGATCCACGTCAAAGTCATATTCCTGAAGATCAAGCCACCATTGTGCGATACGAGGTGACAAATCCTTCTTCGACCATGCCAGCCGTAAGGCAGAAAAGTAAGTCACAATACGGAACTTAAGACCCAAGACTTGAGAACCTTCCCCGGTGCGGCCAGTGGCCCGGCCGCTGACGCTCAGGCCGAAAAGCTTAGGGCGTCCCTAAATGCGGACGAGGTCCGAGTGTCCAGGCCCACCAAGTGCGCTAGCGTGCGCATCATGGGCCTGGACAATTCCATGACGGAGGACAAGGTGGTCGCCGCGGTGATTAGGACCGGGGGGTGCTCTGCCGAGCAGGTGAAGGCAGGCACCATCCGTCCTGACTCCACGGGGCTGCAAACCGTTATGGTGAGCTGCCCCGTGTCGGCGGCCAGAAAAATTGCCGGGGAGGGCCAACGGCTATTGGTGGGCTGGGTTTCCGCGCAGGTGAAACTGCTGGAACCCAGACCTCTGAGGTGCTTCCACTGCCAGGTGGGCAACCACGTGCAAGTGAATTGCACCTCGGAGGTGGACCGCAGCGGTCTTTGCTACCGCTGCGGTCTGCCCGGGCACAAGGCCGGCTCGTGCAATGCCACGCCGCACTGTGCCGTATGTGCGGCGGCTGGCAAGCCGGCCGAGGACCGGATGGGGGGCAAGGCCTGCGCCCCACCCACCAAAGCCAAGGCCAGAGGCAAGCCCTCCGCCATCGCCGTCACCGCCGCAGCCGCCACCACTGCCACCGCCGCTGCCGTCTCCAACACCGCCGTCGTCGCCATCGCCACCGTGGCCGCTGCGGCAGGCCCCTCTCAGGGGGTTGGGAAGGAGGCCCAAGAGGGGGCTGACATGGAGTGCCATTAATGGCCCCATTACGCCTCCTCCAGGCGAACATCAACCACTGCGCCGCCGCTTAGGATCTGTTGCTCCAGAGCATGGCGCAGTGGTCGATTAACATCGCCGTGGTCACTGAGCCGTACTTTGAGCGGCTCAGTGACCCTAATTTCATCGGCCGCCGCCGGTACCCCGTCCCTCGAGGCCGTCAAGAGAGGACGGGGCTGCATAGCAGCACGGTTCGGGGAGTTTGTTGTGGTAGGGGTCTACCTCTCTCCGAACCGAACTCTTGCCGAGTTCCACAACTCCCTTGCGGAGTTGAGAGACGTCGTCGTCGGGTTTGGTTCCCTCCCCGTGTTCGTCCTCGGGGACTTCAATGCCAAGAATTTGGCTTGGGGTTCCCAGTTAACGGACACACGGGTCAGGATGGTGAAGGACTGGGCTCTGGAGACAGGCCTGGTCGTCCTAAACCGGGGTTCTGTCCCCACGTGTGTGCGGATGTGGGGTGAATCAGTGGTGGACATCTCGTTCGCCAGCCCCGCTCTGTCGCCGCGTGTAGTTGACTGGCGTGTCATGGAGGGGGTGGAGACCTATTCCGATCACCGCTATATCCGGTTCGACACCTCGGACGCGCCGGTCCGACGGGCCCCGAGTGGTCCGCGGTGGGCGCTGAAGCAGCTGGACTGGGAACTCCTCCTGGAAGCCTCGATCGTGCAGGCCTGGGTGTCACCACCGGACAGGCCTGCCGACATCAACGACGAGGCGGAGTGGTTCCGGGAGGCCATGTCCGACATATGTGACGTGGCAATGCCCCGGGTCCAGCCTGGACGTGCCTCGCGCCAGGTGTACTGGTAGTCGCAGGAGCTGATGGCTCTGCGCACTGCGTGCGTGGCTGCACGACGCCGGTACATCAGGCACCGCAGGCTCCGTATCAAACCTCCGGATACGGAAGCCATTCAGGCGGAGTTGTACGAGGGGTACAGAGTGGCGAAGACCGCCCTCCAAGCGGACATCCTGCCGGCCAGGGGGTTGGCCCGCGAGGAGTTACTGGGGACTCTGGACAGGGACCCGTGGGGACGCCCGTACAAAGTGGTGTGGGATGAATTCCGCCCATGGGCTCCCCCGCTGACGCAGAGTCTCCAGCCCCAGCATGTGGAGGACGTGGTGAGCGCTCTGTTCCCTTCCCGAGGGTTCCCAACACACCTCCCCGCCTATGGCTCCGCCTACTACGGTGCCCGATGCGGACCACACCGCCAACGACGACGACAACGACGATGCTCCGGAGGTGACCGAGGTAGAAATGAGAGCGGCGGTACGCAGGCTTAATGCCAAAAATACCGCCCCAGGACCCAACGGCTTACCTGGGAAGGCCTGGGTCCTGGTCTTGGGGGCTCTCGGGCCTCGACTTAGGGGGCTCCTAAGCGCATGCATGGAGAGGGGCCAGTTCCCGCTTCGCTGGAAGACGGGGAAACTGGTCCTCATAAAGAAGGCAGGGCGCCCTGCGGACTCTCCGTCCGCTTATCGGTCCATCGTGCTGCTCGACGAGGTGGGCAAGCTCTTTGAAAGAGTCATTGCAGACCGCCTCGTCGGCCAGCTGGTGCAGGTGGGGCCGGATTTGGCGAAGAGCCAGTTTGGTTTCCGCAGAGGGCGCTCTATGGTGGACGCCATCATGCGTGTGCGAGCCCTGACGACGGGGAATGCTGTTGCCCAGGGTGGGGTCGTCTTGGCGGTGTCTCTAGACATCGCCAATGCCTTCAATACCCTGCCCTGGAGTTGCATCAGGGAGGCACTCTGGTCGTGTGGTCGAGGCCTATTTGACGGACAGGGCCGTCATCTACCCCGGTCACCAGGGAGTGTGGAACCGGCAAGAGATGTCGTGCGGTTTCCCACAGGGATCGGTCCTGGGGCCGCATCTGTCGGACATCGGATACGACTAGGTGCTGCACGCCGACCTCCCTAGCGGCGTCAGCGTAGTGTGCTACGCTGACGACACGTTGGTCCTGGCGCAGGGGAGGTCGCACCAGGCGGCGGCCGAATTAGCGGCACGCGGGGTTGCGACAATCGTCGAAAGGATCCGGCAATTGGGACTCGAGGTGGCCCTGCACAAGTCCGAGGCCATGTGTTTTCATGGTCCTCGGAACGCGCTACCGTTGGGGTCCCAAATAACGGTAGGAGGGGTTTCTATCGGCATCGAGTCGACGATGAAGTACCTGGGACTCGTCCTCGACAGCCGGTGGAACTTCGTGGAGCATTTCCGACGTTTGGCTCCCAAACTGGAGCAGGCGGGTGCTGCATTGAAGCGGCTCCTGCCCAATCTAGGGGGTCCAAACGCCTCCTGCCGGAGGCTCTACGCGGGGGTCGTGCGTTCCATGGCCCTCTACGCTCTCTGGCGCTGCGGCCAGCCCGCCGGTTGAGCGCGGCCCAAAGGGTCATGGCCATCCGGATGGTCCGGGGATACCGCACGGTCTCCTGTGAGGCAGCGAACCTCCTTGCCGGATTGCCGCCATGGGATCTGGAGGCAAAAGTCCTCGCGCACGTATGGGAGTGGCGCGAGGAGGCGAAACGCCGGGGCGTTAGTCCGCTGCCGCGAGAAATCGCGGCACAGTGGACGGAGCTCCGGCGGGATCTCATGAGGTGAGAGTGAGAGGTGAGGAGAGGTGCCACGGCGTCCTCACCTTCCGCCTGACGCAGGTCCTCACTGGACACGGCAGCTTCGGGAGGTTCCTGTGCCGGATAAGGCGGGAGGAAACGTCCGGGTGTCACCACTGTGTGGATCGCCCGGAGGACACGGTGGAGCATACGGTGGAGGTCTGCCCGGCTTGGGCAGAGCACCGCCGTGTCCTCGTGGAGGCGATCGGCGGCAGAGACCTCTCGCGTCCAGCCCTGGTTCAGGCCATGGGTCGGAGCGAGAGGGCATGGGCAGCCGTCACCTCCTTCTGCGAAGCAGTAATGCTCGCGAAGGAGGAGGCGGGACGGTTGAGGGAAAAGCAAGTTTCGCGCCCTCTCGCCCCTAGCCGCCGCAGGAGACGCCCAGGGCGTCGGGAATCCCGGGCGGATTTCCGGCCACCGTAGGCGCGGGCTTGCGGAAGGTGAGCAATGGGTCGCGACGTGCGGGGTCGATTCTCATCGGTTTCGCGACCCGATACGCCGGCTCCAGTGGAGGGCATCGAGAGCGTGGGGAGCGACCCCAGTCCCGCGATCGTGGACCCCAGCGAGGGCATCTTACTGGGGTCTAATAAGGCGGAGGCGAATGCCGCTAAGCATGCGCAACGCAAGGCGGTAGCGGCTGACGAAATCAGCGAGCTGGCTCGTCAGGCGCGGGAGCGGCGCTCAGCCCGGATGACTGCCGGGGAGAGGCCATCGGCGGTGGCGCTCGGTCGCCAAGTTTTGGACGGCGTGGATGTCGTCCTGAAGGTTGCCACCAAATCGGGCAGCTTGAAGGGCACATTCACGCGTGCCCTGAAGGAGACGGCTGACATTAGGGAGGCAGTGCAGGTCCTCCTTAGTCGCACGAGCACGGAGGAGACGGCGAAGTTATGGGAGGAGAATAGCCGTCTCCGGTCCGAGCTGGAGGACCTCAAGCGGGAGTTTGCCGCTCAGAAAGCAGCTCCCGCTGCCACTGGCCCCACTCCGGTCCCGTCGTCGGCTCCATTGCCGGCCCCATCGTCGGCTCCTGCACTTGCGGATGCGGAGGTTGAGAGAATAGTCTGCATCTGCATGATCCAGTGCGGGCAGATGGTGGGGGCTCGGTTAGAGGCCATGGAGCTAAGGCTCCCCCCGGCCGAAATCGTCCGCCCACCGCTCACTGCGGACAAGCGGAGGAAGGAGGGACCCGCAAAACCGGGGCCAATGGCCGCGACGGCTGAGTCAAGCCAGTACGGGAAAGGGGCCAAAAAGCCCGTGGTGGGGGTCAGAAAGCGGAGTCTAAGTCCGCGCCCACTTCCCGGACGGCGGCTGCTCCTCCCCTGGCGACCGCACCTGGGCCCACCTCGGAGACTTGGACGACGGTCGTCAAGAGGGGGAAAAAAAAAAAGAAGGCGGCGCCGCCGGCACCTGTAAGAGCACCGGCACCGGCAACAAAGAGGACGCAGGGGCCGCCTAGGACCAGAGCCCCACGCTCTGCGGCTGTGGTAATCACACTGCAGCCTGGAGCCGTCGCAAGGGGCGTCTCCTACCAGGTGGTCCTGACGGAGGCAAAGGCCAAAATCCCGTTCCGCGATCTTGGCACACCATCCGGCTTCAAAGTGAGGCCGGCGATCACGGGGGCGCGGCTGCTCGAGGAGTCGGGTGCCTCTAGTGGCGAGAAGGCGGACATTCTGGCCGCCAAGCTTAGAGAGGTCTTCAACCCGGAAGACGTTCGAGTGTCCAGGCCGATGAAGACCGCTGAGCTGCGTGTCGATGGACTGGACGACTCAGCAACCCCGGTTGAGGTTGTGGCGGCCGTGGCCAGAGCCGGTGGATGTCCACCTGAGGACGTGCGGATGGGCGAAATCCGCGCCGACGCTTCCGGGCTCGGCGTGATTCGGGTGCGGTGCCCGGTGGTGGCGGCAAACAAGATCGCCCGCGGTGGGCGTCTGTTGGTGGACTGGGTTGCAGCGAGGGTTAAGTTGCTGCAACCCAGGGACTTGCGGTGTTACCGGTGCCTGGACATTGGGCATGTCAGGGCATGGTGACCTGCCGAAATAGACCGCAGCGAGCAGTGTTATCGCTGCGGTCAGCCCGGCCACAACCTCTGTACAGCTGCAGGGAGGTCCGCTGAGCACAGAGCGGGTGGAAGGGCCTGTGGCGCGCCCGCCCAAAAGAAGAGAAGGGGTGCCAAGGCTGCCGGGGGCTCTTTACCCCCCCCCTCAGCCTGGCTGCCCTACGGCCGACTCCCGGCCTAGGAATGGTCTGGAGGGAATGGATTGCGCATAATGGCGCTCTACCATTTCCTCCAGGGCAATATCAACCACGCTGCCAGGGCTCAGGATCTCTTACTCCAGAGCATGGCAGAGTGGTCGATTGACGTGGCTGTGGTCGCCGAGTCATACTTTGTCCCCCCCAGGGATAACTGGGTGGGAGACCTGGACGGTTTGGTGGCTATCATTGGCGGGGCTCTCGTCAACCCGTCCCGAGGGCACGGCTGGGTGGCCGCCTTCGCGGATGGCATTGGCACGGTTGGGGCGTATTTCTCGCCCAACAAGAGCCTCGCCGACTTCGAGAACTTCCTTGTCGAGTTGGGTGCCGTCGTAGGCCGACTCCACCCTCACCCGGTGCTGTTGCTCGAGGATCTCAACGCCAAGTCTGCGGCGTGGGGATCTCCGGTGACCGATGCTAAGGGTGAGGCGCTGGAGGAATGGGCAGTCACGACAGGCTTGACCATCCTCAATCGGGGCTCGGTCTACACGTGCGTGCGGCAGCGGGGTGGGTCTGTAGTGGACGTCTCGTTCGCTAGCCCTGCTGTCACGAGCCGTGTCCACGACTGGCATGTCGCCGTGGAGGTGGAGACTTTGTCGGATCACCGATACATCCGATTCGACGTCTCCGCCCAGACCACCGGCGGCCCCTAGTCCATCGGCCCCGCGAAGGGATGTTCCGCGCTGGGCGCGTAAGCGCATCGACAGGGAACTTCTCGAGGAGGCCGCTATCATCCAGGCCTGGATTCGGGAGTCGGCGACAAACGGACCCGTCGACGTCGAAGAGGAGGCGCTGTGGTTCCGCGGGGCGATGACGCAAATCTGCGACGCGTCCATGCCCCGCGTCAGTAACCACCCAGCAAGGCGCCAGGTGTACTGGTGGTCTGCCGAGATCGCACAATTACGTGTCGACTGCGTAGCGGTCAGACGCCAGTACACCCGATACCGGAGGAGACGTCGTCGGGTCCCTGACGAAGAAGCCACGCTGTATGAGGTGTACCGCACGGCGAAGCAGGCCCTGTGGCTGGCCATTGTCGAATCGAGAACGCGAGCCAGGGAGGAGATGTTGGAGACTCTCGACGCAGATCCGTGGGGGCGCCCTTATCGTGCGGTTCGAGGGAAACTTCGAGCCGCAGCGCCTCCACTCACGGAGAGTCTCCAGCCGGAGCTGCTGGAGGAGGTAGTCGCAGCCCTCTTCCCGGCAAGGGCGGAGCGTACTCCACCGCCGATGGTTTTGCCCACAGCCGCAGAGCTTGCAGAGTTAGACGAGAACGCCATCAGCGTCCCAGAGGTGACACAAGCAGAGATGAGGGCAGCCGTGGTGCGGCTCCGGGCCAAGAACGTGGCTCCGGGGCCCGACGGGATCCACGGCCAAGCGTTAGCCCTCGCTCTGAAGGAGCTAGAGCCCCACTTGACAGGACTCTACACAGCGTGCCTTGAGCAGGGCCAGTTTCCCACTTTGTGGAAATCTGGTCGTCTGGTCCTGCTCAGGAAGGCGGGGCGCCCTGCGGACTCACCGTCCGCGTACAGGCCCATAGTGCTGCTAGACGAGGTGGGTAAGATGTTTGAGCGTATAATCGCTGCCCGCCTCGTCAGCCACTTGTGCGGAGAGGGGCCTGACCTGGCCGAGAGCCAGTTCGGCTTTCAGCACGGGCGCTCCACCATCCACGCTATATCGCGGGTGAGAATCCTGGCGGAGGAAGCGGTGTCCCGGGGCGGGGTGATGTTGGCGGTGTCTTTGGACATCTCCAACGCCTTCAACACCCTGCCCTGGAGCTGTATTAGGGAGGCACTGCGTTATCATCGGGTGCCTTCCTACCTCCGCCGCATAGTTGGGGCTTATTTAGCGGAGAGGTGTGTCACCTACATGGGACGTGATGGCGGAAGTCAGCGCCGCATGTCGTGCGGTGTTCCACAGGGCTCGGTCGTGGGCCCGCTCCTGTGGAACATCGGGTACGACTGGGTGCTGCGGGGCGAGCTCCAGCCGGGCGTGGACCTGACGTGTTATGCAGACGACACACTGGTCACGGCCCGGCGGAGCTCGTACAGGGAGGCAGCGTTGCTGGCGACGGCTGTGGTCTCACAGGTGGTGAGCCGCATACGGCGCCTGGGCCTGGAGGTTGCCCTCAACAAGTCGGAGGCCATGATCTTTCATGGCCCCCGGCGGGCGCCGCCACCGGGATCACACATCGTGGTCGGGGGTGCTCAAATCGCTGTCGAGTCCACCATGAAGTACCTAGGATTGGTGCTCGACAGCCGGTGGGATTTTGGCCCCCACTTCCGGCGGCTGGCGCCCAAGTTGTTGGGCGCGGCTGGGGCGTTGTCAACGCTGCTTCCCAATCTGGGGGGCCCGAGCGCCACCTGTAGGCGGCTCTATGTGGGGATCGTGCGATCGATGGCCCCGATCTGGGCGGCTGACCTGACGGCCGGCAGCATCGCTGTCCTGCGAAAGCCGCAGAGAGCGATGGCCGTCAGAGTCATCAGGGGATATCGCACGATCTCCTTCGAGGCGGCTTGCGTACTGGCCGGATCCCTGCCCTGGGACCTCGAGGCGAAAGTACTCGCGTCACTGTACCAGTGGCGCGAGGAAGCGAGGGCGCGGGGCGAGTGGCTGATGCAGCGACATACGGAGTTGCGTCGGTCACAGCTCCGCGCAGCCCTGGTGGCGGAATGGCGGGACAGGCTTTCACGCCCTACCGCCGGCCTCGCCACCATCGAGGCGGTCCGGCCAGTGCTCGAGCCCTGGCTCGGGAGGAGGCACGGCTCCCTGTCGTTTCGGGTGACGCAGGTGCTCTCGGGGCATGGTTGCTTCGGGAAGTACCTGTGTCGCATAAACAGGGAGCCGGACGCCCGGTGTCACCACTGCATCGACTGTCGGGAGGACACGGCGCGGCATACGCTGGCAGAGTGTGCCGCTTGAGAGGAGCCACGCCGTGCCCTCATCTCAGGAGTGGGCAATGACCTGTCGCTGCCGGCCGTGGTCGAGGCGATGGTCGGCAGCGAGGAGTCCTGGGACGCGGTGGTATCCTTCTGCGAAACAGTCGTGTCGCAGAAGGAGGCTGCGGAACGGGAGCGGGAGATCTCTTCCGCTCACCCGGCCCGCAGCAGGCGCACCGGGCGTCGGCAGAGGGCAGACAACGCCCTCTTCCGGCCCCCCTAAATGGGTCTAGGGATGACGGACTTGGGGACGTCCGCCGCCCCCCATCACACTGGACCCGAGGTGGCGGCGCGTAGTGTTCCACGCGCGCCCCTTTCAGACGTCGCGGGGGGATTTTAAACACCTCACCCCCTCCCAGACTTGAGGTGGCCCGCAGAGGCGGGCCGGCACTAGCCGGGGATCGTGGAAGTCGCATTAGATCCCATGATCCCCGGTGCAAGTGTGGGAGGGGAACACCGGGGTGGTTTTTAGTCAGTAAGAGTCTGACAGACCCCTCCGCCTACCCCAGGGCGGAGGACATCCATGAGGATTTTCCACCCCGGGAACAAAAAAAAAAAAAAACGTGAGCTATGGATAGCTCACCGTCCGGTAAGACCCGGGCCCAGGCCCGGGTCGACGGCGCGTCGTATTCCACGCGCGCCTCAAAGAGATGTCGTCAGCACAAAAGTAGGGGTCCACTAGGGCCGATGCCTGCCGGGGTCGCGGAGAGGTACTTATGGGTCACCGAGGCCCCCGCAACACAGGCAACAGGAAGGAATACGGGTGGGTTTTAGTCAGTAAGAGTCTGACACACCCTCCCGCTCCGCCCAGAGCGGGAGAAGTTCTTTGATGATTCCCAACCCTCAAAAAAAAAAAAAAAGACTTGAGAACCTCGAACTTATGGATACTAAAAACAACAGCTTATGCCTCAAGTTCAAAGCTACTTACTTACTTCACTTCGGTTGCCGTTTTTTGCCTGCTTGCATAAGTCACAACCTTCCATTTGCCGTTTTCCTGATGCTGCAAAAGTACGCCACCAAGTCCGATTTTAGAGGCATCGGTGTGGATCTGCGTTTAGCTAGTAGGGCTATAGATCGCAAGGAAGATGTTAATAACCTCTTCAGGCTCTCCATAGAATCTGATTGCTCGGTTCCTCAACACCATTTGGCGTTCTTCTTCGCGAGGGAGGTAAGTGGTCTGGCTATTGCAGCAAATCGTTTAGTAAACTTGCGGAAATAGCTGGCACGTCCCAAAAACTGTCTAATTTCAGTAACGTTTTCCGTTGGTTTGAAATTAGCGACTGCAGACAATTTGTGAGGAGACGCTTTAATTTCACTTCCGGTGATTTCATGTCCTAAATTATCAACTTTCGTAGTCGAGAAAGAGCATTTACTTCGCTTAAATTTTACACCAGCGCTTATCAACTTTTGGACCCTGCGGAGATTCATCAAGCAGTTGTCGACATCATCTCCCCACTCGATTACGTCATCAATGTAGATCTCTGCGCATCCATGGATTACCGGGGCAAACAACAGTCAAACTCTTCGAGAAGCTCTCTTCTCGACGAGTTTGACTGTTGTTTCGCCGGGAAAGGCATGGAGTTAGGTAACTGTGATATATACATATGTAGAGATGAATATTAAATTGACTGAAGATAAAGTAGTCAATTACAAACCCTACAGATTGTGGCTGAATTGTTCGTATTTGGCATTGTTGAGAACGACTTCTCAACAATGCCAGATACGAACAATCATCACCATATTTTTTTTTTAAACTTTTAGACACATTGTGAACCTACATGTTATACGGTCCGTATATTTTGCAACGAGCCAGTCTGTAATCTCTTACTGTATTGCAAGTTGGGGTGGTGCTGCTAAATCAATTCTCAAGCCTCAGGTAGCGCAGCGAGCAGTCCTGAAGGTAACCTTTCGTCCAATACTTTATCCTACCTTTGACCTCTACTCCTTACTCTCCTCTACTTCTTCTGAGGTCCTTACTGTTCGCCAAATGTTCATACTCACCACAATTTTACTACAGCACATTTTTTTTTGTTTGGGAAATCATCAAATAACTTCTCCCGATCTGGGCGGAGCGGGAGGGTGTGTCAGACTCTTACTGATTAAAACCCACCCGTGTTCCTTCCGTTGCCTGTGTTGGCAGGGGCCTCGGTAATCCTCTTGTACCTTCCCGCAAACTAAAGCACACTAACACTTCAATTGCACGTCGGTCGACAATACCCAGAAGAAGAAACAGGGTATGTAATGTGAGGTACATTTCATACCCTGTTCATCCTTAACTTTATCCATCCTGTAACTTTGTTCATCCTTACTTTACTTTTACAAGAAGATTCTTTCTCTATCAAGAACCATTTCTTTATAATAGAATAAATGCAATAATTCCACTGAAACCATGTTGTAAGCTAACATGTAAAAAGCGGACTACTGAATTTCTTTCAACCAAAAATTAGGATGATAGCGAATCGCTTCTTACAACAATGAAGTAACTCATAATACACACACACACACACACACACACATACACACACACACACACACACACACACACACACACGCACGTGCATATACACACACAAACACATAGTTCTTGTATTGGACTTTTATTAGTTTATCAATTTGTTCTAAATTGTTTGTTATTAATTATGTGACTGTCTAAGCTATATTTTTGTCCTATTTTTCGGGAAATTGAGGGCTGATTGTTATTAAGTAGCTTGTATTAAGGAATACAAGCTACTAAGTAACCTAGCTAGGACATCAGATCGTAAAATTGTATTGTTACCTACTCATCTCAGATGTAAACTATTCCTAAGTTGTAACAAACTGTACCTCTTTTTATGAAATAAATTATTATTATATGCCAGCCCATCCTCGGACCGACCTCGGCAAGTGTTGCTTATACCTTGGAGATCGTCCCTTGTGGCTGTTATTATTTAGCTTCGAGCCCCTCGGTATCGTTTCAAATGTTTACTTGCAATGGTCCTTCTGTACTAACATTTGGTGTTACTCAGGTAGAACTATCGCATCCTGAATGTTAGATTAGCAGGTATGCGGGCGTAGTGCAAAGATGACGTGTGTGATAATGTACCTACGTGTCTGTACGCAGTGCATCGATCATAGTCAAATACTTGACGATGTGTTATGGACAGATTTCGATACAGGTAATGATGGTGGTTTTGCGTGGGATAAGTCAGTTTTTATTAACTCTATCATTGACAACGTGGTTTCTCATAACCATGACTAATACTTACAGTTTTGTTCATACTGTCCGATATCAATGGACCGCCTTATAACACATAAGAATCATGATATACAATGTAATTTGAATGATCTTCCTTCTACTTTAAAGCAATATAATTTATTTATCTAATGTTTACTGAAAGATTCCTTTGTTAGCCGTGTCTGAAGGTATTGAACACAAGATTTCATTACGCGTAGTGGCCGGTATCGTCTTTATAGTGTCATAAACGAGGAAATAACATTAAAGGGGAGCGTAAAAACGACGACCTGTGGCATTGCATTCCAGCTTAACGTTCAAGCCGCACATTTATATAACCTTAAGATATATTGGTCAACGGTTTTATTTATATGATTTTTAAGTTATTGTTAGGATGGAAATTTCGTAGAACTCTTTTTTTACCCTTTATAGGATAATACTCATATATGCGCTTTGCAGTCCTCATGACTCTATACAAAGCAAAGGTTTTGTAAAAAAAAACCTTACTTAGTAGTTAAATTGGAAAAAATCACCTGCATTACGAGTTTCTACATCAACATATATGTATATAATGCCAAAATAATGAAATCGCTTCGATGAACGAGAGGTGACAATTATCTCTATTGTCAGAACCTTCCAATATCATTAATTAAATGCGCATCCAACCAAAATAGCCGAGGCGAGTGTATAATACAACCAAATCGCGTCATTAACGAGCATCGGCCATCTGCTCTCTTAAACAAGTAACAAAAAGTAATTATGATTTACGCAAATAAATTGTAAATGACAAACAAAGAGATGAATTGTGCGACACAATTAATTGTGTTATCGTAAGTCAGCGAGTCAGTAAAGGCACGCCATACAAAGCGGGCAACAGATGCGAGCATTAAAATTAACATGGTTGTTAATTGATGTAAACAACACACGGGGTACTAATGGAAGTAAGGTATCACTCCATTTAATTGCCCATATATGTGCTGAGGTTACCACGTTAATTGGAACTAATAACGTTGCCAGTGCCGCATTCAAACTACCCGGCCTAAATTGCTTTTTCATGAAATTTAATCATTGTTTTCGTTGACAGTGTTTGAAAAATCCGATAAGAGCGTTTGATAAAAGTGGGAGTTTTTATGTTGTAAGTTTAAGATGATCTTTGAGAGCAGTGGTGGCTCACTGGTAACAGCCGCGACTTACGAGTTGTAGGTTGTAGGTTCAAACCCAGCTAGGTGCTAAAGCAGTGAAGGAAAACATCTTGAGGAAACCGGCATGTCCTAGAACCAAAAATTCGAGGACATGTGAACTTTACCAACCCGCACTGGGCCCGTGTGGTGGATTACGGCCCACTCCCTTTCACCGAGAGGAGGTCTGTGTCCCAGCAGTGGGAACATTATAGGATGATTATGTGTGTGTGTGTGTGTGTGTTATGTGAAGTTTTAGGACTTGCGTAGGTAATTCAATGAGGGCTTTCTGGCAGCACTGAGACGTCAGGTCAAGACCTGTCATAAGTGTCAAAGGGCCTATAATTTCTTTAGTCGTGACTGAATGATGAACGAATTAATGAAACGAATGATGAACGTCACCGTATATTTTATATTCATTGTGGCGCCAACTGGTCGCGTGAATTTTCATCAATACCCTCATTGTTTAGTTGAGATTTTGTTTAACGGGTTTAGAAATCGAGATTATCAAAAATTCTTATACTTACCATTTGAATTTTAGCCGTAGGCTCTTAACAATAAAGTCGGTTATTATTTACACATTCACAACGTTCGTCTTAGACTTCGGCCCAAGTTACGAAGTAGCAGACATTGTAAACACTGGAAAGACTAAGTACGCGAGTAAGTAACGTAGCTAATATGTTACTCAGGGAACAAAGTGCCTCGTTTGCACCAAGACCAATAGTCGGACAGTGCATTAGTTAAATGGATACGCTTAGCTCTATAGTTCCGTCCAAGTTTCTCCACAATCCAACCAGTAACTTAGATTACTACTGCTGAGTCGAAATGCAAACAATGTCTATAGCGAGATGAAATGTCAATGCTCTTGACAATATCTTTTGATCCTATTGTCGGTTGTTCCGTTCCGTTTATATTAATTGGTATTCAGTATTCCTGCAAGTATAATGCATACTGATCACTGCCCTGTCTTTTGTTATTTAGTTCAGCTATTTATTTACTCCTATACTGATTTCAGTTCGTTCATGGTAATGCATTTTACCAGCATATTACCGGTGATATTATAAAGAGGGAAATATTAATTAGTGGTTACCGGGGACAAAATAATGTTTATCGGTACGTTAGCTTAGAGTCCGTAGCCCAAATCTAAATTTTATTATATTTCTTTACAGAGTGTTTATGAAAACAATATTGTCTAATGACAGTTTTGTTACCACAAGCACTAACTTTAAGAAGCTTTCTTATAATTAACAAAGCCTATTAAAAAAGGATTATTAGCAACTTGGGTGTTCTTCACTAGTAAAAAGAACTGTTTACATGCTCGTTTTGAACTAAATATGCTTGGGGTAGAAGTAGGTTCAAGTCAAAGATCAAAGAGTGGGAAGTCGAAAGTTACTAGATCGAAAGTCCACAAAGTTTTAAAAATCAGAGCCTAGCAAGATTGGCTAACGAAGACTAAACAGATCAACAATTCACAAAAAAATACAGGATCTGAATAAAAATATATAAAAGCTGGATTAGCATTGACTTAATAAAAAAAGATAGCCCCATTTCAAATACCACGACAACCCAAGCATTCAAAAAGCTTAAAACTGTACGTCACAAAAAGGTCAGCTGTAAGCATAAGCAAGGAGCGATTCTAAACTAAAAGTCGTAGAGATAGTAGCACTAAATGCAATATTCAAAACGAGTGTGCAATGGGGCACTTGGGACGAGCAGACACACGTATGAGTGGCTGATTGCTCTGAGAATAGAGCTCTGTATGAATCTGTGAGGGTCACTGAAGCTAACATAAAAGTGATATTTATCCGTGTGTAATTCACCATTTTTGTTAGGATAAAGTTATGTTTTGCTGTGCAGGACGAGGTTTAGAGTTCAAATGTGCTTGTTGAAATGAACGATATCGTCGTTTAGTTAAAATGATCCTCTCTACTTAACCTTGTATTTGCGTAAATAAGTATTAAAATTACCTCGTTGGTCTAGTGGTCGCAAGCGCTACTACTGAGCATGAGGTCCTGGGTTCGATTCCCGGGTCGGGCATAGTGTTACTGGGTTTTTCTATCTGGAATTTTTTAGTTCCAGTCCGGAGTCTGGATTTGTGCCCGGTTGATGGCAATAGGCTCGCCCCCTATTACATGGGACTTTAAAACATAACTGGCGAAATGTGGGTGTACTACAGGTACACCTCTGCTCAACCCTTCGGGGAAACAAGGCGTGATGTTATGTTATGTGTATGTTAAGTATTAAAATTGTAAATAATGAAATAACTTATTTAATTATTTACACACCCTTCCATAATTTCGAAACTTTTACAATATTTAATAAACGCTTTATGATAGGTTTTTATTATGTTGCTTTTGTCTAGAAAGCGTAGCCAAAGATAAAGATATAACTAAATGTGTTGAGATTATCAGTTTTTAAGGTTCCTAAAAGTTTACTTCGACTCACAGACAAAGAGATAGATACCTATTTAGGACATAACATCCCATTCAAGAGTCTATAAAACTAGTATCATAACAATGCTATCAGTTTGTAGCACACATGAAAACTACTTGAAGCTAGAAAGTTTCAGTGTTACAGATCACACTGACGTCTGATCTGTAACACTTTGTTGCCTATCAAGGCAAAAAGTTATGTGTATACTTTTTATTACAACTTAACTAAGCACTTGATTGCTATGTACAGAGTATCAATACTGCGATTAGTATGATACTTACATGGTTGTTGAGTATTTTTCATGTGACAGATGTGATATTATTTTAACGCAAAAGGAAGTGTAAAAAAAAAAATCGCGGTTTCATGACCAACTGACTAAATGACATACAGTTATAAACCACTTAAGGCAAAAATAGATTTGAAGTAAAGAATCCTTAAAGATCGTAGATAGAGATGGTTCATGGAAGGAACATGGAATGTCCCTACTTACGATGTGGTATTGATAATAATTATGAGAAATAATATGTAAATTCGTAATAGGTACAAACAAAGTCGCGGATGGATGCTAAAAAAACACTTTAAAATCCATCCACAACTTCGCACAAATAATCCATAAAGGTAAATGTAAAAACATTCAACTTTTCAAAAACGGAATATGAAATACTTTTTTTTATTCACTGGGGGTTATCGGCAAAGGTCGTGCGTTGTCAACCGTACATATTTGTTCACACAAAGCTACGCATGCATGAAATCCTATTTTACGGCTCGTATCCTTCCGTTTAGAGCGCCTTTTGAATGGGCCGTGTCTGAGCTCACTCGAATATCTTAACCCATATGTTGCCAGCTAGCGCGAGCGTTGGGAAATCGACTAGTTTACCTATATTTACATTCCGGCTTTGGAAAGTACCTTTTCTATTGACTTAAGTGAATTTGATAAATTGACAAAAATAACATGAATTAATTATTTGTTTCAAAATACACTTGAGCTTATTTATGTGGGAAATAAAAGATTTCTGGAGAACGCATCCTATTTCATTTTACCTATAACTATTAACAAAAAAAACATTCCAACAACAAACTTTTTAATTTTTCTGCTTCTCTCTTAACCGTATATTAAACTAATTGAAACGTTAATCAAAAGCAACATAATATGTAACCGAGTAACATTATTCTTTAATAGTTGTAGTTAATTTACGAGCGTTTACGGCGAGGCGCATATGGAAATCCGCTGGGCGGGACGGCGCAGGGCGGGCGGCCGTAGATATGGCGAACAGAGCCTGGGCGGTTGTCGCGACCATGTGACCAAAGTAACCCCACATAAATTAACCCGTACATTGCAAGAACAAGGTCATATGTAACCCTTAAATTAGTGGGCATACAGTTTTCACGAAGATTTTGGATAGAAATGTTGTGTGGTGTAATTAAACTAAGTTAAGTAGTATTTTTAAGGAAATTTCTCGCCGGTTGATCGACACTTCACGTGACTAGAGGGCTGGCTCGTTCTTTGGCCAAAGAATTAGCATTGCCATTCAACGTGGCAATGTTGCCAGTCTTCTGGGCACGTTTCCGGATGACAGCGATGCGGACGAATACTTTGACGCCTTAGTGTCCTTTTGTTTTTTGTATTCATTTGTATATATAGTTAGTAATTTAATTTATACTGGATAATTGTATATTATCTAAGTTATATTAGTTTTATAGTTACAAATAAAAAACAGTTGAAGTTGTGTTTCAACATTTGAAGATCACATGAAAGGTATTTCATGTGATCATCAAATGTTAAATGTTAAATAATAAGTTATCTTTTTATTATGGTTACATTTATATAAAGGTGTCATCAGTGGGTGCACAGCTTAAGGCTGCCTGTCCACTGAAGCGGAGCGGGGCTGCGGAGCGGAGAAACGGAGAAATATTAACCAATAGGATTGCATAAAGTGTCCGCTCCGAGATTTTATGCAATCCTATTGGTTAATATTTCTTCGTTTCTCCGCTCTGCAGCCCCGCTCCGCTTCAGTGGACAGGCAGCCTAAGATTGTTACATTGAAGTAACAACGAACAGCTTGAAATACGGATTCAATTTATATTTCAAAAAAAAAAAAAAAAAAAAAAAAAAAAAAAAAAAAAAAAAAAAAAAAAAAAAAAAAAAAAAAAAAAATGCTTCACCAAATCTACTAACAAAGTTTGCATTTATTGAAATTGTCGTCACGAACCTGCAGCTTAGCTTTTCATGCCATTAAACTTACCAGTCTAATAAAATTCTAAAAATAACAACTCTTACAAACAAACTGGCACTGGCACCACCGGGATACGTAATTCTACATAACTATACATTCACAAGCCAGAAACAATCAGCGAAACAATCAGAAACAAACAGAGCACCTCAAGAGACCTCACAGTGGGTAGCTCCGATAAGGACCAGGCCCGGGTTGACGGCGCGTTGCGTTCCACGTTCCACGCGCGCCTCAAAGAGATGTCAGCACAAGTGTAGGGGTCCACTAGGGCCGATGCCTGCCGAGGTCGCGGGAAAGTACGAAAGGGTTACCGACGCCCCTTTTTTTTTTTTTTGGATGGGAAATCATCAAATAACTTCTCCCGCTCTGGGCGGAGCGGGAGGGTGTGTCAGACTCTCACTGACTAAAACCCACCCGTATCCCTTCCTCTTGCCTGTGTTGCCTGTATTGTACTGTATTTTAACTGTATTGTAACTGTAATTGTATACCACGCGCACCTCAGAGATGTCGTCAGCACAAAGGTAGGGGTCCACTAGGGCCGATGCCTGCCGAGGTCGCGGGAAAGTACGAAAGGGTTACCGACGCCCCTTTTTTTTTTGGATGGGAAATCATCAAATAACTTCTCCCGCTCTGGGCGGAGCGGGAGGGTGTGTCAGACTCTTACTGACTAAAACCCACCCGTATTCCTTCTTGTTGCCTGTGTTGCCAGGGGACTCTGACCAGCAGAGTCGGGTCACGTCTCCGTGACGCTGGCCACGATGAGACGCTCACGACGGGGCCGCCGCGTAGAGGAGATTAACGCCAAGATGGAAAGCTGCGTAACGGCGAGTGCCTCGACGCTGCACCGGCGCCGATAGATGTGATGTATGAAGTCGGTGCTGCGAGGTGGCGAGTGCAGAAATGGTGTTTAGCCTGGGCGCGTTTTTGCGATTCGCCCAAAACTGAACCCTGGGTGATTTTCCCTTTATAAAAAGGTTAAGGTTAAAAGGTAAGGAATTATAAAGCCGGGACTTTCAAATAATAAAAGGTTTTACATACCACAATTTCGTGGGAATCAAGACATACTACTCATAAAGAGTGTGTCTGCAGTCAGGATGTAAAACTATAAATAACAAGAGAATTGGTAAATATCCAATATTATAATAACCAACAT
Source organism: Atethmia centrago (assembly GCA_905333075.3). Lineage (NCBI taxonomy): Eukaryota > Metazoa > Arthropoda > Insecta > Lepidoptera > Noctuidae > Atethmia > Atethmia centrago. The sequence goes on along the minus strand of HG995371.1, from coordinate 17,727,333 downwards.
AAGAAAAATATGGGAATACATAGCAGAAAAAATAATTAGGAAGCGACATATTATAAAGACAAACGGTTACAAAATTTAGATTATTTTAGATGTTCAAAAATTCCAAAAGGCGATTGAAGAAAAATATATTAGGAAGCACAACCTGAACTCATAGACACAAACATCTTGTCAAAAGAATCCAGAATTTTTCATAGTAAAATTCGAATGTTTGACACATGTATGCCAACAGGGTTCCGCAAAGGAGGTTGAAATATGTAGTGTAAAGAAAGCAGGTGAAATACCAAAAAAATGATTGTAGAATTAATAATTCTGCAATACATACACGAGCTATACGTAGATACAGCTAAATTGTATTCCAGCCAAAAGAGTTTACAGTACAGTAACCATAAACAATGAGGAAATAATAACAAACACATCGAAATGCAGATAGAATTTAAGATCCCTATAAGGAATGCTACATCAAATTTAAGTCTTCATTTGTTGAAATTGTCGACAACAACCTGCAGCTAAGCCTGCTGCTAGCAATCTACAAATAGCGCCTTACAGTTGTCGCATATGATGTGAAACATCTGACATCTCACCTTGGTAATAAGCAACTGAGCAGCGGCAGAAAATAAACTCAAAATTAAAAAAGCTAAATATTAAAATATTTATTCGAATAAGACCTCCTCTGCTTACAATCTATATAGTACTTACTAAATTCATGCTATTTAAAAGTATTGACTTATTTCATGCTCAAGCTGTCACTTCCTGTTACAAACTTCCGCCCCCTTTTACGAAATCCCTCCCACAGAACGCAATAGGAAAGATATTACACATCAAAAATGTGACACCTTTTTTATTAACAAACCTTATTCATCGGACTGAAACTGAAGCCCATATCATTATGGGCTGTACTACGTAACTATACATACGAGTATACAGACCAGACAACAGCTAAATTGTATTCTAGTCAAAAGAGCACCTCACAGTACAGTAACCATAAACAATGAGGAAATAATAACGAACAGATTGAAATGCGGTTAAAACTCGCGCACTCACAAAAGGTCCCGCGGGACACCGTTTATTGTTCGGCGCATTTTAATGAACCCTACTATGACCGCGGTGAATACCGATGAAGGGCCTACAGTTAACTTTTCTATTTCGTGTTACTACAACTTGTTTATGATATTAATTTTAATATTTTAGGAAAGATGGCTTTGTCGCTGTTTGAAAATGTAGCGTAGATTTGCGAGACCTAATTTTGTACTACTGAAAATATTGCACTTATTTTCAGGGGCTTAACAGCTCATATTGCTTAAACATAATTATATGCGCAGTTACGTATTATTATTATTATTAGTTATATCCGCCGTCAAAAAATGTCTGCATTTTGTACCTAGGTTGACTGATGATAGGTTTTATCTCACTAAGCTTTTACAAACGTTAAAACAGTAGTGGTTCTATTACAGCATTAGTGACTTTTGTGAGTATTAATTTATTTGCAATGAGGCCTTGTTCAAACACATGGTCGAAACACTTTCTCGTTACCTACGTTATGTTGCTTAGAAAAAAAGTTGAACGTAAACACAACACATACTATCGGTTCTTCATAAGGTAAGACTAACCACACGCTATCCACCTGTAATACATAAATTACACGACGTTCAGCGGTAAATCATATCCGAGCATAATAATTTAATGCGATGCCTCTAAGACGAATAACGGTGGCGGACAATGAAAAATAATTAAAAGTAATAAATCTCTCTGCAGGTAACAAAAACGTGAAGTGCTTAATAAACGTCGCATGCTTGTGGAGGAGCGTGGGAAAGAGCACACGCGGGCATCCTTATTCCGGACAACGGTGTCTGATCATGTCCGGGCGTAACTTGTCGGAGCGGTGTCCGATCTGTTACGGAGATGTAGCTTGTAGGACATCAGCGACTGTGTTTATAGGATCATTATCTACTGTTAGAGTATTAGATGACCCTCAGTGTAATGTAATTTGGGAAATAGGTAGTTTTATTCGCCTAACAGGTGTCTTGGGTCGTTGTATTGTACATAGTTTTTTTTTATTTTCTTAATTTGCTTTACATTTATGCTTCTTTAGAAAATAAAGGTTTATATCTTCTTTCCATCAACGCATATTTTCTGTGAAAGGTTAAAATCTTGGTTTGTATTTGGCTTTTAATATGCTGATTTAAAATACGACGTTAATACATTATTATATTTTAAACTTCAAGACAAAACAACTGTTAATAAAATGTTAAATCAATAACAATTTTTACATAATTTCGTTGGAAACATTGTCGTGTCGCTGTCAGAATATACCGGCTGGGGATCGCCCTGCCTTCCCTCGGAACATGAGATTAGAATGGACACCTGAAACCATTGCTGTCCTTAATTACGTTTTAATTACTCTTGATTCTTTCAATTGCTTTGAATAATTAAACAATTTTATTTTAATTTTACGGGTACGTGATTTTTTAATGATTTTGTTCTTTTGTATTTTGTTCGTTGAATGGTGTGCTGGCGTTTATAGAATAGGAAGTAACAATTATCTACTATTAACTATTGCTTTTTAAAGTTTAGGTTTTAGCAAAACTACTCAAGTTTTGGTAAGGTCACACTAAGGTCGTCTGTACCGCTAATTTACTTAGTGGCTTGCTCATCATCTTAACACGATTTTATTGAATAGCGATCAGCACAAGAGCAAATGGTAATAAAGAGGTATAAACCAACTTTTTCTGAGTAATTTTTATTTCGTTTACTGGTATGTAGCTCTTTGTTCTTCAACATTTCGCTCCGCCAGCTGCTCGCGGCTTATAACACAGCTGTAACATTTCATAATGCATCCATAGACAAATAAGTAGCGGTTTCACAAAAGCCGTGCCGTGCCTCTACCGTTCGCTTTCTTGCAACAATAATGGGGTTAGGTGCTATATTTATGACCGAGACTGGATAAAATTATGTGGCGTCGTACTAATATTGCCAAGGCGAACACTGCATGTGTTCTGTTCCCACGGCCGTATCTACCATGTGCTAAATCTCTTCTTATTTTCTTGTAAAACATACAGCCTGTTGTCTCACGCAAGGGCGACGGGGTTATCTAATCTGGACGACAGATTTCGTTTGTCTTTATTTTTTCTAAAAAACAAAAATATCAGGTACACAGTTTAACTTCCAGTAATTGTAATAAAAGTTAACTGAGCGGCGTAAGTAAATCTGCAGCGTTGGAATCACCTGGGCGGGTCGCTTCTAAGAATTAAAGTGACTCCGCTTTGCTTTTATTTTAATACGTCGTAGCCTGCCGTCTGCCGCGCCGTAGACTGGGGCGTAGAGTTTCGTAGACTTTCGTAGCTCCGTAGCACCGTAGCCAGTTCGTAGCTCCGTAGCTAGTTCGTAACACTAAGCAAGCAATCGTCGCTTAAGTTCTAACACCGCGGAAGTCAAAATACGCAACTTTTCAGGAGAGCAAAAAATCCGTTTTATTTAGCCTCAAACAACTGTTCATATTTAGGTTTATTCAATATAGAAATTAAAATATGTTTAATTCATGTAGACACATCCAATTTTAAAATTCGTCAAACGATGCGCCTTGCGATTCTCTATCGAATGACATACAATACGTATTTTGTCAAAAAAATGACTTCCGCGGTGTTAGAACTTAAGCGACGCAATGTCGTTAGACTTAGTTCAATTTGCTGCTATGTGTAAGTCGTTTGGCAATTGCCGTTATAAGCTGTAGCACACACTTTGATGCTGTTCGTTCAAATAAGTGCTTGTTAAAACACGTGAATTGGCTGTTTTCGGCTTTGAAGAGACGGAAATATCCCTTGGGGAATATTTTCAATCAAATGGACAGAACCATCTAAATACATAATATGAGTGAACTTTACACCTTAGGAAATGCGGTAGCATATTAACCTGGCTGGTAGAAACTGTTGGACCTATATCCGAACATGAATTGTTCCACAGGATCCTTTCTAGTAAATGTAGATTAATGTGTGATGTGTACGATACAAAAGGTCAAAAACTTTTTTACCTATAAATAAAAAACACAATGATACATTGTGACTTGAACACCATTCGGTAACGACAAGCACATGTATACAGAGGGGTTGAATAATTTACGAGTGCACTAACTTTGGCACGGCGGGACCCGTTCGGTACAGAAGCGGGAAGTACATATATCAAACCGGGCCGAAGGTTACAACTTGAATAAAACTTGAGCGAAACTTATTCAAACGCGGCGGCCGGTGAAAGCTGTTTTTAACTTGTACCCGCGAGGGATCACCCATACAAATAAAGAGTTAGTTCAGATATGAAAGCGGATTTCTTTTTCTGAAATAACTTTTAGAAAACATTCTTGGCTGTTTGCCATTTTAAGTAAATTTTCTGTTTTTATATGTAGGTTTTATATGGGCAGGCGGCCAAGTTGATGGCCTGGTGATGTATACTTTAGCGTTATATTGTTCGTAGTCTGAATAACGTTATTAAAAAATCCTTAAAATAAAATCATTTCACTTTTTTTTTTGCGTTGTAATTGTTGGTACGTACGGAGATTGGTCGAACTAAAATCGAAGTACTCGTATAGGGAACACTACCCTAACTAATATTATACATGCAAAAGTGAGTTTGTTTGTTACCCTAAAACGGTTGAATAGATTTGGATGAAACTTGGCATATGGGTATACCATGACCTGGAGAAGGACATATGCTACTTTTTATCCTATTTTGATCAAAACCGTTCTCACAATCATGTCAAAAACTTATAAAATACCATATCCAATTCATATTAGTTCCACTCTATCCAGAAGCCCTTTGAAAGTTGACTGTCATAAAGTACATAAAATCTTGGAAACGAAGTCCCGGGTGGATACTAGTTTGATATATTTCGGGTTATGTATGATTTACGGTACAGATAAATCTAAATATTCAATGACTTGTAGGTATATAGGAGTGATAAGAGTGACAGATTAGAAAATATGGGATGTGCAGGCAGGGTTTAGAGAGGGAATGGGCTGTGTGGATCAGATATTCTCCTTAAGGTGCATAGCCGAAAAACATCTGGCAAAGCACAAGAAAGTCTACTGTGCATTCGTTGACTTGGAGAAGGCCTATGACAGTGTGTGGAGGGAAGAACTGTGGTCTTCAGTAACCCAATGGTTAGGGTGCGGTCTGGCAAGCGAGCGATGTAGTTCAATTCCTAATCGATGCACTTTCTGCTGAAAATACATGCCTAGCATGTTAAGCATATGGGTTTGTTTTGAGTAAGTAATCTATTAAGTTAGTAATGATCAAACTACACTTTACCGATACTTACCCACTTACACATCGGTGTGATATCTATTCATGGGATGTGCAGGCAGGGTTTAGAGAGGGAATGGGCTGTGTGGATCAGATATTCTCCTTAAGGTGCATAGCCGAAAAACATCTGGCAAAGCACAAGAAAGTCTACTGTGCATTCGTTGACTTGGAGAAGGCCTATGACAGTGTGTGGAGGGAAGAACTGTGGTCGACACTATCCTGTATGGTGTGGACTGGCACTTGGTACATGCACTGAAATACAAGGAGGCTGCTTGTATATTAGTATAAATGGGGCATACACAGACTGGTTTTGCATCTCAAGGGGTAAGCAGTAATGCTCGCGAAGGAGGAGGCGGGACGGTTTAGGGAAAGGCAAATTTCGCGCCCCTAGCCACCGCAGGAGACGCCCTGGGCGTCGGGAATCCCGGGCGGATTTCCGGCCACCGTGGCGCGGGCTTGCGGACGGTGAGCAATGGGTAGATCACCGTCCGGTAAGGACCAGGCCCGCGTCGACGGTGCGTTGTATTTCACGCGCGCTTCAAAGAGATGTCGTCAGCACAAGTGTAGGGGTCCACTAGGGCCGATGCCTACCGGGGTCGCGGGAAGGTACTTAAGGGTTACCGAGGCCCCTGGCAACACAGGCAACGGAAGGAATACGGGTGGGTTTTAGTCAGTAAGAGTCTGACACACCCTCCCGCTCCATCCAGAGCGGGAGAAGTTATTTGATGATTTCCCACCCAAAAAAAAGGGGGCATTAGACAGCGTTGTGTAGCGTCATCGTGGCTGTTTAACTTGTACATGAATAGTTGACTGATAGATTTGAAAGAGGGTGAGTGCGAATTGAGAATGAGTGAGTTGCCTGTCAAATGCCTTCTAGGCGTTCCTTGCAAAGCCTGTGTGGTGTGACAAAAATGATAGGCTGAAAATGATGGAAATGACAAAAAAATTAAAGATTATGCATAGATGGTTTGGTCATGTTTATAGGATGAATGAAAGTCGACTAACAAAAGGTAGAGCAAGGAGCAAGGCAGATGGGGGTGGAAACGCCGGGAGGGGGCCCAGGAAGACATATGATTGACCTCATTTGTGATGCTCTTCAGAAAGGTCAGGTACTTGCAAGAGGAGAAGAAGGCGTGAGTTTATGAATGTATGTATGTATTGTAGCGTGTGTGGAAAGATTTAAAAAACAGTCACGACATAACACGTTTAATTTAGTTTTTTTTTAATATAAAAACACAGAATGTAAAAAAAATAACAAAGTTATGAATAAATAATGTTTAAATATCGGTAAAATTAAAAAATACACTGGTTAAAAAATTCCTTATGCTTGGTTGGTTTTTAGTGAAAAAAAAAATTATTTTACATATCAAATTTAGAACTTGAGGGCTCGAACTAGAACTGAATGTTTATTAACTATCTCTAAGGTCACAAGCGCTTTTCAGGAACACGCTTGAAAGATTGGGTTATTATATGTTAATGTAAAATGGCGCTAAGCTCTAAACTTTGTTCGTGGTCCTGACGTAATCAGACACAGGGAATCTAATATCTGACGTGCATTTAAAGACTACAGGTTTAAAATTAAATTTACAATGATAGATAGTAATAATTAAAGCAGTTAGCCGGTAGCAATCCTGATGCCATGTAGCTTAGAATTCACCGGATCACCACGGGTTACCGAAATTCCGGGTAATTGTTGCTGGAATTACGTCTTTTGATCACTCAGCTTTGCAAACGCTTAGGGAATTCATACCATTTATAATACTTGGTAGGATTAAAACCAGAAAAGTAAGCCTGGTAAGACTTCTTTCAGTTCCTTAGGCTATAATGGCCTAACGCAATTAGAGCAGCCTCCTGACTGCACCTCAAACACCATCTTGAAATCGTGACCACATTTATTTAGTAGGTAAGACGAAGCACTATTTGATCAATAAAAATGTTGGTGTTTTCTTGACCAAAGTAATATAACCGACTATGACGGAGTTCGCCAAAGGAATGCGTGCACCCTTAAAAAAATTGTCAAACATAAAGATTTTTAAAATAAAAATTTGAACATTCCAAAAGAAAAAAAAAAACGATGAAAGGTCCGAACTAGCGAATAAGGTTGAACATGAGATTATAAAAAGGATCAATAGCAAAAAAAAATATTGTGGAATTAATAATTCTACAGTATGTTTATTCATACTACATGATGATATGAACTTGTCAAAGTACCGTCATCTTTCATACCGTATATTTACCTATCAAAAAAGTCTTCAGTAACCCAATGGTTAGGGTGCGGTCTGGCAAGCGACCGATGTAGTTCAATTCCTAATCGATGCACTTTCTGCTGAGAATACATGCCTAGCATGTTAAGCATATGGGTTTGTTTTGAGTAAGTAATCTATTAAGTTAGTAATGATCAAACTACACTTTACCGATACTTACCCACTTACACATCGGTGTGATATCTATTCACCCACGCTCGTTCATTCCCACGTTCACCACAAGATTTAGATAAATGTCAGAACTGAGGCCAGAGTTCTAGAAATAATTCAGCATAATAGCAGCAATATAATAAAGGCTAAATATTTTCCAGGCGACTAACAACTTAAAGGGCGACTAACCATTTGCTACTAAAAAAATAAAATGGGTAGCAAAAATAATAGGTTGGCAGCTACAGTGATTGCAGCATTTTAAGTATAAAATCATTTGGGTTAGGTTAAGTTAGAACAGTGACCACTAACGCGTGAAGGCGAGCGTGACGCGGCAGTGGCCGCCGAGCGTCAGATTCCCTCGGTTGTTAGTGACTCTCAGTTATCAAAACAAAAACTTGATACTAGTTTAAATTAAAACAAAGATAACAATTGATTATTAAGCAGCTACTTTATACTTAAAGTGCTACTTCACTGTAGCTGCCATCCTATTAGTTTTGCTACCCATTACAATTATTTTTAAAACCCTAAATCAGATTAGTTTGTCGCCGCGTTAAATACATGCCTATAATAAATGTCAAAACACCAATACCCAAAATGAAGTACAATGCGAAAATCTGTGCCTTGTTGCCAACAAGGCAGCACAAGGCACGCGGTCGCGACTCCGCAGGCGCAGCGGGCGCGGCGGTGCGGCACAAAACACACATTTGCATAAAACTCGAATTGGCTTCAACGATGTGTATGCCAGTATTGTAATGCAACTTTTAAACTAGATCTGCTCGGCATTACACGTTGGAACTTCCTCTGCGTTTCCGAAGTTAACTTTTTGAGCGGATTGTCTAGACAGGAGTTGATGTTTGTATCACGGAAAAAAAGGAACTCTTCAGCTAAAAATATCAATACTCTCAGAAAAATTGTTTCAATCCAAGTAAATATTTTCTTAACGTAAGTAAATGTACTCAGTCCAAGAAAACCTCTTTGGTCAAATTAAGAATAATAAATACTTGGTTTTTATTCTTGACTTAAGCAAATATTTTGATTCAAGACTATAATAATCTTAATTGAAGAAAATAATAATAATATTCTTAAAATTAAACTTAATAGTTCTTCATTTAACTATAATAAAACTAAGACAAAATTTTACTTCATTCAACGATATATTGTTTTCCCCATCTATGAATCAATATTTGTCTTGACCAAAAGGATATTGTCTTAATTTAAGACATCCTTTTTTTCCGTGTAGATTTTCTAGAAACCGTAACAGTGGTGTTTTGGCCAGCTGCTCGCTACACATAGTGAAGCACTAGAAGATAGCACCCACCCGTATTCCTTCTTGTTGCCTGTGTTGCCAGGGGCCTCGGTGATCCATTAGTACCTTCCCGCGACCCCGGCAGGCATCGGCCCTACCTACCTAGGTACCTAGTGCTTGAGGAATCACGTTATATTTTGGACAGGCGGAATACGACGACTTTTATTTGAAAACCTACATTATTTCCACTTTTGCAGCAATCACCCTAACACTTCAACAATAAAACCTATTTTCGTTCAACTACGACACTATTCTTCCGATATACTCCGGTACATATGTTACTCAATTTGTAACATAAAGCTCAATGCACACGCGAGTCGCGGCGTCAAATCTTGTCACTAGCTCAATAAAGAGCAAATAAACTCGAGTTTCGAGTACATTTGAGCTCACACTCGTGTTGAAGCGAGCTCTCGAGGCGCGGCACTCGACGAGTGTTTAGCAAACTGTGTAAACAATACCTTCATGTGATTTATGTAAGACGGATTGGGTAAACTTAAATTCTATTTTTTTATCATTGCTTGCCTGGAAATCTGTTTTCTGGTAGGAAACTAACGTTATTACATTTATCAATATTTATAGATAATATTTATTCAGAACAGATTTGTACGAGTACCTTTGCTTAAATTGTTATAACCAAATGATTCTGTTTAAGGAGGTAATTTCAAAAGCTTTCTTTGTTCATTACATAAGAATAAAAGCAACGTAGACCTAGCTATCCATACTAGAGCACAACAAAACAGTCGAAATCAAGAAATTTGTTGACGGAAACTGTGAAACAAGCATGCGACAGATGGTAGCCGTACACGAAAATAGGCTGGAATCTACCAGAGAGAGATACTGTGAATGGGGAAAACGCAAAGTCAAACGAAATACCTAGGTACTACCTATGTCGGTGTAATTATGCTCTTAGAGGTGCCTCGACCTCTAGAGGCAGTGACCACCAGTCCAGTACTCCATTGGGCCCTATTCATAAAAAACCGGCCAAGTGCTTGGTTCCGTAGTTGGGATGAATTTATCCCAAGAACAAATTTAACATTGTACCTATTTGAAAAACATGTTCTCCCATACATTCCAACTACAAATGTAAGTTTGTACGCATAATAATGGGATATTTACCATCTTATGTTAAAACCATATACTTCTTATAGGTTTTTCTGTAATCTATTCCCTGTATTTTTTTCAAAATTGTTGCTTTAGTACATTTTGGTGAATTTTCGTCTTTTTTCTTAAATCATTTTTACTTTTGGTAGCTGTTGGTAACAAAAGTTATTTACAAAGCAGAGGTGGGTGGAAACGCTGGGAGGGGACGCCCTAGGAGGACATATATTGACCTAATTGGTGATGATCTTCAGAAAGGTCAGATGCGTAGTACTCTCAACCGGCGTGCATGTATGACCAAATGTATGAACGTAGGCAAAGCAAAAGGACTGTGTAAGGAGCCGAGCAGGAGACGTTCTATAGGTCCTGCCTATCCACATGGGAAGAAGGCTTCAGTTTATGTTTATAAAACAAAATATACTTGAGACGCTCACGGTAAGCCCTTTCATTTGATATGTCACACGGTACAGTGCAAACCTTTTTTGGAATTTCTTTTTATTTTTCTCCCATATTCAAAATTCATTTATTTTCAACACACTTGCTTGTAAAGTGACTCTTATGGCAACACATTTAGGTTAATAATTCAATTTATTATATACTAGTGTTTTTTACTTAACTTTTTTTTTTATCTCCGCAATGATTTTGAATCTGAGTTTTTAATAAATCAATCATCAAAATTATCACCATTTCATCAAATTATATATTTTTACTACATAATTAATTTGCGTATTCAAAACATTATTTTTTGTTTATTATATTTTTTATATCAGCTGTTTAGCGGTTTTGCCAGTGCCTTTATTTACACGTGCGCGCGCATCGCTAGAAAAAACAAAACCGGCGCGCCATTTTCCTTAAATATTTGTTAACGTTTTCGTTGTGTGGTTAATTATTATCAAAATGTCGACTCCACGTAGGGAAGAAGAGCCATACGTAAATTTGACCACACCAGAAATACTAATTGAGGCACAAAACGCGAGTCATAGCCTGTTGCCACCAAATCTAAAGAGAAATACCTAGCGGCCTACGAAACTAATACAAGTCTGTTTTTTCCTCGCAAGTGTGTTGAAAAGCGTCGTATGAAACGCGTCTGCATTGATTATTACGCATTCGGCACCCTTATCGCGTATAATACCGTGTAATGACCAACCTAATACACTTGTATCATAATGTAAAACTTTGAAGATCTTCAAATTATGTGTTTATTTCCTATGATGTCCCACAGCTAGGCAAAGGGACAGTCAAGTCAAAACTATGTATGTTTAAAATAAAATCATTCTTATATTAATGAAAAGTAGAGCATGTAGGTAGCAAACTACCTATACATATTCGTACCAAGGTATAGTTGTTTGTAATATTTTATCAACGTCGACGTGCACGTAGGAGGGATCTTAATTCGCAACTCCGTCGAGTTAGACTGGTAGGAACAAAAGAAATAAACAGCTTATTGCACCACTTAACTTTGCTCCACTATGCTTCCCAAATACGTCAAGTTTATAAGTTAACAAGAGTTATTTCGTTATAAATTGCTAAGGATCATGATTTTAAGCGCTTTGCAAACGGTTTTTATATATCTTTTTAACTCAATCGGGATGATGATAAGAAAATGTTAAAATAAACTGCGACCTAAGCACCTATTTGCCTTCCTAATAACGTAGAGGCGTATTAAAACACCTACACTAAATTCGATAATTATAAAATTTTAATGAACTCAAACAGTGTAAGTGTATCCACACCCGCCGACGGCAACTTTTCCAATAAACTCGACCTCTTTGCGGAAAATCAAGTAATTTATTTTACAATCTTAATCTCCACGTTATCGCGTGGAAAAATAATTTATATTTGACTCTTGTACAATAAAATATACGTGACTACCAACTTGGGAAAAAGAACGTCTGCAGATAACAAAAGGAAAAGTATTATAAATTTTATTTTCCACTTTTATCAGCATTATAGCGAGTACCTAATCTAAAGGTAAAAGACATTGTGATGGAACTCGATTAAATTAAGTTACTACAGCGAAAAGGAGAGCAATTTCGATTCTCATAGAATTCAAATGAGCTTTTTATTCAAACACAAGACTGGAGGAAACACTAAACCAGACGGTTTTACTCTATTGCATCGGGACATACCTCCAACTTATTTTTAAAACTGGATATTGTTGATTTTGGGAAAAACATTTGACTTCGGATGACCCTGTTTGTAGGTGTTATTTTTATTTCAACTTTATCTCATGGGCCGCCATGAATTGGGCCTTCAAAACATTGTATAAAACCCCCTCATATAACATTTATCACCACCGTGAACTACAAGCTTTTTTATCGGCCGGTAGCTTATTGGGATTGCCAATGGATATCGGGATATATGGGATTGCGCACATTTGCAGATTTAAAATCGACCGCGAAAAATTACAGAGGCTCAAGCAGATTACAGCTGTGCTTTTGTAATTTTTATCGCCCAATAAAAAACCTACAATGTGGTTTTTCTTTAGCAAGGTATTGTTTATAGTTTGTTGAATAAATAAGAAAATGAACGTAATTGAATATCGTTTAATCAAATAATATTTCTAATAGATCTTACAAGAAAGCCAGGCGATATACATTTCATAATCATGGAATAGTTTTCATCTTACAATACGCAATGAAATATAAACACTAGAATATAGTTTATTAAAGCTATAGACGTCTTACAGCGATAGATATTGTTATATTAAAGTACCTAGTACTGTCAAATGCGACCTTAGAACTAGTACATATAATTTGATATGATTATGTATCTAAATTCATTCGTTAATTGATTTCAATTCTAATTAACTAGAAGGCTCTAAACAACTATACAAACATTTATAAAAGTAACAATTTACAACATATTATTTAGTAGATATGTACTCAATAATTGCAACAAAACGATTAAAAACTTTCGGACTTTTCAAATGATAAGTACGAATTTTAATAAATAATTTATATAAATTCGACATACATACCTAATTACAACGATGGATAAATTTTCCTATGTTAAGTATACAATTTACTACAGCAAAACCGATGGCAGGGTTCGAATAATCTATCCGAAAATATCTATCAATACTCTACTTCATCAGAGGCCGTAATAAAATATCATAGGTAACCTTTACCCAACGAAACTCACTCATCACATTATTCTACATAGTTCTAACATCAGCGCTAAGTTAAGATTGAATATATTACACTTAAAATATATTTTGTTGCTCCATTTATCATAAGCTGGATGTAAATAAGACTGTACAAGAGGTATATACAAACTTATGTACTATTTAATGTATACGTCTACGTAGCTGCTATGTGAATGCCTACCGGAGTGGAATTAGCGTCAATATTGTGTCCAGCTTTTGGCTGCAACAGAAATGAAAACCTTGATAACGTGTGGAAGCTGGGGTCGGAGTGTGGGCGTGTTGTGGCGCGGGGCGAATCTAAAATCTATACAAATGTCTGAGAACTGTGTTGGTGCTAAAATTAAATGAAAAATACAGTAATTGATATAATATTCAGGGAATTTGACGATAATAGGATATTTTTGTCTATAAAAAGTTAAGAGACTGCGCATCATAGTTATTACAAAGGATAAATATTAATTTTGGGAGAAAAAAAGCACCACAGAGCCATTGGTAAATAGGTAACGATGGGTAAAACATCACATTCATCTCCAGATCTTCTAGCAAAAGTATGCTCTTCGGCAATCAACGTCTGTTTTCAGAACTCACGATGGTGAGATTCATTATAGAGTTTTAGATATAGATAGAAGTACTTGTGTACTTTTATTACCATTGTTACAAAATAAGAGATTAACAACTACATAATATTATATGCAAGCTTTTCAAAACTTTTCAGTATCATATTGACAAGGTGCGAACAGAGTAGGTTACCGAACCGAGAGAAAGCTTCATACAAACGGACAATCATACAAATGACAGGTGCACTACGGCAGTACGAAACTTAGAAGCTGTACCTCTGTAGCGTGACGTTAGTACTAACAAGAAAACACGAAAATTACCGAAACGCATACCTGTTCCGGTTTAACTGTATATATTTTTAATGAGATGTCCTTCTTGATTATTAAACAAAAAACCTTTGATCGTTGCTTCCGTATTAATTAAGGCATTGCTACCCGCTACCAGTATCACAAAAGCCGCCCTCATATTTGAACACGAAATGTTACTGCGCCAATTACGTAATTTGCAATCGCGATAACTGTGAAATTATCGTTATCGCTACATAGGTTACTGTTACTAACACCAGTTGCTCGGTGATTCTGGAGATAGTTTATGTATGTAATGGCTGTAGGCTTCGTTGGAAAATGGGATAGCTTGGTAACATTTTTCTTGATTAGAAAATTCTTACGAGTAGTTGGGAAAAATCATGAAAATAGTTTTAAGGTGATAGAGAAAAGTAATCAAGACTGTAATTACCTTTGTAATGCATGTCTCGATGCATGCTTGGACAAGTCTTCCCAGGATACTGAAAATTTAAAAACAATTAACACAAACTATGTCAACTCAAGCGCCGACTTAGCAAACACGATTCATTAGAGGTACGCTAATAGTACAGTAACTATTTTACAGGAACATACACAATGCAACGACTAAGTACGAGTATATCGCTTAGGAACCCAGCTTAGCATACAATATGAATTATTAAGCGTGTCTCCAGACGAGTTTGTGCTTAATTTAATTTCCTTTAAGGTGTAATTTACCTTGCTGAGATCGAAGTCAATGTTGGTCCTCACGGCTCGGTGGTGGAGAGGCTGGGGCGGTCGAAAGTTGTTGCCAAGGGGAGCCTTGGGGTGCCTGGCGTCGCCTTGCATCAGCCGCCTCAAGCCGTGCAGCTACAGTCATGAAATTCAATTATGTTGACACTGAAGTTCTTGAAAGTAAAATGGCTAACCCTATTTGTGAATTTATGAAGCCTTTGCCGAATATTATACAGAAGATACGCTGGTTATTTTGTTGGGGTCTCGTTGAAGAGGAAATTTCTCTAGGGAACAATTTATTCAAAACATTACGTTAAAAATCAGTAAGTACACTGTATTTAATTTTTAGAAAACGATTCCGGCTTCGAGATTGTGTTTACAGAATAGCGAACTAAGCAAATAGAGCTACAGAACTTGTACAAGTAATTTAGAAAATTCAATGCACATGATGCTCAGTTACCATTATAACATTTACAAGTGTTTATAGGTGGAGAGCTATTTCAAGTAAATTGAAATTTCTTCCTTTTATAACGTTGGTTGGCTACCATGGAGTATGTATAGGTATGTTGTTGCCACGGTCGGATTAACTGGCACGGAGCACGCGACCATGGCTATCTGATTCGCATCGTTGTTTACGCTGTATTAAACAATTTGATTCTGATTATAGACTCCGCCTAAACTTTGATTTTACCAACTGTAATTTGGTTTGTATTGTGGTGTTTGGTGCGAAGGCTGTTTGGTTTGTTGAGCTTTACGTGAGTTTTATTGTCGTTTTTCAGTGGTGTTATTATTTTTAAGCATTTTCTTAAGTAACTGGAAAATCATTAATCACTGCTGTGGAAAAAATTGTGATGAAATCGCTGAAAATTTGAGGCCATAGGAAACGGGAATACATTAACAGTGCCTATGTATGTGTTATGTAGTAAA
Organism: Atethmia centrago; assembly: GCA_905333075.3. NCBI lineage: Eukaryota > Metazoa > Arthropoda > Insecta > Lepidoptera > Noctuidae > Atethmia > Atethmia centrago. Next base: position 17,711,577 of record HG995371.1, on the reverse strand, counting down.
TGTTCTCTCGTGGTTTCCCCTTTATGGGTAATTTGGCAAATAGCTGTATGACGCTCGTTATAGGCATCACCGATGTCAAGAGTTTATTTTCTACAGTTAAGCTCACACGTATTATTACTTTTATTTTAGTTTTTATGACTCCCGCCACCATAAAAGGTGTGGGAATTTTTATTAGCATAAAACTAAGCACGTTAGTGTTGTTGTAAATTGCGCTTCAAGCAGCGACCACATGGCGTTCGCTCAACTCCCCGCGAGATTGCAAGCAGTTTCCACTAGCACTTAATTTTCCGACCAACACAAACGGAAAACATAAACAATGATTTATAATAACAGCCACACAACGCGGCACTTTCAGTTTACTTTTAACACGTACATAATTCACGGCGGAGTCTTTGTCTAAAGGCGAGGGACGTGAGTTGTTTATTGTAGCGTGGGCACAAATGAAAATGTTATTACGCTGCCCCAACCACGCTTGAATACACTGATGCTTGTCTTCGACTGGATGCGGGGGCCGCGGGCGTGCGGCGATTGTGGCTGCAGTTAGTCTATTAAGTGGACCCGTGAAATATAATATGTTGACTGTGTCATTCAAGACGAAAGTGCTCATGCAAGTTTAATAACGTTTGGCAGTGTACGTTAGGTATGTATATGCATCTTCATAGATTTTTGGTTCGGTTAGCAACATGAAACAAAAAGTTTTGTACCCAAGAAAGTTCTGGTGTAGTCTCGTGTATCTTCAACGCCTTTCAAAAGTTCCCTGTCTATATCAACATTTTGATTTAGAGATAAGGAATAATTAAGATGGTTCTAGATAAATTAATATTGGATTTGAGTTTCAAACTACTACTACCTACCTACCTACCTACTACCTACCTACCTACTACTATCCACACTACATTTACATCTGTTTAACACATGTACTGTGATGATTTAATTGTGAGGTTCTGAGTAAGCATCTACAGAATCATCTACAGAAACTTCTACAAAATCCATATCAGTTAACATCGGATTTCAGTTTCTAATGTCATCAAACTTTAATTCTCTAGGAAGCGATTCCATAACTCCTACATCTGTAGTCGAACAAGGAGAGCAGGGAAGCGTATAATGCAAACGGCGAACTTGAACGGATGCAGTTACCGCACATATTGATTGTTAGCACTGACCCACTGCTGTTGAGTACCGAGCCACTGGTGAGTGTTGAGCATTCTTCCCTAATGCACTTTTGATGATTTGTTGGAAGAGTTTTTAACGGGCTTTTGTCAAGTTTTGACTGATATTTAGAGACAGTCGATTTTGATATACATATAGGTAATAATAACGTGAGTTTCGAAGAGAAATGTGTTTACCAAAGCTATAAATACATTCCAAAGTTAGCAATAGTTTTAATAATAAATATGTAGTTTTAGTTTCAATTAAGTACAATGCGTTAAGTTGAAAAGTACGCATGACTTTCTTTGTGATAGTAATTTGTTGAGCTTTCATATCGGGAATAGGTTTGCTGACGATCTGAAAGCTCTACCAGTTATGACTTTTCTATAAGTTTGTTGCTGACTTGTGTAACTTGTGCCGGTTGAGATGCAGCTGTTACTCAAATTGGATTGGTGGAAAACCAATCCAATTTAAGATCAACAATTTTCAAGGATTACCATTGCTGCCTATAAGTAAGCGTTTATCTTTTGATAAGTTATAGATACGATATATTTAATCATAGAAATATGCTTAAGTACCTAGATATGTTTTAGGTATGTAGTATGAAAATGATGATTTGTTTTTGTCTCATACCACTTTGTAAAAAAATTTTGACGAAAAGTAGCAACATTTTCGATACTAACCAAAGTTATAAATGGAAATGTTTGCCAGCTAGATGGACCAACGGCCTTAATAAGGTTTCTGGGCAGATTCGAACTGGAAGGACGAAAACCGCGTGCTGTGGCGCAACTTGAGAGAGGCCTACCTCCAACATCTGAGTGTATTGCAATAGGTTAATTTATTGACGATATATTTACCTGTTGTTTGGTGATGTAGATGGGTTTGTTGACGATGATCCATGTGACTGTCTCATAGCAGGCCGGCGCCGTGGTCGAGCCGTCATACGTCATGTAGTAGTCTGTATCAGGCAGGAGGCCTCGTACTGATAACTTGTTTACTGGCATCTCGGCACCTATGAGGATAAACATCAACAGGGTGTAACAAGACCCATCGCATAGCTGTTATCTACGCATTCTGTATATCAAACTAAGTCACATTGAGCCTAAATTATTGTTGGGAAACGACTTTAATTTTGGTGTGAAAAATCGCTCTTTACGGAGGGCAATGTAACTCACGCAAAGTATTCTGCTTAGGGGTTTATGCAATGGTGCAGGCGTTGTGGAGTATTTAAAGTTAAGTTATAACATCTAATACTTATTTTCATGAAAAAAGTTGGAACTGTGTTCTTCAATATCTCCGTAACCAGAAAGTGTGGTCAAGTACAAAATAAGTAGCACAATAACGGGGAATATAAGTGACTCTCAGCTTCGTTAAGCGTATTTTTATAATACCTACATTGTATAAAACAAAAACGTCACGCTTAATTTAAATAGTTTAGCACACAAAGTCAAAGTTTTACTGTCGTTAAAATATAGACCAATATCTTGAACTTATTTAAAATAATGTATTTTTAACAGAAATAGTGCTGAGTATTAAACTGGAGCAAACGAATTCTATCTCGAGTAAGTTCTTTACGAGATAGGTAATAGAGAAAGTAGTTTATCGGCTGAGCACTCTACAATAAAATACGTTTTCAAGTTTCCTACACTTCTCTATTTTAGGATCGCAATTTGTATTTCATTCGTCTTTAGTTTTTAATTCCAAAATGGTTGAGGCATCTATAATTCCTTTTTAGTATAGTGTTTTTCAAATTAAGATACCTACGATACTTACCACCGTACTTGATATTTTCTAATTCTTCAGTTAAAACTCTTAGTTCCGGATTTGATAAATCACCAAGCTGAAACAATATTGGTCAATTAATATAAAAAACATGGTTTATCAGAATGGCTATTAATAAAATTAAAAAATAGCTAAATAGTGCATATTTTCACAAATCATACTAAGTCATTTTTTTAAGTTATCTACTTGAATACCATAGCGGTATGATGGTTTAAAAGAAAATATAAAACTAGATTCAAAGAAATCTCGCCTTTAAGAATAAATTCGAGGGTTATCCTGCAATTTCTGTAATAAAAATAAAACTAGCCAAGTGCGTGTCGGCCACGCACAATGAAGGGTTCCGTAGTTGGGTTGAATGTTTCTCAAGAACAAACTTAACGTTGTAGTTGAAACAAGATGTTTTCCCACACATTCCAACTGTAAGTTTGTACGCACAATATTGGGAGATTTACCATGTTATTTTTTGACCAGGTTTTCCTGTAATCTATAAGTATAGAACTATTTTCTGAATTTTTTTCAAAAGTTTAGTTTCAGTTGTTTCGCAGATAATGGTAAATTTTCATATATTTTCTTAAATAACTTTAAAAATATTTATTTTTAAATTATAAACAAAATCTACTTGAAACCCTCACAGTAAGCTCTTTTATTTGATATGTCACACGCTACAGTGTGCAATTATTCTCTCAAAAGTAATAGGTATTCATAAATCATTTATTTACGTAACATTGCCTTGTTTGGGTCACAGAAATTGATATGTGTACCAAATTTTAAGTTAATAGGCCCATTAGATTCGGAGCATATTGGCTGTGACAGATGGATAGACAGACAGACAGACACACGAGTGATCCCATAAGGCTTCCGTTTTTCATTCGGTCATACGGAACACTAAAAACCAGAGACACAACGCTAATTGTTTGTCGTGTGGGGAAATAGCTTGCTTTAGCAAAGTTTCAGTTAACTGCGACCACAAGCGAAATATGAACGTGTCGGCAAACATGTTCCCCCTTGGGACAACATCGGATGGGATGTGCTAACACAAGCGCTGGCCTTCATTAAGGAAAACCATAAAACGATCGAAAATAACCTCTCTTAAAGATGACGATGTAAGAAAAGCGGGAAAACATTTGTTCTCTTTAGACATTATGGGGACTGTAGCCGAATTAATTTTACATTTGAGTTTAGTTTAAAATACACCGAAAGGCAACAACCCATAAAGACAGCACCTGCATAATTATACGCCTGCTCTAATTTTTAAGTCTTAAAATATTTTACTCGAAAAATAGCACAGGCGAAAACACTATTTCGTTTAATTATTACATAACAAGACTGGATTTTTCCATAACTTCTTAGGATAAAAATGCCCTTGTTTCTTCGAAAATGTAAACCGACCGTTATCCAAATATTGATACAGTAGATAATATTAAATGGTATCAATTAATTGAAAGCACAGGGCGACCACGCTGACCCCGAGTGGTGACTGGTCATACCTACCACAGCTCAGACAGTTACTTAATTTGAACTAATAGCTTTACTGGCTAATCCAATGGCGCACAGAAAAATCCAATTTCCTTAATTAACTGCGCTCAGTTCAACGCCATGAAGAGGTGCGGCCGGTAACACTTCGATGGATATAATTACGGTTAAGTAACTAAATAAACACGTCTCTGCATTATTTGTAATTATAAAATCGTTTAGTGCCTAAGGAATTGGCGAGATGAAGGCAGACTGTACTGTTACGACAATTTCTTTAAGATTTCAATTATGATTAATTCTTAATTTTTTAATTAAAAAGACATTCCGCTATCACACACTGATAGCGGAACACGGAGAACTAGGTATTGTGGAGCCACTCGGGTTAGGAGTATTTACATTATCCAGCAGATGAACTAAATTATAGGAGTACAACGCGGTTCACGCACGTCAAAGCGTCATAAAGAAATAAAAAAAAAAACATTTCTAGTGATTTGTTCTGTCGGACCAAGAACACAAAAAAAAGCTAGAAATGTTTTTTTTAATGAAAATTAAGTGCGAGACCAAATATGTCACCCCCGAATTGGTTTATGACTGTAATGAACTAAGAGTTAATGTATTACGACTAATAATACGCAAGTCAACGGAAGCAGCTTGTTGCATAAAAGGTAAACCATTAGTAAGTCGCACGTTCAACTAAACACGATCATTACAAACATGCAAGAGCGCTAAAGTGCGATCGCTGTGACTGAAAACTTTTGCCTAAGTCGCGCGTCATATGCACTTTCACACGCTTATGTGAACTCTCTCCCTCTCTTCTGTTCGTAATGGGAAAATACAGACGTAACTGGTACAATGAATTCTTTGTTGCCTATGAGGTTTATACTGAAATTAATGATCACGAAGCGACGCGCGCTTTACTTGTGGTAACCAAACAACATGCACATGTTCACAGCGTGTTTGTACTTGTGATACAAACACGCTGTGAACATGTGCATGAAGATGAGTAGCGTCAGCACATAATACACACACGCTCACGGACACACATACTTCCGACTTCGCTCGTGTCTCGGATGGTACCGTGACCTTCTGCGATTACACACATCACAGCGTGTTTGTATATTTGGTTACCTCAAGTAAAGCGCGCGTCGCTTCGTGAGATAAAAGGTACTGTAGCTATCTACTTACATTCAATAATTTAGCCAGGAATAATCTTAGATATAATTTAAATATTTAAGTTCAGTATGGTGAACTGTTGCTGATAAAAGTTTACTCACACTTAAAGAAAAGAGAGAAATAATAAAAATCAGGCTTCAAAGAATAATTATAAGTCGTATCATGATCTCCGTTGGTCTAGAAGTGGCCTGCGCTGATGAGTTCATGTGACCTCTGGACTCTTCTTGAACCTTGTGTTCACAAAAATACAATACCTACCAGGTGTACTCACCATTTTGAATGACTTAATAAATGTAATTGTACCTGTAACAATAGCGATATTGAAACAATTCCTTGAGCTTTGTGCAGAGCCTCCGAGAAGTTTGAATACAGTTGTGAATTAAAACCGAATATCTGAATCTGGAACAAATGAAATTATAACAATTAGGTAGGAACCTACTTGGTTTTTGTCTTAAGTTACTTTTACAGAGGTTTATTGAAGTGGGTTATTTAAATTGGCCGTTAACTTTATTAGGTAATGTATGGTGTCAGCGAAACCCTTCGCAAGCGTAGTTCAGAATTTAATTAGTATTTACGCAGAAATACTTGTTGAAAAGTAAAAGTGTATAATGCTGCATTTTAATTATTTACATACGCGGCAACGATAACTTATTACCCATAAAAATATATAAATATTTCTTAGAATGAAGCAAACTTAAACAGAATTTTAATTAAAAATAAACAATTAGAAGTTCACACTTCAGTTCTAAGTTCCGGACACGCGAACTTTTACAGAAATAGAAATAATACGGTGTAGAGCTATTTAATAAAACAAAGCAATTATTTTTTTGATATTCTTATGAACTTGAAACGTCACAATAACCATGACGGAGTTAAAAGCCACTTCCACGAGATGGAGCACATGATTTTAGATTTAACATGGCTACGTAAGAATTTGTCACATAAATAAACAGGAGGCATGGTTGAGTTGGTTCGCAGTCAAGTCGTTCGTCGGGATTACATTTGGGATTTGAACGTCTCAACGACGAAGGCGCGAGGATGCGTGTGAAAACATCTGTTACACTTTCTTTTGAGACCTTTCCGAAGAAATCCCTGATAACATTTTAACGTTTATCTACGTTACATGTTTATTCGACGCTTCACTTAGGTTTTATCCTCGGTTGCTTACATAATGTATCATGAGTGTTGCGAATCTCTGACTTTATGAGGATATGAATTTGCGTCACTGTGTACCTTAAGCCAGGGAATTATTTATGTATTCCTTCAGGCTTAGATCAGATTTTATAAAGTCATATAGCCTGTGTAATCATTTTAGGGAAATTCTGATGTTATTTCGACAAAATAATTTAATTCTCATCACGGTACAAGCACGCGCAACACGGTATAATTCTGCCGATATAAAAGATAATTTCTTACTTACCTCTGCTGGGAAGGTGTACCCATTGATGGCATGTTCAGATCCGAACTGGTCGTGTAGACCGTAGTGTATGTGTATCTCGTGGAACTGGTACTTATAGGAGAGCGGGCCTCCAGTTATGTTGATGTGGTGCCGCGTCTCGTTCTCCACCGTGAAGATCACCGAGTGGCCCGTGTTGCTTATTAGGCCGTTTATCTGATAAATAATACAAACGTATCAACCAGAAGTATGAACGTAAACGAAGCAAAAGGAGTAAGTAAGGAGTGTAGCAGGTGGCGTTCTATAGTTTCTGTCTACCCCCATGGGAAGAAGGCGTGAGTTTATGTATCTAATGTAAACGTTATATTTATTATTCAGAGATAAAATGCAGTAACTGTCCGTTGAGGGTTGCATGAAAAATTACTATATGATAAAAGTTGAAGAGCAGATTATAATTACATTAGATTTTCCAGCTCTAAGTAGGAAAAACCTTTGTCAATGTTTGTTTATAAATTATTTATCCATATTGAGTTGTTGACAATATTGTAAAGTCAGGGAAATAAATTATTTGTCAAATTGACACACTATTGCACGTTTTCACTAATACTAAGAAACACCTAAATCCGAGCTAAAGCCATTTAATACAACAATCAAATATTGGCAATGACAGTCTATTTGATAAACAATTAATTTCCCTGACTTTACATATTTATATTACATTGTATTCGGCCAAGTCTAATTAGTACATTTATCGGATTGTGGAGGACCGACGTCCGACGGCAGTCGTTCCTAGTAAAATATATACTCCTGTTTTCTCACTGGAACCCGATCCCAGACGAAGTTAAAGAAAGGCGAAGCGGCTGACTAAACAAAATTATAAGTTAACTAGGACCACTTACCCTATGCTTATCTATGTGTAAAAATCGTAGGTTGGGGTCGAACAGCAGTTTGTCTGGTTCGAGGTTGACCGGGGACTGTCGCCGGCCCTTGTTGCAGAGCGACCATTCTGGGTTGATTAATCCCCAGAATGCTGGACCTGTTACACAGATTCGACTTAGAACACACCGTACAAGCTTGCACTAACCCGTTTTTATAAGCTTCTAATTTAAAAGGCACAAACGTTATGGGTCGTAAGCAAGCTGTAGTGCTCAATGGTAATTTGTAAATAAAATCATAATATTCGTCAGTGTTTATGATAAAAATAATTTGGTAACAATCGTTCGCGTTTTTTGAAAGGCTTGTGACACAGGTGATTTGCGTCTAACATTTTAGGTTGATAGAAGTTAGGTAGGTTAATTAGGCGCGTTTATAAAACAACACGTAAAAAATGTTAAATGCACTTGAGATTTTTTCTGCAGCGAGGGTAGTAGATTGACATACTCAACCAGACCCGGAATAACAATCTGTTAATTATTAAACTAGCTTCTAACCGCGACTTCGTCCGCGTCAAATTTCGGCTCCCGACCCTCCGCGTCGCATCATACCCACTCGCGCTATTACTTCAGAGAATAGCACGTTCCCAGAAACAAACAAAAAAACAAACTCTTCAGCTTTATTATTAGTTTATTATAATATATATAGAAAACCGGTCAAGTGCATGTCGGACCACGCACAATGAAGGGTTCTTAGGTAGTTGGGGTGAATTTATCCCAAGAACAAACTTAACATTGTAGTTGAAAAACATGTTCTCCCATACATTCCAACTGCAATGTAAGTTTGTACGCACACTATTGGGAGATTTACCATGTTATTTTAAGACCACTTACAGGTTTTCCAGTAATCTATAAGTATAGAACTATTTACTGTATATTTAAAAAAATAATTGGCTCAGTAATTTCGGAGATAAAGGGGCAAAGTAATCATCTATATTCTTAAATAACTTTAAACCTATTTAACTTTTTCTTTTTTTTTAGACTGTTACTGACTAAAACCTACCCAATTCCGTTGCCTGTGTTGCCAGGGGCATCGGTAACCCCTTTCGTATCTTCCCGCGACCCCGGCAGGCGTCGGCCCTAGTGGAACCCTACACTTATGCTGACATGTCTTTGAGGAGCGCGTGGAACACAGTGCGCCGCCGTTGACCCAGGCCTAATCCTTATCGGACGGCGAGCTACCCATTACTCACCGTCTGTAAGCCCGCGCCTATGGTGGCCGGAAATCCGCCTGGGATTCCCGTCGCCCAGGGCGTCTCTTGGGGCGGCTAGTGGCGAGAGGGTGCGACTTTTGCCTTTCCCTCAACCGTCCCGCCTCCTGCTTTGCGAGCATTACTGCTTCGCAAAAGGAGGTGACGGCTGCCCATGCCCACTCGCTCCGTACTATGGCCTGGATCAGGGCGGGACGCGAGAGATCTCCGCCGTCAATCGCCTCCACGAGGACACTGCGGTGCCCAAGCCGGGCACACCTCCACCGTATGCTCCACCGTGTCCTCCGGGCGATCCACACAGTAGTGGGCCTTATACGACACAGGAAACTCCCGAAGCTGCCGTGTCTGGTGAGTACCTGCGTCAGGAGGAAGGTGAAGACGCCGTGGCGCCTCTCTAGCAGTGGCTAGAGAGGCGCCTCAAAGAGCCCAGTATCAATTATCGCCTCAATTGTGGCGTGCCCAGCACTGGGTTGCGACAATCGTACTGTCCATGTCGCCATGAGATCCCGCCGGAGCTCTGTCCGCTGTGCCGTGATTTCTCGCGGCAATGGAGTTTCACCCCGGCGTTTCCCCTCCTCGCGCCACTCCCATACGTGCGCGACTGCGCGAGGACTTTTGCCTCCAGATCCCTTGGCGGTAATCCGGTAAGGAGGCTTGCCGCCTTACTGGAGACTGTGTGGTATCCCCGGACCAACAGGATGGCCATGACCCTTTGGGCCGCGCTCAACCGGCGCCGCGCCAGGGAAAGCGCCCACACAGATTATTGGCAGGAGCCGCTTCAAAGCAGCCCCAGCCCGCTCCAGTTTAGGAGCCAAACGTCGGAAATACTCCACAAAGTTCCACCGGCTGTCGAGGACGAGTTCCAGGCACTTCATCGTCGACTCGAGGCTGATGTGAACCCCTCCAAGCGTTATTTGGGACCCCGACGGTTGCGCGTTCCGAGGACCATGAAAACACATGGCCTCGGACTTGTGCAGGGCCACCTCGAGTCCCAATCCTGTTCACGACTGTTGCAACCCCGCGTGCCGCTACTTTGGCCGCCGCCTGGTGCGACCTTCCTTGCGCCAGGACCAGCGTGTTGTCAGCGTAGCACAGCACACTGCGCTGACACTGCTAGGGAGGTCGGCGCGTATCACCCAGTCGTATCCGATGTCCCACAGATGCGGCCCCAGGACCGATCCCTGTGGGACCCCGCCTGACATCTCTTGCCGGTTTCATACTCGGGTGACTGGGGTAGATGACGGTCCTGTCCGTCAGATATGCCTCGACCACACGACAGAGGGAGGTCGGCATCCGGTGTACCGGAGTGCCTACCTGATGCAACTCCAGGGCAGGTTATTAAAGCCATTGGCGATGTCTAGAGACACCGCCAAGCCGACTCCACTCTGGGCAACAGCATTCCCCGTCGTGAGGGCCCACACGCGCATGAATGCGTCCACCGTAGAGCGCCCCTTGCGGAAACCAAACTGGATCTCCGCCATATCCGGCCCCAGCCGCACCAGCCGCCTGACGAGGTGGTCTGCAATAACTCTTTCAAAGAGCTTGCCCACCTCGTCGAGCAGCACGATGGGCCGATAAACGGACGGAAAGTCCGCAGGGCGCCCCGGCTTCTTTATGAGGACCATTCCCCACGTCTTCCAACGAAGTGAGAACTGGCCCCTCTCCAAGCATGCGCTTAGGAGCCCCTTTAGTCGAGGCTCGAGAGCCTCCAAGGCCAGGACCCAGTCTTTCCCAGGTAAGCCGTCGGGTCCTGGGGCAGTATTTTTGGCATTCAGCCTGCGTACCGCCACTCTCATCTCTTCCTCGGTCAGCCCCGGAGCATCGTCGTCGTCGTCGTCGGCAGTGTGGTCCGCATCGGGCACCGCAGCAGGCGGAGCCATAGACGGGGAGGTGTGTTCCCCTCTCGAAGGGAACAGAGCGCACATCACGTCCTCCACAAGCTGGGGCTGGAGACTGTGTCAGCGGGGAAGCCCATGGGCGGAGTTTATCCCGTACCACTTTGTACGGGCGTCCCCACGGGTCCCTGTTCAGAGTCCCCAGTGACTCCTCGCGGGCCAGTCCCCTGAACTGCAGGATCTCCGCTTGGAGGGCGGTCTTCGCCGCTCTGTACCCGTAACCAGCTACCAGCTCCGCCTGAATGGTTTCCGTATCCGGAGGTCGAATACGGAGCCTGCGGTGCCTGATGTACCGTGTAAAAAATATACTTGAGACAGTCACAGGCCCTTTCATTTGATATGTCACACGGTACAATGCGCAAAACTTTTTTAAACTTTCTTATTTGTCTCCCAAAAGCGACTTCATACTCAAAATTCATTTATTTATTTAACACGACCATGTTTGGTTCACATAAATTGATATGTATACCAAAGCACATGAATAAAGTTTTTCCTGGCGCAGACACAGACAATTGTATTTAAAAAATACTGTTAATATTTGAAATCCCACCACAGCCTTCGTTACTTGTCAAAACTTTGCAGGAAATAAAATATTATTATTATTTTTATTCATGTATTCGGGGAGTTACCAGTTTTAGAAATATGATTGGTAATTGGGATACGCTTATTGTAAGTTTTGATATGATTTTACGAGTATTTTTAGGACATAAAATTTTAAAACTGAATTTAAAGCGTTTTGACTAATAACTAGACTGTAATGAACATGATATTCATTAATTGTTTAATTTATCAATTTCATTTTTAAATCAATATACTTATTAGTCCAGTCGTAAAATTATGGCAGCACCTTCTTTAGCTTTTATAATCATTATCACTGCCGGTCATTGTCATGCATTTGTCATAAGTAATTTATGCACAGACCTATAATTAACATTTATAGGTCTGTGCAAGGGGAGGCATTAAAAGATAAATAATGCAACGCAATATTTCATTTTTCTTTTTTCTATACGAAACATCCTGTGTGTTAGAAAGAGTACGCTTTAGTACTTAGGTATTATAATTATGCCAGTAGGTTATTTTTGACTTAGACACTAGACGGTTCCTAAACTATGACTTATGACTAAGTGATTGTTGCACTGTGACATCACACTTTCGCATATTACCTTCAGCATAAAACCAGTGTAGATAATTGTTGTTGAACCAATAAAAAAATAAATGACCCTGGTGATGCCAGGGTCATAGTCATATTTTTGGTATTGTCTCATAAAGCCCTTTATTTTGACATACTAAAAACTTTTTCACGACTTTACTTATTGGATTCAAAAGTCCGCCATGTTGATTTTAGTGAAACGTCACCTTTCACCTATTGGATTAGGAATTTCCTTCAAAATCATTCGGATTGCGATCGAAAGTGAAGTGCGTAAAGCTGGGCGGTCACCACAAACCTAACGACACGTAAATCATACATATAAGTAGGGCATAACTATGTACCATCCAAATACATGCGCCAAAGACGTAACAGCATCATGAATGATTCCTTGAGATTTGATCAAAAATATAATTGGCTGTGTTTCTAGTTATCTTCTTTTGCATGGCGGAGTGACTTCGCCTTTCTTGGACCATAGTCCTGCCTGGGCTACAATAACAATACAAAACTCACATCTCGGACGATTCTGATTTTGCCTGGTATCCAACGGGATCCAACGTTCTATATACTGGGGCATAGCGAATGAATCATTTGGGATACATTCGTTAGATTTGAGTGAAATTCAATCTGGTGGAAGACAGTGGATTACTCCGCGATCGACAGTTTTGAATTTGTTTTTTGAAGTCATCAGATTTGAGAAGGGTCTTAAGTCCCTTCACAAAGTTTTACGACGAACAAAAATATACAGGGCTATGGTACACTATTATAGCTTCATAATACATTTTGTTTTATTTGTGTTAATTTCTGGGCCAATCTTGTATGGGACCGTTATCCTAAAAAGTAAAGTTATGTAACAGATTGTTAAATCAGTTCCTTAAGCGAAAATTAACACAGTCGGGTTATCGTGCTCACTGCATAAAATGTTCGCTGTCGATTCGTCCATTACAAGCGAGTGCTCCCAGTCAGAACGCAGCTTTAAAGTAATGGAATCAAGACCCAGTTCAATAAATGTTGACTCAGATCAACTTGAAACTAGCACAGACTCAATTGGATTGAATTTGTTCCACGACGAACGTAAAAAAGAAAATTTTATCATAAATTGAGTGCTCCCTATTGATTTGTTAATCGGTTTGTGTGTATTGAAGATTTTAGGTAGGTACCATTTCCAGTTAATATTGTGGGTTTACCTAATATTAGACTCATCTTTACTTCGAAAAAAATGTTCAGGTGAATGAATACTTACATAAAGGCACCGTGCCTAATAGGTACCTATGTTATTGTATGTAAGTATAGAATTTAAGGGTCCATGGAAATATAAAAAAACCAATCAATTTTTGTAATGTCCTTGGCGAATAAATATAAGTTATTGTTGCTAAGCGCTCTGTATTGACCAAAAACAACGGATTACATATACAATAGCAAATAACGGATACTTTACTACTTTTAATCACTCAAGGACGGCTAATGAGACACAATTGATTTTCTATTGTTTGACACCGAATCGGTGTCGCGCGGGCCTGTTATTAAGTTAATTCGTATTACAATAACTTTAACTGAGAGTTATATGATACGCACGTAACACATTTATTGCATATATCAAAGTAGGTACTTATAATATGCATTTTATGAATGTCCAGCGGAGTTGGTATCAGCTGGAACTGTGTTAATTATCGAAATGACACAAAGGCCTTAATGTAAATGTTCGGTGCATGATGCGAATATTATACCCATTACAAAAGTTATTTCAATTTTCTCATGCATAAAATTGTGTTCATTCAATCTGATATCAGTTTTCAGTCATTCTTGAAAGTGGCTATCCATTTCGAACTGAATTCTGAAAGAGAATGACTGAAACGAAAAGCTTTCCTATTTGACCGAATAACATAATTATTAGATAATTCGTTTTGATTGAAAAAATCGGTGATAAAGTCGGTGTCATAAATAATGATTCACCTACTAAACTGTTTTATCCATATTGATTTCTTTTCACAATTCACTTGCTTATAGGTATTTACAGAAAGGCAATTTACAGCATCTATCAGAAACGTGTGGTCATTTAAGAGTTATGAGGGTGGTTATCTCAGGGAAACCACATTTTCAGTAACAAAGTATATTTGGGTGTAAAACACTAGTTAACAGTATAAAGTTGAACACACACAAAACATTGGGAACGCAAACCCTAAATAATAAGTTCGCGTAACAATGGCGGCACGAGATAGGCATGTAGCGATGCGCAGTACTAAATAATGTAATATGGCGTCTACGCAGTAAGCGTGTAGGCAACGGACTGAGGCGCATCGCGAGCGCCTTCCTCGCAACGGCCAGGCGAGAGAAAAAGACAGATAGCTTGTTTATTCTGTATAACGGCACGTGGCCATTATCAGTCAATTCTGGGTTCATTGCGGCTGCCGAGCTACCGTGGGTAGGCGGGCGAGGAGCATTAAAACCACGTGTTGAAGATAATCAACGATGCACAATTATTATTTTAACAAAATACTAAGAGAATTACAATCAGCACTTTCTAATTAACTGGAATACAGCGACGCTCCACCGAACACGTTTTGCTTGTGCGCGATGCAAACGGATTCCGCCTCGTCTGACGGCCGCGTGCAAAAGAGCCCGGAGTTGCGTCAGAGTGAAGAAACGTCAACCCGCGCTTGTCAAAATGTCTGCTGTCATTCTTGACGTTTCTTGACACCCTCAAAACATCGAAGCACCGTCACGGCCGGACTGACATTCGCACGTCCTCGTGCGACTGCTCACGCTTCGAGTTATCTGTAAAAACCAAATACAAATCTGTAGTACACGCTTGGGCACGCTCGTCCATCCCAGCTACCCATTTATGCTTTATTTATGAAAAGATCTCGATCTTCACCCCTCACATCTGAATTAAACACACTGGGCGGACAACTGATTTCAGGCGCCCCACCCACCAAATCGCATGGTGCGGTGGACCGGACAACCCGTCAGCGCCCCTTCCACCAGTAACGAAAGCCACACACAGCTGCTGCAATCAACTGGTCGGGAACGTCGACCCGCATAGGCCAGTCCCAGCTCAATCTCCTGCCAGGCTGCCACCCAGCTTACACCAGAGAAGTCGTAGTCTGATCGTGGGCGTCGACCCGGTGTAGGCCAGCCCAGTCGATCAACTACACTACATACCACGTAGGAAGACGTAGTCTGATCAGAGGCATCGACCCGGTTTAGGCCAGCCCCTTTGATCAACCACGCCGCTCCCAACTTCCTATCCAGTGCCTTATGCTCTAGATCGATTCTCGATAAAAGAACAGGATTTACACAATTGTTATAAACTCAACATTTACTACTCATCATGTTCGGAGGCAGAGAGGGTGCCAGAGCTTGCGGTCAATGTGTGTGAACTAGATACCGATAATGTGTCACTATCATCATCAGATGTTATCATTCCCTTCTCATGACTATCGACATCCGCCGTCTCGGCCTCCTCTGACTCGTTGACTAATGAAGTAGCTACTTCAATCAATCCACCGTAGCCCCTGGGTACTGTGTGCAAGTTTTCATGGGCGTACTTATAGGTTCGGTTAGACCCATCAATGTCTCTCAGTTCGTATCTATCGTGATCTAGTACGTTGATAATCGTAAAAGGCCCTTTGAACTTTCGCTGTAGTTTGGTTTGGTTACGCTCACTACCCTTGGTAAAGACAAAGTCACCTACACTAAATAGTCTTACTATTGCTTTACCCCGGTTAAAGCGTTCTATTTCTGACGAAGCAGCCTTTTTGATGTTCTCGGAAGCATTATGCCTAATGGTGTCTAAGTCTAAGCGGGGCTCTGGTTCAGCGTGCAAGGATAATGTTGACATTCCCAATGACTTTGCTCGTATGCTAAACATCAATTCCGTAGGGGAGTAGCCTGTTACTCTGGATTTGGTGCTATTCTCAAGGCTAGCTGAACTTCAGGAAGTTCGTCGCGCCACGTTTTGTTTGTGTCATTCTCTACTATTGTAAGCAGGCATTTTAGCGTGCGCATTATGCGCTCAACTTGACCGTTGGCTCTACTGGAGGCAGTAGCGATAAGGTGAAGCTCTATACTATGCTCGATACACATTCGCACTAATGTAACACCTACCTTGGTCTGATAGTATGCGCTTCCGTGCACCAAATAGGTGAACTGCCCTTTTAACAGATTAATTTGCGCTAGCAGTATCGAGAGAAGGTGTGTAATCTAAGAGAACGTATTTGGTGAACGAATCGATAATAACGGACGCATATTCTTTCCTATCACATTTACCACTAAGTTTGCTCGTGATGTCTATATGTATCGTATACCAAGGCGTAGACACTTTGGGTATTGGGTGTAATTGAACCTGCTGCGCTCCCGAACATCCCTTTGAAGCCTTGCATACTATGCATGAATCTACAAATTTACGCACCTGCTTGCACATTTGTGGGAATCAGTACTGTTCATATATCTTGTCAAGCGTCTTATCAGCACCAAGATGCATAATTTCTGTGTGAACATGATTAATAAGTGTCCAAGTCAGTAATCTTGGTACAACTGGTAACCAAGAGCTGGTTCTATTGCTTTCATTTTCCTATACAGTATGTCCTTTCGCACGTCATACATATGTGTGTGCAATCGCTTCTGGCAACTCGTTGTTTTGATGTTTGCTGATAAGGTCACAAATTTCACTATCACGTTTTTGCTCTACCGCTAGCCAAACCTGATGTAACTCTATAAAGTGAACTTTCCTATTATTATTCGTAGCAAGAGTTAAATCGCTTAATCCCTGCGAACTAGGTGTTGGCTCCAAAACGGGATTTCTAGATAGATAGTCAACGTGGCTCATGTTAATGCCCTGATTGTGAACGATATCAAAATCGTACGCTCGTAAGAAAGCCCACCATCTGTGTACGCGTGGAGTTAAGTCGGTTTTTGCTTTGGATGCTTTCAAAGAGTTACAGTCGGTAAAGACAGTGAAATGCTGACCGTATAAATAATGCCGGAAATTCACTGCACGAACGACCGCCAGGGTCTCTGACTCATATGAGTGATATCGCGATTCCGCGTCGGACGTTCGACGGCTGAAGTAAGATACCACGTGAGGAACATCATCTTTCCTCTGGATCAATATAGCCCCGTATCCTTCTGAACTGGCGTCAGTGTGAAGTTAAATGGACGAATCTTGATCAAATATTGTCCTTGAACATTGATGGGGCTAATTACCTGGGAAAAACATTCTACACCCCCCTACCAATGCCCGTCAGATAAACTAAATCATTCTGCGCAGTACCTGGGAACTTATCGGCGTAGCTGTTAGTTACCAAAGAACAAGCCGATCTACTATCAAAAAGAAAGGAAACTGGCTCACCGCATGATGTAGTCAAGGTGCTCCTCGATGTCTTGCGTTCACACACATGGACTTCTTTGACCGCCGTTGCTCCGCCGCCTCCCACTCGATCTGGACGGACACGCCGACGCCACGTGTCCTGGTCGTCCACACACGAAGCAGGTGATTGGTCTTGGTTTATCTGCAACTCTGGATGGTTTATCAGAGGCTCTGGATGTTTGGTCGTGCGTCTTCTCTGAAGTAGCAGGCTCTTCTCTTCGTTTGCGGCAGTATATAGCTTTGTGACTCGAAGTGCCGCAGCGGTGACACGTTCCCATGAAGCGTGATTCATTGAATTGGGTCCTTTTCAGATCCGCGCCATGGTTATTGCTACCCTCATGCCTTCGTTTCAGTGAAATGCCGTTAAGAACGCGAAGAAGTTGAGATCTAGTGGTCAGGTTATGAGAATGGAGCTCACGACAAATCACGGCTTCCTTTTGGCATAAAACTGAAGATACCAATCCCGTTATAATATCTTCGGACATCTCCATCCGCGGGATGTATTCGATGATGTTCCAAAGGCGCATAGCCACCTCACTCGCGGTTTCTTTAACACTAACTTGAAAACGTAGAATTTCATCAAAATAATCTTGTGGCAGCATAGGTTTAGCAAAGTTCGCAAGCAATACTTCTCAGGTAAAGCTCGACAGGTAGCAGCTCGGCCTTCGAGTGCACGTGTCAGTAACAAAAGCAATTCTGCACCTTCTAACTTACGGTTGTTGACTACGATCTCTGTCACGTTGCGCCAACCTTCGATGTCTGCTTCGTTGCCATCCGGATCAAACTCAATCAACTGGGTAGACGTGCTGCTCGAAGGTTGCGGCTGTGATATAGCCATCAATCGGGATAAAAACAGCTCCATCTGTTGAGACAGGCTTGGTTCTGATGCCGGCGCTGAAGATCTCGTGCGGCTTGCTTCAGAGGAGTCTGAAGCAAGTCCTTCACATCCCACTTCTGATAACGGCACGTGGCCATTATCAGTCAATTCTGGGTTCATTGCGGCTGCCGAGCTATCGTGGATAGGCGGGCGAGGAGCATTAAAACCACGTGTTGAAGATAATCAACGATGCACAATTATTATTTTATCAAAATACTAAGAGAATTACAATCAGCATTTTCTAATTAACTGGAATACAGCGACGCCGCACCGAACACGTTGCTTGTGCGTGATGCAAACGGATTCCGCCTCGTCTAACGGCCGCGTGCAAAAGAGCCCGGAGTTGCGTCAGAGTGATGAAACGTCAACCCGCGCTTGTCAAAATGTCCGCTGTCATTCCTGACGTTTCTTGACACTCTCAAAACGTCGAAGCGCCGTCATATACATATATCGTGACGCGAACGCGGGACGCTCGCACTGGACGAAGTTGTTTATGGCTTGCTACAGAGTGTGATTCAGACCATCAAACTGATCAACTTTCTTCATGAGACAAATATTGTAATCACGAATACATAAATCAGCCGTCTCATACATTTGGGTCGAGTAAGTATTGAAGTTTCATATAAGCCAGTTGATATTTTTTTCGCGATTACGATGTCCCATTGAGAAAGTTGTTGAGTTTTATGAGCTGTATTACACGCTTAAATATGACCACACCTTTCTGAAACATGCAGTTTAATGGAAAGCATCCTTTCCCATCTCACTCTAGTACAGCTGTAAGCATGTCCCTAAATAATCAACAGCAGGTTTGGATCCGTGTCGGAGCCGGTGCCGTTCTAAGCCGGGGCTCGAGCCTTACTTCGCCTTTAAGCTGCTTGTCCACCTGCGTTCGCCATTTTCGGCGAAATCGGAGAATTCTGTTAGCAAGTGCACTGAAGATTTTGAAATTAGAGATGTATTTTTTTAATGTCAAGCGATTCTTTTGTTTTAGAATGAAATCATTTTGAGCAATTAATTGCCTCCTGATCTGTCAGTCATAATGATTATGGAAAATGTCTGTAGGTGACCCTCCATATTAAGTATTCCTTTTTCAGCCTCATCTGGATGAACCGAAATAATTTTCAATATTTTCCCAAACACGCTGAACTGATAATGATAATAACATAAAGTTATTGTAATTAACACCCAGTTAACCGCCCATGAACCCAGTATTATTAACCAAACAAAACTATTTTACTCGGATTAACGTTCCGAAAAACCGCATACTTACATTTATTTTCCCAAGGTATTTCAATATTGGCGGGGAGTGGCGTGAAAGTAGCCAAAGTGCTTTGGATCGTATTCACGGTTTTATTATTTATGACCTTGAAAATTGCATGAGTAAGCCGGCGCAGCGGTTGCGGTCACGCCCACTTTATGGCCACGCGTTAAGTGAACTTTCCGTTAATGCATGCATTTTTTTATTGTTTTTGGCACTGTATGCGGCGTGCAATGTCTCAGATAAACTTTGCCTAAAAGGATTTTTCTTTCAGTTTATGTTATAACATGGTACGTGGGGTTTAATTACCCTTATGAAAAAAAAATATGAGAGTATTAGGAATTATGGGTTTTTTTTAGATTATCCTTTATTGACTACTAGCTGCGCCCCGCGGTTTCACCCGCATAAGTCTCGATCCCGTGGGAATATCGAAAACCGTCACAACGTACCTACCTGCAGTTTTAATTGATACTATCAATATTAGATTTACGATATAACATCCGTTTCAAACAGTAACAATGAATTTATTTGGCTCGCACAGTGACATATCAAAACCAATTTAATACCGGTTTTTGGTTGCTATTAATATATTAGGCGATTCAAAACAACACAATTTATTTTAGCTTTCCATCGCCGTTCTTTTCAACTTCCGTTCAAACATTCAATCCTAACTAATATTATGAATTCGAAAATGAGTTTGTTTGGTTATTACGCTTTTACACTAAAACGGCTGAACGGATTTGGATGAAATTTAGCACATGGGTAGACCATGACCCGGATTAGGACATAATATACTTTTTATTCCGATATTTCCACGGAATCTAGATTTATACGGGTAAAACCGTGAGGCGCAGCTAGTTAATAAGAGAAAACTTATCCTCTGGGTTCAACACCAGCACGGTAACATAATATTGTAAATGGTAGATTCGGTATATAAGTTATAATTAAAGTCCGATATTTAGCTACACAATTATAATGACGATGACAATGATCCTGTAATTGGCTTTTGTATACTTATTTAATTAGCTTGTATCGCTATTAATGTGGTGTTGTGTTTTGATGTTTACGGGTTAAATAAAATTATTTTACAGAATATAATTCTAGCTGAAAACACTAATATTATTAATGCGAAAGTGACTTAGTTTGTTTGTTACGCTTTCAAGCTAAAACTGCTGAACGGATTTGGACGAAATTTAGGCACATGGGTAGACAATGATCTGGGTTAGGACATAAGATCCTTTTTATCGCGATATTCTTACCAGCTTGAGGCTTATGCGGGTGAAAGCGCGGGACGCAGCTAGCTTAATTATATACATATATATTGTGTAACTAATTAGTTACCAGGAATTTATAATTAATGATAGAAATAGAGTCTTTTGTATAGCGGTGGAGTTGTGGGTACATAAGATCCTCAATTCCTATATTCCAAAAGGGTTAATAAAGGTGAAAAATAACTATTTTGCCACTTCTCATGTCTGAGAGCCTTTGCCATCAGCAGGGCACAAGTCTAGAACAGGCTAGAGCTGAGCATTATCTAATGGAAAAGCTAATGACATTTTTCTCGAACTGGGGATCGATCCCGCAGGGCCGCGCGGGAAGCAGTCGCACTTGTAACCACTAAATGACTTGATAGGGTGACCAGTCAGTTCACCAAACATTAATTCAAAAATGTTTACTTGACGCAACGGTAGGCAAAAACATTATTTGTCATTTCATCATTCTACAACAACAAGTTTACCAAATATTTGACTTAATATATTATTAATTTTGACTCAAAATAATTATCCGATAAACTTTTATTTAATAACGTATTATTTGACAAACAATTCATTATTTTTTCATTTTATTCCATAAATAACGTATGGAATAAAGACATTACACAAATTGACTTAATATAACGTAATTAAAAAAAAAATAAACTCACATTAGCATAATTGCAAGTGGCTTGCTAAAGATTTTAATAATTTAATTTCCGAATAATTTTCTTTTTGCATCAATATTCTTGCGATGCGTTAATCTTTCGAAATATATTTCTTTCGTTTTTTTTTAAATTTTGTTTTCTATAAGCACAAACCCCCCAAACAAACACAGATGCTGACAGAAACCCTAACCCTAGACGGTCGACGTCAGGGGCACACTGAGGTTAGGTTAGTTAGGTTCCTTTAAACCCTGCAGACAGAAATAGGAGCCCCGCGCAGCGGGGCTCCGTCGACCTGCTGACGGAAACGCTAACCCTAGACGGTCGACATCACGGGGAGTTACGTTTGGTTAGGTTTCTTTAAACCCTGCAGACAGAAATAGGAGAAATAAAAAAATAAATATACTTAAATAAAAGAAATATGAGAATAGGAAACGTGATTTATCCTAATGAATCTAAATGAGAAATGTATAAATGATTAAATATCATCTGATGCATTTGTAAAAATAATTGTTTGCCAAATTAATGTATGTAAAACGAGTGTTTATAAAATAATACATTTGCGGAATAAGTTGTTTTCGAAAAAATAGTATACGAAACGTTGGTTGTAAAATGAAAATTTGTTAATGGAGTTTTGGTGAAACTTTAGTGAACCGATTGGTTTAATCATCTTCCTGGAAACCTGTAGGTAATACAGGCAACATAAATACAGTTTTCTGTAAAAACCCACCTCAGGCACTTTTGGCTCTTAAAGTTAGCTCCTAGTTCGTGAACTACTGTCAAAGATTAGCATTAAGTACATAAATTGTGTAGAGACAATAAACGTTTATATTATCATTTATATAGTTGATCGATCGAGGCCTAAAAACATATTACGCTGAGTTGTTTAAATGTAACACAGTAGTGTGCCTCTCGGCAAAGAACGTTGGATTTTTTTTCCGTGCGTTGTAAATATAAGATTAACAAAAACGATTATTGGGCATGTGTCCGTCTGGACACTAAAATGGGAATAGAGGCTGTCGTTACTTATTAATAACTTATCGATATCCTACGGATTTAGAACTACATTTTATTTGAATTCGAGGACTGGAAAAAATTGATTTTACGGGATACTGTTCCTACATAGTACATAGAGAATAAACAATTGTATGCGTGCGCGTTTTTATTTGGGTGCATACAACTATTTTTTTATAACTTCTAACAACACGTCCATAAAATGTATGTAATGGGCTCGTTATAACGTTATTGTGGACGGAAATTTAAAAGCGTCTTCATATATTTCCATACTTACATTTTACTTTCCTGTGTTATCGTGATAACATGACGTAGACGTAGACGTCTACATTAATATCGTCACGTTAGAAATTATAAAAGCGCACATTGTTTAGGGAGAAGGGAGAAGAAGACATGCCGCACTGACCCCAAAAGAATATAAGATAAGGGTGGGAGTCGTGTTTCAATAAGTTACTCTAAAAGGAAGAAAAAAAGGCAGTATAGTCAATTTTTTTTTTTTTGCCTGAATTTTTCACAAAACTTCTCCCGCTCTGGGCGGAGCGGGAGGGTGTGACAGACTCTTACTGACTAAAACCCACCCGTATTCCTTCCATTGCCTGTGTTGCGGGGGCCTCGGTGACTCATTAGTACCTTCCCGCGACCCCGGCAGGCATCGGCCCTAGTGGACCGCTACACTAACTTGTGCTGACGAAATCTCTTTGAGGCGCGCGTGGAATACAACGCGCCATCGACTCGGGCCTGGTCCTTACTGGAGGGTGAGCTACCCATTGCTCACCGTCCGCAAGCCCGCGCCACGGTAGCCGGAAGTCCGCGCGGGATTCCCGACGCCCAGGGCGTCTACTGCGGCGGCTAGGGGCGAGGGGGCGCCAAATTGGCCTTTCCCTCAACCGTCCCGGCTCCTCCTTCGCGAGCATTACTGCTTCGCTGAAGGAGGTGACGGCTGCCCATGCCCTCTCGCTCCGTACCATGGCTTGAATCAGGGCCGGACGCGATAGGTCTCTGCCACCGATCGCCTCCACGAGGTCACGGCGGTGCTCTGCCCAAGCCGGGCAGATCTCCAGCGTATGCTCCACCGTGTCCTCCGGGCAGTATAGTCAGATTACATTGATTACATTGTAAGTAGGTAGGTATATAGGGAATAAACAAATGTTTGCCTTGCGCGTTGTTTTTGGCATTAAGGTGCATAAATCTATCATCTCGGGAAGAAGACGACACGCTACACCAACCACAAATAAGTTGAGATAATGGCGGGAGGATGATGTGTTTTAATTAGTTATTCCAAAAGACAGAACGCCAGTATAGTCAGATTATTACATACTGTATGGTCGTCTTTCAATCATATCTACGAAAATCCATGTTTGTCGTCATTACCAATGTCACTGAATATTATATGAGGCTGGGAGTGTTGTGGTAGCACGCAACATAAGTTGCTAACTTTGGACTGGGTCCGACGTGTCCCGATACATTTTTAATGCATAAACTGTACCAAGCCTTGATTAGTTCGTCTATAAGCGAGACGGATGCATGAAAAGGGACTGAAATTTTTGGCTAACGTCAAAAATATCATTAAAAATAGTAGCAGCTTTTAATTCAAGAACTGTTGGACGCTATTGAAGGCGCAAAACCCGTAGCCAAATTCTGGGCCGACTCAATCTATATTGCCGCCGACACGCAATACAAGAAAAAGCTTTTAGCCACTATTGATAGTTAATAAGTCATGTCTGTTAAAAGGAGCTTGCTAACAAGCATGGTAAGCATCTTCTAAAGACAGTTATCAGATTTTAAGAGAAAACTTCCTATAATCCTGTATCTTTAAATATTAGATAATGGGGGATTATATTAACTCGCAATCAAATACAATTTCCGGAAATTGTTTTCCCATTGTTTTTCCACTGGCACCTTCGATCAATTTGATCGAAGACTGGCACACATAAAATGGAAATAAAGTCATAACTTCTTATTCAAATAATACCCCCAGAAAAAGGTACCACAAAAGCCTGAATAACTGAAATACCGAGACACCACTCACGGAAAAAAATTAGACGATCACAAAATGCACAGAAGTTATCATGAAAATATCAGTTCCCGAACACACGATAACGCACCTCACAATTTTGCGAATGACGTATTAAGAATACAAGATAAATCGCCCGTATAAATTGCGTGTCACGTAAACCAGCAAAAATGTTATCGGCACAGGGAAATTGATACGGCACACAGGACAAATGTTTTGCGGTAGGTCAACGAATTGAAATTGTCTACACTGTGTTCGTTCATTCTTGGGTGGAGACATTGCGAAAAAGTTTTTTTCAACTACAGATTAAATAAGTTTACTTAATTATTAACCCTTAATAGGGCATGGGCAAACTGTGGATGTTTGAAACAAAAACGCAGTCAATTTGGCATTATGGGTCTTGTAGGATTGTAAATCAGTACATCCACATACTGTACAGTTTTTCAGGAAAATATGTGGGAAAATAATTCCTTCGTTCGTTTCGAAAACGTGTCTTTTGGCCCATGACGTCCGTCAAAACATAAAGAAAAAATGACAGTGACATTTTGTGGAAACTGTTACACATTTGGCCGTTTACAACAAGGAATGTATGTGGGAATAATGTTCATCTTACTCTATTAAAGGTTAAAGGTATTTAATAACGTAGGTACATAATGAAAATATATTCCGCGTTCTTCATTCGGTGTGAAGCTCGTTTCCGCCTTCGGCCTGATCATCACCCTCAGGTGAGATGAAGGCCAAGAGCTTCCCTGTTGTGGTAAAAAAAGTAAAATCTGCTCTTTAGAAAAGACATAATTGTTTATAAAAAAATAATACTACTTACCTACTTAATTCTTAAAATGTGAACATACCATTGCATGCCATATATTAAATAGATTAATATTTAAGTTAAGGATAAACTCTAATATCTAAACGTGATACCCATAACTTGAACGGAGTAGCGGGAGGCTGTCTATTCTAGAAATCATTCTATTACTCGTACATACAGCAATCAGTGATACATGTAGATAAAGTTATAATTATTTATTTCAAAATATATTCCTACGAGCATAACATGACCTTTTATTTATAATGTAAAATGATCATGAAATAAGATAAATTATACAACTGGGAGCACGTATGTTTAATCATGAACAGCTGATCGATTATTTTAATAAAATGCATAAAATAATAAGAGACGTGTGCATTCTTCGATTTTTAAGTAGCTACTAACGGCTAGAGGTACGTCGTTTTTGGCAATCTACGTGCGCAAAGTTTTTTTTTTTTTAAGTATTGTTCCTATCTAACGATACCCCACACCATGGGAAAGACGAGATAAAATATCATCCCCACATTACGTGCAAGGGATACCTCCCTTAGAAAAAAATAAATAAATATATTTAGAGCAGTGGTGGCCCAGTGGATACGGCTGTTTTTTTTTTTTTTGAGGGTGGGAAATCATCAAATAACTTCTCCCGCTCTGGGCGGAGCGGGAGGGTGTGTCAGACTCTTACTGGGGTTTTGGAACTACAAACGACGGGAATACAGCGAGGCGCTTTTTCCAAGATTACAAAAGATCTTCCAGAATAACGGGAATTGACGAAAATCTGATTTTCAGATTTTCCGTTATTCTACAAGCCATATCATCAGGCAAAAACATTGACTGTGAAAAATTTAGAAGATACTGTAGAGAAACAGCTGATGTGTACGTGCAACACTATTCGTGGTACTACATGCCAGTTAGTGTACATAAACTTCTAATGCACGGTGCAGACATCTATAACCACTTTGGTGTTTTGCCAATCGGTAAGTAAAAAATAAATATAGTTTGATGTATTATTTGACTCGATTGCGTTTTGAAATTAAAATGTATGTACTTATTCGTTTTAGGTACCTTATCTGAAGAAGCTTCGGAAGCCCGTAATAAGGACTTCAGAAACGTCAGGGAGAGGCACACTCGGAAAACGGGGAGAATAGCAACAAACGAAGACATCCTCCATGGACTTCTAATAAGCTCTGATACCCACATATCCTACATAAGGCCTAAAATAATGAAACAGGTTCATAATGAGTTGTTGCCAGAAGCAACTCAGTTGTTATAGACTACTGAGCCTCCCTGTGACAGTGAAATTATGGAGGAAGAAGAATGCCTCAAAGCAGAGTCCGAAAATTTGCCGGACCCACTAGCACTTCTGGAACAAGAAATAATGTGATCCGGCTCTAAATTATTCCCACAAAAGCCCATCAGGGTTAGGAATATGACAAACAGCCCTTTTCAGGGCTACAATTACTTCACAGTTTCATATTGATCATATGTACGATAACTTATACTATAATAATATACATACAGTTGATTATGTAGATAATTATCAACGACTTGCCCGTACAAATTTAAATTATTTCACCTATTGTTAACAAAATTAGTATAACCTGAAACATTACGATATATTTATTCAACAATAGATAACGTGCAGTTAAAAAATAACACAGCCAATCAGAGACGAGCATTTTTCATGACTCATTAGTTATGCGCGCACAAACAAATGAGTCATCAATCACAATGCAGAGCACCTGCATTGTGATTGATGACTCATTTGTACCGATAACATGCAATAATAACTAAATCTCTACCAGAATTACTAGTTCTAAGTACGTATGCGCTATTAAAACTATTTATTTAAGTAAAAAGAAGGTGAAAACAGCCAAATGAGACAAAAAATATGCTTTGAATTTATTTTAAATGACAAAAAAATTCTTCCAAATTATTATTTTTTTACCGAATGATTACTCGCGCTGCCGCAGATGGCCGGCGCTGATTTTTTTTTCGTGGATAGAGAAGGACCCTAGCTATCATATACTTACGCCACACACCCAACATATTAGTACGATCGAAGAAAAAAAATTAAACGTGATTCGCTCCATACAAAAAAATCTAATAATTTTTTTTCAAGACAAACTATCAAGTTTAGAAGAAATTTTATAAGAATAAAAGTTGTCAGGAATATTATAACACGTCATATAAAAAAAAAATCGCATCGATATGGTAACTTTGTTGCCTAAGTCCACTAATTTTCAGTATGGGCCCACTGTGCGCCGCAATCGTGGCGTGCCCAGCACTGGGTTGCGACAACCGTACTTTCAATGACGCCATGAGATCCCGCCGGAGCTCCGTCCGCTGTTCCGCGATTTCTCGCGGCAGAGTGGATACGGCTGCGACTTACGAGTCGGTGGCAAAAAAACAAAAATACAGCACCAAAGACACCGACTTCTGAAATTAAAGTTATTTTTCACTTTTTAGTGTATTTCTTTCGAAGTCGGTTGTATTTTACCCGACTGCCCCAGAAGGAGGGTAATGTTTTTCGGGAGTATGTATACTTATATGTCTATTTCTTTGGCACGCTCTGTAGCCTAAACGGCTTGATGGATTTTAACATATGAGGTGTCCTTAGATTCGCCTTAATTGTGGAAGTGACATAGGCTATATAATATTTATATATTGCATCTGAAAGTACAAAAAAAGGAAGGGAAGCTTTTTTTAAAATTAAATTGCAACAATACTGGTATCAAATAAAAGCCAGTAATTTTCAAATATATATGTGACAATCCGCGGCTAAAGGTACCTTGTGGTCGATATGGAGTTATGCATACGCTAGTAATCTGCGATTAATACGCTGTAGATATCAAAAAAGATCAACCTCCTACGATGTTTTGTTACGGAGATATAATTTTTTTTTAAATTATATTCGAAATTGTGCAATTTCGAGAAACAGACATTTTAAGTTCAGTCACCTCGAACACTATGTTGCCGTTGTAAGTTACATAGTGGCCAACGAAAAATTATTCCTAGGACTCCTGTCTTTTAAAGAATGTTGAGACAACTTCTGTATTACTAATCAGAACCTTGTTATGGACCAATCAATGTGTCTATGGACCAATTTCTAAAAAATGATGTTTTGTTTAATTTTGCCAAATTCGTGCGATGAGACCTACAGATTTTTAACTGATCTATTAGAACACAATTTCGAAAGAAAATCTTGACAAAATAAATAAATAAAAACAAGAATTAGCAAACAAATTTATACTGCACTTTAATCTCAAATTGTGTTGAAAATTATTAATAATGTACACTAAAATTTGCAGAGGAACGCTTTTAACTCAGCCGAACGAAAGAATAAACGAACAAGCAATGACTAGTGCCGTTGCTGACTGCCGTATCCTTAGCGATGAGCGAGATAGAAAACGATGCTTAAAGCGCAGGTAAGAGTAGTTCAGATGCCTGGCGGCAAAGACAAAGTATTGCTACGATGCAGCGGCGTGAATGACAGAAGCGGAGCACGTCAGGACGTGTTTGCATCTAGCGTTTCATAACACGCGGCCGTAAGGTACCTTTTCTACTAAACTTTGAGACCACATTATGGACTTATTATTTACATAAAATAAAAAATAATAACAGGGAAATAAATTTCAGATCTTATGCTTTGCGAAAAAGCAATAAAAAAAAAACTATATTTCTTGCAAAATTTACAAAACATTCAATATCTTCGAAACTATAAACGTCCATAAGGTACCTTTAGCCGCAGATTGTCACATATGTATATATTAATAAAACTAGAAAGCTTGAAATAAAATATTTTTTTTAATAAAACAAAAATCCCGATTGCAAAACCTCATAACTGAAAAGGGACAAACAAGCAATATAATCTATAGAATTTTGGTATCGCTGGTAGGATCATATTCGAAAATTGTACGAATTTTCAGTTTATCCATGGCGCCTAAAACTACCACAATTTCACAAAAACCCAAAACTATCTAAACCCTGACTGAATTTAAAATTAAATTAGTACGGCTTTCGAATAAAATTTATTAGAATTTTGAATTGCGCGCCAATCCACAGATAATTCAATCTGAAAATGCTGGTTATAGAATCTCCAATAAAAAAACCTATTTAAGACTATTGGTAAAGACCTATTAAGCATTAAAGTGCAAATGTTTGTTAGAGTCAAGAGCCCCCCACACTGCCAGCTAAATGGTTGTATATGGAGGTGTGAAAAAAATCATTGTAGTAGTACATATAATGAAATTAAAAGTAAAACTATCACAGCTAAGTGAGCTTTACAAATTAACGAGTAATAGTCGACCAACTTAAATTTGAAGTTGGAGAATTGACCGTGGCATATATCGATGCATATATGTTTTTCAACTGCAATGATAAGTTTGTTTTTGGGATAAATTCATACCAACTTCCCAACTACGGAACCCTTCATTGTACGTGGTCCGATACGCACTTGGCCGGTTTTTTTTATAGAAAGTTTCAACAAACTTGAACAACTAGGTATTAACGGTATGTATGAGAAATTCATATTACTGACAAAAGCTCAATATAGATCTATGAGGCAGCCAGCAACCAGATCAGTTGGCGTAGAAGCTAAGAGGTTGACATCTGAAATATCCGTCGCGGGTTCGACTGCCGCATGGAACAATTATTTATTTCACTTACAGATAGCCGTTCCAGGTCTGGGTGTTTGTGTATTTAAACATAATCTCGATACAGAAGAAGAGTAGAGACGTTTTTAATAAAACAAAAGACAAACACAAAACAAAAGCCAAGCACAAAAGTCTTCTTTCACAAAAACAAAACACGACTGCAACTTTACTAACACTAAAAATGCACAAGCGTTTTATTCATTTCTAGACCCGCATACAAATAGTGCTCGCAAACGATTCATAAATATTAAATAACGCGATAAAATTTAACAATGACATGAACAATAAATGGCTCTCACCTGAAATCCCGTCGTAGGTCCACCATTCCTCCCAGCTGACGCCGTCTACGGCTGCAATCACACCGACTCTAATTAAGTCTGCACTATTCACAAAATGAACAATACTCCTTGTTATAACTTGAGTGATTTTATTCCCAGTTTGTCGACCTCGGGAAGTAAATGTAAGAATGATTTGTCTTACATACGTGGGAGATTGGAAACTGAGCAAGATAGGAAAGTATTGGTTTCAATATTGCCTGGCTGCGGTTTAATCGTAATTGACTTCAAGATTTTCTGTCGCTGAGCCGTTTATCTTAACGTTTTCTGATTCCAAATAGGTTTAAATACCAAGACCTTTATCAATTAAATTATATTTGAAAAGTAAGTACGTCTTAAACGTCAGAATGTCAGAATAACAAATACCACCTTCCTTCAAGTCTTAAAATGTCAATAATACGAATCGTAACTTCAGAGTTTAAATGAAAATCATTCTCTCAAAATACAATTTATTGGTTATATAACAATTTTAAACGATTATTTGGATAAGTGATTAGTTTATATCATCAGTACCTACCTACCTACCTACCTACCTACCTATAGTAGTAATTTTACAATAAAAATCTGCTAAATCATTTGTTTTATGTCACATTTCATTTTTGTCTTTGTTCCTGTTTTCCTCAAGCGAATCAATGGAAATGAAATGAGTGAGCCAATGGAGCGGAAAAGCGTTATTCTTTTGAAACAAAACGGTTATTCCTTGAAGTGGTGCGATGTTTGACACCCGCTGCTATTGTTTGTTTTTAAGTACCTTTGTACCGACTGACTGCGAGGTGCTTGCTCCGTGAACTTTGTCAGTCACTTATTTCAATACGATTATTTTTTCTGTTGCCTTTTAGAGCATTTATCAAAGTTCCAAGTTGAAATTAAAATTTACTGTTTATTTTACTTGTCTTTTTGTTTTATCATGCTTTCATTCTCCTCATTTATTTTTATTAATGTTTATTAATGAAGTAGAGTGATACCGAAAACATTTGTGTGCAGAAAATTCATTTGTAAAGCCACATTTACACAGTGCAAGTTTCTGGAACGTTAAAAAGCAGCAATTGCATGCCATAAAGCACATTCAATTATTGTCATTCAAGAATTGCATGCAAATGTTTACAAGCGCGCGATTTCCAAAAACGGCACACAATAAGTGGATACAAGTTCTGCCATTTAATAAAATTGCAAGGCGATTATTGCATGCAAGTTTTACCTCGTCTAAACACAGAGTTACAAGTACAATTGATTCAAGTATTGCCCGTATTTGCGCTGCCAAATATTTCATAAAATTTTATTGAACGTCCTCTCAAGACTTTTAACAGCAAGCAGCAACAACTAACACAACCTCACTCATCGCACTCATGATTGAATGATAGAAAGACTTTATGCCTGAATTGAATGCGATTTTATTGTACGTGCGATTTTATTGAACGTGCTGTTTACACCTACCAGTTTTGAACGGCAACTAACTTGCCCGCATCGTGCAACAAATGTACATGTTATTTAGACGGTGCCAGTTAATTGCTGCTTCAATTTTATGGTATACCACAGGCGATAAACTTGCATCGGGTAAATGAGGTTTTAAGCAGTTAGTTAAACTTAGTAATAACAATAAATAAATAAATAAAGTTAAACTACTAATCCACTAATTGGCCTGTTTAAACTAACTCGCTCCGTAGGCACCGCCAGTTTTAATAAAATATGACAACATAAAAAATAAAAAAAAACAACATTTATTAAAAATATACGCTAAACCCTAAAAATCCGACTTCATAAACACCACCGGCCAACGGGGGAAGGATTTAAAAAAGATTAAAATTTCTAATTTGAGCTGGCTGAAGTTCTCTTAATTAAGATTATGAGATTATGATACTCATAATAATTTCAAAGCAATTAATTCAAAAATAATCAGTAGAGATTCTTATGCCGTAATTATTTGCGAGAATCTTTTCCTGGTAGTACGTAGATTTCCTTCACTCAAGTATGCACTCTTCTGCTGCCTTTGTCACGACGCTGTTATAATTATCAACGTCATATTTATTGAACGCTCACTTTAATTAAAAATCAACACAGTTAAAATATCATAATACGTGTAGTGAAACGTGCATTCGAAATATACACCAATCTCGAAAGTTACTCGATACACGGCTGATTTATGTTTTTAATTTAAATTTTTGCATTCGCCAGGCGAAGTTCGCCACGGACGCGCCGCCTGCATCGCAAATATATGTTACAGTGGAGTCGAGAGATCGTTTCCAGTTTCGATTCGATACAGCTTGAGCGAACTGTCGACTTTTAATCTTTTAATGCTACTCAACAAACTTCAGCCTCACGGAGTAGTACGCCCCCGTTTATTTGAAATACTATATTGCATACGATATTTTGCTTTTGCGAATATAGAAATGGAAATAGCATGAGTTTTTTTTAATGTTTTTATTGCTACTTAGGATAGTGAGCTCAAAGCTTTTAGTCGTACAAGTTATTAGTCCTGCTCAAGCGACAAGGTTCGTTATATTCAGCAAACTATAATGATTGCTTTGTAACTTCGGTAACAGAGATAATATTAAGTGAGCTGGCAAGCCTGCATGGACACTAAGTACAGCTCAGTGCGGCTTAGAGCAACTTTAGTGTCGAAAACAACACCTGAGGCTACACGCGCTTCCTGCTCAATCTATGAATTACCTAACTATGAAATAATTACATCAGACCACATAATTACATCTTGGGAGTATTATAAGTGTAAGTTATAAATGTACCAAATAAAAAAATGGTAAAGGTAAACTTCGAGGTGATTGTTTATCAGATTTTAGAGACAAAGGTATAGAATACCTGAACATTTAATTTTGCATCATTCAAAAGTCTCGTGTGAAAACGGAGAATACTACATATATTGTCGACGGTACACAAGTAAGTATATCGAAACAAATGTGAGATTGAATTCTTATGCATTGTTGCATTTTGCAGACGCGATTGTTACGTGAAGTAGGAAAGTGCTCGCGCGGGAGATGCCAGTCAGCGTCTGCTTAGTTTTAAGGTTCGACAGAGTCTAGAAGTCGGCACACCTTCCAACGAAATCCTGCGGGAAATACTTAGCTGCTTACTATTGTATGTTTAATATTGTTTACACTTAGAACGAGATTTATCGTTATTTTAGTAACTTTATAGTTTCCACTTTACAGTAAGCACTGTAATTTACAATCAACAACAATTCAAAGGTATTGATGTCGCAATCAAATGTTGAAAACGTGAGCAATTCGCAGCCGACGAACTCCACAAAGAGCTTCAACCATGCATCGGAAATGAATCAGTTTCCGTTTCGAGTGAGGCAAATGATATATATGTGTCTACGTTTGCATTCCAAACGGGACTCTACTGTCTACGGGGTACCGTTCAATGCACTGCAGGCTTAACAAATTTAAACAGGATGCGCTACTTGTAGACACATTGTACTATTCGTACATTTTAAATGCATAGCGTAAGTTCGAGAATGTTCAAGAATTAAAATTAAGGAGTGCGCTCCGTGGGCTGCTGAAGTATGGCTGGGAACAAACACGGATGATTCGGATGCATCGAGACTTCCGTTACGATTTTCCGATGCATTGAGCTGTAGCAGAACGAATGGAAATGTCATCGATGTATGAAATAAATAAATAAAATCAAGTGGAAAATAGGCAATTTCACGGTGCATTGGATGTTCTTTGCGTGGATGTGCAAGACTGCGATCGCGTGGTATCGCAAACTAGTGCCGACGTCCGCGTAACAAAAGCTTCGTTCGCGCGAATAATTTTAATCGTGCGCTGAGTGCTTTTACATACCGGAGATATACCAACATTATATTATCGTTCTAGTATAGTTCAGGGGGGTAACCATCACCTCTTATAGCAGTATTATAACCTACATACACACACACACTACAGTATTGTATCCTACTTCACAGTGGGAAAGTGATGGAGCTATAGCAGGACTTATAGCTCCATCTCTTTCTCACGCTAAAGTAATATTGAAATAATACTGTTATATGAGGTGATGGTTACCCCTGAAATGATTTCCTCTTCTTAAGCATTACTCTCGAAATCTTAGGGCTGTGTGGTGTAGGTTACTTGTGTTAATATTTAATTATGCTCAAATCCAGACTTAAAATTGGAACATACTTATCAAATGTAAAAGGCTCTTAAGGCTCCCGCTGACGATAATGAGACGGTGTGATGCGATTCTGGTAGAACAATTTCCATGAAGTTTTTATAGAAATTGTTCTACTACGTAGAGTCGCATGGCGCTGTCGCGTCGCGCCTGTCTGCGGGGCCTTTAACGAAGGCAGTCCACACATCTTTTTGTGGTTTATTCAAAATAAATGTTTTTGTTTCAATAAAGGAATAAGTAAATGCGACAGCACGGGTGGCATTGTATACCACCAATGACGTCAGAACTCCTGTTTATACATAGCTACATTCAGATTGTTTATTAATTAAAGGTATAAATACAACTTTTTCATTCATATTTGTAATGAAGGAATAAGAATGCGTAAGTCAGAACCTCTTGCCCCATGTTTTGTATCAAAACACGGTTTTATTCATAACTAGCTGCTGCCCGCGGCTTCGCCCGCATGGCTTTTTCTAAAATAAAAGTACTAAGTTACTCCTACAACATTCGCGGGAAGGTACTTATGGGTCACCGAGGCCCCCGCAACACAGGCAACAGGAAGGAATACGGGTGGGTTTTAGTCAGTAAGAGTCTGACACACCCTCCCGCTCCGCCCAGAGCGGGAGAAGTTATTTGATGATTTCCCACCCTAAAAAAAAAAAAAAAAAAAAAACTCCTACAACATCAGTTATATGCAAGTCAAAGTTCTGTCAAAATCGGTTCAGCCGTTTCGGAGATTAGTCGGAACAAACAGACAGACAGATTTTTTTTTATTTTTTTTTGTAGTAGGTAATCACCGTATATACTTTCATATGCATTTAGCAAAGTGCTTTTATTTTGAAATTACAAACAGACATTTCAATTATATTTATTTGTATTTGTATGTATAGATATGTATATATATCTAATAATAAAAATAAATAAAAAAAAAATAAGATAAAAGTAACCTAAGTTACTACTTATAACATCAGCTATCTGCCAGTGAAAATACCGTCAAAATCGGTCCAGCCGTTTCAGAAATTAGCCGGAACAAACAGACAGACAGACAAAAATTGAAAAAAATAGTAAAAAGCGGTTATTTTAATGTTACAAACAGACACTCCAATTTTATTTATCTGTATAGAAGATTTATCCTCGGGGCAAGCTGGATCTCTCCAACACAAATCTACACGTACATCTGTGGTGGGGAGACCCAGACAGCCAGGCACTTCTTCTCTTGCAACCGAGCGGGTGGGCAGGTTGCGGATAGCCCATCTCCGGCTGCGGGACCGACTGTTATTGTCGATCCCGCATCTGGAGCATCTCGAAAGAGATCCCGGACATGAGAAGTTCCTGAAGGCCAAATCCCAGGCTCAGGGAAACCTATTACCTTAGTCCTATGCACCTATCGCCAAACCAACCATCCCTCCTTATCCACACATCCCGTCGGACCACAAATCCCTAGGCCAAATCCCAGGCGCAGGGTGACCCCAAGAACCCACCCCACTTCACCTCACCATGCCTTCCCTCCTATCCCTACATCCCGTCGGTCCCCGAGGAGGGGTAACCTCAATTCCTTAAAAGCCCACCCCCACAACCATGCAGCAGAAAGAGAAAAGTACTACCCAGGTGGGTCCCGGCCGAGCCGGGGAATCCCACACCGCTTCGGCGGTCAGCCCCCATCGTAATCTGGGGGGGGGGCATCCAACTGCTTTTTGGTGCCGCGCTCTTCAGCGCGGCTGGCTGCTGACTCAGCGCCCATAACACAGGCTGCGACTCACGCGCCATCTCACCCTACCACGGCTGCGACCAACGCGCCAACAGACACAACTCTGGCCGCATCTCATGCGCCAACACCCACTACGACGTGTATGCCTACCACAAGCATCTGGCAACAGAGCCTTGTGCGTAACAGCATCACCAACCCGGACAAGGACCAAGAACAACACAGACAGAGAGTGACGGGGAAGGGTGACGGACCTGGCAGCTCTAGCACTTTCTCGGCTGACGGAGTACGCATGCCGCACAAGCGCGAAAAAATCATGGCTCGGGGAAAGAAAGTAGGCGACCGAAAGCACGGCACCCGCGATGTCTTTAGCCAGCGCGAAGCGCGATCGTACGCCGAAGAGGCAGTACGCGACCAGCCACGAGTACGCGAAGGGGCAACCCAGCGCGAAAAACGGCCGGACGCGGAATCACGTGACCAGTCGCAAGTACGCGAAGGGGAAACCCAGCGCGAAAAGCGGCTGGACGCGGAACCATGCGGGCGGGGGCCAGTACGCGAAGGGGTAACCCAGCGCGAAAAACCTCCGCACGCGACAGAGCCTGCCGGGACCGCCAGTCGACCCCGAGACACCGACTTGACCCACGACCGACCGCGGCCTCAACGGAAAAGGGGTAGGCGGGCTGGATCCTCACACCAACCGCTACCGGCAAGAAGCACTCATCCGGGCGCCTCCAACCCGCAGCCTGGACCAATGGTACAGGGCCGGTGAAGAGGGAGTGCCCGAATGAATCGGCCTCACCGAGCACGCTTCAGGGGGATGCCAAACGTGTGAGGGTCCAATCCGCTCAGGGCGAGCAGAGGACCTACGCGCGGGTGGCCGCGGGTGACGCGCGGGCCACAAAGGACATCCCGGCGCGGCTGGCCGTAGCAATCTGCCTACCTCCCCCTTCCAGAGACCTGACTAAGGAAGAGACCGCACATATAAAGACCGAACTAGAGAGCCTTATGCTGGACACGGACTCCACAGCACAGCTCCCTGCCTTCCGCGGATACCCACGGGTAGCGGAAGGCACCGTGCAGCTGTGGTGTGAGGACGACCATGCTCTGACCTGGCTGACCCACAACGTGCCCCGAATCCGACTTCCAGACACTGATCTTAACCTGACGGTGATAAGACAGTCCGACGCACCGACCCGTGTCCGAGCCTCACTCTTCGTCCCACGTTATAAAGGGGGCATTGTCCGGCTCCAAAGTATTCTGACTCGTCAGAATACTTGGTATGACATAGGGAAGTGGTCGCTGTACAGGGCAACTACCGTCGGTGGTGACAACTATGGGACATATCTGACCCTAGGTGTGCCACCGGAGGAAGCTGAGAGGGTCCTAGCCCGGGAGCGTCGGATATCGTACCTTCTTGGGTCGATATACGTACGCTTCTGGCCCACGACCCAACCCCCTGACGCGACTCAACTCTCCGCCACCCTGACCGATCCCACGACGAACCTGACTGTGACGTTACCGACGTCGACGGACACAATAGACGCGGATATGGACAAGTTGGAGGAGGTCATGGCCCGAGCGGCAATGGCCGACGAAGACGAAACCATACCGCTGTCATCACCTGGCTGGAACGAGCAACTTTTAGCCTAGCCACCGGGCGATCGACACTACGACCAGCACAGGGTGGAGGCAGTGGAGGGATTGTCCAATGGATCCAGCTCCGACTAACCCCACCCCACCGTCGCCATCGCCCCCCCTCAACATCATACAAGCAAACCTCCAGCACAGCCAGACAGCCACGGCTAGCTTACGCAGGGCACTGGAGGTAAAGCCCCAAACAATTGCACTGATCCAAGAGCCGTGGATCAGAAATAACAAAATATACGGCCTCGGTAACATTGGAGGTAAGCTGATCCTAAACACACACAGCGCAGACAAGCCAAGAACCTGCGCCTACATACCACAAGGGATTCCTATCACACCACTCACTCAATTCTGTTCCAGAGACCTAACAGCTGTCAGGCTCCACAGTGATGGTAGCGCTCCAGATGTTGTACTAGCCTCGGTGTACATGCCAGGTGAGGATGTACACTGCCCTCCAAAAGAGATGGCCGACCTGGTGCAGCACTGTGAGCGCGCCAAACTGGAACTGATCATCTGCACCGACTCGAACGCCCACCACCCTCTATGGGGCAGCGATGCACCGAATTCCAGAGGAGAGGTACTATCCACCTATTTATTCTCTACTAACCTTAACATCATTAACCGCGGCTCAGAACCCACTTGGGTCACAGTCCGAGGACAAACGATCATAGACCTAACACTCGCTACAGAAAACGCGACTAACCTTATTACAGACTGGCATGTATCGGACGAGCCATCTTGCTCGGACCATAGAAGGATATGCTTTAAAATAACTACCAATACAAAGAAACCTGCACCAAGGCGGAATCCGCGGCGCACGGATGTCTCCGGGTTTAAACGTCTCCTAGCCTCTCTATTAGATAGGCACCTATCACAGGTAACCCTAAGAGACCAAGCGCAACTGGAATACACCGTGACAAAACTATCAGAATACCTAACCGAAGCATACCATGCATGCTGCAAACTAAGAGCGCCACAAACCAAGGGCGAGAGGAACCCCTGGTGGAACGCAGAACTTAGTAAACTCAGAGATGCATTACGCAAACAATTCAACAGAGCTAAAAACACTAGACTCCCGGACGACTGGGACCTATACAAAGAAACCCAATACGCATACAAAAAACAGATTAGAACCGCCAGGAGATCAGCATGGCGGAAATTCTGTGAATCCATCGAGACAAATAACGAAGCCGCTAGGGTAAGGAAGATTCTGGCAGCAGATCAGGACCGAACTCTCGGCGCGCTGAAAAAGCCTGATAATTCATACACACTAACCGGCCAGGAAACCAGTAAGGTCCTTCTCGAGACCCACTTCCCAGACTGCAGACTCCTGGAGGATGGGAGGTGGGAGGCTGAACCAGAATGGACCCCAACTGATCAGGACTGGTCCAGAGCCCGCAACATAGTAACAGAAGATCGGCTAAGGTGGGCTATTGACACCTTTCAGCCTTACAAGTCCGCGGGGCTGGATGGCATTTTCCCAGCCCTGCTGCAGTGGGGGGTGAATCATCTGATGCCAGTGCTGACGGAGATCTATCGAGCTTGCATGGCACTCAGATACATACCCCTCGCATGGCGCGAAGTGAAAGTCATTTTCATACCCAAACCTGGCAAAACCGACTATACACAACCCAAGGCTTACAGGCCTATAAGCCTCACATCCTTCCTACTGAAGACCCTTGAGAGACTCTGCGATAGACACATCCGAGACAGACCTCTTCGGGCAAAACCCCTTCACAAACAACAGCATGCGTACACCACAGGCAGATCAACAGAATCCGCGCTGCACAGCGTGGTTTCTAAAATTGAATGCGCAGTGGACCACAAATGCTCGGCACTGGCATCGTGTTCATTGACATCGAGGGCGCCTTTGACAAAACAATATTCAATAGCATCAACACGGCGCTTGACAGACATAGCATAGACCCCACCATAAGTGGCTGGATCACAAACATGCTTAAACTGAGAGCTGTACAAGTCACAGTGAACGACACTACCAGGGCGAAAGGCTGCCCTCAAGGAGGCGTCCTCTCGCCGCTCTTATGGAACCTGGTCGTCGACAACCTCATCAAAACACTCAACGATAAAGGTTACTTCACCGTAGGCTACGCGGATGACATAACCATAATAATAAATGGCACCCACGAAAATACCCTATGCAACCTTATGCGCCAAGCCTTAAAAATAGTAGAGGATTGGTGCAATAAGCACCAACTATCAGTAAACCCTACAAAGACCGAATTAGTTCTATTCACAAAGAAGAGGAAACTGCC
Organism: Atethmia centrago; assembly: GCA_905333075.3. Classification (NCBI taxonomy): domain Eukaryota; kingdom Metazoa; phylum Arthropoda; class Insecta; order Lepidoptera; family Noctuidae; genus Atethmia; species Atethmia centrago. The sequence continues at coordinate 17,671,425 of HG995371.1, read as the reverse complement.
AATTTTGCAGCTACCACGGTTCTTTGGGACCACCCTAAGCCTGTCAACTGAAACCAAGTACCTGGGCATCTTCTTAGACAAAGAGTTGAACTGGGCAAAACATATCAACTACATCATCACAAAAGCCAGCATATCTCTGTGGCAGTGTAAAAGACTGCTCGGCAGGAACTGGGGAATTAACCCCAAGATTACCTACTGGCTGTTCACCACGGTCATCCAGCCAATTATCACATATGGCTCACTAGTCTGGTGGCCCAGGACAGACCTGAGCACAGCCCAAAAAGATCTCGAAAAACTGCAACGGTTTGCTTGTGTAGCAATCACAGGCTGTATGAGAACTACGCCCACCGCCGCCCTACAGGCGATGCTTGGATTGCCGCCTCTGCACCTTATCGTGCGGGAGGAGGCGGCCCTGGCCGCCTTTAGGCTTAACATAACAGGAACCCTGAGCAAAGACTCTAGAGTCAAGCACATACGCATAAGGGAGGATGCGATCAAACGAAGACCGATGATGGCATCACCCTTGCGACAGAGCCCCAAAACTACACTGTTTCCAAAAGCACTACAACATAATACTCACAGAGGAACAGTGCGACTATTCAGGCCCGTATGAGGTAAGAGTATACACCGATGGATCAAAGACCAACTCCGGAACCGGAGCTGGTGTTTTCTCACACGACCTTAACATAAACATATCCTGCCCGCTGGGAAAGTTCAACACCGTCTACCAGGCGGAGTGTGTGGGCATTATACAAGCGGCGTATGCCATAGAAGCCAGGAGAGTCACGGACACTTATGTACGTATACTCTCCGACAGCGCCTCAGTTCTCCAATCCCTAGGAAAGAAACACAGTACTTCGAGATTAACACAAGAATGTCACAATGCGCTAGAACGTATAACGGTATTCAACCGCAACACAGTGACACTGCAATGGATAAAAGGACACAGCGGATCGCTGGGCAACGACGCAGCTGACGAACTAGCCAGGAGAGCATCCGGCACGTCAGTCTGCGGACCGGAGCCGATCGTGCCCATCCCCTTCAACCAACTACGCAGGTGGCTACAGGAGCTCACCCACACACAAGCGGAGAGCTGGTGGTCCTCGGCACAGGGGTGCAGACAGTCCAAGGAGGCTATGCCATCCTTGGATAGTAAGTTAACCAGGCGCTTGTTACGCCTGGACCGGACCGGCCTGCGCCTGTTGACGGGGACCATCACGGGCCACTGCTCGCTAAACAACCACTTCCACACAATAGGCATAACGGACAGCCCTCTGTGCAGGGCTTGCATGGAGGCAGAGGAAACCGTTGCGCATGTGCTCTTCGAATGCACAGGCGTCACCCACATTAGAACAGAAACCCTCGGGGCACCCAGATCCTACACAGAAATCCTAAACAGACCAGGAGATGTTATCAACTTCTGGAGGGAGGTGGGCTGGTTGGAATAACCACCAAAAACGGCCGCCATGGCCCGCGCATAATGGTCCACCTGAAGGACTAAGTGCGGAAACCAAACCCTCTAACATAGAACATAGAACATAGAAGATTTATCTTCCTTTCATAATATTTTCTTTAGAATTCAATGATTTACCGGAGGACATAAAAATGTGCAATAATATTATTATATTTAAGAGAAAATTAAAAAAACTCTTATTTACCCTATAACGTCACCATCGCCCCAGAGGCAAATATTATAGTATTAGCGTTAAATCGTTATTTTAAAACTACCGTGCAGTGATGCCTATAAAAGGAAGGTGCGGCCAGTGTTCGCCCCTTACTCCGTTTCAAGCAGCCGTCGAGTTAACATCATTTTGTAATATTATCTGAAAATCGTTATTTCTATCAGAAGTATATTTTAAGTTTAAATTGTATTTATTTCGAATTAATTAAAGTTTAGTCATTTCGTTTGTTTTTTTTTAAATAAAATTGATATCAACCGCTATTATCAGAAGTGGGATAGGCTCCATTGCCTATCTTATTTTCTGTGTCGTGCGAAAAGCTTTTGAATCATGTCTGAAAGAGCTACCACTCGTAATAGAGGTAGAGATAGGCGTGATCCAAATAGTGATGCAGTTGAACTCCAAGAAACCCTTGGAGCTATTCTGGCGCGCCTGACCGCGCTAGAAAACACCAGCCTACCCGCAACTAGCACCGTGTCGGCGACAACGACTCCGGAAGCACGTGCCGTTGTGGTGCCGGGGCAGATCATCGCGTCTTCGCCGCACGAGCCACAACCAGCAGTGCCTGAGTCGAACACCAGCATCGTTGGAGAATCGTTTGCAAGTACTTCGACGTCACTGGATGCTACAGATCGCCTCATTGGAGCGTTGAGTGCGTTAACCAAGGTCAGATCCAACCATTATTATATTTCAAACTTTGATCCCAGCATACATGATATCGATTCTTGGTGTGAAGAAGTTGAAAGGGCACGTGATATTAATAGATGGGATGACAACGAGTGTTTATCTCGGATTGCTAACTGCCTGAAGGGAGATGCACGTAGTTGGTTAAACGACTGGGTCACAAACGACCGCACCTGGTCTAACTTTAAAATCGAATTTAAACCGCTTTGCTCGCGAAGAATCGATGTAGCAAATATTTTGTTTGACGTCATGAGTACTAATTCCGACAAATATTCCACGTATGCAGAATATGCTAGACGCTCCATCTTGAGACTAAATATTGTTAGAGGGTTAAGCGATGATTTAACGGTCGCGATTGTCATACGGGGTGTAACTGACGCACAAGTACGTGCCGCTGCGACTAACGCTCATTTAACGACCAAAGATCTTGTTGAATTCTTTTCTATTTATACCAAACCAAATCCCAATTCATCTGTAACCTCTGTGAAATCTTCCCAAAGTAAACAGTTTGACCGAAACTCTCGAAAACGACTACACAATAATACAAGTCGCGAAATAACGTGTTTTTCTTGCGGTAGTGTGGGACACATGCAGCGCGCGTGCCCTAAACAATCGAAAACTATTAAACCCAATGAATCCACAGAAACAATTAATAAGAAACCGAATGGACCGTGTTCATTCTGTAAAAAGCCAGGCCATGACGCCTCTGTCTGTTTTGCTAAACAAAGATCTGAATCGCGTAATAAAAACAACGTTAATTTTTGTTTCGAGTTGAAAGGCGCGTCAACAGATAGTGACGTCACAACGGCCGTTATACAGGGTATACCTACAGACGTGTTGATAGACAGCGGATCGCGCGTTTCACTTATTTCGGAATCGGTCCTTAAATATTTTAACTGTACCCGACTACCCACATACCAGGTATTACGCGGCATAGGTGATCAAAATATTGAGTGTAATAGCCGCGTAACATTAGTTATAGAATTTAGCGACATCTCATTAGAGGTGGATCTTTTTGTTGTTCCTTTAAAATGCCTAAACGTGCCAGTACTAATAGGAACAGATGTCTTGAACCGCGAGGGGGTAACGTACATTCGTGCAAACAATGAGCAACGTATAACTCGAATTCCTAGTTCGGTTGGTCAAAATGTATTGCTCATCAACTCAAGTGAACAGTTTTTAGTTAACACGCCGCTTGAAGGTAGCGATCGTGAAAAATTAATGTCAGTCGTAAATCAATTTAAGGAATTCTTTATTATTGGGACTGCTTTGACAACAGTCACAACTGGTAATATGCGCATTGAGTTGACGAGTGAGACACCGATTTGCTATAGACCGTACAGACTTTCAATCGACGAAAAATTGAAAGTGCGTGATATCGTAAAAGACTTGCTAGACAAGAACATAATCCGCGAGTCTAACTCTCCATACGCAAGTCCGATTATTCTTGTCAAGAAAAAAGACGGAAAAGATCGCATGTGCGTTGATTACCGCGCGTTGAACGCGGTTACCGTGAAAGATCGCTATCCATTACCCTTGATAGAAGATCATATTGATCGCCTTGGTAAAAGCAAGTTCTTTAGCTGTTTAGATATGGCGACAGGCTTCCACCAAATAATGTTGGATAGCGACTCTGTAGCGAAGACCGCCTTCGTGACCCCAGAGGGTCACTACGAATATTTAAAAATGCCGTTTGGTCTCGCGAACGCGCCGGTCGTATATCAACGAATAATCACAAATACACTTAAATCACTAATTGAGTCTGGTAAAGCCCTCATATTTATCGATGACGTGTTATTATTGGCGTCTTCTATCGATGAAGCAATCGAGACCGTACGCGAGGTATTAAAAACACTTACTTCTTCGGGGTTTTCCATTAACTTAAAGAAAAGTACATTTGTGGCTACAGAGGTTGAGTACCTAGGTCGAACTATCTCTGAGGGTCAGGTTAGACCGAGCGAACAAAAAATTAAGGTTTTAATAGACTCCCCTGTGCCCAGAAATGTAAAACAGGTTCGACAACTACTCGGTTTGGCAGGGTATTTTCGTCGCTATATACCCGGCTATGCATCTAAGACAGCGCCCATTGCTAGTTTAACACGGAGTAACATTAAATTTCACTGGGGCGAAGAACAAGAAAACTCGCGTAAATATCTAATCCGTTGCCTTACAAGTGAACCTGTGCTTGCTATTTTCGATCCGTTATTACCAACAGAGTTGCATACGGATGCGAGTTCTATCGGTTACGGCGCAGTTCTTATTCAGGTGCATGAGAATGGTAAACGGCGAGTAGTGGCGTATTTTAGTAAAACTACGCAAGGTGCCGAACCGCGATACCATTCTTATGAGCTTGAGACGCTCGCGATTATTAAAGCTTTACAACACTTTCGCCACTATTTGTTAGGTATTTCGTTTAAAATTGTGACTGACTGTAACGCGCTTAAACTGACTGAACGAAAGAAAGATCTTTTACCACGCGTCGCACGTTGGTGGATATACATGCAGGATTTCAACTTCACGATAGAATATAGAAAGGGCGTCATGATGCAGCACGCGGATTATCTAAGTCGAAATCCTGTTGATGTCCTCCAAATAACTAGGCCGAAAAACTGGGCACAGATTGCTCAATCTGCGGATGAAGAAACTCGTACGCTAATTGATAAAGTCAAAAATAACGAGCTAGACTCTTCCCGGTATGTTGTTCGCAACGATCTGCTGTATTATAAATACACGCCCACCGGCCAGGAGCCTAAGCTACTATGCTTTATTCCCAAAGGACACCGATTAAGTCTCCTAAGAGTTTTTCATGACCAACATGAACATATATGTGCGGATAAGACCATTGATTTAATTCTGCGTCATTTTTGGTTCCCAGGGCTCTATGCTTTTGTAAGGAAATACGTAGGTCATTGTTTGATTTGTCTTTCGTCCAAGAAAGTTCCTAGGGCTCCTCATTACCCGATTTCATCATGGCATAAGCCAGATACTCCGTTTAACACAGTCCACATGGACGTATTAGGTCCACTACCTATTTCAAATGACAAAAAGTATGTACTGCTCATCGTAGATGCCTACTCTAAGTATTGTTTGTTTTATGCGATAAAAAGGCAAGATTCCAACGAATTAAAACAAATGTTTTCAAACGCTGTTTCCCTATTCGGTACTCCCAAACTTATTGTGTGTGATAGAGGACGAATGTTTGAGAGTGCGAGTTTTCAGGGCTGGGTTACTGAAATGGGTAGCGAAATTCATTTTGTAACACCTGAGATGCATAGGGAGAACGGTCAGGTGGAACGCTACTGTCGCACTTTGCTGAATATGTTACGCATAGAGGCATCTAGACCAGAGAGTAAATGGTCCGATTCTTTGTGGAAAATGCAGCTTGTTATCAACTGCACTAAACACAAGACCACTCAGATTTCACCGTTACAGTTGCTTATTGGTGTTGAAGCAGTCACGCCAGTCATTAGATCACTTGTTCGCGATGTCGCTGTCGATGACGTGCGACCGAATCGCGAAGGGTTAAGAGAGTTACAAAGACAGCGCGCTAGCGAACTGCTTGAACAGAATAGACGTAAACAAGATGAGTACGTTAATAGGAATCGGAAGGTCAAGCGTACGTTTAATCTAAATGATAATGTGTTTGTAATAAAAACTTCTCAAGTTACAGGCAAGTTGGACTCGGGGATGCGAGGGCCATATCGTGTGGCGAAAATCCTTACCCACGATCGATACGAGCTACAGCTGCTAACTGGTTCGTATGGCAAAATTACTCAGGCTGCCGCCGAGCATATGGTTGCTTGGCGAGGAGAGTGGACCCCAGAGTCGTGTGCCACGTTTTTTGATAGTAAGTAGATTTTGTTTACTCTTCTATCTAAAGGATGCATGAACACGAATTGTATTAAATGTGTTTGATTACACGGACTGAAAGAGTCATGTATACATACATAGTGGCTGTAAGGGCATTGAGCGAGGGCTCTGCCGAGACGTGCTAACTGGGTGCCTCCGTCTCAGTATATGTATAAGGGCATTGAGCGAGGGCTCTGCCGAGACGTGCTAACTGGGTGCCTCCGTCTCAGTATATGTATAAGGGCATTGAGCGAAGGCTCTGCCGAGACGTGCTAACTGGGTGCCTCCGTCTCAGTACATGTATAAGGGCATTGAGCGAGGGCTCTGCCGAGACGTGCTAACTGGGTGCCTCCGTCTCAGTACATGTATAAGGGCATTGAGCGAGGGCTCTGCCGAGACGTGCTAACTGGGTGCCTCCGTCTCAGTATATGTATAAGGGCATTGAGCGAAGGCTCTGCCGAGACGTGCTAACTGGGTGCCTCCGTCTCAGTATATGTATAAGGGCATTGAGCGAAGGCTCTGCCGAGACGTGCTAACTGGGTGCCTCCGTCTCAGTACATGTATAAGGGCATTGAGCGAGGGCTCTGCCGAGACGTGCTAACTGGGTGCCTCCGTCTCAGTATATGTATAAGGGCATTGAGATGCGTCTCTGCCAAGACGAGCTAACTGGGTGCCTCCGTCTGTTTATAAGGGCATTGAGTTATAGTGTAATTCTGCCGAAAGAGACGTGCTAACTGGGTGCCTCCGTCTCGGTTTATTTATAAAGGCATTGAGATATGTCTCTGCCAAGACGAGCTAACTGAGTGCCTCCGTCTAGATGTGTTGTATTTAATTACAACAGACATGTATTGCTTAAGTAATAAGGAGGTTACTAATTGGTGCCATTCTCTCATTTTTAGCTGAAGAGGATAGCCTCGCAGCACCATCTAACAGTGCAACTAGCTGCGAAGGCCATTCCAGTCGTGGAGATGCAGACACGCACCAGGGTCCACCAATTATTGATGCAGCTATTGAAGACATGAGCCCTTCACGTCGCCCGAGTTCACTTGCTGAAGACTGTGACTGCAGCGGACCATCATCTGGACAAGGTGGCTGAGGACAACCACACATCAGGAGAGGCCGTATTAGCGTTAAATCGTTATTTTAAAACTACCGTGCAGTGATGCCTATAAAAGGAAGGTGCGGCCAGTGTTCGCCCCTTACTCCGTTTCAAGCAGCCGTCGAGTTAACATCATTTTGTAATATTATCTGAAAATCGTTATTTCTATCAGAAGTATATTTTAAGTTTAAATTGTATTTATTTCGAATTAATTAAAGTTTAGTCATTTCGTTTGTTTTTTTTTAAATAAAATTGATATCAACCGCTATTAATAGTATAATATTTATATAGTATAATTATTATTAAGAAGTACTTAGTATCTCATTATAAGTGAACTGTTATTCATAAGTTCTTATGAGAAATAAATATCTTTAAACCTAGAATTAGTTTTTTCTAAGAATGTTATCAAACTAGTAGGAAGTGGTAATTATGTTATTAAAATGTATCAGGTGGGTACTTCACAGTACTTGATAATCAGAGTTCATTTAATAATCTCTATCCATACATAAATACCTATAACTCACACCTTCTTCCGATAGGGGTAGGCAGAAACTACAGAACGCCACCTGTTACGATCCTCCAATCTACAGATAAATTAGGTACTCTATTTTTAAGAAAATAATGGATGCTGACGTTCTAATTAACTTTTGTTTTATATTACATATATCATTAACTCGCCCGTGATGATGACTTTCTTTTATTACCAAGCCTAACAAATATTATAAATGCGAAAGTGAGTTGGTTTGTTCACGCTCTCACGCTAAAACGGCTGCACGGATTTAGATGAAATTTGGCACACGGGTAGAATATGACTGGATTAGGAAACAAGATACTTTTATCCCGATATGCCCACGGGATCGAGACTTACGCGGGTGAAACCGCGGGCGCAACTAGTTTAAAAATAAATAAAATAGCCTATGTTAATCCAGTAAATTTAAACTTGTTTTAAATCTGATAATTATTTGCGAAGATTAGCCCTTGATTAACCAACAAACACACATGGACATTTTCCTTTGACATTAACTCTTTCGGGCCGTTATTTTAAGCTAAGCGCACACTACAACGGCGCGGCGGCGGCGGCGGCGGCGTCGGGCCGCAGCGCATCGGATTCCAATACAAAATAGTGCGGTGCGGCCCGCCTTTACTGTGCGATACAAGATTTATACGAAAGTGATATAAGAGGATTTTTGCAACGCGCTGCGGTCCGCTCATATTATGTCAGCCTTTGAGGTCCTTGAACATCGGGCCGCCAAGTCCATTCCCGGGACGTCGGCGTCGGGTTCGGTCCAATCCGTTACTCAATTAATCGCTCTGCGGATCGGGTGTGAACTTGCGATGTGATCTGTTGAGCTTTAAATAATGCCGCTCTCGTTTATTTACGGGTAAGGATTTTTTACTTGTAACTTAAAAAACGTTGTAATTTTATTTACTGTATGAAATGGGTTCACAGAAATACAATGGGCGGGATTCGAAAATATTTAATTATTTAATTTATATTTATTTACCTACGCCATGGACTAAGTCCTACACATGTACCCTAATTACTAACATTTACTAATATTTTTAAGTTTTTTTTTGTAACACTATGGCTTGGTTGTCTGAAAATAAACTATAGATATATTTTTTTTATAAATTGTACGCAATATACAAGGTGTTGTTTTGCATCCTCGTCAAATTTCAGGAGGCTGCTATGAAAAACACATATAAAAAAAAACTACGATACCTGCTCAATAATTAATACATACTTGTTTTTTTAGTTATTTAAGTTTGGCAGTATTTTAAAATACACCACTTTCACAAAACAGAATCACGCCGTTGCGTATGCGGTAGTGTGTATGTAAAAGAGCAGTTACATGGCGGTATCACACGGGCCGCGTTTTAACATGCATGCCGATTTCCGAAAACCGGAAAAAAAGACCTACTTATTTTATTATTGATTCGTGTCGAGATCATTAGCTGAGTTACCTCCTTGAATTTGATCAATTAAAAAATATATATATACAAGGTGTATATATATTTTTTTTTAAATTGCGTAACGCACTATCAATCACATTCTGAATAATTTTGAAGTATACATATTGCTAATCCAATTCTTCCTAAGTTCGAAAAAATTGTCCGCTCAACAACGTAAATAACGCAATGATTGCTGTTGAACTGTCAAAATGAAACCCATTGCTACTAATAGTGTGTTACACAATTACCCCGCTGAGGACCGAGACAAGTGGCGATCACTTTCTAAGCGTTTCGCATAGATTGAAATAAGCTATTCGATAGCATAATTTATATCAATTAAATACATTTTAGACTTTTCCATCATCGTTGTCGCCGATAGAATATGTGTCTAGATCTAATTAAATTAAGTTACAGAGTCTGCTCTTTAGGTACAGTATGCGACCAACATTATCTAAAACCCCTAAGGAAAAGCGAATTCGAACCTTATTGCGAATTTGGAATACTCCTTCGAGTATTTCAAAAAATCATATTGCTAAGCGATATTAATTATTATCTTGTTGTCGTTAAGGTTGAAAGGCCATTGAGTACTAATAAGTATAACAAAAAGTTACCCTACATTGGTAAATTTTTGTGTAACGCACTATCAATCACAAACTGAATAATCTTGAAGTATACATATTGCTAATCCAATTCATCCTAAGTTCGAAAAAATTGTCCGCTCAACAAAGTAAATAACGCAATGAATGTTGTTGAACTGTCAAAATGAAACCCATTGCTACTGATAGTGTGTTACACAATTACCCCGCTGAGGACCGAGACAAGTGGCGATCACTTTCTAAGCGTTTCGCATAGATTGAGACAAGCTATTCGGTAGCATAATTTATGTCAATTAAATACATTTTTGACTTTTCCACCATCGTTGTCGCCGATAGAATTTGTGTCTAGATCAAATTAAATTAAATCCCTGAAGTCTCCTCTTTAGTCTTTTTTTTTTTTTTGATGGGAATTCATCAAATAACTTCTCCCGCTCTGGGCGGAGCGGGAGGGTGTGTTAGACTCTTACTGACTAAAACCCACCCGTATTCCTTCTTGTTGCCTGTGTTGCCAGGGGCCTCGGTGACCCTTTAGTACCTTCCCGCGACCCCGGCAGGCATCGGCCCTAGTGGACCCCTACATTTGTGCTGACGACATCTCTTTGAGGCGCGCGTGGAATACAACGCGCCGTCGACCCGGGCCTGGTCCTTACCAGACCGTGAGCTACCCATTGCTCACCGTCCGCAAGCCCGGGCCTACGGTGGCCGGAAATCCGCCCGGGGTCCTCAACGCCCAGGGCGTCTCCTGTGGTGGCTAGGGGCGAGAGGGCGCGAAATTTGCCTTTCCCTCAACCGTCCCGCCTCCTCCTTCGCGAGCATTACTGCTTCGCAGAAGGATGTGACGGCTGCCCATGCCCTCTCGCTCCGTACCATGACCTGAACCAGGGCCGGACGCGAGAGATCTCTGCCACCGATCGCCTCCACAAGGACACGGCGGTGTTCTACCCAAGCCGGGCAGACCTCCACCGTATGCTCCTCCGTGTCCTCCGGGCGATCCACACAGTGGTGACTCCCGGGCGTTTCCTCCCGCCTCATCCAACACAGGAACCTGCCGAAGCTGCCGTGTCCGGTGAGGACTTGCGTCAGGCGGAAGGTGAGGACGCCGTGGTGCCTCTCTACACGGAAAAAAAAAGATCTCTTCAGCGAAGAATATCAATATTCTCAGAAAAATTGTTTCAATCCAAGTAAATATTCTCTTAACATAAGTAAATGTACTGAGTCCAAGAAAACTTGTATACTCAAATTAAGAATAATAAATATAATACTTGGTTTTTATTTTTGACTTAAGCATATATTTTTGATTCAAGACTATAATAATCTTAATTGAAGAAAATATCATTAATATTCTTAAAATTAAACTTAATAATTCTTCATTTAAGTATAATTAATGACATTGATTATCATTTAAATTAGAAATTAGGACAATAGAGTCAACCTCTTGCAAAAATATTATGAAAGTAAATAATAAATCAAATGAAAGTGTAAAAAAATTAAATAAAATCAACCTGGTGCATCAAAACATTCAAGGGTTTTTGAACAAAGATTTAGAAGTAGAATTATTCCTGAATTATAACAATATAGATATTCTTTGTATGACAGAACATTGGCTTAAAAGCCACCAGTTCATGTTCAATTTTAGTAATCACCAGGTTGGTAGTTCGTTCAGCAGAGTAAATGCTATACATGGAGGCTCATTAATACTAGTAAATAATCAGCTTAGATTTAAAGACCGCAAGGACATTGTGAGCATCTCAGTTGAGCGGACAATTGAAATAGCCTGTATAGAATTGGAGCAGTTCATTATATTAAGTGTGTACAGACCTCCTTCAGGATTGTATGATTGTTTTGAAAAGGTTATGGATGATGTGTTGCACAAAATCTGTAATTCAAATAAGTCTATCATCACTTGTGGTGATTTTAATGTTAATCTATTAGAAAATTCAGGTTTAAGTACTAAAATTATAAGTTTGTTTCAGTCATACAATCTTGCTCACCAATTTTTAGAGCCCACTAGAATAACCCCCACTAGTGCCACATGTCTAGATAACATTTATACAGATGTTACACCAGCCCACAAAAAAATTATTAATTTAATAGAATCAGATCATTGCGGGCAATTTATCACTGTTCCAAATCCAAGCAAAAAAGTTACTAAAAAAGAAATCACTGTCAACCCAAAAACGACTAAGCGTTTGGAAACATTTAAAACTAAAATTCTTAGTAAATTACCACTATCGTCAACTAATGATGCCCCTAATCAACAATATAAAGATTTTTTTAATATGTATTGCACACAATTTGAGAACACTTTCATTCCTAAGACATTGTCGGTTAATAGTATCACTTCCTTCAGTGACTGGGCCACCATTGGTATACATAAAAGTAGAAAACGACTATATGATTTGTATGATGAACGGATTAGTATAAATACTGCTGAATTTAATTTATATGTTAAGAATTATTCTAAATTATTTAAAAATGTTTGTTGTATGGCCAAGTCACGTTACTTAAGCTCAAAAATTAAAAATAGTGGTAATGTGATTAAGATGACATGGAATATCATTAATAGTGAAACGGGAAGGTCATCCAACCGAAGTAGTGACTATAGCCTTGCTATTGATGACAATATAATTAAATTAGATTCTGAAGTCGCCATGGCATTTGAAAATTTCTTTACAGAGATTCCCATATCAACTACAAAATCTCTAAACTCATCACCCACTGCCGCAGAGTCTTTACTTATAGAAAACGTTCCAGTTTGTGATTCAGAATTTAGTTTCCAATATGTCACCTGTAAAGATGTAATTAAAACCTTTCACACGTTAAATGTTAAAAAGACCGCAGATCTATGGGGTAATTCTGTGGACGTTGCTAAGTCGATTATAAACATAGTAGCACCTACTTTAGCTGTTATTTTTAATAATTGTATTGACTGTGGTGAGTTTCCTGATCTTATGAAAAACAGTAAAATAATACCGTTGTTTAAATCGGGTAGTACATCAGACCCTACTAATTATAGACCTATTTCAGTACTACCTACCTTTAGTAAAATTTTCGAGAAACTTATTTTAGATCAAATCCAAATATTTTTCAATAAACATAAATTAATGCATAACAAACAGTTCGGTTTTACAAGGGGTCGTTCGACTACTGATGCCGGTGTTGAACTTTTAGGACATGTTTATAATGCATGGGAGGATAAATGCGATGCTTTGGGTATTTTTTGCGATTTGTCCAAGGCATTCGATTGCGTTCTTCATGAAACTTTGATCAGAAAACTGCACCACTACGGAATCCGAAACTCCTCTCTGGATCTTCTTACTTCATATTTGAGTGATAGGATTCAGAGAGTTGATGTTAACGGAAAAAGATCACCCGGATCTGTAGTAAGAATGGGGGTCCCCCATTCTCGGCCCATTTTTGTTTCTTATTTATATAAATGACTTGCCTTGCCTCATAAAGGATAATCATGATATAGTGCTGTTTGCAGACGACACTTCACTTTTATTTAAACTCAAACGTCAGCAGTTGGTTACTGACAATGTAAATAGTGCCCTTGAAAAAGTAGTTAACTGGTTTAATGTTAATAACCTACTTCTTAACGAGAAAAAAACCAAATGTATTAAGTTTACAATACCTAATGTTAGACAAGTAAAAACTAGTGTTCTCATAAAGGGTGAAGAGTTGAACCCCGAAGATACCACTGTGTTCTTAGACATAACTTTGGATGCCAAGCTTCAATGGGGCCCCCATATAGATAAATTGTCAAAAAGGCTTAGCTCTGCAGCATACGCCGTTAGAAAAATTCGTGATTTAACGGATTTAGACACAGCCCGTTTAGTATACTTTAGTTATTTTCATAGCGTAATGTCGTACGGTATTCTGTTGTGGGGAAATGCCGCCGATATTCAGACAATTTTTGTTTTACAAAAAAGGGCAATCCGTTCAATTTATAAATTAAGTCCCAGATACTCCCTCAGAGAAAAATTTAAAGAGATTAATATAATGACTGTAGCTTCTCAGTATATTAATGAAAATCTTTTGTACGCACATAAAAATATTAATTTGTTAAAAAAATACAGTGATATCCATAATGTAAATACTAGGAACAAACACAAATTTGTTGTTCCTACAACCAGGCTCAAAAAAATAGGCAGCTCGTTTAGATGCCAATGTATACGTTTTTATAATAAACTTCCTAGCCACATTCAAGAACTAAGCCTTAATAAATTCAAATGTTTTATAAAACAGAAACTGTGCCTAAAAGCCTTTTATACTGTTAAAGATTATATTGAGGACAAAAAGGCTTGGGATTGAGCTGCTCCAATAAACTTACAGTGAATGTTGTTTTTTTACTCTTTTTATTTTGCTAGCTATTTATATTTTCTTATTCTATATAACATTCTATATAAACAATGACATGAATATTTACTTTGTATAGTATTATATTATATTATTTTAATTATTAGGAATGTGAGGACTATGTGGGTCATTGTTTGTTTTTTTTTTTTGTCTCTTAGTTTTAATGATGGTCTGGCAGTTTGAGTACTTTATGCGGCCTACCCAAATGTCTTTTCTTTGGTATTGTTCGTCAAATCATTGAGCTCCTTAAGTTTTGAGATGAGCTGCATGATAACTGACAAATGCGTGCACTGACTGGACAGGTCCACTCAAATCTGTGTGGTCTTTCCTCAAAAGACCATTTCAGACACCAACCTACATGGTCCCCAAATGACCATGTAGGTTGGTGTCAATCTGACCAAGATTATGTCCGAATATACACATTGACATTGATGAATTTTATTTATGCAATGACATGAATATTTACTCTATGTAGTATTATATTGTTTTAATTATTGTAAATGTGAAGACTATGTGGATCATTGTTTAATTTTGTTTTATTCTCAGTTAGTTTTTAACATGGTCTGGCAGTTTTGAGTATTTTTTGCGGCCTAGCCAAATGTCCTTTCTTTGGTATTGTTCGTTGAATCGTTGAGCTCCTTTAGTTATGAGTTGAGCTGCACAACGACTGACAAATGCGTGCACTGACTGGACAGGTCCACTCAATCTGTGTGGTTCTTTCATCAAAAGACCATTTCAGACACCAATCGACATGGTCTTCACATGGTCTTCACATGATCTGACCAAGATTATGTCTTTTTTTTTTTTTTTTTTTTTGGGTGGGAAATCATCAAATAACTTCTCCCGCTCTGGGCGGAGCGGGAGGGTGTGTCAGACTCTTACTGACTAAAACCCACCCGTATTCCCTCTTGTTGCCTGTGTTGCGGGGGCCTCGGTGACCCATAAGTACCTTCCCGCGACCCCGGCAGGCATCGGCCCTAGTGGACCCCTACTATGTGCTGACGACATCTCTTTGAGGCGCGCGTGGAATACAACGGGCCGTAGACCCGGGCCTGGTCCTTACCGGACGGTGAGCTACCCATTGCTCACCGTCCGCAAGCCCGCGCCTACGGTGGCCGGAAATCCGCCCGGGATTCCCGACGCCCTGGGCGTCTCCTGCGGCGGCTAGGGGCGAGAGGGCGCGAAACTTGCCTTTCCCTCAACCGTCCCGCCTCCTCCTTCGCGAGCATTACTGCTTCGCAGAAGGAGGTGACGGCTGCCCATGCTCTCTCGCTCCGTACCATGGCCTGAACCAGGGCCGGACGCGAGAGGTCTCTGCCGCCGATCGCCTCCACGAGGACACGGCGGTGCTCTGCCCAAGCCGGGCAGACCTCCACCGTATGCTCCACCGTGTCCTCCGGGCGATCCACACAGTGGTGACACCCGGACGTTTCCTCCCGCCTTATCCGACACAGGAACCTCCCGAAGCTGCCGTGTCCGGTGAGGACCTGCGTCAGGCGGAAGGTGAGGACGCCGTGGCGCCTCTCCAGCCACTCCTCAAAGAGGGGACTTATCGCCGAAATCGTGGCGTGCCCAGCACTGGGTTGCGACAACCGTACTTTCCATGACGCCATGAGATCCCGCCGGAGCTCCGTCCGCTGTGCCACGATTTCTCGCGGCAGCGGACTTACGCCCCGGCGTTTCGCCTCCTCGCGCCACTCCCATACGTGCGCGAGGACTTTTGCCTCCAGATCCCATGGCGGCAATCCGGCAAGGAGGCTCGCTGCCTCACAGGAGACCGTGCGGTATCCTCGGACCATCCGGATGGCCATGACCCTTTGGGCCGCGCTCAACCGGCGGGCTGGCCGCAGCGCCACAGAGCGCGCCCATACAGGAGCCCCGTAGAGGGCCATGGACCGCACGACCCCCGCGTAGAGCCTCCGGCAGGAGGCGTTTGGACCCCCTAGATTGGGCAGGAGCCGCTTCAATGCAGCGCCCGCCCGCTCCAGTTTGGGAGCCAAACGTCGGAAATGCTCCACGAAGTTCCACCGGCTGTCGAGGACGAGTCCCAGGTACTTCATCGTCGACTCGACGCCGATAGAAACCCCTCCTACCGTTATTTGGGACCCCAACGGTGGCGCGTTCCGAGGACCATGAAAACACATGGCCTCGTACTTGTGCAGGGCCACCTCGAGTCCCAATTTCCGGATCCTATCGACGATTGTCGCAACCCCGCGTGCCGCTAATTCGGCCGCCGCCTGGTGCGACCTCCCCTGCGCCAGGACCAACGTGTCGTCAGCGTAGCACACTACGCTGACGCCGCTAGGGAGGTCGGCGCGCAGCACCCAGTCGTATCCGATGTCCCACAGATGCGGCCCCAGGACCGATCCCTGTGGGACACCGCACGACATCTCTTGCCGGTTCCACACTCCCTGGTGACCGGGGTAGATGACGGCCCTGTCCGTCAAATAGGCCTCGACCACACGACAGAGGTAGGTCGGCATCCGGTGACCCCACCCTGGGCAACAGCATTCCCCGTCGTCAGGGCTCGCACACGCATGATGGCGTCCACCGTAGAGCGCCCTCTGCGGTAACCAAACTGGCTCTCCGCCAAATCCGGCCCCACCTGCACCAGCTGGCCGACGAGGCGATCTGCAATGATTCTTTCAAAGAGCTTGCCCACCTCCTCGAGCAGCACGATGGGCCGATAAGCGGACGGAGAGTCCGCAAGGCGCCCTGCCTTCTTTATGAGGACCAGTTTCCCCGTCTTCCAGCGAAGCGGGAACTGGCCCCTCTCCATGCATGCGCTTAGGAGCCCCCTAAGTCGAGGCCCGAGAGCCTCCAAGGCCAGGACCCAGGCCTTCCCAGGTAAGCCGTCGGGTCCTGGGGCGGTATTTTTGGCATTAAGCCTGCGTACCGCCGCTCTCATTTCTACCTCGGTCACCTCCGGAGCATCGTCGTCGTCGTCGGCGGTGTGGTCCGCATCAGGCACCGCAGTAGGCGGAGCCATAGGCGGGGAGGTGTGTTCCCCTCGGGAAGGGAACAGAGCGCTCACCACGTCCTCCACAAGCTGGGGCCGGAGACTCTGCGTCAGCGGGGGAGCCCATGGGCGGAGTTTATACCGCACCACTTTGTACGGGCGTCCCCAAGGGTCCCTGTCCAGAGTCCCCAGCGACTCCTCGCGGGCCAACCCCCTGGCCCGCAGGATCTCCGCTTGGAGGGCGGTCTTCGCCGCTCTGTACCCCTCGTACAGCTCCGCCTGAATGGCTTCCGTATCCGGAGGTTTGATACGGAGCCTGCGGTGCCTGGTGTACCGGCGTCGCGCAGCTACGCACGCAGTGCGCAGAGCCGTCAGCTCCTGCGACCACCAGTACACCTGGCGCGAGGCACGTCCAGGCTGGACCCGGGGCATTGCCACGTCACATATGTCGGACATGGCCTCCCGGAACCACTCCGCCTCGTCGTTGATGTCGGCAGGCCTGTCCGGTGGTGACACCCAGGCCTGCACGATCGAGGCTTCCAGGAGGAGCTCCCGGTCCAGCTGCTTCAGCGCCCACCGCGGACCACTCGGGGCCCGTCGGACCGGCGCGTCCGAGGTCTGGGCGGAGACGTCGAACCGGATATACCGGTGATCGGAATAGGTCTCCACCCCCTCCATGACACGCCAGTCAACTACACGCGGCGACAGAGCGGGGCTGGCGAACGAGATGTCCACCACTGATTCACCCCGCATCCGCACACACGTGGGGACAGAACCCCGGTTTAGGACGACCAGGCCTGTCTCCAGAGCCCAGTCCTCCACCATCCTGCCCCGTGTGTCCGTTAACCGGGAACCCCAAGCCAAATTCTTGGCATTGAAGTCCCCGAGGACGAACACAGGGAGGGAACCAAACCCGACGACGACGTCTCTCAATTCCGCAAGGGAGTTGTGGAACTCGGCAAGAGTTCGGTTCGGAGAGAAGTAGACCCCTACCACGACAATCCACCAACCAAGATTATGTCTGGACTTTAAAAGAGACTGTGACCTCTGAGTTTGTTTCGGCCTTTCTTCTCAGAGTAGTCAGATAGGAAACGCCGGCCTCATCTAGTTTAAAAAATATGTTTTGGCGTGTAAAAGTGTTTGTAAAAACCTACTTACAGAAATAAAATCATTTATCATTTATCATTTAATGTCTTCGAAGAAGACAATAAAACTAAGACAAAATTTTACTTCATTCGAGAATATATTGTTTTCCCCATATATGAATCAATATTTGTCTTGACCAAAAGGATATTGTCTTAATTTAAGACACCTTTTTTTCCGTGTAGCCACTCCTCAAAGAGGGGACTTATCGCCGTAATCGTGGCGTGCCAAGCACTGGGTTGCGACAACCGTACTCTCCGTGTCGCCATGAGATCCCGCCGGAGCTCCGTCCGCTGTGCCGCAATTTCTCGCGGCAGCGGAGTTACGCCTCGGCGTTTTGCCTTCTCGCGCCACTCCCATGCGTGCGCGAGGACTTTTGCCTCCAGATCCCATGGCAGTAATCCGGCAAGGAGGCTCGCTCCCTCACAGGAGACCGTACGGTATCCCCGGACCATCCGGATGGCCCTGACCCTTTGGGCCGCGCTCAACCGGTGGGCTGGCCGCAGCGCCAGAGAACGCGCCCATACAGGAGCCCCATAGAGGGCCATGGACCGCTCGACCCCCGCGTAGAGCCTCCGGCAGGAGGCGTTTGGCCCCCTAGATTGGGCAGGAGCCGCATCAATGCAGCGTCTGCCCGCTCCAGTTTGGAAGCCAAACGTCGGTAATGGTCCACGAAGTTCCACCGGCTGTCGAGGCCGAGTCCCAGGTACTTCATCTTCGACTCGACGCCGATGGAAACCCCACCTACCGTTATTTGGGACCCCAACGGTGGCGCGTTCTGAGGTCCATGAAAACACATGGCTGCGGACTTGTGCAGAGCCACGTCGAGTCCCAATTGCCGGATCCTTTCAACGTTTGTCGCAACCCCGCGTGCCGCTACTTCGGCCGCAGCCTGGTGCGACCTCCCCTGTGCCAGGACCAACGTGTCGTCAGCGTAGCACACAACGCTGACGCCGCTAGGGACAGCACCCAGTCGTATCCGATGTCCCACAGATGCGGCCCCAGGACCGATCCCTGTGGGACACCGCATGACATCTCTTACCGGTTCCACACTCCCTGGTGACCGGGGTAGATGACGGCTCTGTCCATCAGATAGGCTACTGCGACTGTCTGCGACCAACATTATCTAAACCCCTTAAGTAATAGCGAATTCGAACCTTATCGCGAATTTGGAATACTCTTTCTAGCATTTGAATAAATCATGTTGTTTAGCGATTTTATTCATTATCTTGCTGTCGTTAAGGATGAAAGGCTAATGAGTATTAATAAGTAACACTAAAATTTACCAATGTAGGTTATACAAATAACACATTACAATAAAGTAAGCATTATTACGTCTTCATTCAAATCGGCCGAAACGGTGCGCTTCGAAATCTCGGTGTACACCAGTATTCAACAATGTCGAGTCCGCCACAGTTATCTACGGACGCGAATGGTGCGAGACGCTCCCGCACATTTACTTACGTGAAATAATGGCACGAAGTTATGGACTGTATTGTTCAGTGTATGTTTGAATTCATCAATATCGAAACCAGAAATAACATTTTTTAAATTATCAATTCAGGCGGCAAGGTAAGCCTCTAAAATAACTCTTTTTATACTTGACAATGTAGGTATTTCTGTATTTATTGAAGCGTAGCGAGCATTACTTCCTTGACAGGTACTTAGTAGGTGAGTATCTCTCTTTTCCATGTGATTGATGCCCACGTGAAGAAACAAATTGTACCTATACTTACTAGCTTAGCTTTTGCTCGCCGCTTCACCCGCGTGGATTCCGGTCTGTCACAGAAATTCTTTATCGTGCGTCCCGCGATCAAAAACACGTTCGTGAAATCAAAACATAACAATTTTTTACACAACTCTGTCACATTTTATTAATTTGTGAATTAACCTGTATATTAACCAAATCGCAAGAATTGAATAAAGAATGCTCTCCTATCAAATTTGCCGGACTTAAGTACAGTTACAATCCATGAGACACAGCCAGTGGGCAACCCTAGTGCGTCTTTATTTACAGAGCGGCCGTAGGTAATTATTTCAAGGACACTGTGGAGACGTGATACTGCTTACTTTATTATACTGTGTATTCATTTTGTTAGGTTCATTTATTTGTAGTTTTGAGATCGACTAGACTGACATATCGATTATTTTGAACGATTATATAAGTGGCAACACCAAGCGGTGACCGTCGACAAGTAGTCAAGGAAGGCGCGATCCGGCAATCGATTCGTTCATTTGGTTTTGGAGCGAGCTACTGGTCGGACAAATTACAGTAACTGTCGATTATTCTATATAATTGTTCTAGCTGGTTGATTGTAGTGGATTGTTGGATTGGAGTAATTGGTTGGTCCAATTCATAAAATCACTAAATACACTTTTTACAGTTTTAGGTTAGCAACACTTGCTTATGTATTAATTCATTCTCTTTCGAATGGTCTATTTGGGTTTCTTCGGAAAAATCTCAAAGTTTATTTTCATATTATAAAAAAATATGGATCTTCATTCATAAAAACCTTACGTCCAAGAAATCTCTAAGTATATACACAGCTATATACACCTGAATATTATGTTGAGCTCACAGTACAGTAAGAATACTAACAAATTTGACATTGGTACTATTCTTAGAAGCCTTTGATGAAGGAAAGTAGCTCTGAAGATGTTTTAAATGTAAAAGACTACAAAAAGATTTTTTATCTATTAACACATGTTATTTCAGCTCATAATTAAAACATTAAAATGTCAGTAGGCTCAAAAGTCATTTTTTGGACTTAGTGATTTCATGATTTGGGCCACTCAATTAAAGAATATTATTATCTACGCAAGGAGTTTTGTTACAATTTTATGTAAATAACGAAAAGTAACTTTTAGATAAGTTAATTGTTTAATACTCATTTTGTTATGACCAAAGCAGCTGTCGCAACAAAGTGATTTTACAGAATAGAAACTCTTTCCGTATGAGGAGATACTTGAAATCAAAGAGATTTTGGTAAGTTTTTTAAATTATGTCATTAAAATTTACTAAATAGTAATCATTTTATTTATTTAATAAATAACAATAAAATAATGTTAATAGTAATAAACAGTACCTATTATTTTATATTTCTAATTGACTCATTTATGTATTTTCTAATTTATACATTTAGAATTTTATTTTAATTTTAATTGATTTCGGTGCAATGATTTTATGTACATATATTGTAATATGTAATTTGTAATGCTTATCTGTCATATTTTGTATTCATTATTTGTTTTGTGTTTAGTTTCTATGGGTGTAATTTACCTGAAATAAATGGATTTATTATTATTTATTATTTAATAAAAACAAATTTTTATTGTAACGTGATATTTTAGAACCTAGTTATCGTTCATTTTGCCATCTTTAGCCCGGATATCTACTGTCTCATTCCACGATAGAGGTTGTGATTGGCCATAATGACGGTAGCCAATCAAATGGCTTGACATCAAATTAATTCAAATATGCTTTCATAAAGCGAGGGTTAGCTCATTCATTTGTATGACTAATCTTTATTCAGTTGATATTTAGCCGTTCGGTCCTCGTCTCGGAATAGCCACACCAGATTTTGCCGTGGGACTAGCTGACAGCAATTAGATGCTTGAACTGTATGTAGTTCACGTGTATGGACCGCAATATACCTACTTGGTTAACACTAACATTTCATATGTTAGTCTTTCCTAGACATTGTGGTAGCCTTGAAAATCCGACCCATCATGTAAATACTTAAAAAAAAAAAACAACCGACTTCCAAAAAAAACACCACAAAACGCAAAATAACTTCGTTTCGGAAAGTTTCGGAAGTAAAAATTATTTATTATAAAGTTCCGTACCTCTAAAGAAAAAAACGGAACCCTTACAGGAACGAGTGATCCTATAAGAGTTCCGCCTGTCACAGCCAATTTGCTCCGAATTTACTGCACCGATTAAGTCAATATTTGGTACACATATGAATTTCTGTGACCCAAACACGAACGTGTGACGTAAATAAATGAATTTTGAATA
This sequence comes from Atethmia centrago, assembly GCA_905333075.3. Classification (NCBI taxonomy): domain Eukaryota; kingdom Metazoa; phylum Arthropoda; class Insecta; order Lepidoptera; family Noctuidae; genus Atethmia; species Atethmia centrago. Next base: position 17,649,086 of record HG995371.1, on the reverse strand, counting down.
TGAGGTTTACTTTTGGGGGGAAAATTAGAAAACTAAAAAAACAAGTTTTGCAAACTGTACCGTTTGATATATCATATGAAAGCCCCTTGTTGTGAGGGTTTCAAATATTTATATTATATTATATAGGTAATATATTTTTTGTCATTTTAAATGATAGGAGATAAGGATCACTGTAAAACTATTTAGTTTTACAGTGATCCTTATCTCCAAAACTATTGAGTCTAAGATTATAAAAAATATACAGAAAATAGTTCTTTACTTATAGATTACAGGAAAACCTATAAGAAGGCTATGGTGTTAAAATAACATGATAAATCTCTCAATATTGTGCGTACAAACTTACATTTGAATTTAGAATGTATTATTAGGTACTTATCATTACTTGATGAATATGTTCTCCCCGAACATGTTCTTCAAGCACAATGTTAAGTTTGTTCTTGGGATCAAAACATGGTAGATAACATATTCATTGTACGGAACCCTCACCACACTTGTCAGGTTTTTATTTGTGGTTTCCAAATTTCATGTACCACTAGGTACATGCGTAGCAACGTTATTTCAGTTTAACGTTGCTACGCATGCTGTTCGTCATTGAGGAGTTTCGTGTCGTCGAAGTTCATGATCTGTTGACTACTGTTAGTAACCACTTTCGGTATAAAAATCAAATATAAATTACACATGAAACGTGTTTTTTAACCTCTCTTCTTTTTTGTTACTAAGTATTTAAAATAACTCTGTAGTGTTAAATATTGTACGGTGGTTCGAAACCCTTCGTGTATGAGTCCGACTCGCCCTTGGCCGCATTAAGTCCCATGCAATAGGGGGCGAGCCTATTGTCATCAACCGGGCACAAATCCAGACTCCGGGCTGCTACTGAGAAATTCTAGATAGAAAAACCCAATAACACTTTGCCCGACCCGGGAATCGAACCCAGGACCTCATGCTCAGCAGTAGCGCTTGCAATACCCACTAATTGTAACAATTAGTGCACACATGTCCTAAATTAGTGCATCAGCAGTTTAGAGAACACCTTTGTTACGTGAACGTTAGAACCTTGATTGACATTAATTGGAATGAGAATCTGTATTTCAAGTGCCACCAGATAATACAGGTATAATGACTTATGGTGCGTCGCGTTTGCAACAGAATTCGCGGTATGAATCATGTTATGTATTCAAGCGATATCGCGAGCTGCACCGTGAGCGATATAACGTCTCTACCTATGCTAATTTCTTACTATTGCGTTTGAACATTTCATACAGGTTTAGTTTATGATATTTTTGGAGTGAAAACTTCCTTAGGCGCGTTGAGCGATTTTCGTAGGGGATAAACATATGGGTTCGCGTCACCGACAACCGCAACCGCTATTTTCTGTATTTTTTTCAACATTTTCGGGTGGGTCGGAGATAAGGGGAATAAGGGGAATGGTCAATTTTCATCTTATTTCTTAAATACCTTTAAAGCTATTTATTTTAAAATTATAATAAACATATATTTGAGACCTTTACAGTAAGCTGTTTTTTTCACACGATACAGTTTGCCAAACTTTTTTTTAATTTTCTTATTTGACGCCCTTAAGTGGTCATAAAATATTCAAAATTAATTTATTTACGTTACACCTTTATTTACGTTACGTGTTTGGGTCACAAATAATCATATGTGTACCAAATTTCGGTCCATTAGATGCGAAGCAATTCGGCTGTGACAGACGGACAGACAAATAGACACAGGAGTGATCCTATAAGGGTTCCGTACTTTGATTCGGACGTACGGAACCCTAAGACACTACGTAGTTATGGTCACAGGTCGGTATCTATCAAAACACATTGCATCAACCACAATTCCTCAGCGGATTCTACAATAATTTTAATCCACATACATTTTACAATTCCAATTTGTTCGAGATTAAGCAGAAACTTAGTCAAAAGTTGCATTAAGCGTCACGTTAGCTCGAACTCATAATTCAAATTTCATTGTAAGGACAATATTCAGTGAAGCAAAGTTAAATTAAAGTCACATGCGGATTTGGCTGCGGTCCGCCGAAGCTTAAGGCGGGCTGTGCCACCTGCGCTCAGACCTAGCATTGAAAACACAATTTGTGGCGCGCCTTTTGTATTCTTGTTTACTTTTATGCATTTTATTTTTTAAACGATTTTATTTTTATATCTTTGTGTAAGAAATAAGACGGACAAAAGAAAATAAAGATGAATAGCGTAAGATGATATGGCAGTGAAAGATATGAAACATTGACATGACGGCTATAAATGATTTAAAAGATTCTCTGTCGACCGAAAAGCGTTTTCTCTATAACAAGAGGGTCAGTCATTTGAGTATCATCACTTGTTTAGACCATTTGAATGCTGCATTTGAATAAGCTATTGTACAAAATTCGGCCATCTGTGTCCTATCAGTAATCAGTCTAACCGTCCATGGAGCGGTTATACCTAATAAAGAACTATTTGAAACAGTTCCACAATACATAATACCTACTTCTGGGTTTTATGATGTTATGATCTATGTCCACATATCATGTTTAGGAGATACATCTAAAGTTTCTAACACTTCTCGTTAAGTTTAGGACTTTACGACTGTTTGAGTATGTGAGCCAAAGTTTGGCACTGTCGGATAGCTGCTGAAGTGTTATTAACTTCGAAATTAATTGTATTCAAGACTTTAGGATCTCCTTCCGCTTATTCTTATTTGTTTAAAAGTTTTATTGTGAAGTGTATATTATTCAAATTTTTAAAACGAAGCTGTGGTATAAAAGGGTGCTGAGTTTTTAAGTCTTTGAATATTTAAGTAGGTTCGTGGTTACCTCGCCCTAAAATATGAGCTTGGCAGAAACGATACAATTTCAAAAAACATTCCAGGTAACAACATCGCCAAGAAAAAGTAAACAGTAATAACAAAAACACACATGTGTTAGAACAAAAGGCGACAACGGATGTTGACACGAGAAATTCTCCGCCAATTTTTGTCTTGGCTTAAAAGGTGTGTAAATAAGGGAGTGCGGTACAATGGGAGGAGAGCAAACAAGGTCATAAAGCACGTCACGAGGACGATCCTACATATAATCAGCTTAGTGATAAATTGGCAAACAGCACGCGGACGACACAGCTGCTTCCGGCCCAGTTCGGCGTGTCTTTGCGACGGCTACGACCGCCACCGGCGCGGGCTTAATAATGCTCACTCCGCGAAAAGAATAACATTATCTCGAGTACTAGTGGCAACTAACAACAAGATATGATGTCTATTAATTCTCACACAGCACCACACATTAGTCAGGGTTTGTTGAGAACTCACAATAGCGATACCATCGCACTAGAGAAGTGAGTAATCCCCAAGTTTGTTCTAAAGTTAGAGTTTCAATTTGAAACGAGATTACCATACAATAATATTAAGTTTAGCTCTCCTGTAACGTCCTTAAAGCCGAAAGTACGGAAAGGTATTTTATTTTCAGACACATAAAGTCTGTTTTCTTTTATTTTATGGTGAAATATTTTACTTGCTGCTTAACCGCAAGGATAGTAGACGAAGCTACGATAAAAACACTAATTACGAACCTGCACTTTGTTTTTTGTTGACCTGAAGCTTATTTTCTTTTTGGTGGTACTTGTTATAATGACGAAAACATTTAACACTTAATTGTCTACTACAATAGAATACCTATATACAATTTCTTAGTGACCAGAATCTAGACTGCGTTGACGCATCGAAGTATCTAATTTTCATATATTTACATATTTTTTTTGCTCGTAGGTAAGTATCTATAGAATTTTGTTATTCAAAATATTTATCCGAAATGAATAGTATTATTCATATTTACCGGTGTAGGAGAGCAGTATCTGCAGTAATGCCGACACTACAGCCGCTCCAAGGAGGCTGTGCATTGTCTATGACACGTTCTCTTTCAGATCCGGCATTGGAATTTGTTTACATTTCACCGCTGGAGTATTCTTCTTTCTTTAACTTTTTCATGGTAGAAATAAAACGTTGAGCAGCCCTCAGTGGGAAAACTTTGAACGTTCTTTTTTACTCGGTTTCATGGTTGCACCTGAAACAAAAGAAAATGATTACTTGACTCAAGTTGTTGTTTTAAAACCGACTTCCAAAAAGAAGGAGGTTATAAATGTTCGTCTGTATGTTTTTTTGTATGTTCACCGATTTCTCCGTCAATTGTGGACCGATTTAGTCAGTAACCGGGTGGGTTTTAGTCAGTAAGAGTCTGACACACCCTCCTGCCTCGCCCAGAGCGGGAGAAGTTATTTGATGATTTCCCACCCAAAAAAAAGTAGACTGATTTTAATTTTTTTTTGAAAGGGTATGTTTTTAGGTGGTTCCATTGACACTAAGTAAGAATCTGAGAAAAAGGGATCCCATGGAAATCGAGGGAAATCCTCAAATTTTATGGGCATACCTATAACGATTTGGGTATTTTTTATAGTAACTGGTGCATTTGCTCTTGGAAAACATCTTTTGGTGAAGTGGAACTGATGATGAAGACCACGGATGCCCCCGGAATTACTTAATAATAAGTATTTCACGGGTTGAGATTCCATTAGGGAACTTTAATATGGTTGCTAAGCAATTTATGTTCGTCACAATGCATATGGTGAAGTGGAGCTGATGGTGATATAGATAGATAAATTACAAACTGACCCACTAAAAAGTGAAAAATAAAAAAAAAGCGACTTCCAAAAGAAAGAATAACGTTTAAAAAGTTTAGTTGGACACAGTTCGTGTAACACAAAATACAAATAACAGAATAAAAAAGTGAAAATAATGTTTTAACAACAATAGTGAGTGCCTCACGGCTGCGCCAAAAAGGCTGCGTAAAAAAACACTAGGTAGGTACAATGTGAAAAAACGGTGGCGAAAATTTAAAAAACATAGCCAAAGATACCGACTTCCGAAATTTAAGTTATTTTTCACTTTGTTGTGTATTTTTTGGAAGTCGGTTTTTTTTTTTGTAAAACTTTTATTCATTATTTCTTTTGGCTACATTTGCACTATGCCGTTACAGTATTATAGAATAAGGCGATTAATTGAATGTAAATACAAACATGTGCGTAAAACATGTGTAAGTATTTCTACGAGTGTACTTACGAGTAGGTAAGCGCTTAGTGTAGAGAGTCAAAGGTAATAAATAGTTTTATCCATTGCTGGTTTAGTTATGTATGTGAGGCACACAAAGCAATGAAAAACAAAAATTGTTATAGGTACCTACTCAATATTGCAGTGGCTTCATATAAAAAATCGATACTCTGTATCAGTAATTCTGAACAGTAATTAGTCAGCCCCTAAAAGTAGTAATTACAAGTCCAGCTAAACAATACTTGATAAGTAGCACAGAGGCAGATTGGTCGTCTATTGTGTACCTATACGCGCACCGCATCCACCCATTTGCCTCAGTAGGCAAACATTTGGAAATTGTGCGAAATGACCCACTGCCTGTTACGTCTGTTACTAGGTCCCTCCTGCTTTTTGAAAAGCTGACCAGAGGTAAAAGTGAATAGTTTTTTTTATTTATTGTTTTATTTCCAAAGGTTGCCTGAAATCCTACTAAAATTATACATGTGAAAGTTTGTGAGGATGGATGGACGTTTGTTATTCTTTTACCCAAAAACGGCTGAACGGATTTGGATGAAACTTGGTACACAGATAGTTTATAACCTGCACTCTAATTGGGTAACACAGTTTGAATCACAATCCGAGAGTTTTGAAGCATATTACTAATCCATTGCTTCATATATTTAAAAAAATCGTCAGCTCAACAACGTAAATAACGCAATGGACGTGGTTCGAAATGAAACCAATTGATTGCGAAATGAAACCAATTGCGATCAATTGTAATTTTATGTATGTTACGCAATTACCCCTCTGGGTTAAAACATAGAATACTTTTTACCCCGGTAGTACGTTGCATGTGATAGATTATTCTAATAATTTCAGTTGATTTATCATAATAAATCACGTCTGTTTCTGTGATTGGACACGAATAAAAACATTTCTATAATAATTATAACCTTGTTTACATGTGATAAACAACATCCAACAGTTTCTCAACAAAATCTTATCAATACTATTACGAAATACTGTTCTTTCATTGTTATTTTGTGTAATACGACTTGTTTTCTAATTATGCCATTGTAAGACCAAGTATGTAATCAAACTAACTAAGTTCAACATATTTTCTGTATTTGTAATCATAGTTTTAGGATAAAATACAAATATTAACGAATCTGTAACAGAATCATACGATGTGACGTCACTTGTTTGTCACCGGCTAATTTTCTAAAACATTTTTTATGTATGATTTATGTGTGTTTATGTGTGTAGGTACTTCATTTTTTGATGCATAATGCAAGTATATGATATTTCTATGTCTATAAAATGAATTGTTAGTCTAAACGCCCTTCTATAAAAAAATTGTTTATTTTCTTTGCAAATAAATATTTATTAAATAGCTGATTTAATAATCAATATCAAAATAAATTCTTTGTCCCTATGTACGTCTATACAAGACGGCGGGCTGTTCACGACACGTGCACAATTTCTGTGCCATGTCAAAAAATACTAGGCTTGCATGAATTCAAGATAGTATTTCAATCATATGCTACTAATAGGATTTGAATTAAATTTAGAACAGTCTCTTGCCAGCATTAATGTGCCTGCTCTTCTTGAGCCGACTGGCATTGTCAGAGATGATGGCAAAAGACCTGATGTTGTGTCTTTGGTTCCGTGGAGTTTGGGACGGATGCTTGTGTGGGACGCTACCTGTGTAGACACACTGGCACCGTCCTACCTCCAACGGACTACTTCTAAAGCGGGTGCAGCGGCAGAAAATGCCGAAAATCTGACAGTTATTAAATATGGAGGCCTTGGCAGAGAGTACAACTTTGTGTCCTTTGGCGTTGAGACCCTCGGTCCGTGGGGTCCCAATGTAGATAAGTTATTTGCGGAAATCGCGAAACGTCTAGTTGAAGTAACTGGTGACCGAAAAGCGGGCGGCTTTCTCGCGCAACGCATCAGCATTGCAATTCAGCGAGGAAATGCCGCAAGCATTCTCGGTACAATGCCCCGAGGGCCTTTTTTAGGCTTAAAGCATCTTGTAATTTGGTTATGTAAATAAATACATATTTTCTAATTTAGAACAAAGATAGTTTATATTATGGATCTGGATTAACAAATAGGTTACTTTGATCGTGGTAGTATGTTCTCGTGGAATAATTTCCAAATTTTTTATGTAACAAATAATAATTCATTGTTGTTCTTTACCTTGATGTTCTTGATGCTCTGCTACAACTATTATGAATAAATGTCTAGTTCTAGTTTTATAATTATGTCTAGTTTCTACCTATAGGTATAACCAACATTGTTGTTATCGAACTCAGTTGTCTTTCGCTCTTGGGGTGGGCGCTAATAACTGCGACACAGTTACTAAACTAACGCAGTATTAACGTACAAACAAATTGTAATATGTTTTTGTTCCAATAAAATATTTGTATTTGTATTTTTGTATGTTACAAACTTGATCTCGATTTTATGTAAAACTCTGAATGGATTAAGGGGAAAAATATCAACAACGAATACACAAAATTAAATGATGCATGGTTTAAAATGTGGCACATCTGTTTTTCTTAATCATTTAATGTTTGGAATGAATAAATGTATTATTTTTCACAATCATCATCTGCCTAGCCTTTTCCCAATTAGTTGGGGTCGGCTACCAGTCTAATTGGATACAGCCGTAAACCAGTATTTAACATGGAGCGACTGCATATCTGACCTGCACAACCCAGTTACTGGGTAACATATTACCTCTTGGTATAACTGATTGTCAGACTTTCGGGCTTCTGACGACCCATAACAACTGTCAAAGATCTACAAATAACAGCCGCCACTAACGGTTTGACGTGCTTTGCGAGGCGCGGACGGGTCTTGGTGTGTAAAGGTGGTCACCTATCCACGGAGCAACAGCGGGAAGCGTAGCTTAACTTGATCGATCGACCCGTACGGCTGTTATTACTTAGCCCTTAATTATTTTTTGCAATATTTTTTTTAATTAAAAGATAAGAAATATTTTGCACCAATTTGTAAGTTAGTTTTTGTTTTTCTCTTTTCATTTATTAATACCAAGACATCATATCATATTTTGCCGAACACTGAACAGAACACTGAACAGAACATCCTGTAGGTATAATATTTACCTGTTACTCGAAACGCCATTCTCTAATGTCAAACTGTCACCAACTTGTAATTTATTGTGAAAAAATACTTATTAATAAGCTATGGCTGTGTGAGAATGTAACACAAATGTATAGCATCAGTATGTACCTATTATTTATTCAATACTAGTGATCCACCCCTACTTCGCACAGTTTTTACGACTTGATAAAAACGAGATTTCTTTATATAATTATATATTATACTGAATATTGCTGTATTAATTTTTAAACGATATTGAAAACTGCATCAAAATCCATTGCGTAGTTTAGAAGAACAATGCGATCCCACAGACAGACACGAAAAGTGACTTTAATTTCAATAATTTACTAAAATAGATACAATTTAAGAAACTTGGTACCTTTGTTGGTACATAATATGTACCATATATTATATGGTTAGCCATATGCCACTGTATTTAGGTGTATTTTTAGGGTTCCGTACTAAACAAGGAACCCTTATAGCTTCGCCATGTCTGTCTGACTGTCTGTTTGTCTGTCTGTCCCCGCTGTAGCTCAGACGCTTAGTACTAGATAGCTGTGATTTGGCATAGGTATACATGTTAAGCACGCCGACTAAATACTAAAATAAAATCTTGAAAAACATTTTTCTTAGGGTTATTATTTTCCTTGCACGTAATGTGGGGATGATATTTTTTTTCTCGTCTTCCCCATGGTGTGGGATATCGTTGGTTGGATAGGGCGTTCAAAATAATTGCGGGTCCGTAAACACCACTTTTCCATTCAAGGATCCGCTAGCGTAATATTAAGCATTAAAGTGCTCATTTTTGTTAGAGTCCCCCACCGATTGCCAGCTAAATGGTTGTTTATAGAGAAGTGAAAAAAATCATAACAGTAGTACATATAATGAAATTAAAAGGAAAACTATCACAGCTAAGTGGGTTTTACAAGGTAACGAGTTATTATCGACCAACATAAAGGAGATGTTTCAAAACGGGCCCAATATATGTACAGTACCTCGAAAAATCGAAAAAAATCCCTGGAATTCGGGAAAAATACAGATAAATTGCATAAATGCATATTTTTCTTGTAATCATTTCATATTTATCAATTATTTTTATCAACTTTCAATATGGCGTCTCGCAAATTTAGGTACTCTGTGGTTGACAATGACAGTATACCATTGATCGACCATTGATCGTAAACTGTCTACTGTCACTTCAGTCGCTTTCGTTGTCGATCGTGTTTTGATGTTCGGTTTGTTTGTTTTTCTCGAGTTATTATTTTTATGGCATCTCGCTGGTCAACCTATGAGGTTATCGTCTGCTTAACTGGACTATACTTTGTGTACAAACTACAACTAGATCTAAAATAATATTACAAAAGACTAAAAATACGGTAACGTAGTGATTCTCTTTGACAATGTAAAGAAATAAACATGTCAAACGTCAATAATCAATCAACATGACAGCTTACCGCCATGACGGGTTTTTGTTGTGTGTTGCAATTTCAAGTGTACATTCTTGTGCTTTACTCCCAATCAAAGCCAATTTATAGTAATTGGATGATTGAAAACTGTTTTAATTGTGTTTCCCCATTTTTTAGTATGGTGTACTAAGACCTGGCCGGGGGGCTCCATACATTTTGAAACATCTCCTTTGCAGTTGGAAAATTGACCGTGGCATATATCGATGTGGAGAGCATGTTTATCAACCACAATGTTAAGTTTGTTTTTGGGATAAATCCTTATCAACTTCCCAACTACGAAACCCTTCCTGCCGGGGTCGCGGGAAGGTACTAATGGGTCACCGAGGCCCCTGGCAACACAGGCAACAGGAAGGAATACGGGTGGGTTTTAGTCAGTAAGAGTCTGATACACCCTCCCGCTCCGCCCAGAGGGAGAAGTTATTTGATGATTTCCAAACCTCAAAAAAAAAAAAAAAACTACGAAACCCTTCATTGCGCGTGGTCCGATATGCACTTGGCCAGTTTTTTTAAACTACTGTTTTAATAAAACTGATAACTTATTTATTTGAATAAAATGTTTGCCAAGCTTTTGCTTAATTACATATTTAAAGAATCTTGCACTGATAGTGTTAATTTCAGGCGTCTGTCTTCAGCAGGGGTCTTTACGAGCACGATTATTCGCTCGTAAATGTCCCCCTGCTTACAGGCTTTGTTACAATGAGCCATTCTCTTGTAGATTCGTGATATTATGGAGTAGGAACTAACATTTGAGAGAGTCGAATATAGTTAGAGTGTTTATTCTTAAGTTTTTTTCATGAAACGACGGTAAATGTGAATAACATAACATAAGAAAAGTGTAGTGTGATCTAGATTTTCTATGTGAAATAGTTTACGTTAAAATCGATTTGGAAAAGCTACCGGGTGCTAATCGACTTTCTAAAAACTTCCAAAACTCCTGATACTCAACCAAAAAATGAAACCGAAAGGGAAGTTTAAAAAAATCGGCAAGGCCATCGTTTGTTCCGGCGGCCGCTGATAATGGAGATTTGATATGTCGCCGGCCATGTAACGGTTGAATGTCGAGCGTCGAGTTTGTTCGCCTCATCGTATAAATAAGCATAAAGTTGTGTGGCATCACGCGAACGAGTCGTTAACCCTGCTCCAAGGCGCAGTAATGGAGAGGTGAGGGTGTCATTGAGACCACAACACGGCTACTTCAGCGCGGTCCGAATGACAGCTAAGAAAAGACTGTAATTAGCAGTTGATAAACTTTTGTGACGTGTATTTATGTTAGTGTTACATTTATGTAACTGGAATTAAGATATTGGAATTGGAATGGTTCATGGGTCAGGAGCAAATTTTTGACGTACTGCACAACGGAAATGTATCACACTGGAAAATAAATGCAGCGCAATATAATTATTAGGGTGTGTGTAAATCGTCGGAATATTTTAGGCAAGTGTAATTAATTTGATTACACCGTTTAAAATATTGACACACCTTTACAATACGTCAAAAATTTGGCCCTGACCCTCAGATGTGATTTTATTGACGAAGTTTAACACTAAGATAGCATACACTGTCGCAGTGTCGCTTAGAAAATCCCCATCTACCTATTGGCTTGACAAAATCGTGGCCAAGAAAAGGTGGGAGAAATGGCATCTGAGAACTCGATGACATATAAAAGTGGCAGCATTGGTGGTGGAGGATGGATAATGATAATGACAATCTGTATAGGTAATATTATATTATATCTGTAGTGAAATCATTAGCAATAGTATTGACAGAGGCCAATATTGGGCAAGGCAATAGATAGTTAATAACCGATCGATTGCTTTGCCCAATATAAACTTCTGTCGACGAACAATGTCGTAAAAGGTGGCTAATAAGTTATAACAATGGGCAGCAAAATCCAAACATTCTGTGACCGCCAATGCGTTTACCAAGTGTCTGATTATGGCCGTGAAATCGAACATGGCATTTTGGCTATCTTCGAAGCACCTACTAACCTACATGTTTAGTAGAAGACGTCAAGACGTTTCCGCGTATATTTCTATGAAATTCCCATTTAAAATGAAAACAATGGACCACCCATTGTTTTCATGAGCATACGGTGGAGGTCTGCCCGGCTTGGGCAGAACACCGCCGTGTCCTCGTTGAGGCGATCGGCGGCAGAGACCTCTCGCGTCCAGCCCTGGTTCAGGCAGTGGCAGTACCTTCATATAAGTCCAAAAGCCCGGCCTTTACCTTGCCGATGCCTTACTAAAATGGATGGATGAATTCACTTTTAATTTATTGTACCTAACCAGCAGTTTATGAGAAAATTGCGATGATACATACGTAGGTACCTATATACTCAGTCGAAAACATTTTTTTGAAATCGGTTAAAATTTTATTGGGCTTGCGTTATTTTGAAACCCTAGGCACGCCACTGGGTTGAGGTCATGGTACGGAGAGAGAGGGCATGAGCAGCCGTCACCTCCTTCTGCGAAGCAGTAATGCTCGCGAAGGAGTAGGCGGGACGGTTGAGGGAAAGGCAAATTTCGCGCCCTCTCGCCCCAGCCGCCGCAGGAGACGCCCTGGGCATCGGAATCCCGGGCGGATTTCCGGCCACCGTAGGCGCGGGCTTGCGGCTGGTGAGCAATGGGTAGCTCACCGTCCGGTAAAGACCAGGCCCGGGTCGACGGCGCGTTGTATTCTACGCGCGCCTCAAAGTGATGTCGTCAGCGGAAGTGTAGGGGTCCACTAGGGCCGATGCCTGCCGGGGTCGCGGAAAGGTACTAAAGGTTTACCGAGGCCCCCGGCAATACAGGCAACAGGAAGGAATACGGATGGGTTTTAGTCAGTAAGAGTCTGACTCACCCTCCCGCTCCGTCCAGAGTGGGAGAAGTTATTTGATGATTTTCCACCCAAAAAAAAACCCATTGTTTTCATACTTATACAAAAACATCGCATATTAAAATGCTGCTCTCGGTAATACAAGCTTCCCGATAAAGAAATGTAATTAAGTAAAAAAATAAATATCATTGGCGACTCTTCTGCATTATTGGATTACGCGTACCTACTTACCTGCCACATCGCAGACATTAAAACCGTCGATTTTTAATTCTTTACAAAAAGGTCGTGAATGAAACGAGCGCAGTGCACAGTGGAATGTCAGGAAAATATTTTTTGAAAAGGTCCGCTTTTTCAAAGCCACGTTGTCGTCGTATTGAATGCGTTTTAATGAAAAAACATGCGCCGATTCGCAACAGTCAAGGGAATTAAAACCTCCGAGCGCCGTTCGCGATCCCGAATGCATCGGTCGGAATTTTCATTTGTCCGAATATTATTTCCACGGGGAATTTTGCTGGCACTATTTTATTTAAATTTATGACTGCCTCGTTTTGTGATTTCGCTTGATTAACGGCTTGGATTAGTTGCCTACTGCAGATTTGTACTAGACCTTAAATGCTTAATAGCAGCTATAAATGTTAGTAACCTTATTTTTTAACTAATAAGTAGTAGTATACTGCAGTAAATGACAGAATGCCTTAAGGCTCGTACAGACGTGCGATATCGCGGGCGCGACAGGCATATTTCTGCCTGTCGCGCCCGCGATATCGCGCTAGTCTGCACGAGCCTTTAATGTTATTGGTAGGTATGTCTGCAGATGTAGTAGGTACCTACTATGTACATATAAAATGTTATTTCGATACAGGTGGTACACAGTGCGCTTAATAGATATAGGTAGATAGTTTCCAATCTCTATTGTAATACCTAAGTTCAAATGTAGTTTAGACTGAATTGACCTCGGTTATTGCTATACAGGATGGCAGAGACATCGACGTGCAACTTGTTACCATGGATTCAGTAGGTCACGATTCTGGACCTGCGTTGAAATATTTCGTAGGATATTTAAAAAAAAAATTGACAGCGTGGGTATGCCACTTTTGTAGGAAACAGGAGATTTTTTTTCAATAATCCATGAAATATTGCAACGCCAGGGCTTCCAGAATAATGTACTGAATCCATGGTAATAGGTTGTGGGTCGATGTCCCTGCCACCCTGTATAAATAATTACGGGTGCAGTTTTAAAACCCAATTATTAGGTATACCTGTGTATTAATTAATTATCATTGCTAAAGGATTTTATGGGTCTTCACATCTATATAGGTCAAGGGCTTGACATGCCTAAAAGATGTAAGTGCAACAAATTTGCCTGCTAATTATATTATAATTTTTTTTTTCCTATTACAATCTCACTGTGTGCTGCACCGGTCGACGTCATCTCGTTAACGACGGCTATCGCTGAAAACCAGCGCTGGGGCTCTGTTTCTCATAGGCTATATATGCTGAGCGTTGGCCGTTTTGCGTGGATGCGACACATATTTTCCCCCAAATTTTTGTATTTGTGTTTTTCTTTGCGTTTTGTTTATCGCAAATAAACGTGTTTTTTTTCTTTTTTTGCTATTTTTGTTACTCATGGTTATTGGTAATTACCGAAAATATAGGAGAGAAAATACTGCACTATCGAAATCTATAAAGAAACCTTGTTTGTCATAAGCATAAGTACAATTATCTTTCCAGAAAAAATAAACAATCCCTACGATTGACACAGTTTACTTACTGCAGTACAGACGCAAATAAGAACGAGAAGAACTAAGAACTGTAACAAAAATTTTGTTTTTTTTTTCTAATATTCAGAGCATTCCTTTTCTAAATAATTACAGCAGTAAATTTAAAACTACAGGTTGAATATAATGTTGTCACAAATCATATCACAGTATTTTAGACCCAATATTATGGAAGCAAACATACCTGTAGTATCAAGAATATATTGATAATAATTATGTAAGCCGGATGTATAATTACCCTATAATAATGCTCCGGCTAAGCCCTCCCTGTATAACATCGGTTTAATTGAATTTTGGTTAGAGGGGAGGCAATTTCATAATTACCCAGCATTTAATTATAATTATTGCGGTTGTTCTCAAGTTACCACGTACTTTTCGTGGAATTTAATATGATTGTACATAAAAGCTAAGTTTTTGATTACACTACAGCATATCTAACAACTTTATTTTAACAAAAAATTAAAATAAAGTTGATAGATTGTTTTTAGTGGTCTTTTCTTCAAGTCAATATTTTTGGCAATCTGTTCACCTTTCACCTTTAAAAAGCTCCCTTCTAGTTGGCTAAAACTTTTCACCAAATTTCTTATGCATTTTCTAAATTAATATATTAAAATATGTGCGACTTTCAAAAACATTTCACAATTAAATGACGACTTTTTTGTACCCGTATAACGTGAAAACATGTCATATTTGTCAGCCAAAAGAACCGGTAAATGCTATTTAAGAAAATAATTTAATAACAGAAATAAGTACTACTAGGTGTAAAAAAGCAAAAGTAAATAAACAAAAAAAAATAGTAAGATTAATCTTGTAGGTACGTACACAAAATATTTACGTACTTGGAAAAGTTGTTTCAACAGGATTCAGTATATTTTCAGTAAATCTTCCAACACTATTTTTGTTATAACAAAACTTTAGTAATTAAGTCATTGACACTCTTTAAATTTATAATTTTTCTCAATTAACAAAGATATGTTACTGCGTATTACGATACGAAAGTTATCGGAAAGTTCCCGCCATTTCGCGTAAGGACCTAGCTTTGAGTCCGACTTCACGCGAGCATGTGCGCGCCGCGACTGAAGGCTTGTTTCGAAACAGCCTATACATACCCACTTGTCTACGTTACAAGTTTTGCACTGAAACTTCAGATGCAAAAGGTTCTAAATTTAACTTCGGTATAAAGGAATCTCAACTTTATTGCAACGGAAAACAATAAATTTTGGATTGCAATAAAAATCTGTATGAGCTTTTAAGTCGCAGACGAACGGAAGGCTCTTTAGCGAGAGTATAAAAGGTATGCAGTGGCGAAATTTTGGTTAGGGAATAGTCGATCGTTTGAACTGCGCAGCAGAGCTCAATATGGCAATGCAGTAAAAGTATGAAAACCATGCGGCACGTCAGAAAACGCTTGAATTTTTTCCTTGCGAGACAGAGACGGATAGTTTTTCGTGATAAAGGGAACTGCCTACACGTAGCAGTGGAGGGGGTGATCTTAAAATGTTCTAAGAACCTGTATGAGAATATAGTCTTTTGGTACGTGTGCCTATGTGTTTTGTTATATATTTTTATATTGTATGTAGTATCTCAAAATCAGTGTGACATCTTCGTTTTCTCATTTCATTCAAAATTTGTAGTACCCAATGCCAACATATAGACGTAAGTGCATAAGAGCTCATTCATAAAACATAAGTACAGGGCAGCCTCTCAAAGGACCTAACTCCAAGTAAATGTTGTTTATTTTGTTAAGGAAGAAAGCCTGTACACAACGGAGAGCGCCACATGTCAGAACATGAATAAAAGAAGAGCTATGTTTCAGACTTTCAAAAGTTCAGTCAGTATTTTCAAAGCGATACCTACATTTTTCATGTAGCAACTTGGTCGTTAGTGCAAACTTGAATCAATAAATGTGTATCTTGGTTTTCAGTACTTTACTGATTTCATGACGCGAAACGTCGCATTTTAACATTTTGTATTTTATTTCAAAGAAACGAAAATACTGAATGAAAATAAATACTGCATTTTCTTGACCGCCTTCTGAGAGACTTGACATTTCGTATCTTGCTAAATAAAATTGTTTCTTTGAAGCTAGATACACTTCATTTTTACTTTGTATGAAAGTCAAAATATTATACCTCAAAATATGAATACATAATCAGCCTATAATGTTCCCACAGCTGGGACACAGGCCTCCTCTCTGTGAGAGGGAGTGGGCCGTAATCCACCACGCGGGCCCAGTGCGGGTTGGTAGATGTCACATGTCTTTGAATTATTGGTTAAAGAACATGCCGGTTTTCTCACGATATTTTCCTTCACCGTTTTGAGAGCAGTGGTGATGAAATAATGTACACAAAAGGTAAGCACCTGTCTGGGTTCGAACCTACGCCTACAACTCGTAAGTCGCGGCTGTTACCACTGGGCTACCACTGCTCTCGTTTGCGAATATACAACGTTATTTATATGACCATATATTTTAGAGTTTAAAACACAGCAACCACAAGCACACCGTAATATGCTTCCATTAGTTACCGGCCAGTTATCGCAAATAATATACTAAAGCAATTTATGAGTCATGTGTTTGACCCTAAATATGCGCAATAAATTATGGTTTACTTTGTCGTTTATGAGGGCGGGTGCAGACATAACCCTGTGCGGGGCATAGCGCTGTACGGCACACGTGCCACAGATTGCGGCAATAAGGGAAATTGTCTTTTTTATGAACGCCCCACGACAACGTAAAGTATTCACGTGAACCGTGTCACTTAGTATAGAACAAGATTTGGGCACTAATAACGGTCCCAGGTCAGGTTTAGTGCAATCTTGCTAATGTATCATCGGTTTTATCGCGTTAAAATTACGTGCTTCGGGCGTGTGGTATAAATCATGACTGATAATAACGACTAATAAAATATATAGCCGTTAATAGAGTTGTTAGACGCGTTAGTGCGGATTTTGCATCCAAATAGGTATTTAGAATCTAATTACTGAAACTACATTTAGCCATGAGCTATCATACAAAAAAAAAACTCTATGAAAAAACAAAAGATGTCTGTGTTATGATTGCCTCTGATACAGTCATCTCCATTACAAGTACCTACATACAATCATTTTATTCATAACTTAACCGTATTTTTTATGAAAATAAACCCAAAAAAAAGTTTCTCAACAATTTCCCGATAAAATACTCGTATAAACTATATTTTCAAATTCCATTCATGAAAATAATAAAGCTATACGGTGTGGCCCCTCCGGCCATTTGTCTCTAGTACCTGCGAGGTGTCCAGTGTGAACTGAAACCTGAAGTTAATTTCACGGGGTATTTCTCCCACTGCAAGAAAGGCTCCTTATTTTAAAGCACTCTTGTGTAAAATAGAATTAATTCATTTCCTCTTGAAGCACTGTAGGTAGGATTAAGTTAGGATACCTTGCGACGAAAAATTAAGTTGAATTTTCTACTCGGAAAATAGGTTGGAGTGTAGAAAGTCGTTTAAGAAAATGGGGTACTTTTAGAGCTGTGTACTAAATAGGTCCCTACACAGATTGAATGTATGATTCAATGTTTAAAAGTTTTGTACTTATTACAATCTACAGGTAGAAATCTTAATAAATATGCGCATTAGGAATATTAATCGTAAAAACCACAACTCACAGGCAGGTCCACAAATCAAATTAAAATAAATATTTTGTTTCTATACAATGAATCGTCCCGATGCAGAACTTGCCCGTTACCTAAATACCACATTTTTATTTATTAAAAATAAGACTAGTCATTAAATATACTTATTATTACAGCCGACAGCAAAATCTTAATAAACGGCCATAATGCATTAGAAATATCACAATTATGTGTCTAAACACGTATGCCTATAGAAAACTCCTCCACTACTGATATCATTTTCAGCGCTGATCTCCCAGCATTATCCGAAGGGACGAACGGCATCTCCCCTGCTAAAGTTGTCTACCATTATTTTCATGACATATTTCACAATAGCTGAACGGCGTACCAACCGTGTACCACTACAAAATTCACGATGCGGAAAGCATTTTCGTATACAAGGTTATGGTTTTGTTTTGAACTTCGTAGACTTTTTAAAAGTTTTCGGGTTACTTTTAAATGTCTTGTTTTGAGTTATAAATAATATATAAATAGCCGTGTGCCCGATGGAATTTTCCATCGTCAAAAATGACGTTCTTCCTTACAAACTTATCTAGTAAACCCCTTTGGGAGATGAATTTTCAAAAATCCTTTCTTAGTCAAAATCAAAATCATTTATTCAAACTAGGCTGAGAATCAGCACTTTTCGAACGTCAAAATTACGTAAGACAGTCCCCCAAAACGCCCACCCTTCACCGCTTCCCAGTGCTTTAGCTGGGAAGAAGAAGTGGCACAACAAACTCCCCAGGAGCACAGCTGTCTGAGCAGTTAGAAAAAAAAATGGATTCATACAATAGTATGCAAAATTATTTACACTACGCGCAACACAAAACATTTAACAAGTAAATTAATTAAATTATTAGCCACATGTCAGCTAGCACACCATAAAACCAAAAAAAAAACATCGGTATCTTTACTCAAGCAGAAATAAAAACGTAAACAGAACTTAACACGTAAATAAAAGCCTCCAGGTATAAAGGGCGTGCCCGCTTACCTAGAGCTGTAACTCAGTCACAAATGATAAACTAGGACCATCGAATTAAATAAATAACAAAACCATGGTCAGCAAGACGACAAGTCACCACAAGCAGCACCCGGTCACGAGCATAACGCAAAAATCAGCCATTACCCCTCGGCATATTTGAAGGAAGAAGGCAACCCGACCCCCGACGCTACTGCAAACAGTGACATCTAAGGGAGCATGACGAACTTGCTGCCGATTGCTCCAGTAAGGATAATATAATCAATTGTCGAGGTCGCTAGCTAACCACATATTGCAATACAACTCGTAAAAAAAAAAAAACATTGTAATGAGTAGATTATGTCAATAATAACGAAAATAAAATTAAATAAATTGACTTATACAGTCAAAAGCAAATAAACAATTATATGAACTCATATAACCTGTCACTAGGTAAGCTAATTCTGGAGAAATACAATATACATTGTACTCGTATTGAGTTAATCACAGTGACCAACAATTCTTATCGTTTAAGTAGTCGTTGAAAGAATAGTATGCCTTTGAACATAGTTTGGATTTTACTTTATCTTTAAACGCATTTAAAGGCAAATCTAGCAAAGAAGAGGGTAGCTTGTTATAAAAAGTAATACCAAGCCCAACAAATGAGTTATGAACCTTGTGAAGCCGGTGAAATGGAGCACGTAATTTGTCATTATTTCTGGTGTTAATTTGTGATTATCACTGGTTTTAGTGTATATTTTGCCTAATAGATGTTCATGCTTCTAGCCCAGCGGCTTAAGCTATGCGTTGTTTGTCAGTGAATTAATGAATTTAAGAATTTAATTCAAGATAAATAAAAGAATTAGATTAAATAATACATCTGCCAAAAGCTAACGTGGCATTAACGTATTTATACAATTTCTCAAAGTGATTTCAATATGTTTTTCTTTTTAAGTTTACAGCCTGGTGATGTCCCAAACGTCGATAAACGTTCTAAATGACGTAAACATTAATAAGTTACGTACATAATTTCCCCTAGTCAATCAAATGCTACCAATCAACTTGTATCACGAAATAACATCTCGCGGGAGATGTTTAATTAAACTTCATGAAATCTGGACAAAAGTGTCATGTCTCATGTCGAGGCGTTTCGGCCTTTCATATGACCAGGAAACATGGCCTCTGATTCATTACCTATTTAGTCAGTTTTTGTTAACACTTAAGGTTGGCAGAGGTCTAGTTTAGTTGGCGACGAATCCGTGTGTTTTGTGCTGGTAGAAAGAGAAGCAACAAACTGAAAACAAATCAACGATACGCTACTGCCTGGGACGTTTTTATTTTGTCTACCACGTAATTGAATTTTGTGGTCGATCCGATCATAGAGCGTCGGTTCGCGATAGATTTGTTTACAAGTAGCTATGCAAATATCCCGAAGTCAAACCTACATCAATTATCCATTCTGTTTGTTTTTGTTTTCGTTGGGAAACAATCGAAAGTTTTCAAAAAATGAATACAAAGGTCATACAAAATAAAAGACAACTCTTGGTCTTTAATCTTAGTTGACTTTATATTTGTTTATAGTTTAACCTGAAATTTTATTAGTTAGACCTTTTTATCAGGGGTTATAATTATAACGCTCTAACTAATGTTATAATTTCAACACAAAGAATAGTAAACTCACTTAACATTTTATTGCATTGTAAATACATTACAACGCATAAAAACTCAAAGTAAGGCAATATAAGAGACCTTCAGAGCTTACTTAGGTACTAGTAAAAAATAAAGTGGCTTATGAAAGAGTTATGTAAATACGTCTCGAATAAAGTGCACTTTAAATCCCCTGGAGTTATGTCAATGTAACCACGTTAGATGTATGTGATCTTGTTGTTTAAACAACCATACTAATATCCTACTAATATTATACTCGTAAATGCGAAAGTTTGTAAGGATGGATGGATGGATGGATGTTTGTTACTCTTTCACGCAAAAAGTACTGAACGGATTTGGATGAAATTTGGCACACAAATAGTTTATAACCAGGAATAACACATAGGATACTTTTTATCCCGAAATACCCATGGGGTCAAAACTTATGCGGGTGAAACCGCGGGGCGCATCTAGTAATACATAAATGTATTAATATTGTAAATGTGAAGGTTATTCTGTTTGTCTGCTGTCTGTTACCTTTTGAAAAATATCATCCCCACATTACATGCAATCCCAATGTGGGGATGATATTTTTTTTTTCGCCTATGCCGTGGTGTGGGATATCGTTGAATAGCCCGTTCAAAAAATATTGTGAGTCTATGAACACCACTTCTCGATTTATGGATCCGTTTGCGTAATATTAAGCATTAAAGTGCTTATTTTTGTTAGAGTCAAGTGTCCCCCCCCTGCCAGCTAAATGGTTGTTTATGGTGATGTAAAAATAATCATGGCGGTAGTACATATTATAATGAAATTATAGGAAAACTATCATAGCTAAGTGGGCTTCACAAGTTAACGAGTAATAGTCGACCAACTTAAATTTGCAGTTGAAGAATTGACCGTGGCATGTATCAATGTATGGGAGAAAATGTTTTTAAACTACAATGTTAAGTTTGTTTTTGGGATAATTTCATCCCAACTTCCCAGCTACGGAACTCTTTATTGTGCGTGGTCCGACACGCACTTGGCCGGTTTTTTTTTTTTGTTCGTCACGATAACGTTAGTATGAAAGGTTTTTTGAAAATTCAACCGGGCGACGCCGGGCACGAACAGTTAGTTTATAATAAAAACTGTTGCGCATTTATAACGTGCAAGTATTATCATTTGTATGGCATACAGTTCGCGAGATAACGGTATCAGGTTCATTATGACAAGGCTTATCGGATATTAAACCAAATGATGCGGATTACATTAAAGGTATGTAGAATTGTGGTGATATTATGTATTACTTTTAAAAGCGAATGTGTGAGCGATTGTATTGGTAGTTTGTGCGTAAAGTGCGAGTAGATTGTGCGTAAAGCGTGCGTAGAGGGTGCGTACGCACCCTGCGTACAACTTTCATAGCTGCATCTATCGCCTAATTTCATTTCTGGTTACTCCGTTTAAGTGTCCAATTTCTATCTCATACAAAGATACCCTGGCTTCTAATTCATACACACAAACTGTGACTAATATAAAAATTAACTTCCAATCATCTTAGTAAAGACAATTAAATATTATTGAAATAGTAGACAGAAAGTCGCTTTGCCTCCTGGACTAATACTACATACGACATAGTAATATAATCAGGAAAAGATTCTTCGAAGATGGGAGATCTTTGAAGAATCTTTTCCTGATTATACGAGGGCGGGTCAATAAGTCCGTGACTTTTGGAATAAAACACAGATTTTTTGATAAAAAAATAATTTTATTTTTCAACGTAGTCTCCCTTGAGCTCTATACACTTTGTCCAACGCTTCTCCAATTTTTTTATCCCTTCCAAAAAAAATGATTTGTCGAGGTCCTCAAAATAGGCCTTTGTTTGCGAGATGACTTCATCATTGGAGTCAAATCTTTTTCCACCAAGCCATTTCTTCAGGTTTGGGAACAAGAAGTAGTCGCTCGGAGCCAAATCTGGAGAATAGGGCGGATGAGGGAGCAATTCATAGCCCAATTCATGGATTTTTGCCATGGCAACTGCACATGTGTGCACCCTTGCATTGTCTTGGTGGAAAAGAACTTTTTTCTTGGCCAAATGAGGTCGGTTTTTTTTCAAATCGTCATTGAATCGGTCCAATAAATTGGCTTAATATTCCCCATTGATTGTTCTTCCCTTTTGAAGGTAGTCAATGTGGATTATCCCGCGTTGGCTGACAAACCCACCTTGGCCTTCTTCGGCGCCGATTCACCCTTAGAAACCCACTGTTTTGACTGTTGTTTGGTCTCTGGTGTGTTGTGATGGATCCATGTTTCGTCCACGGTTACAAAACGGCGCAAAAACTCCTCCATATTGCGATTAAACAACGCCAAACCTTCCTGTGAAGTTGTTACACGATTGCCTTTGTGGTCGACTGTGAGCAAACGCGGCACCCATCTTGCGGAAAGCTTTCTCATGCCCAAGTGATCATTCAAAATTGAAACCACTGAGCCATGCGAGATCCCTACGGCTTCCACAATCTCTCGCACTTTCAATCTTCGGTCGGCCAACACCATATCGTGAATTTTTTCGATTGTTTCGGGTGTAGAGACCTCAACTGGGCGTCCAGGACGTTCGGCATCTTCAGTGCTTGTACGGCCACAACGAAATTCAGTAAACCACTTTTTTACCATTGAAATCGATGGTGCAGAGTCCCCATAGTATTTATCAAGCTTAGCCTTGGTCTCGGTAATGGTTTTTTTTCGCAAGAAATAATGCTTAATAAGCACACGAAATTCACTTTTTCCATTTTCTCCTCAAATTAGTGAGTAGTCTGATAAAAATAGCTGTCAAACACAAACTAACTGACGCAGCAAGTTTAAATTTTGACAGGAGTCAACTGACAGATGCCTGTTGACAGGAGCAGTGTTGCTGTTTCAGTAAAGAGGTCAGAAATTCAAAAAGTCACGGACTTATTGACCCGCCCTCGTATTACTAACACTATTTCTAAATTTCAAAGTCACGCAAATTGTTTACTCGAAATCAGTCCCCATTATGCACGTCTAATTCTAAAGCACGGACGTGGACCGACTGGGTCACCACGGACTTTGTTATCAAAAAAGTGGCAAAAGTATCAAACCAGCATCAATGTGGCTGAGCAGCCACATTGATGCTGGTAAGAGATCTTGAGCCGACTGGCATTGTCAGAGATGATGGCAAAAGACCTGGTGATGGTGTGTCTTTGGTTCCGTAGAGTTTTGGACGGATGCTTGTGTGGGACGCTACCTGTGTAGAGACACTGGCACCGTTCTACCTCCAACGGACTACTTCTAAAGCGGGTGCAGCAGCGGAAAATGCTGAAAATGTGAAACTTTTAAAATATAGAGGCCTTGGCAGAGAGTACAACTTTGTGCCCTTTGGCGTCGAGACCCTCGAAAATCGCGCAACGTCTAGTTGATGTAACTGGTGACCGAAAAGCTGGCGGCTTTCTCGCGCAATGCATCAGCATTGCTATTCAGCGAGGAAATGCCACCAGCATCCTCGGTACAATGCCTCGAGGGCCTTTTTTAGGTTTAACATAGTTTTAATTTAATGTAGGTAATGTTAATAATCATCTTGTATTTTGGTTTAAAATAAAGGTACAATATTTCCTTAAAAAAATATATTATTGTAAAATTAATCTTAAATCGAGCTTCCACGAAAAACCACTAAGACCAACACAGAAAGTGGTACACTTAAGAATTCTTCCCATACATGAACGAGTCTGAATACATACCCTAAAGGCCGAAAGAAAAAAAAAGAAGTATGAATCACCACCTGCTCCCATTCACACGCTTTTGCTAGATTGCTTTCGTACTTGAACAAGGAACGGATTTTTTGCCTTAAAAGATGAATTGTTTCAAGTGAATAAGGATCTTTTCAAGCGGTATTTGAATTCATAAGCTGGTTGAATAGATATGCTGTTTTGAATATTAGTCGTTTTATTTAAGTATAAATTATTTGTAAACGTCGCTTACAGTTAAGAAATTATTAACGTACAAATATGCTTAATCATACAATTATTGACGTTTAAATGTGCCTTAATTTTAAGCAACGTTTGTATTTATTAAACAAACTTTTCAAAATACTTTGAATCACGTTATTATAATTAAAAATAAAACATAAAAATAAGATTTTTCCAATACGCAACAACTGTCTACGGCGTAGTACGTGTTAAGTGCTACGACCGCGTAGGCTTGCGTAGCGCATTCGCTAGGAGACGGCTACACAGTCGGTGATTTTAGTTAGACCATGGGGATTTCGAAATTGGCAACGTATTCTAAAGTAAGTACATAGTGCTTTGATAATGATAAATAGCTGATACTACGATCAATTCTCCTAACCTACTGAATCCCAAATGTACCCTTTATAATAATTTAAGCTACAAAAACCAAACAATACAATAAATATAAAGCAATATCAGACCCCGTTATTCCAAAATACAGATATTAAATAAGAAAGCCATTTGAGAAACGTAAAGAATCATTTATAAAGAGTAACAAAGGCTGAGAGCACAAAAGGCTCCATCATTCAGAAGTCATAACTCATCGTAAGCATGCAGTCAATAGCTGGTGTCAGAATACTCCTTAACTCCATTCAATACTGTCTGTTTATAAATAATTCAATATTGGCCTGACTGATGTTTTCACTTCCCCGCGAGGGTACGGTTTGCAAGAAAAGTTGTACTTGGTGAGTTTTTGGTGCAGTTATTCTGTAACAATTATTAATGTCAAATGCAATTACAGAAGTCTTTGTTTTTGTAATTAAACTAGTAAAAATAAAATAGCGTGTTTTAGAGAAAATATATTAAAAATCAAAACTTCATTTTTAGGTAACTTATTTTTATCCACTTTTTCATAGCCGTGAAAAAGAACTTGGCAGACAGAATCAGTATTGTATTATACTACAAGCAGCTTTTCATCATTAAAATTCCAGTGTGTAACTTTTAACAATCTTAGATACATGTACACATAATATTGTTGTATTATTTGAAAACTTCTAACAACTAAGCCAAGAAAGATTACTTGAAAATTCCGAACACGTTACAATGTTTGCACCTTTATTTATAGTCGGTTTAACCTACGTAGGATACTGCACGGTATATTTCTCGCAACTTCGAACGGATCCTTGGAGAATAACCTAGATCTATATTTTCTTCCTGATAAATGGCGTTGCTACACGTCTAAACATTTAATTTCTAATTCCAAGCGAACTTCGGATAAGAATTATTGAGTATAGAAATGATAATAATAAAGTTTTTCTGTCTCGCGTTAGTTAACACTGATAATATTTTTTTTATCACACCTTTTCAAAACAAGACTTACTACTCTTTCCTATGGGAATAGCCCCAAACAACTGAACGCCAAGTGCTTTGTTCGCTTTTGCTAATTATTTATTCATTCATGAAAAGGTCCACACTAAATACGACATAAATGTATTAGGTATTATCTAACCCTCAAATGCACAGTTCAACTGAGCATAGTTATCTAAGCAATCTAAACACAAAAGACGTCTGTTGTTTCTCACCGTACTTGTGAAAAAATGAGGGAATTCTCGTTTATCTTGCGTGCCATTTGAAGTGGGGTCCTCACAGTGATTATCTTCAGGTGAACTTTGTGCCTGCACTTACGCGACCTTTATAAGAAGCATACTCGAATCAAGTGGCGTGCTCAGCGATATTTTGGTTATATCATTAAAATTAATAAGGAAACCGTGTGTTTATACCTGTACAGATGTTTGATTTAAGTTCAGTGTTTGTTTATTACAAAATTATGATAAGGTAAACACTTCTTTTCGAAAATAGGCCCGCGACTTATGAGTTTTAGGTTGTAGGTTCGAAGTCAGGCAGGCACTTTACTTTGGGTAAATTATTTCATTACCATTGCAGCACTGCTCTGGAAACGGTGAAGAAAAACATCGTGAGGAAACTGGCATGTCCTAGAACCAAAAATTCGAAGACATATGACAACCGCACACAACCAACCCGTATTGAGCCTGGGTGGTGGATTACGGCCCACTCCCTCTCACCAAGAGACCTCTATCCCAGCAGTGATTATGCTAAGAAACGAGACGAAATTATGTGAAAACAAGAATACAATGTACATTTTTTTAATTATTAGCTTATTATGACGATTAATATCTCAAAATTATATTCAGTCATTCACTTGTTATTTCTAAAATGCCTTACAATAAGAATAGCGAAGCATATTAAAGTGCTTAAATAAATCTTATAAAGATTGTAGCCCAGTTTTGTTTTGTATACTTTTTATTGCAAGTAGGTACAATAATCCTCGTAGACAGCGTAGAACAAAAAACAGCAATTCTTAAAAGATTTACAACGATACGAAAAGCTTTATTCAATGTAAAACAATTTTATTGAGAAAATGCTTTTCGTTTGTTCTGTTGTATATAAAAACTGATTACGTTTATTGTCATTGTAAATTACTTACACTCAAATAAGCGTGAAATTTTCTCTTCTCTGAAAACCAATGAATCGCTCTGTAATGAAACATTATTAAAGATATCTTTCAGCAGTAATTTCAGTGATTTCGCGTCTGTATCTATACATACCTCGCATCTATGTGACTCGTTGGTCTAGTGGTCGCAAGCGCTACTGCTGAGCATGAGGTCCTGGGTTCGATTCCCGGGTCGGGCAAAGTGCTGTTGAGTTGCTGGAGGTTCTATCTGGAATTTCTCATTAGGAGTCTGGATTTGTGCCCGGTTGATGGCCCGCCCCCTATTCAAATCAAATCAAATCAAAATATTTTTATTTCACATAAACCTACATGGGCACTTATGAAACGTCAGAAGCTAGGTGCACGGTTCCAATTGGTCGTTTCCTATGGAGAAGAGCCGGCAAGAAACTCCACGGTTACTCTTTTAAAAATAATTGGCTTTTACAATGTATTCAAAATACACAAATTAGGTATGGGAGAACAGTGTAGGCCTGTCGAAAAGTACTTAACAAAAAAAAAGAGAAAAGGAAACGGTCTAAAGAAAAAAAGATCTAGTCTATTAAGCCTACAACGTTCTCACATTCACAACGTACACAAGAATCCATGTAAAATAATATTAATAATATTAAGTCTGGAATATAAATTGTAGGTATATAATGTCAAAAATGTATGTCTAAAAAATAATAATAATAAACATCGTAATTTGGGAGCAGTTAATAGATATTTCCATAGTTATGCCGTTTCTGGTGTACCAGGGAAGCCACATGTGCAGAAGGAATTATTGCCAAACTTCCTTGTCTTCAACGTAGTCTTTAATCTTGTAATATGCGTTTTTGATAAGGACACGTTTGATGTGGGTTTTGAACTTTCCATCGCTAAGTTCTGTAACTGACTTTGGCAACTTGTTATAAAAGCGGATACTGTTGATAACAAATGATTTGCTTGTTTTTGTTAATCTAAATTTGGGTATCACAATTTTATGTTTACTACGTGTATTTATATTATGGAAATCACTTCTTGTTTTGAAAAGACATAAGTTCTTGCGAACATACAAAATACTTTCTAAGATATAAAGAGAAGGCAGAGTAAGTACATTAATTTCTTTGAATTTGTTTCTAAGGGACTCACGAGGACCCATTCTATATACTGCGCGGATTGCCCTCTTTTGTAAGATAAAAATTGAATCTACATCAGCTGCCGATCCCCACAGCAGAACGCCATAAGACATAATACTGTGGAAATAAGCAAAGTATACTAACCTAGCTGTGGCTATATCAGTCAACTGTCTAATTTTTCTTACTGCATATGCAGCTGAACTTAATCTACCTGAAAGAGCTCTAATGTGGGCTCCCCATTGTAGAAATATAGTTTCTGTAATAGCATCTAGTCTCTTGCCATCAAGTTTTAAATTTATAGCCACTTGGGGTACATTTGGTAGTGAGAACTTTATACATTTTGTTTTGTTCGCATTAAGTAAGAGATTATTAGCTGCGAACCATTTCGAAAGAATATCCAGACTATCATTGACGTGTAAGACATCCGGATTTTTTCTATCTATTTTAAAAATAAGAGAAGTATCGTCAGCGAATAGAATTATATCCGATAAGTTTGCCATCATGTAAGGAAGATCATTAATATAAACTAGAAATAGGAAAGGGCCAAGAATTGAACCTTGGGGCACGCCCATCTTTACTAGAGACCCCGAGGACGTCGCCCCGTTAACGTTTACTTTTTGCTGCCTGATAGATAGGCTTTGATAGATAGGACAGAACAAGATCAGCAGCTTGTCCACGAATTCCGTAGTGGTGTAATTTACAGGTCAGTGTATTGTGGTCAACGCAGTCAAACGCTTTTGAGAGGTCACAGAAAATGCCAATGGCATCCTGGGATTTCTCCCAGGATTCCAAAATGTGACTGATGAGTTTTACTCCTGCGTCAGTCGTCGACCTACCTTTCGTGAAACCAAACTGGCGACTATGTAAAATCCCATTAGAATTGAAATGTGACAGCATCTGGTCTAGCATGATTTTTTCATATATTTTACTCAATGCTGGTAGCACAGATATAGGTCTATAATTAGAGGGATCACTCTTACTACCCGATTTGAAAATTGGTACTACTTTACTATGTTTCATTAAATCAGGAAACGTACCGCTGTCTAAACATTGATTAAATATGCCTGTTAGGACAGGGGCTATTGTGTCAATGATATCTCCAAGAACCTTAACGGAAATCCCCCATAAGTCTTCAGTTTTCTTTATGTTAAGACTTTTAAATGCCCTCTTAATAGTGACAATAGAAATGGACTTGAATTCAAAACTTGGAATGTCCTTAGAGAAGTGTTGTTTGAGAAGAGATTCAGCTAAAATAGGTGATCAGGGAAGAGATTTCGTAACCTCTATTGGGATTTCGGTAAAGAAATTTTCTAGTTTCTCAGCAACTTTTAACTTATCTGTAATGGTTTCATTATTAATTTTTAAAGACAATTCATTTTGATCTCGCTGTTTTGTGTTTCCAGTTTCTTTGTTGATTACCTGCCACACAGCTTTTATTTTATTGTTAGACATACTAATTTTGTTACTTATTAATTTAGATTTAGCTTGAGCGCAGACTCTTTTGAATATCTTAGAATAATTTCTGACATAATTATGAAGGGCTTGATCAGAAGTCAATGATTTCTCGTAGTACAAATTATATAAAATATCTCTGCTTTTTCTAATGCCAGCAGTGGCCCATTCATTAAATTTTGGTTTAGTATTGATTGCGACTTTTTTCACAGGACAGGTTTTATTGAATTCTTGGCAAACTGAAGAAAATAATGTACGATAGTTTATATTGGGGTCTTGTGAATCAAAACTAGCTGTTGAAAGATTACTAAGAACATTATTATTAAACATTTTCAATTTATTTTTAGTGAGGTGTCTTAACTGAATGGTTTTATCTATGTGTAGCTTTTTATCTAGGTCAAATGATACAAGTTGACCAGTATGGTCAGACCTGACGCCACTAATTAAGGAAGAGTCTTTTATTTTACAATTAGTATATACATTGTCTATGCACGAAGTAGAGGTTGCTGTTATTCTAGTTGCTTCTTTAAATATACACTTTAAATTGAATGATTTAAACAATGATATAAGCTTACTTTTATCCACTGAATTAACTAATAGATCAATATTTAGGTCACCACAAACAAAAACGAACTTATTATCTTTAAAAAGTTTGCCTAGTATTTCTTCCATAATTATTAAAAATGATGACAAGTTTGATGCCGGTGGTGTATAAACACATAAGAAAGTATGGCCTTCAACCTCTGCACATGCTACCTCACATAAGCGATCAACAGAGCAAGCAGTGATATCCTTCCTTTCCTTATGTCTGAAAATACTTTTACATAATATCAAGGTACCACCCCCTATTGAGGACCTGTTGTACGCACTGGCAACTGAAAAATTATTCACATTAAACAACATCCTATCCGGTCTTAACCAGGTTTCACAAAAACATAAGATATCCATATGATATTTATCTATTAACAATTCCACGTCTAGGATTTTGCCAGAGAAACGATTTATATTTTGGTGATACAGTAAAATATTCTTGTTATGCTTCTCTTTTGTCGAGTCTAAAAGTTTAAAGAATCTATCACAGTATCATTAGAAGTACCAGATAATACTGTTTCGTAACTTAACCTAGTCTCAGTTAAATTATTAATAACTGCGTGTATACTGTAAGCTAACAAAGTAGCCAATACATGTTGACTTTTCTTGGGAAGAAACATATGTTCCCGAGTTAAAACAAAATCTCTAACAAAATTGTTAGTATCAAAATACAATAAAATTATAATAAATATTACATGGGACATAAACATAACTGGCGAAATGTGGGTGTACTACAGGTACACTTCTGCCCAACCCTTCGGGGAAACAAGACCTGATGTTATTTATGTATGTATCTATCATATAATAAAATCGTAGCGAAGTCAAAAAAGTACATTAAATATAAAAAAAAAGTTATTGCGGCGAGGTTTTTTTTGGGTGGGAAATTATCAAATAACTTCTCCCGCTCTGGGCGGAGCGGGAGGGTGTGTCAGACTCTTACCAGACTGACTAAAGCCCACCGTATTCCTTCCGTTACCTTTGTGGCCAGGTGCCTCGGTATCCCTTTTGTAACTTCCCGCGACCCTGGCAGGCATCGGCCCTAGTGGAGCCCTTTTTTTTTTGCGTTTGAAATCATCTGCGAGTAATAACTTCTCCCACTCTGGGCGGAGCGGGAGGGTGTGTCAGACTCTTACTGACTAAAACCCACCCGTATTCCTTCCTGTTGCCTGTGTTGCGGGGGCCTCGGTGACCCATAAGTACCTTCCCGCGACCCCGGAAGGCCTAGTAGACCCCTACACTTGTGCTGACGACATCTCTTTAAGGCGCGTGTGGAATACAACGCGCCGTCGACCCGGGCCTAGTCCTTGCCGGACGGTGAGCTACCCATTGCTCACCATCCGCAAGCCCGCGCCTACGATGGTCGGAAATCTGCCCGGGATTCCCGACGCCCAGGGCGTCTCCTGCGGCGGCTAGGGGCGAGAGGGCGCGAAATTTGCCTTTCCCTCAACCGTCCCGCCTCCTCCTTCGCGAGCATTACTGCTTCGCAGAAGGAGGTGACGGCTGCCCATGCCCTCTCGCTCCGTGCCGTGGCCTGAACCAGGGCAGGACGCGAGAGATCTCTGTCGCCTCCACGAGGACACGGCGGTGCTCTGCCCAAGCCGGGCAGACCTCCACCGTATGCTCCACCGTGTCCTCCGGGCGATCCACACAGTGGTGACACTCGGGCGTATCCTCCCACCTTATCCGACACCACCCGAAGCTGCCGTGTCCGGTGAGGACCTGCGTCGGGTGGAAAGTGAGGACGCCGTGGCGATCCTCTCGAGCCACTTCTCTAAGAAGGGACTTATTGCCGCAATTGTGGCGTGCCCAGCATTGGGTTGCGACAACCGTACTCTCCATGTTGCCATGAGATCCCGCCGGAGATCCGCCCGCTGTGCCGCGATTTCTCGCGGCAGCGGAGTAACGCCCCGGCGTTGCGCCTCCTCGCGCCACTCACATACGTGCGCGAGGACTTTTGCCTCCAGATCCCATGGCAGCAATCCGGTAAGGAGGCTCGCTGCCTCACAGGAGACCGTGCGGTATTCCCGGACCAGCCGGATGGCCATGACCCTTTGAGCCGCGCTCAACCGGTGGCCTGGCCACAGTGCCAGGGAACGCACTCACATAGGAGCCCCGTAAAGGGCCATGGACCGCACGACCCCCACGTAGAACCTCCGGCAGGAGGCGTTTGGAGCCCCTAGATTGGGCAGGAGCCGCTTCAAGGCAGCCCCTGCCCGCTCCAGTTTGGGAGGCAAACGTCAGAAATGCTGCACGAAGTTCCACCGGCTGTTGAGGACGAGTACTTCATCGTTGACGATGTAAACCCCTCGTACCGTTATTTGGGATCCCGACGGTGGCGCGTTCCGAGGGCCATGAAAACATATGGCCGCGGACTTGTACAGGGCCACCTCGAGTCCCAATTGCCGGATTCTTTCAACGATTGTCGCTACCCCGCGTGCCGCTATTTTGGCCGCCACCTGGTGCGACCTCCCTTGCGCCAGGACCAACGTGTCGTCAGCGTAGCACACGACGCTGACACTGCTAGGGAGGTCGGCGCGCAGCACCCAGTCGTATCCGATGTCCCACAGATGCGGCCCCAGGACCGATCCCTGTGGGATAACGCACGACATCTCTTGCCGGTTCCCTACTCCCTGGTGACTGGGGTAGATGACGGCCCTGTCCGTCAGATAGACATACCTAGATGTGGTCTAGACCACACGACAGAGGTAGGTTGGCATTCAGTGGTATCGGAGTGCCTCCCTGATGCAACTCCAGGGCAGGGTATTGAAGGCATTGGCGATGTCTAGAGACACCGCCAAGACGGGCAACAGCATTCCCCGTCGTGAGGGCTCGCACGCGCATGATGGCGTCTACCTTAGAGCGCCCCCCTGCGGAAACCAAACTGGCTCTCCGCCAAATCTGGCCCTACCCGCACCAGCTGGCCGACGAGGCGGTCTGCAATGAGTCTTTCAAAGAGCTTGTCCACCTCGTCGAGCAGCACGATGGGCCGATAAGCGGACGGAGAGAACGCTCCCTGCGTTCTCTCCGTCCGCTTATCGGCCCTGCCTTCTTTATGAGGACCAGTTTCCCCGTCTTCCAACGAAGCGGGAACTGGCCCCTCTCCAAGCATGCGCTTAGGAGCCGTCGGGTCCTGGGGCGGTATTTTTGGCATTCAGCCTACGTACCGCCACTCTCATCTCTACCTCGGTCCCCTCCGGAGCATCGTCGTCGTCGTCGGTGGTGTGGTCCGCATCGGGCACCGCAGTAGGTGGAGCCATTGACGGGGTGGCGTGTCCCCCTCGCGAAGGGAACAGAGCGCTTACCACGTCCTCCACAAACAACAGAGACTCTGTGTCAGTGGGGGAGCCCATGGGCAGGACTCCTCACGGGTCAACCCCCTGGCCCGCAGGATCTCCGCTTGGAGGGCGGTCTTCGCCGCTCTGTACCCCTCGTACAGCTCCGCCTGAATGGCTTCCGTATCCGGAGGTTTGATACGGAGCCTGCGGTGCCTGGTGTACCGGCGTCGCGCAGCCACGCACGCAGTGCGCAGAGCCGTCAGCTCCTGCGACCACCAGTACACCTGGCGCGAGGCACGTCCAGGCTGGACCCGGGGCATTGCCACGTCACATATGTCGGACATGGCCTCCCGGAACCACTCCGCCTCGTCGTTGATGTCGGCAGGCCTGTCCGGTGGTGACACCCAGGCCTGCATGATCGAGGCTTCCAGGAGGAGCTCCCGGTCCAGCTGCTTCAGCGCCCACCGCGGACCACTCGGGGCCCGTCGGACCGGCGCGTCCGAGGTCTGGGCGGAGACGTCGAACCGGATATACCGGTGATCGGAATAGGTCTCCACCCCCTCCATGACGCGCCAGTCAACTACACGCGGCGACAGAGCGGGGCTGGCGAACGAGATGTCCACCACTGATTCACCCCGCATCCGCACACACGTGGGGACAGAACCCCGGTTTAGGACGACCAGGCCTGTCTCCATGGCCCAGTCCTCCACCATCCTGCCCCGTGTGTCCGTTAACCGGGAACCCCAAGCCAAATTCTTGGCATTGAAGTCTCCGAGGACGAACACGGGGAGGGAACCAAACCCGACGACGACGTCTCTCAACTCCGCAAGGGAGTTGTGGAACTCGGCAAGAGTTCGGTTCGGAGAGAGGTAGACCCCTACCACGACAATCTCCCCGAACCGTGCTGCTACGCAGCCCCGTCCTCTCTTGACGGCCTCGAGGGACGGGGTACCGGCGGCGGCCGACGAAATTAGGGTCACTGAGCCGCTCAGGTCCTCCACCCAGTCATCCCTGGGCGGGACAAAGTACGGCTCAGCGACCACGGCGATGTTAATCGACCACTGCGCCATGCTCTGGAGCAACAGATCCTGAGCGGTGGCGCAGTGGTTGATGTTCGCCTGGAGGAGGCGTAATGGGGCCATTAATGGCACTCCATGTCAGCCCCCTCTTGGGCCTCCTTCCCAGCCCCCTGAGAGGGGCCTGCCGCAGCGGCCACGGTGGCGACGGCGACGACGGCGGTGTTGGAGGCGGCAGCGGCGGTGGCAGTGGTGGCGGCTGCGGCGGTGACGGCGGTGGCGGAGGGCTTGCCTCTGGCCCTGGCTTTGGCTTTGGCGGGTGGGGTGCAGGCCTTGCCCCCCATTCGGTGGTCGGCCGGCTTGCCAGCCGCCGCACATATGGCACAGTGCGGCGTGGCGTTGCAGGAGCCGGCCTTGTGCCCGGGCTGACCACAGCGGTAGCAGAGACCGCTGCGGTCCACCTCCGAGGTGCAATTGGCTTGCACGTGGTCGCCCACCTGGCAACGGAAGCACCTCAGAGGTCTGGGCTCCAGCAGTTTGACCTGTGCGGACACCCAGCCCACCAATAGCCTTTGGCCCTCTCTGGCAATATGTTTGGCCGCCGACACGGGGCAACTCACCGTAACGGTTTGCAGCCCCGCGGAGTCAGGATGGATGGTGCCCACCCTCACCTGTTCGGCAGAGCACCCCCCAGTCCTAACTACTGCGGCGACCACCTTGTCCTCCGTCACGGAGTCGTCCAGGCCCATGATGCGCATGCTAGCGCACTTGGTGGGCCTGGACACTCGGACCTCGTCCGCATTTAGGGACGCCCTAAGCCTTTCGGCCAGAGCGTCAGCGGCCGGGCCACTGGCCGTGCCGTGGACCTCCACCATTCGGGCCCCAGTCGCCGTTATCTTCATTTTCAGGCCGGTGGCAGCGCCGATCTCCTCGAGGCGCACCGCCTCACCGACTTTCGCCATAACGGTCCTGTAGGACGCGCCCTTCTTTTCCGCATCCGGCTGTAGTGTGATTACTACAGCTGCGGAATTCGGGGCCGTACCGGCGCGTTCGAGGTCTGGGTGGAGACGTCAAACCGGATGCACCGGTGATCGGAATAGGTCTGCATCCCCTACATGACGCGCCAGTCAACTACACGCGGCGACAGAGCGGGGCTGGCGAACGAGATGTCCACCACTGATTCACCCATCATCCGAACACACGTGGGGACAGAACCCCGGTTTGGGACGACCAAGCCTGTCTCCAGAGCCCAGTCCTCCACCATCCTGCCCCGTGTGTCCGTTAACCGGAAACCCCAAGCCAAATTCTTGGCATTGAAGTCCCCGAGGACGAACACGGGGAGGGAACCAAACCCGACGACGACGACACTCAACTCCGCAAGGGAGTTATGGAATTCGGCAAGAGTTCGGTTCGGAGAGAAGTAGACCCCTACCACGACAATCTCCCCGAACCATGCTGCTACGCAGCCCCGTCCTCTATTGATGGCCTCCAGGAACGGAGTACCGGCCGCGGCCGACAAAATTAGGGTCACTAAGCCGATCAGGTCCTCCACCCAGTCATCCCTGGGTGGGACAAAGTACGGCTCAGCGACCACGGCGATGTTAATTGACCACTGCGCCATGCTCTGGAGCAACAGATCCTGAGCGGTAGCGCAGTTGATGTTCATTGATATTGGTGTTCGCCTGAAGGAGGCGTTATGGGGCCATTATTGGCACTCCATGTTGGCCCCCTCCCGAACCGCGGGTCCTGCCGCGGCGGCTACGGCGGCGACGACTACGGTGGTGGTGGTGGCGGAGGACTTGCCCCTGGCCTTGGCTTTGGCGGGTGGGGCGCAGGCCTTGTCCCCCATCTGGTGCTCGGCTGGCTTGCCAGCCGCCGCACATACGGCATAGTGCGGCATGGCGTTGTGCTGGATGCAGCGTCAGACTCCGACTCCGCATCACTCTCCTCCCTTCGACTTTTGTTTTGTTTTTTTTATTATTATCCATACTTAATCGCACGAGTATGGGGGATGTATTCAGTAAACCTAGATTCACCCCAGTCCCAAGCATGTGTACATTTATAACACAACCAGGGGGTCCACTGGTTGCGGGTGCGCTCGCGACTGATACGCCATCCACAACTACAAAGTCGCAGATGACACTACTCCTCAGCCATTCATACCCTCCCCGCGCACCGAAACTTGATATTAGAGGATTTTTTTATAAAGGTTATCCTCCTCGCGATCCGGGTGACCAAGCCAAGATCCTCCAAGTCACAAAACATGAATGTGATCTCTTTACGGATTACGATTTTGACGGTTGCAGTCACGAGAATCAGTTCTCCCGCTGCTAGCTCGCTGGCAGGGTATAAGTGCACAGCGAGCGCCGCCACACTGCGCCCACTCGACCTGCCCTCTGTAAGCAAAGAGGGTAGTGGACGACCGACGATCGAGCATTAAGGTCCCCGCTACGCAGAAATTCGCCACAGTCAATACCCTCTCCGATTCATGGAGAGACTATTGGCCGTGCCCAGGGTGCACCCGTCCGACGACTGAAAAAAAAGAAGAAAGAAAAATTGTTTATTCTGCACAAACAAAACGCATATTACAAAAATTAACGTAAAATTCACACATATACAAATAAGCTAAAAGCCTCGTAATCAACCCATATAAGTTTGACAATCTTGTCGATTACGTAATATTTACTCTGTGTTGCCGCACTGCTCTTTCCCCCGAACGTATTCACAAGGAACCAGCAGCAATCTGGCACACGAGGCGGTTTTCTGCACGCACTCTTGCTGCGAGGTCTGGGAACGATTCGAAAATATATGTCGACAACTCCGCGAGCCAAATCAAGATACTCGATTTCTTTATCTTTCTCGGCTTTCACGAGGTTCGCGTCTTTGCGAACCGTTATGTCAATAATCATTGCGCGCCGCTCTATTCGATCCACCACCACTATATCAGGCTTATTGGCAACTATAATCCTCTCAGTGAATACGGATCGATCCCAGTAAAATTTGATATTTCTCGTTTCGAGTACTGGGTCGGGCGCATGCCTGTAGCACTTCCGATTCCACAAGGCTGTATTTCAGAGCAAGTTGCTGATGGATATTCCTGGCTACAAGGTTGTGTTTATGCAAGTACTCTTCGTCGGCTAGACGAGAACACCCGGAGATAATGTGTCGGATTGATACTCCCGGACGGTGGCATGCCCGACAGATGACATCCTTGTTTGTCATGATAACTTCTTCCTTAATTGCACAGACAAAACCTTTGGTTTCCCCAAAGAGGTCACCGAAACGCCAGTCTACAGACGCTAGCAAATTACATTGGCATGTTTGTCCCGGAAAAAGCCTCTGTGTAGCTCCTTACACTGCCCTGCAATCATTAGTGTCAAGCACTACATGCTTGCACCAGTTATCTTTAGCCGAGGAGAGCGGGGTGAGGCCCTTGTCCGGCACGGCCACATCTCGATGCATCCCTATGTCGGCTTCTATGATATATTCCCTGAGACTGCATATCTCGCACTGTGGAAGGTCTTAGCGTTTAAAAAGCCTCGACTATCACATTTTCGCGGGATATACAGTCTCATTACCGATGGCCGTGGGTGATACATTCGATATGCAGTCAGCAGCTTACGGACCCTCCTATCCAAGGCATCGAGTTCGCTCTAAGTCCATTTGCATGACCCAACCATTGAAGGCCTTTTTTCCGCCTGATAGAATATAATAATAATAATAAAATCGTTTATTTATAAGAGGGGCACATTTAAAATAAATACCTTAACAATTAAAGTAGAGCACAGTTGCTAATTTGCCTGAACTAGGTTGGACCTGTGCTTCAGGCTAGAAAGTGCAGAAAAACATAATGTAATAAATTAACAATGAATATAGAGTTACAACGAAAAATAAAACTTAGGTAAATAAAAGTAAAATAGCATGTTAGCAGTTCTATTTGCAGACAACAAGTAGATCTTCTGTCTGGGCATAATTGATGGTTAGTAAATACTTAAGTATAATGTTCTTACAGCTATAGTAATTTAATGTATAGATACTTAATTTTTTATTTAATCTATTGTACAGAAATGGGCCTAAGAATGTAAAAAATCTTTGTACAAAGACATGTTTTGAGGTTGCATTGGATATGCATACTATATCATTCCGTCTCTTGTTAGTATTGTTGGCATTGTAGGTAAGCATGGTGTGCTGTTTTAATACTAAGTGCATTATGAAAAGCTGGCGAACTGTCAGTACGTTGCAGAATTTATATAGCAGATCTGTGGGAAAGAAGAAGGGATGGAAGTTTGCTACTTTCAAAATAGCTCTCTGAGCTCTTTCAAGAGGAAGCAAATTAGTTTTTGGTGCGCCACCCCAAGACGTGATACAGTATTGAATTATAGATTGACATAGGGCCAAATAAACTTGTGTGATCAATTTTGAATCAGCTATTGTTCGCAATTTCTTAAAAACATATATTAGTTTGCGCACTCTTTTAACCAGGCTTTCAAAATGTTTTTTAAAAGAAAGTGTGTCGTCCATTATTACCCCCAGGTATTTTATGTTGCTCGTTTTGAGGATAAAAGGACAAATACACATGTTGCCTGTACGGTTTCCACATTGATGGGCATATAGATGAGGGTTAGTAATGTTAGGTTGAGGCTTGCGCATGGAGAAGGTAATTTATTTTGTCTTGTCGGCATTTAATGTTAGTAAATTGCTTTGAAGCCAATTAGTCACAGTATTAAAACCTAGTTGAGCGATTTCAAACAGTTCGCTACTGGAATTAGCGGTAAATATTAACGCCGTGTCGTCGGCATATGATATAATTTTGCCGTCTTTAATATTTAAATTACACAAATCATTAATATAAATCAGGAAAAGGGTGGGGCCTAGAATACTTCCCTGAGGAACACCAAAACCAGTATTTTTCTTTTCATCACTTGTAATATTATCTATTCTTACACATTGGTACCGGTCATTTAAATAGTCAGTAAAAAGTTTCAGCGGCGTTCCCCTTATTCCTATGGTCTCTAATTTTTTCAGAAGAACAGAAACAGACACCGTGTCGAAGGCCTTGGCTAAATCGAGAAAGACTCCCAGGGTCTGGTTTCCTTTGCCGAGTTCTTCTGAAATATAATCAGTCAGGCTATGTACCGCATCCGCTGTCGATAGTTTGGCTCTAAAACCAAATTGCGCGGGAGATAAGATGTTGTTTTTTTCTAGGTAATTAACTAGCCTACTGTTTATGATTTTCTCTAGTATTTTTGAAATTGAAGGGAGTAAGGATATTGGTCTGTAATTATTAACTGAGTCTTTACGTCCAGATTTAAAGATAGGGATTACAACTGACTTTTTTAAACAACTAGGGAAAATTCCTTCGGAAAGACAGATTCGAAAAATATGCGTTAAGGGAGGTACCAGAATATGCTTAAAGAGTTTAAGGATCTTATTGCTTATACTATCCCATCCAACTGCACAGTCATCCTTTAGCCCAGAAATGATTCGGGTTATTTCATCTTCATCAGTGTCCAACATAGCAAAAGATTTCGGGTAACAGCTATTGTTTGAGTTTGGAAAAGATAGTTGGTCGCAATATTTCGGTATCTGTTCGGCAAGAGTTTTTCCAACATTTACAAAAAAGTAATTTACATTGTTAGCTGATAAGATTGGTGAAGGATTAGCAAGCAGTAAACTCGAATTTGACTCACGCTGTTTAGACATATTGGTGACATTTTTAATATGTTTCCAAAGTTGTTTGCTATTTTTACCTGCTCTATTTAATTCGTCTTTATCGTAATTATTTTAATAGTCTTTAGGAGATTGTTGCAGAAATTCCTGTATCTTTTATAGGTACTTAGTATTATTACATTATCAGGGTATCTCTTAGTTTTCTGATGAAGTTTATCCCTGTGTCTTATACACCGAATTAGCCCAGGAGTAATCCATGGTTTAATATTATAAAGTTTCCTGTTTACTGTAGAAACTGTCGTGTTACGTAATATTGCTTGTTGCACATGTTTTATTAAATACGATGAAGCCAAATTAGGGTCAGCAGTATTGTAAACTGGGCTAAAATCAAGGTTGCATAAATCATATTCGAGATTGTTTGTGTTTAATTTGCTAATAGTCTGAGGGCGATTTAGCTTAGGCAGCGTTAAATTTACAGTTAGTAGGACTGCGTGATGGTCAGTAATTGTTGAGTTAGTAACAAGCGTAATATATGACAGGCTGGTTTTGATCATCATATGATCGAGGCAGGAACCGCTCTGATGAGTTAGCAATGTGTGAGCGGGGAGAAAACCATGGTATAAGCAGATATTAAGGTAATCTTGGGTCCCTGCATCGCAGTTTTCGGAGCCAATATTTATATTTAAATCACCTGTTATTATAACATTCTTAAAAGGGCTTAGTGCTTGAAAAATCTGATTTAAGGATTTGTTAAAAGGATCTAAGTTTCTAGCGGAAGGGGATCTATACATAGCTATTATAGCTGTGGTGGTACCAATTTTCATGACTAAACAATTGCTCATACAGTCACGCAGAGTATGTTCTTCGACTGTGACCTTTAATGATTCCTTAGCAAAGACTACCACACCATCATTTTGA
This sequence comes from Atethmia centrago, assembly GCA_905333075.3. Lineage (NCBI taxonomy): Eukaryota > Metazoa > Arthropoda > Insecta > Lepidoptera > Noctuidae > Atethmia > Atethmia centrago. The sequence goes on along the minus strand of HG995371.1, from coordinate 17,608,070 downwards.
TTGTGGTTTACTGTGGTATGCAATAAGTTGTACCCCGGTATTAATGGGAGGTTATCGTGGCGATTAGATAGCCAACACTCAGTAAGTACCATTATATCACAATCAAAGTTTAGTCTATGAAGAAAAATGTTAAAGCTCTCTATGTTCTTAGAAATACTACGAATGTTTTGGGTCAGTACGGTTAGTGAATTTTGATAGTCGGAAATATATTTTCTGCAGTCCTCAACGTCACATGTCTTTGACACAGTTATAAATGTGTTATCTATATCGGTAATTAAGTTATCATCCATACTAAAACTAAAAAACAAATAACAATAATAAGGTGAAGTCTAAAATATAAACAAGTATGTGGCGCTCTTAGGCGCCCTCATAATCTATCGAATTAATGTACCTGTATTCGGCAGCTTTTTTAGCCGGGCAATCTGTGTCTCCCGTCTTGTGGTTGGCTTGTTTTTTAAAGCGCAGACATGTAGCACATTTTGGCGGGTTCGCTTTCTTTGCGCAGTCTTGGATTGTGTGCCCTTCTTCACCGCAATATCCACAAGTGGGGGCAGTTATTTTGCATGTCTTGGCTGCATGACCGTACTGCTGACATTTGTAACATCTTGTTACCAGTGTGAAGTCTCGTACCGGGCAGGATGTCCAATTAATAAATAATCTGTCCTGTGTGATGAGGGCTTTACGAATGACGGCTGGAACTTCTATAATATAGTTGCAATTCTCAGCATCTTTCCTGCCAGATTTGTGGCTTAGTTTTATTGAGGTCAAAAATGTATCATGGGACATAGTCGGCAATTTGTCGGCCAAATTTTGTTCATAAATACATTTATAAACCTCATTCTCAGGCATTGATGTGGGAATTCCTATAATTATAATGCGAGGTTTGCGCTTTTTAGGTTCATCGACGGTAAGCCCTGACGAAGCGAGTTGGACTGTTTGTTTGAGCTTATCTAGGTCATCTTTGGTCTCAGTGCTAATTATGAGTCCTCTTTTTCCTATTTTACGTACGCCTCGTACTTTCAGCTTCATTTCTCCAGGACATATGATTTTTTGGACCATGTTCTTTGTTTCTTCACTGGTCTTTGAGTTATCACAGGGATAAATCGCCACGGAACTAAAAGTATTAGGACGAACAAAGTTGTTGGAACCCTTCTTCACCATATCTGCAAAAGATGTAGTAGCTGCACCCTGCTTCGTACATGACTCCTGAATTGTCCGGTTCATCTCCGTAAGACAGACCGATAGGTCTCGAGCTTTGGTCATAGTTTTAAGGGAGGTATGGGTTTGTATGGCCCTTTGCTTAAGCGACTGGTATTGAACAGCCATTTGCGAAACTCCATGTCCTACTTTTCGGCAAAGATTGCTTATTTTTAGCTTCTGCTCAGCGTTTAGTTTTCCATCAGAAGCAATAGCACATACCTCATTCAGGCACTGTTCAATAGATCCCATCCAGTTCTGGATCTCTGGAGTGGACACTACTTCAACTGCATCATCTTGGTCCTGTCTTGGTTGTTGGGGCGGTGGTGAAGCCGGGGTCGGTACCGGGGTCGGTACCGGGATCGGTGTCGGTGGAGGGCTGCGTCGTATCATCGCACTCCGATTAAAGGGGCTGCCTTCCATATATATCACAGTATATTAATTACCAAATAATCCAGTCAGTTCATTATTTTAGCTTGTCACTTAAAATGTTTCTCTGTCTATCACGCTAATGCACTAAAACTAGGTCACTGATTATGCAAACGTTAATTTATATTATTTTTAAAAATGCATCGATGAGCACGTCTGTATGCTTTGAATGCCTCAATTGATAGATCAAAAGAATACTATTAAATACTTTCTTCAGGCGGCTGAAGAAGCGCTCCTTTAACGATTGCTTCATGTTAGTAACATTCATTCCCAACGCTTCCGACATACCCAAATACTTATAGGTTTCGGGTGCGGCGAGGACTCTAAGGTTTATGGAATCTGAGAGTTGGGTCCCGCGGATTCCATAATCTCCCCTCGCTTTACATGCATGACCGCACATTTGTTCACTCCAGATTCCATCCTGATGGCGCTACTGAATGTTGCAGTTACTTTCAGTAGCTCCATCAGTAGCAAATTATTGGGGGCAAAGAGTTTTAGGTCATCCATATAAGGAGGTGAGATATAACCTGACCACCTCTCCTCAGCCGACAGCCTGGATCTAAATCCTCCAGCAGTGTGCTTAGAGGATTCAAGGCTAAGCAGAACCAAAGCGGACTCAAACTATCGCCCTGAAATATGCTGCGCTCGATCCCTATCGACTTGCTATAATTCCTCTGGATATTTAGACATCCTGGATAGGGAAGGACGCATTACCTTATACACGACATCACGAAATTCAGAAATGTGATCATACTTGCGCAAGCCAAATATAAATCTTATGCAAAAGTTCATAGGCCTTATAATCTATCCAACATGTCGACAGGTCCTTTCGGGAACGACGAACCAGTTGGCTAATGGCCATATCAATGAGGAGTAGCTCCTAAGTATCGCGGGATGCATTTCTACATCCATTTTGAGAGGTATGATGGAATTGGTGTCTCTATGTTTGTTAATTTTAGCTCTGAAAATAGATGTAAGAACATTATAGATAAACACGTGATGGGCCTATAATGTTTGGGTCCCGCGGTGACCACCTGAATTATGGAGTAGGTGGGTAGCTCCTGTCGTTAGGAACTGTGGTAGCGAACCAGACTCCGAAGCAGTCTTGTATTGAAGCAGTCTTGTATTGAACCGCCAAGCGAGCGGTTTTAATATCATTATGGTAGTTCGTAGAACGTACACAGAAACACGTAATGTTTAGGCCTTTTCTGTCATCTTTGTATAGAAGAAAAGTAAATATCTATGGTTCGGTGACTGTTAATGAAAAATCCTGTGTGTTAATAATCTACTATTATATTATTTTGTGATAGCTGTTCGTCAGGAATAATCTGTAAGAATGCATTAGTCAGTGTATCAGTGTTGTACCATTCGGTAGCGCAGGAACGCAGGCGTTCATTAATTCACTAAAAACTTGGCAAGCAATGGCCGTTAGTAAAAGCCGTTAGTATAAGCTTTTCAGCCAAGGATATAGCGGTCATCATTCAAAAGATGGTGAGAGGTAAGTCTTCAGGTCATGATGACCTTAGCATTGAGCACTTGAAGCACGCTGGTGTGCATCTACCGAGGGTACTGGCTATGCTGTTTAATCTGTGTATCAGCCATAATTACTTACCCGATGATCTCATGCACACGGTGGTAGTTCCAATCGTAAAAAACAAAACGGGTGATGTGTCGGATGTTTCTAACTATAGACCTATCTCGCTCGCTACTGTCATAGCCAAGGTGCTGGACAGGCTGCTTGACAGACAGCTGGAGAAGCACCTTAATATACATGACGCTCAGTTTGGCTTCACGCCTGGTTTGTCGACTGAGAGTGCTATCCTCTGTCTCAAGCAGACTGTACAGTACTACACAGCTAGAAATACTCCTGTGTACGCTTGCTACCTAGACCTCTCGAAAGCTTTCGATTTAGTAAATTACGACATGCTGTGGCACAAGCTGCATAGTGAGACACAGGTACTGGGTGAGATAGTGTCGATATTTAGGTATTGGTACAATAACCAGCGGAACAGTGTGAGATGGGCGGGAGTATATTCCGACGTGTACGGGTTAGATTGCGGTGTGAGGCAGGGAGGGTTAACCTCGCCCCGCTTGTTCAACCTGTACATGAACCGGCTGCTCGGCGGGCTCAGCAGTGCTAGTGCGGGTTGCTCAATAGGCGGAGTGCCTATTAATAACATTAGCTACGCGGATGATATGGTGCTGCTGAGCCCGTCAGTTGGAGGGTTGCGAAAACTCCTGCGCATTTGTGAGACATATGCTGAGGCTCATGGGCTCAGGTACAACCCTAAGAAGAGTGATTACATGATTTTTAAAGCCGGTACCAAATGTTACTCTTTTATACCACCGATCACCCTTTGCGGTGCTAGCTTGAGTAGGGTTAACCATTTTAAGTACCTGGGCCACTGGGTCTCAGACAACTTGTCTGACGATGAGGACATCGAGCGGGAACGTAGGGCGCTGTCGGTTCGCTGTAATATGTTGGCTCGTAGGTTTGCGCGCTGTACTGAACAAGTTAAGGTGACCTTATTTAAAGCCTATTGTCAGTCTTTCTACACGTGCAGCCTATGGACCAACTATACGCAGCGAGCATACAGTGCCATGCGTGTCCAGTACAACAATGCGTTTAGGGTACTGCTGGGGCTGCCGCGGTTCTGCAGCGCTTCTACAATGTTCGCGCAGGCGTAAACCGATGACTTTTACGCTATTATTAGGAAGCGGAGCGCCTCGCTATTAAGTCGCTTCCGACGCAGCACTAACAGTATCCTGAGCGTATTGTCTGAGCGGTGGGACTCGGCGCTGCTGGAGAGGTGGATGCACCTGCATGCCAGTTCGTCACCATTTATTAAGTGATCCATTTTATTTTAATTTTAATTTTAATTGATTATCGATGCAATGATTTTATGTATATTCTAATTTTTAATTGATTTAATTATTTTACATTTTTAATTGACTCATTTATGTATTTTCTAATTTATAAATTTTGAAATATTAGTTGAATGTTATTTTTATTTTAATTTATTTCGGTGCAATGGTTTTATGTAAATATATTGTAATTTGTAATTTGTAATGCTTATCTCTAATCTTTTTTATTCATTATGTGTTTGTGTTTAGTTTCTATGGGTGTAATTTATGGACCTGAAATAAATGGATTTATTATTATTATTATATTATTAATGGGAAATTTCTACTTAAGGCTGTGGGTGTCGACCTCAGGACGATCTGCTTCTTACACAGACAACTGTACGTCGTTTGCTGCCGCGTCACCAGTCCTTACTCTCTTCATATTTTCATAGCTGAGACCAAAACTACAAACGTAGTCTTTTTTTTTTTTTTTGAGGGTGGGAAATCATCAAATCAAATCAAATCAAATCAAAAGTCATTTATTCAAACTAGGCTGAGAATCAGCACTTTTCGAACGTCAAAATTACATAAGACAGTCCCCCAAAACGCCCACCCTTCACCACTTCCTAGTGCTTTAGCTGGGTGGTCAACAAACTCCCCAGCAGCACAGCTGTCTGTTCAGTTAGAGGGAAAAAAATGGATTCTATACAACAGTATGCAAAACAATTTACATTACGTGCAACATAAAACATTAAATTATTAGCCATATGTCAGCTAGCACACCACTATACCAACAAAAAAAAAAAGAAAAGCAAAACACCGAAAACTATTAATTCTCAAGCAGAGATAAAAACGTAAACAGAACTTAATGCCCAAATAAAAGCCTCCAAGCATAAAAGGCGTGCCCGCTTACATATAGCTATAGCTGTAACAGTCATCAAATAACTTCTCCCGCTCTGGGCGGAGCGGGAGGGTGTGTCAGACTCTTACTGACTAAAACCCACCCGTATTCCTTCTTGTTGCCTGTGTTGCGGGGGCTTCGGTGACCCATAAGTACCTTCCCGCGACCCCGGCAGGCATCGGCCCTAGTGGACCCCTACTACATGTGCTGACGACATCTCTTTGAGGCGCGCGTGGAATACAACGCGCCGTCGACCCGGGCCTGGTCCTTACCGGACGGTGAGCTACCCATTGCTCACCGTCCGCAAGCCCGCGCCTACGGTGGCCGGAAATCCGCCCGGGATTCCCGACGCCCTGGGCGTCTCCTGCGGCGGCTAAGGGCGAGAGGGCGCGAAACTTGCCTTTCCCTCAACCGTCCCGCCTCCTCCTTCGCGAGCATTACTGCTTCGCAGAAGGAGGTGACGGCTGCCCATGCCCTCTCGCTCCGTACCATGGCCTGAACCAGGGCCGGACGCGAGAGGTCTCTGCCGCCGACCGCCTCCACGAGGACACGGCGGTGCTCTGCCCAAGCCGGGCAGACCTTCACCGTATGCTCCACCGTGTCCTCCGGGCGATCCACACAGTGGTGACACCCGGACGTTTCCTCCCGCCTTATCCGACACAGGAACCTCCCGAAGCTGCCGTGTCCGGTGAGGACCTGCGTCAGGCGGAAGGTGAGGACGCCGTGGCGCCTCTCCAGCCACTCCTCAAAGAGGGGACTTATCGCCGCAATCGTGGCGTGCCCAACAAACGTAGTCTACAGGGATTTTTTCTAAAAATGTGGCTGTTAATTCAGTATAAATTGTGGTGTCTTACGTTTTCCACGCGAACGATGTCACGGGCAGAAGCTAGTGTTAATTATAAAAGTGTTTTGTGTTTTTTTTGTTAATTATGATTTTCTACTGCTGCGTGGAAAGTGAATAAAAACATACCTTTATTCCATTAATACAACCAAAATGCAATGCATTAGTTTCAGCTTGGTTCTTAATTCGTGTTTATTCTGCGAAGAAAGACTTAAGCAACAATATTTCAAGAAAATATATTGTCTACTCCAAAAACAATTCAAAAGCATCAGAATTGTTTATCGACAAGTGCAACGAAGTCAACAAACAACAAAACACGACAACCAGAATATAAACTTAAAGAAATTCACAGAAAAAATCAAAAGAGCAATACTATTGCTGTTTTAAGCCGGAGAAAAGCATTCGGGAACATGTTATACCGCTATTCAAATACAGCCGTTATTTCTTGGAAAATTCTTTTATGCTGTCGCAAAAGGAAACGGTCCGATCTGTGTAGTCGCCTTTTAAACTGATATAAACATCGTGAGGAGCGTCGTGTTACAGAATAGATAGTTATAGAAGGCCGGGTCAATGCAACGAGCGAAAACAGGCGCAGGCACACATAGACGCGTTCGCATGGCGCGGCGGTGATGTCAAACAATCTCAAATGAATGCTAATCGCCAGTGCGCTTGTACTCGGTGTAGGTACGTAGACGCGTGTCAATGTTGCGTGAGTTTTCACAGCTTGTATGGAGCTGTCCTTCTGTGGTCTATCTATTCAGTGGTCGCGTCGTGTCGGTCGACCTGCCGAGTCATCGCGGCAACACTTCCGCTGCAGCGAGTCGCCTAGACTAGACAGTTCGCACTTCTCTATAAAATTAATGTTTTGCGAGAGTTTATTACGAAAGTTTTGTTTTGATTGCTGGGAGAGGACGTGAATTAATTGTTTTGAATTCAGATTTTGTTTGATAAGTCAAAACAACACTTAAAGAGTAACTAGGTACTAGATAAGTAATACTTGGTTTGATAAACCCAATGCCTAGCTATCGAGTGACCATACGCCATACCTCATTATGTACTTTGTCGACCATTGTATGTGAGGCATTCACGTCCGTCTTTCTTACAAGCATAATCCATGGTGCTTTCTTTAGTTGTTTTCAGGAAGTATTCGTTTTCCGCGTCCAACATTGAGAGAGAACGAGACCTTTTAGTGGAGCGGGCAAAGATGCTCAGATCTCAGGGTCGCAACAGTATGCTTAGTTAAAAGCGTTTTTCGAAAAGTCGTCTGTTCACAGCATCCCTTGTCTGTAATCTCTTTTTCTGCATGCCTCTAATCTATCCAGATTTATACTATCCAAAACAACATCCCTCGGTATTTCGGTAATGTCACACTCTCGAAACACACCATTTATCTTACACAAATGGGTAAAAATGTAAAGAATGTTGTATGCGGGGACAACCTGTTACTACCTCTGATGGCTTCTTGATGCTTTTATGATGTCCTGTCCACGACAACGGACCCGAATATTTTGGAACATAACATAGTTTTTTATTACTTTGCTACGCGCCGCATTGAAGGGGTTGAGTAGTCAAGGGATGTAAAACATCTCGAACATAAACAGTAAAGTATTGGTTTTTCTTTTTATTTGTACTGAATGATTGAAATAAACCAAGTCTCTTTTGGCAAAGATAAAGGTTTTGGAGGCTGAACTTTTAGATAGCTTTCCAACTTTTTGGTAGCAAATAAATGGACTAAAAGGCTAATATTGACACAGCTTGACCAGAATTCTTAATTCGTACTGCACTTAGATTTGGGCTAACCTCCAGAAACAGATTTTAGAGATCGAACTAAGAGAATTTGCAAAACTGTTCATTTCTTTCGAAATTAAAATTATAAAAAATTATGATTTCCCAACCTAAAAAAAAAACTACCTTCAAAATAAAACACCAAAAAGTTAAAAATAACCGATAAAATAAATTAATTTTGGAAGTCGGTGTTTTTGGGTCTGTATTTTAGTTGTTTTGCCACCGACTTCCGAAATTGAGGTTATTTTTACTTTGCTTTTTTTTTGGAACTCGGTTGCTTTTTTTGTAAACAGTTTTTTTTTTCAATTTTTAGTAGGTTAGTTTGTAATTTATCTAAGTTACAATAGCCTCAATCAACTGCTCATCACCTTTTACAAAATATTGCTTTTCTCAATGCAGGTTAATTGTTGAGGAGTTCTCCTGGTACGAACCAGGAGAACTGCCACTCACCATATGCATTGTTACGACCATAAATTGCTTAGCAACTAAAAGTACCTAATCGAATCTCAGTCCGCTAAATACTTATTATTAAGTAGTTCCAGTGGCTCCGTGGTCTTCATCATCAGTTTCACTTCACCAAATGGTGCTTTCCGAGAGCAAATGCACGAGTTACTATAAAAAATACCCAAATTGCTATAGGTGTGCCTATAAAATTTGAGGATATCCCTCGATTTCCATGGGATCCTCTCATTAGATTCTGACTTGGTGACAATAGGACCACCTCAGGAGCATACCCTTTTAACAAAAAATAATTTTCAAAATCGGTACACAATTGACGGAGAAATCGAAGAACATATATTTAAAAACACAAATGTCATTGACAAGTAACTGATATTACGTCGGGTTCTGACACGCGGTTTAGAATTATATGAATTTTTATTCAATAACTATTTTATTTTTATAGGTTATTTCATACGTTTATTTTATTTTTATTTATATCTGTATCTATCCGTGACATCACAGTGGGCCCTATCAGAATACCAGCGCTGCGACTCTTATTTCTTAAGTACTGCAGCATTATGCTGAGATAGGAGCCTTTTGGCCTCGTACAGGACTTTTTGTTTTTATTTTAATTTTACTTTGTTTTTATTTTTTTTTTAAGTTTCTATGAGTGTTTTTTAGTTTAGTTTAATGTGTGATCTCCTGTGCGAGTCCCAATAAATACTTTTTCTTTCTTTTCTTTCTTTCTTTAAAAAAAACATACAGACGAACATTTATTCTGGAGGAGGTTATATGTTCGTCTGTATGTTTTATTTTATTTTATATATTTTTGGAAGTCGGTTAAAAATAGTGCAGTTTATTCCTTTACCAGTTTTGCCTATGTCGCTGAATAAAATGTTTGTTACATGTTTATTTTACTGCAATAATGGATAGAAGAAGAATATTTTACTGTCCAGTAAAGTTCTAGTTGGGGTGCGTGCAGAAAACCTCCTCGTGTGTCTGATTGCTGCTGGTTCCCTGTGAATACGTTCGGAGGAAAGAGCAGTCGTCGGGCCGGTGCATCCTGGGCACGGCCAATAGTCTCTCCATGTATCACAGAGGGTATTGACCGTGGCGAATTTCTGCGTGGCGGGGAGCTTCATGCTCCATCGTCGGTCGCCCACTCCCCTCTCTGCTTACAGAGGGCAGGTCGAGTGAGCGAAGAGTGGCGGTGCTTGCTGTGCACTTACCCTGCCAGCGAGCAAGCAGCGGGAGAATGATTCTTCTGCCTGCAACCGTCGAAATCGTAATCCGTAAAGAGACCACAGTCATGTTTTGTGGCTTGGAACGGGACGAGGATCTTGTATCGCCCGGATCGCGAGGAAGATGATCTCTATAAAAATTCCTCTAATATCAAGTTTTGGTGCGCGGCGAGGATATGAATGGCTGAGGAGTAGTGTCATCTGCAACTTCGTTGTTGTAGGTGGCGCATCAGTCGTTAGCGCACCCCAGGCCAGGGTACCAGTGGACCCCCTGGTTGGGTTATAAATGTACACTTGCCTAGGGACAGGGGGTGAACCTAGGTGTACTTTTTAGATCCCCCATACTCGTGGGAACAGTATGGAAAAATTCGAACAAAAAAAAAAAGTGGAAGTCAAGGGGAGGAGAGCGATGCGGGGTCGGAGTCCGACCTTGCATCAGGAGGAGAGAGCTCGGGGAGCTCGCAAAGAAAAGGGGTGTTGGAGAGGAGCCGAGAGTTCAGGCGAACCTCCAAGCGGCCCAACTCGGGGTCTACCTCCGACGATGGAGTCGGGCGGAGGAGGAAGATCCACTCCAGCCGGCGGGGTGGAGTCCGAGGTAGTAAAGGGGTGGACAGAGGTCCCACTACCAAGGAAGCGGGCAAGCCGGGCGGGCTGGCCCGACCCAGTTGGCCCGGCGACGGCCCGGCGACCCGAGAGGCTCGCCAAGGAGGGGCCCCTCTCTGAGGTTTCTGGAGGTGGGGCGGAAGCCGCTGGCGGTTCCGGGTCGGAACGTGCAGCCGGGTTTGCGGAGGTAGTGGCCGCTGCGATCAAGGCGGTATCGGTTAAGAGGCTCAGGTCCTCTAAGGATCAGGCCATAGCCGCGGCCACGGCCTCTATTGTGGCGGCAGCGGAGGCCCTTCACTTCACGCCTCCGTCAGATGGTATGTCTGAGATGCGGGCGGAGGTCGCCCGCTTGACAGCCGCCATGGAGCTTCTCCGAAAGGAGAACGAGAAGCTCCGGGCGGACCTGGCTGGGCTTCAAGGAGCCGGCCCCCGGGCGGAGCCTGAAGGGGGGCAGCAGCAGGGACAGGGACGGCCCGTGCCTGTAGAGGACCGGATTCTGGCCCTGGTGAGGCAGGAAATGGCTACCCTGCAGAGTCGGTTCTCCGCCCTGGAGGCCATCGTCCTACGCCCCCCGTTGGCGGCAAGCCAGCCGCCCTCTGGCCAGCGGAAACCGGCCTCGTTTGCAGCCGCCGCAGGTCCCACGGCCAAACGGGGCTCGTCAGGGCAGCCAAAGGGCGCGGCGAAAGCGCAGGTGGCGAATGCTCCAGCCCCAGCGGCGAGAGTTCCAGCCCCAGCGGCGAGGGCTCCGGTAGCGAGACCGCCACCCCCGCCTCCTAAATCTCTTCCGGCTGATGCCGAATGGCAAGTAGCCGGAGAGAAGAGGAAGGCGGCTAAGGCGAAAAGGGCGGCCAAAAAGAGGGAGAGGCGGCAGCGGCGCAAGGAGCGAACCGCCGCGGCTAGGCTCCGCGCCCCGAATTCCGCAGCTGTAGTGATCACACTACAGCCGGAAGCGGAGAAGAAGGGCGTGTCCTATAGGACGGTAATGGCGAAGGTGGGTGAGGCGGTGCGCCTGGAGGAGCTCGGCGCAGCAAAAGGCCTCAAAATGAAGGTGACGGCGACTGGGGTCCGAATGGTGGAGGTCCCCCGGTAGGGCCAGTGGCCCGGCCGCTGACGCCCTGCCCGAAAGGCTTAGGGCGTCACTAAATGCGGACGAGGTCCGAGTGTCTAGGCCCACCAAATGCGCTAGCATGCGCATCACGGGCCTGGACGACTCCGCGACTGAAGAGAAGGTGGTCGCCGCAGTGGTTAGGGGTGCTCTGCCGAGCAGGTGAAGGCAGGCATCATCCGTCCTGACTCCACGGGGCTGCAAACCGTTATGGTGAGCTGCCCCGTGTCGGCGGCCAGTTGCCGGGGAGGGCCAACGGCTATTGGTGGGCTGGGTTTCCGCGCAGGTGAAACTGCTGGAACCCAGACCTCTGAGGTGCTTCCGCTGCCAGGTGGGCAACCACGTGCAAGCGAATTGCACCTCGGAGGTGGACCGCAGTGGTCTTTGCTACCGCTGCGGTCTGCCCGGGCACAAGGCCGGCTCGTGCAATGCCACGCCGCACTGTGCCGTATGTGCGGCGGCTGGCAAGCCGGCCGAGTACCGGATGGGGGGCAAGGCCTGCGCCCCACCCACCAAAGCCAGGGCCAGAGGCAAGCCCTCCGCCACCGCCGTCACCGCCGCAGCCGCCACCACTGCCACCGCCGCTGCCGCCTCCAACACCGCCGTCGTCGCCGTCGCCACCGTGGCCGCTGCGGCAGGCCCCTCTCAGGGGGCTGGGAAGGAGGCCCAAGAGGGGGCTGACATGGAGTGCCATTAATGGCCCCATTACGCCTCCTCCAGGCGAACATCAACCACTGCGCCACCGCTCAGGATCTGTTGCTCCAGAGCATGGCGCAGTGGTCGATTAACATCGCCGTGGTCGCTGAGCCGTACTTTGTCCCGCCCAGGGATGACTGGGTGGAGGACCTGAGCGGCTCAGTGACCCTAATTTCGTCGGCCGCCGCCGGTACCCCGTCCCTCGAGGCCGTCAAGAGAGGACGGGGCTGCGTAGCAGCACGGTTCGGGGAGATTGTCGTGGTAGGGGTCTACCTCTCTCCGAACCGAACTCTTGCCGAGTTCCACAACTCCCTTGCGGAGTTGAGAGACGTCGTCGTCGGGTTTGGTTCCCTCCCCGTGTTCGTCCTCGGGGACTTCAATGCCAAGAATTTGGCTTGGGGTTCCCGGTTAACGGACACACGGGGCAGGATGGTGGAGGACTGGGCCCTGGAGACAGGCCTGGTCGTCCTAAACCGGGGTTCTGTCCCCACGTGTGTGCGGATTTCGGTAATGTCACACTCTCGAAACACACCATTTATCTTACACAAATGGGTAAAAATGTAAAGAATGTTGTATGCGGGGACAACCTGTTACTACCTCTGATGGCTTCTTGATGCTTTTATGATGTCCTGTCCACGACAACGGACCCGAATATTTTGGAACATAACATAGTTTTTTATTACTTTGCTACGCGCCGCATTGAAGGGGTTGAGTAGTCAAGGGATGTAAAACATCTCGAACATAAACAGTAAAGTATTGGTTTTTCTTTTTATTTGTACTGAATGATTGAAATAAACCAAGTCTCTTTTGGCAAAGATAAAGGTTTTGGAGGCTGAACTTTTAGATAGCTTTCCAACTTTTTGGTAGCAAATAAATGGACTAAAAGGCTAATATTGACACAGCTTGACCAGAATTCTTAATTCGTACTGCACTTAGATTTGGGCTAACCTCCAGAAACAGATTTTAGAGATCGAACTAAGAGAATTTGCAAAACTGTTCATTTCTTTCGAAATTAAAATTATACAAAATTATGATTTCCCAACCTAAAAAAAAAACTACCTTCAAAATAAAACACCAAAAAGTTAAAAATAACCGATAAAATAAATTAATTTTGGAAGTCGGTGTTTTTGGGTCTGTATTTTAGTTGTTTTGCCACCGACTTCCGAAATTGAGGTTATTTTTACTTTGCTTTTTTTTTGGAACTCGGTTGCTTTTTTTGTAAACAGTTTTTTTTTTCAATTTTTAGTAGGTTAGTTTGTAATTTATCTAAGTTACAATAGCCTCAATCAACTGCTCATCACCTTTTACAAAATATTGCTTTTCTCAATGCAGGTTAATTGTTGAGGAGTTCTCCTGGTACGAACCAGGAGAACTGCCACTCACCATATGCATTGTTACGACCATAAATTGCTTAGCAACTAAAAGTACCTAATCGAATCTCAGTCCGCTAAATACTTATTATTAAGTAGTTCCAGTGGCTCCGTGGTCTTCATCATCAGTTTCACTTCACCAAATGGTGCTTTCCGAGAGCAAATGCACGAGTTACTATAAAAAATACCCAAATTGCTATAGGTGTGCCTATAAAATTTGAGGATATCCCTCGATTTCCATGGGATCCTCTCATTAGATTCTGACTTGGTGACAATAGGACCACCTCAGGAGCATACCCTTTTAACAAAAAATAATTTTCAAAATCGGTACACAATTGACGGAGAAATCGAAGAACATATATTTAAAAACACAAATGTCATTGACAAGTAACTGATATTACGTCGGGTTCTGACACGCGGTTTAGAATTATATGAATTTTTATTCAATAACTATTTTATTTTTATAGGTTATTTCATACGTTTATTTTATTTTTATTTATATCTGTATCTATCCGTGACATCACAGTGGGCCCTATCAGAATACCAGCGCTGCGACTCTTATTTCTTAAGTACTGCAGCATTATGCTGAGATAGGAGCCTTTTGGCCTCGTACAGGACTTTTTGTTTTTATTTTAATTTTACTTTGTTTTTATTTTTTTTTTAAGTTTCTATGAGTGTTTTTTAGTTTAGTTTAATGTGTGATCTCCTGTGCGAGTCCCAATAAATACTTTTTCTTTCTTTTCTTTCTTTCTTTAAAAAAAACATACAGACGAACATTTATTCTGGAGGAGGTTATATGTTCGTCTGTATGTTTTATTTTATTTTATATATTTTTGGAAGTCGGTTAAAAATAGTGCAGTTTATTCCTTTACCAGTTTTGCCTATGTCGCTGAATAAAATGTTTGTTACATGTTTATTTTACTGCAATAATGGATAGAAGAAGAATATTTTACTGTCCAGTAAAGTTCTAGTTGGGGTGCGTGCAGAAAACCTCCTCGTGTGTCTGATTGCTGCTGGTTCCCTGTGAATACGTTCGGAGGAAAGAGCAGTCGTCGGGCCGGTGCATCCTGGGCACGGCCAATAGTCTCTCCATGTATCACAGAGGGTATTGACCGTGGCGAATTTCTGCGTGGCGGGGAGCTTCATGCTCCATCGTCGGTCGCCCACTCCCCTCTCTGCTTACAGAGGGCAGGTCGAGTGAGCGAAGAGTGGCGGTGCTTGCTGTGCACTTACCCTGCCAGCGAGCAAGCAGCGGGAGAATGATTCTTCTGCCTGCAACCGTCGAAATCGTAATCCGTAAAGAGACCACAGTCATGTTTTGTGGCTTGGAACGGGACGAGGATCTTGTATCGCCCGGATCGCGAGGAAGATGATCTCTATAAAAATTCCTCTAATATCAAGTTTTGGTGCGCGGCGAGGATATGAATGGCTGAGGAGTAGTGTCATCTGCAACTTCGTTGTTGTAGGTGGCGCATCAGTCGTTAGCGCACCCCAGGCCAGGGTACCAGTGGACCCCCTGGTTGGGTTATAAATGTACACTTGCCTAGGGACAGGGGGTGAACCTAGGTGTACTTTTTAGATCCCCCATACTCGTGGGAACAGTATGGAAAAATTCGAACAAAAAAAAAAAGTGGAAGTCAAGGGGAGGAGAGCGATGCGGGGTCGGAGTCCGACCTTGCATCAGGAGGAGAGAGCTCGGGGAGCTCGCAAAGAAAAGGGGTGTTGGAGAGGAGCCGAGAGTTCAGGCGAACCTCCAAGCGGCCCAACTCGGGGTCTACCTCCGACGATGGAGTCGGGCGGAGGAGGAAGATCCACTCCAGCCGGCGGGGTGGAGTCCGAGGTAGTAAAGGGGTGGACAGAGGTCCCACTACCAAGGAAGCGGGCAAGCCGGGCGGGCTGGCCCGACCCAGTTGGCCCGGCGACGGCCCGGCGACCCGAGAGGCTCGCCAAGGAGGGGCCCCTCTCTGAGGTTTCTGGAGGTGGGGCGGAAGCCGCTGGCGGTTCCGGGTCGGAACGTGCAGCCGGGTTTGCGGAGGTAGTGGCCGCTGCGATCAAGGCGGTATCGGTTAAGAGGCTCAGGTCCTCTAAGGATCAGGCCATAGCCGCGGCCACGGCCTCTATTGTGGCGGCAGCGGAGGCCCTTCACTTCACGCCTCCGTCAGATGGTATGTCTGAGATGCGGGCGGAGGTCGCCCGCTTGACAGCCGCCATGGAGCTTCTCCGAAAGGAGAACGAGAAGCTCCGGGCGGACCTGGCTGGGCTTCAAGGAGCCGGCCCCCGGGCGGAGCCTGAAGGGGGGCAGCAGCAGGGACAGGGACGGCCCGTGCCTGTAGAGGACCGGATTCTGGCCCTGGTGAGGCAGGAAATGGCTACCCTGCAGAGTCGGTTCTCCGCCCTGGAGGCCATCGTCCTACGCCCCCCGTTGGCGGCAAGCCAGCCGCCCTCTGGCCAGCGGAAACCGGCCTCGTTTGCAGCCGCCGCAGGTCCCACGGCCAAACGGGGCTCGTCAGGGCAGCCAAAGGGCGCGGCGAAAGCGCAGGTGGCGAATGCTCCAGCCCCAGCGGCGAGAGTTCCAGCCCCAGCGGCGAGGGCTCCGGTAGCGAGACCGCCACCCCCGCCTCCTAAATCTCTTCCGGCTGATGCCGAATGGCAAGTAGCCGGAGAGAAGAGGAAGGCGGCTAAGGCGAAAAGGGCGGCCAAAAAGAGGGAGAGGCGGCAGCGGCGCAAGGAGCGAACCGCCGCGGCTAGGCTCCGCGCCCCGAATTCCGCAGCTGTAGTGATCACACTACAGCCGGAAGCGGAGAAGAAGGGCGTGTCCTATAGGACGGTAATGGCGAAGGTGGGTGAGGCGGTGCGCCTGGAGGAGCTCGGCGCAGCAAAAGGCCTCAAAATGAAGGTGACGGCGACTGGGGTCCGAATGGTGGAGGTCCCCCGGTAGGGCCAGTGGCCCGGCCGCTGACGCCCTGCCCGAAAGGCTTAGGGCGTCACTAAATGCGGACGAGGTCCGAGTGTCTAGGCCCACCAAATGCGCTAGCATGCGCATCACGGGCCTGGACGACTCCGCGACTGAAGAGAAGGTGGTCGCCGCAGTGGTTAGGGGTGCTCTGCCGAGCAGGTGAAGGCAGGCATCATCCGTCCTGACTCCACGGGGCTGCAAACCGTTATGGTGAGCTGCCCCGTGTCGGCGGCCAGTTGCCGGGGAGGGCCAACGGCTATTGGTGGGCTGGGTTTCCGCGCAGGTGAAACTGCTGGAACCCAGACCTCTGAGGTGCTTCCGCTGCCAGGTGGGCAACCACGTGCAAGCGAATTGCACCTCGGAGGTGGACCGCAGTGGTCTTTGCTACCGCTGCGGTCTGCCCGGGCACAAGGCCGGCTCGTGCAATGCCACGCCGCACTGTGCCGTATGTGCGGCGGCTGGCAAGCCGGCCGAGTACCGGATGGGGGGCAAGGCCTGCGCCCCACCCACCAAAGCCAGGGCCAGAGGCAAGCCCTCCGCCACCGCCGTCACCGCCGCAGCCGCCACCACTGCCACCGCCGCTGCCGCCTACAACACCGCCGTCGTCGCCGTCGCCACCGTGGCCGCTGCGGCAGGCCCCTCTCAGGGGGCTGGGAAGGAGGCCCAAGAGGGGGCTGACATGGAGTGCCATTAATGGCCCCATTACGCCTCCTCCAGGCGAACATCAACCACTGCGCCACCGCTCAGGATCTGTTGCTCCAGAGCATGGCGCAGTGGTCGATTAACATCGCCGTGGTCGCTGAGCCGTACTTTGTCCCGCCCAGGGATGACTGGGTGGAGGACCTGAGCGGCTCAGTGACCCTAATTTCGTCGGCCGCCGCCGGTACCCCGTCCCTCGAGGCCGTCAAGAGAGGACGGGGCTGCGTAGCAGCACGGTTCGGGGAGATTGTCGTGGTAGGGGTCTACCTCTCTCCGAACCGAACTCTTGCCGAGTTCCACAACTCCCTTGCGGAGTTGAGAGACGTCGTCGTCGGGTTTGGTTCCCTCCCCGTGTTCGTCCTCGGGGACTTCAATGCCAAGAATTTGGCTTGGGGTTCCCGGTTAACGGACACACGGGGCAGGATGGTGGAGGACTGGGCCCTGGAGACAGGCCTGGTCGTCCTAAACCGGGGTTCTGTCCCCACGTGTGTGCGGATGCGGGGTGAATCAGTGGTGGACATCTCGTTCGCCAGCCCCGCTCTGTCGCCACGTGTAGTTGACTGGCGCGTCATGGAGGGGGTGGATACCTATTCCGATCACCGGTATATCCGGTTCGACGTCTCCGCCCAGACCTCGGACGCGCCGGTCCGACGGGCCCCGAGTGGTCCGCGGTGGGCGCTGAAGCAGCTGGACCGGGAGCTCCTCCTGGAAGCCTCGATCGTGCAGGCCTGGGTGTCACCACCGGACAGGCCTGCCGACATCAACGACGAGGCGGAGTGGTTCCGGGAGGCCATGTCCGACATATGTGACGTGGCAATGCCCCGGGTCCAGCCTGGACGTGCCTCGCGCCAGGTGTACTGGTGGTCGCAGGAGCTGACGGCTCTGCGCACTGCGTGCGTGGCTGCGCGACGCCGGTACACCAGGCACCGCAGGCTCCGTATCAAACCTCCGGATACGGAAGCCATTCAGGCGGAGCTATACGAGGGGTACAGAGCGGCGAAGACCGCCCTCCAAGCGGAGATCCTGCGGGCCAGGGGGTTGGCCCGCATGGAGTCGCTGGGGACTCTGGACAGGGACCCGTGGGGACGCCCGTACAAAGTGGTGCGGGATAAACTCCGCCCATGGGCTCCCCCGCTGACGCAGAGTCTCCGGCCCCAGCTTGTGGAGGACGTGGTGAGCGCTCTGTTCCCTTCCCGAGGGGAACACACCTCCCCGCCTATGGCTCCGCCTATTGCGGTGCCCGATGCGGACCACACCGTCAACGACGACGACGACGACGATGCTCCGGAGGTGACCGAGGTAGAAATGAGAGCGGCGGTACGCAGGCTTAATGCCAAAAATACCGCCCCAGGACCCGACGGCTTACCTGGGAAGGCCTGGGTCCTGGCTTTGGAGGCTCTCGGGCCTCGACTTAGGGGGCTCCTAAGTGCATGCATGGAGAGGGGCCAGTTCCCGCTTCGCTGGAAGACGGGGAAACTGGTCCTCATAAAGAAGGCAGGGCGCCCTGCGGACTCTCCGTCCGCTTATCGGCCCATCGTGCTACTCGACGAGGTGGGCAAGCTCTTTGAAAGAGTCATTGCAGACCGCCTCGTCGGCCAGCTGGTGTGGCCGGACTTGGCGGAGAGCCAGTTTGGTTTCCGCAGAGGGCGCTCTACGGTGGACGCCATCATGCGTGTGCGAGCCCTGACGACGGGGAATGCTGTTGCCCAGGGTGGGGTCGTCTTGGCGGTGTCTCTAGACATCGCCAATGCCTTCAATACCCTGCCCTGGAGTTGCATCAGGGAGGCACTCCGGTACCACCGGATGCCGACCTACCTCTGTCGTGTGGTCGAGGCCTATTTGACGGACAGTGCCGTCATCTACCCCGGTCACCAGGGAGTGTGGAACCGGCAAGAGATGTCGTGCGGTGTCCCACAAGGATCGGTCCTGGGGCCGCATCTGTGCGACATCGGATACGACTGGGTGCTGCGCGCCGACCTCCCTAGCAGCGTCAGCGTAGTGTGCTACGCTGACGACACGTTGGTCCTGGCGCAGGGGAGGTCGCACCAGGCGGCGGCCGATTTAGCGGCACGCGGGGTTGCGACGATCGTCGAAAGGATCCGGCAATTGGGACTTGAGGTGGCCCTGCACAAGTCCGAGGCCATGTGTTTTCATGGTCCTCGGAACGCGCCACCTTTGGGGTCCCAAATAACGGTAGGAGGGGTTTCTATCGGCGTCGAGTCGACAATGAAGTACCTGGGACTCGTCCTCGACAGCCGGTGGAACTTCGTAGAGCACTTCCGACGTTTGGCTCCCAAACTGGAGCGGGCGGGCGCTGCATTGAAGCGGCTCCTGCCCAATTGAGGGGGTCCAAACGCCTCCTGCCGGAGGCTCTACGCGGGGGTCGTGCGGTCCATGGCCCTCTACGGGGCTCCTGTATGGACGCGCTCTCTGGCGCTGCGGCCAGCCCGCCGGTTGAGCGCGGCCCAAAGGGTCATTGCCATCCGGACGGTCCGGGGATACCGCACGGTCTCCTGTGAGGCAGCGAGCCTCCTTGCTGGATTGCCGCCATGGGATCTGGAGGCAAAAGTCCTCGCGCACGTATGGGAGTGGCTTAATTTAAATAGTTTAGCACACAAAGCCAAAGTTTTACTGTCGTTAAAATATAGACCAATATCTTGAACTTATTTAAAATAATGTATTTTTAACAGAAATAGTGCTGAGTATTAAACTGGAGCAAACGAATTCTATCTCGAGTAAGTTCTTTACGAGATAGGTAATAGAGAAAGTAGTTTATCGGCTGAGCACTTTACAATAAATACGTTTTCAAGTTTCCTACACTTCTCTATTTTAGGATCGCAATTTGTATTTCATTCGAGCGTCTTTAGTTTTTAATTCCAAAATGGTTGAGGCATCTATAATTCCTTTTTAGTATAGTGTTTTTTAAATTAAGATACCTACGATACTTACCACCGGACTTGATATTTTCTAATTCTTCAGTTAAAACTCTTAGTTCCGGATTTGATAAATCACCAAGCTTAACCAAGCAATATTGGTCAATTAATATAAAAAACATGGTTTATCAGAATGGCTACTAATAAAATTAAAAAATAGCTTAATAGTGCATATTTTCACAAATCATACTAAGTCATTTTTTTTTAAGTTAACTAGTTGAAAACCATAGCGGTATGATGGTTTAAAAGAAAATCTAAACCTAAAACTAGAGTCAAAGATATCTCGCCTTTAGGACTAAATTCGAGTGTTATCCTGCGACTTCTGTAATTAAAATAAAACCAGCCAAGTGCGTGTCGGCCACGCACAATGAAGGGTTGGGATGAATGTACCTCTACTAGATACTAGATGAATATGCCTGCCGGGGTCACGGGAAGGTACTTATGGGTCACCGAGGCCCCCGCAACACAGGCAACAGGAAGGAATACGGGTGGGTTTTAGTCAGTAAGAGTCTGACACACCCTCCCGCTCCGCCCAGAGCGGGAGAAGTTATTTGATGATTTCCCACCCTCAAAAAAACAAAAAAAAAAAAAAAGTAAAGTTCTAGTTAAAAGTTGCATACTAAGTATGTATGTAACAAAAATCATTGCATCATGGGATTATGTTCTCTATTTTTATGTGTTAAAGTTGTTTTTTATAAAATCTAAACTTCTAAACCATAGCTTGGTGTGGACAGTGAAAAGTATTAGTAAGATTTATAATTGTTATCTAGCAGCGAAGTAGGCGAGGCAGACTTATTGCGAGGTCGCGTGCTAGCACTTAATATATTACTATGCCTTACCAAAACGTCTCTGTTTGCCACTATACCGCTTTGTTTACTAACAAATAAAAGCTTTTTAATTTCTTAGGCGAATGTTCATGTTAGGAATTGGAGTTTCCTTGGAATCGCTAAAAAAATATTAATTAAACCACCCCGTATTAGATTAATGAACATTTTTATTGTTTCATTTTATTTATTAGTTGCGACTCTTTAGTTTTTGTAGAATTTTGTAAGGTGAAAAAATATGTTTGTCCTTTCAAAGTAATCTTCATGATTATCCGCCAACCCGCACTAGGCACGCGTGGTGGATTACGGCCCACTCCTACTCACAGCGCGGAGACCTGTGATTGTTATAGGTTGATTATGCTTATGCGTTGATAGTAACAATTAATGGACGGGTCGATTAGCGTAGTGTTTGAATTTCTGCGCTACGTGTGGTGGGTTCGATACATCGACTGCATAGTCGATGGTTCAAGAGAGACTCTATGGCAGGTACAGGTTGTGGTTTTAGGTACAGAATTACAAATTTCAAAATTCAAACATCATTAGTTACCCACCTACAACTACAAGATATTTGACTGTTTTTACACAATATTAGATATGTTTTTACACAATTGTCTGTTGACGCGCCTATTATATTAAAAGAAAATTCCTTGCGAGGCAACGTTTAAAACTAACCTTCCCTGTATAAAATATAATAAAGAAAACATCTACCCGACATGAGCGTATAATGTTAAAGATGATAATATAACTTGAATATTCATGAGCCTATCCGTGTGTTCAATGGTTTCTTGTGACATAAACGACGTGATTATTTATTCAGGCATGCGACAGAAATTTACTCGCCCTGTCAAGGTGATAAATGCAAGAAGACCCATGTCAAATTTAGCAGTCAGGTGCAATATTACAAGCATTTTATTTTTATGTCACAATATTATGGACATGTCTCGCGGTATTTTCTAGAATTTTTCATTAGATTGTATCATTGAATTGTTGTTTGCAGCCCAAAATCTGGATTTGTGGCTGGTTGATGGCAATAGCCCCCTATTACATGGGACATAAACATAATTGACGAATAGTGGGTGTACTAGAAGTACACCTCTGCCCGACCCTTTGAGGTAACAAGGCGTGATGTTATGTTATTTTATGTATGTTTGTGTTGATTAAATAAAGTAATATTTTGGTCACACAAATGAAACTATTGTGCGACAAACCTAACAGTTTTTTAATATAACCGTGATTTTTTTAATACGTTCGTACGTAGGCACTTTTGAGTTCTTTATTGATTTTAATGATAAACAGAAAAACGGAAATCCCATGTTTTTTTCCAACTACCACAGTAGCATCCAGATTACTTTCGAGTCGCACGTACAAAACTTTATCAAGCAGTTTGATTTTGCAACCATATTACTTTCCAGCTTTTTTTTTTCATTTAAAAATGCCCGTTGAAAAGTTAATTAAACCCGGAGACGGGTCAGTCCCTGAGAGGTTTAATTTATTGCATCGGTCGTATTCTTTGCCACGCCGCTGTACCATACAGAAAAAGTTATCGAAATGGTTAATCTGTCACTCGCTATGACAATCAAATCTTCGATACAATTTTATTCGATGCAATCAAAGTCTTGTGTGATTTATTTGAATAAATTGAAAACTGTTTGTGATTGTGTGCTTTTGTTTGTTTTTATTATTTCTACCAAGAACTATTTGGAGAAGAGCTGGACCTAAGAGAAATTATAGCTACCTACAGAGGTATTCGGAAGAAAAACATTGTTTGTTGTATTATACTGTGGAGAAGTGCTTGTGTCCATTTGTCCAACACTGAACTGCAATTGATTCACTGTTGGAGGTTAGTCGATCCTTGTAAATATAAGGCAAAATCTACAGAGAACAATATAAAACTTGTCCAGATTCTGTGAAAGTGTTGGCCGACAGTAGCAAGATAAGTAGACGCTCTCGAAAGGATCTGAAGGAAAGGAGGTACTGGATGCGACAACTATATTATAATTCCCTCGGATACTCTTGTAATCTGTGGGCCTAGCGCGAACGCGTGGAGTAAACGTAGCGTAATTTCGAACGATTTTAACATTGAAAACACTCGCTTCGCACATCCCAACTAGCAAACAGATCGTATAAGCAATTACTCTCACGACTATGGAACGAAAAACACTCGTATGAAAGATCCTATTATTTCAAAAAGCTGTTTATAAGCAGCTTTCTAGATTTTTTAGCATTCAACGCGTTTTGGCTCTATAACATGTCTAGTAAACGTGGACTCGACGAATTCATATCGCATTTACTCGATTATCATATAAAGATATATCTCGATTGCCTTCATCCAACCGTAAGTCTTATGACTGCTCTTTGAAAGCAACTGAATTGCTAATTTGTCGTAAAACTAGCTTTTATAGCACTATCTTTCGACATTTAATTGTTGTGTGTTACAGCATTATTGTAGAGTAAACGCAGTTCATTCGACAAAATAGCATCTCAGTTACTATACCGGCACGTAATGTCATATAATAGCTTTCTGTAAGGCTTTCATTGGACTTAACTATTGAAGTTCAGAAAACGTTTTTAAATTATTTATTACAGCTCCAAAAGTGCTCTAAAAATTATATGAAAACAGCGTAATAGTGATATGAAAGTTCAATAAAGCCTTTTATATCACTGTAAATGCTATTTTGTTACAACAACTACCGTATTTTCTTCTATTTTGAGAAATATGGATTACAATCGGTGGAAAAATATTAAAAGAAGTGGAGGTTTCCGGCGGAAAGTAGATAAGATTTACAGAGAAATGAAACAGTTATCAGCTACATTGGCAGTAACCACAATTGAACGATCAAATAATATAAGCGTGGGTTCTGTAGGAAATATTCACAGTTTTGATGATGAAATTTTTAAACCGTCACCTAGTGAAGTGTCTTCTCATTCGGAAAATATCTTCGCTGATCAAGACTCTGATTCTGATTGTAGTGGTAATGACAATGATAGTTCCGAGTCCGAGGGCAGTGAAAATTTAAATGATGAGTTTCGTTGTAGTTTTAAAGAGTGGGCACTCCAATTCAACATTTCCCATGATGCCTTAAGGAAATTAACAAGAATTTTTAAATTCTCCTACTATTTTGAAAACGAATATATCGAAGATTAATATATTTACTATTGGCTCTGAATTATACTGGCATAACGGTTTAACAGAATCTTTGCAAAAATCTTTAGAAATGATTGATGTGGTAGTGTGGGTATAAAAATGTTTTTCATAACCTTTAAATCCTTTTGTAACTATTTTATAAGGCAATCTAATAATATGGAAATATACATATATGAAAATGATAATATTTACTTAGTCGTACGAAAGTAAATTGTAGCTCTAGATACTTATATTACTTTTATAAGATGCAACAAGTGATTATACATTTGTTTTAATATTTGTTGTTAAAGATTCTTTATCGAATTTGGCGGAAGTAAGGTGCTCGTTTAACTACTTACCACCATTTGTCACTAAAATATTTTGTAAAAGTCACTCACATATTATGAATAAAGTAAAATAGAAATAAAGAATGTTTTGTTTACTTTACATTCCTCTGGAGGTTTAATTAATGACAGTATTTTGATCTAATAATAATGATTATGAATAAAATAAAAACATGACATATACATACAACAAATAAGTCGAAGAGCTTCCACCGACTTGGGAAAAGCTGATGTGTGGAATAATGGCAAACTGATGTCTATTATAGTACTAGTAACTTTCAAGTTGCGATTACTCTATATTCTTTCGACTATTTGGCTTTTCATGCGATAATCTTACGATATTTACATCACTTAAAGCAGAAAGAAGTGCGCCCAAATCGCGTTGAGTCATTCACGAATCATTTACTCGACATTTTGAAGATCCGTCTCACCACTAATAGCGGAAATAGAAACGTGCTGTTGACTTTTTTACGATATATTTTGCTAGTTGGGATGTAGTTATAAGACTTTATTCATATCTATGGGTAATATTAATTGTGCTTGTCGCAAATAATTAAACAAAAATGCTATAGGATAGTTGTTTTGATGGCAATAGGCTCGTCCCCTATTACAGGGGACTTAAACATTACCGGTGATATATGGGTGTGCTATAGATACATCTCTGCCTAATCTTTCGATGATTACAGGCGTGATGGTTGGTTGTTTTTCGACAAAAAAATCGTTCGAATTTAAGTTACGTTTATGTCGCACGTTCGACTAGAGCCTCTGGAAAAAAAGTTAGAAGTCAGTCTAGTCAAGTGTTATCAAATTGCCAGCAGGAAATCTTTCTTCAACGGTACTTTGGGATATATATCATTAATTTGTTTAATTTAAGACAATAGCTGTTGTCATTTCTAGTATATGTAAACCCTTGCTAAGCCAAATCGAGGCGTCCGAAACGTTCGGGGCGCGGCGGGCGCAGTTAATTTCACGGAGTATTTGTTTGCTGTGCAAAACACCACTTACGGCCATCCAAGAGCTCACTGTATTAGGGGCTAGTCGCTATAGGGACTAGACCCTTCTGCAAGATACAACGTAAAACGTATACTCATAGGAAATGTGCTGTAAAAGTTTCGGGAGATAAATTATCTTGAATACGTAAGAGCTCTTACAACGGTTTCTACGGTTCCTACCGTGAGTCTTATAAAACCTTCAAGTACCCTTAACATATGTTCCCTCTCCGCTCAGTCTGTAAGCTGCCTTAAATGTTCACTTCCCTATAATGAAGGCGACTAAACTTTTTTAACCCTCATTTGCTCCTGTAATCAATTAACAGAATCTCACGTAAAATCTAGCTCAGCATTTCCTTGCATAAAATAAATAGTTGGAACGTAAATCCGCAATTGGATATCGTCTGCATTTTCAGCTCGCTCCAGTCTTAAATCAAAGCTGTAGCAACACTAGCCTATTACTATCGCAGTTTAAATTTATGTGTTACCTATCGACGCCGAACACCTTTGAAAATTATATTTGGAATGTAGCTGCACTGCGGTAGGGGTTAAAGGAAATAGCGTCATTAGCTTTTCTCGTATTTCTTGCAGGCAGACGTTTACGTTCACCTTGTAAGAGTTGCGCCAATTCACTGTTCTAGGGTTCTGTTTGTAAACAACGTGGTCTTTGATGTTGAGGGTTTTTTGGGAAGGTTTCCGTCAACAACTGAGTAAATGGTAAGGTGCAGCATTTCAATTGTTTAGTGCATAGTAGCACACAAAAGGTTACCTATGGTTGTAATCACTGAGAAAGCTAAACAAAGTGGCTACAGCAAGCTAGATATGAAAAGCAAAGTATCGGTATCACGTATTTTGTTGCATTGTAGTTTGCTGTAAGTGCATACTTATTCTACGTTCTTGCAGTACTTAATTTTTATGATATCGACATTTTAAGCAGTAGATTCCTTCTTTTACATCCTAAAGCACCTGCAATGGAACCTGTGAACGTTTTCGGATATCCAAACATCATGAAAATAAGATTAACAAAATGTATTATATAAAGGTACTTTGAATGTTTTGGCATTCAAAATAACGACACTGTGACAATTCTTATTTATTTTCCCGACCAGTGCGAAGTTTTCTCGAACTGAAATTGAATTACTATTTCTACTTGATGTATGTTATTCAATTTCGAAGAGTTTATTGTCGACAAAGTGAAAAGCCGCAGTAAGTATCCCAAGTTTCTTAACTTCCACAAGTCGTGACACTTTTTACCAGAATTTACGATACAGGCTGAAGCTAATATACACGTACAATATAGAGAAATAACTATATATTCTCCCTTAGCAGGGTGGATTCTTTAAAAGTGGTTAAGCAAGGGTGGAATCTAGTATTTCGTTTAAAATCGCTCCCTGAAGGTCGACCAACGGCTGATGCGCGCGCTTTGTTGCAAAGGAGACAAAGCCAAGGAAACATTTCCTTAAGATAAGAAAATAAAACGGTGCACTAGGCAAACGTTCAGAAAGAAAATGTTATTGAAATAATCCGGGGATTCAAAATGCTGCGTTACATACCCTTTGTGTAATAGTTTACTTTTATGAAAGTCAGTAAAGAAATTGTGCTGGGTTTTTTGGTAGGAATAATTTCGGAACCCAAATGAAAGGGGATTCGGTTAAAAATGTAATGTGAGTACAATTCTAACAAAATCTAGATCGATACTTTCTTAACATAGTTTTGAGTGACATTCACAGATTTTGTTACACAGACTTTATGATTACCTATAGTTTCGTTCCGATGGATCGTTTTTACATTAAAATCATACCGAGTAGGCACTTATACTATAGCCTTGACTTGACTGGTACAAGCTGGTTATTATGGCGGTGGATCTCAGTACCTACAAATGATCAAAACAACTTTCGCAGTCATCAGAATGATATGATTAACAAGATCTCTTTTTATTTTTCAAAAAAAGAGACCTTCTCTTTTTTTCTCCTCTCCTATACGTGCTGTGAGAGAGATTCATGAAAGTGTTGTTGAACTCAACTTTGTAATTTTCTCTTTTATGCGTATGTCTATAATTATTGTAGTTGGTTTTAAACCGTTTTAGTTAAAGTGAATAAATAGATTATTATTATACTTATCAATTAGTTTATACTTCAAAATTTTTATAACCTATTTATTATAAAACATAAATTATTCAATACCTTTCTAAAACATTTTACCCCAGTAATAATAAAACAACATAAACAGAAACACTCAAACAAAATCCTCCCCACTTTTACCAGTCACACGCCATACGCGTATAACACAATCGCAATTTGGTACAAATGTAAAGCCTAAAGGAATTCAACGGAGCCCGGCGGAGCCCGCGTTCGTCTTCCTGAGTTCCGGAGCACAGATAAACCGCTTCCTCTTCCTGCCCCTTTACCTAACATGGTGTAACGGACTCACTACAAAAGACGGCCAGTAAAATACACGTCTAATGTGCCAGTTTTCACCTTCGTATTATCGTGTGGATGATGTTTGGAGGTATTTTTCGTATACAGTTTTTGAGTTATAGAAGTTTCTGATTTTCAATTTTATACCACTATGGATTAAATATGAGTAATAGTACCTCTGTTACTTGTTCGTATTATAGCTACACCTTTTATATTTTACAGCTTTCAGCGTGCGCCAGTATAGGTATTGTAAATACGGTTTGAATTTTGAAAATGCGGGAAAAACATCGCTTTTTCGACTATTTTTGTACCTGTGTAAAAGCAAACAAGACCCAAACCTTTTGCACTCAAATTGGCAATCTGATTCCCATATAAAATTTACTTATTCCACACCTAAAACGCCAATATAGGTAGCTGACGTTTTCCACAAATTCCAATCCGCACAAATTTCCCAATTTGATTTCGGTTTACAGATCTGTTTGACATCCGGCAAACGAATGTACGAGAAACAAAAACAACAAAAATTTGTTAGACTGGCCTGAATCCGAATACCAGTCCACGCGCCCGCACGTAATTTAATCTTGTATCACTTTGACGAGGCCTTGTGTAAAAATTCATCACTGCACCGGCTCTGTATGGATTAAACGTAAACACTAGTCATTACTAACGGATCCCCTTTTGCATTGCATATCTGTCTGCCGCATAGACTATGTTGGTTGGTTGGTTTTTCTGTAAAATCTAAACTCTGGAGTAGGCATCTCTTTTTATTCATGCCTACTAGCATTTTAGGACATCTCAAATCTCTGTTTGATAACCCACATAGGTTCTAAAGTTTGGTGGATACTACCTCCAACTCACTAACATTAATATGCCTTTGGCTTTGCATCAATTGCCCTATCAATTCATCCAATGAACCCCCAAACACATTGCCTTAAACACACCTCAAATAACATCATCACCGCTCAAACTGCTCGTACAAAACCGAGCTTAATTACTGCCTACCCTCTTCATTATTAGAGCAATGAGTTAAAGCGTCGAACTCGAAGCAATAACTAAAACTAAACACGTTTGTAACAAGTTGTTTGTTGTGTTATCAGCATCGTGCCAAACGTTCCCGCTCGCACACTCGCCGCAAACTTACGTTCGCTCCTAATGAAAACTTTGTCTGAGGAGAACGCGAACTGCCGAATTTTATACCGATGTTATTATATATTTAATTATGGTGGGGTAACCTTCAGCTGAGATGTTTATTAAAGGGTGTGTTTATTATTAGCATCAAACTTTGGAGTAAGAACAGACTTACAGTTAACTAAAGAGACTGACAATATGACAAAGACTGTTTTCCGCATACGGCTATGATGTTTCCCGGAGGACACGGAGCATGCGGTGGAGATCTGCCCGGCTTGGGCAGAGCACCGCCGTGTCCTCGTGGAGGCGATCGGCGGTAGAGATCTCTCGCGTCCGGCCCTGGTTCAGGCCATGGTACGGAGCGAGAGGGCATGGGCAGCCGTCACTTCCTTCTGCGAAGCAGTAATGCTCGCGAAGGAGGAGGCGGGACGGTTGAGAGAAAGGCAGATTTCGCGCCCTCTCGCCCCTAGCCGCCGCAGGAGACGCCCTGGGCGTCGAGAATCCCAGGCGGATTGCTGGCCACCGTAGGCGCGGGCTTGCGGACGGTGAGCAATGGGTAGCTCACCGTCCGGTAAGGACCAGGCCCGGGTCGACGGCGCGCCGTATTCCACGCGCGCCTCAAAGAGATGTCGTCAGCCCAATGACAACCACTAGGGCCGATGCCTGCCGGGGTTGCGGGAAGGTACTAATGGGTCACCGAGGCCCCTGGCAGCACAGGCAACAGGAAGGAATACGGGTGGGTTTTACTCAGTAAGAGTCTGACACACCCTCCCGCTCCGCCCAGAGCGGGAGAAGTTATTTGATGATTTAACATCCAAAAAAAAAAAAGGGCTATGATGTTTAATTTTCCTGCATGCCAATCTTTTTGTTGTCTGTACTGTACATATTGCATAATGTGTGTTGAAACACTTTTTGTGACGAGTCCTGTAGAAAATGCAACTTAAAATGTCTCTTATAAACTGACTTGTTTCGATCACCAACGGAACTGGTCTACACTGAACGAGACACGTCGGGCGGGCACGTGTCTGTGTGTGACCTCGACACTCCGTGGGACAGTCCCAAAGTTACAAGGACTGCGTATCCTGTAATCAATGGTTTTGATACATTCTGATCCGTGTATAACTTTACCTTTGCCTAGCCTTGACATCAGAGGGGCTATTCCCGGATTTATAAAGAACGTTCGCATTCTAATCTCAGCCTCAATCTGTCAAAAAACCTCTAATTGCCCTTTTTTACAAGTTGTTGACTTAATGAGATTGCGACATGAATTCGATTGTTTTTAAGTACGAAAATCGGACTTCAGCTAGTTTGTGGCCTTCAGAAGGCATTTAAAAAATAAACAAAACAAATCAGTGTCGTGCAAACGTGTGTCTGTAAAGTAAATCAGCTGAAACAAATGTAAGGCATCAGTCAGTTACGCGCGGCAGCTCAGCCTTGCCGCGTGCGCCCGTTTGTGGTCGGAGCCTACTGCGATAAATCTCTGCGCCACCTTGAGAACCTTTGCCGATCGCTTGTGCTAACTATGTATAACTTATTAACTGTAAGTATCTTGATGAAAACTACAACTACATGTTGCATTAATTGATGCAGTCTACAATGTGTTATTTTTATTGAGCAATCAATAAAAATAACACATTGTAGATTGTTCTTATTTATAAACGTTGCTTAAAATTTGGTAAGTAATGACATTTTTAGGGTTAGTTATTGCAATTGAAAATGAATGCAGCTAAAACTTTTTAATTCTTTTATTTGCTTAGCTTCGTAAGTCAACATCACAATATACAGTTAATTCCATATCACGAGCATTAGAGACAACTAATACCATTAGTAAACACCAAGACCCATACCATATTATAACACAGCAATCCCGCGCCCGACGCAAAAGCATCCGCACGCTTTGGTCCAGCACAAAACCGACAAATGAATATGAAACCTGAAAATTACGGTGCAATATATCCCTGGTGTGGGCTACATTTATTTATAGGTGAATAGTGTGCACATTAATCATAGCGAGCACTGGCGTCAGTGTACCGAGTGCATGTGCATTGAGAGGCAACCCCACGCCACCGCAAACAACTGCTCCGGACTTTTAATCTCACCTGAGCACCGAACGGCCACCGCCGTGGTTACGTCCGTGATCACACGCCTCCCCGACTTCTCCTTGCAATGTTTACCCTGCACTTACATTAAGAAAAAAACAGCAATTATGTTACATCCTTTTCATTCAAGTGCAAGCAAAATTGAATTATGTAATTGCAAGTATAAATCTCCTCATAATGAGCAGTTTAATAAATGATTCTATATTTCTTGTTTGTAAAGCTTACTCGACAGATTATCTGTTTTCTGCAAGGCTTTTGAATTTTATGGGCGTCCTGCGGTCGCTTGAACAAGCGTCTTTTCTCGCCTGTCTGAGTAAAGTGTCAATAGTAACTTTAGCAATATTATTGTAAAGCGTGGCTTTGTAATAATTCAAGCTAGGGACAATAATATTCAAAGTGCATAAAAGAGAAAACTTGAAATCGACTTCAGGTTCATTAACATTATTTTAAGATCTTCATTCATCTTCTGGACTTAAAATATTATCAGAAAATTTTCTGGGGATGTTTGGTTTATAATCAGGACTTAATCATCTTTAGGTCTAGGGCCCAGTGATTTCATTCGATTAATATTCAATACCTACTGTACTTTTCTAACATACTTGCTCTATGTAAACTAAACACAAAATTGTTAAATGTCTTCATCCCTGTGTTACCAAACAGATTGATGCAGCAGATAACAGTAACTAGACATTTCCTATTTCCTAGTCGATTACATTGTGGTCGGGCCGCACTAGGAGCCTCGTTTGTTTCCAACGAACACAGTCACTATACGCTGCTGAGAAATTTACTAATCCATATTCATTCGTGGAACAATAAAAATGTATTATTGATACGGTTGTTTGGATTTATTGTGAGATTGTGGGGATGAGATTTCCTATACTTCTTTTTAGCGTATCGATGGCAAATAAGAAATGTATTGTGAAAATTCAAATATTATATGTTTAACCCAAAGTTCAGCCACGTGAACTTCCTATTTGTGCATTTGCATAATCAGCCTATAATGTTCCCACTGCTGGGCTGGGACACAAGCCTCCTCTCTGTCAGAGGGAGTGGGCCGTAATCTATCACGCGGGCCCAGTGCGCGTCGGTAGATGTCGCATGTCTTCGAATTTTTGGTTCCAAGACATGCCGGTTTCCTCACGATGTTTTCCTTCACCGTTTTGAGAGCAGTGGTGATGAAATACAACTCGTAAGTCGCGGTCGTTAGTAGTAGTTTGTATATTTACTCAAATAAATTTGGTTTTAAAGTCTTTTAAAGCGGTCATGGAAATGCTTTCTCTTCGAATAAAGCTATCTAATAAAGCTTCGAATAAAGCTAATCCAGGTAAAATGGTAAAATATATATAATATTCCGCTAAAATAAGCACTTAAACAACAAAACCCAGATGACAGAGTATTTAACAGTGAACCTATAAAACTAACTTTTACACGAAATATCCATAGAGTTGAAAATTTAAATATATATCGTATTGAAATGGATATTGCAGGAGCGCGCGCCGTAAAGTGCGCCAATGGGACATATGGCACTCACTAATCATACTTTGCTTTCTGTTTTATTTCGTATTTCCATTACCGTATTTCAAAAGGTATTGACATATGAGGCACTTTTACGAGTTTTACCTCCTCACTCCTCCATAAATTTAATGCTACCTTGTTCGTTGCCTTAGTTCCAGCTTTGTTTTGTAAATACATATAAAAGTGAACATTACAGGCGTATTGTATTTAGCTAGTGAAATATTCCCGTTGCCGCGGTTGCCGGGAAGAAATATGATAAATAAAATACCTTTTGTTTTTGTGAAAAGAACGGTGACTGCGTGTCGATGGGAAGCAACACTCTAATAAATTAAAATAAATGTGTCCTGGATACTTTTTTGTTGTCCTCTTTTCCTTGACTTAGATTTATTTTTTATTGAAACGTGTGCATTGGATGATTTTTCAAATTACTATAAATGGTAAATAAACCTATAGTTAACACGTAGTTACACTGCAGAATTATCTCGTGACTTTACACAAATGCATATTCTACTGCTACAAGTAAAAAGAAGTGAACTACTAAAAATAAAAATAATATGGAGAAATGGACCACAACTCACAAACCTTGAATTATAACGAAAAAAGTACGGTAGGTAATTAAGTTTATTTTAAACCTACAAAGTTTCAAATGTAATTTCACCTCGTAATGATCTCAAATATTGAAGTTTACGCGAATATAATTGCCCTTTTGAACTTGAACTAGTTTCACGAAGTTATGTCACCAATTTCGTAGTAATTTGCACAGTCCGCTGTTTTGACCGATAACAACATTATAATTCTCCCCAACACCAACAACTAGTTGGAAATGTTACTTTAATCACTTCATACGACCCCCTAAATTATACGTATTGGTCTATTTAGAACTAGCCGTGTTCGTTACTGAAATGATTTACAGGCTAAATTTTCATATTTATATCTATACTTTGAAATACTGTTGTTTTGATTTACAAACTGAAATAATTAACACAGCAAAGTCGTATAGCAAGCATATAACAAGTGAGTCATAGCTACAGCAAAATCATGAAATTAATAGATTATACAGGATACCAAACTTTTTGCGAGTCTGTTGGTCTGCGTCAATGCAGTTTCGGACAAAATCATCACAAACACCAGACATTAAGAACTATTTAATACTTATATATTTTTTTATTTTGTTTTTGATGTACACACAGTAAAATACACAGAGATACGACGTAGTTATAGTTTTGAGTACAAAGGTACTGCTTATTTCTTAAGAAATTACTTCCAGCTGACCTGCAAAACGAGAAATGAAAAAAAAATGTAGAAAATAGTGTGTGAGAACAAGAAGAGAAAAATATGAATATTCGAAGTCTTAAACTAAAATGTTAACACACCTAACATATAACAAAAAAATATTTTTTTGATATACGTGTTAGTAAAATTGTAGACGATTGTATTTATAACTTTTGATGAGTGGTGTTTCTTTGAGTTTTTATTTGTCAGTATTATGGCTAGAATATGTGTTCACCTGCTATAAAACACCCAAATTCTAACTACTAATAGCTCAGAATTTGATCACAAGATTAAAATTTCTGTTTGACAATTTAAAAAAATCTGAAAAAATACAAAAAAAACATATCTCGAAAACTACAAAATATCGCAGAACATGGGCGTTCAATCGATATGTATTAGTGTCCCCTGACCACAGACCTGCGCTGGTACAGGTTTCCTGGGACATCCTTTATACACAATTGAGAGGAAAGGTGCCTCTTTTATTCGACATTTGAATAGAGAAACAGTTTTTTAAATCATGAATGTTAGGCGAAAGTGAGTTCAACAATCTTACAACATGGACAGAGAAGGATTAAGAATAGTGGCTAGTTTTATGATGATGAGATTTAAGGAGGGATCTAAGGTGTGTCACTAGGGCGAGCGTAAGAAAACGGTCACTCAGGTAGGAAGGATAAGGCGGGTTGTGTAAGATGTTGAAGAGGAGACATAAAATCCAAGTTTTCCTGCGAAGACGGATTTGGAGCCACTTGAGTTCCTAGTGAAGGTGAGAAGCATGGTCATACTTTCGAAGACCAAATGAATGCACAAGTTTTGCAAGCGCTCAGGATTGTTTAATATCGCCTCACTAACATCCAGGTATAAATGAGAATCGATTTCTTTGGACATTATTGTAGAGTATTTTTTTTAAAACAACAACAGTTTTCTGATTATGATATGCGTAGGTACTAGAATAACGATACGTATACAGTAATGTGTTGTATCGCAGTGTCTAAGACTTAATCCACGATATTGTACTCGTATGTAGGTATGGTCTACAGACATTTGATCTGGGTCTCGACCACTCTTTGCATGTCGCGTGTAAACTAAGGCATGACGCGTGGCTTAAATACTTACTATGCACAAGCTGAGAATACTCCGCTCAACTTGATTTTTACGAGGGAAAGTACGAATCGAACGACAATCACGAATGCGAGTTGTGCGAAAATCGCCTTCCTAATCTTTGAATTCGTTAGTAAATAATACCCATACTGCATTCAGCATAACAAATGAAAAACATGGGAAATAATAACTTACAACTAAAAACTTTTGATAATGGGCAATAATGCTTATTTTTTGTATGCGTCAGAATTCACGCGATAAAATAAATAAAAACGAGCCTTTTTTTCTTTCTTTTAATTACTAAAAGATTTTACGTACTTATCAATCCTACATTTATGTGGAGAGAGAGTTTACATCGAAAAGCTTTATCTCTAAATGTGTGTTGGTTTAATCGTGTGTAAAGAGCTATAAAAGTGCAATGGGCGTTCCTCGCTAAACGCGTCCACGTTTTTCCTCTAAGCGACGAAAGCGAAGTTTTTCACAGCTTGGATTGCATTTTTATCTGCATGTTACTTAAAATACTTAAGTGCGTGAAAAAGATTAAATATGTTGCTGTAAGGTAATCTGCCATTTCTTTTAAAGTTGTTTTTTTAAGGTTTATTTCAAATACATTAGAATGATTAAGTATATACAATATATGACGCAACTAACTATTTACACTAGGTACTAAGTTAAATAACTAACTAAATATACCAATAAATACAAAATCAAAAGGACACTTAGGCGTCGAAGTACTCATCCGCATTACTGTCATCCGGAAACGCGCCCAGAAGACTGGCAGCATTGCCACGTTGAATGGCAATGCTAATTCTTTGACCAAAGAAGCGAGACTTTTCCTTAAAAAGGAGACGCGCTCTCAGGCCCCATGACCCGAGCGTTTCGACCCCAAATAGCTCAAAACTGTAGTTACCCATAAGGTCACATTATTTGCGCCGCCTGATGGTCTCAGCAGCCGCAGCAGTGGTGCCAGCACAGTTAGCCGAGCTTGGAACATGAGATGGCGCTAGGGTGTCGCCACAGGTTGCGTCCCACACCACAGGCCTACCCACCTTCCAAGGAAATAACGTCATGCCGTCTAGTCTCTTCCCATCGTCACGTACCAAGTTCGTCCAACAATCAATGGTTTGGTTCTAATACAGGTGGAGCCATTTTTGAAGTGTTATTGTAATGTCATGGGATGGGAAATAGGTACAACATAACTCTTGCTCTTCAAACAAGACATCAAGCAAACTTGACATCAATATTAGCAGAGCATAAGCATTCAAGCATGCAATTCGTTATAAATGCACAAAGGAGCATTGACACAAATTACACAAGCACATCAATAGGTAAACACTGAATGGAAATTAATTTGTCCGTATTAGCTGCGGTGGGTCGGGTAGTTTGCCAAAAGGCAACCAGTGTAAACAAGGTATAACCTAATGTAATAAATAATGTATGGAGGCCAAACATGGAAGTTATCCATGCCATGCCGAGAGGGATCGGGCTAAATTTTCATGATCTTGCGGTTTGTGATACGTGCTTGTTAATATTAGTTTATCAACCCTCTCGCCACATTGTGTACAAGATTTACAGATATGTACCTGCTTGAGACTATTACTCAAGTGTTTTGCTTATCTGACCTGTGCGAGGTGGGATTTACGTAAATGATGTGGCCTGTACACAAGTTTGAAGGTAAGATAACCTTGCTTAGATATTCAAACCAATACACTTAATACTCCCTACAATCTTGAGTAGAGTTTTCTTATAACATATTGGAAAACTGCAACGGTTTATGAAAAAGTTCGTTTACTCACGGCATGAGATTTGTTCAGACCCCAAGTACACCCAACTTATACGAATCTGTATAAGAAGTAATAATCATTGGGGCGTGCACACGTGTTTCGCAGAAAATGCTTCGAATAGTACACCGCCGTCGGGTAGCGGGTAGCGGTAGGATGATATTGTGTATGCTGTCCCGCAAAACAATATTGAGAGCAGAAACATGAATACATATTCAAAACAGAAAATAAAACGGATTCTGTATGATTAAAAATATAACATATACGATATTGTTTAACTTGTTCATTGTAAAATGGATCGTCAACGGTTTTTTTTGATTCAAGAATGTTTAGATTCTATATTTTCAAAACCCAACATTAGGGGTGATTAAAAACGGAAAATCACACCTTGCGTTAGGGATCATAATTAAAAAGTTGGCGAAGTGCCGATAATATTTCAGAGGGGCAGACGGGTCGCCATTTCAAACAATATGGTAGCAAACAAGGCGAGGGAGGGGGCTTCACGTCGCGTCTGCGGTGACCTCTCATTAACTGTGACTGAACGCTCGTTGTCACGTCGCGGCCCGGGCCCGGCAATTTGTTCGCCCTTAACGAATTCGCCAAAGTTATGTTTTTCATAAAATTAATTTTATTTTCCCTCATTGTGTTATGAATGTTACCATGTAAATGAGAGCCGAGAGTTAGGACGATATTTTATTGCGGGCAATTTCATGAATGTTTACATGGGGAATGTGAATGCAGTTTGTAGCGTGCTTGTAAAATATTCGTGGTGAAACAAAGGTAATTGCTGGGGCTAAAATAAAATGATTGCTGTAGACCGTATGAACCTAACATCAAATTATTGACAGATGTCTATCTAATATTCTGAATAACTGACGTGGTTTAACCATTAGGTACTAGACGGGTAATATTGCCTATTGCTAAGGTTTGAATTACAACTAGATCTCAGGCTAACCCAGCGAGGCGCGTGAGACGCAATATTGTTCCTACAATGTCGACGGATATTTCCGCTTGATGCATTTTTGATGTTTTTCTGATGTGGGTCTATCGGCCTCTGCTATCTAAATGTGATGAATATTCAACGTTGGTTTATGAGAGATACGATCTTAGATAAAGTTGCTTTTTATACTTATTTTATTAGGTAATTTTAAATAGCTAGTCAGAATCAAACTTAAATTAACTATACGAGCTTTCTGGAATTAAAATTTTAAAACTGAGTTTATGTAGAAATGTTTTTCATTATTCACAAACGTTAATTACCTACGATAATAGTATTGAAAAATCTCCCGGCATTTTTTATTTTGCTTATAAAGTTAACAGTATTTTGATTAAAAGAATAAATCCAAGAGATTTTCTACTTTCCGTGGGTGCTACAGGAACCTAGGTGGAATAAATACAACTTGTTTATCAAGTTCATAGTAAGCGAAGGCCCACGGGAAACCTGATAACATGGTTTTGAAGTAATCCGTACGTATTTCTTCGCATTGGTACTAATTATTACGAAACAAGTGCGTGTCAAACAACGCACAATAAAGGGTTCCGTAGTTGGGATGAATTTATCCCAAGAACAAATTAACGTTGTAGTTGAAAACATGTTCGCCCATACATTCCAACTGCAAATGTAAGTTTGTACGCATAATATTGTGAGATTTACCATGTTATTTTAAGACAATAGACTTCTTATAGGTTTTCCTATAATCTATAAGTATAGAACTATTTTCTGTATCTTTTTCAAAATTTAGGCTCAATTGTTTCGGAGATAAGTGGGGAGTGGTTAATTTTCATCTATTTTTATAAATAAATTTAAAACTAGTTATTCTAAAATTATAAAAAAAAATATATTTGACACCCTCACAAGCCCTTTTTTCGTTTGATATGCCACACGGTACAGTAGACAAAACTTTTTTTATATCTCTCCCAAAAGTGACACGTCCATGTTTCAGGCATAGAAAATGATATGTGTACCAAATTTCAACTTAATCAGTCCATTAGATTCGGAGCAAATTGGCTGTGACAGACGGACAGACAGACACACGAGTGATCCTCTAAGGTTCCGTTTTATCCTTTTGAGGCACGGAACCCTAAAAACATATTAATTGGTCTTGCTTTGGAAACTCTTCAAGGTTTATAAGTAAGTAAGTGTGGGAAAAAGATTGATACCTAATCAAGTCACGTATTTTGTGTAACTAACAGAAAAAAAATGAATTGCTATGACATATTTTAAATTAACGCCTGATTGTCGCGGCCGTCATTTCCATAGTAGAAGCACGCAAAATTGGCACTAATTATATATTAATCATTGGACTTTCGATTATGTGTTTATATCAGATTTTTGCGATAAAGCTGTAGCGGCATCGCTACCACACGACGAAGCGAGTCGCGTGGGTAGCGAGATCGTACAGCGTCGGGTGTCTTCGCCGCGCCGCACGCTCCGTTCGGGATAGTTCGGTTTCGTCGCATGCTCACGCGCAGTCCATTTTCCGCCGTTGCACAAGGCACTCACGCGCTCGCTTACTTACCTAAAAACTAGATAACCACTCGTAAAATCAAATCTATCTGTTACTTCCTAAATTCTATCTGCCTAGCTTTCTTACATCTTGTTTTATGTTCTTTTATTAAGATAAAAGAACGATTACACAAGAGTAGGAAGCACGTTAACACTTTAGACAGTAGATAGTAAGCTATCTACTGTCTAAAGTGTAACGTGCTTCCTACTCTCGTGTAACTGTTATAAACTTATATTTCAAATATCGTTATGTGTGAACTTTGGACTTTCATTTGGTGGACTAATCCCTACATATAGGTGACGCGGACATGGAAACGCCTGAACAAGATCGTTCGTCTGCGGAAATTCGTCCAACACCATTTTCGCCAGATGACCCGGAAATGTGGTTCGTACAGATGGATTGCCAGTTCGCGTTGACGAACTTTACAGTGGACCTAACAAAATATTACCAGGTGGTGTCTGCGTTGGAGCATCGCTACGCTACCGAAGTCAAAGATATAATCACCAACCCGCCAGCGGTGAATAAATATGAAACTCAAAAAATTGAGCTCAGCAAGTGGTTGTCAGCCTCGCGGGAACGGAAGGTAAAACAATTACTGATACATGAGAAGCTGAGTGACTGTAAGCCATCATAGTTCTTACGTCATCTACAGCATCAAGCAAACCCGTCAGTACCGGAAGATGTCCTGAGGACTTTGTGTTCGAATCGGTTACCGACCAACCTACAGGTGGTTATAGCGCGCAACCTGGCCTTCCGTTGGACAAATAAGCGGATTTGGTGGACATGATTAGCGAAATCCCGCCGACGGCGCCCATGAATGGAGCAAGCGTAGCGGAGTCAAGTACATCAACTCTTATGAAAGAAACGGCATGTCAAATAGCGAAATTAACGAAACAAGTGGGTTCACTGTCTACAGAAGAATAGTAGTCTGTGGATAATAGAAGGCAGGTACGTGGTCGTCCTCATTCACGATCTAAAACTGGTAACTGGCACAACAGATCCAGATCCAGGCCATTTCAGCCACCAGAAAACCACCCGCATTGTTGGTACCATTTCACTTACAGCGTCCTTGCACAGAAATGCACACAGCCTTGTGCATGCAGGTCGGAAAACTTGAAAGGCAGTCTGAATTAGCGGCCTACGACTGCCCATTAGCATCAAGACGTATTTTTGTTACTGAACGTTATTCTAAAATGTTATTTCTTGTGGATACAGGCTAGGATCTATGCGTCTACCCTCGGTTAGCAATTAGGACGACCTGCAACATAACAAAAATTAGTTTAACGGCAGCCAATGGAAGTATTATGATTACCTACCTATGGTCCAATGGCACTCAACCTGAACCTAAGTCTTCGCCATTCATTTACTTGGAAATTTACCATAGCTGACGTTTCAAAGCCATAGGCATAGATTTTCTAAGTTATTATTATCTGTTTACAGATTACCGCTACCAAAGGCTCATAAATGGCACCACCTTACTCTTCCTGGCAGCATCCTTGCAGCGAGTTCCTAATGACGTGGCATCTGACAAAACTGTCACCGGGGTGACTGAGTTTCACCAGTTGCTGCGTGAGTTCCCAGAGGTTACCCGCTCTGCAGGTACTGTGAATCAAAATAAACCTCAACATAATATGGTGCACTTTATTAAGACCACTGCTGGAGCGCCCATTGCAAACAGATCTAGGCGCTTGGATCCAGAAAGATTAAAGATCGCAAAGAAAGAGTTCGATGACATGATACCCAATGGAACTGCAAGGCGTTCTGAAAGCCCGTGTCGATCTGCACCTGGTGAGGAAGACGAAGGATGACGGGTGACGCCCGTGTGCTGAATACCGTGTACTAAATACTCGTACTGTACCTGACCACTACCTCAAATGCCACATCCACAGCGGCTTTCTGGCTCCACTTTATTCACAAAATTGATTGAAATAAATAATATACCAAATAACAGCAAATATAGCGAACATACCAAAGACAGCCATAACAACACCATTCGGATTGTTTGAGTTTCCTTTTATGAGGAATGTAGCTCAAACATTTCTACGCTTTATAGATGAAGTACTTACCGGCTGATGACTACTGCTTCGGATTTCTCGATGACATTTTAATTTACTCTTCTTCTCTAGTCCAGCATAGACTTTACCTACGCCAACCGCTATCACGCCCCTGTAGGAATACGGCATACTCATCACCGCAGTAAAAATTGTGTGGGGCCAGCCCGAGGTGACTTACCTTGAATACCAGGTATCAGCTGCTGGTACTCAACCTCTCAGCATAAAAGTCCAGGCGATACGGGACTTTCCAGTACCGCGCACGGTGAAGGAGTTACAGAGATTCCTTGGTATGCTAAACTTTTCTAGAAGGTTCGTACCGAATACTGCAAGAAGTCAAACGGCACTAAACTCGATGTTGGGTTTAGAAAAGATTAAGGGCTCAGACCCAGTACAGATGTAACAGCTCCAGCTAGAAGTATTTGAAGAATGCAAAAGTACGCTGTCAAATGCTATGCTTCTTGGACATCCACGGGAACAGGCAGAGCTCTTTACTGACGCATCTAACGTTTCTATATGAGCAGTTTTTACCAACGCGTCGGTACACACTAGGAGCCACTTGCGATCTTTTCCAATTAATTGAACTAAGGTCAGCGCAAGTACAGTCCCTGCGATCGCGAGCTGCTTGCCGTCAGCAAGGCAATCAACTATTTCCGGCATATGGTGGAAGCCAGGGGATTCGTCATCTTCACCGATCACTGTCCACTTACATACGCTTGCAAGAATTCTAGAGAGAATTGCTCGCCAGGTCAATACAGGTACTTTGATTACATGTAGATTGCCCCTCGCAGATCAGCACTGATTGGGGTCGGCAGTTGGAGTCGGCCTGTTTAAGGCTCTGGCATCCCTGCTTGGTGCACGTTACTTCCGCACCACAGCCTATCATCCCACATCAAATAGGATGGTAGAAAAGCTGCATCGACAACTCAAAGCATCCATCATGTGTCACAACAACACACAATGGATAGAAGTCTAGCCTGTCATTCTGCTCAGCATACGCTGTTCCTGGAAAGATGGCGTCCAAGCATCCTCAGCTGAACTTGTTTATGGCGAGCATCTGATCTACGCTTGCCAAGCCAGTTTCTGTCGCCATCAGACAACCACACCGTTGAAGATATCACCAGCTTTGCTATACGTCTGGTGAAACACATGGCTAAATTGTCTCCGAAGCCCACTAAGTGGCACAGAAACAACACTTTTTACATAGCTTTGAGGCTAGATTACGTGCAAAAGTCATTGAAGCCACCGTATGCTGGTCCCTGCTAGGTAACAAAGAAGAAGGATAAGTATTTCGAAGTTGAGGTACGGGGCAAGAGATAAACCAGCTTAAGTCACAGGTAAATCTCAACCGCAAATCCAACCAGCGCACCTCCAAGTGACTCATCATCACTATCTACAGATGAGCAAGTGACCCGCATACGCAGCGGAAGAAGAGTACGCTTCCCTGACTTCTGTCGACAGTAGTCACGGTTTCGCCGGGAGGCTACTGTAGCGGCATCGCCGCCACACGACGTAGCGACCCGAGTTGCGCGGGCAGCGAGATCGTACAGCTTCGGGTGTATCCGCCGCGCTGCGCACTCCATTCGGAAAGTTCGGTTTCGTCGCATGCTCACGCGCAGTCACAGAGTACTTTATAATCTCGCAGTCCATTGTCCGCCGCGCGCCGTTGCGCAAAGCACTCACGCGCTCATACATACACACATAATCAGCCTATAATGTTCCCACTGCTGGGACACAGGTCTCCTCTCTGTGAGAGGGAGTGGGCCTTAATCCACCACGCGGGCCCAGTGCGGGTTGGTAGATGTCACAGGTCTTTGAATTTTTGGTTCTAGGACATGCCGGTTTCCTCACGATGTTTTCCTTCACCGTTTTGAGAGCAGTGGTGATGAAATAATTTACACAAAGTAAAGCGCCTGTCTGGGTTCGAACCTACGATCTAAAACTCATAAGTCGCGGCCTTTACCACTGGGCCACCACTGACTCTCACGCGCTCGCTTGCCTAAAAATATATATCTTGTTTTATGTTCTTTCATCTTACTATCTACTGTCTAAAGTGTTAACGTACTTCCTACTCTTGCCTATAATCGTTATAAACTTATATTTTTAATATAACCGTTCGTGTGAACTTTGGACTTTCATTCGGTGGACCCCGATTCCCGACAAAGTGTAGGCTAAATGACAAATATAGCATAGTTTAGAACTGATTTACCATACTAAAAAAAAATTGAGACATCCTCACAACATAAAGGATGTCCATACTTTTGCCATTTCCCATAGTTCACAGGGACACGGTATCCTAGAGAGCCCATCAAATAAAAGGACCTTCTATGCATAGATAAAGGATGTTCGACTGTCGTCGACTAAATTGAATTTTGTAAAGATAAATTCAGCACCAAATAAATATTAATGTGTCGTGAAGAGATCAAGATAAAGTTGATATTCTTGGGGGATAATATTGATATGAGTGGGGTAACAATAATATTATAATATCTACAAGTTGAGAAAAAAAGCAAATGTACGTAAATCTTGAATATTTTATATTTTTTGTTAGCTTGTTTCTTATAACTGCTGAATAGTTTTATTTAATAATAAAGTAGAAAATAAAAAGTAAGGCAAACAAAACGGTTGTCTGTAGATTTTTTTCTTGAATTTTTCGAGTTAAACTGCTCATTGTGTTGAGTTACGTCCTAGGTAAAACCAATAATTTATTTTGTTTCAGTTAATTAAATGATACCCAGATAGATTTTCACTCTAATGGTGATATTCAAGTAGAAAACTCTTACTCTTCTTGATTTTTAGAGGCAAGTTTCAATCACTAAAGCTTCACCCATTTCATTAACAAACATCAATGAGAATCTAATTTTTCCCCGCATGCGGGGCAGGGGGGGACAAATGTTGAGAGAGCGGCCTGCATTTGCAACACGGGGTATCAAGAGCTGAGTCAACCCCGACCACTCTCTATTTGCACGCTCCATTCTGAAAGGTTAACTTCAGTTGGAGGACAAACAAAGACGCATTTTGTTTAATTAATCACTATTTTATGGTGAAATTTTAGAGCGGGTTTTTTGTTTGTTTTGGGAAACTGGCTGATTTTGTTTTGATTTTTGGATAAGTAATATTTAAAAAATAATATATTGATTACGAAAGCGTACTTCTGTTATTCAGAAAAGCGGCTAACGGTTTACAATTTTAGCTATGAAATTATTGGAAAAACAGGCGAGTGATTTATACGAATGAAATACGTTTGAAAAGGGTGCTTGAAAAAAAATCCCTCAAAGATTAATCTTATCTTACATAGGAACTTGGACAGCTATAAAAGTGTAACCTGATTAATAATATTGTTAACCCTATGTTCTAGAAACGAAGTATGTTCGGGTTGTCAAAAATATCCGGCTGCAAAGCCCAGCGGTAGCATTGAGCGTAATCAAATGCTCTCGTAACTTGCAAACTACATAATATATTTATTCAAAAACGTTGGTGTTATAAAAACCATTAAAACGTTACTAATATGTGCTTTTATCAAATGTTGTTGCATAAAAGATGTAAACAAAGAGCATTTGCCCCAGGAATGCCCAAACAGGCTAACATACGGTTAGACAATTCTTAGTTTCACTGACTTAACGGATGGACA
This sequence comes from Atethmia centrago, assembly GCA_905333075.3. Taxonomy (NCBI): domain Eukaryota; kingdom Metazoa; phylum Arthropoda; class Insecta; order Lepidoptera; family Noctuidae; genus Atethmia; species Atethmia centrago. Next base: position 17,563,249 of record HG995371.1, on the reverse strand, counting down.
GCCTTAAATTATTAGAACAACGTAGTTACCCGATCTACTTTCAATAGTTGTACTCGAATCGAATTTGATTGGAATGATGATAATTATTTTGACTTATTTACTTCGAGCCAATAATTATTTTGGTAAATAATTTAATCAATATTTAAATAGACATTTATATGTAATTATAGTTACATTTTGATTTTCGGACTAGTTTATTTTAGTAAATACCTAAAGCTTACTTTTCGTACGTAGGTGTGTAATCAGAGATGCTGCAAATAAATGGTGGTAGTTAGCTGAGCACCGCAGAGGGCAGTATCCACGATTTATGTGCGAGAAGCCTCCGGGGGGAGACGTAGGGGGCGCTAGTTGTTGCGTCTTCCAAACTAGTGCTCTTCCTTTGTATAAATTACTTACTTTATCTCTCGTGCTCGACTGTGAGAAAAGAAATACTAGTGGATCTTTTAGAAACTTCATGTAAAGGTGAATATGCTGCTTAGAGCTGGTAGCGCTTTGAATATATTTGTGTTCGTAGTTTTATTGGGGTTTTAGTATTCATAGACTACTTTTAGTGATGGGTAGAGAATTTTTCACTAGGATTTATACTTTTGGCCGCATCCATATTTGACCGTGTAAATGCTAGGTACCACGCATTGGCAAGCAGTCGGTCAATTCCTTTGAACAAATCAAACTTCATTAAAAGCAAAATAGAAATCAAATAAACTGCAGGTTAAATTTTCAAACAATGACTTACCCTTTGATTATTTATATAATAATAAATAATAATAATAATTTTATTCATAAATTCACACAGAAATTACTAAACGTTACATCATTACAAAGTTACATATTAATATTAGTAGGAAAATGTTAAACTATGTCTAAAATTAATCTAGTGTATAACTTATATAGATTGTTTAAGGGTCTAATTGAATACAATAGCGACCTGCCTGATGTATATGTCTAGATAGAGTTTCACGCTGTAAAATAACTAAAATAAACAAGCCAACTTTATTGTGCTGTGTGTAACAGCTACGTCTTTCACTCGCGCTACGTCATTTCGCTGTCTTTGTGTTATTTTAGTGTGCGTGCATTTTGCGGCCAACAGTTGGACGCAATTTTTTTCCAAGAGTACACTGCTTTGACTGTCTGTCTAGATATATTTTTATCTTTGGACCTTAATACGTTACGCATAGTCAAAAAGCCCTATAGTAAGTTACGTATAAGTAACGGTCTGTAACTGATACCTGATACTCCTGAGCCCCTCACTCGCAATGATACAGCTCCCCTCCTCATTGTTTGTATGGGAATCATTAGCTGTATTGCAGAACCACTCCGAGTAAATCTAGCCGACAAATGAATCATGACATGATTCATATTTCGGCTAGATTTACTCGGAGTAAATAAATATAATATTTACCTACTGATGTGAATATTAGCGCCAAATTTGATAGAAACTGTCTGTTATATAATATTTAATTTAACTTTGGTTCATTAAAATATTATACTCACATTTGTAATTCGATCGTAAAATGTTTGTTGGAAAGTACAAATTAGTTACAAAACATTAATAACTCTATCACTGTGCGATTTATTTCAAGTATCAGACTACCAAATTCCTCGAAGTCAGTAGTACTATAAGTTTAACAATACTATGTTCTACGATATGACAGCAAACCGGCGAGCAATACAAATAATTTAGTTATTCTATACAAACAGCGACAGTGATCGCTTCAATAGCGGATTCGATTACATGCGGCGTTCGCGGTGGCAGTCCGATGACCAAATATCCGATATGTTTCAGTTTTCCATTCGAATAGTGGATTGAAAAATGTCGTTGTATATTCCGATGCATGCATACAAACGTACACAGGTATGCACATTATAAAGATTAAAAGTTTCGTGTTGGGAGCCAGCTAATTAATCCGACGTAGATATCCTACACGACGGGCGGCAATTACTCTGCCAGTAGTCACGGTGTATTCTCATAGGACGTCGTCTGCACTTTTAAATTATATATAAGTAGTACTAGCTCCTAGCTAAATGAAAATGGTTTTGCATGAGTTTAGCGAAGCATTTGTGAACCCGTATAGTCAGGGCACAGTCGGGGCAAGATTAGCAAATAATCAAGCAGCCTTTCATTCCTGGCAAATGGCGTTCGCCAACCGTTCGATTGGCAATCGACATGAGCAGTAGAGCCTTCAGCAAATACAATAGCTATTGCAATGGAACTTGAATGGGACCGATTGTACTGCGGGTGGAAAGATGAGAGACGAGTAAACAATATTTTGTTGCTCTCGTTGAAATGTTTATCGGGATGATATCGTTTTCTTTGTCCTCGCTAATATTACGATGTGTCCATTTTGTGATATTATGACTGTGGTCAAATGGGAGGTATTCAGTTAGCTATTCTTTTTACCCGACTGCCTCAGGAGGGTAATGTTTTTCGAGAGTATGTATGTATGTATGTATGTATGTCTATTTCTTTGGCACGCTCTGTAGCCTAAACGACTAGGCAACAGAAGGAATACGGGTGGGTTTTAGTCAGTAAGAGTCTGACACACCCTCCCGCTCCGCCCAGAGCGGGAGAAGTTATTTGATGATTTCCCACCCTCAAAAAAAAAATAAAAAGTCTACACGACTGGATGGATTTTAACGTTTGAGGTGTAGTTAGATTCGTCTTAATTGTGGGAGTGACATAGGCTATATAATATTTATAAATTGCATCTGCAAATACAAAAAAATATTTTTAGGGGAAGTTTTTTTTTAATTAATTGCAACAATATTGGTATCAAATAAAAGCTAGTAATGAGTAATTTTCAAATATATATATTAATAAAACTAAAAAGCTTGAAATAAAATGAATTATTTAAAAAACAAAAAACCCGACTGCAAAAACACATAACTGAAAAGGGAAAAACAAGCATTATAATCTATATAATTTTGGTCTTGCAGGCGGGGACAGTCGAATAACCAGAAATATGGTGTAACTTTTGATTGTCCCCGCCTGCGATACCAAAATTATATAGATTATAATGCTTGTTTTTCCCTTTTCAGTTATGTGTTTTTGCAGTCGGGTTTTTTGTTTTTTAAATAATTTATTTTATTACCTATGTAAATATCATGTAATATTAGGAATAGACCACAGTAAAACTGTGGTCCTACTTTCTTACGGATTCATGCGGGTCGGTGACAGCGAAGTCTTTGCATCTGAAATAGAAATATATATTTGAATATAATTTGTAAATTTTAATTTCACCTCTATATAAAATATGCTCATCGCTAAAATAAATTCAAATGAATTCTTACCCCGGCTTGTAGAAATGATATATATTTTCCCCAGGATCACCTGAAAGAATTCCCACATATTCTTAAAACAGCTTTATCCGAGGATTCGGGCGATGTGTGTTTTTAAAATCCTTTCCGCAATAAATTATTCTGAGCGTCGGTGGTGGATGCATTTGTAGGATTTTTTTGCCACTTATCACATGTGGGACAGTTTGCTCTTTGTGGGCATTAACTACTGTCTTATACAACCGTATTTCGATGATAAATTGCTTCTTATTTTATCCACAAAAGCAGGACGATGTCTAAAGATTTAGCAGTAAGTATTTATTCAAACATATTCAATTCTGTCGTTAGATATTTTGTCCTTATAAGAACCCCAAAAGGCCATTCCTAATTAAGTAAACAAAAACTACTTGTAAACATACTAATAAAACTTGTACATACGTCTGTTCGTGGTGATGAAGTGTGTACGATTCCGCGCTATATCACACACTCTTAGAAAAAGATGGTGTTCATTTCCGCACATCGATCATAGGAGTGACAGCGAAAGGGTCTTCTAATTCTGATAGATCGCAGACGTATTCATTACATGCGACCTCGTAATTTGTTTAGTGTTGTGGGAAGCTGCTCTATGCACTTCATAGATCGGTTTTAGAGTGCACTAAGTCATTTAAAAGTTTTGTTTTATTGTGCTTTAGTTTGGTGTTCAGTAACGTATAATGTACGTGCAAAGATCAGGATTTAAGTTGTGTCGGTTAATCTGTTAAGCAAATTGGAGGCCTGGCATGAAAGAAAATGTTTTCTGCTTGTTTATATGTATATCATGCTACAGTAAGTTGTGCTGCTTTTGTGTATATCTACTGTTGACTTGTCTAAACATAAACTATTCAAATAATTTACCTGTCAATTAAGTGATAGGCAGCGGAGGAGTCCAAAAAAAACCCAAAACTTTCACTAAATGAATTTAATAAAGTAATTACAATTAATTCTTAATATTAGGTAAGTAGGTACTAAGAGGTTGTCCTAGCGACCGATGTATGTGACGAAAGGCGCCCCGCGCCGAATCTGCTGGTTAGTTTTATTGGATGCATCAAGAGGGGTTGCGCAATCTATTCACAGTAGCCGAATGTATGGTGATGACGTATCTGGGAGGCACTCACAGATATAACATGCCTGACAGTAGAGCTCAAGCATTTTAAGGTTTTTGTAATCATAACAGTTTGGTACACATTTGCAGTGTTTTTATAATGAAGTTTCAATAAAAAAATAATCTAATATATCAGCTACCCTTACACAAATTGAACACTTCGCTCCCAAAGCGTTACACTGTTTTACCAGGATTAAAAAGAATCAAAAGGGGGAATTTGACGTCGTGAAATTTTCTGGAGTATGGACCGGACTGTTTCAATTTCACGCGGCGTTTGTTGGGCGACAAAGATACCCAAAGGTGTCATTTCACAGAGAGCTGCCCGAACTTATGAGATAAGATGTTTATTTTTTATGGCTGTGAGCAAAGTTTTCTTTTCAAGTCTATGTTGTAAGTAAATTGCGCGGTCTGCTAGATTGATGACACGGTTGGATGTATTAAATTGGTATACAAGATGAAAAAAGTCATAACATTCCTAAAAAAATCAAATATTTGAAACTATGAATACGTATATTTTCCTCTAACTTGAGATTAAAAGAACATATCAGTAGCGAGAAGATTTTAAACTCTCGAAACTTAAGACGCCAACACAAGATCTAAAGTAACTGCCGGACAAAATCCACGTCTTAAACTGTAAAAGTGTGTAAAAATATTGGCGAAGAGAGGCACTAGGGTACACAATTCCACTTCACCCGACGCCAGTGTCTGAGTGCAAAGGCGTGTCGAGATGCCGACCGGCCTCTGCTCCGTGAAAATTCAGCGCCCGCCGGAAAATATGGACGCTGATGGGACCTTAATGTTTCCGACTTGGCCCCGCTACTTGCGGTCAGCGGCGACAGCCTTCGATGCCTATAAAACTTGCCCCAATAAAGATACAATAATGTGATGTAACGTTTTGCTACGATGTGTCATTGTGTATCTTGGGTATTAAGTAAGAGTAATTTTGATTTTATTAAACCATGATAACCAACCTAAGTCCGATTTTTCGGTTGAAATAAAATGAGGTTCTGAGAAAGCCGCTTCCCAGAAGGTTAGGTTTATTAATTAGGTTACCAAGTATTACAACGAACTCAGATTAAGTACACTCAACAACTTTCAAAACTTCAATAACGCTAGAACTATTTCAAACTCTGTTTACCACAACACGAAATTCTAGATAGATTCACTTCACTCCTAAGTACCAGACAAAAAATAATTAAGCGGCCAGTTCTCAATCTAGATGCGATTTGAACTGGCTCGCGAACTCATTAGTGGACGTATGTAGACGGACAGGACGGGAGCGACGTGTGATTGACGCAACGGAAATGATTTCGCCCGCCGCCGGCGCCGGTGCTATCTCTCAAAAGGTAATACCCTCTCATTTGTTCAGTATATTTGATATTTATACATGATACCGTAAACAACGCGGTATGCTATTTACTTTTGTGTATACAACAAACCCACGCAGTTCAACAAATTTGTCCAGTACTCGAATAAGTTTGGTAGCTCGATCAATTATTTATGAACCGCTCTATTACAAGTTTTTGAATGAAAACTAAATTTGAAGCGGTAACAGGCAAATTGTGTACATATTCGACGTAACCTACTAAAATTCCAGCACATAATTATTCGTAGATACTCAAAACTTGGATTGGCTTAAGTACCTATGCTTTAAACTCTCTGTTCAGCCTGACGTGTAAAGTAAGACTATGATTCTCATATACATACAGTAATAAACTTCCATATAAAACACAGCGCGACATAAAAGAAACGTATGCTAATCCAATTTGAAACAATTTCATCAGCTCCTAAAGCAAATAACTATAAACGCGGCAGCCAACAAGCTTTTTGTTTGCTCAAAGCCCAAAAGGATCCATGGAAACAATTTCCTAGAGATGATACCGTGGGGTAAAATAAAGAGTAACAGAAGTGGGGAAATCCGTAAAACGATTTCGTGAAAATTAATCCGATCGGCCACATTCGCAAAAAACGCGCTTCGCTTATTATATAGACAGCTTTACTAAACGCTATATGAGCCGCTTGTGGACCCGATAGATTAAATTTTCTTTTATAGGATTACGTAAGTACATGTGAGCCTAGATTGTAGTTATCATACTCGTGTAAATTCATAGGTGGAGTTTCACTGACATTTTTTAGATGAGAAGCGTAGAGGAAGATTGCTTTTACAAGGTTGGATTATTTTTATGTGTACATATAATAATGTATAAGTTAAGGTACTTCTACCTTAACTTATACATTTTTGTATGGAATTTCGGTAACGACGTTAGTGCGGTGCTGAGTATGAGCTGCAGCTTCGACCAAATCGATAGGAGTGCATCATGTTGGCGATGCATTTCACTTGATTGAGTGTCTTTACATTGTCAGAGTGGATAAGTTATTATATTATACCTATTTTATAATAGTATACGATCATTGAGTATCCAATTCCAGAAGTAGCAAAGGGTGGAATTAGGTACTATTTTGAACTACGTAAGTATAGTTTATGTATCTACATAATTGGAATAAAAAGTCTTCCTCGCAACACGTAACAGTCAAAAGTCCGGCTCGTAACAAGATATTAAACATGAAGATACCAAGATACAAAAATTTTTGTACACTTAAAATTAATCTCATCGCCCCACAATTGCCAAAAAGCTAGCAATTCAAGTCGAATTTTAACTAGTTACAAAGGAACGAGATCTCGACTCGGCCGCAGAGAGCATCAACATTTAATAAAAGGGGATTAACTCGTTTAAAGTACGATTGAACTTCTCGAGAGTTGAAGAGTAGCAACCCTGGTAAGTTTACGCCGCCAAAGATTATATTTTGATTGCTGTTTATTCATTATCCGTTATAGCTGTCTGCTGTATCCTTTAATTATAACTCAGGCTTGGAGAAGAGTTTGTAGAAAGGGTCTGTGATCTTTTTATTTTTCAGCCAGCAACCCGTTACTGCGTCGCACGGTTGTTACGACTTCAAAAAACATCGAGATTTCTTTATCATGTGTAAATTCCTATACACATAAACCTTCCGGAATATTTTCTCGAAATGATGTACTTAAACGATGATGACACGTTGCGTTGTTCAAAAGTACAACGCGGCCGCGCAGAAAGATATGAAAGGTGACTTCTTCTATCTTCTAATATATGTATAAAAATCTCGAGTCACGGTGTTTGTCGTCGCACTCCTCCGAAACGGCTCTACCGATTTTTATGAAATTTGTTATGTATATTTGGTAAGTATGAGAATAGGTGGTAAAGTATATTTCATCCCGATATTCCCACGGGTTCGAGATATACGCGGGTGAAACCGCGGGGCGCAGCTAATTAATTTATTTATTTAACAGTTTATGTACACACATATAAACAGACAAGAAGAAAGGAACAGAAAAATACTTACAAAGGTGATGCTTATTTCTAAAGAAATCTCTTCTTTATAATATGTATGTACCTTTATAGAGGTGATAGGGGATAGGGAAGAGGGCTTGTGGCTAAGTAATAACAGCCGCACCGGTTTATAGAACAGGTTAAGCTACGCTTGCCGCGGTTGGTCCGTGGATGGATGACCAACATACCAATATCCCTCCGTGCCTCGGAAAACACGTTAAGCCGTTGGTCCCGGCGGTCATTCGCGCATCTTTGACAATCGTTACGGTTCGTCAGAAACCCGAAAGTCTGACAACCAGTCTTACCAAGGGTTATAGTATTACCCAGTAACTGGGTTGTGGAGGTCAGATAGGCAGTCGTTCCATGTAAAATACTCTGTTACATCCGGCATCCGGTTAGACCGGAAAGCCGACACCAACATAATTGGAAAAAAGGCAGGCAGATGATGAGATACCTATATACTCGTAGATGTAGGAGTCTGTTTTCTAAGTTCCTTTTGAGGGGTGCAAATAACTGTAAACATTTGTGAGTTTTTTTTTTGAAAATGGCTTTTATGCAGTGGTCCCGCGGGGGTCCTAGAGATCCTCCTGCTTTACCGGGTTTCGGTGGGGCCAGAAGGGCCTCTCACCTATTTAAATTAAAATTAGGCAGCACAGCTAAGGGCGTCCCATAGTGGGACTCGAACCTCGGCTTAGGGCGCTACCGGTTACTGAGCAAGCGGGGGACTTGTCGTATCTGTGTTATATTATTATTGGGGATATTATTTGAATTAACTTATTCCGCGCGGGCGGGCGGGTTCAAGGGTCGCGTGGAAAACATTTGTCAGTGTGGACTTTGCAGTATTTATAGTCATTCCTATTAATGTTAAACTATTCATTTCTAGGTTAACAACAAGTTTCTTGGCGTAGAAATTGAATAAATTGAAAGCAGAATAATAACTTCGTAAGTACTGCCCACGTTTAATGTAAATATTTAAAGGTAAGGTCGCTCTATTCATAGAACTATCTGATATTTTAAACTAGTTTCAAACAAACAAAAAAGTTGTCTTTTTTAGTTTCCATAATCTTCAGTTTTTTTTTGCAGGTTTTGTTAAAAGGTATTGAAATAGAAGTTGGATTTACTAAACGGTCGAATAGACAGTAGTAGAAATCAATGGAGGATGCTTCTGAGCGACAACGGACGTCTTTCGGATGATTGTTAAGATCATGATATTTATTTTATATTTTTAATTGCTTTTCTACTCTCTACACCAGGAGTCACCAAATGGTGACCTATTTTATGCGGACCAAAAGTAAACATTATTTTTTTTATTTAAAATTTAGTCTAAAAATATTAAATTCTATTTCTGAGTAACTTAATTTAGCCCGCGCTTTGTCTTCAGACACATAGTTCAACGTAAAAAAAAAAAACATTTGTCACATTTATGTTAATAACTTACTTTGTTATTTTTTTCAGTACATAATACGAGTGTTTATTACAAAAAATAAAAATTATCCAGGTTTATTTTTGTTTTATTTCTTAATTGATATTTTTAATCATGGTTGCTAATAATCGTCTACCTATCGGACCGCGACAGTCGTATTATTTTTAACCCAGCACCCTAAACGCGTAACTCAGTTTGAGTCACAATCCAAGAGTTTTGAAGGATATTGCGTATCCATTATAATATAATAATATAAACTGTTTATTTTCTCTTCAGAAGTTATGAACTTAATCCTAAAATTTTACAGTAGTGCACGAGGAGCTAACTTTGTGAGAGACTGGAGGCTGAGGTAGGTTTATAAAAACTTGTATTACAGGTCACCAGGGCCCTCCCGCGGCTAGATGCCTGTTCTATGCATATACGACATAATAACAATGCAGGATATTTGCGAAAATTTAGTAACAAATACAAAAAGTTCCGGGGAAATACCAGAGTGTGTGTGAGTAACTGGAGAAAGTGTATGAGAGAGATGAAAGAGTGAATGTGAGAGGTTGCTTGAGTGAGTGTTATGCGAGTATGATAGGTGTACATTGCATCATAGGTTTGAAATATTCGTCTGCTCAACAAAGTAAATAATGCAATGAGCGTGGGTGAACTGTCATAATAAAACCTATTACGATCAATTGACAATTTATTTGTGTTACGCATTTGCCTCCCTGCTCTACACGCTTTCGAAACTAAAATCTTCTTGCTAGAATACTAACTAAACCACGTTCAAGAGCTGTCGGTGTCATCATTGTTGTGGAATATTGACACTGACAGCTCTTTAACGAGGTTTAGATGGGCTGATCGCGTTCAGTTTCATTGATGAAATTAGCCCTAAATATTCCTTCCTATTTGGGATGCACAAATACCCAGCTCGCTTTATCTCCAGGTGGGCAACATTAGCGTGTGTAACGTGTAACCCACACAAGTCCACCAACACTAAGGAACACAATATTTCTCGCCTTCAAACAAATTGCGGTCGGGCGTTAGTTTGATTGGAGGTAGTTTGTTGCCTTTACAATGGGCATTAGTCCAGAATGTGTGTTTTCACCTTCAATAGTTAATGTCGGACGTATCTTTACAGTGCTCGCATGTTTCACGCTGAATTGTAAATAATTATGTGGTATTTGTTCAGGTTTTAGTGTTTTGGTTATTTTGAGGTTGTTACTGGAACGTCTTTGTTGTTCTAGAACATGTCTTCGTGACTATTTTCATAGTGACATTTGACCTGCGATCGAATGTTAATAACTGAGCGAGTATTCTGTTTTATTTGTGGTTTTCCTCTTTTGGTGAAAATGATCTCCAACACTTAAAACTGTCTTATCAGGGTCTCCAAATTGTTAAAACCGATTGCATCCAGTTGAAACACAAACAGTATTGTAGTTTTCTCAACAATTAACAAATCTTCGTTCAAAATATTTTATACTCGCTATGAGAAGTTAACCAGCTGATACGAGGTATATTTCCATTACATTCCATACCAACATGTAAATAACATGCCTAGTCATTCTTGTTCACGACTCAACTCCCCCGTGTAGTGCGTAACTCATTGAAGGGTTACCCTCGCGAATCTGAATCGATACTAAGGGTTTGAGCACATGATCGGTTTTCTCGAACAATGGGTTCAACGATCTTTTGAAAATGTAATGTGTTCATTCAATACGAATGTGCATTAACCGAAGATAACTGTTTAATAAAGGGCTAAGCTTTTTGACAACTTATTGTTAGGACGCTTCTTGGATATACGACTATAATCAATTATCTATAATATAATCAAGAAGACCTTTAAAATCATCCTTTAATAACCTTTTTTTTTTTCTTTTATGGGAAATCATCAAATAACTTCTCCCGCTCTGGGCGGAGCGGGAGGGTGTGTCAGACTCTTACTGACTAAAACCCACCTGTATTCCTTCATGTTGCCTGTGTTGCCAGGGGCCTCGGTGACCCTTTAGTACCTTCCCGCGACCCCGGCAGACATCGGCCCTAGTGGACCCCTACACTTGCTGACGACATCTCTTTGAGGCGCGCGTGGAATACAAGCGCCGTCAACCCGGGCCTGGTCCTTACCGGACGGTGAGCTACCCATTGCTCACCGTCCGCAAGCCGACGCCTACGATAGCCGGAAATCCGCCCGAGACTCCCGACGCCCAGGGCGTCTCCTGCGGCGGCTAGGGCTTTTCCTCAACCGTCCCACCTCCTCCTTCGCGAGCATTACTGCTACGAAGAAGGAGGTGACGGCTGCCCATGGCCTCAACCAGGGCCGGACGCGAGAGATCTCTGCCGCCGATCGTCTCCACGAGGACACGGCGGTGCTCTGCCCAAGCCGGACAGACCGTATGCTCCACCGTGTCCTCCGGCTGATCCACACAGTGGTGACACCCGGGCGTTTCCTCCCGCCTTATCCGACACAGGAACCTCCCGAAGTTGCCGTGTCCAGTGAGGACCTGCGTCATGTGGAAGGTGAGGACGCCGTGGCGCCTCTCTAGCCACTCCTCAAAGAGGGGACTCATCGCCGCAATCGTGGCGTGCCCAGCACTGGGTTGCGACTACCGTACTCTCCATGTCGCCATGAGATCCCGCTGGAGCTCCGTCTGCTGTGCCGCGATTTCTCGCGGCAGCGGACTTACGCCCCGGCGTTTCGCCTCCTCGCGCTATACGTGCGCGAGGACTTTTGCCTCCAGATCCCATGGCGGCAATCCGGCAAGGAGGCTCGCTGCCTCACAGGAGACCGTGCGGTATCCCCGGACCATCCGGATAGCCATGACCCTTTGGGCCGTGGTCAACCGGCGGGCTGGCCGCAGCGCTAGAGAGCGCGCCCATACAGGAGCCCCGTAGAGGGCCATGGACCGCACGACCCCCTCGTAGAGCCTCCGGCAGGAGGCGTTTGGTCCCTCTAGATTGGGCAGGAGCCGCTTCAATGCAGCGCTTACCCACTCCAGTTTGGGAGCCAAACGTCAGAAATGCTCCACGAAGTTCCACCGGCATCTCACTAACCCTTAAACGTCCAGTAATGTGTAGTCTCTAAATCGATTAGTATGTTGATTGATGTAAGTAGTAACTATAGGTACTTTATATGGAAATACTGAATATATATTTTTGATTACCATATTACACTACCTTGGCAAAGCAGAATTATTATGATTGTAAAATGTTTTAATCGACACAATGGCGACAGCCCATAATTTTTGATGCAATCTTTAATCTCACTAGGCATATAGAGTTTTCAAAAACCATTAAATCACATACATCATCAACATTAACTTAACAATAAATCAGCAATACACATGGAAAACAAACAAACAAAAGTGTGGAATCTCTTTATGAGGATTCATCCATTGTGCGATAATTTGACAAGGGTGAGAGCGGGTACTCGCCCAAACTCATTAACATTTAATGAATTAATACTCACTATAAGACAAGAATGTAAGTACACAAACGATCAGGGGTGTCAGAAATAGCGTAAGGTCTAGTTTTGTAAAAAAGACTTTATACAATCGAACAGAGAGGCCCCGAGTTTAAGAAAATAATAATTACCTTTTTTTTTAATTAAAATAAATTGACATATACAGTTAAACTCGTACTGTATTTATTTATTTACATAACTAAATTACAAGATGATTATTAACATTAACTAAATTAAATTAAAACTAAGAACTATTTACTATTAACTATTTACCTAGTTACTCAATATTAGAAATCTGAAAGGTTAGAAACAGAGCCGATAAGGTCTTTATGCTTAAGAATAACACACTTTACATACTTTCTAGGATGCTAGAAGGAATCTATAATAAGTTATTATAGTACCTATTGATAACCTAGGTTACGAATATATTTGCCAGATATATTTTTAACAACATCAATTCTTCTTCAAAAATATCACATATTATATTCTTTATGAGAATGCCCAAAAATGTACGGGCAAAAAACCCAGAGTCGATAGAAAAAAACGTATGTAGGGTAAAGGAGCATTAACAGTAGATAGCAAATATGAAATTACTTTATTTAAAAATCATCCCCATGATTGCCTCTGTATTTTGTATGTGTTTTCTAATTTTACATGACCTACCTCTTTGTAAAAAGAGAAAATAAAATATCAATCCACAAAAATTGGCAGCCCTGAATTAAACCACGCAGTACCATGAAAAGGGTTAAGAATAAATGCAAATCATTGTTTGAAGGAATTTAGACACTAATGTTTAACAATAATGAGTTGAATGAATCATTCTTATGAATATAACTGAACTTAACTTTTTGTTTAGCAAACCAAAAAAAAAAAAAAAACAGTAATTAAAACCCAAATTGTCTAACAGATTACACAATTTTACGTTTTATTTTGATTTCAGTAAGTCTCTGATTACAACTGATCATTTAGGCAAAATAAATACCAGATGAATGCATTCCATAAAGGATGAATCTTAGACCCGAAATCATACTCGTAGCGATATAAAATCATGAGGACAGCAAAGCAACCGGAAAAAAGTACAACATTATTATCACAATCACTTACAAGCAATACTTACTTGAATATTAGCAATATCTCGCCACGAAGATACATAATAATCGATGAGAGCAACAGTTGACGTCGTGAGACCCCATTGAGACATAACGCGGCAATTTCCCCCGGCCCGTAACCGATCCGTTCCGATCACACACGGAACGGAACCCATGGGGGGAAATCTCTGGAAATACCCCTACATTTATAAAAGATATAAACCGATATTAGAAAAAGTATGGACAGCCATTCTTATTGGGGGTTATCGTGTTACCCAGTAACTGGGCTGTGGAGGTCAGATAGGCAGTCGCTCTATTAAAATATTGGTATTCAGATGCGATCCCGTTAGTCTGCAAGCCGACCCCAACTTAGTTTGGAAAAGGTTAGGCAGATCATCTGCCTAGCCTGGCATTGGAAAAAGTATGGCAAAGTTATCGAAGTAATTATAAACTCGATTTCATCCACGCATAATGTTGCATAGTTTGTCTGGTTGAAGACGGAACCAGCCATCAATTTGATTGTATATTCTAGCATTGTCTATCCTAACGTAGATAATACTTATTTCGTTTATAGGAAAGTTTAAATACACAAAATGAATATGAAACCCTAACTTTTCACAATTTAATGTCGAAATAATTTCAAACAAAAAAACAGAAGAAAACATTTCAAACAAACAGAAGCAAATACAGCGGCTAATACAAAGTGTATTAGCCGCTGTATTTGCTTCTGTTTGTTTGAAATGTATAAAATGATAATTATAGATGTAAAGTTTACGTTTTATCAATAACAAAAACATTGCTCACGCTTCAACCATAAAGTAACAAAGACAGCTTTTCATTGGAGGTCACCTTCATTCAAAATAGTTTTTGGCAAACTACTGCCTCATAAACCCTCTCACATTTACACTATTCATATGTGAGTTATCTGACCATGCACTGACACATCTTGCTATCGCTATCTCAGTGTTCAGTGTTCACTCTCTCTTCCTTCATTCTATGAGGGCTGCTCAACCTGCTGTCACACGTCTTTTTTTTTTGGATGTGAAATCATCAAATAACTTCTCCCGCTCTGGGCGGAGCGGGAGAAGTTATTGTGTCAGACTCTTACTGACTAAAACCCACCCGTATTCCTTCATGTTGCCTGTGTTGCCAGGGGCCTCGGGGTCACCGAGGCCCCTGGCAACACAGGCAACGGAAGGAATACGGGTGGGTTTTAGTCAGTAAGAGTCTGACACACCCTCCCGCTCCACCCAGAGCGGGAGAAGTTATTTGATGATTTCCCACCCAAAAAAAAAACCCCTTGGCAAGACTGGTTGTCAGATTTTCGAGCTTCTGACGACCCGTAACGACTGTCAAAGATCTACCAATGACACATAATCACATAAAAATTGCAAAACGACTACATATTTTGTAACCTTTCAAACTGCGACATGTTCCTAAGCATACAGCATAACTCGCTAAAATTAAACTCAAACCTCTAAATATATGGCTGTACGCCACAGAGTGTTCAAACCGTAACTTCACTTAAACAATCATACGCTTACGTTTCGTGTACACTTAGCATAATATTCGGGGTTACGTCACTCTCAACTGTAAGTTGGCATTAAATATAAGTTAGGCTGTGGCCCGATTGATTAGTACCTTCCCGCGACCCCGGCAGGCATCGGCCCTAGTGGAACCCTACACTTGTGCTGACGACATCTCTTTGAGGCGCGCGTGGAATACAACGCGCCGTCAACCCGGGCCTGGTCCTTACCGGACGGTGAGCTGCCCATTGCTCACCGTCCGCAAACCCGCGCCTACGGTGGCCGGAAATCCGCCCGGGATTCCTGACGCCCAGCCGGCGAGAGGGCGCGAAATTTGCCTTTCCCTCAACCGTCCCGCCTCCTCCTTCGTGAGCATTACTGCTTCGCCTTGCTGTTACCTGACCATGCACTGACACATCTTGCTATCGCTATCTCAGTGTTCAGTGTTCACTCTCTTCCTTCATTATATTAGGGCTGCTCAACCTGCTGTCACACGTCTAGACATAAGTTCTGGTTCTACCTTATTCTACCGAGGTCCTACCCTACGCCATGTGATACCGAGTGCTAGTACAAATTTTTATTGGCGTACGTACCACCCGCACAAATAAATTCATCCACACAATACGTCATAGTAAAACGTATTAAATCATTCGAAATTGTGCTTTCAACCTTATTTCAGTTCCGGTGACATTTCGGACTCGCTTTTTCCATTCGGCCAGCTGTTGTTCACATAGTTAGCTATACGAATAAATATGATTGTGTTATGAAATGGCAGTAGATAAACTTGGTCGGAATAAGGTGAGCACGCCTCTTTTATCCGGATGATTATACGAAGGCACGTAGACGGGATTTGATGCAGATATTATGGAACTTAGGATTGGGATATCCGTACTTTTAAATTTTAACTTGCCTGTGATCGTTTTTCTTCGATGCATCGAGCAGACAGACAATAAAAAGGGTTTAGTTGGGACCGAACTTCTATATTTGTACTGGGAATATACTCGTACCATAACTACCATTTATTTATACTGCGCTATATTTACCCGATTGCCCCAGAAAGAGGGTAACATTTTTCGAATGTATATTTGGCACGATCTGTAGCCTAAATGCCTTGATGGAATTTTTTAACATATGAGGTGTCGTTAGATTCGTGTTAATTATTGTGGAAGACACGTAGGCTATTTTTTTATGTATGGCATCTCGTAATTGACCTTGAGAGGTCGTGACTACTTAACCAGACTATAAGTATAGGCTATTTAGTATTAATCTATATATTGCATCTGCAAATACTAAAAAAAGGGAGGGGAAGGTGTTTTTTTTTTAAATAAATTACAACAATATTGGGATCAAATAAAAGCCAGTAATGAGTAAATTCCAAATATTTATATATTAACAAACAAATACCCTGAAATATGGTGTAACTTTTGTTTGTCTCCCGCCTGTGATACCAAAATTCTATAGATTATAATGCTTGTTTTCCTCTTTTCAGTTATATGTTTTTGCAGTCGGATTTTTTGTTTTTGTTTATAATACCTACAATTGTATTCTTGAAATCCAGCTATTTGTTTTTATTTGATGCCATTTCTTCAACTTATGTTCAATGGATACATCACCTATCGTATAGCTATTTATACCTAGTCCAGTTATAATTTCCAATGTTACATATGCACGGGAACAAAGTCCCGGGGGTAATGACCTATACCAATGACTAGTGTGTCAATCAATTTCAAACAAACCTAGTTACTATTGATGGACATACCACAGATTACATAATAAGTACTTAGCTGTACAGTTCTCTCTACTTAGGGCTTCACTTAGTGGTTATTTGGAATCGGAACTAATCTGTTGTTGTCTTCGGCGATCAAGTGCTAATTAGACATTGCTAAGCTCTCATTGGACAAACGCAGAACATGGATGAAGAGATTAGGTAGCTGGAAAATATTTATTACTTTCATCGTTGACGGATATTATTGTGTCAAGAAAAAGGGGAGGTATCCTTTTATGAACTTCTTCGTGTGAATACTTAGTTCGTGTAAAAACAGGGTGTTTCATCAGACTCCTAAAATGCACAACGCATCCAGCGTTGTGCATTTTAGGAGTGTGCAGCCACAAACTTATCAAACTACTTTACAGGCAGCTGTCAGATTAAATTTTATTGTGCTTACCTACAGCTAAAATCTAGTAATTCGTTTTTACTAATTTGTAGCCGCAATAAAACACCCAACATTCCTCCAAAATCAAACCAAAAGCATCACTCACCAAGAAATTAATTAAAGCTAGCCACGGATAACTAGCTCAGGTAATTCAATGCGAGGTGACGTCACAAGGAAGCTTCGGATTACGTCACGAGCAGATGGTGGCCATTGTCTCAGGTGTGTGTGAAGCGTGGTCAGGGCTGGCATACCGTGAAATGTGGCCGCGTAGGGACGCGGTGAAGTAACTGCGATAAGAATAATTGTGTCGGTTTTATTTTAAGGATGTGTTTTGTAGTTTATTTGCTGTGGTAAACTACTGTTGATGGAAGGTGAGGTGGTAGTGGGATGCAATGCTTGTTTTTAGAGTTCCGTAGTAAACGAGGAACCCTTATAGTTTCGCCATGTCCGTCTGTCTGTCTGTCTGTCTGTCCCCACTGTAGCTCAGAGACGCTTAGTACTACATATTAATCACGAACACGACAAAGAGCTTAAATAAAATCTTGAAAAAAATTTTTTTTAGGTTACTTTCCTTGCACGTAATGTGGGGATGATATTTATTTTTCTCGTCTGCCCCATGGTGTGGGGTATCGTTGGATAGGACGTTCAAAAATATTGCGGGTCTGTGAACACCACTTTTCGATTCAAGAATCTGCTTGCGTCATATTAAGCATTAGAGTACTCATTTTTGTGTTGATTATGGAGATGTGAAAAAATTCATGGCAGTAGTACAGATAATTAAATTAAAAGGAGAACTATCACAGCTAAGTGGGCTTTACAAGTTAACGAGTAATAGTCGACCAACTTAAATTTGCAGTTGGAAAATTGACCGTGGCATATATCGATGTATGGGAGAACATGTTTTTCAACTACAATGTTAAGTTTGTTTTTGGGATAAACTCATCCCAACTTCGCAACTACGGAACCCTTCATTGTGCGTGGTCCAACACGCACTTGGCCGTTTTTTTTACTTACGGTATTCGTTTAGGCCCACTTGCACCACAAATTACTAAACACATTTAGCGGTAAATATATTTAAAATGGCGTAGGTGACGTTGTGTAGTTTTTGCTTACCTCCATAATAAAAAGGCGTGAGTTTATATAAGTACGTGTGAATATTCAAAAAATCATCCTGACTGTCGTCTCTGAATGACGGACAGAAACAGAACAATATTTTAAATTCATTTAGCGCTAAACCTATTTAGTGATTTGCTGTGCAAACAGGTCTAAATCTTCGTATTAAAGCGTCAGCTAAATATGCCAGCAATAAAAGGTGGGATTTTCGTCCCTAGTGTAATGAATAAAAATATCAAGTGCCTTGAGCTGTTTGGCTATTGCCGTCTTCAAGTTGACGACTTTTCATCTTGGATTTTGAAAATCCCGGATGAAAAGTCGTCAAGTAACACTTTCTTTAGCCTTTGTATGTTTTCTGTTGCAGGGTTATGCCTGGTAAATGCTAAATAATTTTACCCCCTACACCAGTCTGTATATTTTATCATTGCCGAGAAAAATATTAACTGACATTTTGTACTCTTTACATAATTCAGCGTAAAAGTCGGTATTTAAATCATTATCTGATTCAGACTTTGACTGAATCTTTGGCTCTCTCGTTGGCATCTCTTTATGCTTGGTTATCCTATGGTGCCTTTCAGTTTATCTCTAATCCATTCACAAATGGCTGCTTTATATCAAATCTTTCTAGATGGTCGCTATTCCAAGGAAGTTTATAAACATTCTATAGAATTATATTGTCCTGTAGTATCTACCTTTCATTTTCAATTTAATTATATAGGTTGTTACAAGAAAAAATGTTTAGGTAGCTACTGATCATGAAAATAACATACGAGTAGGTAAACTTTTACGGGCCTTTCCAAACCAAAAGTTTACAGTTGACTACACATAATCAGCCTATAATGTTCCCACTGCTGGGACACAGGCCTCCTCTGTGTGAGAGGGAGTGGGCCGTAATCTACCACGCG
This sequence comes from Atethmia centrago, assembly GCA_905333075.3. Lineage (NCBI taxonomy): Eukaryota > Metazoa > Arthropoda > Insecta > Lepidoptera > Noctuidae > Atethmia > Atethmia centrago. The sequence continues at coordinate 17,543,814 of HG995371.1, read as the reverse complement.
GGCCCAATGCGGGTTGGTAGATGTCACATGTCCATGCCGGTTTCCTCACGATGTTTTCCTTCACCGTTTTGAGAGCCGTTGTGATGTGTTGTGAATTTACACAAAGTAAAGCGCCTGTCTGGGTTCGAACCTACGACCTACAATTCGTAAGTTGCAACCGTTAGCACTAGGCCAACACTGTTCTCTGTTGAATTAACATTTAACGTGAATTTTCCTCTCTCTCGGCTCTCTGTAACAGTAGACCTGTCAGACACCATCTGTCACACATTTATTTACATAATAGGTATTATTGCAGTTATAGTACTATATCCAACAGTATAGAGCGTTGTAAGTACACAGGACAGCGGGGTCACGTGTACAATATAACATGTCGACGGAAAAGCTTTTAGTGGCCCAATAGACATAACAATATCTGCTGCAAACGGTAAACGTATACATATATAAGTGTCTGGTGTAAACTAGGGCTGATACGTTAAGAATGATTTTTTCAGTGATTGATTTGTGAGGCCTTTGCAGTGGGCCAATACAGGCTAGTTAAATTAGATAAAAGATCGTTTTCTGCTGTGCTGATGGTTGCAAAGAATTAGAAAAGAAGGAAGGAAGGGGGGAAGGAGGGATATTTATAGAGCTTTTAAAATGAAATCCAACTTTTAAGGAAAATTAAAAAGAAATGATTTTATCGTCAAGAGAAACGTTTTCAATGTTTCATTGAACGAAAGAATGTCACTAGCCGCGTCAGTTTCTAAAGCAGTTTAATCACTCGAAACTGCTCGGTGGACTACAGTAAGTTTTCATCACAGCTATAACGTTTACACTTTATTAAAACTTATTGTTCACGTTTAAAATAATATATATCTACGTCAGCTCTTATTTTTGAGGACTTTTTATTTTAAAACCCAAATAAAACCAGCTTCCTTTTAGGTAGGTTTTACGTAAAACAATATTTCAGGTAACCGAGTGCATACATTCCGTAATATTTTTCCACCTTACCTTTTCACCTCACAATACTCCCAGTAAGAGTCTGACACACCCCCCGCTCCGCCCGGAGCGGGAGAAGCTATTTGATGATTTCCTATAATAATAATATTATTAATAATAATAATAAGTGTCTATAATATTTTTTTTTTTTTTTGAGGGTGGGAAATCATCAAATAACTTCTCCCGCTCTGGGCGGAGCGGGAGGGTGTGTCAGACTCTTACTGACTAAAGCCCACCCGTATTCTTTCCTGTTGCCTGTGTTGCCAGGGGACTCGGTGACCCATAAGTACCTTCCCGCGACCCCGGCAGGCATCGGCCCTAGTGGACCCCTACATTTGTGGTGACATCTCTTTGAGGCGCGCGTGGAATACGACGCGCCGTCGACCCAGGCCTGGTCCTTACCGGACTGTGAGCTACCCATTGCTCACCGTCCGCAAGCCCGCGCCTACGGTGGCTGGAAATCCGCCCGAGATTCCCGACGCCCAGGGCGTCTCCTGCGGCGGCTAGGGGCGAGAGGGCGCGAAACGTGCCTTTCCCTCAACCGTCCCGCCTCCTCCTTCGCGAGCATTACTGCTTCGCAGAAGGAGGTGACGGCTGCCCATGCCCTCTCGCTCCGTACCATGGCCTGAACCAGGGCCGGACGCGAGAGGTCTCTGGTCTATAATATTATTAATAATAATAATAATAAGAGCAGTGGTAACAGCCGCGACTTACGAGTTCCTCATCTCTGGCTTGCCTTTATTGGCTGGCTGGAGTGAACACTGACAAGGAACAGAGCACCCACCTCATTCTTGCCTTTAGTGGCCGGCTTGAGTGTTGATTCGCAAGAGCAAACGTGTTCGGAGGAAGGAAGTATTCCAGTAAGATGCTGGTAGGGATCTTGACCGTACTTCCGGGATTGTCCTGATAGCCGTGGAATACCTCTCCACTCCTCAAGCACCTCAGGAAGTGTTGCCCCCTTGTCACTACGTCACTATGTGCTAGCGGCCGTTTTCGGGGGCCCATTAAAGTGTGCAAGTCACCCCCTGCCATTTTGTCGGTGTATTTTGTATGAAGCATTGGTCAGGTTGGGGCCATAGCCTTTTTATAGTCTTAGGAAACTGATCCACTATAGCCTCCCAAACCCATAACCCAATATTTTTTGTTCCCATGTTCTGCAATAGTCTGGCATCAACCGGGGGTTGTCCTTGGGTGCACCTTCATAGAGCAAACAGGGATAATCATCGGTTGGTGCCTCATTCCATTAAAATTGTCCAAGGGGCCTCTGCGAGTTGGCTTCGGCCCCTCGTACGCCTTCCAAAGGTCCGGGACCTCATGGTCCCGAGATATGTAAGGACATAATAATAATAAAAAGAAAAAAAAAACGCTACTAAACGACTCGGTGCCACATAGATGGCTCATGAGGGTGCTGGAGTTTTACAAAATAGATACGACTCTACGCACCTCTCTTGAATCGTGTATGGGGCAATGGAGGACAGTCCATCGCTATCCGGGGTGTCGACAGATCCAGGGAATGATGAGCCTGTATGGATTAAACGGGGAATATTTCAGGGCGACAGTTTAAGTCCACTTTGGTTCTGCTTAGTCTGAATCCTCTAAGCACGCTGCTGGAGGATTCAGGTCTAGGCTATCGGTTGAGGAGAGGTGATCAGGTCATATCTCACCTCCTCTACATGGATGACTTGAAAATCTTTGCCCCCAACAAATTGTAACTGATGGAGCTACTGAAGGTAACTGAAACTTTCAGTAACGCCATCAGAATGGAGTTTGGTGTGAACAAATGTTCAGTCATATATGTGAAGCAAGGGGAGATAATGGAGTCCGAGGGAATTCAACTTTCGGATTCCATACATCTTAGATCCCTCTCCTCACCCGAAAGCCATAAGTATTTGGGTATGTCGGAAGCGTTAGGCATCAACGTTACTGACATGAAGCAATCGTTGAAGGAGCGCTTTTTTGGCCGCTTGAAGAAGGTATTGATTAGTCTTCTTTCAGGCGAAAACAACGTGCGCGCTTTCAACGGTTGGGTCATGCCGGTTTTGGTGTACTCTTTCGGCATACTCAAATGGACTCAGACCGAACTCGACGCCCTGAATAGGAGGGTCCGTACACTGTTGACCGCAAACCAGATGCATCACCCACGATCATCGGTGATGAGACTGTACATCCCGCGGTAGTGCGGGGGCTGAGGCTTTTTAAATGCGAAGACCCTCCACAAACGCGAGATATGCAGTCTCAGGGAATATTTTTTGAAAGCCAAAGTGGGTATGCACCGTGATGTGATCGCAGTGGACAAGGGGCTCACCCCCTTTCCATGGCTAAAGAGAACTGGTGCAAACCTGTAATACTTACCACGGATGACCGCAAGGAGATATGGTAAAACAAGGAGCTACACGGGCGCTTCTATCGGGCTCTTCATGAGCCCGATGTAGATTTTATAGCGTCCGTATCCTGGCTACGTTTTGGGGACCTTTTCGGGGAAACTTAAGGTTTTGTCTGTGCAATTATGGACGAAGTTATCTTGACGAATAACTACCGGAGACATAAGGACGGGACGGTTGACGTGTGTCGGGCATGCCACCATCTGGGTGAGTCTATCAGACATATTATCTCTGATTGTTCTCGTCTGTCTAATGGCGAGTACTTGCACAGACATAACCAAGCTAGGATTATTCACCAGCAACTTGCTTTGAAATATAAACTTGTGAACTCTGAGGTACCGTATTACAAGTATGTGCCCGACCCAGTTCTCGAAAATGACTATGTCACGTTGTACTGGGATCGGTCTATCATTACTGACAGGACTATTGTCGCCAATAAGCCTGATATAGTGGTGATAGATCGATTAGCGCGCCGCGCAATGATAGTAGATGTTACCATTCCACATGACGAAAACCTCGTGAAAGCTGAGAAAGAGAAGCAAATAAAATATTTCGACTTAGCACACGAGTTTGTTGACATGTGGAATGTTAACTCGGCTGTCATTGTGCCGATTGTCGTTACGGCCAATGGCCTGATGGCTGCAAGCCTCAACTATCATCTCTCGAAGCTCTCGTTAGGCGGCTGGATCAAGGGCCTGATTCAGAAGGCAGTACTCCTCGATACGGCTCGCACTGTGAGGAGTTTCCTGTCTCTGGAGCCCTAACCACCGGTAGCTTGGACCCTGCTCCCGACACCGGCGGACTACTATTTTTTATATTTTTAAATGTTTTTTTATACCTTTTTCAAGAAATATTTAAAAATATATTTTATATGTAAAAAAACAAATAAACGAAATAATAATAATCATTTATTCAATTCAATAAGGTGCATACATTATAAATTAAGAACAATTTTAAATGAGACTTATACTAGCAAAAATTCGACAAGACATCTGTGTCCGAACTAGATAAATGAATTATCTGTATCTCAGACAACAGCACTCTTCCCTGAAATACACATTTTTTTTAAATTGCAAGTTCAGCTATCAGCTAGAGTCCAACACTCATTTTTAATAGTAAAATAATATACATCTACTTCAGCTTTTACTTTTGAGTACTTTTTATTTTAAAACCCAAATAAAACCAGCTTCCTTTTAGCTAGGTTTTAAGTAATATTTCAGGTAACCCAAGTGCATACATTCCGTAATATTTTTCCACCTTACCTTTTTAATACCCAATTAAGCGTTCACCTTTTCCACCGTGCAACAACTGAAACAGTAAAGTGACAATTAATTCGGCTATCAATATTAAAAGCTTTCAAAGGCCGAGTAGTGGGATAATGTATCGGGCAGGATTCATAATGTCAGCCAACTTTTATGTAATTGGCCGTGGCCCGTGGGTCGTGGAGGTAATCCCGCTCGCATTCATTAGGGGCAGTGTAACTGCAACTTATAATCCAGCTGTCCGCACGCTGCTAGCGAATATTGTAGACATAGTAAACTCGCGTTACTGTTTGTTGGACGTTTTTGATTTTATGGGGGTTTAAGATGAAAACTTTGACGTTCGTTGACTTTTTGAAGCGGGAAAAAAAAATCAGAAAAGGTGTAATAAGGAGTTTTGGGACCTGCTACTTAATGTTTTTGTGATTGGACAGTTTTACTAACCGATTTATTTAGCGTTTATCTTTTCGGGCCAGAAATCGACCAACAGTGCTTTAGGCCTAGGAGCTTTTACTCGGAACTTGGAACATGCCTAGGTATTTTCAGCTGTGAACGGTTGTGTTGATGCAATGTACTAGTTAATGTAATGGCTTGGCAACCTTTCATTAGTATGTGCGGTTTATCGGCACACATTATCAACTTTTAATTCTGCATATCTGTGCCAACCGCGGTTATGGTTAGTGTTTTGGCTCTAATTGGGACTGTGTTACGTTAATAGTTAGGTAGGTTTACAAATATTGTCAGCATAAGGCTGACAATATTGATAAACCAACCGTGTTAAAAATGCGAATTTCTAGGATGTGGTAGACCCAGAAGGAGAAGGTGGGATGAGTAAAACTCTTAACTTATATATTGGCCTCAGATTGCAAATGATCGAGAAAAATGGAAACATGAAACGATTTTGCTGTGCAATGGGATTCAATTTACTGTCTCTTATGATACAGGCCTCCTAGTTTAAGAGACAGGGTTTATGTTTTGATTATATAGATTTTTTGTAGAGTTTTATCTTCTGTACAAACATTTATGTATCATTTCAGTGTATCTACCACTACGCTCAACCTGTGTCTATGTATTACTTTGGATAAATAATGTATTATTTATTATTCCCTCATAATAATTATGAATTGATCCCATTTTTTTCTAAGCATTTCTTTTCTATAACTAACTGACATGAGGTTGTTTTCAATCCATTTGGCCAGACAATAACAGTTAGGTGCCTACTTGAACCTGTAAAGTCACTAGGTAGGTAACCTAAAGCTCAAAAGAACCTACGAAACGCCGCCAAGCTAAGCCATAGTTAAACGTTTATTTAGTTATACTAAAGCAATACCTAGTGTAAAAAATACTCTTCTTTATTTATTTATTTCATTATGTAATATAATAAACAGAAATAACTTAACATTTAACTTAACAAATATACTAACCGCTACATTTTCCACAAAATACAACTTAAATATTTACAAACTGATGGCAAACGTTAACTGTAGTCAGGGAAAAATCAATTAAATGAATAAAAGAAACTAAAAATAACAAAACAAAACTCTTCTTTGTGTATTGTATCCTACAGGTCCTATAATAATAATAATAATAAATAAAACCAACGTCAACACGTCAAGAAATTCGGTTCATATTATTTAAACATCAGTAATTTTAGAAGCTGTTTTTTTATTTTATTTCATTCCAATTTCCAATCCCTACAACAAGCCTTGAACCAAAATAATCACGACATAAATTAAAAAATAGCAAAATTAACCATAACATATACACTTTAATCAAAAACTACAGAATGGATGGTGACATGACAGATGTCACCTCGCGATAAAATAGCATGAATACGGATAAGAAATTGAAAGAATGTTGACTAGAGCAGCTTCGAAACGAGCACGCCCACCACCTCCGGACTCTTCGCTCAGCTCCGCCTCGCCGCCGCCGGTATCCAGCCCCACTGTGAACGCAGTGATTACACCGGCCGCGGTAGTTGCGTCGAGCTCGAGCGACGAGTATTTTTCCCCGCCGACGTCGCCAACACCTGTACGTCGGCAGGGGAGAGACCGGCCACCGAAGAGCTTGGGACTTAGGGGCCATCCGGCCCCGAGCCGGGTCCCCGCTGCCGGTGGTTGTGTGCAGCGCATGAGATGGACTCAGTCCATGAACGAGAACGTCATGCGCGCATATTATGGGTCTACAGAGGGGGGAACTAACCTCACTGCGTACCGTGTTAGGATGCTGTCTCTGTTTCAGGAACTAGAACCAACCGTCAACGTCTCGGCCCAACGATTGTCGGATCAGGTGCGGGTCATCCAACGCAATCGTAGGTTGGACGATGCCACACTTGATAGGCTGCGTTCAGAGGTACTGAGCAACTATATCATCTCGACTCCGGCACAAACCGCGGTACATACCCCAATTATTGATGTAATCCCGCCGCGGTCCAATCACGGTGTTGAAGAAGAGGATGATAGGGCTGCCACAGTAAGCAGCCAGTGCAACGCCCGATTGAGGAGCGCACTGAAGGATGCGTTTCGCGAGTATAGGTCCACTCCAACCGAACTTAGACCCCGACTACCACGCCTACCCATGCACAAGAAAAATAGGGCACTGATGTGTGCCTTGGACTCGCAGCTTAAGGTTTTTTTCGAGAGCAGCGAGGATCTCGTTGATACACACTCGATCCTGTATTGCGCGGCTGTTGCGGCATGTCGTTTAGCGAATGTCAAGTTTCCAAACTCTGACGGAGCTACTCGACCAAAACCAGCCGTACCAGCCTGGCAGTGCAGGATTGAGCGTCGTATTGATAAGGCCAGGGTACTCATCGGCAAACTATACTGCTTCAGGGAGGGCAATACACGACCACGTGTGATGCGCTTTGTAAGACGGGCATTCTCGGGGACTGGAATCAGCCCTCGAGAATACATGTCTCATATCACAGAGCGCATCGACTTCCTGAAGCAGAAAGTTTGTGCATGGGCGAGCCGTATTCGGCGGTATAAGCGGCGGGTTGATCGATACACGCAAAATCGCATGTTCCAGAGCGATGAGAGGTGGGTATATAGAGCTTGGGAGCGACCTAAACAAAACGTGACAGACGTGTGCCGCCCGGATGATGCCACCACAACTGCGTTCTGGCGAAGCATCTGGTCGGTACCTGTCTGCCATGTTGAGGCTGACTGGATGCGGGATGTCGAGCGAGTGTGTGAAACTATACCAGAAATGGAAGTAGTCATTATCACGCCATCAGATATAGCTAGAGCGGTCCGTCCATTACCGAATTGGAAATCACCGGGACCGGACGGACTGCACAACTTTTGGCTGAAATGGCTAACTAGTTCACACACTTGCCTGGCATCTCAGTTCCAGTCATCCTTAGAGTCTGGGTCACTACCGCAGTTTATGACGACAGGCATTACCCACCTGCTCCATAAGTCAGGTAGTCCCGCGGAACCCAAGAATTATAGACCGATCACGTGTTTGTCGACGGTCTATAAACTTCTTACATCCATTTTGAGAGCGAAAATTAACACACACATTGACAGTAATTCCATTATGTCTGCCTCTCAAAATGGATGTAGGAACGGGTCTCGTGGCACTAAGGAGCTACTTCTCATCGACATGGCCATTAGCCAACAGGTCCGTCGATCCCGCAAGGATCTGTCGACTTGCTGGATAGATTATAAGAAGGCCTACGACTCGGTGCCACATACATGGCTCATGAGGGTGCTGGAGTTGTACAAAATAGATACGACTCTACGCACCTTCCTTGAATCGTGTATGGGGCAATGGAGGACACTCCTTCGCTATCCGGGGTGTCGACAGATCCAGGGGAATGATGAGCCTGTATGGATTAAACGGGGAATATTTCAGGGCGACAGTTTAAGTCCACTTTGGTTCTGCTTAGCCCTGAATCCTCTAAGCATGCAGCTGGAGGATTCAGGTCTAGGCTATCGGTTGAGGAGAGGTGGTCAGATCATATCTCACCTCCTCTACATGGATGACTTGAAAATCTTTGCCCCCAACAAATTGCAACTGATGAAGCTACTGAAGGTAACTGAAACTTTCAGTAGCGCCATCAGAATGGAGTTTGGTGTGGACAAATGTGCAGTCATGCATGTGAAGCGAGGGGAGATAATGGAATCCGAGGGAATTCAACTTTCGGATTCCATACACCTTAGATCCCTCTCCCCACCCGAAAGCTATAAGTATTTGGGAATGTCGGAAGCGTTAGGCATCAACGTTACTGACATGAAGCAATCGTTGAAGGAGCGCTTTTTTGGCCGCCTGAAGAAGGTATTGATTAGTCTTCTTTCAGGCGGTAACAAGGTGCGCGCCTTCAACAGTTGGGTCATGCCGGTTTTGACGTACTCTTTCGGCATACTCAAATGGACTCAGACCGAACTAGACGCCCTGGATAGGAGGGTCCGTACACTGTTGACCGCAAACCGGATGCATCACCCACGATCATCGGTGATGAGACTGTACATCCCGCGGAAGTGCGGGGGTCGAGGCTTTTTAAACGCGAAGACCCTCCACAACCGCGAGATATGCAGTCTCAGGGAATATTTTTTGAAAACCGAAGTGGGTATGCACCGTGATGTGGTCGCAGTGGACAAGGGGCTCACCCCACTTTCCATGGCTAAAGAGAACTGGTGCAAACCTGTAGTACTTACTACCGATGATCGCAAGGAGATATGGCAAAGCAAGGAGCTACACGGGCGCTTCTATCGGGCTCTTCATGAGCCCGATGTAGATTTCTTAGCGTCCGTGTCCTGGCTACGTTTTGGGGACCTTTTCGGGGAAACTGAAGGTTTTGTCTGTGCAATTATGGACGAAGTTATCTTGACGAATAACTACCGGAGACATATTATGAAGGACGGGACGGTTGACGTGTGTCGGGCATGCCACCGTCCGGGTGAGTCTATCAGACATATTATCTCTGGTTGTTCTCGTCTGGCTAACGGCGAGTACTTGCACAGACATAACCAAGTAGCTAGGATTATTCACCAGCAACTTGCTTTGAAATATAAACTTGTGAACTCTGAGGTACCGTATTACAAGTATGTGCCCGACCCAGTTCTCGAAAATGACCATGTCACGTTGTACTGGGATCGGTCTATCATTACTGACAGGACTATTGTCGCCAATAAGCCTGATATAGTGGTGATAGATCGATTAGCGCGCCGCGCAATGATAGTCGATGTTACCATTCCACATGACGATAACCTCGTGAAAGCTGAGAAAGAGAAACAAATAAAATATCTCGACTTAGCACACGAGGTTGTTGACATGTGGAATGTGAACTCGGCTGTCATTGTGCCGATTGTCGTTACGGCCAATGGCCTGATGGCCAGAAGCCTCAACCATCATCTCTCGAGGCTTGCGTTAGACGGCTGGATTAAGGGCCTGATTCAGAAGGCAGTACTCCTCGATACGGCTCGCATCGTGAGGAGGTTCCTGTCTCTGGAGCCCTAACCACCGGTAGCTTGGACCCTGCTCCCGATACCGGCGGACCACTATTTTATATATTTTTAAATGTTTTTTAATATTTTTTCTAAGAAATATTTAAAAATGTATTTTATAAGATAAAAAATTCAATAAACGACATAATAATAATAACCCCATCACCGTATCTCTACTTTGACGTCGTGGTGGGGCTAGCGCGCTCCAAACTGAGCCTGTACCGGTAGAGTAAACTTTGCCGGAACAAGTCTAGGGTAAGGAGCCAGACCAAGGGAGATACAGAAACCCGCAGGGCAGCATGTGGCGAGCTGTTGCCCAGTAGCAACCCCACGGACCCTATCTCCCGGGAGAAGTCTTGTTCCTTTTCTCTGGCTTACCTTAATTGGCCGGCTGGAGTGAACTCTGACAAGGTACAGAGCTCCTACCTCATTCTTGCCTTTATTGGCTGGTTTGAGCGGAGATTCGCAAGAGCAAACTTGCTCGGAAAAAGGAAGTATTCCAGTAAGCGCTTGTAGGGATTTTGACCATCTTCAGGGCTCTGGGATTGTTCTGATAGCCGTTGAATATCTCTCTACTCCTCACCTCAGGGCATGATGCCCCTTGACGCTACGTCACTATGTGCTAGCGATAGTTTCCCGGGGCCCATTATTGAGTGTGCATATCACCCCCTGCCATTTTATCTGAAGAGAGAGAACTAGAACTAAAACTATGTCCTCTGGGACATAGTTCTTCCATAGTTCAAGGTAATCAATTCACTACAGCCACCCAAACCCATAGGCCAATATGTTTGAAATTAAATAAAATGATTTTATTTTCTGTAAGTAGGTTTGCACAAACACTTTTACACGTCAATCATATTTAGAAAAAAAAAACTAGATGAGCTCGGCGTTTCCTATCTGACTACTCTGAGAAGAAAGGCCGAAACAAACTCAGAGGTCACAGTCTCTTTTAAAGTCCAGACATAATCTTAGTTAGATCATGTGAAGACCATGTAGATTGGTGTCTGAAATGGTCTTTTGAGGAAAGAACCACACAGAATGAGTGGACCTATCTAGTCAGTGCACGCATTTGTCAGTAATCGTGCAGCTCAACTCAGAACTTAAGGAGCTCAACGATTCGACGAACAATACCAAAGAAAGGACATTTTGGTAGGCCGCTTAAATGACTCAAACTGCCAGACCAAGATTAAAACTAAATGAGAAAAAAAAACAACAATGACCTACATAGTCTTCCCATTCACAATAATTGAAAACAATATAATACTTTACAAGTAAATATTAAATTCCACACAATATATTAAGCTCCACAAAGTAAGTAGTTTAGTAAGCAAAGTAGGTAGTTTTGTTTCCATATCCTGCAACAGTCCTACACCAACCAGGGGTTGTCCTGGATGCACTTGCGTAGTGCGAACAGGGATAATCGTGGGTCGGTGACTCATTTAATTAAAAACGTCTAACGGGCCTCTGCGAGTTGGCTTCGGTCCTGAGATTATGTAAACACACACAAATAAATAATCATAAATTGTTAAAGCATACGGAATCTACTGCTGTTTTATTTGCACGTTGATACAAAATTAATCCGGCCCTGTAACAGGCAGGTTTGTTTTTCTTAACGAAGTGTCGTAGACGTTGCCTTATAATGCACTTATGATTTATTGCATCAGAATCTCGCTGCGCCCGGCACTTTTAATATTTTTGCTGTTATTTTACTTGAGTTGTGTAAGCAAGGCAGTGCTGGGTAGCGTGTCCTGTGGGATAGTTGGATGTTCCAGTGGCAGCAAAGTGACGAGTGCATTTGGGTTGGTGGTTAGGGAACGGAAAAAAAATAGGGGTATATGTAACACACAGGTATGTGAAACACATTTATAAATTGTGGTTAAAAAACGGTGATTTTTTTATAACTTTGTAAACTTAAAGCTGCCTTAAAGCTATTCTCAAGAAAGTTAAGAGCAATTACAAAATGCTTATTAAAAGCATAAATGTAGGCCATAAAGCAAACTCCTTAAGCGACTTCGTAGAATATGTAGATAGCAAAAAATAATAGTGTGATCTAGCGTTTGTTCAGTACGTATATACCCATTAAGAATGAAACGTTATAAAAAACCTGAAAACATCATAACAAGCTAAACAAACAACGATAAAACCCTCATATTCTTTATTGCTTCAATAGATGTTCATACGAATACAAGACGCTATATGAGATGTTCGTATAAAACTCAAAATATCAACGAAGAGACGTTTCTTATGAATCTGACACGCTGAATTCTGAGATTAAATTCATACCCTGAGGTACAATTCGTTCAGAATAACGTCGCATCGTCCACACTCCTACGGAGATGAAAAATGGTGGCATTATCTCGATTTCACTTGTCAAGTGAACAAAAAGAGGTTTTACTGTAGCTAGTACTTACTTAGTTCAGCTATCTAGAGATCGTTGCAGACAATTCAATAGGTGGGAGCAGCGTGAATTGAACGCGAATATATTTTTTGAAATATTAATATTGTGGCAATAACTCCATAATGTTATGCATAGAATTAGCACACATAAATCATAACACAACAAACTAAAACTTGGTTACAAACAGTTCCATACAAAATTTATAAAATAAAAAAAGGTTATCAAATAAATTGTTCACCGAAACAACGCAAATAAAATAACAAAGCACAATTTTTACGAGGCATAAACAATTTCGCACGGAAGCCAATGTTAACCGTGGAAACTTCTTCAGTGAGACCGTTACACAATGAAATTAACAATAAGCTCGCTGGAAACAAAGAAAGCACCTAAGTTGATAAATAAAAAATATGCCAAGGGACAAATGGAGGGGAGCGAGTACAAAAATTACAAAAATCCCAGTAATTTTTGTGGCTTTCCGCCTGTTTTGCTACTAAATCCTCGCGGACACTAATTTTAACAAACGTTATTTTTTATGATATTTTTTAACACGTCAAAAATAAATAAGTAAGTACATAATCTTAAACGTTAGTTTTACGCTACTTATTTATATGGCTCTAGGCCTTTTTTTTTTGGGTGGAAAATTATCAAATAACTTCTCTCGCTCTGGGCGGAGCGGTGTCTCAGACTCTTACTGACTAAAACCCACCCGTGTTCCTTCCATTGCCTGAGTTGCCAGGGGCCTCGGTACCGGTTGAGGGAAAGGCAAGTTTCGCGCCCTCTCACCCCTAGCCGCCGCAGGAGACGCCCAGGGCGTCGGGATTCCCGGGCAGATTTCCGGCCACCGTAGGCGCGGGCGTGCGGACGGTGAGCAATGGGTAGCTCACCGTCCGGTAAGGACCAGGCCCGGGTCGACGGCGCGTTGTATTCCACGCGCGCCTCAAAGAGATGTCGTCAGCGCATAGGTAGGTCCACTAGGGCCGATGCCTGCCGGAGTCGCGGGAAGGTACTTTTGGGTCACCGAGGCCCCCGCAACACAGGCAACAGGAAGGAATACGGGTGGGTTTTAGTCAGTAAGAGTCTGACACAGCCTCCCGCTCCGCCCAGAGCGGGAGAAGTTATTTGATGATTTCTCAACCACAAAAAAAAAAAAAGGGGCTTCGGTACCCCTTTCGGACTTTCCCGCGACCCCGGCAGGATGGTTCTAGGCCTAAGCTGACTCGAGGTCGAGATGACTCGCAGCGCGTAAAAACGAATCACTTGCACAAGGATTTGAGACACACGTTAATTAGTACACTCACCTACTTGCTAAAATCAGGTAGAAAATAGGGAATCTCCAAATTCCATTGAGGTGTAATTAATTTTCTTTTTAAAATCCCACATACCTACTTGTATTTTTAATTAAACGATGAATGCAGGTTGTATAATCTCTTAAATGTCGCGTGATTCACCATTGGTGCAAAAGAACTTAGGAATCCGGATTCTGGCGTTCAACGGGCAGCGTTCAACAGCACTTTATCGTCTTCACCGCATTCTACTCTTTGCGTGTATGCAAACTCACTAACCCACACACACGTACACAAAAATACACAACAAACACGTACATAATAAAGAGTGTTCTATCCTATTCTTACTAAATATTAATTTAACAGAAACAAAGAAGAATATCAAAATATTATAGAAGGCATGATACAGCCGACTTTACTCGCTGTAATCTAGAGTAAATCAACTTAAACAAAATTGTTATTCAAAACCTTGAATAACAACTCAACTAAAATATTCATAAACGTAAATAATTGTGATATCCGTTTGGCTCGGCAATTACGTGGTGATATTAAAACTTAATTAAAATTTGTTTATCACGGCTCGAAAGCGATTAAAAGTTTAAACGAATCTCGGCGACGTAGACCGCCTTCGGAACGAGTTTATTTACGTAAATAGTATTTAGGTTCAACACTTGTGCTTCCAAACTGACTTTTTGCATTGGAACTTCATGTTTGCTTCATTGAATTGTTTATATTGTAAACTATTGGGCAACATTTTGAGAGATCGTTATGGAATAAGTATAAAGAAGAGAAAATTGCAAAGGAATGTAATATTCTAAACGGATAAAAAAACCTACATGTCTACAAAGTTTTCCTCACGTTTCCAGCGTTTTCCCCAAAAAACAATATTCCTGAAATTTATCCACTACACGAAAAGAGAATTTAATTATTTATTCGAGTTCACAAACGAGTTCGTCACTTGGGGCGCATTCTAAAGGGCTCTACTTATTTGGACTTCTACTTGTTTGTTCAAGTTATCTCGGAATTTATGTTAGGGCCGCACGAAGGCCGTGCCGCGGGACATAATAGTGGAAATTAATGAGGACTCCAAGCGGAGTTCAATACTCAGCCTTATAAACTAACTGTGAAAAATAGACCGTAAAATGAATGTTCTATAAGGTAGGATATAGAACAACTATTTATTTTTAGCTACTAAGAATAATCATAGTTCAGAAAATGTATCACGTTTAATGCGAAACCTACTGAATTATAATTTAGTACACAAGTGTTATGTAGGTGGTAGGTAAATTATATATTTGACGATTAAAAATAATAAAATTTATTCAATAATAAAACTTGCTAGAATACAGTATAAAGGCTCCTTCAAACAGGCGCGACACGTGACGCGACAGAAAGGCACCGCGTGTAGCACTACAAGCGGTGCCATTGTGTCGCGTCGCGTGTCGCGGTTGTTTGTAAGAGTCTTAAATCTAAGAATTAATGTAGGTATTACAAAGTTTGATGCCTACAATTGCATCTCTTTCATTCCGTACTTATGCTGAAGCAAGGGCAAGCGGTAAGTTATCTTCTTTCTCTATTCATATAAAAAGTGATAGTATTAGAATTACCAAATGTAGCAGTACACCAACTTGTTTTGCTTAGTAATATGTCATCACATTACAGTCGGCGTATCTTTTCACATCATCATCTGCCTAGCTTTTTCCCAACTATGTTGGGGTCGGCTTCCAGTCTTACCGGATACAGCTGAATACCAGTATTTTACATGGTGCGACTGCCTATCTGACCTCCACAACCCAGTTACTGGATAACAGGATACCCCTTGGCATCCCGGGCGGATTTCCGGCCACCGTAGGCGTGGGCTTGCGGACGGTGAGCAATGGGTAGCTCACCGTCCGGTAAGGACCAGGCCCAGGTCGACGGCGCGTCGTATTCCACGCGCGCCTCAAAGAGATGTCGTCAGCATAATGTAGGGGTCCAATAGGGCCGATGCCTGCCGGGGTCGCGGGAAGGTACTAATGGGTCACCGAGGCCCCCGCAACACAGGCAACGGAAGGAATACGGGTGGGTTTTAGTCAGTAAGAGTCTGACACACCCTCCCGCTCCACCCAGAGCGGGAGAAGTTATTTGATGATTTCCCACCCAAAAAAAAAAACCCCTTGGCAAGACTGGTTGTCAGATTTTCGAGCTTCTGACGACCCGTAACGACTGTCAAAGATCTACCAATGACACATAATCACATAAAAATTGCAAAACGACTACATATTTTGTAACCTTTCAAACTGCGACATGTTCCTAAGCATACAGCATAACTCGCTAAAATTAAACTCAAACCTCTAAATATATGGCTGTACGCCACAGAGTGTTCAAACCGTAACTTCACTTAAACAATCATACGCTTACGTTTCGTGTACACTTAGCATAATATTCGGGGTTACGTCACTCTCAACTGTAAGTTGGCATTAAATATAAGTTAGGCTGTGGCCCGATTGATCTTAGGCTGTCTTTTATGTAGTAGGAATGGTCAGTAACACTGCCAGTTGATTTTTATGGGGAGGATAAATACGTGCTTACCATACCCTTAGTGCTGTTCATTTCAATAGGATTTGTTTGACACTAATCGAAAGAAGAATCGATTATTGGATCGAAATCAACATCAGATCGCTTTATAACTACACCATCATTAACCATTTTGCATGTCTTTTGTAAATTATCACAAGATTAACAAAGAATAGTTTCTAATTAGAAAGACCTTAGTACCAAACTAGTGTCGTCGATGCACTTTTTCCCTTTCAGTCCCAATGATAGCGGTTTTAAAGTAGCGATCTTTTCAAGGTTTTGCAAATAAAAAACTCGAATGAAAGAAATTGATCGGTTACTACAAAAACCTTCTCAAACGTCACCTTACGACCTATGGCATACCCGTTGATCGGTGGCAGGAGCTTGCTCGAAAACAAGGAAGGTGGCGCACTGCAATCCACAAAGCAACTGAACGCTTTGAAACAAATCATCTTGAAGACCTAGACATGAAGCGCCAAATACGCAAAGGTCGCCCATAACCTTCCTATACCTACACACACAACGATACTGATCAGCTCTTCTGTGCACGGTGTGATTGGGTTTTCAAGACCAAATTTGGTTTTGCTAGTCATCAGAGAGCTCACGAAAGAAAAGAAAAGTAGTCTGGGTCGCTGACGCCGGATACGATGAAGAGAACTTTAAGTATATACTTGACAGTCACCTGTAAGTTGTAGGTAACAGGTAAGCTAATCTCAGATCAGGTCACCGCCGTTACTTGTGAACCGCATGAGGTCGCACCCTTATTGCAAATCGCCGCAAGGGCTCGCTCTTCGTGTTTACAAGTTACAGACTCATTGTTTGCCTTTAATAAACAGCTTGTAGGCACCGCTATTTGTTAATTTTGCATATTGATCCAGTACATTAACAAAAGCGATCAAATGAGTGTTTATACATAATTAATTTAATTAGGTCTGTCATTATGTTGAGGTCAATGTTATGGGAGTATCGTTTGTAAAATGAAGCTAAATTAAAAGACAATATTTTAATAGATACATATGGTCTTAGGTTTGGTTTACGTTATTCGACGTAGAAATATGATAATTTCTTAATTACAAAATAAATTATTCAAATTAATTAAGACAAATATATTATTATGTATCTCAACTATTTTCTGTGGTTATTGTTAAAATAAAAAGCTAATTAAATTATTCGGAAGAATCTAATAATACCAAACATGATCAGACAAACTTTGGAAGGTTTCGAACAAACACAAAGAACTTTTAATTTACTAATTCCATCTCACGGATGTCTGTATGCAACAAACTTAAAGTCTTGCACGAAAATAAAACAATGCCGAATTATTTTAACTATATTCCGTTGCCAGGTTTTTCCCGCGTCTCCACTCGCGTGGACGGAATCGGGACGACAGTCTTTTTGTTCATCCCCATTGTATCTCATCCCCATCGCAGCGTTATAACTTATACCTCATATTTTATAAACAGTCTCACGAATTTATAAAATTCTATCGAAACCTATTTAAATGTTTGTGTGAATTGTGTGCAGTTGTAAAATTGTGTGCAGTTGTAAAATTGTGTGCAGTTGTAAAATTGTGTGCAGTTGTAAAATTGTGTGCAGTTGTGAAATTGTGTGCAGTTGTAAAATTGTGTGCAGTTGTAAAATTGAATTTCTGTAAATGATTGTTAATCTGATTCTATGGTTTCTTTTTTTTTATGGGAAATCATCAAATAACTTGCCACCCGTATTCCTTCCTGTTGCCTGTGTTGCCAGGGGCCTCGGTAACCCTTTAGTACCTTCCCGTGACCCCAGCAGGCATCGGCCCTAGTGGACCCCTACATTTGTGCTGACGACATCTCTTTGAGGCGCGCGTGGAATACAACGCGCCGTCGACCCGGGCCTGGTCCTTACCGGACGGTGAGCTACCCATTGCTCACCGTCCGCAAGCCCGCGCCTACGGTGGCCGGAAATCCGCCCGGGATTACCGACGCTCAGGGCGTCTCCTGCGGCGGCTAGGGGCGAGTGGGCGCGAAATTTGCCTTTCCCTCAACCGTCCCGCATCCTCCTTCATCATTACATCGAGCATTACTGCTTCACAGAAGGAAGTGACGGCTGCCCAAGCCCTCTCGCTCCATACCATGGCCTGAACCAGGGCCGGACGCGAGAGATCTCTGCCGCCGATCGCCTAGGTCTACACTCGGGACTCTGTCCCTTGAAACTGTGATCTGGCTTCCAGAGCGAAACTTCAGAAAATGTCATGGTTTATTTCCGAATAAGAAACAACAATTGGCAAAAAATATGGTTTAATTTGCTGTATCACTAATGAACTGTGAAAAATTTGTTCTGTGACAAAACAAAACTTATTCATTTTTTAATTTAATTATAGATTCTGAATAGTGTCAATCAACGTATACGCGCTCCGCTACCCGCTAACACCTGAAACTACCCCTAATCGCAGTTATTACCCCACAAATTACAAAACTTACACGATTCTTGTCACGACACTATTGTTTCATACAAAAATACATGTTCCAAAGCAACCAACAAATGTAGACAAACGTTGTTTCGTACACGAAGTAAAGGCATGTCCGTTTACAAGACCGAGGTCCGCTGGGTGCTGTCGTAAAAACACTATGAAATGTTTACGATGCTAGCCGACGCAGCTGCTTAATTCTTTTGAATTTTTCATATGGACAATGCAAATAACGTTAGGTTATATAATACGCCTGACCCACGGCCTCACTTTTAGTTGGAATAGCTTTAGCAGATAAGCGATCTAAGAAGTTTGTTGCGACTATAAGACTTAAATATGGCTCTATTATTATAAGGCACTGCTAAAACGGCTTATGCTAATAAACCTTATAGGCTGTTGAAACGAAAAGTTGCAGGTGAATATTGTCATATAGGTAACCACGGTTGATAAACGCATCGGTGTAAAGCCTCCTCTTTAGATGAACGAATTGTCTCCTATTCTTTACATAAATTAAAACATGTTTTAATTTAAATACTGGTCAATGAATCTGGTTTAATATAAACAAGTCGGTTTAATGAGTTGATCAATTAAAAAGCACGGGTTGGTCAACATAGCTAATGTATATGATCAGTCGTCTGTTAATAATTTCTATTGTGGAAATGTAGGTTGTATTGACAATTTGGCTACCTGTGACCATCATTGCGCATTTTGAAACTAATGTAGCATATGTGGTTCACCGTTCACGTTGCCTGCTATCAAACAGAGGTCAGCCAGTGTAAACTGACCCTTTGACATTACTTCATTTGGTGAAACCATATGGCACGCGTTGGTGAAATGTAACGCGTTCTAGAATTCAATTGAGCCATCAAGTTTGTGTGTTCATCCGAAACAGGACCTACTTACTTTTTCGTCCATTTTTCCGTTAAGCAAGAACCATTGTTGTTATCCAGAGGCCTTAGTGTGAGTTTTTTTGACTCACGTTCGAACGCGTTCGATTGCGAGCACGTTAGAATTTAGTATGGGAATTTAGTCACAGTGCCACCTGGTGGTCACTCGTAGAACCTAATTTCCCATACTAAATTCTAACGCGCTCGCAATCGAACGCGTTCGAACGTGAGTAAAAAAAACTCACACTAAGGCCTCAGTTCAGGTTAAAATCCTTGTAACATACAACTATGGTTATTGCTTAACGGAAAAATGGACGAAAAAGTAAGTAAGTAGGTTCATAGAAGAAAGATACTGCAAAAACTGTACTGTATACCCAGCCAGTTGCCAGTGCATTGCGGTGGGCTACCATACCAATACACGACTGATGTGTTGGTATGCCCATATTCTTCACAATTTGATACGAACAAGCACACCCCATAAGCCGGAACAAGCACTAAGTCATGGTCGCACAAAATCGCGCCAAATGTTTCCGACGTATGAGTGTATCATAGGCACACAAGATGAGCGATGATGTCGTGACTCATCTGCTCGCAAATTAACTGCTCTGATGAATGCGCTGCGACACACAACCACTTTCAGAAGACCCCTGACCGACCTACAATCTACCCTCATTATAACTGATTTAAGTATTGTTGGAGGGGCGTTAGAGCTCAAGTTATGGTGGTAGGTAATAGGTGGGTAGGCGCGGCGAGGCAACACTGTTGATGTATCGCTTTCATAACGGCCATGGTTAATTAGTGTCAAATTACAACGCTAATGTTTTTTCGTACTCCCCTGACAGTATGTTTGGTGTGGGATATGAGTTTGCTGGTCGCCATTGATTTTGCGAATCGTATGAGATTAAAATCTGATATTACTATAATAATATCTGATATAAAAATATGCAAAATATTGTTTGTGAATTTGAACTGAATATCGTAGTGATTAATTTATTATACAAGGTGTCGTTTTGCATCCTCGTCAAATTTCAGGAGGCTGCTATGAAATACATATATAATCAAATAAAATTACGAAACCTGCTTAATAATTAACACATACTTGTTTTTTTAGTTAAGTTTGACAGTATTTTAGAATACACTACTTTCAAAGACCAGAATCGTCCCATTGCCTATGGGGTAGTGTGTGTGTATAAGGGCAGTTACAGTGCGGTATCACACGAGCCGCGTTTTAAAATGCGTGTCCCACACATTCCGATTTCCGAAAATTAGAAAGAAAAAAACAAGAATGACCTACTTATTTTATTATTGATTCGTGTCGAGTATCAATAGCATAGTTACCTCCTTGAATTTGACGAGGATGCAAAACGACACCTTGTATAATTTAATTTCGGAAGGTCAAAATGGAAACTCAAAAAAGAGGTCACAAAAAGAGAGCTCGAATTATTTTCACTACACAAAGTTACACGGAAGTGGGACAAAGTTTCCATCACCAGTCTTTACCTTTGACTAACCTCTTAATAAACGCTCAATATAAATTATGCAAACTAAAGTTAATTCCCTAAAGTTTTATTGACTTTCTTCACAGATTTACCCTAATGGCGTTAACGGATGCGCACTAAAGAGTTCTTTAAACTGCGACCCCCGTAATTCAAGTCAGGATTTAAACCTTAGAAGAAAGTAAGTTTGCTGGGACAACAAAGAGGAGCCATTCCCCTCAGAGTAATTTATACGTGACCGCGGGACCCGGGACTCGCAACTCCGTCGAGACTCCGGGACTCGGCTCGCGTGCCTGCGACCTGACACCCACTACATACAATTGAGCCCGACAATTTTTAACCTTCTTTTTGATTTCGTTTCCTGTTTTTGTTGTACGTGAGGGAGGTAAACGGGACGGGTGTAGGATTGTCTGTTATTCAGAACATGCAGTTGAGATGTCTATTCTTTCTATACTGCTTTTTTTCTTAAACTTGATAATGGCATAATATTATGGAGATCTATTCTGAGAATTAGGTGCTTTAACATAACGGGCGAAAATGTGGATGAACTATAAGACCTCTGCCAAACCCTTCAGGAAATAGAGGCGTGATGTTACTTTATGTTTTGTGTCAATAAATAAAAAACAAAGATACCCTTTGTGCCAATTAGTTTTACCAAAACAAAAAAACATTTTTGTTACAAATACTAAGTCGTTCTTAGAACGCCGTGCTTACTTCTAGAGAAAAAAAGTACAAGGAAATAAAACCAATACCAGAATAACATTTCATTTCTTTCATATCGTAAGCAGAATCGACCGTACCAAGTCAATGAGCTAATGAGTTTTCCGCGTTAAAGGTAAAAGAATATCGTTTCATAATCCCGCTGAGGAAACACAATCATAACCAAGAAATGAGGTTTCTTACTGCTTACTGTTGATAATAATATTATAAGAAAGCAATTTTTATTGCGCACGCAGGCGGATCTTACGAAGCAATCTATAGATAATCTAGAAAAAACAAGAACTTATATTTTTTTATCGAGATTTATATCTAGAAACTAAAAATAACGGTGTCAATGAAAACGAAAATCTCAAAAGTTAGGTGTAAAAACTTAAGAGCAAACAATAAACATTTAATCTTGTAAATATTAAAAGAAAATTAAATAATAGACAAAACTTAATTGAACCATCGTTTTGGCACGATTTTTTGTATTGTGCATGCATTTTAACTTCGATAGAAACTGTCAGAAACTGTCATGGTTGGACGAAAATAGTCTTATAATCAGCCTGTAACCACTGCTGGGACTCAGGCCTCTATGAGAGGAACTTGGTCCATCTACCACGCGGGCCCAATGCGCGATAGTCTTCGATTTTTTAGTTCTAGGACATGCCAGTTTTCTCACTATATTACCCTTCACTGTTTTGAAAGCAGTGATGATGAAATAAATTACACAATGTATAGTGTGACTCGTAAGTCGAGGCCTTACCGAAATGCTATTGGCGCCCATCGGTGACTAACTAATTCATGAAAGTAATATTTCATGAATACTTCAGTCCATAAATTAAAACGTATACCGCACCTGATTTCTTTGATGGCATATACAAACGAGGCCTAACTACTCCGTGTCTAAAACCCAAAATTGGATTTCCCTGTATCCTCGTTCGTCTAGAGTCGGTACGAGAATTTCGCGGTCGTGCGTGTGCCCTCCTACCTGATACGTTTCGGAATAAATAGTTCCTATTTGCCTGCTGTCTGTCGCAACGGATGCGGTTACAGCCAACTATCGAACATTTTTAATTTCATGGCCCGTTTATTCACTATCACTCCTACTACGAGTATTTTCCGTGGAAAATGTGGCCTATTTAGTTGTGTTTTGTTTCAAAATTGTATTTGTCGTCATATCCCAGTAATCTGATTCGAGTCTACATTGTTAACTTATACCTTTTTGAAATGTTCGTTTATTTGTTGAAAGTTTAAAATTTGGTATCTTGTAAAAAACTTAACTATGTTTACATTTCATATGCTGTTTATTATGAGTGGGTAGGTATACATTGTTTTATAATTGTTGGAAGTTGGCGGCCCGTTTATTCACTATCATTCCCACTGCTTTAATGTGGGTTGTAGTTGTGTTATGTTTCTAGATTGGTTTCCTTGTAATAGTAATTTGGTTCGTGTCTATCTAGGTAATTTCTGTCTCTCGAAATGTTTGTTTATTAATAAACATAGTTAATTAATAGTTCAACATTTGATATCTTGTGAGAGGCGTAGCTAAGCATTTTAACATGTTCCTTGTTAATTAATATCGACGTCGTTTTTTAATTTGTTGGTTCATCAGTGGTCTATCGAATAAAGTAGTATCATCTGCCACAAATGACAAAGTTTACCTGATATATAAAAACGAAATTGCACCCTACCAAAAATCTAATCAAATAGGCATGCAAAATGCATTGTTTCCAGTAGAACATTACCAGTAAATTCGCATATCATGGAACTCAGTACCTATCAGTTTTAATTACCCAAAAACCTCAAAATCAATGTTCAGTACAAATAATAAGCACCGTGCAAACGTGTATACAATACACCCACAGAAACATTGGCGCACGCAAAATTACTTTTGGTCAAGCTTCGAAGTATCTATTCACGCATCTATTACGTATTTGACGCGCATTGAGCGGAGCCGGCCGGCTTGTTTAATATCCCCGATCCGCGCAAATCCGAATGTTAACGCTGACAGTATACGTTGATGTCTAGCCAGGGAGGCATGGAGGCAAAGCCGTGGTATTTCCAGTTTGACTGTTTAATCCGGCGCTACGCCACGCATCATCAGCTTGTGTGCACGCGACTTTTATTAGACCATACATGTCGCGTGCATGTGCACCGGCTTTATTGCGCTGTTTGATTTTTATAATGAACGGTATTTTATCAAATTATTGTTCATGGACGGTTGCCTAATTAGTTATGTATCAAGAGCCTTTTTTATTTTTACTTTTAGGACTCATAAAATGAAATAATGTAGGATAGGAAGCACTTGCATTCTATTGAGAAAAACCAGTGATTGTGTAACCATGATCTAACCATGATTTCATAATAAAAGATGCATCTAGGTATTCGTTTATCTAAAACACATCGCACCGTATAAACCAAATTGCTCATAAAAGTAGAAAAATACATAAAACAACCATCAAAATGAAAACAAGGATTAAAAAAACACAACAAAGCAATTAGCAAATAGTGTGTTAACTATCAAATAAGTTAGTACGAAAGAATTTAAAAGTTTATCATCAGCGTTTGATCCTCTAACATCATTATTAACAGAGTTTGATCATAGTAAAGTTAATAATATCACGACGAAGAATGAATAAACTTTAGAAGTCTCCATCAAAGGCATTTTGTGCTTCAATCGAGCTTACATCAATAATCCTCAAGATTCTTCAACTTTTATGTCTGTGAAAAAGAATTTAAACACTGTTCATTTTGCACCAGCTATGAATATTTTGTTTTCACGTAATATCATCTTTTAAAACAAATTTAATTTCATTGTTTGTGTGCTCTAGGATTATCCACTTTCAAATATTTCATGTGGAGGAGCTATTAAGTTAGTATTATATTGTATTGTTTAGATTTTGGAATGTTAAGTAACTGGATTTAGTAACAACTTACTAAGTTTCGTTCCACTTAACATAATTAGGTTTAAAATATATATATGAAACCCTGGAGTAGACTTGTTTGAGAGGGCTGATAAATGTCATGATAAGGTTATCTAAGACCTGAATAAACCGAATGTTCCTCTAATATAATTTCTGATTAGTTGTGCAAGAAAGATATCCACGAAGCACAACTAGACCCAAACTGATTGATTGCAATAAGTAGATACCTCTTTGGTTCCGAAATGTAACGTAGTCAATATTTGCTTCCTCAGCAACTCAGTCGGCCGCATAAGAAGATTAGTCGTGATTACTATACCGTACAGGAGCATCCATTTTCTCATTCGTGTTTTGGCACGCATCAACTTGATTCCACCTCGTTCGTACCCCGGATCCGTGGATAACTTCTCCCTGAAGCGTCATATAAATAAATTGTTGCCAGTCTTTATTGCGCACGGTTTACGGTAGCGTTTTTCCCGCCATGTAGTCTTTGGGAATTCTCCTTTCTTATCCGATCCTATTGTGATTTCGTTCGTACCTGTGATTATCATAATGTTTATATTGTGAATTCGATTTTACGTATACATATTTTGATTATTGATTAATCCTGCTTCTCCTTTAGGTAAAGTTTCAGCCGCTAATCCAAGGTTTTATGTTTATCAGCCACACAAGTTTCACTATGAATGTTCGTACTCGTGATGTAACTAAATCAGCTTGAGTTGGGGACTGGTTCGGTCTAATTTTGTGAGTCGAGGTTCTAGGAATTTGACCAATTTTAATTGGGTGGACGTTGCAATCCGAATAACCAACTAGCTACTACTTTGTGAGGTAACACGGACCAATTAACTAGATGAGTTTGTCCATGACTTGACATGTTCAAACCAGATAAGTAATAAAAAGGAAAATGACCTTAGTACAAGATACAACCAGACATTCATGTGAATACGAATGGTTGGTCCCGAATCAACATTACATTTAAAAGTAAAAAAAAAATCATGAAAGGACTACTTATCTTAAATAATTCGTGAAAAATATTTTTTAATTTCATAAAAATTCCAGAAAAATCCAATAACCATTCTCTGTTATTGATATTTTACGACGTAAAAATCACACTTTGTTAAATGTATACTTATATATTATAATATAATAAAGATGAAAAGTTTGTCTGTGTTTGAAGGCGCTATAATCTCTGGAAGTTCCCGTCGGATTTGAAAGTCTATTTTACATTTGATAACCCAATCTTTGAGGAAGGTTATAGGCTGTTTAACATCATGCTACAACCCATAGGATTTGAGTAAAAAGAAAAAAATCAAAACTAACGCTAATTGAAAACGAGGTAATAGCGGGCGGGCGACGCGACACGACGCGTGAGGACTAAAAAAATTCACGCGGATGAGGTCGCGGGCAGAAATTAGTATAAAATACGGCAAACAATATTCAAAAAGTATCAATATTCCATCCCCTTCGGCTGAATTCCGAAAATTACAAGCGTCTCAAATAGACAGATACTTATTTCAGGTATTTTGGTGATAATTTCAGGAATTTCTTAGAAGAGGTGTATCGATAGGTAAATGTAGGAGAGACGGCTTTTCTCAGTGAAGCCGTGGGCGTAGCTTCTAAGTGTAATTTACTATTAGTGAAATTATTTGGAAAATAAAGTATTTCGTTTTATCTGATGAAGAGAAATTATGGAAATTATTTTTTTTTATTTTAACCTTTTAATGTCAGGCATGGCAACCTCATTACAACCACTATGGATACTCAATTGATATTAAAAATATTATTATAGGTAGTAAATCCTGCTCAAATTACAGTAGGTAACACAGACTCACAAACCTGAACGCTAAAGAAAAAAATTAGAAATAACGTTGTTTTCCTGATACCTATTACTAATAGGCACTTATCTGAAATATTTATTTATTTATTACCACTTACATTGTTTTTAGAGGTTCCCAACCTAATAATACAACAATGTAGTCACAATTTCCACGCTCAGAGCCGTCACCCAAAAACCAAATAAGACACCACCACCAACAGAAATCAAATCTTTTTCAACTGTCCTGTCATTGCTGTCCTGTCTTTTTCCTTGCCCTACTAGACGGAAATGCTCATGGTACAAATATTAAACCTGTCAGGTTAACCTGGTAAGTCGACCTGTCATGTGCTTGGCAAGTATTTTGAATGTTGATGATTCAAAATACTTGCCAAGCACATGACAGGTCGACTTACCAGGTAAACCTGACAGGTTTAATATTTGTACCATGAGCATTTCCGTCTGACCTGTAATGTATCAACTTCAGACCTGCTGCGTTATCCCTGGCCGGTACGCCATATTATATAATAAACAAATGTTCGCAAATACTTTTTCGCAATATTACGGGTTTTAAGGTTTTAAAGAAGTAGATTTATCTGTACTATTGTTTTATTTGTTATATAGACCAAAATACATTTCCACTTACTTACTGTGTTCACGTAAAATTCCAAACGAAATATAAACGAAATTGACTAAGTGCAGAGCGTTAATTGACCTGATTAAAAATTACATAAACAAACGAGATTTCATGCAAACTAGTTAAGAGGGTTTCGCATTAAAGAGGATGCAAATTAATTCTATTAAGATGAGCGTTGTATGCGCTACGTAATTACATAACGCCAGCGCGACGTAGGCTTTTATCACTTTTCTCGCGGGAGGGTCAAACTCAAAGGTGGGTCGGATATTCAAAAAAGAATATCATAAATCTGGGAAAGAAAGCATTTCCATTAATTCTCAGCGTACCTTGACGAGGGTCGAAAGTTTAACGGATTATAACAAGTGGCGGCACTAACTGTCACGAACAGACCTGGCCACGCCACGCCTCACGGCTTAATCGCCAAACTTTCCCCTACGATTGGAGTTTTTGCGGAATAGCTGCGGTTGTGTGGCCGCACCGCTAATTTATGCGCCGGCGAGTGAATTTGAGAACGAGCATGCCGCCTCTCCTCTCCTATTAGGTATTCAAGACATCGTTTAATCGACCTGCACCAGTCACAGCGATCGACGTTTTAAAGAGAATTTGAACGCAACGCAAATCGTTCTACAGATATTGGAAGCAATCCCTCGGGATGTGATTGCAGATCAAGTATTCAAATATAATGTGCGAATTTACTTTGACAATGATACGAACTGTTTTATGTTAAGCAGGTGTAGTCAACGTAATGACCCTGGACCAAAATACATTCCCTTTGAATGGGATTGTATTTTAAAGAAGAGTCTATAATGTTATTTTACTACGTAAGGTTTTGTCCCAAGAGTTACGTAAATGCTGAAACAAATAAATTTAACGTTGCTGTAACAAAAACGCTAAAAATAAATAAAATTACCCGTATTCCCTTATTCCCTAAAGGGGTAGAGCGCGATCTCACGCCTATTTTTCGCCACAACAACTTTCTGAGAACAGTCCTTCACTGGGGGTGGTAGGTGCCGAACTTGATTTCCTACTTAACATTATATGTTAAACTTTATAAATTAACCTGAACCGAGGTTTTGATTCCTGGTAGTCAAAGATTTTTGAGGCTACGGTGGAACAGCAATTCGATAATGGATCATACGCGAAAGACCTTGAGACAGATGAATTTTACATAAGAAAAAAAACAGGTAAATATTTTTGGTCTTTTCCCTATTATGTTGGTAGTCCAGCCTATCCTGCCAGTGGATTGCGATAGGCTGGACTCACTATTAAACGATACCGAGCTAAGGTTAATCCAGATCTTTAGAGCAAATATACTCATTCTATAGGAATTAGAATATTTAGGTAGGTAGTATAATTATTTAAATGTCTTTAAGGTAGGTGTATAGGCAAAACTGTCGCAATAATTACACAAGAGGATCGACACCAGCAATGAACACTACACTAACTTGAAAAAGTCGATTTTACACCAAAGGTTCTTCAAAGAAAAAAAACAAACGAGCGGGCCTTACAGTAGTCGCATATGATGTAGCATATATAGCAGTAATAAGCAACTGAGCAGCGACAAAAAATAACCTCAGAATTTAAAAAGCTAAATACTGAAATATTTATTCGAATACATATACGGGCGACCACTAGTGTCGCCCACTTGTCGAAATTCCGACCCCCTCTATTTACAATCTATATTATATAGTACTTACTAATTCCATGCTATTAAAAGTACTTACCTACTTATTCTTTGCTCCAGCTGTCACTTCCTGTCTACACACTTCCGTCCCTTTTCACGAAATCACTCCCACAAAAAGCAAGAGGAAAGATCAAAAATGACACATCAAAAATGTGACACCTTTGTTAGTGATAAAGACAATTTGTAGACATTTTCACTGTTGCGTTCTTTTGATAATACAAGGCAAATCGTTATTTAATTTCTTTATTTGTTGTTAGTTTTGAATTTAACCCGAGTTAGCCGTGTGTATACACAAAAATCCGATAAATTAATGTATAATAAATTACGCCAACTCATAGTTAGCGTTTATATTATGAAATGTCAAAAGGCGAGAGTGCCAAAACAATACAATAAATTCATGTTAATTTCATATTCATATTAATTTCCGAACTTTATCTAAAATAACTTAAATAAAAAACTAACATAAAAAAAATTCTTTACAATATTAGGTATATATTTTATTTTAACATAAAGGCTCCAACATACTGGCGCGACTTGTCGCGCGACGCGTCGCGACACAAAGGCACCGCTTGTAGCCCTACACGCGGTGTCTTTGTGTCGCGTCGCGTCGCGCGACAAGTCGCGCCAGTATGTAGGAGCCTTTAAATGAAGGATGCACGTGTAGAATTTCGTGAAGGCTTCCCGATCCAACCTGCAGTATGTGCTGAATCTCTTGATACGGTCTGTGAACACCACTTTTCGATTCACAGATCGGCTTGCGTAATATTACGCATTAAAGGGCTAATTTTTGTTAGAGTCAAGCGTCGCCCCGCCCCTGGCAGCTAAATGGTTGTTTATAGATATGTGAAATAATTCATGGCAGTACATATAATGAAATTAAAAGGAAACTATCACAGCTATGTGGGCTTTATAAGTTAACGAGTAGGTAATAGTCGACCAACTTAAATTTGCAGTTGGAGAAATGACCGTGGCATATATCGATGTATGGGAGAACATGTTTTTCAACTACAATGTTAAGTTTGTTTTTAAGATAAATTCATCCCAACTTCCCAACTACGGAACCCTTTATTGTGCGTGGTCCGACACGCACTTAGCCGGTTTTAAATTCGTAGAAATATAAATATGATATTTAATGTCTTAAAAAAAAATGCAGCTTATGTAAAACCTAAAAATGTACATTTTCGCCAAATTTCATCAAAATCGGATAACTTTTGTGAATGATAAAAAAAATGAAAAATCCTGTTTTTAGCGATTTTCTCCATTTTTTTAAGGTTATGTCCATAAATAGTTCGAAAAAAAGTTGTACATTTTTTATAAGTTCCCACAACTTTTACGTTTAGCCTTTTTCGATAGGTCAACTTTTTTTTTAGAAATCGTGAAAAACCGCGTTTCATACCTAAAATCATACATTTTTGCACCCCATTTCCGGTCATTTGTTGCGGTCCAATCGATTTTTCCTGCCATCCCTATACCTACAACTAAGAATTTTTTTTTTCCCCAAAAAATTTCGGCACTAGTCTAGTTAGGATATATCTTAGTAATTAATTTCACATTTTTCGTAGTGATACCTATTTACGAAGATATCATGAAAAACACCTTTAATGTAGGGAAATTCAAAAACGAAATTATGTCGCGAACGTTATGTGTATCAATACAAAATTGTTTCGCGTACCTATTTAATTTTGGTAAGTTGCTGTTACCGACATATATTAATTTCGTGCAGTTCTTGGTAATTGCTAGCACGTTGTTGTTGTCGAATAATTTTGAGTAAGCTAAAATCGTAATGGGACTAACAAGATTTTTATAGTAAATTATTATTTAATAAATATGTGTAAAATTGCAATACGCTTATCACGTCTGGTTTCGTTTTCGACAAAACCAATGTTTGCAACGATACTAGTGTCAATTTAAAATAATCACAATAACACCGTAATAATAAATTACGTATCGTTTTTAAGATATAAAATAACGATAAGTATAGTATAAGGATAAGTCCGTTTTGCGTAATGTTACGTGTCAACATTTTTAACAATTTTACTGCAATAATGGCGTAAGTGTATATTAATGAAACATTTACCTATCACACTTTTGTAATATTTATTTTGTTAAATTGCAAGGTTTTTTACGCACATAATAAAATTTTGACCTCTTATTGCTTGCTTGGGGCCGTCGATATTATCACTCAAAATTATTTGGCGCAGCCGTGAGGCACACAATACTGTTCTAACTACTTTATGTTTTTTTTGTTTTTGTATGAATATTGTGTGCCTTAACCTGGGTCAAATAAATTTTCTTTCTTTCTTTCTTTCAAAATTAAAGAAATTAACTACTTAGAATAACGAATAATTTTTCAATTTTCGTCATGCAAAAAGTTTCATTCTAAATGACATACGTTTTACATAGCAGTTCTTCCGGTATATTCAGTAAAAATCTCACCGTGAAAACTTAGGTGAAGTGAGCTTGCTAATGATTGACACTATACTGACAGTTCACTTCACCTATGATTTCACGGTGAGATTTTTATAGAATAGATCGGGTTTGACGTCCGTCATCTCAAAAACCTGACGAGTATTGGTACGTTTACCTACTATCTGCTAATTCGTGCCTTTTTTAGGGACTACGTAGTCAACAGTCAGTCTGTCTGTCTATCTGTCCACTGCTTATCTCTGATATTCAAAAAAATATCATCCACATTTGCCTTTTTTATTTTTTAGACTAATGGTTACAAGTAAAATGTGGATGATATTTTTTGTCTCGTCTATCCCATGATGTGGGGTATCGTTGAATAGGCCGTTCAAACATTGCGGGTCTAAGAAAACCATTTTTCGATTCAGGGATCCGTTTGCGTAACATTAAGCTGTAAAGTGCTAATTTTGCCAGCTAAATTGTTGTTTTGGATATGTATTTTGTTTTATATACTACTGCCATAAAAAATCATGGCAGTAGTATATAAAACGAAATTAAAAGTAAAACTATCAAAGCTAAGTAGGCTTTACAAGTTATAGCCGACCAGCTTACATTTGCAGTTGGAGAATTGACTACAAAGCTATGTTTGATTTTGGGATAAATTCATTCCAACTACGGGACCCTTCATTGGGCGTAGGTCGACATGCACTTGGCCGGTTTTTGTGATGAAGTTTCACGAATGGACTAAGCTAGGCTAACTAAGACTAATGTATATCGATGAATGCCGACACTGTTGGCGTAATGGCTGAGCGATCGACTGCTGCGCAGCGTGTCGCGGGTTGGATCCCCGCACGGAACAAATATTTGTATGATCTGCAAGTAATTGTTCCGGGTCTGGGTGTTTGTGTTTGTGAGTTTTCTATGTTTGTAAACGCACCCATGATACAGGAAGAAATTCCTAGTGTGGTGCAACGTTTTAAAAGAAAAAAAAAAGAAAAAGAAAAGAAAAGTAAAGAATGCAAAAATTACATTCACTTAGCGTTGTTTAATTTTTAACTTTGTTATTTTTTTAACTTTCTATATATGGTCACATTAAATCAGCTCGCGAAACTCCGCAAACGTGATGAGTATAAAGGCTCCTACATACTGGCGCGACGCGTCGCGCGACGCGTCGCGACACAAAGGCACAGCTTGTAGCGCTACACGCGGTGTCTTTGTGTCGCGTCGCGTCGCGCGACAAGTCGCGCCAGTATGTAGGAGCCTTAACGCTGTTCTGAAGTCCCGTAAAAGATTGTCGAAATCCATATTTACTAACGTTCAACTCGATATTAGGAACAAAATTACTTCGAAGCACACAATAATGTTATTGAATCGATCAGCTGATTCAAATAAAATCCGCCATCTTGCCTCTTAGCGAACTTTAAACAGTGCACAAGTGGTGTTTAAGTCTGACAGCTACTAATCAATTGCCTATCAACCTCCTAGCGCTAAATAGCGTTTTTATTAAATATGATTTTTGAATCAGTTGCTTAGCAATTGATTAAAAAGAAACGTTTATAAATAAGACTGGTTATTTACAAATTCAGATTAATTATCGGTGTTTAGAAAATATTTCGTCACGTCATGATTGTCATAAATAGTAGCCAACAACTGACTTACTAACCTACTGGCAATTAAATGCTAAAAATAGCAAAACCTGTCCGATTAATCAATGAACGTGCATAGCTTTAGGACTGGGCTTTCTAGTTGTTTCTTCGTAAAAGCATGCAAATCACCACGGTACAAATGAATTGGCGATCCTCTTGAAAAAGTCTGTTGGGTTTTCCGCCATCTATAGAAGTAGGAAAGAAAATTTT
Source organism: Atethmia centrago (assembly GCA_905333075.3). Taxonomy (NCBI): domain Eukaryota; kingdom Metazoa; phylum Arthropoda; class Insecta; order Lepidoptera; family Noctuidae; genus Atethmia; species Atethmia centrago. The sequence goes on along the minus strand of HG995371.1, from coordinate 17,510,655 downwards.
ACTTTTATCAAGGCAAGTTGATTGACAAGAATAACCTAAAAAAGAAGGAAAAATTGGTACTCGCACATACAAACATACACACACTTACTTACATACATACATACATACACACATACATGTGAGCACCTCATACACCAATAGCTGCTAAATGAATGTTTTATTTTATTTAATTTTTATTTTTTTCTATACTCTCTATTTACTTAGTAGCCTCATCATTGTAAAGCAACAACTAAAGGGAAGAGTGAGACAGCTCCGACACAAGTACTGTTGTAACTTACCTACTGGGGCTGCCTCGATTTATGTATGACACAATGTTTAAGTTAAAATAAATATTTTTGTAATATGTAGGTATTTGTATTTTTGTAGGTTTTTAATTCGTCAAGAATTAAAAACTTGCCTTGATAAACTTTTAAAAGAAGCCTTCGCTAATGTTTCCTATTTATCAGTGTCGTCTGACCTTTCACCTGCACCTTTTAAAAAGTAATCAAGTTAAAAGTTTACAAACGCCATCTGTGACAGCCCATACAAACCGGCTTGTCGTACTAGGGCATTTCCAACCCATCGAAATGTAAGCAGCCGTCTTCGTTAGAAACTCCATTTATCAGCACTAGATGGCAGTTCAACGAGTGCCATCTCTCTTCACCGTGGTAGACTACCTACGCATACAAGTACTGTTACTCATTGTGGCTATGGTTGAAACATTGGAGAACAGATGGCGCTACTAAGACATTTAGAGTTTGCTATAGCTTAGAAAAAAAATTGTATCTATATTTTTTGCCACAATCCAGGAAAGGGTTTGAAATGGAAGACCTTACAGAAAATATAGGTATTTAGGCTCTATGATGGAAGAATGTAGTCTAGATAATAAATGGCAAGTCATAGTCTAGGTAACAAGATACCAGATGGAATGGAACTAGCAAGTGTCTAACTTGCTAGTTCCATTCCATCTGGTATCTTGTTAGAAGTCAGCATAGGAAACTAGCTTATAGCTGAGATAGTTAAATAAAGAGACCAAAAGTCTAATAAGATTCAATGTCGAATAATTTTATTACGAATTCAGTGTAGTGAATTTACAGTTTCTACGACATGGATTACCTACTTCGGTAATATGCTGGAAAATCCACGGGTTTTCAATAATTCATAAAGGATCTTAAATAATTGCCCATAGGCAATTAATAAAACGTGTAAAAAAAGGTAACTAGTGATTTATTTTTCCCCTCTGATAACAAGAATTAGATTAAAATACATAGTTAAACCATTGTAAAGAAAATTGTAACCCTAATTATTCTTTGGTGAATTTAATTGACATTATTGAAAATTTACAAGATGATTATTAACATTAACTAAATAAGATTAAAACTAAGTTAAGCCTAAAAAAGGCCCTCGGGCATTGTACCGAGGATGCTGGCGGCATTTCCTCGCTGAATTGCAATGCTGATGCGTTGCGCAAGAAATAATCTGTGGTTGGTTGCATCTTGATAACTTTTCCACAAGAGGTTTGTTCTTATGTAACAAATCTAACTTAGGGAGATGTATTAATGATGTTAATGAATATAATTGTGTAAATACATATTTTTTATGGTTGTGAATCATATTTTGATCGAGATACAACCTGACACTGACCTGCAAATAGCAAACGGATCCACCTTAATAACCTTCTTCAGATCAATCAGGTTTTTCAGACATCAGACCTTTTATATTGAAACGATAGCTCACCGTCCGGTAAGGTCCAGGCCCGGGTCGACGGGTGTATTCCACGCGCGCCTCAAAGAGATGTCGTCAGCACAAAGGTAGGGGTCCACTAGGGCCGATGCCTGCCGGGGTCGCGGGAAGGTACTTATCGGTCACCGAGGCCCCTGGCAACACAGGCAACAGGATGGAATACGGGTGGGTTTTAGTCAGTAAGAGTCTGACACATCCTCCCGCTCCGCCCAGAGCGGGAGAAGTTATTTGATGATTTCTCACACAAAAACAAAAAAAAAGATATAGACGAACTATAGACTTAGAGACTTAGACTAAGAGTACTTATCTAGTCACACCACACCTAGGTAAGTAGGTAATGCCTATGAGCAAGAATTTGCACAGTACGATGGGCTCAGAGCTCTGAGACGGGCGGAACGTACCCCAATTATACCTCATCATCTGCCTAGCCTTTTCCCAACTTTGTTGGGGTTATCCGTTCTAACCGGAAGCAGCTGAATACCAGTTTTTTTCATGGAGCGACTGCCTATCTGACCTCCACAACCCATTTACTGGGTAACACGATACCCCTTGGTAAGACTGGTTGTCAGACTTTCGGGCTTCTGACGACCCGTAACAACTGTCAAAGATCTACAAATGCCAGAACCAACGGCTTAACGTGCTTTCCGAGGCATGGTCACATCTTGGTATGTAAAGATGATCACCCACGAACCTGTCGATCGATCGACCGGTGCGGCTGTTATTACTTGGCCACAAGCCCCAATTATACCTACCTAATGCAAAGTTGTAGTGCAGTCGGGTAAATAAAAATGAAGTGTCTCTTTGTAATGTCAAAATAACAGCTTTTTACTAAATGCATATTATGAAAGTTTACACGGTACTTATAACATTTTTTTAATTTTTTTTTTGTCCGTCTGTCTGTCTTTCTGTTTATTCCTGCTAATCTCGGAAATGGCTGGACCGATTTTGACGGCACTGGCAAATAGCTGATGTTATAAGGAGTAACTTAACCTTTTATTGTAGAAAAAAGCCACGCGGGCGAAGCCGCGGCAAGTAGCTAGATTTGAATAAACCAAGATCCGTGGCAAAAACATTTTTTCTTGCTTCTCAGCAAAAATTGATGTTTTGATAAGCTCCTTCACACGATTATGAACGTGTGGCGGCGTATGTAAGTATGTTCATATGTCATCAATCGCCCTCCTACGCGATTTCATATGCAAAATGCTCTGCTCTGACAAATGACTCCATTATTTAAGATTTGCCGCAAATGATAGGGATTCTTGATTTTGAGAGAGTTTTTTGGAAAGTGAAGTCGCATTGGTTTTACAAATTGGTAACCTATGATGATGTTAGTACCTTCCAGAACTAAACGTATGTGTTACCAGCCTGAAAAATAATACATATCACGATCAGATTAAAAGTAAATAATTTAGGGATTTATTTATTTATTGTTGCTTAACGTTAAGTAATTATGAGCGACTGTTTAAGGCTTCTGCAGACTGGGGCGATATCGCTGCGCGACTGGCATATTGCTGCCTGTCGCGCCCACGATATCGGTCCAGTCTGCAGAAGCCTTTAACCATACTTTGACGTTTAAACATCCCTTATCTTTAAGCATTGATTATAAATAAACCCAATAGGTAACTCATAAAATGAGCGAATAAACGATTTTAATTGGTCAAGGACAGCTAATGAGACACAATTGATTTTCTATTGTTTGACTTCGAATCGGTGTCGCGCGGGGCTTAACAGGTTAAGATTATGACAAGCCAACAAAAAATACTTAATAAATAAATTAATAATACATAACATAAACATAACATCACGCCTTGTTTCCCCGAAGGGTTGGGCAGAGGTATACCTGTAGTACACCCACATTTCGCCAGGTATTTTTAAGTTCCATGTAATAGGGGGCGAGCCTATTGCCATGAACCGGGCACAAATCCAGACACCGGGCTGCTACTGAGAAATTCCAGATAGAAAAACCCAATAACATTTTTCCCGACCTGTGAATCGAACCTAGCACCTCATGCTCAGCAGTAGCGCTTGTAACCACTAGACCAACGAGGCAGTCAGCAGTATTATTAATTCATAATAAATGATTATTAATTAATTATTATAATATACATAATCAGCCTATAATGTTCACACTGCTGGGACACAGGCCTCCTCTCTGTGAGAGGGATTGGGCCGATCTACCACGCGGGCCCAGTGCGGGATGGTAGATATGCGGGAATTATTACTAACAATACTTAAATTACTTATAATATGTAATAATTTTCACAAAAATACCTCTTTACATTTAGTTTGCTTTAAGAATTTGGCCTAAAAATATCCAGAGCTATCAACCTATAATTACCGACATTCATCAGATCCACCCTAAGATGTTCTAACGATGGTCCACTAATGTTTTGATACGCTCCAATTATAAGGTGCATGCATCTGCCCGTAAAGGCTTGATATCAATCCGTAACATCGGAGCATGACGCGTCACGGCAACCCTCTCGGGCCGAGTAGGTGCCGGGGTGCAGGAGTGCTGGCTAACCGTTAAAATGAGTAATGGCGGCGGTGGGGCAGGCGTTGTCAACCTTCGGTGTCAATTTGAAATCTAGGTGTTTTGTCTGAGAATATGATTCCTTTTGGTATATAGGCTGAATAGGCACTGCCTTGCATCTATTAGGTATACTTATAGGAGAATAGCTTGTCGTTGTTAAAATAGCTAATTAGTAAGGTTGATGTCCCAGCTGAACGCTCAGGCTACATGACTACATGGCTGACGTCAATGAAGTATCCCCGACTAATGACATCACTTTCGGAGGCTCTTTTAAAGCATCCAAAAAAGTTGAAAAATAATTTTGTAAACTCTCAGTTTTGAGACATTCAGTCAACTGCCAGGTTATTGTGTGATGCCAGTGAAATACAAAGATTTACAATCAATATAAAACCATTATCTTTTGCTTAAAACAGTTTAACCTCTCTTGTCTTTATAACTTACCTACCCTTTTATTATTTAAACGCCTCAGCATTTTATTAGTATAATAAATTATGTTAAAAGTAAATGCAGATTATGTTTTACCATTAAAATACTCTATAAATTTCACGTTATATTGTTATTTCATTATCAATTTAAGCTTGTTTTATGCCACGGCTAATATTTTCGTCTGCTCGGCTGTTTGACATGACAGTCAATATACCTTTATGGCCCTTATCTATAGGAAGATATTAAGTTTTTTATATACCTACTAATAACTTTAATAGTATTGTGTTCATTACGTAAGTACATGCGACTAAAAAACTTTTTTCAGTCTAAAATGAATTTAGTCTAAAATTTATAGCTTTAAGTCAATGTTGACGACCCCTGTCCACACAGTCAAAATGTACTGATTACCTGCTTATATAAATATGAAAAAAGTCGTGATTATCATTTAATTTCATAGTTGGGAAACGCTTATTGATTCCGAAGCGGAGCGCGTGCGCAAGGCACCTGCTTCCGTCGCCGATAGGGTTAAATCAATATTTGGACTAACTTATTCTAATCTTTTGTCTTTTTGTTATGAATTTGATTAGACGTCGGTAGTGTTTGATAAAAATGCATTGAGTGTTAAAGAATCAGGTGTAAAAAGCAGGAGTGTCATGGCTTTCTTGCATTTTTTGTTATATTAATATTCCTGATGATTTTAAATGATATAATAATACTAATACATTTTCAAATGCTAGAAGTATGTAAGTCTACTTGCTACACTGGGTAAAAGTTGTACGTACCGAAAAGAACCAGCTTTACCTATTATTGCTAAGCCTCCATATCAGTTTTGAATTAAGAAAACTAACTGACATAAAGAACACTACCCAATTTTATAATTACTAATTAGTTAACATTCTTATAATTTATATTGGTCAAGTTATATCTTGTTCGCTGTATATAATATACATACGAGTAGTTTCAACTCCATGACATCCTATAATTATCTAACAAATTATTATGAATCCCAAAGTTACACCGGGAGACAGAATAAAGATACAAACTACATAGAATTCCTGTGTTACAATTAAAACAAATCCTCAACATCTCAGTATTTGACATGGAACATTTGTATTTGATCAAGTCGCACGGATAACAATCATTTCAAGAATCACAAAGAATAACTAAAGAGACGGGCCAGCAAAAAATCAATAAAAGAAATTTTTATCTTAGATTGATTGGCCCTGCCTGACCCTTTACCGATGCGACCGGGTTTTTATAAACTTTCACAAAAAACTTTAAACGTAACAGTGTTTATTTGTGACAATTTGCTTTGTCGGTTTGTGCTGATTTACATTTGAAAGGAGCATTTTTTTGTAGTGGAGCAACCTGTAACGACATGGTGAATGACACAGGTAGAGCGGCTTACGACATCATCACGACGTTTTGATCGTTGCTGCTCTACTTTGTGTGCGTAGGTGAACTGATACTTATTTATTAGGTGTTTAGAACTTTTTTGACAAGTAGGGTGTTAGTGTTTGGATTAAGGGCCATAAAAACAAACTTTCCAGTTAGGTAGCGATCGTGTTAGATCATGCGACAGCGGAGTAATAGGGAATATGCACGTAATTCAAAACTTATACATTATTTAAATATACATTGTGTCAAGAAATAAACTCATTTTTTTTTTAATGCAATACCTATTTTACAATTCATTATTTTATGTTGCGTTGTTTTCGTCGAACGGAACGTAAAATCAAAACGCGTCGTCTTCGAAAATGCCGGAAGTGACGAAAAAAAAATCGTGGTAAATGACGTCACATAATGACCGCGACAGAAACGGACCTTTGAACTGATAAATGATTTATTTTCTGTAAGTAGATTTGTACAAACACTTTTACACGTCAATCATGTTTTGTAAAACTGTACTAAAACAGTTAAAAAGTTCAGAAAACTATGAAACATCAATATGGAGTTTCATAATTTTTTGGAGCAGCAAGTAGTAGTCGAAATAATTACCTTTTAATACTTTCCTTGGGTTTATATTACTGTCTAATATTGATTTAGTGAAAAAAAATATTAAATGCATATGCGGCACACAATTAAGGCGCTGACAAGACCCAATTGACCCAATCTAGGGGGTCCAAACGCCTCCTGCCGGAGGCTCTACGCGGGGGTCGTGCGGTCCATGGCCCTCTACGGGGCTCCTGTATGGGCGCGCTCTCTGGCGCTGCGGCCAGCCCGCCGGTTGAGCGCGGCCCAAAGGGTCATGGCCATCCGGATGGTCCGGGGATACCGCACGGTCTCCTGTGAGGCAGCGAGCCTCCTTGCCGGATTGCCGCCATGGGATCTGGAGGCAAAAGTCCTCGCGCACGTATGGGAGTGGCGCGAGGAGGCGAAACGCCGGGGCGTTAGTCCGCTGCCGCGAGAAATCGTGGCACAGCGGACGGAGCTCCGGCGGGATCTCATGGCGTCATGGAACGTACGGTTGTCGCAACCCAGTGCTGGGCACGCCACGATTGCGGCGATAAGTCCCCTCTTTGAGGAGTGGCTGGAGAGGCGCCACGGCGTCCTCACCTTCCGCCTGACGCAGGTCCTCACCGGACACGGCAGCTTCGGGAGGTTCCTGTGTCGGATAAGGCGGGAGGAAACGTCCGGGTGTCACCACTGTGTGGATCGCCCGGAGGACACGGTGGAACATACGGTGGAGGTCTGCCCGGCTTGGGCAGAGCACCGCCGTGTCCTCGTGGAGGCGATCGGCGGCAGAGACCTCTCGCGTCCGGCCCTGGTTCAGGCCATGGTACGGAGCGAGAGGGCATGGGCAGCCGTCACCTCCTTCTGCGAAGCAGTAATGCTCGCGAAGGAGGAGGCGGGACGGTTGAGGGAAAGGCAAGTTTCGCGCCCTCTCGCCCCTAGCCGCCGCAGGAGACGCCCAGGGCGTCGGGAATCCCGGGCGGATTTCCGGCCACCGTAGGCGCGGGCTTGCGGACGGTGAGCAATGGGTAGCTCACCGTCCGGTAAGGACCAGGCCAGGGTCAACGGCGCGTTGTATTCCACGCGCGCCTCAAAGAGATGTCGTCAGCACATACAGTAGGGGTCCACTAGGGCCGATGCCTGCCGGGGTCGCGGGAAGGTACTTATGGGTCACCGAGGCCCCCGCAACACAGGCAACAGGAAGGAATACGGGTGGGTTTTAGTCAGTAAGAGTCTGACACACCCTCCCGCTCCGCCCAGAGCGGGAGAAGTTATTTGATGATTTCCCACCCTCAAAAAAAAAAAAAAAAAAGACCCAATTGACCAAAATTGGCTTCTCTTAAGAAAAAAAATTGCCAAATCTGTAATGTTTGTGGTAGCGGAAAAAATATATGTTAATTTTGAACATATTTCCCAGAACTTGGCTGTTACCAAAACACGTTTTGAAAAAAAATCTCGATTTAAACTAACGTTAAACTAACCTCTTACCTTGAGTTCTAATCCAAAATATCTGTATTAAGTATCAACATACGTTACATATTTAATTAATAACAAGAACGTCTTATTTGAACGCAGAACTTGGTTGTTTTTTATTTTCGATTACTCAACTCAATTTTGAGTAAATAGACAATTGCTTCATATTTTGCAATAATTTACAAGCGCTGTGCAATCGCGGATTAGGTGTTGTCAGCTTCTTAAAGTAGAAATGGCTTCCATTTTGGCAGTTCTACAACATTCATTGCGTTATTTAAGTTGTTGAGTCGACATTTTTTTCGGACATATGAAGCAATGGATTAGCAATATCCTTCAAAATCATTCAGATTATTATTAAAAGTGTGTTACGCAATTAAGGTGCTGGTGTTAACCTGTAGTTAAGTACTGATATGTCAATTTATTCTGAACCCCAATTTTATTTGGTTGCGAAGCTGGTTGTACGGGAATGCTGAAAAGGTCACTTGAGAAACAGAAAATTAATATACAAATAAACATAAACGCCTTATCAATTTGCTTTAAAAATGATAACTCAATTTTTTATACTGCATGTTGAAATAATTTATTATTGAATGCCTACTAGGCAGGACATAATGGATCTGTAATTTACCTAACATCTGTACGTATAACCTATGCCCACAATAAAAAGATTTGATTTGATTTGATTTGCTCAAATCCCTGTACGAACCTAACACATCTACATCAAGTATCAAAACTCTCCCGTTCCATCAATCGCACAGCTCCTCCAGTTCAGGACATAGATCTGGGAGTCGGGCGGGATGAAGACATAATCATCGATCAATCCCGGCTCGTCACCGCGACCGCACACCGCACACGGGAACAGAGAGGTCACAGCCGCGATGCGCCTAATTCTGATCTGGATCGCTGTTATATGAGGTTTAGTTAATTTTGATTGTTTAGTAAGTTAGTTTTATTTTTTATTAGGATTTTAAACTAAATTCTTTGGATGATTAGAGAGAGAAGATTTATGATTACATGCGTTTTGGTCACCACAATAAATTTGATTGATTGTAGTTGCTGATTGTTACAGATTAGTTGGTGCTTTCTATAAACAGAAGTAAAAACTTTCATGTCTGTATACAGTACACAGGCCGCTGCGCGCTGCCAGTCTGACGAAATACGTCACGTGACGCGGTTAGCATGTCGGTAACGCGAGCCCATAAGTTTTGCCCCTACCTAAAATCGCTCAACGCGGCTAAATTATCACGCTTTCTTGTTCTGAGTCTCCAAAGAATGATTTTGAAATAAACGATAAACAGACAAGGACAATGATTATCCAGAATCGAAACCCTCATATTTCGCATACACATTAACAAACTCCTTTACACAACAAAATTCTTTCCCAAGAAATGAAATCATAACAAGTTGGCAAGTCAAAAGGAAGTAAGGCGACAATTCATACGCAGGTATCGCAATTGCACCGGTTCATATAAATCATTTCACTCGAATAGATATAAAATATCGGCGGGGCACGTCTGTCGGCGCGGCCCGCTCATTGCGTGGAAAGCCCACAGAATGGCCGAGTTCAGCCGAGCTGCTACTAGTTCTCGCGCTATCCACAATAGACTGTAATCAATCTGTGATTTATTTTGCTTGAAATGTATTTCATCTGCATTTGTTTGGAGGGAATGGTAGGTACTGTTGGTGCACGACATCTAGTCTAGGTTCGGAACGATGATTGAGTCTTGCTAAAATGATACCTTAAGGCGCTGACAAGACCCAATTGACAAAAATAGGCTTCTCTTATGAAAAAAAAATGCCAAATCTGTATAGTTTGTGGTAGCGGAAAAAATATATTTTAATTTTGAACATATTTCCCAGAACTTGCTTGTTACCAAAACACGTTTTGAAAAAAAAATCTCGATACAAAATAACGTTAAACTAACCTCTTACCTTGAGTTCTAATCCAATATATCTGCATTAAATATCAACATACGTTACGTATTTAATTAATAACAAGAACGTCTTATTTGAATGCAGAACTTGGTTTGTTTTTTATTTTCGATTACTCAACTCAATTTTGAGTAAATAGATATTTGCTTCATATTTTGCAATAAATTACAAGCGTTGTGTCATCGCGATTCTTTTTCTTTTCTATGCAATCTGACAGTGACCGCGGTTTAGGTGTTGTCAGCGTCTCAACTACCTTCTTTTACTCATTCATCCGACCTTTAAGTTCACCCGCTCCCGTGGACGTAGAATAAAAAAGCTTTTAATGGAATTTTAGACTGGTAATATTTGTACTCATTCTATGTAGATCACTCACATCTACGTAGCTGCACATGTGTCTTTTGTTCACGAAGGGTGTAGGCAGGCTCTGCGAATTCCTTGCTTCAGTTCTTCAGAGCACGATAAGTCATTCGTCGCCAGGCACCAGCAAACACATAGGTACGCATATAGTTACGAGTATAGAGGTTGGGAGCGCGATCTTTCATGGAGTTCTTCTTTTCTCGTTTCAAAAACGAATGAAGTATGTAGGTATATGAGAATAGCTCATGAAGTGTTGCTGTTATATGTGAGTCATTAACCTGGGGCTGACTACCCTTTTTTTTTTTTTTTGGGTCGGAAATCATCAAATAACTTCTCCCGCTCTGGGTGGAGCGGGAGGGTGTGTCAGTCTCTTACTGACTAAAACCCACCCGTATTCCTTCCTGTTGCCTCGTTGTTGTTCCTGGGGCCTCGGTGACCCATAAGTACCTTCCCGCGACCCCGGCAGGCGGGGCTGACTACCCTGGATGCGACAAATCACATTGCCAGTCATGTAGGCTGTCTGAACGAAACCTTTCATACAGTGTAAAGATTTATTATATTCTATCTTTCCATCATAATTTTCTTCTTATCTTAAATCTAGGCTCATGTTGACTAACAGTATAGTGTCTATTACTAATATCACAATAAACATTAATGAATTACCATTATCTACTCCCACCATTAGGACCACGCCATAGTTTCTCTCTAATCTCTAATAGGTACCTACGGTACAGTAGGAGACAGCATCAGTATTCTGGTATACATACGGGTTATTTAAATTGGCCAGCTAAACTCCGCAGACGCGATGGGAATCGATAACTAAAAACGTTAAAATAAAAAAGACGTGATCAACAGTTTTTCTCGTGTAATGAGAAAAACAGTTTTCTTACGTTTTATCGTGTAGATATCGAAACCATCACGTTTGTGAAGTTTGCACAAAAATAAAATACTGGTTTTATAAACTGATATCTCAAGTGACTATGGCAGGTAACTGCGGTCAGTGATCCCACAAAAAAAAAAAACCTTCAAATTTATTTATTTTTCATTTTATCATGGTAGATATCTATTCCCATCGCGTCTGCGGAGTTTAGCTAGCCAATTTATAATAACCCTGTAGTTACAGCATTTTATTGTCATTGAGAATATACTCAATATCTGTTAAATTCTAGAAGTAGGGCTATACTTTCTAGATAAGAGGAATATGAGGTAGTTACAATAATTTCCACATGCTGACCTGAAAACTTAATAGACTCCGGGGTCGCGGGAAGGTACTAAAGGGTTACCGAGGCCCCTAGCAACATAGGCAACGGTAGGAATACTAGTGGGTTTTATTCAATAGGAGTCTGATACACCCTCGCGCTCCACCCAGAGCGGGAGAAGTTATTTCATGATTTCATATTGATTTAGTTTTATAGATGTGTTAATCTTAATACCTAGCTATCCTTGCTTAGATATCTGAACGCTAACAAACATTCTAACTAGATATCTATTATCAACAAAGCTCGCGAAGTAGGTACAGCTAATTGACTAAACCTAAGGTCTGATAAGGTATGAAAGTTAATAATGCACGAATACGCAACAACATCTCCTCAAAACTTTTACAACTGAGCGTCCATTGCGAAGAAAGTTATTCAAAATAATATAACCGATAAAAGTATATAAGGAACAATATTTATTTTGCCTTGCGCAGGCGCAAAGTGGCGGGATAGCTCGTAAATCCACGCTGCGTAGATAGCACCCACTCGCGCGCATTTCAGAAGCTAAAGTCAAACATTTGATATCACATTTCTTTATTAGAAACCATTTCCTATGGGAACCAGTTTATGCGATATTCAACTGAACCGATAGCTGGATACGCATAAGTTGTTTTGATTAAGTGTGGAGCAAGTGCGAAATAATTCTGGTTTTCTTTTGATATGCGAACTTACTCGGAGATAAATGTCTTGCAGAAAGTAAACTGAACCAAAAAACTACACAACTTTTGGTTCAACTTATTTTATATTATATCTATTCCAAAAATTACCCATCAATTACAAACACATATATAAACTCACGCCTTCTTCCCATGGCGGTAGGCAGAAACTATAGAACGCCACCTGCTATGCTCCTTACATACTCCTTTTGCTTCGCCTATAATACGTTCATACTTCTGATCATACACGCACGCCGGTTGCGAGTACTACGCACCTGACCCTTCTGAAGAACATCACCAATTAGGACATTACATGTCCTCCTAGGGCATCTCCTCCAGGCGTTTTGTAAATACCTTTTGTTAGTCCCATCAATTATATTTGTAGAAAATAGGTCTCACTCTAAATCTATTTCTAATTAATTAACAGTTACAAACTACGTCCTACCATTTTCATGACTTACAGGTGTCATCATTCTTCTTCATGCATCCAGCTCACATTATTTAAAAAAGGTGATAATTAAAACAATATTGTTGAATACATAATTTTATAACATGATGAGAACAAAAATTGTAAGTTGAAAAGCAAACAAAGCACAGCGAATGTAAACAAAAGAAAGCAAATGGAAAACATCTGCCGAGAGTTAGGTATACTTACGACAATATATTAAGGAGAAAAAACTATATAATGTGTGTAATCATATCGAGGAGTGTCCTTTAAAAAATCGAAAGTTTGCGGTCGCTTGATAGTAAGAGTTGAGTAAAAACGGACATTTAAAGCCAGATTTCATCCAACAATTATACGAATGCTGCTATTAGAAATCAGGAGGACACCTGTTACACGCATGAGCAAGGATTTTTTGTGGTCGAACCTTTCACGAATTTACATATCTCCCAACTCTTCGTTGAACCTAACGAGGGTTATTATTTCAACCACAAAATGTGGATTTAACCGCTTCTGATTGACAAGCAACGGCAGAACATAATAAAGGATTATGTAAAGCAGTTTTTGTTGATGGTCCACATAACATTTTCACCTTATTAGCAATTGTTAACAACTAATTTATTTCCAATAAGCTAACGCGCACAATTTGTGTGAAAACATAATTTGTGAAATTGCTACTGATGCGCAACAGTTATCGTTGTTTTTTATGCTTCCTGTTGCAGGTCTGAGCATTCAAACTGGAAAACGAAAGACCCACATTATGGTTTTTAAGTTTTAAAACGTGGCCTAAACTGGAGTTAATTATAACCATTTTTGGGTTATCGCCTAGGGTTGCCAAGTGTCCGGCTTTTGCCGGATATGTCCAGCTTTTTACAACCGTGTCCGGCCAAATATACAAGTCCGGCCTGTCCGGCTTTTGTTACGCTTTTGGGCAACCCCGCCCCATCAAATGATGCCGAATGAAATTACAAATCGCTTTAGTAAAAACAAAATGTGATTCATAAAAACACAATATACAATTAAGAGTAGAGTAAGTCTCAAATGATCAACAGTAATAAATACACAAATAAAAATATTAAAAAAAAACTTGTAAAAACCAGTGTGTCAGTTTCAGGGCAAAATGTACGGCTAAATATGAATCGGTGCCCGACTTTTCTATTTTTGGACCCGGTAACCTATTATTGCCAGAAAATATGCACCTTAGATTCTGTCTAACCTTTCCTTTGATCCTAAGATAATGGAAGAACCTTGATAACCTATACATCACATTAAAACCCTGTCATGAATGTAAATAGCCCGTGCAATTACTCTAAAGAAACAAAAGGCACTTAATGACTGTGACCTATGAAAGATGTCCAGAGACTGATGGCTCCTATCGAATTCCTTAGTCATCCTTTATTAAGGCAATGAAATGGATTTATAGCTTCCACTACAATTTTATGTCAAAGTGCAGTTCATTGCCACCAGACAATGTCTAGGAGACAATGTAATTTTATGCTTAAATGAACTTCACCTGAAGTGGAACTCTCTCGGAAAATTTTGAATGGCAGTTTTGGTGTGCCTCTGTGTCGCACACCTTTGTCTTCGAGTTGAATTGCAGTTATGCTTTAAGTTACAACAGGAGCGTGACCACTTTCCAGTGTCGTCTGCTCATTTGAATGAAAATACTGTATTTTAACTGTTTTGTAATAACTTGCAAATCCTGAACTTTCAAATTTCTTATAACTGTTGCTTATTCTTGTTGCCTTAATTGTAGACGTGACGAATTCTAATGTTGTAGTTTTGTGCAGTAAATTAACCGGCGTCTAACTATTTCTAAAGCTCTAAGATTCTTTCTCATTTAGTTTAACATTCAGACTGTTTTTACGATTTTCATGACATACTTATGTCGTTCACTTAATTTATCAACCATATACTTCAAAGGAATATTGGGTTAATAAGAATTGCTATACATTTATTTAATGACTGACATTTCGGCCGCTTGGCTTACAATTTCGCTCATGTGAAATTTAATTTCCGTAAACTGGAAACTAACTCGGTATATTTTTATAGAATGGCGCATTTTATGTGTCTGTATAATGTAAATATGTATCCTTTCAAATAGCAATGACTTCCTGTGTAAATATATGTTTGTGGATTCTCCTATAATTTTGTGAAAATACGTTGTTTGACAGGCACATAAGTTAGAGCTGGAATATCTTCGCATTATTTTTATGAATGTCCAGTATCTCAAATACTTTCATCTTTATAATGAATATCATAATAATGCTTGATCAAAGACTAACAAAGTACCTACACGCTAATAACCTCCGATGTCGTGTCGTAAGTAGCGACCAGGCAAACAGTGTAAGTCTGAACTGACCGCGACGTGGATAAAACACAATAAAGTGTTTATGTTCTCTATAAAACCCTCTGAAGCCAGCATCTCATATTTTATGTGAAGCCGCTGATCCCAATTACACATCAATGGTTCGTCATGATCAGACATTTTTGGGATCCAATAAAAACTTACTCTGTGATTTATGCCCCCTCTAGAAAGTGAACGTTCTCATCAACATTCATCTTATTAGTGTTGCCACTTGTTAATTAGATTTTTTCGTTTAAAAATCTTCCAGGGTTTTTATTTGTGTGCTTAGTGAAAAAAATAAAAAATACGAAAGTCTGCTGCACTATAAATTGCATTATGTATGGCATAACATCCTAACAATCAAGAATATTGCAAGTTTGTTCGACATAATGTTGCACTGACATTAACGCTACACGCCTAGCCGAATCATTAACGCCAATTTTCCTAATGACGTTGACGCATTTATTTACGCGTTCCGATTGGTAATCGCGAGAAGAATAATTTGATGCAGATATATCTGAAGGGCTGGTGTAAAGCTAATGTGTGTGTAGTGTTGCGAGAATTTAATCCAACTGTGCGCTTGTCAATCAATAAAGTCGAACGAGTTGAGCCACTTTGAGTTGGACCACGTGAGATTAGTGTGGACATTATCGGTACCTTTCCGATTATCCAATCGGTTGTGAGATGACATTCTAGTCTGCTAGGAAAGTTATGGTTTGACGCGGTTTCTAGTTCCTATCCTACATAATTATATATTGGCGGTAAGGTTTCCACGGATTAAGTAAAAGTTCGGAAACTTCACGTGAAGTTTCCGCATAATGATGCCACAGATTGGGGATAGTAGTATACAGGATTATTACAAGATGCATTCATAAAAAATAATCACCAGGTTATTTTTCTTTTGTTTCTATTGTTATTATATTAAGAGTAGGTCTTAATTGAAATTCGTGTCTCCGTAAAAATATACATAGAAACATTGACAAAAAAGAATCGCCTCGACTGCCTCGTTGGTCTAGTGGTCGCAAGCGCTACTGCTGAGCATGAGGTCCTTGGTTCGATTCCCAGGTCGGGCAAAGTGTTATTGGGTTTTCCCATTAGGAATTTCTCAGTAGCAGCCCGGAGTTTGGATTTGTGCCCGGTTGATGGCAATAGGCTCGCCCCCTATTACATGGGACTTAACCATAACTGGCGAAATGTGGGTGTACTACAGGTACACCTCTGCCTAACCCCTCGCGGATTACAGGCGTGATGTTATGTTATGTTATGTGTGAGTTAAACGTGACAAAAAAAAACTCACTTTCAATTTCTTTCTTGCCGAGTAAGGAAACTTTTACATATAATAAAGAAACTAAGAGACCGCACTCCAAAAGACATGCGACTGATTTATTTCGCAATATGGCAGTCTGTATATATTTGGGGTGGAGCTGGAAAAAGCATAAAGATTATGCTTGAAAGAGCCAAGAGAGCTGGTAGAAAAGTTCTCCTTTCTGACGTCCTACACCGATAGGTTCCGAGTATATTCGTGCATGAAATCAGCTGGCAGCTATGTCCTGATGTCTTGACGGGAATTTCTTCTAGTGTTCAGGAAGCGGTTCACGGGACTCTCCAGGAGTACCAGTGGAAGTATTAGAAGTTATAAAGTTCCTTGCCGATGACTACGAATTCGTCAAATTTGCACGCACGCTTAAGTACAGACCACCTTTACCTTACAGAGAACCGCGCATCGCTTCCTGTTCCAAAGTTTTATTTGTCTTATTATCCACTAAGTATGTTTATATCACATTTTACTTTTAAACACCGTTAAATATAAAGGCATACAAGGCATGTCACATACCACCCCATCAAGATGGGAATAAAATTACCTATCTATTGTCACTACTATAAGTACTGTAAATAATATCCCGCTGAAAAAATATTTCAATGTAAAAGGGAATAAATTGAAATGTTTAATTAAACTGTTTTACCATGTTAAATCACTGAAAAAGTACAGAACTGATTCCCAAGTTACAAAAAGAAACGTCTGGCCAGTCTATTACGAGTATCTTAAAGAAATATATTTAAAATGTTACATCTAGATTTTTCAGCGAGTGACGTAACCTTTATGCCAGTTAGCGAAACAATATTTACAAGAATAACGAACTAAAGTTGTACAACACATAAACTCAATTAAGTACGCTTTTCTGAAGGACTAGATATCTGAAAGTTAGGTACAGGGCTAGGTATTGGTCTACTAAAAAACACGGGATGCACTAAAAAACTGTAAATTATGGCTATATACTCGTAGCCTACTTAACTGAGATTATAAATGGAATTACGATTCTTACAAAAATTACAATTTGAGTTCTTATTTAATGCTAATACTAGTATTATTAATAATAACTATCCTATACCTATTGAATATAAGTTAATACAAAAACATAACATAATTTAAACTGTTTGGTGACGCATCGTCGTGAACACAGACTAACAGACAAAAATTCTAAAAACTATATATTCGGCATGAGAATCGTTCCCCGACCTCGTAGCAATTACTTTTTCAAATATATTCAATGTACAGTTTTGACTTCGCTACGACTTTTAACATAGACGTCGACTGTACTGTTAGATACCTATCCAAACTATTCTTCTCATAAGTATGGTCGTGCGTGGGTCCCGTCTGTAGAAAAGAACTAGGGGTCTTCTTATTCAGCCTCTTCCAATCACAGTAGTGAAGCTCATCCGGTTTCCAACCGAAAATGTCAGACTCTTCGAAGTCACATTCTGCTTCAGTTGTTTTTGCTGAACTATCTGATACGAGTAATTAAAATCAAATAAAGAATTAATTTGAAAACTTAAAGTCACTACGTTCTAAAAACATTTTGAAAGTGACAATATGATCAACGAGGATTTAACACCATAAAACCACCCATGTAAAAAAAAAAGTAAAACGAACGGGTCTATCCACACACTATTAACGTCCGATAAACGTTACCATGGGCCTGTGATAAAAGTGACCAAGCTAATAATTTATTGGGCATACCGAGCAGAAACTTCGTAAAAATAAACATGAATGGCTGCCTTATTGGGGCTTGATTTAATACGCCCAATAAAACAGTAACTAACCTCATATAAATTACTAAACAAATAAATAACATCGTTGGTCATCAAAGTTTATCTCTGACGGTGATTGCATCAACATTTTTAACATTGTCTGTGCTATAACAATTCTGGATTCGATGTGGTTATAATTCCATTAAGTTTTCCTTGTTGGGTTTTTGTAGAGATTTTATTTTGACGTTTTCTTTCGGGCTAATTAAGATGTTGTATGATTTCCTTATCTAAACAAGTGAAAATGTCATCTTCATTTATTTACATAACCAAATTACAAGATGGTTATTAACATTAACTAAATTAAATATAACTAAGTTAAGCCAAAAAAAGGCCCTCGGGCATTGTACCGAGGATGCTGGCGGCATTTACTCGCTGAATTGCAATGCTGATGCGTTGCGCGAGAAAACCGCCAGCTTTCTAAACAATGTTCAAGACATGATTCGTGTCGACGCGAAAATCATACAAAATCATGCAAGGATTATAAACAAACCAATAAGTACCTCCTATTCATATGTTCAGCGTTTTGGAGGCTTTAGAGAACTACATAAAACAAGTTTCAAATGAAATCAGTAGAATAGACAACTCGACATGAACAAGGGCCTGACAGTCCGACACTCACAAGTCTTAATGAATGAACTTCGATTTACCGTGAAGGTAAATCTAGTTATCATTAATTACGTAGCTTGATTAAAGAGTAATTAAAGTACAGAAAAATCAACCTTACCAACACTATTATTTTCCAATTTGTCGATAAAAATTATGTTCTGAAACTTAATTATGTAAGGTTTGGTGTTACACAAATTTTCACTGACCTACTGAACGTTGAAATTATTAACGAATTTCCAATTCAAATAAGGAGGAAGTAGTCAAATACTAGGATTTCATGATAAACTAATGGTAGAAGGTAAAAGTAATTTCCTACGCGTTCAAACTTCTAATGAGCACCGAGAAGAAATTCATTACTTTATCTTAAACATCAAGTTGGCAACACTGACGACGGTTAGTTAACATTTTAACTGCCCTTTTAATGAACGTTACCGGCATTAGAGCTTAAGACATTCACCTTATTACCTGCATCAAGATTTATGTAATAAAGTATCGGAGAGTAAGTACCTATAGGCGATGTCTAATCACGGCACAGGGTCATTAAATTGAAGTAATAATCCTCCTACATAGTAGCGACCATACATAAAGAGCTATAATTCTTTGTTAAGTTCCTTTGTAACTGGCTAAGGAGATTGATGGGACCTCTCCTTAGGTGGCCCTCCTTAATAAGCTTCCAATAATTTTGTTTCGACTCGAATATAATAATCGATGACTTCTGTTCGTTTCAATTATTGGCTATTGTAATTGATGGTGATGTGCTTCTAGATATTATGAAGGTGTCGGTGAATACCGGTAGGTATTCAATTTAGTTAATATAACGTATGGCACTGAAAAATCTGTTTCATAAAATGTCTAAAGTCTTCAATATTTCACCAGAAAGTTTAATAGTTGAACACTAAAACATCACGCTTGTATTCCCTGTAGGGTTAGACAGAGGTGCACCTATAGTACACCCACATTTCGCCAAAGTTGACTTGACAAAAAAAACTGTATCAAATTACGGCTTTATGAAATGAATATTATGTTTAAAAGTTATATTAATATTTAAACATGCACTTATAACTACCACCATATCATGAAAAATGATGATGGTATCGTAACTGAATGATATAAATTGACATTTAGAAGACTCATGTCATTTTGCCGAGTGTCCTACAAAATGGTACACAAGCGATCATAGCTTGATGTCATCAGAATACACCATGTGCCATCAGTAGCATTGCTAATCAATTACCATTTAGATAATCTAAACTTCGAGCTATGTAGCGACTCCACTAAAACTACAGCTCTAAAATCAAGAAAAAGTCTAGATTGGTATCACAAAAAAAAGGGATAAAATAACAAAATAGTAATTAGAATAGAATTACAACTTATTATCACTTATGATGACATGTCTTTAAACACTGAAGGACAGTCTGAGTGAAGGTTCCCAAACGGTTCACGAAATATGGTAGAGAATTCTTGGTATCACGATCCATGTTATAGAGGCTTAGATGTTATAGATTTGTCATTGCGTTCGGAACAGGTACCCATCACAACAAGCGAGGTGTACGAGAATGTCAGCAGTACAATGTGATTTGTAAGCGCTTATTATAAGGGATAATACACATAATAGTTTGAGTTTCGACTCTGTTCTCGAGTCGTGACGCAGATGCCGATAAATAACTTAACTGATCCGTGACCTTTCGTGACGACCGGCGACCGAGCGCCCTGCCCACTTAAAATGTATCTTAGCTTTGATTTAAACACAATTTTTGCCTACTACACTTTTTTCGGAGTTTTTTTATGAATATAGGTATCATCCATAAGTAACTTGTAAAAATTCTGTGGAATACAAATAAAAATTATTAAAATGAAGGCCCCGAATACAAATTCGTGGTTGTCTTAGCGTAACTCATCATCATCTGCCTTGCCCTTTCCCAACTATGTTGGGGTCGGCTTCCAGTCTTACCGGATACAGCTGAATAACAGTATTTTACATAGAGCGACTGCCTATCTGACCTCCACAACCCAGTAACTGGTTAACACGATACCCCTTGGTAAGACTGGTTGTTAGACTTTCGAGCTTCTGACGACCCGTAACGACTGTCAAAATCTACAAATGACAGTCGAGACTAACAGCTTAACGTGCTTTCCGAGGCACGGAGGGGTCTTGATATGTAAAGATGGTCACCCATCCACGGACCAATCGCGGCAAGCGTAGCTTAACCTGATCGATCGAGCCGTGCGGCTGTTATTACTGAGCCACAAGCCCCTTTTGTTCCTTGTCTTAGCGTAACTATTGTAGCTGAAGTACAAAGTTAGGGTATTTGTGACCTATGGTTTAGGATTCATTGACTCAGTTAAAGTACTGTTATTCATTTTTAGATAAATAACGGTACCTACATTGAGAGTAATAATAACATAAATATAAACTGAGAGTAATATGGACGAGACTCGAACACCAGGGAAGTATGACATAAAAGGGAGGAGGCCTACACTCAGCAGTACTCATGATTCTTTTTGATTAGTCTCTGTAAGAATCGTACTGTTCTTTCGTGCATTTCGGAAATTAAATCCTAACTTTTCGGATATTCATTTCGGATATTATAATATTATAAAATGCGAATGTAAGTTTGTTTGTTTGTTACACTTTCACGCTAAAACGGTTGAACGAATTTAGGTGATATTTGGCACATTGGTAGACAATGACCTGGATTAGGTCTTAGGATACTTTTTATCTCGATATTATCACGATACCCAGACTTATGCGGGTGAAACCGCGGGGCGCAGTTAGTAATATAATATAATAGAAATTCTGTTTACCGATTTTCCCATAGTGACGCTGACATCTTTCCACACCACCACATAGGTAGTTATTACGTATTCAAATGATGACTGCCACAAGATTAAACTGTGACTGACAAGCTAGGGTGTAGGACTGTAGGTATTGTCCTCGACCACCTGCCAAAACAAGGTGTCTTCACAATACAGGAGGAAAAATCGCGGCCATTACACTACCATCTCACCTTGCTAATTGTTTCCTTTTGTTTCAACTGCAGTAGTTATGGATTTTTAATATATTGGAGCTATTATGTACTTCCTTTACGAATCATAATAATATTGTGAAAGGAAAGTTTCACTTTACTGGGCTTTGATCGATGTTGTTACGAAACTTCTAAATCCATATTTTTATTAAATGGTGATTTTCCGTCTTTGTAACTCAGTCTGCTTAGTCCTGGTATCTTAGTACCTTTTTACTAATGGATAGTACTAAATACGAGGTAGGCAGGTAGGTAATTAATTAAATAATAATTAATCTATATTTATTTATTTCACCAAAAATAATGTACAACGGATTACACATACTAATGGGATAGTAATAGGGAGTATATAATATGGGAGAATCTGTAGCCGAACTAGGACCAGTTCTGTATCTCGGCATACAGCGCCAGACCCCGCAAAACTGACAATAATACAAATACAAATTAGCCCCAAAGACATGTAAAAAGATGCATCAATGAATGTTCATAAACAAGAAAACTGAAAGAATACAACAATTTGTGTCTCTGATTTTGTGTAAGAGTTGAGTAGTCACAGGTGTTGGGGTACTTCGAAAGCCGCTTTTCAGGAGTTCAGTTTTTTGGTGTCTGTATACGCCTCACCTATTAATCAACTTTAATTACGCTTGTTTCAGGCAAATATGAAGTATTTTCATTCAGACACACCTGCCTAATCAATTTACAGACACTAAAGTCCTAAAAAATCATCAATTAATTAATTAACTAAAAGACTCTTCATTATCACTTCATCACTCCAATTCTAAGCGTACTTAAAAGTGAAATAAAGCACAAAGGCTCAAAAATAACAATACAGAGTACGTACAATCGAGAATCATTAGACATTTATACGACGTGAGAAAGGCGAGCCGTATCGTTAATTAAAGGCAGTAATTTGACATGCCCTGACAGCTAATATTATGTTGAAATTGATTTGTGTTCAAAGTTGAATTAATTTTGACAGAGTCAATAAGCCACCGCTTTCTTATGATCGGAGTGACCGTTGTTACTTTGAGACTAGTTATGTGGCTATTTTATGTGGAGATAACAGAATAAAGTAATAATAATAATTATTATTATTACTATTATTATTTAAAACTTTCTAAGGGGCTTCTGCGATTTGGCTTCGGTCCCTCGTACGCCTTCCAAAGGTCAGGGACCCCATGGTAGATATTTAAAATATATAAAAAATATAATGATAAAAATCCTCATTGCAGACCAACATGATCCATTAAAAAAACACAAATATATAAGGTAGAAAAAAAACAATATTTCTCCCCTACGAGATTAGGTACTTCGATTGCATAGGTTTAATTTGGATCGGATAAACGAATCATTTGTAAGTCTATTTTTAATCTCAAAAATAATAAAATAATAAATAATAAAATATAAATGCTCGGAAGCATTTGTAGGTACGAGTAATTCAAGTTACAAATCATTGTTTTTAGCAAAGCTTTTTAAAAGGCCGACAACACCTAAAGCGCGGTCACTGTCGGACTGCATAGAAAAGAAAGAGAAGCGCGCTGACACAACGCTGGTAATTTATTGCAAAACATGAAGAAATTATCGATTTACAAAAAAGCTATAGATTGTATAAAAAAAAACACTATTATGCTAATAGGTTGCTTGTAGAATAATCAGACAAAAAATTAGAATGATTGCATGTATTAAGTATGGTTTTTAATCGTTAAAATAATTTTTTAAAGGTATCTTCATGATTTTTTTTTATCGTATCAATTTAGTTATATTATGTTTTCAACACACTATCTACCTAGCATATACCCGTAAGAATATCATATATTTTTCTAATTTTGTTTACTGCAGTGGATCATATACTTTAAGGCATTATAAAACTTATAAAAATTGCGTTTAGGTCCTGTAGTCCCCTTAACTCTCTTCTATTAATCACCACCCTCAAACAAATTCTAGAGATAACAATACTCTATACGAATAAAAGCTCTTTTACACACATTTATTATAATAACTACTTAACAGAACCTACACAAGATATCCCGAACTTCTATTAACATAGTAACTTCTACTCACGGCATTATGAGGCGAGAGTAATTATAAAGACAGAGAACAAAAACCGATACGTCGTTACACCGACAATGGTCCGAGATAACAAGACAGGAACCTATTTAAAATACCTCTAATCGAATATGGCTTTTATGGTTGTGTTTAACACGATTATTATATTTTAAGAGGGAGTATATGACTTGCACTTCGCGCGTATCCGAGCGGCCTGAGGTGTCGAGCTGTCGAATAATAGCTTCGCGTCCAAACTGATTGATAAATGACGCACCCGGCGAAAACAGGCCGGCTACCTAATTAAATACTCCCGTCGGCAAGGATGGATGACAGGAATGTATGATGAACTGAATGTTTGACCGACGATTGATTTACTTACTTGCCTTTTTTGTATGAGGTTATCGAATTCGATTTTTGTCGTCATTAGATATACAGATAAAATGCTCTTTATTATGTACACCATAAAAATTACAGATATAAATGCAGATAAATGTTGTCATTCGTTGTTGTTCATCTGCAGCATGCTCTATAATTTACTTAGAATTAATTGAGACCATCCAGCAATCTGATTTGTTTCCACCGGGCTGACATAACTTAATAAAAATTAAACTAACACCAGATCATGTAAATGGCTTTTATATTTTGGACAAACACAACGCTCACTAATACGCCGCTCGCTGTATGGTTTCCCATATCGCGTTATTACCTAAATTTATTTATATATTAGGTAAGTACTACCTGCCTACCGCAACAGAACATATGATGATGATGAGAAGTAGAAGTTAATCTATTTTTTTATAAAAATATCGATGTAACGATCCAATCATAAGAAAAACTTTAAGATGTCACACGAATTACCTGGGAACTTTAATTTATTCAAAGATTTCAGTTTTTTTTAAACTTATGTAGATAAGTAAAGGTGTAGGTACAAAGGTAATTAAATACGTTAGATAAACGTAATTTTCTATGTAGTTTAGAGTAAATAAGTTTCACATAAAATAGGTAAATTACAACTGGCCGTAAATTACTGACATTACAATAACAATCAACTTTATTAACTGTCAACAAAATTATTTGTCGTGTTGTATGTGTCACGTTTTCATTTCGTTTCTGAAATTTCACTAAAACACGTAAACCATTGAAAAATGGTTTACTACCACACATCTGGAAACGTAAAAATGCTTAGAAATATTATAATTGATTATGGGGGTGCCAGTGAGGTATCGCCTTACGAATATATGAAAACATACATAGAAAAATGTCCAGAAACTACTGATGACACGAAACTATCATGGATAGCTGAATCTTTTCTGGGATTTCATAAACATAAGCCGTTTTTGAAGGAGATTTCATCTCATTTATCTGAAGAACTTGCAGATGACGACCAAGATTACTTCATGATCATTTTCCACGCTGTCACTTTCCAGTGTGAGCCAAAAGATATGCAGTTCCTCTATAAGTGCCTCTTCAATTTAAGTAAGCCTCTGCTTAAGACGTTCACAAAGTTTTTGAGTAACAATGAAGTATTAACATTTATTTCACAAGTAGCACAAACTAGCTACGACACCAAATTCATCACCGAAAAAATTATTAGACCACTTTTCGAATGGCAGCCTTACATTAGCGATATGGCACATACCTATGCTGAGCATGTTAAGAAGATGGAGAGTAGAAAGTTAAAGCCGCCGACTGTGCCGTTGCAACCGAATGTATTAAATCGAAAAGGAAAAGAACACACGCTTCCCGTCAATCCATCGTCTTTTTTTCCCGTTACTCCTGCAAATTCTACGTACAATAGAAAGACAAGAATGGTAACAAAAACGACAATAGATCAGAAATTGAAACAAATACATGAAAAAAATAAACAGAAAGCTGCACATCTATTGAATGATGTCAAAAATAAAGATTTTCACTACGCTCAAACAAAATCTGAAAAATATTTTAAAAGAATCTCCAGTATCAGAGACGAAATTGAAACCGAATTCGCAAAGCCCAAGCCAAAGCAAAGTTTTTCAATGAAAGCAAATCCAACACCAGTTAAAGAAAACGTTGCAACTGTAAAAAGAATTAATAAGAGAATACAATTGGCAGAAGAAGAAGAAGTCCTATGGTTTCAAAACGCACTGAAGTGTTGTAAGAACACTGTCAAAATTGATGAACTGAACGAATATGATAGACAAGAAAAGGAAAGAGAAAGGTTATTGGATATAGAAAAAAAACATTTGTTGGGCCAAATTACTCACGAAGAAGCAGTACTTGCGAAAAAAAAAATGTTAGACGAGAATAAAAAGAAATACGAAGAATTTTTAAAAGAAAAAGAATCCTGGAATGAGGAAATAGAAAGGTGGAAAAGACTTGAAATGGAAAAAAATCGCAAACAAGTTGAAAAACTTTCGATAACTGAATTGAACCTACTCCATGCTAAAAGCGAAATGGTGACGAAGAAAAAAGAAACAGCAGATGGAGTAAAGAAAGAATCGGAAGTGATTTTAGCACATGCCATTCAAATAAAACAAGAGGAATTGGAGCGGAGGATCAAGATGATCAAAGAAATTAAAATATTAGCAATGATTGCTAAAAAAGCTAAAGTGCCTAAAATAGTAGATCTGACCGAAACAGCTGGAATGGGTTTTCTTTGTGAAATGTCTTTGGCTGAGTTACAAGAAAGACTAAGCGCGATGAAAATTGGTTTAAAAGAAGAACTGGAAGTGAAAAAGAAAACGATCAGAGATGAAAATAAAGCCGCTAAACAGGACCTGGAGGAAACAAAAATGTCTATCAAAAGTTACATGAGCGAGCGAGCAATCTCACGAAAACACAATAAAAAGTCCAACCTTACCTTAGTCAGTTCTTCGTCCAAAGAAATAAATGATTTGAAAAAGATTTTAGAAGAGAAACGTAAGATGCGAATCAAACTGAGTTCCTGATTGCATCAGCAATGTTTATTGTTTATTTAATAGATACATAAATGCTTATTTATCTTTATTATTTCTTCTTATTATGTGTCGTTATTAAAATAAAGAGACTATTGACAATAGTTCGCCTTTTAAATATCATACCACTTACGCTACTTGCACATAAATCAGAGTTGCTTCACTGACTCGGATCAATCACAATCACAATTATTAATTTTATTTCACATAAACCTACATGGGCACTTAAATATGAAACCTCAGAAGTTAGGTGCATGGTTCCAATTGGTCGTTTCATATGGAAAAGAGCCGGCAAGAAACTCCACGGTTACTCTTTAAAAATAATTGGCTTTTATTGTAAAAGCCAATTATTTTTAAAAATGTTTACAAATCACAGTGTTAATAGGTATGGGAGGACAGTGAAGGCCTGTCAAGAAGTACCAGGTACTTAACAGAAAATAAATGGTCTACAAATCTAGTCTCTTAAGCCTACAATGTTATTACATTCACAAAATAATCAAATAAAAGGAATCTATGTAAAATATTAATAAAATAACAAAAATAAAAACCTATTTAAACCAAATGACATGATTGATCACCCCGGGCAGCAGAATCGTGTTCGAAGAAGAAGCCACCAAGCCGCATGCACCTTCCTAAACTCTCAGTGCAAATAATCCAAATCAATAAGTACCTACCTATAACAAACATGGTAGGACAGCCCGGAGGGTTTTCGAGCAAGTATATATCATATTTATCCCTGCATATCCTTTTAAAATTTGTCCAAATCTGAGTTTTAAATGTCGTCAGATTTAGGGAAAGTCCACAATATCTTCATCAGATTTGACTATTTAAGACATTATGCGTCATGCCGCACACGATCATACCAAAATCAAAGTTTCTGAAGATCACTTTATTTTTGGTCCATTTTGGAAATCTGAAAGTGGATTTCTGACCACGGGGCTCGTATTTGAAACTATTCAAATATTTTCGGTGTTCTCTCATCAAACTGTACCTACTCAGCTATCAACTTTTCGCCTTGCATATGCATGCTCAAAAACCCTCTGGGCCAACAAACAGTAAAAAGTCCAAATTGCACCCGGGTGAATTCGACATACATATGTACATAGTCAGTAACTTTGTGCCTTTCTTTGATTACTGTCGCGGTCGGTTAATCAGTAGATAAGATCAAAGTAAGGGAAGAGTATTATGATTGAAAATTTGCCAATCATAACATACTTGCATATTTTGCTGACTAGTATTACAAAATTTGTTTTCTACGATATTGAATTATTAAAATTCTGAAATGTTTCGCTCTACTCTGCTTTTCTGGTTAATGGTTTCTTTTACATTTCTGATTTCTGAAACATCTGACATTTCTGATACATTTCCTAATTTTTCCAGTAAAAAAATCATACAAACATCCGCAATAGTCCTATACTTAGTACTTAGTTAACTCATTTTTATCAATTCCATGTTTTATAATGGTTTCTGAAACCATTATTTAATATAATTTACAAAAGGTGTGATCGACTGCACAATTAAAAAGCTAAATAAAGACGTATCTATGGTCTAAATTAGTTGATCGCAACGTTCATATTGGCATTTAAGCTCGGGATGAAGTTGTCATGTTTTAATTTACACAAATTCACAGACCTAAAAACATTTAGACATGGATTATGAAATAAGAATAATTATTGTTTTGTCCTGTTACGTATGTCCTCCCGTTACGAGAACGTCTACTTATTATTATATACGTTCCTTCCCTTTAAAATGTATTAGGTCTCAATTTGTCACACTTATCCTAATAAAAACATTAAATGCGTTTGCTTATTTTGTTAATAATATCCACATTTTCGCACATAGGTATCCAATTTACCTACTTTCGGTACTGTAACTTTTACGCTCTTTAAGCACATGTTACCGAAACAATTTAAATACAGAATTTATTATTAACAATTTGTTTAATTCATAATATTATTCATATCTTACACATGTTTACGTCTGCGGCAATGAAGCAGTATAGTAGCAAGACTAATGGTGTCTCCAGGCGGGGCTCGATCGATGCGCACGCGCGAATTGCTTGCTGCACTTAATTAGTGCGCCCGAACAGAAATATTAGTAATTGGAATTTATAGGGCAGATGTGACGCCTCACTTGATAAACGACAGAGCAACGACTCCGAATATAAAATAATTCATAAATATCATAACACAATATAATATTGACACTAATGATAATAGGTGTAAAATTTCCCAACATACACAGGTGATAATCCGAGCTTATAATAATCCAATAACTCGACGTTTTATACATAATGTGGATCACGTGACGACGTATTCGAATCGAAGAAACCTAGTCAATATAATTTGGATTAAGGCAATAAATAAGGCGGGTTCGCCCGTTCATTTGTATCAGCGTATAATTTAAATTCTTTAACGCCAATGTTCAAGATTACGCGGCAAGATAGAGGTGCGGGCGCCCGTGTCGCCGCGACAACCACCAAATAAATTTATATTTCCGACCGACACCGGCCTGACTTCTCTCTTTGTAGATAATTCGGCCGGTAACGTTGAATGACTCTATTAACAGCTTCCCTTTTTGGGATAAATGTCGACTTTGGGCTGTGTCGTAGCGCAGCCTTATCTATAGTGTGGGATGACCAGTGTTGTTCTAAACTTACAAGTTTATTGCTTGACTTGTATTATGTCTAATAAATCAATTTAATTAATAATAAAATTGTATCATGTCGCTTTTGAATGTAAATTATTTAAATTATTCAGTTACAAACTACATTCATCGCCTTTACAATATTAATAAATTATTGCCTCTGAAAATAGTTTAAATAAAATCAGTAAGATTTAAAGGTAGCCGATCTGTTTCTGTGTAAAAAAAAATCCGTGCACAGTGAAAGTATTCCGTTTGCATAAAATCCAATAGCACTATAAATACGGCTTCTCATTTCAAGATTAACCTGATAACAGTAAAACGTCAATAACCACCTAATTGGGAGAGAACACTCTGGCAGCCGGCCAGCCGGGCAGCCGGGCCGTCCTTAGTGAGAAACAAATAAATATTGTAGCACACTACGAGATAATTTGCCCGATAACTTAATGTGCTTACATTTCGAATCTGCTCATGATTTTATGGGAAACTATCAAGCCGTATATTTCTTCATTCAATTGTGTTTTTCGGTCTCGTGGCTAAATAATAACAGCCGCACGGGTCGATCGAAGGTTAAGCTACGTTTGCCAAGGTCGGTCCATGGATGGGTGACCATGCATTACAGATCGAGACCCCTCCGTGCCACGGAAAGCACGTTAAATCGTTGGTCCCGGCCGTCATTTAAAGATCTTTGACAGTCGTTACAGGTAGTACGAAACCTGAAAGTCTGACTTACCAAGGGGTATCGTGTTACCCAGTAACTGGGTTGTGGAGGTCAGATAGGCAGTCGCTCCTTGTAAAATACTGGTTTTCAGCTGTATCCGGTAAGACTGGAAGTCGACCGCAACATAGTTGGGAAAAAGCTAGGCAGATTGATTTTGAGTGTTTTGTAATTGATGATTTTTTTTTACAAAATACCGTGTTTTTGGTCTTAACACGTGTAAATGGTACATACCGATCGTCCTACGCGAATCGATCAACATAATCGTTAGTAACACTCGTTTATATGCTAATCACTATTTAAATCGATTATCATTATATTTTTACTGTATCGATCATAGAGGTTCTGTATGACTAATTAAAATGAATGTAGGTTGTGCCCGAAATGAGTGGCTTGTCACTCAGCAATTTATATTTATATTTCCCTTTAATCTTTTAATTTGAATTGCCTACATTTTATGTATCCGTCGTTTTGTTTGCTTTCAACTTGATATTTTGATTAGTTTCAATTTACCTAAGTTATTTTATTGATTTAACTTTCAAACTGGTTAAAATCATCGCGGTAATATGTTCTATTAAAAGGGTATAATTAATAATGAATGCAATCGATATTTTTAAGCGCTAATGTTACAAGCTTTTTACGGGTAGGTTTTACTTAACTTCGGAAAACCTTTATTTTGTCACTTCATTCAAAAGAAGTTTAATTTTCCTTATAAAATTAATCAGCGTTCATTCAGTGACCATTTTACGACAAAATTCCTTATAAGATTTGATTCTGCGAGATGCACCGATATGCTTCTGCAGTTGAGTGCAAAGCTAATTTTGTGTGTCAACCCAAAAGTCTCGACGCTCCTTATGGGAAGACATTATTACCTCCGATGCAGCTCCGTCCCGAGTGGGTACCTATATTAAAAAAAAATTGTTATGATTGCTCAGTCAATTTGCATAAAAATAATATGGGAATTTTATGTGCGAATGTCATATCCTCCGCTGTTTTGTTAAGAAATGTGTGAAAAAAATAAACATGAATAAACGTTGTTTTTGTAAGTTAACGCGATTACATGTTGAATGAGTTTATTTTTTGGAAAAGTTTGATTGCTTTCGATACAAAATAATGATAATGCAATCCGTTAAATTATACGATTAACACTTGCTATATATGATAAAACCAATCTGATTTAAACCATATATAAAAAGCCTGCCAGTAACCTTAAAGCATAGCCTATTGGTTATAAAATAAATAACTGCTTATCATCGTAAAACTATCAAATTATTTTGATAATTTATGATTAGAATAATGTTATTAATTTATTCAAATCCATCACTTGCAAACAGATACATACAAATCACTACAAATTAATTAGGTATTATAACTCTTATATGGAGATAATGATGATAATGGAGTATCAGGCAATGTAACGATAACGTGTTTAGTATTACGTCACTTCCATAACATTTTACACAGGACCCCGTCATAACATTTTATAATTTCTTAATGATCTCTCACCTTTTAGACAGCCATCATCAATGAACTCTCGCGAACTATAGCAATAATCTGATTGATTAGAGTTCAGTAAGTTTGATTTTTAGTAGTCTCAAATGTTTGATACAGAGGTATTGTAAAAAATATTGAAAATTAATATCTTTGACTAAGTACAAGAGAGATATTGTATAGTTTTTCAGAGTAGGTAAATATTTACAACCTTTAGCCTTTTTTTTTACTGAAACCCTTACACGTAAATAACTAATTAAATATCAACCTACTATGCAAGTTGTAACCAAATAAGCCCAACTCGTTTCCTATTTGTTTATTAACTTCGAAAATGACATAAAGAGATGTCTTCTTAAGAAAAAAAAGTAAGTGGTCATAATCCAGCTCCTAGTATTAAAACAGAACCACGAAATGGATAAAATAATGAAAAGGAAAGAAATACAATAAATATGTGTTGTTATAATCCGGCTCATATCACTGTATTAGCACTTTTTACGTGTTAAAGTATTGTGGAGATAGTGGAGCGGTTCACACCGCGCTCTTTAATCTGTGCCCCGTGTCACAGCAGCAAGGCACACGGAACGCGTATTTGTGAATTGTGCTGTGCGCTGGGATGGAGTATTTTTTACGGTTCGTTTAAACAAATTGTTAATTTGTAGAAGGATTTACTCGAGTTAGTAGTATTATTTACTATAGTCTGTTCTTTTTAACAGACGAGTACCAAACATTTTGACTGCGTTTCTTTTGGTCCACGTAATCAACATAAAGTCAAAGAACAAAGAAAAAACAAGTACAAAGGCGTTGGCCCCACCCCGACCAATAACCCATCTTAACTCTGTCAATATCGGAAATGTGCGAGAGACATACTCACTACTCAGTACTTTACTCAGTATTTTCCAATCGACAATACCTCATTTCGTGTATGAGGTATTGTCGTTTGGAAAATAGATGACTCTAACTTTAGTTCTCTCAGTCTGATAGTGTTCGTTCATTTTGATTCACAAGGGGGTCGGCACTGCTTGCTTGTAGTTATTGTTTTTTTTTTTGTATTAAGTAACTATATTTCTTTGTGTTCTTTTATACGGATGATGTGGTCTGCAATAAAGATTTTTATAATTTTAAAATGATTTTGATCAACACTGAAACATTTTCTGGAGTTATTCTCCCACAGATTTACATGAAACTGTACATAAACATTTCGTTTTTATATCCTTACAACTTGAAGACTAAAATTAAATTAGTCGTCTCAACTAGCATACAATCTCCTACAATTCTTCACGAAAAACATCACCAGTCTCAGCGCATAGTTGGTAGTGACGCGCCTTGTCCGCTCGGCGCTTCAAACGACGCACAAAATTTATTGTTATTGGAGCGGCGCGCGTACATGCATCCTCACTCCGCGGCTATCACGCGCTACAACTTTATCGAAGCACCTCACTATTCCGAATAAACGTAACGACTTTATTCCGTGTACACGTGATTTTTACGACACACATAAATATGCTATTTTGATTTGTTTGACAATCTGTTTGGTGGTGATTTGTTGTACCTATTGATTTATTTTTAAAAAGCTTCAAAGCGCTTTCGGCATTTTTATATTCACTGATAGCAAAAACATACATTATAAGTATATTTCATAATAAATCGTTGGTCTATCTTTACTATTGCTAATTCTATATACAATACTTTCTGTTGGATTTTGTCTACATAAAGTTACTATTTGTAAAGTCTTGTCATTAAATAATTATTTTTTATGAATTAATTTAATTAGAGCATTACGCTTTAATTTCTATTTTTGGAACTATATTAGCTGCACTTTTGACTATTGATTTGACCAGAAACTAATCTTGGTTTTATTCTTAGAATATTTCCAGAATAAGACTGTTCGCGTTCTCTGGCTACGCTATAAAGTTTCTGCGCCATCGGCAATTTGTTAATGATACTACATCCATAGAATAAGCACATTTACTCGAAAACTACTACAATATAAATATAAGATATTATTTCTCCATTTGCGTCTACTGTCTAGCTTATGATTAGGTTAAGTGGACACTTTATGCCTAATAACTTCTGGTCTTTAAACATTTTGGACCTGTGCTTGCTGCGTGTATTTTTCGATACTTACTTCTTATTTACAATCCTTTCTACTTACGATACTGCAGGTACGTATGGTTGACGTCATCATATCCCGACATTCCGCTAGTGACACCTAGGAATTAGCTGATGAAGTCTGAGCTTGTAATCAACTATATTAGATTTTCTTTTCTTGGCAAAGGTGCAGAGCAGTTTTTTGTCAACAGATCAGAGGCATTAATCACCCCTTTTAACTCTAATGTTAATACAAAAAGATTTATCGATATAGAAATAACAACTCATAGATATCTACTGACTTATTTAAGAACGTTTCTTTCTTAATGGTTCTGCATTCAGCTCTAAGCATCACATCAGGATCATTATAGAACCTCACCTTACACTGTAATAGATAAGGCGTCAGTCACCTAGAGCAGAATTATTTTTAGCTTATTTAGGTGTTTCTGAAAACTAGGAGAAGTTTGATGACTGTAGACCAGAGTAGGTATTATATATAGGTAGAAACATAGTAACTACCTAATGACGAACACTCATTCTTAGTCCAGCCAGGTTTTTCTGATGATTCCGATCAGCTTTCACCAACATGATTGTCGATATCCGGGAAGGAGTGAATCGGTTTAATAACAATACGGAAAAAAGAGATAATTGTCGTTGCAATACGAGCAAAGGAGAATCACAAGTCAATCCTTCGTGGATTTAATAACCGACGGATTGCCGGATTTGATACGCCTTTTTTGTTAAAAGTTAAGTGTTTTTTAAACCCTTTGAGAAGGATACAATAATTATGATATTATTATGAGCGCTTATCTTTACCCTACTTTCGATAAGTAGCCATTCTCATATAATTTTTTTATCTAAAGTTTACCGGCCAAAGAACATTGCTCCGGGTTGTTACATAACAACCCAGAGAAATGTTCTTTGGCCGGTTCACAAGATTTAGATGACATCATCTTGATCTTGTGAAACTCTTAGCTTTAATTTAATATAGATTAGACCTATCCACATTTTTAACATCTTTTTGGTTGAGCTTCCGAAGTTTTATAAAAATCTCTTTCAGTGGATTTATTTCTATGTCTGAGTTGACAGAGTGATTACTCTCTCTTACTTGTTCTACGTTTTCTCTTTTTATTATTCCTATTACACTCAATTCTTATTAAATTTCCTACATTGTGGGTTTCATAAATTTTAACAGTTCTTTGCAAGAATCGAACCCGCATGCCTCTTAAATCTGATCGTTTATTTTGGACCTTTCTGAATTCGGTATGTGTGTATTTTCAGTTGTAGGTATATAGACAGCCTACAACTGAAAATACACACCTACTTAGTACTTACAAGTGCCTGTAAAAAGGCGTGGTAACACTTCTTGTTATTGATAGCGTTTTCTACGCACTCTTGAGTGGATATTGTGGATAATTCCTTTATTTTTCTTTTGAGTCATACAGTTTGAGCATTGTGAGGTGTGTTCATCCAATGGAGGAAAAGGAAACCAAAACATTTTGTTTTTAAATTATGTATTTATTTTCATATTTTTGTAATATTTAGGTACGTATGTAAACTGTCTCCTATATTTTACAATAATTATTATTATTTTAAGCAATAAATAATATACATCGCTCGATTGTAACAATATTTACAAAAGTAACTAATCTGGGCCATCCTCGGAATGCAAAGTGCCCATATAAACGAATTCAATAAAATAGTGCCAAAATTATATAATTTAGTGACCTAATTCATTGTCTAACCAATACTTTTCAAATGTTTGTATACATCTAAGGTTGGTGTAAATACGTCTAAATTTTGTATTCGATAGATATGAAAAGCGTTAGGAACTTTTTTCTTCTGAAACCATACATTTTACCATTGATAATAATACTTTGGTATACTCCCTCGAAGTATCACAATAACTAAATACGAACCAGTTAGTATCCTTGTATATTTACTAATACGTGTTGCGCTAGGGTGCACCGAGCAACTTCAGTCACGAAGGTCTAACTTTATTTACAGACAGCTACTGCCCGCGGCTTCGCCCACGTGGCTTTTTCTAATATAAAAGTACCCCTAACATCAGCTATCAGCGATTGAAAGTCCCGTCAAAATCGGTCCAGCCATTTCGGAGCTTAGCCGGAACAAACAAACAGACAAACACAAAAAATTAAAAAAATATTTTTTTGTTTCATGGCAAAAACATAATTATGAATGAAATTTAAAGTATATTCGGTACTCATGTACCGAATATACTTTAATAAGCATTTAGTAAAAACCTGTTATTTTGACATTAAAACAGACACTTCAATTGTATTTGTTTGTATAGACTATACCTACACCTTTACCGTTACAATAACGAGTTTAATATTTAATATTCGCCATGTGTACCCACCCTAGCTCTAAACAGTTTAACAAATCACCAACTATTCTCTTATGTACCTACCAATTAAACGGGATAGTTTGTGCATCATTAAAATTAGTCATCCGCGTCTTCTTTACACTAATTAACAACTCCAATATCTACATAGGTATTTACATTAATTTACAAACTAACTGGAGTATTAGCACTCTAGAATCTTAATTTACATAATTATTCGGAACATGGACATTCGATAGGAATGATAATTGTAATACTTTATGTAGGTAAAATGTTAATAAATTAATGATAATGACTGTATCAACGGTCGTGTTTAGTTAGTTGTAGTGGCAGGTCGTTCGACGTGGCGCGCGGCCGGCGCGGCGACGCCGAGCGCGACGTGCGCGTCCGCCGGTCCTCGTTATCGCTCTCGTCGTGCACGTTGATCTCTTCGTCCGAGTCCGAGTGAGACTCGTATCCACGAGCTAACTGGATGGACTGAGCCGCGAGAAGTGCTGCAGCCGCTGAATGTGGTACAAGCGATTTAAAGGCGCTATTCTCTAAAGCAGGATGTGGCTTAAAAGCACTTCCATCGAAGTTGGTGTGTTGCGACAGCGCTTTCAGTGCGTTGGCGTCGAACTGTTGGTGCGCGAAGGCCTTCAGGGCGTTGGTGTCCTGGTGCGAGAGAGCCTTGAAGGCGCTATTCTCGCCGCCCATCTGCGGGGTGTGGTACGACATGCGCGCGGGGGACAGGGAGCGCGAGCGCGAGTGGGAACGCGAGGGGGGGGAGTGGGGGGGGCGGTGCGGGGGCGAGGCGCCACCGCGCTTCAGGAGGTTCATGCGCTGGTGGCGTCTCCACTTGGCTCGTCTGTTGGAAAACCAAACCTGTCAGTAACGGTAAATAAAAATGATTAGTATTCTGTCTTCACACTTTTAACAAATTCAAATTAATGCAAATTGACAAATAGTGGTAACTTTAATTTGACATCTTTGGCTGTCTTGAATTATATGGATTTATGTAATTATGCAAAAGGTCAAGTAAATTAGAGTTCGTTACCTGAACTCGCGCTTCTGATAATGACGTTTTGGACGCCAGTCGTTCTCGTGTGGAGACGCATGGGTAGTGGGATTTTTCGAATTCCTTTTCCAGTTCTTCGAGCTGGTCTTGGCTGAAAGTCGTGCGGTTCCGTCTGAACTTCGGTTGTTCTCCATCTAGAGAGCCGGAGTCGTCGCCATCTACGTCTGTTTCGGCAAAAACAGTCACGAATGAGTAGAAATTCAGGGTAAAACGTGTTACGGTATTTATGTGAAGATTCAACATAATTTTGTACAATGGAATTACGCTTGAGCTTTACAATTTAACGAGTCGTACGCCCAATGGGATTTTCCATCGGCAAAAATCACGAAACTCCATATAAACATTCATCCCCGATTAAACCCCTTTAGGGGATGAATTTTCAAAAATCTTTTTTGGGCTGTGCGTTGTCTGGCAATGAATGAATGTATTTATAATTTTTATTAAGTAGAAGACAGCAGACTCAAAAATTCTTACCGATTAGTCCTCGTCCAGAGGTTAGAAAACCTTGGTTGACGTCAGGGTGTGGTACTCCTGACTGAGGGCCAGGTACTCCAGGGGGTAGGGGTAGGGAACCGGGGGGCCAGACGCCGCCACCGCCCCAAGGAAATGCGCCGTACGGTGGAGGAGCGGCATACAGGCCGTAGCCAGCAGCCCTCGCGAACTCTGCCGCTGCTCGTTCAGCGGCCCTGTTCCGAAGTATCCTGTTGATGGATGATACGCTGGGAGCTGTCGCATTCGTGCAGACACCTGTGGACAAAGGATAATTATTTGTCAGATAGACATTTTAAATGTTTATTATACGACAATTCGGTTGCTACGATGCTACACTTTATGGCTACGCTGCTACGTAGCAGTTTAATTACTGGTTTTTATTAGAACTACTATTTGAATAGATGATTCATTTCATCTCTACTCAATACCTACTCTGGTAGCAAAGATAAAGTCCAATCCTTTGAAATCCATCGGTATTCTGTAGTTGACATTCAGACAAAGGCACCTCCCCAAAATCATTAAGCTTGAAAAGAAAACGTTAAAATTACAACAACGTGCGCCAGTGAATGTTGTTTTTCAACTTAAGTAATACTGCGATGGTTATACTCAGTGAGCTGTATTTAGTGTTAATATACACCTTGCTAGAAACATTTCGCTTTGAGCACGAATATAGCAATTATGTGTGCAGTTTTGAAACCCGATGTCTCTTAGAACGAAGTACAAATGTGCATAAAATTATGTGCGCGTTAAAACCGATGCGTCATTGGTCGCGTTTTAAAATGCCCAGCACTTATAGCATTAAGTGGCACAATCAGCTTATGTTACACAATTATATTCTGCACGAGTTGGAGTTGTAAATGATTGAAAATTTTATGACATAAAATGACACAAGTAAGTTAAGTAACTTGAGCGATTCAAATCGTCACTATGTATTTTTTTCTATGATACAACAAAATCACCTCAACAGCGTGAACTTATCGTTATCTTGAATCACTTAAGATGTTCAATATTATTGTAATCACTTTGGATGTAATCACTGTATGTATGTTTAACTTGTAAATCTTAACTATCCTAATTATTTACAAGTATATATACATTGTTATAAATGCAAAAGTGAGTGTGTTTGTTTGTTGGTTTGTTAGGATTTGGTTTGATTGGTTGAAATTTGGCACCTGTGTAGACCATTACATGGATTAGGATATACAGATTGAAATTGAAAACATGAGACAAACTGAAATGAGAGATTGTACTCATCATTATGAACAACTTTTACTAAGGGACCACAGCTGCATTCGCGAAAATGAAATCAGCTGTTTCCTACATTTTGTCGAATTATGCGGACATAAATGTAGGGAACAGCTGATTTTTTTTTCCGCGATTTCAGTTGTGGTCCCTTAGTAAAAGTTGTTCATAATAATGAGTACAATCGCCCATTTAGATTTGTCGCATGTTTTCAATTTCACCCTGTAGTATACTTTTATCCCGATATTTCCACAGAATCGAGACTTATGTGGGTAAAACCGCGGGGCGCAGCTAGTTACTCATAGGCGAACCTTGCCTTCTCTGCAATTTAAAAGTTACGCGGTAACGCCATAATCATTGCTTACCTAAGCTTCGTAGGTGGATTGTTGATAATCACAATGTGATTGACATACGAGGAACTGCTTGCCGTGTCTTACAAATCATAGGTATAGCCTTGTCATTGGGGTGTGTACGACATTACTGATAAACAACGTAGACTTCCTTGGCATTTATGATCCCTCCGACTCTGATATCATACACGCTACACAGTTATCAGCGTAAACCAAGTCGTTCCCTCACATCAGGCCTATTCACTTCTTCCTGAGCTAATCAGAGCTGATGGACCAGTTGCTGGCGACTTCGCCCGTGTGGTGGTCAGCCCCGTGTCCTAACACAGGTTACGGTCAAATTGTGTGTCAAATTTCATCGAAATCTGATCAGTCGCTAAGGCGTGAATAAGAAACACAGAGTTACTTTCGCATTAATTAATTATTTGCATGGATAGTCGAGAAAAAATCTGCAGTGACCGCTTGATCAGCACGGTAGTCATTAAGCCACAATGGCATAAAGCTATCGAGTTCCTGAACGTGTCGTAACGTAAACTAAATGCGCGCGAGTTGACTGCGTGCACAGATCGCGTGCCGGCGCAGCCTTGGAGAGCCATCCCATGTAATTTTCAGGAAACACTCCGAGTAAGTGCCATAATTTAATCATAGCCTGTCCGAGTGTAATTGTCGTAGGATTCGTTGTTGAGCTACCGAGCGCGAAGCCAGTGAACTGTTTTAAATAACTCGCTTTTGATTGCTCTTTTATGGTATTCATGCAATTTGTTGGTTATAGTGTCTCGTCAGTCGCTCCATGTAAAATACTGGTATTCAGCTGTATCCGGTAAGATTGGAAGCCGACCCCAACATAGTTGGGAAAAGGCAGGCAGATGATGAGTGTCTCGTCATATATCATAAATATAGATTTATTTATATTTATTGTCGCAATAATAATAATAAATTATTTATTACGAGTTACCATGTGACTCATACAGTGTTAGTGACAATAAAATAAACTTAAAACTATGTTAGTAATATAATTACAACAACAATTACACAAACACACACTACAAAATACAAAATAATCATTGCTTAAGCATTCCAGCTGAGATACTGGAGCAACGACTCACAATACAGCAGTCTAGCCTGTCAGCAATAATTTCCAGGATGCTGTTGGAACTAGCTCGTACCCTGCGCACCAAGGACGCACATCTTTTACGCATTAATGCATAAAAGCAATCAACACGCAATTCCGCAAACATCCCTGATGCGCTACAGAAGCGAGGCAGTCCCATCAACACCCTGAAAGCATTATTGTATTGCACGCGAAGAGCACTGTACGATCTCTGCGTAAAATGTACCCACAGGTTACAGATGTAAAATGATGAACAGAAGGCTCTAAAATATGTTTTTATAACCTCCGTAGACGCACGCTTAAACCTGCGGGCAATCATATTCGCTCTGACCGACAGCGCCCTCCGCTCTCTCTCAATATCGTCATCGTCCCTAAGGCTAGCGGTCAAAACATGCCCAAGGTACTTGAATGAGTGCACTCTCGATAACGGTACACCATTCATACGCTGGAGGTACCGTTTCTGGACACTTCCCACCAGCCCCAAACACCATCACGACACACTTTTTGACATTATACAACAGGCCATGAGCACCGGCTATACACGTGGCTTTCCTTGGATATTCCTTATGCAGCAGCTATTTTTGAGTGTGTAGTTGAGGTTCCACCTAGCTGTCTCACACTACGCTTGCTGACACGCGGTCTCCACTCCAGGACCTACGACGACCTTAAAAAGGTGGCTGGGACAGACTGGATGGGGAAGGCAAAGTACAGGATGTTGTACCGCAGCCTGGAAGAGGCTTATGTCCAGCAGTGGACTGCTGTAGGCTGAGTTGAGGTTCTATGTATTCAGAAACACTAAAAGTTTCTGAAAGCCTAGACTCTCAACTGCGGCACCAGCTGGAAACATTATGTTTTAACAAGAACCGTAAAGTTATCTGGTACTAGCTTTTGCCCGCGGCTTCGCCCGCGTGGATATCGGAAAATATCCCTCGGGAACGTACTACCAGGATAAGAAATATACTATGTCCTAACATGGATCATGGTTTACTCATGTGGCAAATTTCTTCTAAATCCATTTAGCGGTTTTAGCGCGAAAGCGTAGCAACAAAACTGACTTTCGAATTTATAATATTAACTAGCCTTTCCCAGCGGCTGTGCCCACGTGGATGTGGGAATCTATACCACGAGAACGTACTACCGGGATAAAATGTATCCTATGTGTTAATCCAGATCCATAATATAAACTATATGTGTGCCAAATTTGATTCAAATCCTATTAGTAGCATAATCCTACTAATGATTGAAATACTCTTGTGAATTCATGCACACCGAGTACTTTTTGTTATGTTACTGCTCAGAAATTGTGCACAAAAAATACCATCTTGAATTCATGCAAGCCTAGTACTCTTTGATAGGTTTACTGCTAATAAATTGTGCACAACGTGTCGTGAACAGAATGCACCTCGTATGCAACGTACACCGTGATAAAAAGTGTCCTATGTGTTAATCCAGGTTATTTATAAACATTGTGTGTGCCAAATTTGATCCATATCCGTTTAGCCGTTTTTGCGAGAAAGTAACAAATCCCTCAATCCATCCTCACAAATTTCGCGATTATAATATTAGTAGGGCTAGACTACCCATCCTCTTCACGAAGTCACGAGAACGAAAGAAAATTAGCAGAAAATTGGTCTTTAAACGTCTGAAATCAACCATTCAGGACGATATCCCTGAAAAAGTCTACTGCATGGTTTATTAAATTGAAGGTGTAAAAATGACAGTTGTCCCAGTAAACATAACACAAGTCCAGGGCGCATAATAACAGACACCGCGACAACTACCCGTTGTGTCTATTCATTAGCTGATACCTGCAAACCTACCTTTAATTGATCAAACGGTGCAGTTCTAAGGACATGTTAACAACAAACAGCGAATCACTTGTGAACTGAACAAGACATTAATGTCAAGAATAGGGAAGACTTTCAACCATATCATTCCATTGTATCTACTTTACAGTTATAGAATAATGATTCAAGGAGGCAATTATTGCATTGTCACATAGACAATACTAGTACGTATACATATATATATATATATATATATATATATATATATATATAGGTAATACCATCGATATCGCTACTTACTAAATTTTAACTTAACACTCGTAAACCCAAACAATTTTCATAGCTAA
Source organism: Atethmia centrago (assembly GCA_905333075.3). NCBI lineage: Eukaryota > Metazoa > Arthropoda > Insecta > Lepidoptera > Noctuidae > Atethmia > Atethmia centrago. Next base: position 17,468,172 of record HG995371.1, on the reverse strand, counting down.
TAAGAATAACAACTGGTTGTTCAGACTCTTTATATATTACCTACTCCCACATTATCGTACCTACCAATGTTCAAAGACAATTGGTCTGCATTTACGTGGAATAGATCCATTTATTGCAAGCCTGTCATTTAACTAGGTACGAACTAACATAGGACAATTATATCCAGGAACAATAATTGAACCTAATTGCTTAATGATTGTTGTTCACGTGAGCGGATAAAGAGACATTTTCTAGACACGACTCGCTATGCAAAATTGTACTACCGCGTTTGAAAATATGCCACCCTGTCAATTGTTTGTTACAAGGAAATGATTTGATAGACCTCACAGACATGAATAATAATTATTATAATAACGAGTTGAGACTATTGCGATTTATAAAGATGGATTTAAAGGCGGTCACCGTTGATAATGAAGCGCTATTGTGAGGCGTCCGGCGCGCTTCAGCGCAACCACCGCTTGACGTATCAAATAAAACACAAAACGTACCTGTTATAATTTACTCAAAACACAAAGCCTTATATAGTATAATGGTAATGATCAGTTGCGCGGCTTGGTTCATTGTTAGCACGTCGAAAAGCATAAAAAGGTGCTCTCTACACAATTTGTTTGGCTCGTAATCGGTGCGTTGAGACGAAGGCTCGATAGAACCGCCTTCTGTGCCGCTGGACGTCAAAAGCATGATGAGTCTGAGAACACTATAATGGTGACTAGTCATCACTTACCAGTCAAGATCTCTAATTATAATGGGAGCAGCCGTTTTTCAGAAATAAAACAAACCGTTGAAAATCTCTTAGCGTTTTGTGGGAGCTCAGCGACGCGTCGCCGCTACTTAATCTACTTCGTTTTCTATTATTTTAAATGACAAAAAACTTCAATGATCTTTAACAGAACAGTTAAATTGGTTTTTGTCTAGTAACCAGCACGTAGCCTATCGATAGTTTCGATCGACAACAATCAACGCGGGCGTGTTTTCAATTTGGATAAGTCGATAATTTTGTTATAAAAAAATGTATCTTTAAACGCGTTACTGTCAATGATTTGATAACATGTTATTTCGACAGCATGCATGGTGCGAAATCATTCACTTTTCAGCAGTTGATTGCATTTAACGAGTAGGTATCGATTGTAATGAGGAAGCAAGTTTGCTAATAACAATCCCGTTTTTATTGAAGACTTCACTGACAATGAGCGCTGATCAGTGGTCTTAGTTCAACTATTTGTTTAGAGCCAGATCATTATCCATCAACAGGTTGCAGGTGGGAATGCGATATCGATAATTGTTCTTTTAATGATTTGGGATCGAGCCCGGATCCTACATGCTTAGTCACGGTCATGCAATTTGTCTAAAGTCGTTTAATCATGATTAGTCACAATAGGGTCCGCTTCTATTAAATGGTTAGATGTCTACAACATAAAGAGCATCTTCCACATCAGTACGCAGGGGCTGTCGGTAACGGCACAATTAAAAGCGATGTAGTTTTTTCGTTCTATCATTATACGGCGGAAAGCGATTAATTATCGAATTACCAACATTTATACGTGCGCGCTTTACGAAAGCGGTTGCATTACCTACTGCAATTAGTGCAGATGGAATAATAGGTGTTGATACGTAACAATAATTATTTTATCGGCTTTTAATTGCTGCGTGCTTCTTGAATGAAAGCAAGCACAAATTGAAATATTCAGTGTTACATTAAATATCAAGCAAGTGATTTAGTTTCCCATGGCATCCTAATAAAAAGCAAATTGGTTTAAAAATCTTAATGTTTCTGCGTCGGAGTGTTGTTAGTTGGTACCTGCCTAAAAGCGTGGCATGTCCGAAGATAAGGCACTCCGGCGCCGTCTGGCTATAGACTGTTTAATCGGGTTAATTTATCGATAATTGACGGAAAACCTTTTTGTTTGTAATGCCGGGAAGTAACAGTAATTGTCACGCCTTTGAAGATTTACGCTCGTTTCTAAATTGAGACATTAACAGTCGGATCTCGTGCCTAATGGTTTGGAATGAATTTGTTTGTTTGTTTTACTTATACCGGTTCTTCGATACGTTCGGCTGGTAACGCGACGGATGTCGGATTATATCGAACCACGCTAATTAGTTTTAGACAATATTTCAATCGACTGTAATTAATTAGCTTGACGGTTATTTGGCGAAATCGTTTGTGTAACTTGTAGTATTAGGCACGAATTCCGATATTATTTAATGCTCTATTCGGATAAAAATTATTCAAGAATGATGAATAAATTCCAAGTAGACTTTGATAAACAATTGTGGCTGTATTAAATAGGGTAACTGTTTGATCTCAATCTGCAAGACACTATCAATAATCAATTTATACCTTTAGGTTTTGATATCTTGTGGAAGCTTTGTCTATCTGTGGGTATATGACACTATTTAAATAGATAGTATTCATACTTAATTAGGCAACTGTAATGATTTGCCTACATAGTCAGGTTGCTCTTTTATATTTGGATTCTTAATTTGTCAAGTGGAATAGAGCAAATTCTTCTTTAAAGCTTAGGTAAGTACCTAAGTGAAATCACTGTCACAGTCCCCAAAATAGTTCTCTGCAGTGTTGGAAAATATCTTCCGCAAATTAAACTGGGACGAGTACAGCATCAATATAAATGGGTCAAAACTGTACCATATAAGTTTCGCCGATGACGTTGTACCACTTGAGGAACGCCTTGAAAATCTTGAATATATGATAAATAATCTAAACGAAGAGAACATGAAAGTCAGACTAAAAATGAATACAAGCAAGACCAAAATAATGTCAAACACCACAAAATTCAACATCAGGATTAAAGGCGATTCTCTAGAATACGTGGAAGACTAAATGTACTTGGATCAAGTCATCTCCATGGTAGATAAAATAACGAAAGAAATTAACCTCAGGATCACAAAAGGTTGGAAGAAATACTGGCCGTTAAACGAGATATAAAGATCAAAGACAATAAAAAGAAAAACATTTAACACCTGCAATCCTGCGTATTACCTTGCCTAACACATAGATGCGAAACCTGGACCCTCAAAAACTTGCCTTAGGACGGAAAGCAATGAAGATGATGATGATGGTTATAAATGTCAGGATAAGATTAGAAACACTGCTCTAAAGACAATGACAACACTCCCCGACAGACTAATGTGAATCGATCAACATAAGTGGAGGTGGGCAGAACATTTGATGCGCGATAAAATGGGGAAGTGGAGCAAGGAAGTCACAGAATGGTACCTAAGGGACGGCAAAAGAAGATGAGGAAGACAACACACAAGTTGGGAAGATGAAATAACATTGACAGCAGGACCAAACTGGAGAAGGGTTGCTTAAGGCAGGCAACAGTGGAAATCGTTGGAGGAGGCCTTTGCCAATAGGAACGCTTAATTAAAAGACATTTTATCATTTTTATAGTTTTAATTTGTTGAGTTTAAGTGAAAATGCTAGTATTTCAGAATAAAGGGAATAAAAATTATTATTATTTAAAAAAATGCCTTCGACATATCTCGGGACCCTAAGCTCCCGGACCTTTGGAGCGTACGAGGAGCCGAAGCCAACTCGGATGGCCCGTTAGACCTTTTTAATGAAACATATTGCTATGGGATTGGGTGGCTATAGTGGATTGGTTACCTTGAACTATGGAGGAACTATATTCCCTACCTGATCAATGTTCTATAATATACACAATATCCACTCAATAGTGGGACCCCGAAAATATCGCTAGCACATTTTGACGTGGCGACAAAGACCAACATTTCCTGAGGAGTTTATGAGGACTGTAGAGGTATTCCATGGCTATCAGAACAATCCCAGAGTCCGGAAGATGGTCATGATCCCTACCAGCACTTACTGGAATACTTCCTTCCTCCAAGCACGTGCCTTTGCGAATCTCCACTCAAGCCAGCCAATAAAGGCAAGAATGAGATGAGAGCTCTGTTCCTCGTTAGTGTTCACTCCAGCCGGTCAATAAAGGCAAGCCAGAGGTGAGGAACAAGTCTTCTCCCGGACGATAGGATCCGTGGAGTCGCTACGTAGAGGTACGGCGGCGGGGTTATTATTATAACACAAGATCGTAAGTGGTCTAACACAACAATTAAATGTAAGTAATAGGTAACATCCACTGAACAGCTTAGTAGGTATTTTATTTAACGCGCAATTACAAGTTACAGCACTTTAGAAAAATGATGTTTTAATTCAGCTGTTCAATCACACAAAATCATAAATTGTAAATTAATCTGCCACAGACAAAATGCAATTGTACCAATTAACATTTTGAGAAAGTTGTGTGATCTAAGCATCTTCAAGATCATGATAAATCTTGTAAATTTCTTGCTATTTTTATAAAAATATGTTGCAAGTCCAATCAGACTTGTAGGCGCCTGTTTTGCCGTTTATTAAGTAGTTAATTATACATTCTTTTGAACTCTCTATTTCTTAGTAGAAAAGCTTTCCATCAAAGCTCAAATTCTAATTTGAAGACGATTAGACGCTTCCTTCACTGCTGTCGCTCCAAAATAAGAATCACGTCCTCATCGAACGTCTAGAACCAGTTAACGAATGAGTGGCGTCACGTCGTCTAAATGAATTATTGTTGGCTTTATGGGGAACATAAACCGATGAGATCAGATGCAATCAAGCGGCACCCGCCGCGTCGACTGAGTAAAAAGGTGTCTGTACCTCCAGGGGGCCTCGCGCAACCGTTGCGCTAAACGCCTACCCTACGCACACGCGTCCACTCGTTTCAATTAGCTCTCAATGGCCAAAGTCACAAAAGATGTGCCAACCCGCAATGAATAATCGCCTTGCAATATCTAGCTCCCATATCATTTGAATAAAAACCTGTCCCGCAAGAATTAAAAGCAAAATGACAACTCACAATTCGATTGCTGCCAATAGCATTACAATAAACGATAATCGGAACGATTTATTTATGTACAGATACCATTCTTGTGCAATTTTCGTCGCTTTTTAAACTCACAAAGCCTATTAGGTAATTCAATAACACGACAATGGCTAAGCAAAAACCGATCAAAAAATGTTTTTGTAGCGCCATGTACATTGTAGGAGCGACGATTAAAGGTTCTCCAAAACCGAAATCCTAAATCATGACCGTGACCCTCCCGACGTCGGGCAACACTGTTGATGTGGTGCACTGCTGGGAACCAATTTAATGCTGTAACAAATCAATAAATGTATCGGTTTATTGGAAGCTGTGTAGAGATCGATTTGATTTATTTCGACCGTACAATAACGGCAAACGAGGTGGGACCTTGTTAGTGAATGTCAAAAGACTTACAAAAAAAAACGTCTCGTCTATGTCGTAGTAACTTGTACCGTAGTAAAATAATGAATCGGAGAAATTGGAAACAAATAAGAACGGCGGTCGGAAATGTAAGTTTTTAATATGATCGCTCAACACGAATCATAAAAACAACATTAACAAGGAATTATAAATTATAAAAGTGTTTTTATGGCCGACCAAAACATTTTAACACCCCAACCGTAAAGTTACTCGTCATCCGTTTCGCTAATTAATCGGCGCCAGCCAATAATTTGGGCCTCCACGTAACCCATACAGTTTGTGGGCTAAGAATGCAATTAATCAAAATATGGTCAGTAGCTAGAGCCGCCCGTAACGCCTCGTAAACCGATATCGATTTAGTCGATAAGTTGCGCAAGCCATTGTCCAAAACTGCCTCGTCACGGCTAACAAAGACGGTAGTGGATACCTTATTAAAATTTAGCCGGCTTCGATGAGCTGCTCTGTTTTAATAACTGCTCGCCAGGAAGCGATTGACAGACGCGCACCGCTCTCGAGTGGTTGCGTTTTTGACACATTCCTTTTGTAGTCATCGTTTGTATAAATATTAAGTTAAAATAAATTGGGCCGTTCGGCACGTTTCATATTTTTATAAATATAATATGAAAGATGGATTTTTTACTATCCAAATCTTGAATAATAAGAATATTTTGATTGATAGTTATCAACAGTGAACTATTTATTATATTTCCTGAAATGAATATTATCGTTAAAGAAATTAAATTTAGTGTAGATACGTGCCGACAATGCAGATGTAACTTTAATCAATTTAGCCAAGTGGAGTAGGTGCGCGCTGCTCGGGCACGCGCTTATGACAAAAGGCTCAACTGTTGAGCGTGATCATTTTGTTATAATTTGATTAAATTTCTATTACTTAGACATATTTCTGACCGAGCCACAGAGTTAGAAACGATCGTTTTCTAGAAAATAATAAAGAATGAATCGTAAGTTACTTGATTTAGAAAAAAATACAACATACTCAATTTTAAAAAATTGGACCCGCCATAAGCTAAATGTAATATTATTGAAAATATTGTATTATTGAGATTTATCAATATGTTTTGGCTAATAATTGAGAAAAATCGGCAAAAGAATACAAAAGTACAGTCGCCAGAACATCAAGTTACCACAAACTGTCAAATTTCTCCTTCCATTTTTAACTTAACCATCAACATTTTAAGGTAATCATTTGGAGAAATTTGACAGTTTCGTATAAACTGATTTGCTGTCGTTGACTGTACAAACAAATTGTTATGTTCACATGTGAAAAACATTTTACATTTTGTTTACGTGAGCGCGTTTTAGTAGGCATAAGAAAATTATGTAACTATGCCTTTTACATATATTACCCAAAACATAAAGATTACTACTAGACTTCGAAAACCAAGAAGCACAAGAAGAGTTTTTGCCAGAACAAGGAAAAGTATAACAAAATCCAGTTACGAGGTCGGCTCTATAGATTACTACTTCTGTAGCAGCAATAGTTATTCGGGCTCCCTGGCCAGCAGGTGGTCCGCGCCGGTCAACACACTTTGATACACCGAGACCATCGACAGATCTAATGGAATCAATCATAACTACAACCCCGGACCGTCTAAATTGAACAAAGCATTCCCGATGCAATAAAGCCATTCAATGTTGTATTAAATCGTAACCGCAAAAGTTAGCGGTAAATTTTAAATGTTTTGAGTCAAAATGCAGCAGAATTTATTTAAATACAGCAACATTTACGACAAATATGTGAGCATTTACGCAAAACAACCGACTGACGTGGGATCGCGTGCAATTTTCGCATACAACGGAGGCATGAGCGCTCACTGCGCTCGAGCAATTATTTTAAACACATTTCAACAAATGACGATAATGTCAGCCGGCCGCAGAGATAAGAACAAAAAAACATAAAAAATAAAAGCATTCACTGAGCAATTGTTCGACCCCTCGTTCATAAGAACTCGTTCACATATTCATAATCAAAATTATATTACTTCATTTTTCACTTGTTGGCCCTTATCTGAAGAAAATTTGTAAACCCATTCCTTCCTACACATATTCAAGTTCTCTACTCTACATAAGTGGCTCTATATCAGGAAAAGGTTTTTGTTGTTCTTATTTTTACTTTACAAATATTATTTAGCCTGACCTACAAGAAATGTTTTCCAAGTATTATAAAATGATGTAAATAAAACGTGTTTTATATAGACGTTAACCCAATCATGTGCTCTGAAGTTACGGCGCCCCCTGCGGATTTAATGGCTGCGAACCAATTTAACAACTCAGTTTAGCACAGTGTTTCCCATCAAGAATGTTATCGTCTCCTAATCCGGTCCCCACTGATATCGTAAACCAGAAGTGGTCTTGTAAGCAAAACCAGTTCCTATGCGATCGCACGCACCCTACCGAACTGAACTGCACTAGAGAAACATCAAGGCGAAGAACGTCCTTTGACGATGAACGCTTTAATGACGTAAAATTAGGCGTGCGATTTTGAACTTTAAGCTACTCGGCTGTTGGATACAAATAGATTGAACGGATTGTTGGCGCTTAAGACATCTTTTGTTTTAGCTGGCGACGTTTAACGTCACGCATGGGCACGAGAGGTGTCGTTGATGCAATTATCGCAATTGGCTCGTTGGCCTCTGAGCTAAAGACGCCCATCGTACTCTAAGATATGTGTGCGCATGTTCGTGTGTCGTGGTAACATTACAGAAAAAGACATTTCAGCAAATGTCCACTCTAATCGTTATGTTTGTACTATGGCTAACGAAGAGGGAATTTGCGAACAGACCCAGGCTGCAATTATTTGTAATAACTGTAATAAGCTGTATCAACTGGTAAAAATTATAAAAATAATTTGAATTTGACAGTGCAAACATAAAAAATAATGAGTGGAACCGAAAAATAAGTTAAAATTGAGAAAATATATCATTTCGCCAGAGGAAATTGGTGCTTTTTATTTTAATATAATACCATTATATATAAATATAGTTGCATTTGTGTAACAACGACATCTTTATAATCAAAGCCCTCGGCTATAGTGACACATTTATTGTGCAGTTGGCTTCGGGCCCGCGGCACTACGCGACATTTTTATTTATTATTCTTTATTGCGTAGAAATTTCGTCAAAATTGTTTCATTTGATCTTGAGATCAAAGGAAAACAGATTGACATCATTTTCGATTTAATATATGCTATGGTTAACGCACACTAAACTTTAAGGTTAGCTGGCTAAACTTAGGAATTATTTAGATTTTAGATCTTCAGTTCCTTACCCGTAGATTATTTATTTATTATTTATTTATTTAATACTTTACGCACACAAATGTACAAAGGCGGACTTAATGCCGTAGGCATTTTCTACCAGTCAACCTTTGGGTGATGCAGAGACAAACAGTGGTAGGTGCAATAACGAAAACTGTAGAATAAATATTTATTAAAATATAAGTATATACATACATAGACCCATTATGATTATGATATTATGAGATTATGATTTTGATTAATGAATTAATATAATTATCTTAATGCAAGACTACATTCATAATGACATAAATAATGAATAGTCGTGCAGAGATAATATATCATATAATTACGTGCATCATCTGCCTAGCCTTTTCCCAACTATGTTGCGGTCGGCTTCCAGTCTAGTCGGCTCCAGGTGAATACCAATATTTTACATGGAGCGACTGCCTATCTGACCTCCACAACCCAGTTGTTGGGTAACACGATACCCCTTGGTAAGACTGGTTGTCAGACTTTCGGGCTTCTGACTACCCGTAACGACTGTCAAAGATCTACAAATGACAGCCGGAACCAACGGCTTAACGTGCTTTCCGAGGCACGGAGGGGTCTTGGTACCTATGTAAAGATGGTCACCCATCCACGGACCCGTGCGGCTGTTATTAATTAGTATGTAATTACGTGCAATTTTCTAAAATGTTATTATAGTATAAATTAAAACTAAGGAAATCAATACGTAGGTGGGTTTATTAGTTTGAATCATGTGAGATCACCGGAGCTCGGAGTTATAAATTACGTAACACGTTTACAGTAGTAGCACTGGGTTTAATCTTGACAGTTCAACAACATTACTTGCGTTATTTACGTTGCAACATATGAAGCAATGGATTAGCACATGACGCACAGCAATATCCTTCAAAATCATTCAGATGGCGATTCAAATTGGTTACGCAATTAGGGCGAAGAATGCTCCATTTCATTTTTATGGCGTACATAAAAAGAGTATTATATTCTATTTCTAACCCAAATTTGACAATATCTATAGCTTTACAGTCAACTTTTATATCTGAAACCTAGTTTAAAGAAATTAAACTAGGTTTCAGACTCGCGCCATCTCCTGTTCCAATCACGGCTGGCTGTGCTGGCACCGCTGCTGGAGTTGCTGCGACCCTCAAGCCGCGCGAAAACTGTAACCTTATGGGTAACTACAGTTTTGAATCGTTTGGGGTCGAAACGCTCGGAGCATGAGGCCCGAGTGCGCGTCTCCTTTTTAAGGAAATTCCTCGCCGATTGATCGACACTTCACGTGACCAGGGCCTCAAGTCTGCTATTACAATAGTGTCAGAATGGTCTATCATTGATTTCATAATTGTTGATTTTGACAAGTTTGGTAATCTACTAATATAATGGCGTCATTAATGAGGATCGGAACAGACTATTCTGACACTATTGTATGAGGCCCTGAGGGCTAGCTTGTTCTATCGCCAAGGAATTAGCATTGCCATTCAACGTGGCAATGCTGCCAGTCTTCTGGGCACGTTTCCGAATACGTGAATACTTGTGTGTTGTACTTGTTGTGTGTTTCGTGAATACTTTGACGCCTAAGTGTCCTTTTGTTTTTTTTTTGTATTTATTTGTATATTTAGTTAGTAGTTTAATTTAGTACCTAGTGTAAATACTCGTAGTTAGTAGCGTTGAACTCCTTAAGTTCTGAGTTGAGCTGCACGATTACTGACAAATGCGTGCACTGACTGGATAGGTCCACTCAAACTGTGTGGTTCTTGCCTCAAAAGACCATTTCAGACACCAATCTACATGGTCTTCACTTGATCTGACCAAGATTATGTCTGGACTTTAAAAGAGACTGTGACCTCTGAGTTTGTTTCGGCCTTTCTTCTCATAGTAGTCAGATAGGAAACGCCGAGCTCATCTAGTTTTTTTTCTTAATATGATTGACGTGTAAAAGTGTTTGTACAAACCTACTTACAGAAAATAAAATCATTTCATTTCATTTCATCAATATTGTATATTATCTAAGTTATATTCGTTTTAAAGTAATTAAATAAAAAGTTTAAAGAATCAAGTCACATAATATAATGATACTTAGAGCATTATATTGCTCGCACATAGACTCAAAATCCAATAGATGTTCTCAAATTACATTATATCCGCTGTGAGCCGGCGGCCATTTACAAAACTAACAGAGCATATTCGGGCTTGCACTTGGTTGGCTTTGCCCATTGCCCTGCCGAAACTGTTTGACACTCATCTAATGTTCATTACTCAAAGACTTTAATCCTATAATTAGATAAGTGTTTGGTTTCTGGGTAAACAGAGCGGTTTGCAGAGTATGGTGACCTTATTTTTTCGGTGATGTCATTTTTTGTTTAGTTAACAAATAAAAATAATTATGTAGAGGTATCTATTATGTTTTGTCAACTTTAGATCATTCGGCGAAGTGTGATCTTTCAGTACGAGTATGTTTAAAGCAAAATCTTTGTATAACATTATTAGAAAAACCAAATTTTCCGGAAATTAAATGACTGCTAGCAGGTTAAAAACTGAAAAATAAGGTACACTCATATTTATATTTATTTATATATAATTTATTGTACATCAGATTATACATTATAAAACGAAAAAATATATACACTACCAAATATAGGTAGGTACAATGGGCGGCCTTATCACTTAGGTACTACGATCCCTTCCAGGCAACCTTGGAATGGACAGTGATTTTCTGGACATAAAATGGGGCACTAACATTAGGCAAAATAATATATTATTCCTATTTCTAATTATTCAATCTAGTTCGTAGACAAATCTGTCTCAATTACTCGAGCTACACAATTCGCACGTCATCCAGCCGTGATTTATCAAAACACGTCTCAGGAACGTTCCTCATCAAGTTAATAACGATCTGTAAATTGCCATAAATTATTTTAATAAGGTATCTAGGTAATAATTCGATGATCAGACGGTTCCATATCGTGTGTGCGCGCACGCAATGCCTGTAACTTGAGTCGCTCACCGGTTTTACGCGACGTTCGCTTTATTATATCATAACTAGAGATCCTTCGGATAGACCCGAACGCGCTTGAATTTTGATTGACAGAATTGTTCGATGTTTTAGTTTAATTGTCTCTGGTTTCATTAAATAAAATACCTGCTGATTATTAATTTTATAGATAAAGGTGTTGTGCCTGTACTTTGTTAATTTTGTTTTTAGGAACTCAATACTCTTGTAATTTTACGATCTCGACGTGGAAATTTTCTTTATATTATTTTTACATTAGAGGACACGATATACATAAAGAAGTCACTGAATACAAACAAATTTAAGTTTAAAGTTTAAACGGTTTCCGTCATTTAAATAAATAGGTACGTTTTTCTGAGCCCACACTGATGCAGCTTGACGGATGAAAATAGGTAGGTATGCCAACTCACTACTATTTCTTTTATGGTGCTCAATCGAATTGTAACAGTTAGGTAAAGCTGCATTGAATCAGTTCTTATCATTTAACAAATAGCTACAAAAAGATAAAAATAAACTACGACAATTAGATATTTCGTGTAAACTTTGACTTTTCAGCTATACTGTCATAAATAAATCACTAAAACACTCATTCCACATAAAATGTCTCAACTAAATCAATCTACCTCATCGATTTTTTTTTTAATGAAAATTAATGAAAATTCATAAGCTCTGCATGCTTTAAGGCTAACACAATATCAAAGACCAATCTAACAATGGTTAAACTATAAATTCAAAAATATCTGTGAGAGTTCTTCTTCTAAGACTAAAAGTTAGCGCTAAAAGGCAGCTTTGGAACTTGCAAAGCGACTATCTGTGGCAATTATAAAACGTTCTTTATTACATCTTACCGTACAAACCCGACGCAAAATACAGAAATATTATAATAGCAGTACCAACAAAATTGCCAAACAATGTGTGTGTCATGGGTGCACGTCGGGTGAGCACAGTTACGTCGGTCCACCTCGTGATAGCCCACAGCATTCACAGGACACGCATAGGCAACGTCTATAAAGCTACAGTTGAGTAATAATTTGTTTGTGTCCATAATCTGGGAGTTGAAGAAACTCTGGGAATTGCACAATACTCGTATTTCAAGACTCTCTGACTACCCTAATATTTGTCGAAAAAACTAAAGTTTGATTTGTTTAACCATTTAAGTATATAAAGAGACAAGAAGAAAAGAACAGAAAATTAGGTACGTTTTGGCTTCCAAAAAAATCTCTTCCAGCATTTATTCTGTCTATAGCTAAATTTTCCGGAAAATCGTGGCGTTAGTGAATACTAGGTAGGTAATTAATTTATTCATAGAGAATTTCGTTGGGAAAGCAATTATGTACGGTTTATTAATTGCTATATATTGATTAATTTAACTCACGTATTTGACAGTTCCTGGTTATAATCCTAAAGCAATTTGAACGATTAAAGCTCAATAGAAATCGCTTCTGGCATTTATTTTATCTATAACTAAATTTTCCGGAAAATCGTGGCGTGAGTCAATACTAGGTAGGTAATTAATTTATTCATATAGCATTTCATTGGGAAAGCAATTAGGTACGGTTTATTAATTGCTGTATATTGATTAATTTAACTCACGTATTTGACAGTTCCTGGTTATAATCCTAAAGCAATTTGAACGATTAAAGCTCAATGTAATATAAAGAAATCTCTTCTGGCATTTATTTTATCTATAACTAAATTTTCTGGAAAATCGTAGCGTAAGTCAATACTAGGTAGGTAATTAATTTATTCATAGAGCATTTCATTGGGAAAGCAATTAGGTACAGTTTATTAATTGCTGTATATTGATTAATTTATCTCACGTATTTGACAGTTCCTGGTTATAAGCCTAAAGTAATTTAAACGATTAAAGCTCAATGCAATATAAAGAAATCTCTTCTAGCATTTATTTTATCTATCTATAACTAAATTTTGCGGAAAATCGTGGCGTGAGTCAATACTAGGTATGTAATTAATTTATTCATAGAGAATTTCGTTGGGAAAGCAATTAGGTACGGTTTATTAATTGCTGTATATTGATGAATTAAACTCACGTATTTGAAACTTCCTGGCTATATAAGCCTAAAGCAATTTGAACGATTAAAGCTCAATGCAATGGCATCACCATTTAATGCATTGAAAAATTGTGTGAATGCGCAACTGAGTTCAAAAATTTTGCCGGTCCGTAGTTCAAATATAAGCAATACTGGTGCCATATCCCGTAGGTAGTTGGTGTATTTATAAACGCAGAAATGTTTATGATATTAGAGTTGTAACTAAGAAGTTTTATGGATTACATTTATCATAATTACCGATTTTAACTGAATATTTTCTAATGTGCACACTAGAAAATGTTTGTCTATGTATGTTAAATTAATTCCGATTTATTGGAAAAATATTTTTTCACATAGTTACATGGATCTTATGGCGCTTACATGACATTGACGCGCTGTTGGTAAACTTTTGTAAACATTACATACATACATAAATACATACATACATACATACATACATACATAAACTCACGCCTTCTTCCCATGGGGGTAGGCAGAAACTATAGAACGCCACCTGCCACGTTCCTTACATACTCCTTTTGCTTCGTTTACGTTCATACATCTAATAGTAAACTTTAATTTGAGAATATTTAATTGAATAAACAAGATGGCGGCGTAAGTTCCGATATTGGCCACGGGCCGCCAAAAGTCTGCGAGAGATTCTCGCACAACTTTGCATTGTTATAACATAAGTTAATAGGTGTACCCTGTACCATTATGCATAAAAGTAATCACTTGGCAACTCTTCTGTCCTTTAAACTTTAGTTTCTATGCAATCACCATACATGAAAGGTTTACCTTCAGATATAAGTCGTTCCCGGATCTCCCAGGCGAAGATGGTGGGGTTCTCTCTTTTGTACTGTTCGATCTTGGAGACTACTGCTGGGGTCGCAACCTTGGGCTTGCTGCCACCGATCAGACCCGGCGGCCGAAGAGTGCCTGAAGCAAACAGAATTACAATAAGTAACTGTGGTATGGTAAAGATCTAGAGACTAGTTAATAAACAGTAAATATTATTAGCTAGCTGCTGACATATATATATATTTACGCGGTAGAGTAGTTTATACCTATAATAAGTATACAATTCCAAAAGCTTTTAATCAAATTAAAGACTGATTTTTTAAGAAGAACTTTAGCGTTATGTGCTGGTACAATATAATTACTAAAGAGAAAAAAGAGTTCTGTTGTGATTCCAATCACAATTCCGGTACCTAAGTACTACAGAATTTGTAGATAAAAACGAATTGAACAAACTGTCACCTGCTGCTAAGTAAAGGAAATAAAAGAAAAATCAAAATCAAATTAGAGACTCAAATAAAAATACCAGTAATAGCAACACGATACCGATTGATGCAATTTCACTGGGTGCTAAACGTGAGTAAACGCAAGTTACTTGTCACGATCAATTCTTGCAATACAATCCGTAGTTTTACTTTTTAGCCCTTATCCGACCAGTAATAAACCTCAAAATACACCTTAAAAACTGCACATCAACATTTGTATTTTAACATTTAAAAGGACAGTGGACGTGCGTCCTTACAAAAAATTGATAATCGAGCACGGCGGTAAGGATAACAATGAAAGCTTTAAATTAGTATTAATAATTACAGAATCATTGACATCGGCTAAATGAAGCCTGCATGTGACGAGACGTGAATTTTTAATTATTATTTATCTCGAGCTTTGTTTTTATTGGGCTTAAGCACGTGGGATTCACATAATGACGTTTTGGAAAATAAACATAGGCATTCTATGATATAGGGAGGGTTATAACAATAAACAGTTGGATTTTGAAATATCTATAAAGAAACAAAAAATTCAAATGCAATTATTCCTGAAATTTTAAGTATTTATGAGCCTGGAAAATTCTTACAGGTTTAGACTTTATAGAGTGGCTTATGATTAGAGTGACTGGTAAAAACTATAACGTATTCTCGGTAGCCTAAGTCAGTTAGATAATGGATGAGTGCGTGCATCAGGACAATTACGTAAAAACAGCGCGCCGGCATTCCGGCGGGCTGCGCGCGGACCGCTCGCTTTTTACGCGCACACCGCTCTTCCATACCGATAACACGCTGAATTATTCAACACATTATTTATATTCACATTTTTGTCAACGCCATTCAAGATGAATTCATAAGTCTCTTTATGTCTTGATAAGACTAAAGCTTACCGACCAAAATGGCGCTGCCGAACAAAAACTCAATTTCACGTTTACATGAGGTCCGCGACACATCGCCTTAATAGGTGAAACCCATTTTAATATTGCGACCACGGTATGAATTTATTAAGAAAATTGTGTTTTCATACGTAGTAGGTATTGGCCATAGAAAGTTGGTAAGTATAGGTAATTAAGCAACCGTGGCGTGATACAAAACTGTAAAAAGCGAACGCCATGTTTTGTGTAATTAGTTCAACATAGATTTAGAACATTGCGATAATATTCATAAGTTTAATAAAACCGTAATGGTAAATAACCCTGTACACACGGCTACATATTAAGCTATGCATTTGTAGTAATTGCTGACCTCTCATTGTACGAAAATCCTATACAATGCGAGATCAGCTTATACTGGAAATTTACCTATTGTTTGATATGCAGCCGTGTGTACATACCTACACGAAGTAAAAAGCAAGTGAGTTTGCTAGCAGTCGAGTAAGTACCTACAGGTACTGTAGGGAGTACCTACAGTAGCTGCAATCCCTACCTAATAATATGAAGATTATTAAAATGTAGCGTGTGATGAATTTCATACAGTAAGGTACAAAAACTTGCTACCATTTATAATGTCAAAATATTTATTCGTGTCACATATTTTCATCCGTTTGGTTTGATTGAATACAAATGATATTTTATGGTTATTTTTCCAAATTATTTTCTAATATTTATGTAG
This sequence comes from Atethmia centrago, assembly GCA_905333075.3. NCBI lineage: Eukaryota > Metazoa > Arthropoda > Insecta > Lepidoptera > Noctuidae > Atethmia > Atethmia centrago. The sequence goes on along the minus strand of HG995371.1, from coordinate 17,451,630 downwards.
CATGCCAATGTTGATTTAATATTTTCTATCATGACTAACTTTGTCACGTTATTGACAAGTGCTTTTTCGGTTTTATTGCATACTTTCCTCGATCAAAACCACTTAAAAACGTGTCCACAAAAGTTACACGTAAATCTACAGGTTATGGAAAAAAGTTTAAGGAAAATGTCATCAACAAGCGAACGTTTAAAATGTTAGATAAAATTGCTTGGCCAGCGGATACGTTCATTGGCGCAGGCGAGGCGACAGCGGAACGTCAAACATTACGCTGTACGTGCATGAAATCCAACAGTACCTTTCACTACAGTTTTGCTGTAACTATTGAAAACCCATATTGCCACTCGGCCGCCTCAGAACGCCAATAACCGTTCTCGCCTTGATTGATAGCTAAATTGCGGGAGGCCGGCACACTGATCATTTTGCGATAATTAAATCGGCTAGAAACGTAATCGCATGACCGGGACCAATTACTCGGCGTTGCCTAGGCAGAGGCGGATCGTGTGAGCCACTGAAACTGCTACTAAATGTGTATTATTTGCGTGAATCTCAAGCGCGCTCCCGGCGCGTACGCACGACCTGCGAGGAAACTAGACTCGATGCACATTTTATGTTATTTTTACTACCTACTGTCAAATGGAAAATAATATTTTTTACTTGTTTACGAAATTATAATTATTCGAAAAGTTTATACTAACATACGTTTATGGCCTTTGAAAATAAGAAACGCAATGTTTAAACAAAATACCGTATGTAGGAAATTACACAACACACAGAAAAATACATTGGTATCTATTATACCTACTGCTAAATACCTAATGAATAAAAACATTTATTTTCTTGCATCTATCAAATTATTAAGTCAAGTAGATAACGCTTAAAATGAAGAAGCGTTTATTAATAATAGCGGGTTGGTGTTGATATAAATAAAAATAAAACAATAAATTAACCTGACCATCTTCCAACAGCTTCATAAATACTAAACGTCGTGTTCGTTATGATAATAAGCGTCATAACTATGATCGGCACGAATCAATTGAAAGTTTAACACTTCACCATAAACGCGAGAGAAACTACATAAACACATTCACAATGCACGAACAAGGTGTCGAATAATCCCTCCAAGTTTTTGTTGTTTTCCTTTTAAACGAACTCATGTTGCAAAACAAAGATGAGCAATTAATCATCAGCGGTACGCTTAAGGAAGTAAGAGCCACAAAGGGACAATGCATACTCAAAACGACGGTTAATAAATTTCCACACAGGAGTCGTTTATGGACGCTTTAAGTCATTACACGGTGCGTCTACAAAGATCTTTTTAAACGACACAGAAAAGGTCTGAATCCAGTTAATTAAATTTGTATTAAAAGTATTCAGAAGTGGCTCTTTATATTGGCTGGCGCTAAAGTTAACCGCGGCTCAGTAGTGCACTGTCATCCAGTTAATAGATCTAAATCTTTAGCGGCGAAGTGGGTCTGGATGGCCTGATTTATTGAACATAATGCAACGCGTGTTAACGACGCCTTGATTCGGTGATTGATCGACTTTTTTATGTGAAACTTGAATCAGTTCGCGCTTGCTCCCTCGGAAGCAATTAGATAATATTTTTGTAACAAAAGCAGTTCAAGAGCCGAGGTTACTGAAGTGGAATCATTAAGGTCTATGACATTAAACAATAGTTAGCTATCACGAGAAGATATTAGTTTACCCAGACTACGTACCTACTAAATAATAATAAATCAACTGTAACAATGACTGGATAATCTGACCATTGTCTGTTCACGACTTGAAACACTATCAACATGATAAAAATAAAGACGCTGTTATGTACAGCGTCTTTATTTTATAAGTAAAATCATCCTCATAGTTATTTGTCACGTTTTCTTTCTAATACTAACAACCTGAGCTGGCCGATTGCTTTACTAACTAAATAGATTTAATTTTATTAGTGTGTTAAAACAACATAAACTCAATGATGTCACCTACTACGTGATTACCCGAGGGTAAAATCATAGATCCATATGAGAGTCTACTAAAAATAACATCCTATTGACAACAAAGACCATTAAAAATTCAAATTGTCCAAGAGAATTGGAGCGGAAAAAGAAAAAGCATGATTTCTGAAGCAAGAATGTCAAGTGGGATAATTCAATTTTGATTATAGGACCAAAGCCTAAATACGGCTTCATTACGGGCCGCGGCGATCCGCGGACAATCATCTTGAGTAGGTATCATTAGCTACCAACTAATTTACGTACGACGCAATAAAATGACCGGTTTAATATGAAATTACTCAGTCTATGACTTTTGTGGTTCTTTGACTTCCTAAATTATTTGAAACAAACACATCCGCTGCTATATTGCTTCACTTCAAATTACAAAACCAAATAGCTCAACTAATGTCACGGTATGCCGTAGTTTATGGACAATTAGAAGATTCGCACATAATTCAAGCACATTAATTTGTAGCATCGCATAAACCCATATGCTCAAATTAATCTGTAAGAGGCAGCAAACTAGACAGTGTGTGGGCAATTTATTCGTCACTCCACTCGCATCGCAACCAACAATTTAATACTCAAACTCGGCCATGAAACGTTATTTATGCGTGCCCATTTCCATGCCGTCAGCTTAGAAATTGTTTAGGCTAGATAATAACTTTTAAGCTAAGGCTATGTACCTATGTTAAATACTTAAGTGGTTGGACATGACGGCCCTGGGCGGGTTGTAGCCGGGCTTCCGTGGGAACCCGACACGTGACGTTATGAAATCACCAGCGGCGAAAATTGATTGACACTACACTCTGTTTTCATAATATGCGCTCGCCTCAATACCGTCTCTACGTTTATGGTATTCTTGCACATTTGACTATCGTCTTGTGTAATATCGTTTTAACGACCCGTTTATACCCAAGTCTTGACGCACGTCACCTCCCTTGTAAAGCGTTTATGTAGGAAAATTATAACGTAGGTAACTCCACTCAGCCTTCTCGTGTAACTACGTTTAAAATTTATTTGCAGATAATTGATTCCCAGAACGTGACAATATCTAGCATAGTAAATATGTAACCGCTGAATCATTGCAAAAAATAGCATAATAACACTAATCCAATCCGGCAGAAAAACGCTAAAAGGAAAATAAACATCAAATAAAATACAAAAACCTACACATTTGGTAAGAAATATGAATGTTCAAACGGCGTAAAATAATACAGTGCGCGCTGTAAACGGTCGAGTGGTTTTGAAATCGCCCGTTCACGAGTCCTGAGCAAACACAAAGTGTCTCACGTGTCCTAATTACACACCTCGCACAGAACTAATTCAACAAATTAACTGAGTACGGCCAAGTGTCTGCAATGTCATAGTTAACTCACGCTTCGGTTACAACTCACCTTGCTATTATAGCGCGACAATTAGCTCTATCTACATTGTTTACGTTAAACAACGAATGCAATAATTACTATGAGCAGTTGACAAACTCCCGGACATTAATTTCATGTTTCCTGTTGTGTTTTTATGTTTACAAAATTATTGGAGAAGATTATAGTGCACAAAAAGTTTCGCAGGACTCGCTGTTACTTACGGTTCGAGATGGAGATTGTATTGAAAGGCAGCTGTAATGATTGTAAAGGAAACAGTCAAATAAAGGGTTGTCGATATGAAAAATCGTCGATGATACGATAGTTTTCACATCGACAATCGAGATCTCGGGAGCGCATGCTCGCGGCGAGGCGGCGCGGCGGCAGCGCGGGCGCATTCATCCGCACCCCGGTGGCTTATAATTAACACGCTGCAAGTTTTATGAATCGATTAGGATCTAAGCTTTCGTCAATAGCAGCTTTCGTCGCGGCGGACTCTGCCGATGCCTTATCCTTGTCGATGATTAATAGCGATTGAGATTTTTGCCCTAACCGTGTTATTAGATGCGAGTTAAACTCGGACCGCGGCCGCGTCGCTTTCGATAATTGCTGACTTGTCATTGAATGATCCGATATCATTTATAGTGTTAATAACTGACTATTTGAAAAAAGTAATTTATTTTGTTCTTTTTCGATACCAATACTATTTTATTTTGAATTTATTAGAAATAAGATACTTTCACAAATAAGCTATTGTGGAAAGATTTATTTGTATATTTACTTTAGTCATGTAGCGGCAATAATTACTTGCTGAAATCCAATAATACGAAGCATGTAATTGTCCTACTAACAGAACATGTAAAAACTGAAAAAGCTAACAATACAAGCTAACACTTAGCATTTTAGGTCGCCTGTAGAGTTACTAACCGGCAATATTATTGACCATTCTATGCGGGCGAGTGAAGTAATTATCGCAAATAACTTAGTTGCGGGCAATAAGGCCCGGGGCCTTTCTGTAAAGAGCGCATGTATAAATCAATATATACCGCTGAAGAGCACACCACTACGACAAAATATAAATAACGTATACGTACACTAATTACAGTGGAACAGATACCCAGTAGGCATAAGTTCGCTTTATCAATTATCTTCCTTCGAGCATATTCAACTTTTCTAACAAAACGTTTCTGTATGAGCAAAGTCATAAGGTTCAGTTTTGTAGTGTTGTTTAAAGGACAATGATAAGACATGAATGTGCCCTCTAACTGTATGCCAGGACTATTCAGGTTGTTCGGTCAACTAAATCGATGTGAATGTGTAATTGACATTTGGAAGTGTAGTTATGGAATAATAAAGCAATGAGTTTCTTCGAAATAGACTATTCCTAGTGCGGAATATGGAAGATTCGAATAAGGGCGATTGACCGCCGTGTCCTCGTGGAAGCGATCGGCGGCAGAGACCTCTCGCGTCCGGCCCTGGTTCAGGCCATGGTACGGAGCGAGAGGGCATGGGCAGCCGCCACCTCCTTCTGCGAAGCAGTAATGCTCGCAAAGAAGGAGGCGGGACGGTTGAGGGAAAGGCACGTTTCGCGCCCTCTCGCCCCTAGCCGCCGCAGGAGACGCCCAGGGCGTCGGGAATCCCGGGCGGATTTCCGGCCACCGTAGGCGCGGGCTTGCGGATGGTGAGCAATGGGTAGCTCACCGTCCGGTAAGGACCAGGCCCGGGTCGACGGCGCGTTGTATTCCACGCGCGCCTCAAAGAGATGTCGTCAGCACATATAGTAGGGTTCCACTAGGGCCGATGCCTGCCGGGGTCGCGGGAAGGTACTTATGGGTCACCGAGGCACCCGCAACACAAGCAACAGGAAGGAATACGGGTGGGTTTTATTCAGTAAGAGTCTGACACACCCTCCCGCTCCGCCCAGAGCGGGAGAAGTTATTTGATGATTCACCAAAAAAAAAAAAAAGGGCGATTGACAAAAATCTGAATATGTTTTATAGATCACTCGAATAAATATATATTATATTATAGGATACTATTGTAAATTAATTTATTGAATTTGGTAAACAAATGGTAATTAAAAATTATTAAAAAAAAACAAAAAACCCGACTGCAAAAACAAATAACTGAAAAGGGAAAAAAGCATTATAATCTATAGAATTTTGGTATCGCAGGCCCCAAAACCACAACCAAAAGTTACACAAAATGTCAGGTTATTGGTTTGTCCTTTAGTTTCAGTTACCTATGTGTTTCTGCAGTCGGTTTTGTTGTTTTTTTTAATAATTTATTTTATTTCAAGCTTTTAGTTTTATTAATATATAAACATACATATTTGAAAATAACTCATTACTAGCTTTTATTTAATACCAATATTGTTGTAATTTATTTTTTTTAAACCTTCTGCTCCCTTTTTTTTTGTATTTGCAGATGCAATATAATAATGTAAATATTATATAGCCTATGTCACTCCTACAATTAAAACGAATCTATGGACATATGTTAAAATCCATTTAGGCTACAGAGCGTACCAAAGCAATAGACACACATACATACTTACCAGGAGGGTAATGTCTAGGGCAGTCCGGTAAAAACACATGTCATGCTCATGACGAAAAGCATAAACGCTTCGATATGTGTATATAATAATCGTCTGCATTTTTCCTACCACCTACGGCGCTATAATAAGGGGCTTTCCCTTTAATTCCCTCAACAGAAAAAAGGTAGTAAACAAAAGTCCTTTTTCCTTTTAATTATACTACGTTAAGAAATGACACTACAATTCTGCAACACCCGACGTATCCTATTAAACTATTAGGCGTATCGTTAGATTATAAGGCTAGTAATAACCAACACAAAGTTCGATGTAAATTTCCTTTTTATTTCTTAAAACACCCACTTATTGACCGTTTGTGGGACAGCATATGGAAGTATCGCACACTGCAGCTATCAAATATTCATATAACACCTGTCGTGATAAAAGAACTATTGAGAAAGGTAATTGCACAGTTCGCTTTGATATTATATAGATTGCTTTATTTTCAAGCAAAGTGTCGCCATTACGGACTTTATTTGTAGAACTCATTTTCAGAACATTCTGATTTAAAAAACGTCTCCATGGATTTTCTTGCCCGTTCTTCTCCATAGGAACGTACGACGCTCTGGAATGGGCAACTAGCTTAATCTTATTGACTGACCGACTCCTTGACCGTTCAAAAATTCCTGTAATTGAGTGAATACTTAGAGTTTGAGTAACAAAGATGATTTCAGAGAATCACATGATATCAGATTCAAGATCACAAAAAAGCTATCAAGAGGTGCTAAGAGAACAATAACACTCAAAATATATACTAAAATAACATAAAGATATGATGAGCAAAATGAAGATATTTTTAAACCTATAAAATGTGCTGAATATAGCTTTAGCCGCCTCCTCCGAATCATCAAAAGAACATAAAAACCTGGACTATACACGCATTACTAACACAAAAACGTATTCACCATTCAAGCTTTGTATTGACGTTTTCAAGATGCCTTGCTCTTTTATATCAAGGCAATACATACACAATTGCCATCTAAGATGAATTTGACAAAACATTTTATAAAAAAATGTACGAACTAATCATGAACTACCTATCTTTGGATATTGACAAACTTTGAATATACACTTTTGTGGCGTTGGAAACCTTGTGATATTGTAAGGAACGCCTACCTAGCAGGGATAAGTGAGTCGCAGGTACATAACTTCAATAAAACTGTTACCTGTATGAAAAAGTATTCCACTTCTGACAACTCAGTTCTAAAAGATTGGCACACACTTTGATTACCGCTAGTGATTAATACATTAAATGCTTTAACAGAATGTACATTAATAGTTGCAGGTGCATTTGCACTTTTTTAATTAGCACCTAATACGCTATGTGTTTTTGCTAATCACTCGCACCAATCAAGTTGATTAAGTGATTAATTCTTGATAGAATTAATCAGAAGCAGAAGGCACTGATACTTATCTAATAAACAACATAATCTGATCATCAATTCCCGCCAAACTTGATAAATATGAAAGTCCTTCCACGACGTATGTTAAAGTAATCTTAGTGATTCGCCTATTTATAGATATTGTATGTATTTGAGACTACCTCAGCTTCGGTTTGCCGACGATATAGTTGTCATGGCTTTTTTTTTTTTTGAGGCTGGGAAATCATCAAATAACTTCTCCCGCTCAGGGCGGAGCGGGAGGGTGTGTCAGACTCTTACTGACTAAAAGTTGTCATGGCTGAGACTATGAAGGACCTCAGTACAATGCCCAATGACCTCAGTTGTGCTTCCGAAAGAGTGGGTCTTAAAATGAACATAGACAAGACAAAGGTCATGTCAAATGCCTATGTAACACCCACTCTCATGAAGATCGGAGACGCTGCACTCGAAGTTGTGGACGAGTATGTTTACCTAGGACAAACTGTCCAGTTAGGTAGCTCAAACTTCGAGATCAAGGCTAATCGTCGAATCCGACTCGGCTGGGCAGCGTTCGGGAAGCTACGCAATATCTTCTCGTCCCACATATCGCAGTATCTCAAAACGAAAGTCTTTGACTAATGCGTGTTTCCAGTGATGACCTATGGCACTGAAATCCGCAGGAAAACCAATTAACCGACATAGCCCGAAGATATGCCAAACTTAAGTGCGAGTGAGCAGGGCACTTTGCTCGCAAAACAGATGGCCGATGAAAATGAAAATGAAAATGTTCTGGAGTAGCCACCGCGTACCGGAAGATGTAGCGTTGGAAGGCCTCCCACAAGGTGGACCGATGACCTTGTGAAGGCTGCAGGAATCCGCTGGATTCGGGAAGCACAAAACCGGTCTAAGTGGCGGTGCTGGGGGAGGCCTATGTCCAGCAGTGGACGTCTTTCGGTTGAAATGATGATATTTTGAGATATTTTTTCTCTTATTCCATGGCGATTTATAACTGTATGAGATTCATTATAAGAAGGTTTACAGTCAATTACAATAAAATAACTATTATACTATTATTATTATACTGGCACACCATATAACCCTTACATTATTTTAAGTTTAACAAAAGACTATCGATATATCTGTTCAATCGACTGTTCCCTTTCAAGAAGAGAACAGTCGATTGAAGAGAGTCGAGAGATGCGGCTACGACATTTCTCCATTCAGCAGCCCCAGCAATACTACCTTGACAAACCGTGGCCGTCGAGATGAATTACCTACTTGTTACGGTTGTTTTTAATTGATAGAGACAATTTCCTTTCTTTTAGTGTCATATTTCCCTATGCTACAACTGCTTGAAGAACTAAAGATGAATTCTCGGAATCATCTTGGCATCAACTTAAAAATAAACCTTAAGAGCTTACCAAGCAACTTGGTTACAGCACCTTGCTGTGACAGCACATGGTGCGCGATGTCGTAGTGCCGCAACCCGAAGCGGGACAGTTCCAGCAGCCTCTGTTGCGACAACAGGGAGGAGAGGGGGTGCGACGCTGCGCCGGGGTACAGGGGGGTGCCCGCCCCGCCGCCCGCGCCTCCACCGGATGATGAAGGGGATACAGGTACTGGAAACAAAATGTATAAAGATGATTATTGTTGTAGCAGTTGTACCTGCAGATATGGTGGTGTTCTTAGAAAATACCAGCAGTACCTGGCTGTTTATAAATGGAATATACACATAATATAGTATCACGCCTGTATTCCCCGAAGGGTTTGGCAGAGGTGCACCTATAATACTCCCACATATCATAGTTTAAAAAAAAACTTCAACATTGTAGAGCGTCGTCTCTGTCACACATGCATGAGCCTCTGTCTTATACTCTGTACCATATTACTGGTACATTGCAATGAAGTAGGTTCTAAATGCTCTGGTGCAGGATATGAGCCCTTGACTTTATATCTGTATTAAACTAGCTGTCCTGTTACAATTCTGTACTTTTGGATCAGCAGCAAGATTATCTCAGTTTAACTTCGATAACTCCAGGGGTTACACTAATAAAGTAGTGAATATCTATAAATGCAACAGGAATACATTGTCAGTCTGTAACGTCTGCGTAACTCTGCCTTTATTCTTTAACATTACGATATTGAAGCTTGCACAAACGAAATACTGCCAATGCACTATTAAGACTAAAAGTCAATGCCAATAACATTGTAAAGAATCAAGTTTATTTCTTAGCGTTCAAGTACGTGTCGGTACTTATAGGCTTTCAGATGGAGGCTCGTACAGACTGGGGCGATATCGCGGGCGCGACAGGCATGTTGCTGCCTGTCGCACCCGCGATATCGCACTAGTCTGCACGAGCCTTAAAGAAATGAGACACAGTTGATTTTCTATTGTTTGACACTAAATCGGATACGCGCGGGACGGAAGTGTGTAACATGAATTGGCAGCTTGAGCATGGAATTAGTAAGTACTATATGGATTGTAAGTAGAGGAGGTTAAGTTGCGGCTTCAGTCGTTAAAATAAGATTATTACTTCCAAAGACATTTATTTTTTCTTGATTCAATTTCAGATTCAAAGTGCATACCTAGAAACACGTGAACCATAGGTATCCCACAGAAAGCTATCGTACTATCCTTACTTCGCTTATCCACACTTAATAAATTAAATAAATAAAGTGAGAAGAATTCCACTCTACGGTGTCAGCATACCAGAACATAGTCTGTTTATCAGTAGGACCTACAACCGTATGGACACACCTCTCCGCAGTCTTCTTTTACGAGCTGCACAAGATGATAAGCTTCGCCGTGGAAGTGTGAAATTACTAAAATATTCCTTGCATTAATTTATTCATATTCCTATAAACCGCATTTTTATCAGCTCCGTATCGGCTTACGAATAAATAAAAAATGTAAATCAGAAGACGTATCAATTAAAGTCATTAGCTGTTTTTACGATTTCTATAAAACCCGTCAGGAAGAGTAACAAAATTAAGTCATCAAAACAAATAACAACAGTCATTTGGCAGACTTTATGGTTCTCGTTTATATATCATATAACATTCGTTTTTTACATGTGACCATGATGGGAGTGCCTCTGGCGAAATACTCGGCCCTGATTCCACGTAAGCGGTGATTCCGTGCGCGCTCATTACGTCCCGTCCCCGTGTCATTACAGTACCGTGTCAAAGGCTCAGCCACCACTTTTATTACTAGCCACAGCACGCTAACCGTACAGCCTGTGTGAATTGTCGTAGAAAACTTCACCACGCGTATGTAATCAGTAGGTAATCAACTCGCCGTGATAACAGACCTGCGTCCATAAAGCCTTCCCCACATTTCATAAAATATGGTGTAAATCTAACAATAAAATAAATAACTTTTTAATAAGATTAAGAAATACAATTTTTTTAATCAGACAGAATGGTGTAAAAATAAAATTTTATAGGCAGACAAACTGGATCCGTCGATGGCATAAATACAAAATTAAAATGTTTCTCAAGCATTAAAGTTTCGATCTCTCAACACGTACACATATATATTTGTATCCACCGCAATTTGTCGTTTACAGCAACCAGATATGCTAAAGGCCGATCGTAACAATGCTTTCTTATGAACACATCGTAACACATTCAATTATAAATTAAGCTATTAACTTAATATACCATAATTTGTTTATCGGGTTAAGCATCGAAATTAATGCAAGTGGCATAACTTGTCCATAACTTAACACTTTTTATTAGCGAGTCAATAAGGCGATTTCGTCAACGAAAGTATTATCAAGCTTTCGTAAAGCTTTCAAAGCAAACTGACCCTTGTCATGAACAAGTAAGGAACAGTTTAGACAGCAGGTCCCATTCTGATGAAGCGCTCGGGACTCGACTGCGACGTATAATTTCTCGTGTAATCGCTTTAATAATGGGAGAAAAAAAGTGATATTATCTGCCCACGGTCAATAAATTAACACCGTTTAGAGCAAAAATGTAGATTCTTAGTGTCGCTACTATTATAAATAAATTGGACTCAAACGAGTAGAGGTTTTAAAGGAGATCGTTCGTGTTGGTGAGTGCGTGTGTGTGTTTTTATTAGGGTGCGTGAGCAGTGAGGCCTTATTAAAATATTTCGAGTGGAAACTGGAAGGACCACTTAGTGGTGCGCGGGAGTTTCACGCCTGAGCTGATACAACATTAAATCGACAAGATAGCTTATTTGTGCTGAGCTGAGGATTAGTGGCAATAAATCACTGATTAGAATGTATTGACTGGCGTTGACTCCGGCGCATGGTCGCCGCTATTATTTATTGGCCATCAGTTTTTTCGGCTTTTACGGCCTCATTTTATCTATTTGTTAATGTTCAACGATCCCCACTAGACAGTTTGTTTATTTAATTAGCTCCGCCACTAATGCAAATTGTGATTTGCTTATCTTATTAGATGTGCGTGGTTAAACTTACTTTTCAATTACTTATGGAAATGCGACGGTCGGGTGTTACCAGTGATGAGCACTGAGAATAAGAAAACTCTGTAATTATAGTCCTTATGGCTAGGTGAATGCACTTAAAACAGTTAGAATTGGATAATGATCGTAAAACGCATCGCTAATTAACGAACATGGAACTAATAAGGCGCTATCTGTGAATTTAAAATGGTATGAAATTTACAATTTACATACATGTAGGCAATATTTTGTGCAGCAATAGTTTAATTGTATAAACAAACACAAGTATGTTTGGTCGGTACACCTGCGCAGGCGTCGTATAAACATGTAAAGTGATGCGAGGCGGCGAGGGGGAGTAGGGGGACCGCGCGACGAGCGCCGACTTCGGCCGAATGTAAAACAGTTTTATGCAAAAAATATTGTTCTACCCGCGCGTTTCGCCGCTATTAATGTCATCACGCGGCGGAAAATTACCACCTTTCGTGTAAATTTCAATACGAGATCGAAAGTGTACTCGATATTGCCCCTTTATGATTGCAAAGAATTACATGCAACAACAATTCTTTTGAAATTGTTTAAAGATACGCATGAATTATGGATATGAGTTGGGTTAAAGACCGTTGTTACTCGCTTCTGTATTAAAATGGCGATTTCAGTGATTTGAGTTAAATTGTCCGTGAAATGATCTCGAAAGAACAAAATACTGTAAATATCACGGATATGAAGTGAGGTATTAATAATAATTGCACTCGGATTGAAAGCAATCAAAAGCAAGCAAAATAAATGCATTACCAGACTGTTTTCCATTTGGGTATGCCAAATCAATTAAGTCGTAATGTTTATTAAGCTAGGTATCAACAATTGTTTAAGTGTGAATTGAGATATTGAATCAGTTCTCATAGAAATGAGTTTTAGTTTTTCTATGCCTTTTAATTTATAATGTACCTATTGTTATGAAATTATTGCACGGTGGGTGCGGGGACTATATCAGTCGGCTATCGTGTTCATCGAATACCGACCTCATGGTAATCAACCTGGCGTTTCTATCAAACCTTATAGCAACTCATTTACGTATGTTATGAGGACCTAGTAACTAATGAGTTTGACATGTACAGAGCAAAACATTTACTGAGAATCTATACTTAATATTATATATGTGAAAGTAACTCTGTCTATATGTCCGTCTGTTATCATTTCACGCCGTAACGGTTGCATGGATTTGGATGAAATTTGGCACACGGGTAGATTAGGAGATATGATTTTTATCTCGGTAGTATGTAAATTCCCATGGGATAATTTTCGATTTCTACGCGGGAGACGCTACGGGCAAGAGCTAGCCTAATATCCTAACTTCCTAATCCTAACTAAAATTATAAATGCGAAAGTGAATCTGTTTGTTCGTATGTTTGTTAGTTTGTTACGCTTTGACGCTAAAATGGCTGAACAGATTTACATGAAATTTGGCAGATTGGTAAACCATGACCTGGTTTAGGACATAAGATACTTTTTATCTCGATATTCCCACGAAATCGAGACTTATGCAGGTAAAACCGCAGGGCGCAGCTACTAATCTATAAAACTGTTTCGAAAACTACCCATAAGAAGTTCAATAGGTATGCAGTGTATATTTATATTTACTTGAAACGACAAAGGTTTCTTAAAGGTTACACTACAGGATGCACAATAAAAGTAGCCATTTAAACACAAACAACGTAAAACGACTCTCTTGCGCAGGCGCAGGCGCATGGAGGACCAGTGACAGTATTGTAAGAATTGTATCATTTAAGTGAGACAACCATGTGTACCGCGGTTGGTTTGCCAGTCTGATACACAGGGCGCTTTTGTTTATCGAACTTGCACGGTAATGGGTCTTCATTATTATTTTCTCATATTTACTTTTATCTAGTTTTTCATTTCATGTCATCTTGACTATCTTCAATGTAGCTAAATTTGCCTTTAACAAAAATTACCTTTTCCCATTGGTTCGCTTGGTGGAACGTTACGCAGACATTCGTCGAAAATACGCGCAACGTAGCCGCAGTGCCTACGCGGCTCTACGAAGCGTAGCCGCAGCGCCTAACTGAATCTACGAAGCGTAGCCACTGCTTCTACGCTGGTCTACGAGCCCTAATCGTGGCTTCTACTCAAAATCAAATGGGCCTTACCTTGCAATCGTAGTTATCAAAACTTTTTATTTTGTCATTTAATTCGTCATAAAGCACCTCATCTACTAGAGAGAGAGCAATATTACTAGAGAACTTCAATGTACATATTATGTGACGTCGATAGTAAGTGAAGCCCGAACTGACAATTTATAATGTTCGAATTTAGGTACTTATAAGATTTCATATTTTTACGTTTCATACAACTTATTAGAATATTTAAATGTAAGTTTAGTTATACATTATGTTCTAAAACTAGAATTGTTACACAACTAACAAAGTTTTTTAAAGATCTTTAAATTAAAACATAGTTGCTTAATCATAATCAGCTTACAAACAAACAATATAAACGTGAACATTATGTCATAATAAATAATGAGAATTTTAATCTTAAGTACAATGTTTACCCTTTAAAGGGAGAGAAATATACCTAAGGAGATCCAACATTCCTGCTCATAAATTCAACTGTAGATGTGTGATCTGTAGATGGATGAAAACTAATGGGCAGTTATACGAGTAATTACCAATTTTACGTGTTTATAGCCAATTATACACTGATGAGATATAGGTTATCATTTCATTATCATGAAAAATACGTGAAAGGGAGATCATGGTTTGGTTCGATGGATCGGAACAGCTAACGATCATATCAATACTGAAAAGAAGCATCACTGACATAGTATTATTTGGAAAAGGCTATTGTAAAAATAGAGTCCGGCTTTTGTCACCTTTTTCTTTTGTCTGGGAGAAGAGAAGGAAGAGGAAACAGCAGCCTAACAAAGCCATGATGAAAAGTTTTACAAAGACCGCAGTTTCGTTTGTTTCTGATACGTATTGTCACTTTTTTTTGGGTGGGAAATTATCAAATAACTTCTCCCGCTCTGAGCGGAGCGGGAGGGTGTGTCAGACTCTTACTGACTAAAACCCACCCATGTTCTTTCCGTTGCCTGTGTTGCCAGGGGCCTCAGTAACCCTTTTGTACCTTCCCGCGACATGTACTGTCAATTTTTATTTCAATTTATGCTGAGAGGGTTGGTTAGAATGGCTCTAAACCTCACTGGACAGTGGCGGTTAACTTTTGGGGAAACATACTTACAATTGAAATGCCATTCATTTTGACAATTCGGCAACATTCATTGCGATACTTACGCTGCCGAGCAGACGGATTTTTTAAACATAAGAAGTAAAGGATTGTGAATTTCCTTCAAAGTGCTTTGGATTGTAATTGAATATGTGGTACGCAATTAGAGTGCTGGATGATGGGTGATATGTGAATGTCTCGGCACCAGTCAGTTCTATTTGTAATCCAAACAATTCGATAAAAATAAACAGTACAAAAACCTGTACAAAAAGCTGTACTTTTTGTTTGTGTTAATAAATTACGTTGGATGGTATGCTTGACAAACGTAACGTGGCTATCCTGTGTTTCGACTTCGTTGCATATTCAATGTGCTCGATTCGCGAAGATTTAATAGTCGGTTCAGACGGCATCCGCTGCGGAAGTAAGCTTTAATATAGATAATAAATGAACGCTTATACTTAGTATTTGTTCACATATACTTGTGAAGGTGGTCTGCATAATAACAATATATATTGACTAGTAAAAAAACATCTTCGTCGGATGAATATGATGTGTCAAAGACAATTAAGTACAAATGTCACGAACAAAGCCCACATTCTCATACTGTCTGGTGCTTAGATTTTGTAAAATTAATAAGCTAGTTTAGCTAAATGTGTTACAGCAAGTCAAGCAAAAGTTACCAGACAACGCTTCACTTCCTCAGCCCATGCACACTCAGTAAACACAATTTCCCAGTACGGTCGGGAATCCTAGCTTAGTTACCGCGATCAACTGTGAGAAAAGGCTAGATAGTTAAAAAGAGGCACATTTATTAGAAAAAATGTGCATAATTAGAAGTCCAAAACGATTTTAACGATTTTTTTGTCATTAATTTAAAAAAGCGTACATTATTAGAAGGTCAATAATTTTTGGGGGTTTAGTTAAATACAAGGTGTCGTTTTGCATCCTCGTCAAATTCAAGAAGGTAACTATGCTGCTAATGAATCTCGACACGAATCAATAATAAAATAAGTAGGCCTTTTTTTTCTAATTTTCAGAAATCGGCATGTGTGGGACACCCATGTTAAAACGCGGCCCGTGTGACACCACATTGTAACTGCCCTTTCACACACACACTACCGCATACGCAACGGGGTGATTCTGTTTTGTGAAAATGGTGTATTCTAAAATACTGTCAAACTAAAAAAACAAGTGTGTAATAATTTTAAACAGGTATCGTAATTTTATTTGATTATATGTGTCTTTCATAGCAGCCTCCTGAAATTTGACGAGGATGCAAAACGACACCTTGTAATTCCCTTATATAAGGGACGCATAACCAGCAACCAGCAATCTGAAAACTTTTCTTCAAAAATTGTTTGCTTAGCTGAACTATAAAGAACCCAACGCCTTATAATGGTTTTTCTCATAGTCATGTAAAAATATTTTGGTCTTTAGAGTTTGATGTTTCTATGCTAAAAGATGCACCCTAGGCTTTTCTCTCCAAAACATCTTTGAAGTTACCTATAGTAATTGTATCATTGTTAGGTTAGGGTTCTGTACCAAATTGGTGAAAAAGGAAATCTTGTAGTGCGACTTCGTCTGTCTATTTCTGTGCCACAGATGCTTATTTCGTGAACTACTAGAGCTTATAACTATTCCATTAAAAACAATGTTTGTCCACTTTTGTAGCAAGTGAAAGAATTGAAAAAATATTGTTACTGTCATTGCAGTAGGAGTCCAATTGAAAATTTTAAGTAGGGTAACTAGGTCAATTGTTCCTAACTTTCTAACTATATTATTAGTTATTATAAATGCGAAAGTGAGTTTATTTGTTGTTTTTGTTTGTTTTGCTTTCACTCCAAAACGGCTGAACAGATTCGGATGAAATTTGGCACATGGGTAGACCATGATCTGAATTAGGACATAAAATACTTTTTATTCGGATATTCTCACGGGATAGAGACTTATATGCGGGTGAAACCGCGCGGTGCAGCTAGTAATAATATAAAAGATTTCATTTGCAAATTAAAACCAAAACCATAGAATAGAATACTGTTTGTTATGTACACCATAAAGTTTATAAATATAAATTTTACATAATGTGACACAATGGGCGGTCTTATCGCTAAAAGCGGTATTTTAAAGACAACCTTTGGACAGATTAGGGGGGAAGTAGAGACAAGACTACAGGTAGTCTGTGGTGTAACATTTACATAAATATACAAGAAATACATACATACATGAAACATATTAAACTAATCTATATAATATATTCAATAATAATTATGAAACAAGTGTTGTAAAGAACAAAAACAAGTCATCATCTGCCTGCCTTTTCCCAACTACGTTGGGGTCGGCTTCCAGTCTAACCGGATGCAGCTGAATACCAGTATTTTACATGGAGCGACTGCCTATCTGACCTCCACAACCCAGTTACTGGGTAACACGGTACCCCTTGGTAAGACTGGTTGTCAGACAATCGGGCTTCTGACTACCCGTAACGACTGTAAAGATCTACAAATAACAGCCGGGACCAACGGCTTTACGTGCTTTCCGAGGCACGGAGGGATCTTGGTCACCCATCCATGGACCAACCGCGGCAAGCGTAGCTTATCCTGATCGATCGATCCGTGCGGCTGTTATTACTTAGCCACAAGCCCCAAAAACAAGCAATAAAAACAAGTGCAAAGAACAAAAAAATATAAATATGATTAAGGCGAGAGATGTGTTTTTTTACCAAACAAAAGCATTTATGCAGTATAGTGTTTGACTTATTATGACAAAATTCCGTTAAAATATCACCCCTTATCTCCGAAGATTACAAAGCAAAAAGTATGGAATAAATCTAGTTGCTGGTTTATGTAAATACTAGCTTTTGCCTGCGGCTTCGCCCGCGTGGAGATCGAAAATTATCCGGAACTCGGTAAAAACCTAGATCATGGTTTACACATGTGCCAAATTTCATCCAAATGCGTTCAGCCGTTTTAGTTTGGAAGCGCAACAAACAAACTCACTTTCGCATTTATAATATTAGATAAGATTACAAGAAAAAAATAATGATATCTCTAATTAACTCAGTTTTTAAGTCATCAACAAAAAGTGTTTACTAACAAAGTTAGTATTGTGATAGCATACAATTCAAAAACATTTAAAATTGAAAAATAATTTTCCTATCAAGTTTCGGAACCCACAGAGGGCGAGTCCAACTTGGTCTTTGTCGTTTTTTTTGTTCTTCGCTATTTATCTGTTACCAAAAAATCGGCAAATCACCCCAAATAATTCTCATTG
Source organism: Atethmia centrago (assembly GCA_905333075.3). Classification (NCBI taxonomy): domain Eukaryota; kingdom Metazoa; phylum Arthropoda; class Insecta; order Lepidoptera; family Noctuidae; genus Atethmia; species Atethmia centrago. Next base: position 17,433,373 of record HG995371.1, on the reverse strand, counting down.
TTGCGTTCATCATCGCAAATGTTTTGTTCTTTCGTTCAGTCGGCCTGTTCCAGACTCTCTCTACTCGGTCTTTTTTAACATTTCTTCTTGTAACCAGATAATAGATTTGTTATGAACAGAAAATCAGGATTCTGACTTGGAATCCTACGTGACAGACCTCATCAAACTACAGGTTCTTTAATTCATTAACTACTGCAATTATTTAGACACGTTTTTCTTACATTTTTTCAAGCTTAGCTTACAATCCAGCAAGTGTACATTTTTTAAATGAATCTTTTCATCTAATAGGTTGTAACATTGATTGATTTTGTATTTAATTAAATAGAAAATCTGGTAAATTCTCTTTGCTGTAATATTTTGGTGTTTTATATTAATTACATTGGTTTAACAAATAATTTCTTTGGATGTTGTGGACCAATGTAATAACAAGATTTCAGTACTTTGTAATAAAATAATTATGATGATTTTAAAATTTACTATTATGATATGGTTCAATTTTTACGATAGGAAAACGTGGGAACGGCTCTACATTACCAAAATCTTAACTTAGCTACACGTTTGTGTCAACCGTCCTATTTGAATCTCATTGGGATTGTAATAAATTTGTAGCGTAAGTTACTAATGTCAAGAATCATTCATTATACGATTGATTTGTATCACAAATGTCTGACTATTAAAGTTTGACGTGGAGCTGATAAAATCCAGAATTTATACTAATTTCATGCATATTGTTTCATTAATAAAAAATATATACTACTAATTTATAGCCTTAATAATTTTAAGATAATTGATTCTAGATACAGGCACAGAATAGTAAGATTTTGAATGATTTAGTTGAATAAATCTGAATTCTCATTTATGAAAAACAATTTATTCTGATATTTTTGACAAAAGGTTTGTCTAATTCTTTATCATTCATAGAATTTTTACTTAATAGATTCAAACTGGAATTCAACTTGCAGTTTAAAGTTGCGCCTTTATACTGTTTGTAGATGTCGGTGCATTTCAATGGCAGGTGATTGGGCACGCACACAGGTGTGTCACCATCGACATCTCGGTACATTTCGGCACGGCACACGGCCCAAGCGGCACTTACACTGCACTGCGGACCCACAGCTTGCGTCATACGACACTCGCTCGGTGTGAACAAGTGCTCCAATGTTTATTCAGCAACCCATGTATTCAATGTTTTAACCGACTTAATGGCTCATTAATACATTGTTGCTATTGTCTACTAATTAAGGAGCATCGTCTCAGTTTACAGAGCCACCTGATTATTATGCGTGATCACCATTTAAATGTTAATTAGATTTATTAAAGCACCTGATCAAACGCTTCTCGATACAAACGTTGACGCGAAAAAAACATTGCCTGCGATGTATTGTACTGAATGAAAATTTATTCAACGTTTATGAGTCAGGTAATTGACGTAAAAATACTTAATATTTTCAATTACATACATATATTAACGTATTCCCAATTGAATCATCTATCATTGAATTTATTTCACCTATTTACATTTTGTTGACATTACTAAAGGTGAAGTATGTAATTAGGACTGAATCAAATAAAGTTAAGGCAACTAGTTTTGACATTGATGAGTACTTAAGAGACTATTCTATCTAATTAGGTTCGTATCTATCTAAATTACATGGTCATTCTATCACTTTTTAGGGTTCCGTATGTCCGAATGAAAAATGGAACCCTTATGGGATCACTCGAGTGTCTGTCTGTTTATCTGTTAATCTGTATGTCCGTCTATCACGGCCAATTTGCTTCAAATCTAATGGTAAATTTAGTACACACATCGATTTTTGTGACCCAAATACGGATGAGTTACGTCAATTAATTAATTTTGAAATGGGGAGTCACTTTTGGGGGACAAATAAGTATTGCACAATGTTCTGTGTGACATATCAAATGTAAACTTAAAAAAAGAAATGAAAATCAAATGAAAACTTGAAACTTACTGTGAGAGTCTCAAGAATATTTTGTATAATTTTAAAATAAATCATGTTTAAGTTATTTAAGAAAATAAATGAAAATTTACCATTCCTCCCTTACCTCCGAAACTACTTAAACTAAAATTTTGAAAAAATATACAGAATATAGTTCTAACTTATAGATAACCTATAAGAAGTCTATGGTCTTAAAATAACTTGCTAAATCTCCAAATATTGTGCGTACAAACTTACATTTGCAGTTGCAAATTATGGGAGAAAATCTTTTCCAACTACAATGTTAAGTTTGTTTTTGGGATAAATTCATCCCAACTACGGAACCCATCATTGTGCGTGGTCCGACATGCACTTGGCCGGTTTTTTATAATTAAGTTTTTTCCTATATTTAAACTGGTAACCAATTCGGTTTGTCCAATTATTTGCTATCGTCAATCAAAACGTTTCGAATGTTGTATCGCATACAAATCGGCGGGTGAATATTGAGCAACCTTCACCGGAAACGCTACTGGGCAATCTAGCGGCCGATCTATCGATTAATTAGTTCGATCGGCGGTACAATGCGAACAATGTTGTGCGATGGTCGGCACTTTTCACTCACTCATCGCGGCAGCTGGCTCCCGCGATGACAAATGACAGACAGTCGACGTGGCCAGAGCTCAGTCCACATACACGAGGCCAGTGACGTGAAAAATATCGCGAACATACCACTTATCTTAAGTTAATTACATAATTATGTATGAATGATCAGCTTCGTGATGTGTATATTTACCTACTTATTTATCTGCTAAATAAATTGCTCTCTGAGAGATAAATACGCTCTTATGTGTCTATAATCGCCACTGAAGAAAAATACTCGACACTTGCATAGGCACACAACTAAAGGAGTCAAGATGCACAATACTTAAAATACTTGGCTTATTTCCCTATTTGCCAGAAGTCACTGCACTGAAATCATCCAACGTCATCATCTCATCTGCCGAGCCTTTTCGTTGGGGTCGGCTTCCTGTGTAACCGGATGTAGCATAATACCAGTATTTAAAATGAAGCGACTGCCTATCTGACCTCTACAACCCAGTTACCGGGTAATACGATAAGACTGGTTGTCAGACTTTCAGACTTCTGATGACCCGTGGTGACGGTCAAAGATCCACAAATGACAGCCGGGACCAACGACTTATCGTGCTTTCCGAAATCATCCAACATCACGCCAAAATCTCTAGAGGGGTGCGTATCCTCCCCTCTTATCATCAGCACTAGAACAATTCACTACATAATTTTCAGTATTCAGGAATTACGGCGAGGAGCTCAAATGCCATTTCGTTCTCGTATTACAATAAAGTGTTAACAAACAGGTACCACGTTTATTTATAGAGCTTACAGTAGGGCTTATCATCCCGATTTTATAGTCAATTGAAGGAAATGTAATGTATCCGTTTAATATAAAGTTTAATTAATTAAAATCAAATGCTTCCTACAGTTCTGTTTGTGGGAAACAATTAATGTAAATTAGTCAGCGTCACTGATTCCTGAACAAGTGCTAGTTTAACAAGTTTCTTTTACCTCAATAATCATGTGCATATCCTTTCTAAACTTAAATTAAAACTTTCAAGAAAAAGTTATAATTTAAGTTCTATATAGGTACATATATATTGTGTAAATTATTTCATCACCAATGTTCCCAAACCGGTGAAGGAAAACATCGTGAGAAAACCGGCATGTCCTAGAACCAAAAATCCGAAGCCATATGACGTCTAATAACCCGCACTGGGCCCGCGTGGTAGATTACAGCCCATTCCCTCTCGAAGAGAGGAGGCCTGTTTCCCAGCAGTGGGAACATTATAGGCTGATTATGATGATACGCTGTAAATACGCTTGTCAAATTGGTTAGTGACTGCAGGACGAGCTCTCTCATTTGTAGGTACCCCGTACCTGCAGGGCTCATTAAACGGGCAAGTTGGATTTTTAAGCCGCCATCTTTATTGGTTGATTCCAGTATAAATACACACTTCTCACTTACCCACTTCAGCCCAATTTTTAATTATTTTTAACAAATACTTTTTAAAGAATGGGTAAAATTGGACTGCGAATACGTTTTGAAAATCCATTGATTTATAAAGCAAAGAAATTACCACTCAGAAGCAGCTTTGTAAAATTTTATAAAAATATTGGAAACTTTCTAAACAAATATAGGTAGGTAGTAACTCAGTGACACAGTTATAATAGGTTTTATATTGTTTTATAATACACGATCATGTACTTTTAAATGAAATTATATTTCTCTTATCCACCTCATTAAAACAGGTAGATTGTTTGCGCCCATTAGATAAATGTACGCGTTACTCAAAAGGCTTGGCGAGATCAGATAAATGCAATTAAAATACTAATTTACAGGGGCATCTAATCATATCTTTTACTGTTATGTAAGACGCTGTATTAACTGTAACTGTAAGCTGACTTAAACATAACTTGAAAAAGTAAGCCTGATGATGTTTTATAATGATTTTGTTTAATTTTATACTACGACTTTGATTGCACTTCTTTGATCAATAGTGATCTTGATAGACGGACAATGGACATTTTTTATTGTAAAGAAGTAGCTTACACACTTACCTTCCCAGACGAAGAGTTTCCAATGTGTTTCTAGATCTGACTTGGGTCAAATTTTGACCTGCGATGAACTGCGCCTTTTTTTTGCATGATACATGAACCATACTTGCCAGTATTGAAAATAGGTGGTACCTACATAAAACGGCCTAGTAATCAAGAGTAAAATACCTAGTTACTATAGTTCTACAATCACACTACATAATCAGCCTATAATGTTCCCACTGCTGGAACACAGGCCTCCTCTCTGTGAGAGGGAGTGGGCCGTAATCCACCACGCGGGCCCAGTGCGGGTTGGTAGATGTCACATGTCTTCGAATTGTTGGTTCTAGGACATGCCGTTTTCTAAATGAAATACCTGAATAAAAGCGCTCTGTAGGATCTGCAATGCACGTGGCTCAGCGCCGAGAGTTGAAAATCCAAGAATTACATTTAGGAGTTGCTTAGTGGGCATGCAACTGTGATGATTATTTCGTAGGAGATAAATGTCCACCATTTTCGTAGGAAACATCTTACAGGTTTTAACCTGTAAGATTTTAGGTAAGTTAGGTAGCTTAGGTATTTTACGAGTAGGTAGGTTAGGTAGGCTGCACAAAACAAAGCCCTGATGGCTTTGTTTTGTGGTTTTTTTTTCAGGATTAATAAATATGTTCCGCTTTTAAACAAGACTTTTATGAATGATCAGTGTCGATTGTAGTCTTGACTGGTTTAGTATGGAGGTTTTATGGACGTTGTCAATTTGTATAAGCATTGAGTTATCAGCAGTATCTTGGGACTCTCGAAGAGCATGCTGGAGAATTACACCATAAAGTGCAATAAGCAATCATGGATTGTATTTTCTCTATTGGCCGATAAAATGGTATTTTTAAACTAATTTCTATGCCGTTTTAAGTTACTACAATTTCAGCTTAAAAGCATAAATATTTGCATAAACCCGTAAGTCAAAAAATGCATTGCTTTCCATCAAAAGGTGTAGATAATATTTATTTATAATTGTCATTAAAAAAGATAAAATTCCTAAAAACCTTTTCGTGTTATTTGTGTAGTCCAGTGTATATAAATAAAATTAATAAGGCTACCAAATGTGCTTGCAACATCCCGACACCGTCGCGCGTCGCCGCCGGCTTATCGACTCTACAGAAGAGACTCCATACTTTATAATAAAATTATAAAACTTCATTATTTTTATTTCTCCATTGAAAATACAAAAGGTAAATTCAAATAAAATAGTCTAACAAAAAGTTAATTTATGTTATTTCATCAATTTGTCGCGGGTTTGTTTTTAATTTGGTGTCCCTAATCAGCCGATTGATGCGATTCAATTGGTTAATAATATTTTGCTTTCTATTTTTATTATAGCTAAATTGAGAAGGCTTTACAAGGAATAAACTGTAAGGTAAGGTTAGCTTACGTTAAATATTTATGACACTTAACAGTTGTAAAGAATTTCATATAAGATGAGCGATGGAAATGTAGAATGTGCCTCTTTATAATATTGTTTTTCAGGACAAAAAAAAATATTTTTTTAGGTAGGTATCTGTATGCAGTCTGTCGTAGGTACCTACTCTAAAGATGCTAAATGCCGTTGTGACTTACAACCCTAAATGTAATGTGTTTGCGGATAAATGGAGTAACATTAGGAGTATATGTCTGATGTTCCATGTTAGTGTTAAATTAAATTATATCGAACATAATTATAGTCAACGTAATAATTATTGTTTCTATCTTAATTAATGTAATTGGTGTTGTACCATTTTAATGAACTATAAATAAATAAATTTAGTTCTATCTTTCTATCTTTTTAGAAAATCTAATTAAAAATCCAAGCGATTCATATTATTTAAACAGATTTTCTCGAATTTTAAGACCTGGACGAGAATCGCATAGACCAGGGAAGCCCGACAAGGGAGAAAGCCTACACTCAGCAGTGGGTGGAACAAGGTGCCAATGTAAACGATGATGATGATTTTCAGACAATTAGTAACAAGCTAAATGTTGTCCTATACCTAAATCACGTGTTTTTTTTTAATATTGTCGATAAGGTATTCATGTGATCAATAATAGATTAGACGAAACCTGCTATGAAAATCTGACTTCTTTAAATAGACTTCGATCTATGTGATACTCGTAGTTATTTATTACAACGAGTAGGTACCTAGGTAGGAAAATTGATCTAACTAGCCTTTTCCTAACTATTTTGGGGTCGTGTTCCAGTCTAACTGGATGCAGCTGAATACCAGTATTTTACATGGAGCGACTAGCGAGCCTATCTGACCTCCACAACCCAGTTACTGGGCAACACGACACCTACCATACAGCAAGTAGTTACGTTATCTACCGTTGTAGGCATCGTGTTCCCCAGTATTAAAGTTTAATTCTGTTTAAATAAAATTGCGCTTGACGTAAATTGACGTAATTTTAGTAGGCAAGTTTTTAATGACGTTTAAACTTGTAGGGAGTAGTGACAGGCGCTGATTAATTTGACAGGACTAAACTAAAATGTATCTTCTGTCCTTTTCTTAATGAAATAGAAAGAAAAAGATGCACTGAACTTAAATTTAGTTTAGTTTGTGTACAAAGAAATCGGCACCAGTGTTATCTTAAATAGACTGGTTGAACTATTTACATAATTATCAGGACTTAAACTTCAATAGATTTGTCAGGTATATTCTCTAGTGATCGTGGATGCTGAGGATGAATAAATTTTTAGAAATAAATACTATACTATGTTTTAGATAATGGTTGTGATCTTCCGAGTCATTTCTGAAGATAATAATTTTTGTTATAGTGTGTGTAAGGTTTTGTTGCCTTGTTATAATGGCCTTATGCCATTTAAAAACAACATAATTGTTCAAAATGGGATATGCTAGAGGCCTAAAACTATTCACGCAGTCTTACAGAATTGACTATCTCCTGTATTTTTCCTTGTAAATCAGCATTTTAATTTATGCTGGGGGTTCAGGTAATTTGAAAGGTAAAGCTGTTATTTTATTGATTTGGAATAGACTTTTAGGTACAGCTTTAAATCGTTAAGTCTTCTTATCGTTAAGTTTACTTATCTGTCTTTATACAATTTTTTGCTAATGCATTGTCACTTTTTTGTATGAATCCTGTAGATTCAAGACAGATTTGTGTTTAGGTAACCTTTTGCAAAGCAAATTTTAAACATACTTTTTTTTAAGTTTCTTGTTGACACAACATTTGAAATAAGTTGGATCACTTTCAGGGCAAATAAAAATAAGTGCACAAAAGCTTACCATTGGGTGACATGTTGAGCGACTGTGTGATGGCAGCAGGGGCTGGGGGTGCTGGCTCCATCTTCCAGGGGGCGCAGCACGAGACGGGGGAGAACTCGGGCGTGGGGCCACTGCCCGCCGATATCAACATGGTCGAGCCACCTTCAGGTAACGAGCTCTCTGCAACGCTAACATGCGGCACCAACCAAAAAGTTCACTTCAAATAGTCCACGTTATTCAACAGTTCGATAGGCTCTAAGAAGCCAGTTTGTAATAAGTTATGAGCACCTATAGGACGCGGCCCGGCTCGCACGCGCTCGCTTGAAGCTCAGCCAGAACACTGAAGAGCGCGCTTGTCGTGCCGGCGCGCCCACTCGCGCGCCTACTCCCATTTGCACGCCTCAGAAAAAATCTCCGCCGCCAAACAATAACAAAAAACTACCTCCGCCGAGCAAACCTCCGCGCACCTCTCCCTCTAACGCTCTTAATTCGATTTCCGAACGCGTCAAAATTACAACACAGCTCGATTGCAACGCAACCTTCCGTCCCGTTCTTAGATTTTAAAATTTAAACTTATCCATACTAAAACAATGTGCCCCTTAACAGCATACACACAATGACTATATTGTTGTATCGCCAAAGTTCCTCTTACGACATTTTCGCACGACACACAAATGAAACTACTCCTACTCGCACTCGTTCGGTTCAGCTTAAGCATGAACCGTATGAAAGGGACAGGTGCTCTACCGCCCGGTAGAATTACGGTAGTGAGCACAGGTGATCTTTTACCATTTCTTCATATAGAAGGTGTTAATGTATACCTCTCTCGCTCTATCTTATATATTTTAGTCTGAGCCGGCAGAGACAACGGTATAGTGCCGATTAGCTTCTTAATTAAAGTTAGTTCTACTTGACTATGCTTAGCATCCGTTTTAATAGTTCTGTATGGAGTGAGTTCCATTCTAATTAAGTTGAAGAGTAGAACAATATTCTCAACTTTATCGTTCCAAAAAGCTTATGTGTACGAATTATTTATTCATTAATATTGGGGGAGCATGCCGATGGTGGAATAGGTTCTGGTAGAATTCGATAAAAACTAATTGTCATTATTCACCCTTTGACGTAAATAAATTTAGAACTACGTGTACAGCAATCTGTTTCGAATATTTTAAAATAAAGAATATTGAGTTACCTAATAATGGTGTTGTTCCTAACAGCATACGGATTGTATCACTGGCGTGTTTTTGTACTATAATTACAGGGAAAAGTGTATCGATGGAAGGTACGGGCCGCAGAGCAACTGACGCGCCTGCCCGGCTACGTAGGTACCTGTATATCCGTTCTTTACAATTTAATTGGAAGTTTTCTTTACTCAATAACTTGTATCAATCTCGTCGAAGTTGTGGTTTCCTGTACACAGATAAATACGTTTTGTACTGGGATTTTGAAAGGGTTTCTTTATTGAAAATTTCTTTGAAAAAGATCTGATGATATCTTTTGATTACAGGCTTTCGACTTTAGTAATTGCTGAGATTATTAAGCAACCATTTAAGAAATAACACATCAAATATTTAAATACGAAACAAAAGAGTTCAAAAATAAAGACGACGGACTTGCAATCTGTCACACACTATAAATACAGATAGTTAATTGTTGCCGACAACTACCTGCCTGCTACAATAACTTTAAATACCTATTGGTGCCGATTCCCTTGTTCATAAACTAAACTAAATTTAAGTTCAGTGCATCTTTTTCTTTCTATTTCATTAAGAAAAGTACAGTAGATAAAATTTACATATAAGATATAATTATTTTTAGGGAATAATTTTATTAGCCAGGTTATTAGTTTTCAGTCAATCTGTAACAACGGGTAGGTTAAAAGTAAAAGGTAATTTAAATATTGTTTCAAATGAATATACTAAAACTTTTCAACAAATAAAACAACCGACTTCCAAAAAAAAAAACACTGCAAAGTGAAAAATAACTTTTATTTCGGAAGTCGGTGTCTTTGGATCTGTATTTTAGCTTTTGCCACCGACTTCCAAAATTAAAGTTATTTTTCACTTTGCAGTGTTTTTTTTTTTTTGGAAGTCAGTTGTTTTTTTTTTAAGTTTTTTCTTTTTCTCTATTTAGTGGGTCAATTTGTAATTTATCTAAGTTACAATAGCTTAATGTCAACTGCTCATCACCTTCCACACTACCAAATATTGTTTTGCCGGTGAAGGGACGGTAACTGCTAAAGAATTCTCCTGAAGAACTGGAGCTGATGGTGAAGTTACCATCAGCTCCACTTCACCATATGCATTTTGACGAGTATAAAGTGCTTAGCAACCATATTAAAGTGCCTACCTAATGGAATCGCCGTGAAATAGGTAGGTACTCATTATTAAATTGTTCCGGTGGTCATCTGTGGACTTCATCATCAGTTTCACTGCACCAAATGGTGCTCTCATATAGCAAATGCATGAGTAACTATAAAAAAATACCCTAATCGCTAAGGGAATGACTATAATATTTGAGAATTTCCCTCGATTTCCATGGGATCATCAGATTCTGACTTGGTGACAATGAGACCGTCTCGAGAGTACTTATACCCTTTCAAACAAAATAATAATTTGCAAAATCGGTCCACAATTGAAGGAGAAATAGGTGAACATTCATAAAAAAATGACATATAACTTACTCCTTTTTGGAAGTCAGTCAGAAGTCAGTACGGTACAGACGAACATATAACCTCCTCCTTTTTGAAAGTCGGTTAATAACTGAAAAATATTTAACAAATTTCAGTACCAGCTAAAAATTACTCACGATTTCCGAAAATTGAATTTGTTTTATTTAAAAGGTAGGTGGGATGCATCTCGGTAACCCTCACATTTTTGCTTAGAGCCGCATCGCAGTCGCGCGCCGTTTGGTACTGGTGACATGTTTTGGACTTATCAGACTCGGAAGTCGTATAGGTACCTACTTTTTGTTATAAAGCCTACAGATTTATTGTAAACTACTTTTCTTATAATACAAAAGTTTGCTTGTGACTCATGGACCATTTAACACAGTGTTATTTTCAAATCAAAGTCAATGTTTAGGTTAGCCAAGTAGGTAATCAAAGAGAAAAATGGCGTTTCGTTACATTCATTGCGTAATTTGCTTTATTAAGCAGACACATTTTTGAAGTAGCAATGGATAAGCAATATAGGTACTTCAAAAGCATTCAAACTGTCTTACGCAATAAGGGTGCTCGTCCTGGGGCAGGTCGTCGACGAATTCTTGTTCTGCAAAAACCAGTAGATACCTACTATAATAAATTAAGATAGAGATAATAACAATTTTTAGGCTAAAGGCTCCCGCAGACTAGCGCGACGCGACGGCGCGACGCGATTCTGGTGGAACAATTTCTATGATAACTTCACGGAAATATTGCTCTACCGGTGTCGCATCGTCGAACAATTACGGCGCCTTTCTGCACGAGCCTTAATGGTGTCACTATCAAATAAAATAATTTTTATACATATGTTTGTATAGGAACCTGCTACACTACGAACAATAAGTGAAAAGTTTCTCAACCAGCACATTGAAAGTTAAATTCTAGTAAAACAAGCTTAATTTACGTTGTAAAATAGCTTTTCTACGGATAATTATTTAATTGGCAGAACAAACAGAGAGAAAATTCGTTACCGGATGTGCTACAGATGCGCACACGGCGAAATCTTCGTTAGACTGCCTTTTAGATACTTTTCTATTGAAGCGAAGATTATATAGAAAACAGATATTGATTTCGGTATTAGATTAAAATCTAACCGCTTTTGGTACCTTAATACAATACCCCTTGGTAAGACTTATAAGATACACGGCTTATTTTATTTTTTTTCAATTGTTTTTATATTATTATTACGGACACTTTTAACATGCATGTCTTTCTACATTGTTCTCACATGTATAATTTCAACATGAATGATGTAACCAATATTTTTGGAACAATATATTCATTTAAAAGAGTGTCCGTGGAGTTTCTTGCCCGTTCTTCTCCATAGGAACCTACTACGCTTTCGAATGGGCAACTAGCTTCATCTTGCTGACTGACCGACCCCTTGACAATTCAAAAGTGCCTGTATTAGATTTATTTGAAATAAGCTTTGAGTTTGTGTTTGAGTTTGACGTGATTGTCAGACTTTCGTGCTTCTGACGACCCGAAATGACTGGCAAAGATCCATGAATGACAGCCGGTACCATAGATATCCGGCCGGTACCCGAGCTTTCCGAGGCACGGAGGGTCTTGCTATGTAAAGGTGATCACCCATCCACGGACCAACCGCGGCAAGCTTAACCTGATCGATAGACTCGTGCGGCTGGCATTACTAAGCCCCAAGCCCCTCAAAAAACTTATATTTTTTTACAATTAAATGATGATTTAATTGTTTATAAATTCATGTACTTAATTGTTAGCATCATGGTAAGCAGCATTAACTTACCATAATGTATGTAGATAAATAGTGACCAGACGCTTTCGCGTGATATAAATAAGCCTTCCCGAATAAATTCTCTAAATGATGATGAGAACTGCATCAAAATCTGTTGCGTAGTTTAGGAGACCAACGCGGTCACACAGACAGACACGAAATTCACTTAACTCATCTTAATTTTTTTAATCGACACTTCAATTTATAACATGTACATGTATACTTAGGTATGTATAGATCATAAAAGTATCTAATAAGACTCCAACAAGAGGATGCTGTGATGGCATGACATCTACACTTCTACGGTTTATTTTGTTGCTTTCTATTGCCAAAATACAGGTTTGTGTGTATTTACATGATAAAACTATCCGTTTCATGAATCAAACAAAGTTCCTACGCCTAACTACAAATGACGGAACATTTAGATAAAAGTATCTATAAAAAAAACATAACGGAAAATCCACATCTCTCAGGAAAAAAAAGATGCCTCTTTTTCTCTTACGTTGCATCCTCCTACTTAAAAATTATTAATTTTCTGACTTTCTCATCGACTTGCCAAGAAAAAAAATGCATTATCTGCCTTAAATTACTGCCACACACTAAGTACAATGTTATGATTATTTTGAAGTCAATTTAAGTACGTGTAGTAACTCATGTTTTATTTATTTTTATGCATTTTAATTCGCTTCATCGCAGCATGCATCGGCGCCATTGCACCAAACAAAAACCATTTTTTTTTCGGAATAAGTTGGTATAAATATTTCTTTGGTGTTTTTTTCTCCTTGTAAATGGATAAGATTACATGTTAAAACTATATCTGCATAGTAACATTTCCCTTTGTTCTATAATAATTAGGTACCAACCGTAGAGAAAATCAAGACAACAGAAAATCTTTTACATTCCGGGATAGCGAACCTGGTTTTTAGAGGAATTTTATAAATACTCGTAACACTGAGCGTTCCAAATTTCTGTAGCACGTAAGTAGGTGTAGGTACATACCTACCAAGTACCTAATCCATTATTTCAGCTTCTAAACTCTATCTACAGATAATATTTCATGCAGTGAAACCAACAAAATCAATTCTCCGATTCCAGAGCGCGCTCACAAACAGACACATATAAAATGTAAGTGTATAATGATGACAAATTTTTCTTTTTACCTTACGTACAGCCAGACAGAGGCCGACAAGGAGGATTTAGTGCGTCGATATGGTGTGGGTGTCACCTAATGAATAAATTTATTTATGTGGACCCGGCCACTTTTATCTGCCCGAAGGTGAATACCGAACTGTTGTTACTTGTTACACGCCAGTTACGATTAACCTGTTACTTAAGCGTTATCCTGTATGCGGTCATTATAGGATTATTTTGTAATTGGACTAGCACCCATAAATATGGCTGTATTCAAAATACGTGGCCCGATAATGTGTTGTTCGGTGATGTTTTGTCGACGTAATGGTGTTGATATACCTAACAATACAAGTCTTGTTTAATTAGGTGGATTTTTGAGTAATTACACTTTTCTTTTCGATTTTAAACATGGATAATTACCCACTAGTCCACTTTCTGTCATTATTATGGCATTTTTCATAAAATTTGTACCAGGTTCAGATTAAAAATGTAACAGTAATGTACCAGCTGATTACAGTTTTTTATTGTTTATCTTTATATTGGCTCTCACTCTTATTGGAAAACATCCGACACGTAACGAAGAAAAGTCAACGAATATCAATCAATGAAGAGAAGAATATACCTGTCTTTTTTGGGTGTATATACCTGTAATATACCTGTCTAGTGACTGAAGTTTAAGTTAAATGAAAAAGTGAAACTTTCCTCAAGTTTCTACCTCTACAGAAGGATGAGAGTGTGAATAAGAAAAGGTTTTAATATAGGTAACCAATTGGAATTTAACAGTAGGTATTCGTTGTTTCCTCAGACCAAATAAAACACCAAGGCATAGCGCTGTTAACACTGTCCTGAGGCTGATTTCGTAAACATGTGTGCACTTAGTGAGTGTTCCGGTGAGGTGTAGTTTGGTTGTAAATGTGTGCGTGTGAGCGTGTATTCACGTAGTGAGGTGTAGTTTTGGCATGCTTAACTGTATTGTTCGCAGCGCTATGGTTTTTTATTTGGTCTAAAGTTATTTCTTATAGATGTGTGATCTACATGTGTGATAAGAATCAAGTCTAAAGATCTATTTATACCTCCATATGTTATATTAACGATTTATTTTCCCTTTCAACCTTCTGAAACCGTCAGCAAAAAACATGTCTCCAAATACAGGCAGCTCTTTCTTTATATGCCTTTCACATTAGCACCCGAGCGAACAAAAGGCCCGTCACAATGGAAAACGAATCATCACCCACAGCACATACGGAATCAGGATTCTACACATCGCGTGCACAGCCATACATCCACTATACCTTGACCTATACCTGCGTAACACTTCAAAAGTAAAGTTACCCAACACTCTGTCCCTTAGAGGTCAGAGTATAGTGGTTAAGTGTCACTAAACATGGCTCGTCATTCGTCTTGGTTCGCGACGACAAAGACGCGGCTTCTCCTCAGACAGAGATATTAACATTATAATGTGTACAAAATATTTGTGCTATCTATTTTGGACCACCCAGGTAGGTGACACATGATCTGGATGTGTACCTTATGAAGGTACCTGCTAGAACAATGGGTGACGTTCTCCATTTCGCTCCCTTTCTGCTCAATTACTTTGATACGTCAACATAAAGATAATAAAGATAATCTCTAAGATAATAGCTTGTTCTCGTAACTGTAATTATCTATAGTCTTCATTTATTTTCGTTGCTTATACATTTAATATGTATGTATTTATGTATATATTATTTAGGATATATATATATATATCTGTGTATCAATTTTAGTATATTGTATTTATTTATTTTTTACACCAACGACAGCCCCACTTTATGTCCAGGCAAATCACTGTCCATCCTATGGTTGCCTGGAAGAGATCGCAAAAAGCGATAAGGCCGCCCATTGTATATTTTGTAATGTTTGATTTATTTTTTGTCATGTATTTTTTGTGGTGTACAATAAAGCATATATAAATAAATAAATAAATAATTTTGCGTTCAAAAAGAATCCAGTGACATTCTTTGAAATCTCGAATTTTATTTATTTATTTAACAGTTTATATTTATGACAAAATCAAACTGGTTGCTATTTTAATTGTACAATTTATTATTTGATACAAATAATAAATCAAAGTTGAATTTAAATTCTGTGATTACTTTAGCTCACACACTGACCTATTACTTTATTTATTCTTTTTAGGAAAACGTATAGGTACTTTTACAATGTTTATAAATATATGGGCATCATGTACCTACCTATCACATAATTAATTTATCTGTCATTGCTTCATTTTTAATTATTTTTTCACCTATTTTTAAAGTAACGTACCTACTTATATAATCAGCCCATAATGTTCCCACTGCTGGGACACAGGCCTCCTCTCTGTGAGAGGGAGTTTTTTTTTTTTGGATGGGAAATCATCAAATAACTTCTCCCGCTCTGGGCGGAGCGGTAGGGTGTGTCAGACTCTTACTGTCTAAAACCCGTATTCCTTCCGTTGCCTGTGTTACAGCGGCCTCGGTGACCCATTAGTACCTTCCCGCGACTGTGAGAGGGAATGGGCCCCAATCCACCACGCGGGCCCAGTGCGGGTTGGTAGATGTCACATATCTCCGAATTTTTGGTTGTAGGACATGCCGGTTTCCTCACGATGTTTTCCTTCACCGTTTTGAGAGTGCCTAGTGGTGATGAAATTATTTACACAAAGTACCAGTGGGCCACCACTGCTCGTAGGTACCTACTGCTGCACGTACCTACTTAGTTATGTAATATCCGCCTTATCGATGGTCATTCAGAGTAAAAATAAAAATAAAAGAAGTTGACTTCATGTTCCACATTGCCCGTTTAGGCACTGTTCACAATAACACCTTTAAATCAAATGCAGGTATATGAAATTATCTGATGATTAGTTACCAGTTCTTATAAAAAAATCTAATGGATTTAACTAAAGACTCTGCTCATTGTATAAACTTTTCTACTAACAGTCCTGGCTTTCATTAATTTAAAACTAAAGAAAGTCATATTTAACTCTTAACTTGTACTCTCTTACAAGCATCTAATTCAAATTCTAATTTAGGGTAAACTTGCCAAATTCGTACCCCTTAAGAGAAAACCATGATATTTAGAAAATTAGGAAAGATAAATTAGTTTTAATTAAAAGTATTTTTTGTTTGCTAAATGCTTTATTGGTTCTATAATCAAATTTAACATAAACCTTATAAACTTCTCAAAAGAAACAATTTAAAAAAAAACTAAAAAAGTACGATTTAAGACCATTCATCCCAAATCGTACTGCTATATCCTTAATTCGTACTTTGAGATCTATTCATTGGTATACAGTATTGAGAATCAGCATCATAATCAACAATGTGTTATTAAAACAAGTAGTAATTCTTAACAAATTCGACGGATGGTCTTCGCCAATTCTCGGCAATCATCGCAGTTATAAATCGTAAATCGTACCAGTACGTGTAAGAATTTAACTCGAGTACGAAATAGGAGCAAGAGCCAAACAAATTTTAAATTTACCGCCAACATAATTGACAACAGTTACGAGTATGATAACACGTCAGATGAAATCGCAAAGATACACATTAATACGTGTCAAATCGTAAAATAGGTTATACACGACCTTATTTGAATAAAACTCTTACGAAATGTGTAAAAATAATACAACAATAGTTGAAAAAAACTTAATTTTTCAATATTTTTGTCCAGAGCAGCTTCACAGGTGTTATCTGTCAGGTGGTGAAATGGCCGACTGTTATTTCTATTTTTTGACACTAGAGGCGCTGATAGCTGTTACCAAAGCCGAGTTTTAAGTGGAGTACGAATTTGGCGTAAGTACGAATTAGGCAAGTTTACTACAAATAGGTTAATAAAATAAATAAAGATAAAATACATACACAATGACATATGAGTGGCCATTAACAAGATACTGACAGGAATACTAAAGGAGTTTTCTATGCTTCACAACATACTTATATAAGTTATATATCAAGAAGAAATACGAGGAGACCATTTTAACACGACTGTACAAGTTTTGCTTAAAGCGAATCTGTCGTAAAGCGAATCTGTCTTAAAGCGAATCTGTCCTAAAGCGAATTTGTCCTAAAGCGAACAAGGGATTATGACATACACACTGAAAAAGCTGAAGCAGCTCCTGAAATTCAAAACGCTGTTGTAATGGCTCTAAGGGCCCCCTTATAATTGATACTTACGGGTTAGAAGCCCCTAACCCGTAATATCCGGCTACTGGTTTTATTACAAATTAGCCACTTTGTAATAAAACCAGTAGCCGGATATTTGGTGAATTAAAATTATAAAAACCCATTAGGTATTACCAAAATAGCAAATATTTGTTGTGAAATAATAAAATTACACTCCTGAAAACTTTAGCAGTGAAAAATAAACACATTGTGTTTTTTTTTATTATTAACAAAACTAAACATTGCTGAAAAATAAAAAATAAAATATCATGTAAATTAATTTTTCCTGAACAAAACCAAATCCGAAAACCCCTAAAAAAATACCAATTACTTGAACTCAATAAAAACTCGGTGCAAATAACCCGAGTTCGTTTTCGATCTCAGTGATGCTTGTCAAGGCAACGCCGCGCGTCGCCCTGCCCAATGGGCGCGCTTGCATGTGGGGCGGAGCGACAAGCCACACCCCGCTCGCCGAGCCGACAATACGCTATTCACTGCTAAAACAAAAGCTGCTAATGAAAACAAAAAATATACCTAGTGTTTACGTTTTATGTGTACCTAATGTTGGAATTAGTTTGAGCTTAGGTATGTTTGACTACATTTTTTTCTTCATAAATTTTTAGGCAGATAAATACAGAATGACAAGAAGTCTTTAAAACAAGGAATTCAACGAAACTTTTCATATAATCTTTTCTTTTCATTTTTCGTGCTCAAGAAAAATGTAAAAATAACTTAGTGACACAACACCTGAAATAAAAAATATATCGTGTAAACGTTAAGTCGGTAAATATTTTTCTAAAACTTATTTACACACAAACCACCCGGAAATTACCTACTTACCGACACAATTTCTGTCCTCAAAAAGCTGTACATTGAGTAGGTAGAGCTTAAAATATTGTGTCTCAAACGGAACCGGAACGAAAAAGTTCAATATTTGTTGTGTGACTTTAATTTTGAGGGTTCACATACAGGCTGATAAAAATAATTAACGGCGTTTGTCGAAACGACGATCTCACTGCATTGCCATAGACTCAAACTTTATGATAAAATTGATTTTTAACGTAGATACTTTTTATTCTATACATATTATAAAGTCGCTTTTTCTGTCGATATGTGTGCGTTGTTTTTTTATACTGCGCAACAAATATTGCTGTTAATGCAGTTTTCACCATCATTTAGGTATAGAATTTGTTGTGGTAGGTGTATGCGTAGGTAGGTATAATACGTTATGATAAAACTTACATATCGCACCTTTAAAACGACAATGACGTAAGTGCAAAATTTTCTAAAACTGACCTTTTAATAGGAAACGATTTAAATACTATTAAAGTTTTGTGTGCGACATCGACTTTTATTTAAGTAATAGCAATATTTGCCGCTAGAGGGAAGTTGCGTCGTTGTGTAATTGGAGAAGGAATTTAAATCGTAAACGACCTATTGGTCAGTTGCCCGCGTGAAGTGGAGAGTTCCAGTTGTCTCATAGTGCTACAACGACGCTCAGGTAATTGCGCCATTTATTTTTCTTATTTTTTAAACGACATTGACCTAACTGTGTTTTATGTCATTTTATCATAAACTTTGGTGAAATATTTTGCTTCATTTAGAGCAACAATGACACTAATCACCATTAAGTCATTGTAGTTTCCAAAGTGTGTTCATGTTTTTGTTATAACATGTTTTAGGTAATTTTACATTCGACAATATGGAGTCTCGTGCGGCAAAATTAGTAAAACTACCCAAACAAAAGTGTGAAATTAACAACTCTGGGAGTGATAATCACTGTCCAGAAGATCAGAACAATCAAAACAACGATCATTGTTCGGTAAATCAGATAGTGTTACCGGATAGATCTGAGTCCGCAAGTCCAAGTCAGAATGTTACACCATTTGTTGAGACAGGAGGTTTTTCGCCGGCTGATAACTCTGGCGAATTTAAACAGTCGTCTTCTAGTAGTAGCAGTAGCTCTAGTAGACTGCTACTAGAGCTACTGCTACTGCTAGCTTGGGAAGCAGAAACTGTAGTTTCATTCTCACTTTCATCCTCCGAACTTGAGGGAGAAGAACTGCTACTAGAGCTACTGAGCTCTAGTAGCAGACCAATACATTGGTCTTTCTTCGGCACAAAGAAGCCAATATTGAACTCGGTGTTAAAAATATACAGATATGTAGAATAACGGGCAGTGTTGGTTACAAAAATGCACCTGATGACGTTAAATAAGTCTAGCCACTGAATATAAATTACATTTAGAAGAGAAGCTTGCACATTAGAAAAACAACAAGACATGGACAGAAGTCAGAATGATGACAATTTGATTATTGCTACTTACGATCTCCAAGCAGTTTTGCCATGTCCCGTTGGAGACTCTTCAGCTTATTATATATCTAGAGGATTTTATTTTGTTAAACATTTCTTTTGTTGCCTTATAATTATGCTAAGGTGTAATTAATGCGTAAAAGAGGAATAAAACTCTTTGGAATTGTTTAAAAAAGTAATTTAATATTACTGTTAGTGAATAAGCTCCTTTGATTAAGTAGATTTTAAGAAGACATACTTTTTAGTTCAGCATTCTTTTAAACTTAATAATTTCACCGAGAAAATAAACTTTATAAACATTTTTTCTTGTTTTTTTTTTTAAGTTTAGTATCTAATATAAACATTACACTGCACTGCATCATCAATTTTAATTAATTAAGATTGTTAGGCGAGAGTACCTACTTAATACATTAAATTAAAAGAACTCTTAAAATATGAATTACTGCTGGTATCAGAAACTAAAATATGACCATGAGGATATTGAAGAGTTAATGTAAGTAATTATTTAGGACCAAACTTAAAATTATTTTTTATATTATGGCTAATGTTCTGCTTTTAGGTACGTCATTTTTCTTTGAGGATCCTTGAAGTTAATAAACATTTTATTTGGAACAACGACGCAACTGTAGGCACCCCCCGAAATTAATACAAATAGCAACTAAAATATCAGAGTTAGAATAATCAATCATATTTTTAAAATAAGCCTATATCCTTATTTATGCTTTTTTTGTAAAAAAAAACAATAATAAATATCATTCCCAAAAAAATATTTCTGTTATAGTAAAAAAAAAAATTCAAAAGCGTTTTTCTCTAAAATTATGTTTTTGCACTTACGTCATTGTCGTTTAAAAGGTGCGATATAATGAAGAAATCTTGATGTTTTGTCATGTTGTGAAAACCGAGCGAAGCAGGGGCGAGTCACAAGTTCATTTAAAAATCTAGGTACTAGACACGATACCTATTGCATTTTTCTGTCTTTTTGTCCGCATTTCCAAACTCAAACTCAAAGCATTTATTTCAAATAAACCAAATACCTAGGCACTTTTGAATTGTCTAGGGGTCGGTCAGTCGGAAAGATGAAGCTAGTTGCCCATTCGAATGCATAGTAAGAGGTTCCTATGGAGAAGAACGGGCAAGAAACTCCACGGACACTCTTTTAAATTAAAATATTATTACAAAAATATTGGTTATATCATTCATGTTGTAATTATACTCGTACATGTGAGAACAATGTAGAAAGACGTGCACGTTAAAAGTGTTCGGAATAAAGAGATAAAAACAAAAAACAATTGAAAAGTTAAAATAAATTAAAATACGCTGTGGCAAGCTAGCTGAAGTGGCAAAAGGCCGTCCATATTAACCGTAGCCGGCAAACGTAAGGTAGGACGCCCTCAAGCTAGGTGGAGCGACCATCTTCGCAGGATGGCTGGTACCAGCTGGATAAGAGTTGCTGAGAATCGAGCTGAATGACGTGCGATTGGAGTGGCCTATGTAGGCTGATGATGATGATGAAGCCGTGGCAGCTTAGAAAAGACCAGTCCCTACTGACGGCGCCCGTTCCTGAACATGATGCATGGATCAGAACCATTCAACTCAACTTTTTTGAGTGAGCATGACATGCTTTCAGCCGGCACATTCAAGTCAATGAAAGACGTACGCAGCAAATGCTAGCTTTACAGTAGTTATATAGAGCTCACCCCCTCCCCCTCTAGGTCGTTTCCCCTTTAGGTCCTAAATATTTCGTTTAAGATCTAAAGGGTTCCGTTATCGTTTCCTCCAAAAAGCTATTGAATAAAGGAACCATAAAGGCTCCTGCAAACTAGCGCGATATTGCAGGCGCGACAGGCATTTTGCTGCCTGTCGCGCCCGCGATATCGTCGATAGTTAATAAGGAGGAACTAGTGGAATCTTACCTATTTAATTTTGGCTAACAGGAAATCAAACTTTCGTAATCATGATGTTTTTTCTTTATTTTTTTTAAATAAGCTTGCATTAAGCATTTCATGAAATAGTTTTGTACCATTCGACTTCCTGCTCGTAGGAACAGCAAGACGGCGAATGGCAAATTAATGAATTAGTAAAAAACGTATTATTATTAATTAACTTAATTAATAATAATACGTCTTTTATTTCATAGTTACATACCTACATAGCCAGATATAGTAGTACCTACCTAAGTACTTAATAATTCGGACAAGGTATGTTTTTTTTACTTAGTCGACAAATCAAAATTTGGGGCGAATTACACGTTCAATTAATTCACTAATGGGTAGATACTAATGGGTAGGATATAGGTAGGTGCCTGCCGGGGTCGCGGGAAGGTACTTATGGGTCACCGAGGCCCCCGCAACACAGGCAACAAGAAGGAATACGGGTGGGTTTTAGTCAGTAAGAGTCTGACACACCCTCCCGCTCTGCCCAGAGCGGGAGAAGTTATTTGATGATTTCCCACCCAAAAAAAAAAAAAAAAAAGGATATAGGTAGGTATAAGTATGTAAGTAGCGATCATTTGCTTATAAGTATCTAATGTTGAAGACAAAGCTGAATAAATCTGACAGGGATCATTTTTGCATAATCGTTTTGCCTTAGCCATTAAAATGACGCAGTCTACCTTAGTAGCCCCATGTTTATTTACAACGTTTGATAAAAAATACTGCATAACATACTTCAAACTCCAATTAGTGAAATGAACAGAGACCTTCAAGAAGCCGAGCATAGTTTAAAATGCAATTAAAACATTTTATTGTATGTGACTCGAAAATAAATGCAAGTTTAGTAACACGCTATATATTCGCCGCCCGCCCCCAACATATGGCGGCAGTCGGAAGGGGCGCGAGGCGCACTTGCCTAGACTGCCTACCCCGTGTTTTAACTCGCCTAATTGCTTCCCATTTACATACATTAACAGAAAAAAAAACGTCCACAACTGACGCCCAGCCTGCTATGTAAATAACAAACCTATGTAGGTACCTAAACCCATTATGCCGAGAACCGCACCGACCAAACCGATATACAAATTACCAAGTTTAATAACGGAAATCAATTGCCGTATGCCTCCGTCTAATTACAGGTTGTTGGCTGTCCATGGGAATGTGCCAGTGAAATACTGAACGTAACGACCGTCCTACATTGTCGAAATATCAATTGTAAATAGTTTAAACGCTACTTTATCGGATATTATCTATTATTGAGAAAAGACGTCGGATAGCCTCTCATTATCCTTTCAATTCAATTATAAGCCGCTAATTACGAAACGTTAGGTAATTAAATGACGGTGAGAACCGAAAACTGACAATAGATAGTAGCAAGTTAAATTAAGCTCCAAAATTTATAATAGACGCAACGTCGAACGTTTTGTGAAATCTGTAGTCGATGGCTGGGGAAAAACTCATTGTTCTTTGTGTGTAAGAGCGTACATCGGTATACTTACGTATGCATACGAATGTGCTCATCAACTGTTTGCAATCTCTTTATTAACTTAACAGTAGAAAGGCAAGTTCGTAATTTAACGAACGCCTTTCGTTTATTAAGTTTCCGTTGGTATTTTCACAAATCTTCTGAAAAATGTGAAAATATCCATGGCTACAGAACCTTTTTTTATATATTTATAGCTATTGTTTCCTTTCAATTTCATTAAATCTATCCACTGAAATCTGTATGTATTTACAACTATCTAAAAAAAAAATATCAAAAAATGTTTTTCAGGGTTTTTAATCCTGAAAACAATTTTGATGTAAATATAAACTAGTTTTTGTCGGCAACAGAAGCCGTTAGGATCTGTTCATTTTTTTTTTTTTTTGGCTTCGCACGGTTTGTGCATTTAGCCAATGTCACGTTTAGTTTTATTTAAAGGTAGGGAAACAACATTATTATAAATATTTTAACGGGATTTAGGATAGGACGGAAAGATAGGATCAGTATAATTATAAGTAACAAGGATACCATATGGATAAATGAAAACAAAAAACTTACAACTTGATATTGTTTAGAATAATGAATGAGACTATACATTTATATACCTACAAGAGAGCTATTTGTACAAAGTAAGGAAAGTATTGAGGTAGGAAAAGAAGTACGGAGGGATAAGAGGTTACTAAGAAAGGAAGAACGGTCATTTAAAGGACAGGAGAAAAAAATATGATCTAAGTCGCCTACATCTGTGCCACATAAGCAAATGGGATCGTCGCTGATAGAAAGTTTGGCAAGATGGGCTGGAGAACAAACATGACCCAGTCTCATCCGTATTAGAATGGAGGTCTCCATCTTGCCAAACTCGGCCTTGCCAAACCATTGTTTTTCTGGTATATCAGGTTGAATAAGTGAGAAATAATGTCCCTTCGATTTGCTTCCGATATCCCAAGCTACCTTCCAGGTTTCCCGAAGAAAAGTCTTTGGTAACGACGCGAGATCATAACTAAAATTTATATATGGAACTAAGTCCCCACACTGCACCGCATCACCGGCAAGTTTATCAGCTACTTCATTGCCATGGATTCCAGCATGGGCCGGAATCCACACAAATTGTAGTGAATTACCCTCAGAGATGGTCCTGAACGCAAATTCTCTTATTAAATAAATGATAGGTAACTGCGATTTGTGTTCGAAAGCAGATTTATTAATGGCTAGAAGAGCACTTTGAGAATCAGTAAAAATTATAGATTTTTTGAGCTTCAAAATACGGATATATTCTATGGCTTTAAAAATGCCAAAACATTCCCCGGTAAAAACAGAAGTCTCCGGAGGTAGTTTTATTTTTTGTACGATGTTGTATTGGGAATGGTAAGTACCTATCCCAACACAACTCATCGGAGAAGGCTTGGCAGCATCCGTAAAAATATGGTGGTACTCTAAGTGTTCTGACAGAAAATGATTCAAACTTAAATGACAATCGGGATCTGATTTACTTACACAGTTATATTTTATAGAGGGACTGAAATTTAAACTCTCATAACTACTGCTAAATAGGGGAAGTTTATTGGAACGGAAAATAGGAGAAGAAAGTGAAAGAAATTTTTTATAACTTACAACTAAACAAGGAGCACGTTTATGGGACCAGTAATCTGAAGATTCAATCTGCAACACTAAAGCGTCCAGTTTAGGAATGAGAGGATGAGTTGAGAATTGAAGAATCTGGAACAAATATTTGTCAGATAGGAATTGTCTTCTAATGCTTAAAGGAGCATCCCTGCATTCCACTTGAAGTGCATTAATGGGACTAGACTTCATTGCACCTGAAATAATGCGTAATACTTTAGACTAGATGCGATCCCATTTTTTAAAAGCCATTACACTACCAGGTTCTAGAGCGAACAATCCATAATCCAGAGTGCTTCTGATGATTGCGTTGTAAATGAGTTTCAAAGAAAAGGGATGTGCAACATGCTTAGATGCCTATCTGGTGTGTGGTGGGGCCACACACCAGATAGGCATCTAAGCATGTTTAGGTGATTTTCGCATTTGTTAACAATATATTCACAATGAGGGGCACTACTTAATTTACAGTCAAGTATTATACCTAGATATCTGAATTTATCTTTAACTGGAATAGGTGTTTCCTTTTAAAAGAGATTTACTAAGGGAATATTTCTCTTCCGGGTGAATAAAACAGCCGCGCTTTTAGATGTGGATTAATCCAAACCATTTAGATGTAACCATGACTCCAAAATAGATAAAGCAGAATTGATAGCAGAGCTAGCTTGCTCAACAGATTGACTTGAAGAATATAATAATAAATCATCGGCATATTGAAGAACCGTAACGTGACTAGTTAAGGATATATCTAAATCAAAAGTGTAAATATTGTATAAAAGGGGACGTTCAGTGAAGATATTAATAATGAAATTCGACAAATTCAAAGGAACTTGTAAGGCTTTTAATTTATTTTGTAAAACCGATAATACAACATTATCATATGCCGCATTAATATCAAGTAAAACTGCAACGGTGGATTGGTTATTAGAGAAGGATAACCGAATATCAGATGTTAAAATACATAAACAGTCAATTGTACTTTTACCCTTTCTAAAGCCATATTGTGATTCTGCCAAAAGACCCTTACTTTCAACATACCATTCTAGGCGATTTTTTATTAAGTGTTCCGCTAATTTCATCAGAATTGAAGACAAAACTATGGGACGATAGGAAGAAGCATCAGAAGGAGTTTTATTTGGTTTAAGGAATGGCAACACCATTTGACGTTTCCATTCAACAGGGATGTTCCCTGTATATAGAATAGAATTAATAAGTTCTAAATAATAGCTGAGGACGTCGTCATTTAAATTAGAAAAAAAGGAATACGGGATGCCATCCATGCCTGGTGCAGAATCATTAGTCTTATGAATAACAACCTTTAATTCAGTGAGAGTGAATGGAAGATCTAGCGTCGAATGAGTGTCTTGATTATTGGATACGCGAGACAGGCTATTATTAGTACAAATACGAGTAGCCTCAGGAACCCAAGGCGGAGCTAATTTATCCAAAAATTCACCGGCTAAAGAAACAGGGATAGGAGAAGAGTTGTTATAAATGGACCTAAATCTACGAATGTTGCGCCAGACAATCGTAGGGTGAGTATTCGGTGAAATTGATAAGCAAAAGTTACGCCAAGAATCAAATTTTTTCTTTTTAAAAAGTTTGTATGTTTCATTAATTAAGTTAGTAACTATATCAAAATTAATATCAGACATATCAAGGTTATAATTGTATTCAGCCTCTTTACGTTTCTTAATCAATTCAGTGCACTCAGAGTCCCACCACGGAGGCGAGGGAATTGTACTAATGTTGTTATTTTTTACAGGAAAAACGTAATCTGCCGCTGCAATTAATATGAGTGCTAAAGCTTCAGCACAACTATTTTCATTGCCATCAGAACTTACAGGCAAGGAGCAAAGCTTACTGTCAACAATGTTCCTAAATTTGTCCCAGTCATTACTATTTCTATTAGGTAGTTTATATTTTACGTTTGATTTCCTTAATGGTGCATTTGGTTTGGAAAGAGGATAAGAAATAACTATTGGAAAATGGTCACTACCATAAGTAGAGGTTAAAGTATGCCAAGGTAATGAAGAGGCTAAGTTTGGAGAACAGATAGAAAGGTCAATTGCGCTTTGGTTCTGATTGGGATCTGAACGACGTGTGGCAGCTCCGGAATTTAAAATACATAAGTTATGTAAGTCTATTATATCTAGTAACTCATCGCCATAACAGGTAAAAGTTGCACAACCCCATGATTGGTGATGGCAATTAAAATCCCCCAGTATTAATAATGGCTTTGGAAGAAAAGAAACAAGATTATTCATATCTTGAAGAACAGAAAAAGAGGGATGAGGAATGTAAATAGAAACAAGACAAGTATGATGCACTTTAATAGCTACAATAGAAATTTCCTCACTATGAGGAGGTAATGTAATGGTGGAGAAAGAGATAGAATTGTTGATAAGTATAGCTACTCCACCATACCCATCAGATCTATCCTCTCTAATGGTTAAATAACCATTAATTTTAAAACTATGATTAGATTTGAGCCAAGTCTCTGCTAAAGCAAAGGCAAATGGCTCATATTTATTTATAAGATATATAACATCACTCTTTTTGTTTACTAGACTGCGGCAGTTCCACTGGATTATTTTGGATGTGTTGTCCATTATGAATGGATTGAGATACATTGAAAGATGGGGCAACGTTGGACGGTGAAATGTTGAACTGAGACAGAAGATTGTGTAATGCAGAAAGAAAATCGTTTATGGAAAAACTTGCTTCAATTTGTCCATTATTGTGATTAGAAAAAGTACAACCATTTGATGGTTGGGGAATGTTGAAATCTTTAATAATGGCATTGTGAGCATCTTTATTATATCCTTGTACAGGTTTGGGTGGTGAGCGTGGTTTAAGGAAGACAGTTTTTTTATAGCTACTTGAAACAGGTACTTTATTAGTTGAAGGGAAAGATGGAGTATCTGCAAAGTTTTTGGAAGGAGAAGATAAAAGTGTATCGGCATACGATTTAGTAACTGGGGGATACATTTTTGCCGCTTCAGCATAAGATACTGAACTTTGTGCCATGTATGTTTTATTAATTTTTGCCTAGACATTTCTGGGCAAGATTTATTAGTAGCATAGTGAAAACCGGAGCAAAGGCAGCAAGATGCACTTTTTTGTTCTCTTTCACAACTGTCCCCCGTATGTCCTTGGCCACATTTATAACAACGTGGTTTGGACCTGCACTGAATTTTTGTGTGACCAAAACGACAGCAACTGAAACACTGTACAGTAGGGAAAATATATAAATCTACAGGTAATGCATTATAACACATAAAAATTATTTTAGGCAGAATCTGCCCATCAAAAGTAATAACTATAGATTGGGATGGTTTCCAAATGGTTGTACCATCAACAACAGTTTTAAAATTGAGACGTCTGACTTTTAAAATTGGACCGCAACCAATTGGTACCGTTATATTATCAATAACTTCCTCCGGAGACCATTCCGCAGGAACACCACGCACTAAACCCATTCTAGTGACATTAAAAGTAGGTATAAAAGCTTTATAATTATATGTTTCAAGGCTATTATGTGTAATAAAAGAATTTGCGTCCAGGAAATTGTAAAAAGAAATAGATATTTTATTATGTCCGATTTTTTTGACGCTACCGTTTATAATATTTTGGAAAGCGTTGTGTTTTAGGAACTTGCCAAATGTAATAGGGTGCAATGACGTTCCATCATCTGGTGATACTAATATTTTTTGTACGTGAACAACGTATGGCGCGCTGTCAGTTTTATCATAAGTTTTTCGACCAATCTGAGTGGGAATAACTGAAGGCGGAGCAGAAATATCCGGAATATCTTTACATACAATAATTGTTTCAGAGCTTTTAGGCTCCGATGGAGTTAGAGAGGGAGGAGTAGAGTCCAAGTAACCACAACCCAAAGACTCGGAACCTAGGTTTTTTCGGGTACGACGGCGTTTATTGCAATTTTTGAACACATGCACGCGGCTTCTTTTAAGATGGCGAGCCGACGACGACCCATCGGTATCCATGCCCGATTCGTTGGACATTATAGTAACAAAATTGCCTGCCGGGGGAACAAAGTCCCCCGGGTCAGGCGGGTCTTTCATTTTCCCGCGCTATAAAATATTAGTAAAAAAAACTTACCCTACTGAAGAAAATATACAAAACTAAAATTAAAATATAAGTGAAAGAAGATAAAACACTAAAACTACTACTGATCCTATAATACAAGTTAATTAATAATTTTCAATTTAAGTAAAAAAGAACACGTCCACAAAGTTATGTTTCCCGCGCTTTTTTCTTTTACAATGTTTTCAAATTACAGTGGTATAGGTATATCTGTTCATTTGTTGTATACAAACAAGAATTATTGTATAATATTACGTATCTAACAAATAGAGAAATTATTATAATGACTAACACTGCAATTGTTTTCTTTACGAATACTTTTCGCCCTGCAAGACAACAGGCATATGAATTTTTATTTTACCATTGCTACTCGAAAAAGGGCATTTGATTCATCGATAACAGTGAATAAAACTCTCTTTTAGTCACTGACTGAATAAAAACATTTTGAATTTGGAACACCCACGAACTATACGAATTATGTACAAAAATAAATAAAACGTGCTGTAAGTACCTACTGGCTGGCTAAATGGAGCTATTCCATAGAGCATATTCCATACAATTTTTTTTTAAATTGCCCGATAATTGATATAGATTTTTATTCGGTTCTTCTCTATCTGTTATGGTGGTTGTTTTTTTTTTGTCTTCCAATGACAAAAAAAAAAACAACCACCATCCACCTATTAACATAATTATAATAAAATATGTTTTTCCATTGACGTAAATGAGACGCTGACTCCGGAATCATTTCACTTTAAAGCAGCAATTATAGTAGATAAGTAGTTGCTGCCAAAATCTCGAAAGTTGTACCTGAAAACATACAATTTGATCTGGGACTGGAAAACCACGAATGGCGCAAATTCCTTCTCAGAGGCCGGAATTTTTTTTTTGTCATTGGAAGACAAAAAAAAAAATACAACCACCATAACAGATAGAAAAGAACCGAATAAAAATCTATATCAATTATCGGTCAATTTAAAAAAAAAATGTATGGAATATGCTCTATGGAATAGCTCCATTTAGCCAGCCAGTAGGTACTTACAGCACGTTTTATTTATTTTAGTACATAATTCGTATAGTTCGTGGTTGTTCCAAATTCAAAATGTTTTTATTCAGTCAGTGACTGAAATTGCCCGATGATTGATATAGATTTTTATTCGGTTTTTCTCTATATGTTATGGTGGTTGTTTTTTTTTTGTCTTCTATGACAAAAAAAAAGAACCACCATCCACCTATTAACATAATTATAATAAAATATGTTTTTCCATTGACGTAAATGAGACGCTGACTCCGGAATCATTTCACTTTAAAGCAGCAATTATAGTAGATAAGTAGTTGCTGCCAAAATCTCGGAAGTTGTACCTGAAAACATACAATTTGTTCTGCGACTGGAAAACCACGAATGGCGCAAATTCCTTCTCAGAGGCTCTATTTCTTAATTTTTTTTAACGAATTAACCAATACTAAAGCCGTCGACACTTTGGAGCATATATTATAGTGACATACTTAAAACGGCTATACGAGGGTAATAAACCAAATAAATCTAGAGTGCTAACCTTCCAAAACATCAAATGATGCGCCTAAATACTATACTACTATTTATTTTCTCGCAGTCAATGGTAAAAAGTATAGTACACCAATCGTGAAAAAAAAACATCTCGGTCCTTGTATCCCTCGAAGAAATTCCCATTTTTTTTCACTTGTTGTATAACCTACTATTTTCTTAGACGTTTTTTCACAGAAATTCCTGTTGTAATAAACAGATCAAACCTAAGCAATGTGTTCAGAGGTACAACTACATACCGTTTGAATGGAGGCAACGTTGTCCGCCACAATGGCCGCAGTTATCTGCATCGCGATCAAACAAAAGCTACTTACAACTGTTCTTAATCGTCATTTCACATACGCTCTCCACTGACATGAGACGTTAGTTTAACCTGAAACCAAGTACTCGGGTAATGTTCAGACTGCAAAGTACAGTTGGGAAGAAACTGCAGTTTTTTCACTAAGCTACTTTTTTGCTACACGAAGGGACATGTACAGTTGCGTAAAGCTTTGGTTCAATTTTTTATTCTTTCGAATACCATAGGGACTCATGGGGTATCAGTATTCTAATAAATGATTCCTGCTGGCAAATTAGAGCTGATTAAAACTATAGGTTTGAAATGCACATGATCCCATTTTTCAATTAAAAATAAGTCGATTTTAATTCAGCAGAACTGATCTTAATGTCTATATTATTAAGTTTACTACCAGATAATTTGCATAAGTGCATTCCATTGACAAATTGCACCAGTTCCAGTTAATGACCACCCACATATTCAAGAATTTCAGCAATGTGCAGCTCAGGTGTCATAAGTCCGGCCAAACCCAACCTAGATCCACTTAAACTGCAACAACAACATTGTGTGTATCTGTACAAGTGTACACCATTTCGCAAATAAAGGAGGCGATTTTGCTCGCTTCGCGGTTCGAACGGGCACAATAGCCTGGCGATATGCATAGATACTGCTAAACGATGCAGGTCATGCAAATGCGCTGCTACTCCGCTCACACACACATCACACCACGCTTTCCAATTGCTGGCCATTGTGCTGACTCGGGAAATTGCCTCTCGTCTCATCATTTACATTGTGAACTGTTAGCGCAGTCCGTCTGTTCGATTTTAGATCAGATTTGCTGATAAGTGAGAGTGAGGTGGGTTTTTGTTGATGTTGCGGGCAAAATTCAGACTGATTAAATGCGATGAAGTGATTTTTGAGGAAGCTCTGTGTTTTAAGTTAGGTATGTGTAAAAGTAAATTATGAAATAATAAATTCGTTAAAGTTTAAAGGTAATGTCGCACTGAATGACTAAGTTTCATTTTCATTACTGAAAACTCATTTTACGTTCTGAAAAAATACGGTTAAGAGGAGTAAAATAATTATACTAATATATCAGTA
Organism: Atethmia centrago; assembly: GCA_905333075.3. Lineage (NCBI taxonomy): Eukaryota > Metazoa > Arthropoda > Insecta > Lepidoptera > Noctuidae > Atethmia > Atethmia centrago. The sequence continues at coordinate 17,401,407 of HG995371.1, read as the reverse complement.
TAAAGTCCAATTCAAAACTAATTTTAACCAAAAACTACAACATCTCTTCGTTTCTTGAAAGAAAAACAGTTTGCTGCCGGACGCGTATCAGTGCCGTGCATAAAAAGTGCGTTCAATGACTGCGAGTAAAAAGTGTGATTGTAATGATTTGTTGCTTCAATCATCAGCAGCTAGCAATGTATACATACTGTAGTGTAGAATGTAGGGTTGATACCAAAATCACGAAAAACAAAAATCACGAAACAATAAAAAAAATAATCATAAAAGGCAATACTAAAAAATATTATGTTAGTCGTTTAGTCGGTAGTTAGTAAAAAAAAAATTGTAAAAGAGAAAAAGCCTTGTGGGAAACTTTTGGCCCATCAATAGATGAAAGATCAATGGCGAACTCCCAAACAAAATTTTGTTGAAATATTTTTTTGCATCTGCCGGTGCAAAATATGTAAAAGTACAAAGCTAGAATTCCTGAACAGTTATATTATTTTCAAACAATGTATACAGTGCAAAGTGTTATGTTTTTTGGGAAATAAATACTTTATTATTATTATCTTTTATTTCACTATTTACACAATAAATTATATTTTTAAATATTAAAATATTAAAAAAAAATTAAAACATTTAAAAATACAAAAAATGGTAGCCCACCGGTATCGGGAACAGGGTCCAAGCTACCGGCGGTCAGGGCTCCAGAGAAAGGAACCTCCTAACAATGCGAGCCGTGTCCAGAAGTACCGCTCTCTGAATCAAGCCGTTAATCCAGCCGTCCAACGAGAGTCTCCTTAGGTGTTGGTCGAGGCTCTTGGCAATTAAGCCATTGGCTGATATGACTATCGGCACAATGATTGCTGAATTCACATCCCACATGTCGACAACCTCGCGAGCTAAGTCAAGATACTTGATTTGTTTATCTTTTTCGGCTTTCACGAGGTTCCCGTCATGAGGGACTGTTATGTCAACAATCATTGCGCGCCGCTCTGTTCGATCCACCACCACTATATCAGGTTTATTGGCAACAATAATCCTGTCAGTGATGATGGATTTTCAAGAACTGGGTAGGGCACATACCTGTAGTACGGCACTTCCGATTCCACAAGGTTGTATTTCAGAGCAAGTTGCTGATGGATAATCCTGGCTACAAGGTTATGTCTATGTAAGTACTCTTCGTTAGCTAGACGAGAACACCCGGAGATAATGTGTCGGATTGATTCTCCCGGACGTTGGCATGCCCGACACACGTCAACCGTGCCGTCCTTCACAATAAATTTACGGTATTCTTCGTCATGATAACTTCGTCCATAATTGCACAGACAAAACCTTCGGTTTCCCCAAAGAGGTCACCGAAACGTAGCCAGGCTACGGACGCTTGGAAATCTACATCGGGCTCATGTAGAGCCCGGAAAAAGCGTCCGTGAAGCTCCTTACTCTGCCATACCTCCCTGCGATCGTTAGTGTCAAGCACTACAAGCTTGCGCCAGTTCTCTTTAGCCAAGGAGAGTGGGGTGAGACCCTTGTCCACCGCGACCACATCTCGATGCATCCCCACGTCGGCTTTTAGGAAATATTCCCTGAGACTGCATACCTCGCGATTGTGCAGGGTCTTAGCGTTTAAAAAACCTCGACCTCCACACTTTCGCGGGATATACAGTCTCATTACCGATGACCGTGGGTGATGCATTCGATATGCAGTCAGCAGCGTACGGACCCACCTATCCAGGGCGTCGAGTTCGGTCTGAGTCCATTTGAGTATGCCGAAAGAGTACATCAAAACCGGCATGACCCAGCCGTTGAAGGCGCGCACCTTGTTTCCGCCTGATAGAAGACTATTAAATAAGGCGGCCAAAAAAGCGCTCCTTCAACGATTGCTTCATGTCAGTAACATTGATGCCCAACGCCTCCGACATACCCAAATACTTGTAGGTTTCGGATGCGGAGAGGGCTCTAAGGTTGATGGAATTCGAGAGTTGGGTTCCCACGGATTCCACAATCTTCCCTCGCTTTACATGCATGACCGCACATTTATCCACTCCAAATTCCATCCTGATGGCGCTACTGAAAGTTTCAGTTATGTTCAGTAGCTCCATCAGTTGTAAATTATTGGAGGCAAAGAGTTTTAGGTCATCCATGGTGAGATATAACCTGACTACCTCTCCTCAACCGATAGCCTAGACCTGAATCCTCCAGCAGTGTGCTTAGAGGATTCAAGGCTAAGCAGAACCAAAGCGGACTCAAACTATCGCCCTGAAATATGCCTCGCTCGATCCTTATCGGTTCGCTATTCCTCTGGATATTTCGACATCCTGGATAGCGAAGGACCGTCCTCCACTGCCCCATACACGACATCAGGAAGGTGCGCAGAGTTGCATCTACTTTATACAACTCCAACACCCTCATGAGCCATGTATGTGGCACCGAGTCATAGGCCTTCTTATAATCTATCCAACATGTCGACAGATCCTTTCGGGAATGACGAACCTGTTGGCTAATGGTCATATCAATGAGGAGTAGCTCCTTAGTACCGCGGGACCCATTCCTACATCCATTTTGAGAGGCAGACATGATGGAGTTGGTGTCAATATGTTCGTTAATTTTAGCTCTCAAAATAGATGTAAGAACTTTATAGACCGTCGGTAAACACGTGATCGGCCTATAATTTTTGGGTTCCGCGGTGCTACCTGATTTATGGAGCAGGTGGGTAACTCCTGTCGTTAGGAATTGGGGTAGCGAACCAGACTCCAAAGCAGTCTGGTACTGAGCCGCCAAGCGAGCGTGGACCTTAAAAACCATTTGAGCCAGAAGTTGTGCAGCCCGTCTGGCCCTGGGGACTTCCAGTTAGGTAACGGACGGACTGCACGAGCCACATCTTGGGGGCTGATGGTAATAGCCCCCATTTCTGGTATTGGATCGCAAGCTCGCTCGACTTTTCGAGCCCAATCACCTTCGGTGTGACTGACAGGCACCGACCAGATACTGCGCCAGAAAGAACACATGACATCATCATCCGGCAGGCGCGTATCAGTCACACCTTGGTCCGGTCACTCCCAACCCCTATAAACCCACCTTTCATCGCTCTGGAAGGTACGATTCTGAGTGTATCGCTCTACTCGCCGCTTATACCTACGAATACGGTTCGCCCATGCATACACTTTCTGCTTCAGGAAGTCGATGCGCTCTGTGACACGGGACATATAGTCCTCAGGGTCGATATCAGTCCCTGAGAACGCCCGCCTCACAAAGCGCATCACTCTAGGGCGAGTATTGCCCTCCCTGAAGCAGATTAGTTTGCCGATGAGCGCTCTGGCCCCACCAATACGACGCTCAATTCTGCACTGCCAAGCTGGTACGGTTGGTTTCCGTCGTGTAGCTCTAGAGTCTTTAGCAAATTTCACGTGAGCCACACGACATACCGCTACAGCCGCGCAGTACAGAATCGAATGAGTATCAGTGAGGTCTTCGCAGTCATCAAAATAATTTGACAACTGCGAATCCAGAGTTGCCACTAGCGCCCTGTTTTTCTTATGCATGGGCAAACGACGTAAACGTGGTCTTAGTTCCTTATTATTATCATTATTCTTATTATTATATTTTTATATAGGAAGTCAGGAATTAAAGATTTTCCAGTTTGAAGTTCTAGACTCTAAGAGGTTATCTCTTGTCAACTACAGTCCCTTACCGAAAAAGAAATATAGAAATACATTTACCACCTTAAATATCATTAAGAGAAATGCATTTTGCATTTTAGCAAAATAAACTACGGACTACGTATTTCTAAATTTATAAGTCTAGCCGACCGCGACGTGCGTTGGTCTGCCACATGGCCCACATGCGACGAAAGTAAATTTTAATAAATATTCAGAAGAATATTTATTTAATAATCTTACCCAACTATCTTTAGGACATATATGATTATATATGATTAATTATATGGTAGGGGTAGGTCATAGTTAAAAAAAGATAAAAAAGCAAAATATATTTTTTAATATTTATTCCTCATCGTCCCTAACCACAACGTCGTCAAGAAAACTTACGGGTGCTATAAAATGTATGGTTAAGGGTCGTGCAGACTAGCGCGATATCACGCCCGCGATATCGCACCCGCGATATCGCCCCAGTCTGCAGAAGCATTTATTGTCTGGCCCATCCAAGATACCATACTACAGTCATTGTATGAGCGCGACAACCAACAGTTCGTATCCCAACTAAACAACCACAACAGTCCTCTACTATTCCTGATCGACCGCGCACATTATTTTCTATAATAATGTATCTACCTATATCTCGCAAGCAGATTGTATGAGATTGTATGGCACCGTAGGTATGTATTTATTATAGGTACATAAGGCGCCGTCCGTTTAAAAACAATCGCGGTTATGAAATATGCCGAAGGCAAATTGGCAACTACTTCAATTATTATAATTTCGACATCCAGGGCATCCGAACCAAATGGGTTAGGTTAGGTTATAACTCTGATCCACCACGCGCGAGCCGAGCGAGCGCCTTAAGAAATATATTTACATTTTGCCTTTGGCATATTTCGTAACTGCGAGCGATTTTAAACGGATGGCGCCGTATGTATAACATTGGCACAAAAATCAACAAAATATTTTAGCACTCGCAGGTTTTCTTGATGACGTTATTGTTAGAGACAATGAGAAATAAAAATTTTATTTTTTTATCTATAGCTACCTATAAACTACCCCTACCTTATAATGTATCATTTAAAACATTGTAAAAAGCGGCATCATACAAAATTCCTGAGACATATACATCATATTGCCTTCTAGAGACATGGCGTGACTTTATTTTACCTCTTATTAAGGTCGGGTCACCACTGCCTCTAAGATTGTACTCAGCCGAATGAAGTCGGTGCATACTTCAATACTGTACCCTCCGTGGACATACTCACCGTAATACGAACGGGCTTGTCTTATTTGGTACGATCCTAAAGAGAATAAAATTAGATCCCTGTATTTTAAGACAAGAAAGTAAATATTATTTCTGTCTGCAGTCATTCTTTGAAAATTGTATGTTCTCCTATTAATAATGTTCGCCAGTGCAAGATCTCTGCAGACAGTCATCTTTCAAAATCGAAAAACAAAAATAACAATACTCATAATACATTAGAATAGTTTATTAATATTTCGTAGCCAATGTCATAGATGTAAGTGACTAGATGTAATTAAAACTTGCCAACTGTATTTTATGATATTAATGGTGGAAGCGCAGAATCAGAATCAGAATTTTATTTGCTACGAATGCAGGTCCAGGTATAATATGTTGTACTTAAATTAATGAGATCGGCTAAAGTCAACCTGACGGCGTGAAAATTATTACATAAATGAAAACATTAATACAAACAAATGAATTAAAACAAAATAGAAATTAAAGTGAAGTCAATTAATAATTTTAGAATCAATTACATAAGTCTTACATGGTCAAATTACAATTAATTATAACAATCACAATCTGGATAAACTCATATCATTTAGAAAGTCATTGACTGAGTAATAACATTTGTCTGAAAGTAGTGCAGTTACCTTAAATTTAAAAATGTTTACAGAACAATCCTTAAAACCATGAGGTATTTTATTATAAATGACAGGTCCCATTGTCATAATACTTTACCTTAATAAAATCAAATCAAAAGTCATTTATTCAAACTAGGCTGAGAATCAGCACTTTTCGAACGTCAAATTACATAAGACAGTCCCCCAAAAACGCCCGCCCTTCACGGCTTCAATAGTGCTGTTTTGTAATTACCCGAATGTAGCAAGTTCTTGTATTGGGATCTCAAGGGGCCATTACGTGTTCTTAAATTGGCCAGTGACGGAAATAAGTTTCAATTGGATTTTACAAAAATTGCCACCTCCAATATGTACAAACATGGAAAAGTCAGTAACCTCAGAGACCGAAACACAGGTTCACAGCTGTCTGTGCTTTTAAGGTTCAACATAGGTCTAATACACCGTTTCTGGGCCTTAAAAATCTCCTCCCTCTCACTACAGTTATCCCAAAATATGATTCCAAATCTTAAAACACTGATGCAACCAACCCATGATAAGCTAGTAGAAGTGTATCATTGCTAAATTTGTGTGATAGGTAATACAGTACGTAGGCTGATTTATTTAACTTCTTACATACGTCATCGGCATGCAGTTTCCAAGTCAAATTGTTGTCAATCAGGATGCCTAGACCTTCTGACCATTATAACTAACATTTAAATGATCAGCGCGTATCCTTATGTAAAAGTGCATTACTTTTGTCTTTTTTTAGATATATTAATATATTATTTGTATCAACCCAATGTATAATTAATTCTGTGTTATTAATTTCCCTTTCATATTTTTACTTATTAGTACACTTAACTATCACTGTACTATCGTCTGCAAATAGTACCATGGGCTGGCGTGTCTGTCGTGGCAAGTCATTTATATATAGGAGAAATAGAGGTGGTCTCAAAGCTTTCCCCTGCGGTACACCGTATTTGACCTCCCTACCGGCTGGTGTATATCTAAGCTCCCTTTTGGTTTCAAAGAATATTCTGGATATTTCTGTATGCTGAGTTCGTCCAGGGAGCTTATGAAGTCCAGGACATTTCCCCTCATACCGTAACTAAATACTTTTTCCAGAAGGATGACATGGTTTACGTAGTTGAAAGCCTTGGTCATATCGGTATATATAGCACATGCAGGAGTCTTTTTATCTACACTTGGCATTATGTTGCATAGGAAATTGTATATTGCCATATTAATATTTCTATTTTTTCTAAAAACTCATTTGTTCGTTGCATAATATTATATTGTTTGTTTAAAAATGTGTATAATGATTCGAAAATAATCTTCTCAAATACTTTAGATAATATAGGGATTAACGCTACAGGTCTATAGTTGGACATTTCCTCTTTGTTGTTCTTTTTATATATAGATTTTATTATAATAATTTTTAGGCTATTAGGGAAAATACCCGAATAAATACTGTTGTTCATAAAGTGACATAAAAGTGGAGCTGGAGAATATTACCAATTACCATATTACCAACGAACTTAAGAACGTCAGTAGTAATGCCATCATAACCGTGACTTTTTGTATTTTTAAGACTTCTTTATTCTAGTTATGTCAACTGGTATTATCATTCATCATTTCAGCCGAAAGACGTCCACTGCTGGACATAGGCCTCCCCCAAGTACCGCCACTTCGACCGGTTTTGTGCTTCCCGCATCCAGCGGATTCCTGCGGCCTTCACAAGGTCATCGGTCCACCTTGTAGAAGGCCTTCCAACGCTACGTCTTCCGGTACGCGGTCGCCATTCCAGAACCTTTCGACCCCATCGGCCATCTGTTCTGCGAGCAATGTGCCCTGCCCACTGCCACTTAAGTTTGGCAATTCTTCGGGCTATGTCGGTGACGTTGGTTCGCCTACGGATCTCTTCATTTCTGATTCGATCACGTAGGGAAACTCCAAGCATAGCCCTCTCCATTGCCCTTTGAGTGACTTTTAGCTTTTTTATAAGGCCCATTGTAAGCGACCACGTTTCAGTGCCATAGGTCATCACTGGCAACACGCACTGGTCAAAGACTTTCGTCTTGAGACACTGCGGTATGTGGGACGAGAAGATATTGCGTAGCTTCCCGAACGCTGCCCAGCCGAGTCGGATTCGACGATTGACCTCTTTCTCGAAGTTGGACCTACCTAACTGGACAGTTTGTCCTAGCTAAACATACTCGTCCACAACTTCGAGCGTAGCGTCTCCGATTTTTATGAGAGTGGGTGTAACATGGGCATTTGACATGATCTTTGTCTTGTCCATGTTCATTTTAAGACCCACTCTTTCGGAAGCTCTACTGAGGTCATCGAGCAATGTACTGAGGTCCTCCATAGTCTCAGCCATGACAACTATATCGTCGGCAAACCGAAGGTGATTGATGTACTCGCCATTGATGTTGATGCCTGGCCCTTTCCAGTCCAGTACCTTGAAGACATCTTCCAGTGCAGCGGTGAACAGTTTCGGAGAGATAACGTCTCCCTGTCTCACACCTCGCTGCAGAAGGATAGGTTTCGAGGTCTGGTCCTGGAGTCGGACTGACATAGTGGCGTTTTTGTACAGACACTTAAGCACCTCGATGTACTGATAGTCGATCTGGCACCGTTGAAGATACTGCAGTACAGCCCATGTCTCGATCGAATCGAAGGCTTTTTTGTAGTCCACAAACGCTAAGCAGAGAGGCAGGTTATACTCCTCGGTCTTCTGTATAACCTGCGGCAGCGTATGTATGTGGTCTACAGTTCTAAAGCCTTTCCGGAATCCGGCTTGTTAGGGAGGCTGGAAGTCGTCAAACCTGCGCGCGAGACGGTTTGTGATGACTCTTGTAAACAGCTTGTAGACATGGCTCAGAAGTGAGATGGGCCTATAATTCTTAAGGAGGGTGGAGGGACAGGCGTATAAAATAGCCGTGTATCCTTGCGGGTCGAGGACGACAGAAAAATTATTATCTGGAATGCATAATAATTCAATTTGCCTTTTTTTTGAGCAAACTTTCAAAGAGGAATTGGTGACGGTCAGGTGGCGTTTGTAGCCTAACTCCAGCAAATAATGCAAAAGCGGTACCTGTGCTTCTCCTGGCAAAAGTCTTGAAGAATCCTTCTGGGCAGGTGGCCACCTTGCTTGCCCGTACACTGGTCACTTGAAAGTCTATATTTTGGATTTAATCGGACGCGAGTTATTATTTTTAATTTTGAAAACGTAGCACGATATTCACTACAGCTTCTCTAAAGACGCCAATGTGGCGAGGAACCTTTAGAGAAGAGAGTGAGGGGAAATTTTGCAAAAAAACGGAAAACCGATTGGTGATGGAGTCCGGAGGAACCTCATCCCAACCTATTTTAGCTAACCAAAGTTCCTTAATTAGGATTTTCGCGTACAACACGACGGGTGCTACGAAGCCAAGTACGTCGAATAAGCGGGCAACTAGCGATAGAATCGCACGCTTAGTGCATTTATCATCTACAGCGACTGTTGTCAAAGAAAAATAATCATCAGCGGGTTCCCAGGTTAATCCAAGGATTTTGAAATTATGTTTATCATTATCCATGCCAGAAAAATTAACTGGTAAGCGGTGAGACTCTGGGAGAATCTCCAACAAAGCGGGTGAGTTAGTAGCCCATTTGACCAGGTCAAAGGATCCTAACTTAAATAACTCAATTAAATCGCGGGATAATTGTATAGCAATCTGTTCATCAGGAACAGAATAGACATAATCGTCCATAAAAAAATGAGTTTCTACTAATTTAGAAGCCTCAGGATAGCGGTCGCCATGCTCACACGCTAAATTGCGTATTGTGCGCATCGCTAAATAAGGACTAGGCTTTAATCCAAAGGGAACGCGGTTAAAGTACGTATAGGTTCATTTTTGTTGAATCGATATAAAATTCGTAAATATTTGCGGTGGTGCTCATTTACACCGATCCGTAGGAACATTTGTTTTATATCCGCTGTCATTGCGACAGGGAGGGTACGAAAATCGAGTAATAATAAAAACAAGTCGGCCTGTAAATTAGGTCCGACATGCAGAATGTCATTGAGTGACAACCCCGAGTGTGTTTTGGCACTAGCGTCCAAAACCACTCGAATGCTGTCTTTGTCCGGTCTAATAACGGCGTGATGCGGTATGTAGTAACCCTCTTCTGTTAATTCAGAGTCGGGTACCTCCGATAAATACCCCTGAGTTATATAATCGGTGATAGTTTTATTGTAATCCTCGCATAGGGTTGGCACGCACGTGAATTTACGCTCGAGCGCAAGTAGCCGCCGATGAGCGACACCGAGTGAATTGCCTAATTCGGAGGGATTGCGCGCGAAAGGTAAATCGACAAAATATCTACCGTCTTTAAATAAAACTGAAGAATTAAAATTATTTTCACACTCTAATTCGTCCGGACTAATAAAACGCTGAGATGGAATTTCCTCTAGCTCAAAAAACTTCTGCAAACTTGACTCGACGTCAATGCTAGCAAGCGCGGTAAACGAAGTTGTCATCTGTGTTACGTCACTACTATGACAATCAATATCACCCATCAGTACATATCCGAAACTAGTCAGTATAGCTGGGGGTGCGCGGGTGCCTGAGTCAACCCTATCACCTAAATAAATAAAAGGGAACAGCTGTGCTCCAAGCACAACATCGATTCCACCAGGTACATTCCAGGTTGAGTCAGCAAGCGGTAAATTATTTAAATATGACATATCGTCATTTAATCTGATAAAACTAGCGGGAAGTCTATCTGTAATGCAATCAACAACTAATGCGTGTATATAATACTTATTGTGAGGATTAATCCGAGATTCTATATTGAGATAAATAAAGCCGTGTACAGGTCGTGAGGTCATATCAACACCTTGTAAAGACGAATTGCGTAATTTAATTATGGGTAAGTTCAAACGTTTACAACAGTCCACAGTAATTAAATTATTTTGCGATCCATTGTCTATTAAACACCTGACAACAAGCTTATCTCGGCCGCTGCTATCATATACGTATATCTGCGCGGTAGCTAACAATATAGTTGTCTCTGTCGGTAAACATATTTTAGCGGCGGCACTAAGCGAGACAGACGTAGCGGCAGGCTCGCTCGGCGTTGAATCACTTTTTACTTCGGAGAAATGTAACAATGAATGATGTGTTTTCTTCCAAGTTTTACAAACACTCCGTGATTTACATTTAACCAAAGAGTGGGATAGACTTAAGCAATTTACACAGCCATGTTTCTTTTTAATAAATTCGAAACGAGCTTGCGGAGAATTCATATTTTTAAATTGTGGACAATCAAACAGTCGATGATCGACGTTATCGCCGTCACACAGCGGGCAGCGGTTATTCGAAGCTGGTTCGCTACAAGATACAAACGCTTTAGCGGTACTTTGAGTATTACTTCGATTGTTAGCTAAACTAGATTTAGCACGCGATTCCGTCTGTGAATTATTAACGTGTGAGCGCTGGAGTACCTTAACATAGTCTTGCATACATATTATAAACTCCGTATAGGAAGGCAATTCCTTGCCACTCACACGGCTTTCAAATTGTTGAACAGTTTGTGAGTCAACCTTTCTTAAACCACAGTGTAATATCACAAAATCTAATAAGTCTGAAATGTCTAACTGCTTCAATGCAGCGACAGACGCTGAATATCGTTCTACAAATGCATTCAGACTAGCAGCATTGCCGGCGCATCCTTTAATGTCCAGTATATTATTGAGATAATGAATACCTAAACTACGTTTATCTTGATACCTTTTGACAAGACTGTTCCACATAACACTGTATGTATCTCCTGTGGGAACAATGCCTGCAGTTAGTTTTAAGGCATCATGAGTTAATTTACTTATTAAATACTGCACACGCTGCAAATCCGTCAGATCAGTATTTAAATGAACATTAGTACGGAACATTTCATAAAACATGGGCCAATTTTCAGTTCTACCGTCGAACGATGGTAACTCGATTGGTGGTAACTTTATGCTTCTACCTCCCTTCTGATCTGATGTTAATGTTTTGCCACTTGAAAGAATGAGATTACGTTTGTATTTAATAGTTGAATATAAGTCTTCAATAGAACTTAGACTCCCATAGTCGGGTGGGGTTTCATCAATTTCAAACTGCAACTCATTGATCTGGTCAATTATTGTTTCAAACTTGCTGTAAGATTCACCAATAGATTCAGACTGCGCTAGGAATAACTCGTTCGAGCGTGAATCATAATTAGATATACTTTTGGAAGAATTATACAAGCGATTAACTCGCTCAAAAATTACTTCTTTTTTAGCAATAAGCTGAGCTAATTTAGTTTCTTGTTTTTGAGTTGTCATTATAAGGCACTATCTAATATTAATTGCTGTAAATTATCGTAAGTACTTGCAATGACTTGTACTTATTTAACTGATACCTATCCAGGCTCGAATGGACCATAAGTATGGAGGGACAGGCGTATAAAATAGCCGTGTATCCTTGCGGGTCGAGGACGACAGAAAAATTATTATCTGGAATGCATAATAATTCAATTTGCCTTTTTTTTGAGCAAACTTTCAAAGAGGAATTGGTGACGGTCAGGTGGCCACCTTGCTTGCCCGTACACTGGTCACTTGAAAGTCTATATTTTGGATTTAATCGGACGCGGGTTATTATTTTTAATTTTGAAAACGTAGCACAGTATATCCCCAAGGATTACGGGATAACGTAATAAAGTTTGCGGTTTTGCGGGCTCCATGAACTGAGATTGAAAAAACGTGGTTTGCGGTGAGACGAAATGCTTCCGTTCGGCGCCGGTGCACTATGACGTCTGACAGCCATCATTAGCTGTCACTAGCCGCAGGATTCTCTAAATCCCGCGACACACAATATCCGCGGCTGCAATATAAGCCTAAGACAGACTACAGACACCTTATAAACCGTCCACAATCAAAAAAATGTAAGGGGCAATAACTTGCCACACCAGAGGGTATTGTCGCCCTTCTTAAAGAACAGTATCACCACACCTCTGTACCATGCCTGTGGCGTTTTGCCCTCGAGTATGACGGAGCCAAACAGCTTCTGGAGTGCCTTGAGAACGGGTTTTCCACCGGCCCTCAGAAGTTCAGCCGTAATTCCGTCATCACCCGGCGCCTTGTTGTTTTTGAGCTGCTTCAGAGCCATCCTAATCTCGTACAAGCTGACGTCCGGGATATCTTCGGTGTAGTTTTGGGTCAATCTAGCTCTTGGGTCGTTTGCCAGATTCATACCAGGGTTGCCTGTTGACGTGTATAACTGTCCATAGAAACTCTCGATCTCTCTCAACAGCTCATGTTTGGCGGATACGATCCTGCCATCATCGGTCTTCAGTTTCACAAGCTGGCTCTGCCCAATAGACAAATCTCTTGTAAAGACCTTGGAGCCTTTATTCCGCTCTATCGCGTCCTTAATGCACTCTGTATTAAAACGGCGAAGTTCGCTTTTTAAGGACTTAGAGATCCGTCTATTGAGCTGGCGGTACTTGAGCGCATCAACTGAAGACTGCAGGATCATCTCGCGCCTCTCCTCCATGAGCCGTATAGTAGGATCAGAGAGCTTCTTGTTTCTATTTGTACGACGGGTATTGAAGATCTTAGACCCGACCGTATGGACAGTTTCCACGAACCCATCGTTATAATCGTCCACGGAGCTCCCTAGGCACTCGAAACGATTCTGAAGTTCGAGCTGAAAGCTCTCGGGGTTTTGGACTTGGATCGGTGCTGGGCGGAGCGTTGACTTCATCAGTCGAGATCTTTCCAGCTTGATATTTAAATTCAATGTGTCTCTTACCATTCGGTGATCACTTCCGGTTTTCACCGCGTTGATCACAGAGACATCATTGAATACTTGCTTCTTCGTCGACATAATGAAGTCAATCTCATTTTTTCTTGCACCATCAGGGCTCTGCCAGGTCCGCTTTCTGTGCTCACGTTTTCTGAAGAAGGAGTTCATCATAAAGAGGCCTTCCTTCTCCATAAAACTGGCTAGTAGGTGGCCTCGGTGGTTCCGTCGTCCAACTCCGAATTGCCCCACTCGCAGCTCATCATTTCATTTCGTTTGCCCAGTTTCGCGTTGAAGTCCCCCATGACAACGGTGAAGTGAGTTTTAGAGCCATGCATGGCTCTGGAAATATCCTCATATATGGTCTCCACTTCATCGTCGGGGTGTGACGAGGTCTGGGCGTAAACCTGTACGACCTTCAGCGAATATCTTTTGGATATTCTGAGTATAAGGTACGCCACCCTTGTCGACACACTCTCGATCTTCACCACGTTGCTCACAAGGGACTTGTGGAGCAGAGACCTCTCGCGTCCGGCCCTGGTTCAGGCCATGGTACGGAGCGAGAGGGCATGGGCAGCCGTCACCTCCTTCTGCGAAGCAGTAATGCTCGCAAAGGAGGAGGCGGGACGGTTGAGGGAAAGGCAAGTTTCGCGCCCTCTCGCCCCTAGCCGCCGCAGGAGACGCCCAGGGCGTCGGGAATCCCGGGCGGATTTCCGGCCACCGTAGGCGCGGGCTTGCGGACGGTGAGCAATGGGTAGCTCACCGTCCGGTAAGGACCAGGCCCGGGTCGACGGCGCGTTGTATTCCACGCGCGCCTCAAAGAGATGTCGTCAGCACATAGTAGGGGTCCACTAGGGCCGATGCCTGCCGGGGT